>JAUMIR010000001.1:389906186-391156186 GCA_030847615.1 Gambelia wislizenii | reverse complement strand
TAGCTGACTGTGCAAGTTTGAAGGGAATTTGCTTCTCAGTGTTATTTCCTGCAATGCAAACACTTCTTTGGGCTACGAACTCCCACACAAAAATATTTATGCAGTATCTTTAGAGCATGGAAAGTTTTCCAGTGGCACTAAGCCTCCCAAAATCCCCAACCCATGTGGCCAACAGCTAAGCTTGCAGAGGGATTCTGGAAGTTGTTTCCCCAAAAGTAACATCTCCAAACTCTGTATTAAGACTACAGCTGCACATTTAATTGGAAGGTGAAAGTTCTCCAGGAACACTATCTCACTGTAATACAACACTATGCACTCAGCTTGTTAAGCTGGAAAGTCCTAAGCACAATGGGGAAAGTGCAAGTTATTGAAATGATTTTGCAGAAAAGAGCCTAAGAAATGCCTCTTTGGGCTAGGCAGAAGTTCCTACTAGTCCAACATTTTGTTTCTAGGGACAACCAGCCCAGTGCCGTTCTGGTGCTCACAGGCTTTCACTTCTGTTTGTTCTCCAAAGTCTTGTATTCAAATTTGAACTGCTTCTGTCTGTGGAAGTTCCATTCAGCTACCAGGCTAATAACCTACAACTGTCATCCATAAAACTACAGATTAGGTAATTATTGTACTAGTGCCAGCTGTAGGAAGTGGTAATATTGGGATGAGAAAGGAAGAATTGCTGTCCAAAGTTGGTGGAGATACTGCTAGCAAGGTTCCCTTCTACCAGCGTGTGCATGTACACACACACACCATTCTGTGTGGCTCACAGATCTACCACATGTGGTAGGTCTTGTGGTAGCAGCTTGGCTCTGAAACTCTTTCATTAGACATTCAACTGCCCCCACCTGGTCTTTTGGGTTAAAAGCATAGCTATTTGTACAAACAGTTTTGAGAATAAGCAAGAAATCTTGGAGAGTTTTTTTTTACTGCTACTTTTTTGCACTGTTTTATTGCATTTTAGTAAACAGTCATACTGTGTATATTTTGTATGTTTAGATACTTGTCATTTGAGATTTTATCTGTGTGTTTTTATGTGAATCCTTGGTTACACTGGAAAGTGGATGTATAAATTCAATGAAAGAACAGAAGAATGAATAATATTCTCCTTTCCTCTCCCACCACAAGATTGATTAATGCACATTTGTACACGCACCCTTCCCCTGCCCATTTCATCAGCTGATCCAAAAGAGGAGATCCATTTCTTAGGGATAGGCAGGGCTTATCTCTGATCTGCTACTGATTGAGATAAGCCACTTCCCTTTTCTCAGCATTTGGAAATTGCTATAGGTTCTCCTTCACCCAGTGCTGAGAGCTGACTAGTATTTGGAACCAGATAAATACAATTACCAAATCTTCACTTAAAGATTTTAGGGTTGGCTCCATCACAACTTCTTTTGTGGCTGCCATCTGTTCCTCCACAGCCTTTTCCTGGATAGTGGTGAATAACTAGGGAAAAGAACAACTAATGAATGATGGAACTGATTACTCCCCTTCCTTAACAGTACCATGATTGAATAAAGATATTGGTGAACCATTATGAGAGTCCTGTAGCGCTCTTAATTTCTCCCATCCCGCTCTCAATGACAATACTGTAATATCCTTTTCACAAACAAGTTTTAAAAGGCCACTTTAGAACATTTAAACTTGATACAGAAGACAAATGGCACTACCATCCCTTTAAAACGGCTACCTCGTTTTCATGTAACAAATTCTATGTATTAACAGAGAATTCAGTTCTCCAAAAAACCACCATCTTATATGAGGGTAGAGATGGCAGGGTCAGGGGAAACCTAAAACTTGCAGGCGTCCTGAAGGAAGACACAGCTGAAACCCTGAATTGCAACATTTTGAACAGGACTGCAGAGTACTCTGAAAGAATAATTCCAAAAATATACAATGCCCACTGATGTGCAACTCTTCCCAAACATAAACACACACAACACAAGGCTTCACGTGTAAAAATATCAAGAAGCTGCTGAACCCTTTTCCTTTCCTATCATTTGTTTAAGTCCACCTCCCCAGGCTATTTTCTCACTGGCCAGGGATTCAAAAGGTAGAAAAGCAGCTGGGAGTGAAACTATTCTGAGTATATACCCGCCAGGAAGACAAAGGGTTAAGCAGCTTCTCCCCACTCTGCTCACATACATCTGGTGACACACATTTTAAAAAAGGTGAGACTTATACTTAATGGATTATCACATGCAGTTAAGTTTATCTGACCTCTTAAGAACCATCCTAGCAGAGCCAAAAGTGCAGCCTTAAGGTATTCAAAGCAAACTTACAGAAAGTATGTCTCTACTTCTGAAGAGAATCCTGCAGTACAAAATCCTGACCTTACATCATTCTAGTTTAGGATCCATATTCCTAAACACAACCTCAAAATGCTATTTACCTGAACAACCTTGCGGATGGTTCTGTTGAAAAGACCCATCAACTGGCCACTAGGCAGCTCTATCTCTTTTTCCAGCTGATCCACAGATTTGTGCTGGAGGCCAATCCCAAGAAGGAGAGCCTGGAGAGAGACAGATGGGGAAGTATCAGTGCTTCATGCAATAGAAAAACTCTGCAGGTTAGACAGGAAGATTGGGATTATTCACTGCTACCTTGTTACGTCAGTTTTTTTGCCCACTCTCATTTAAAAAATACTTTCAAAATGAATGCAGGGATTCATAATACCAAGAGCCTAAACATCTAATCATTAGGAGGAACTTCCTGATGGTAATTGCTGTTCAACAGTGGATTGTGCTGCCTCGAAGTGTGGTGGAATCTCCATCTTTGGAGGTTTTAAAACAAAGGTTGGATGGCCATCTGTTGAGAGTGCTTTTATTGTATATTTCTACAGGACGGGATTGGACTGGATGGCCCTCGTGGTCTCTTCCAACTCTGTTCTTCTATGATTCTAAGAGCCAATTTTACATTTTTATTAGTTCAAGGGGATCCAAATTACATTTTTTTAATGGAAAAAATTAACATTTTTTTCTTTTAACCCATTCTTATTTCCCTTAACCAATTCCTTTATTCTTGTTGCACACACAACACTCTCTTCACTGTGAAATCCAGATCTTATCAACCTTCCTTTGATCCACAACATAGGGGTGAATTCCTGCCTATGACACCTCTACAGTGCACAGTTCATGATCTCTCTCCCACAGTTCTGCATCTTTTTTGATGTACTCCTAACACATCTTCTTTTACTCTCTTTATCTATCTGCCCTTTTCTTTCTTTAGCCTTCTTTCAGCTCTGCTTTAGTATCCCAACCCCAATCTACTTTTCCTTGCTGAGTGCAGTGGCAACACCACATGAGGCTTTCACTCTTCCAGCAAGACACACAGTCTCAGATATAGGTAGGCTGTGCAGCATGACTGGATGGATGCCAGAAACTAAAACAGGCTGACATAATTTCCACTTGCCATCAACCTCAATGCCTGCCTCATGTTTTGCATTCTCCCATCCCTACTTCATTACTGTTCAGGAACTATGTGAGCCACAAAGATTGCTGCATGGGTAAAAGAGATCTTAGACAATGGGCATTTGAAATGTTCCACTTAGACTGTAACCCACTTGCAGGCATTATCTTTTGCAAGCATGTTACTTGACAGAGAGTTGTTCAATTAAATAATGAACAGTTGTCTTGATAATGGCTTCATGTTAAGTTCAAATCTGAAGCTAGGCCTGCCCTGGTAAGTCTCTGATTAAGAGGCCACCTAGGAACTCCATGTGTGCCACTGAGCTCTGTAGAAGATGGCCAAGATACAAATGTAACAGATTTGAAGGTTAATGAAACAAGCAAGAAGTTAGAATGGCTGCAGTAGGCCAGAGGACACCACTAAAAGAAACACAGTGTCAGCTGAAGATCCACAGGCTGGCTATCAAATTAGATTAATTCAATAAAGAGTAGCAAAACATATGGTACCTACAGACTGTGTGGCAGAAAGAGTCATATCCCCAAGTTGCTTGAGAAAGTACATCTTAGCTATAGTTGGGATCATGTCCATGATCAAATGATAGTCCACCATGTTCCTTGAGTACATCTCCAGCCTCTTCAGATCATATGGGGTAAAAACAGCTTCTAATTCATTACGACTGATTGCTGTCCATATCATCAATTGTTTCAGAAGTTGAGAGAAGAAGGAGAGAAAAAGAAATGTTATACTTCCTACCTGAATGTGGAGAAGTGGAGCTTGGTTTGTCTGGCTCAGGACTATGTAAGAGGAGAGAATCAAGATGAATACACAAGATTTAGTGCCAGTGAGGCACTTCAAACTACTGAATGCTATTTTTAACCTGACACAGATGTTAAAGATGCACAGGCCTTTGAATGATCACCTAGGAACTAGTGTATTGTTTCTGACACACAAAGCCCATGTGAAAAGGGCATGTGTTCAGTTCTCAGAAGGAGAATGTCTGAAGACTATCACTGGTATCACGTTTTGTTCATTTTAAGAGCAGAATAAAAAGAGACTCAGAGGCAGTGAGGGGGAAAAAGAGAACAAAAGACATACAAACAGGAAAATGGGCAAACTTGGTTCTGTTCACTAGCAGTGGGTTCTAGGTCTGAAACAGTTTGCCTGCAAGTACAGGTGGAGAACTGTTGGCCTTCCCGATATTTTGGATTACAGCTCCCACAATCATGCACATGTTGCTGATGGGAACTGAAGCCCAGAATGTCTGAAGGGTCACCAAATCTGGCCTAGAAAAACAATACTATGTACATATTTTGTACCTACAAAGACTTTTTATTTGAAACAAACAATTTCCTAGGCTTCCATTGAGTCTTTTCACTTTTACAAAATACACTACAATGAATCTGGAAACACAAACTTACAAGGTTGTGGTTGTTGCTTGACATTCCTGTTTTGCAAAATGTTCAAAGCTAATGAAGGTGAGAAAGTGCTGAACTGATATGACAGGAGAGACAGAAACCTCCTTCTGAAATCTACCAAACAAGTGAAAAAACTGGAGTTATTACTTCAAAGATTCACAACCCTCAATCATGCTAAACTTTAGCAGAAATGGCAAAGCAGGGATAGGAATAAAGTTGCTATTGGACAGCAACTCCCAGTAATCCTTACCATATGCTGTGCCTGCTAGGGCTGAAGGGAGATGTAGTCCAACAACCTCTGGAAGACCACAAGAGTCTCATCCTTGCTTCGGGCATAAGAAACTCCCATGTCTTCCAAACCAAACATTAGGTGACCCAGTGATTCTAACAACATCTGGAAGGGGTCATGATTCCCATCCCTCTGGTATAGACACCATCACAGGCACCAAAAGTCTTGTGACACCTTCATAACAAGTGGGTGTTTTTTGGCATAAATCATAAGGGCATAATCACAGAACACATCAGGCTGATGGATACACTTTTAGATAATAGAATGACTTCAGAACTATGATGCCCCAAATAGAATTAAGGTGGTAACATTCCTGTACAAGATCCTCCTTGGGCACATCCACACTACACAAATGATCCAGTTTTTAACTGGATTATTTGCCATGGCTCCTTCCTATGGAATCCTGGGACTGGTAGTTTGGTGAGGCACCAGCACTCTTTTGTAGAGAAGGCTAAAGACCTTGTAAAACTACTAATCTCAGAATTCAACAGGAAGGAGCTGTGGCAAATAATCCAATTTCAAACTTGATTATTTGTGTAGTGTGAATTAGGCCCTCAACTCTGAAATGGAAGCTTGAGACATTCCCAATTTATATGAACTTGTCACCTTTCCAGAAGGCTATCAACCAGTTTTCCTGCTCATTCTGTTCCTCTTCATTCAGCATCTTCAGCATGATACATGAGTGTTCCCCTGTTAGATCATTCTAGAAATAAAGACATTGGACATGGTTGTCAAACCATGCAGTGCTCTTTCTAAATGAGTGTTTTCAGCCATAAGCAACTGCTTAAAAATATATTTCTCACAAAGAAGTCACAACTGCAGTAAGTAGTAGTAATCTAAGACAGACAGACACACACCAAAACAATCCTGGTGGCTTGATTCATAATTGAGTCTGGCCAAGGAGGGAGAGAAGCTAAGGCAGGCGCAACTCCATCTTGCCTCAGCCCAGTAGCAGAATGGCTCTCCCTCCATCCCAACTGCCATTGCTCTGGCCAAGGAGGGAGAGAAGCTAAGGCAGGCAAAGCTCCATCTTGCCTCGGCCCAGAAGAACGGCCCTCCCTCCATCCCAACGGCCATTGCCCTGGCAAAGGAGGGAGAGAAGAGAATGCTAGACTTAATCCCTTCTTCTACTGCCATCCCCTTTCCTTTTGTATCATGTCTTCATTAGATTGTAAGGTTGAGGGTAGGGAACTGTTTTGTTGTTCTTTTTCTTGTAAAGCACCATGCACATTGATGGCACTATAGAAATAAAAGATGATAACAACAACAACAACCCAGCCAATCAAGTTGTTTTCCTAAAAAATAGGAAGGTAGATTGTGCTGCCAGTGAACTTCTGTCTTCCCAACAACAACTTTGTCCCTCGGCTGTTGCTATGCATGACAGCAATTCTCTTCCCATCCACATCTAACTGCAGAAGCGAGAGTGAGCAGGCCCCCTACTTGCCTCTGATGCTATGGTAGCCATAGCCAGTAAAGTGAGTGAGAAGGAGGTGGAGTTCTTCTTTGGCTTAGATTTCAATCATGTGGAGGAGGTCATGATGCTCCCCTCAGTGCAGAGGCCAGCATTAAGAATTATCAAGATCAGCATTCTGGACATTTATATAATCTCTATGAGATATATTAGTCAAAATGAAAGATCAAATTAGCTAGTTTGCTATCTATAAAGAACGAGTCACGCATCTCCGCTGAAGTGATCAAAAGGAACTCAATTTATGCAGTTGTCACACTAGGCAAGCCACTGACATGTAACTGGAATAGACTGTAGGCCTGAATTCTAGAGGCAGCTCCCCAACTAAAGGAGACCCCCTGAATCAACTGTTGAGTGGTAAGGCAAGCAATTACATAAATCACATTGATTCAGTGGCTTGCTCTCGCTCTGTGTGTGTTTTTGAGTCAACTTATGATAACCTCATGAATTTTGTAGGATTTTCTTAGGCAAGGAATATGCAGAGGTGATTTTGCCAGTTTCTCCCTCTGAAATATAGCCTACAGCACCTGGCATTCATTGGCGGTCTCCCATTCAATTACTAACCAGGGCTGATTCTGCTTAGCTTCCAAGATCAGACAGGATCTGGTGCCTTTAGGATATTTACACCATTTCAGTGGAGCTACACCTTGAGATTTTGAGTCATGAAACAAAAAGAGGGTGTGACAAGGTTTGAATCTAAGTAGCTGGGGCAATAAAACACACAGCCAATATTGCTACTGCAGCTTCTGAAAAGATGAGATCTCAAGGACACCCATCATAAAGCTACATAATCAGAGCTCATTTTTCAGTAATTTGCTTCCATACCATATACACAGTTGTGGACACAGCCATAACTGTGGCCCTGCCACTGATGTATATAAATGAACACCAAGTTACTTAATGTACAGATATTTGGATTCGGATTCCGTGACAAAATACATAAAACATGTATATAATTAATCTTCCTATTTTCTACCTTCCCCTGCCAAAACCCTGCTGTTAAATCCTTATCACCCTTAACAAAAACTTTACCACCACGATGCCTCTCCCTAGTTCTAATCAAAGTCAGTGAAAATTCCAACAATAGAAGCCTTTCTTAGGGTATTATTTGAAGTGAGACTTACTGGAGTCTGCCTCAGATAAACAGGTATGAATCCAGCTCGCTTCCAAAATCTGGTGGAAAACAGAAGTAAAAAACTAGTTATTTACAAACTGTCAACAGAAAGCTGATCATATAGCTTTAAAATATAAAGCAACGTGCCACTTGGAAGGCTAAATATGTATGTACATAAAATTAAGGCTGAAACAAAATTATGCAGGGCTGAGCCAATGATCTAATTTTCACAGACACTTGTGGTGAAAAGTCTTTTTCACTGTTTTCAGCACCCCTTTCACAAATATCCATTTATTTTCCTCTTCATATATCTTTACTGACATAATCAAATCCAACTATGTGGACCCCACTGGGACAGCATTCATCTTCCTAG
Source organism: Gambelia wislizenii (assembly GCA_030847615.1). Classification (NCBI taxonomy): domain Eukaryota; kingdom Metazoa; phylum Chordata; class Lepidosauria; order Squamata; family Crotaphytidae; genus Gambelia; species Gambelia wislizenii. Next base: position 391,148,125 of record JAUMIR010000001.1, on the reverse strand, counting down.
GAGATCCCTATTTAGATAAGATCACTATTGTGATTAATTCAGGAAGCAAGTAGCAGCAGCCAGCAGTCTGCAGGACAACATGACACTGAAAAGGCAACAAATCCAAATCATGTCAATAAACAGGTTAAGAGCAAAGTTAAAATATCTGCTTGATCCAAGTATGTTCCCCAGTGAAATGTTTACTTTACACAAACTATAATTCTGATCTGAAAAAAAAAATTGGAATATTTCAAGTTGTTGCTGCTGCTAAGCGCTTCAAAACTACTCTGATTTAGCATGATGTTTTGTTTTGTTTTGTGGCAAGATATGTTCAAAGGAGGTTTGCCATTGCCTTCTTCTTGGGTTAAGAGTGTGATTTGCCAATGGCCATCAAGTGGGTTTCCATGGCAGAGTGGGTGTTCAAACCATGATCTCCCAAGTCCTAGTCTAACACTCAAACCACATTAACTCTTTCCATAAAGTCTACAGAAGTATGGAGTAGCTAACTGGGATAACAGGAAACAGCATAACAAAATGTCTGTGCAAAATCATGTTCTTTGACTGCCACCGTTCAATAGGGCTTATAAGCAGCAGTTATTGGACACTTGTTTCTGTAAAATCCAGAACAGGTAAGTGTCCTAATGCAAGACAAGGAAAAGACAGACTTTTGGCCTGAACACCCAATATATCTGCTGTTTTCCAAAACACATTGATAATGACACCAATATAGGTAAGGCACCTGTTTGTTTCGACCTCTCCCAATGTCATACACAAACACAGCAGAATGCTTACTTGAGCAGTCGTGGTGTCAAGCCGTAAGATACACCAAGGTAGTCTAAATTTTCAGCTTGTCTCTCACTCAGCTTGAGAAGCAGAGGTGGCAAATCTTTCCGAGGCATCACAGCTTCTTCCAATAAGCTGACAGCCTAGAACAACAGAACAATGTTAGCTAAACAAGAGGCTTCAAATTTGCTCATCCACTAAACAATATTATCAAAGTGACGTAAAGTTGGCCTCTACATTCATAGGGTTTAGGGACACAGAACCACCATGAAAGTGGAAAAAACATAAATATTGTAAGCCCCCCCCCCACAGACTCTTGCCAACAGCATCAGCCCATCACTCCCTTGCCAACCTTGCCACCATGATGCCTCAGCCATATTTTAACCCCCCCCCCTTCTTCCTCTCACTCCCTGGGAAAAGGAGTGATGGGATGGCACTGTGGAAAGAGGAGGACTGAAAAGGAGTCGGGTGGGGAGGCTGAGCTAGTTAAGCAGCAGCTACAGACATGAATAATCAACTCTGCAAAAGAGAAACCCATGAATGTGAAGGGCCAACTGTAGTCTATACAGACTGGATTTCACAAGGAAGGAGAGACTATCCACTGTACAGAAGACTCCATACCTCACTGCTCACAGTAGTTATTTCTCTTGGCTTCTGAGTCACTTTTTCCTCTAGACAAGGGAACTTGCCTTCATAATACATCTGTAGCAAATGCAGAGCTCGGCTGCCATAACCCATCTGTGAAGGAAAAAAAGATTTGAAGAAAAGAACACACATCACACAGAGAGACAGAGATTCTTAAAACTTGACTGTTTAGAAAGTTCTGCATTTCTCCATCATACATTCATATTGGCATTTTATCTACCTTATTTCCAGTGTCAATTCACAACCAGATTCTTAGTTGTAATAAATAAAATATTTATTTTAATGTATGTCAACACAGCCAAATCAAACAGAGAAGAAGAAACCTGGTCACTGAGCAAAGTCAAAACCAATACCGACAATCAACAGTGAGGGGTCAAGCAATCCAAAGTCGAAAAATTGTCCAAAGTTGAAAATGTGAGGGAATAAGAAGATCCGAGGTTCAGCAAAGTTCCTAAATGCTGCTAATGGGGGGGGGGGGACTGAGGTAATTTAGGCAGGAAGGGAGCTTATATAGGGCAGGGGAAGGTGGGTGGAGCTACTGCCAAAAATCAGTATAATAAGGTTCTAGAAGGTTCTGAAGTACTCTGCGCAGGCACAGGAATTGCCCATTGTGTGGATTCGTACAAACCACAAAGAAGAACTTCTCTCTCTGATGTGTGTTGAGTGTTCCCCCCTCAAAAAAAAAAAAAAAACCAAAAAAAGCAAAAACAAAAAAACCACAACAGCAAAGGGAAGCCAGCAAACGGACTGCCAGAGAAAAGGAACTCCCTTCTTCCACACCTAGTATGGAAACACTAGCCCATCACCAGGTTACTATAAATTTCTGCAGGTTAATAAAGTTGCTAACATATTCCTTCACATCTCCCATATCTACCTAATTTTACCCCTATACACACCATCTCTCCATCTCCTTGCCTTTATCTCTGCCCCTTGCTTCCATGGGTCTTTATTCCTTTATGGGTCTGAAACATGGGACACCTATCGCCACCACTTACGACTCCTCGAACGTTTCCATCAGCGCTGTTTACGCACAATCCTAAATATACACTGGACTATGTGATGAATGTTGCTGTCCTTGAGCAAGCAGGGATCACCAGCATTGAGGCCATGATATTGAGAACACAGCTGTGCTGGGCAGGGCATGTTTCTAGGATGGAGGACCATCGCCTCCCCAAAATAGTACTCTACGGTGAACTCGCCATGGGTCAGCATAAGAGGGGCGCTCCAAAAAAGCGATACAAGGACTCCCTGAAATAACACCTCAGGCTTGGCCAAATTGATCACCGACAATGGTCCGCTCTGGCCTCACATCAGGAGGCATGGAGACGCACAATCCACAATGCTGCAGCCTTATTTGAGAACTCACGCCGAACAAGTCTTGATGAGAATAATAATAATAAAATTTATTTATACCCCGCCCCTCTGTTAAAACAATCAGGGCGGAGAAATGACAACGCAGAAAAAACCACAACCCGGAAACATCACCCAAGGAGACCTTCTGCTGTGCTTTCTGCAGCCAGACTTGTCTATCTCGGATTGGCCTTTTTAGTCATCAGCGTGCTTGCAGAAAACGTGGGATGAGTCCTTCCTGAATCTTTGTTTGCGAAAAGAAGCCAGAGCTTCCATGACACAGACTCTATACAAGCACACAGTGAAGGCCACGCCTACCATACTCCTTCAGCAAGGCAGTGAGCCTGCTTATAGAAGACAACCTGGGTGGAGAGCTGTTGTGTTGTGTTCCAGGTTGCTGTGTGTCTTCACTTTACAACACAGAGTAGATTCCTTAACTTCCAAAAGTAGTGAGAATTTAGGGCATTAAGCCAGAGATAGGAATTATGGGGTTACTGTCCTAGCAGTCCTAGCCAGCATAGCCAATGCTAAGGAATGCTGTGAGCTGGAATCCAATGCCATCTGAAGGCCATATGATTCCCGCTCCTTCTTCTAGCTCATGTCTCCAGCAATCAATAACATCTGCAGGAAGCACCTTTTTTTTCATAGCAAACCAGCTGCACCTCTTGCAAATACCCTGAGCAAGGAAATACTGAGGTGGCCTATACTTATTGCTATCAGTAACTGTGCAGGACAGTGGCCTACATTCAACATCACACTAGTAGCTACGAAGGACATGCCCCCTCTCTCTTTCCAAGTTTTTTGCATCAGTTGCAGACCTTTTCCATACTCCCTGAGCATGTTTTCAGGGTTTAAAGAGGGCTGCAGCAAGAAGGAAGAAGCAGCTGCATCAGCAGAATAGATGATCCACTGCATCCTCAGCTGTGTTTTGCTGCATTATAGCAACAGAATACTAAAATACATTACCCCTTGATAATCAGGATGGACTGCAATACGAACAACTCTTCCACCAGACAGGCTACCAAAATCGGGATCTTGGAACTATAAGCAGAAGGTTAAAAAAAAAGAAAAACAGAGGAAATAAGCCATTATAACTGAACACTAACCCTAATGTTTAAAAAGACCCTCAAAATATGAATTAAAAAATAATCAAGATACAAGTCAGATGTTGATCTGTTACCTGCTCTGAGATGCTCCATGGAATGAGATCTCCTGAAGCTTTTTTCCCTCTAGACAGACTATTCATAATAGACTGACGGGAGATCTCACCCTCCAAACACACCTGTCAAAGGAAAGGGAGAATAAAGGAGAACTGAGAAACTGAACACTCTAGTGGTAGATTTATAGCAGGGCACCCACAGATGAGAATAATTTATCTAACACACCTCATCCAAAGGAGTTTATTGTAGTCCAGATTCCTATCCTACTATCATACCACAATTTTATAAACAGATTAAAAACACAGAAAGCTACTTGAAACAGACTCAATATTATGGCAGAGTTTTGTTTCATCATACTTTACACAAGTCAAAACATGAATGTAAATCTACATTACTGATGCTTCTGTAATGTAACATGCACACTACATTCCCAAATACTGTATCATAAGAGAAACTGTACTCTCTGGCTTTTCTTTGCAAACGAAGATTCAGGAAGGACTCATACCCGCTTTCTGCAAGCGCACTGATGACTAAAAAGGCCAATCCGAGATAGACAAGTCCAGTTGCAGAAAGCACAGCAGAGGGTCTCCTTGAGTGATGTTTCCGGGTTGTGATTCTTTCTGCATTGTCATTTCTCTTCAAGACTTGCTCGGCGTTAGTTCTCAAATAAGGCTGCAGCACTGTGGATAGTGCGTCTCCATGCCTCCTGACGTGAGGCCAGGGTGGACCATTGTTGGTAATCAATTTGGTCGAGCCTGAGATGTTGTTTCCGGGAATCCTTGTATCGCTTTTTGGAGCACCCCTCTTACGCTGACTCATGGTGAGTTCACCATAGAGTACTATTTATGGGAGGTGATGGTCCTCCATCCTAGAAATGTGCCCTGCCCAGCGCAGCTGTGTTCTCAATATCATGACCTCAATGCTGGTGATCCCTGCTTGCTCAAGGACAGCAACATTCGTCACATAGTCAGTCCAGTGTATATTTAGGATTGTGCGTATACAGCGCTGATGAAATCGTTCGAGGAGTTGTAAGTGTTGGCGATAGGTGACCCATGTTTCAGACCCATAAAGGAGAATAGACAGTACAATGGCTCTATACACACTGATTTTTGTGCTTCGCCTCAGGTGTTTGTTACTCCAGACTCTTTTGTAAAGTCTTCCAAATGTGCTATATGCCTTTGCTAATCTGTGATCGATCTCTTTGTCAATCTTGGCATCTGAGGAGATGATGCTTCCCAGGTAGGTGAACTGCTGAACGAAGTTAAGCACAGATTTGCCTACGGCAATGTAGGGATGGTGGTGTTCATCCTGTGGTGCAGGCTGGTAGAGAATTGCTTCTGTGTGGGCAACAAGGGCAGCATCATCAGCCAAGAGCAGCTCATGGACTAGATGGTTTAGAGTCTTAGTGCGAGCCCTCACTCAGCTTAAGTTAAACAAGCTACTATCAATATGGTAACGTATATAGATGCCGTCTTCTTTTTCAAGCTCAGCCGTAGCCCTTTGGAGCATCACGCTGAAGAAGATTGTAAATAAAGTTACACAACCTTGCTTCACTCCATTAGTTATTAGAAAGGGCTCTGAAAGAGCACTGCCATATCTGACTTGACTGTGCTGGCCCTCATGTAGCAATTTTAAGGAATTTGGGGTGACATCCTAGTCTTTCCAGGATCTGCCACAGACCTATACTAGTACAGAGATATCAAGCCAACCGCCTTCTAGAAGTCAACGAAGAAAAATTGTATGTTCCCTGGTGAAGGGTTTGCAGCCTTTAGCATATACACAATTAATACTTTTTCTTTCGCAGACAATTTCATTTTAAACAATACAGGACTTTCTGTCCCATCTTACCTGAACAACAGCAAGCACTTCTGGCAAGGAATTCTGGGTAGGTGGAACTGGTGGCAAAAGACAAAAGAGGTGATGGGCAGGAGCATCTGAAAGCATCTGGAGGTCATTGGGAGAATTCTAGAAGGTCACAATTGTGTTATAAAATTAGTTCACAATTATTACACATATTGAACACACTTATTAGTTTATAATTAGACAACAAACTAGAGAAATACTGACACATACTTTTTGCTTTTGGGCACAGAGAATTTTCTCTTCAGAGCTAGAGAGGTAAGTGGCAAAAGGGCAGGGGATTTTTTTTAAAAAAAATCAGAGACAATTTAGGCTAATTCTGATAAATCAGCTATTTTATTTACATATTGCAAGAAGCCTATCAATCACCTTGGATCAGAATCCCAAGCAATACTAAGACAGTTTTATATTAGAGCATTCTGGCTTTTAATTTTTCAGCTTCTGGCACTTAGGGCATGAGGAGAAAATAACTTAAGATCAGGTAAGAGGGCAATGCAACCAATGATCAGTGTTGCAGTGGTGTATTTATCTCCCTGTTTCTATATTACATTATGACCTTTGTTCGGTCCTTGCCTGTATGCACAACACACAGCCTTTAGGATTTAATTTAACATTTAGTATACATCCTTCACCCAAATGTCATGAATTGTGTTCCATTGTTTCTGCTAAGTTCCACATGCTGCCTGTGATTTATTTGATGTGAATTTCTTAAAGTCCCATGTATTTTATGGATAAAGTATTTTTAGTTAGATACTGATCTGATCATTAAAACAGTAGAAGATATTATTCTCATTATGATTTATTCATTATAAGTGATTTATTCATTACATTCATATCCTGCCTCTTCTCCAATGAGCTCAAGGTGCCACGCATGACTCCTTTCCTTTATCCTTGCAACAACCCTCTAAGGCAGGAGTGGGCAACTGTGGGATGCTTGTAGGGTATATTAGCCCCACAGACCTTGGAGGGCTGCACCTCCCAAAACTGTACTATCCCCACAAACAATTCATTTGCCCCCCCAGGTGTCCTCAACCCTCTCTAGGAGACCTGGGGAGCATTGTCATCATGTTTTAGGCCCTCTGCACCATTTTAGACCCAGGAAAGACCTTTTTTTTCAACAACAGGAAGTGAGCAGAAGTCACTTCCTGTTTTTTTAAAAATGCCTCTCCTGGACCAACCAACCCCCCCCCGCCCCAAAAACCATGGGAAGGGTGCTCCTCACACCCCTTAGGGCATTTTGGAGTATTTTTTACCTGAAGGCCCCCAAAGACCCAGAAACAGCCCCCGGGGACAATATTCAGGCTGTGGGCCATACTTGCTCTACTTGCTCTAAAATATTTCAGGCTGAGGGAGTGTTATTGACTCCACATCAGCCAATGATTTTTATGGCTCAGTTGGGACTAAAACTGACTTTCCCAAGTCCAACAGCGCCCATTGTATTACACTGTTTTGCCAGGGGATAAGGAGAGAGAACCAATGCCATATGAAGGGAGAAAACTAGCATAGACATTTGGTTCCAGTAGAGTCCACAAGACCCTACCCCCACAAAATCTCTTTACTAAATTTTTGATGACTGCCAGTAGAAACAAAAACAATGTAACTCCCTTGTTGAAACAGCTTCACTGGCTACTGGTTTGTTTCCAGGCACAATTCAAAGTGCTGTCTATGACCTATAAAGCCCCACACAACTTAAGTCCAGAGTTCCTAAAAGATGGTATCTCCTTATATGAAGCTGCCAGAGTCTTAAGATCCTCGATGGAGGGCTTTCTCTTGGCCCCCCCACCATTATAGGCTGTTCTGGTGAGGACACAGGAGAGAGCTTTCTCAGTGGCTACGCTCAGCCTGTGAAATTCCCTTCCACAGGAGGCTAAGCTAGCAAAGACTTTTTTATGCAAGTGGGCATTTAATGATTAATTGCTTACAGGGAAACTCTTTTATGGGGGTGGTGTATGCTGTATTTCAATTTTATTATTGGTTTAAAATGATTTTATACTTTTTTAAATTTAGTGGTTTTTTAATGTGATGATTTGGTTAACTGTGTTTTAACTATTTTTATTACCAGGGTTTGTTTGTTTTTTAATAGCCTATCTTGTTTTGGCCTTTCTAAGCCATCTTAGGCCTCATGCTGGGAGAAACGTGGTATATAAATAAAATAAATGAATAATAAACCTTGTAATGAGATGCCACATATAGAGCCATCAGCCTCTGAAGAAAAGTCTCTGATGCTCTATGATAACAGAATAGGGTGTCTCTGTTGACATAGTATCTACATGACATGAGTTAAGGGATAAAAACTATGCAGAGGAAGCATCCAGTATCATCATACTCATTATAACTCTCTCTCTCTCTCTCTCTCTCTCTCTCTCTGGCTTTTCTTCGCAAATGAAGATTCAGAAAGGACTCATCCCACGCTTTCTGCAAGCGCGCTGATGACTAAAAAGGCCAATCCGAGATAAACAAGTCCAGTTGCAGAAAGCACAGCAGAAGGTCTCCTTGGAAAATTAATTTATATCACAATCTGATCAGCCTTGTATCAGCTGGCTATGCAGCAGAAGAACATGTCAAACATTTTTAGCTCAATCCACTGAAAGATATGGGGAGGTGGCCTTGATTTCCACCTGATAGAACAGCACTGTTTTGACCCATCTCACTTTCAAACAGATAGCTATGTTAGTCTCTTTCAGCATAAAATGGAAAGATTTTGGGGAGGGGGGTTAAGGAATCCAGCAGCACCTTTGAACCTAACTGGTTTATTTTACCATAAGCTTTTATGAAGATCAATCCACTTCTTCAGATGCACTGCTATCCATCAAAGCTTCAGAAGAGCATCTGAAGACTATCATAGAATCATATACTAGGAAGGGACCTCTAGGGCCATTTAGCCCAACACATGCAGGAATATACTACTAAAACACTCCTTAGGGTTGGCCATCCAACTTCTGTTTCAAGAACCTCTAAAGAAGGAGTCCACCACCCTCCCAGAGATAGTCTGTTCCACTGCTGAACAGCTCATACCATCAGGATGTTCTTCCCAATGTTTAATTGCAATATCTTTTCCACTGGTTCATGTTCTAGTCCCTGGGACAACAGAAAACAAGCTTGCTCCATTTTCTGCAAAAAGATGGTCTCCTCTCAAAGATGCTGCTGGATTCCTTCACTTCTACCCTTTCCTTAGTTTTCTTCATTTTATGTTGAAGGGCAGAAGGAAGTGAGGCTGGCTAAAAGGCTGCAGTGGTCTGAAAAATCTTTACTACATGGTGCTTTTCATAGACAATAAGAAAGCTAAGAAAGAGGAAGATGACAGCTGTCCTAACTATTGGTATCTAGGTTCAGCATCAGGTCCAAAACCAAAACAAAATGGCAGCCTTGTCTAGCTTTCTGCCATGAAGGGGAGTGAACTTGCCCAGTATTCAGGTGGTACACAGCCACCAAGCAGTGAGGCTCAACCTCTTCAGTAGTGGTTTCTTTTTCATCTATACACATCAATGTATGCAAGCAGGAGGTACAAGAATCCTGCAGTTCATATACCTTCAGACCACCTATCCACCCACTTTCTGAAGGAAACCATTGGTGAAGTATTTGCATGTAGGGATGCAGATATCCATAACTCTGTACAACAACTTGAATGCAAGCCCAAAACATGGGGCCAACTACACATGCAGCAGAATCAAAGGGCCCAGTGGACTGTAGCATTCACAACCACAAAAGGGGAATACATTTTGAAAGTTCCTCACATAAAAATGCTGCCTTCAGGTGACTAGCACATAAAGGAACACACCAAGAGTGCTTCTTCCTCTAAGAGAGAACAAGCACACCAAGAGAGAAAATTCCAGTCTAGTGCATGTTGTGCTAGTTTTCTCCTTGCAGCGAATTTTTCATGGTATTTTTGAGTATTCAAAACTGTTATCTTTCAGATATTAAAAATAGTATAGACTGCAGAATGAGAAAGCAGAGTCCTAATCCTTCTACTGCCTATGCAGGCCAGGTCTCTGTTTTGCAAAACACCATAGAGTCTACACAGTGTGAGTGGAACTCATCTCTTAGATGCTAGGAAGAAGTGTGCTGAGGAAATAAAATAAAAGCTCCCACACTCTTACTGCAGGTTCTTTCAAGTATAGTTGTTACAGGCTGCATATAGCATGTGCATAAGCTCTGCCAACAAGGATACAAGTCACAGGATTCAGGCAATGGACAGCCAGATATAATTCTTGTGATGTTGAGACAATCCAAGCACAGCAAGTCATTCAACCATTTTTCAACAGGATCTCCTGGAGCATATCTGATGGATTCATGCAGGGAAACCTCATGTAGTGTACGAGCTACAAAGAGAAAGAGAATGAACAAAAAAAAATACAGATATATTTCCTATATATCTGTAGGAAAAAGCAGGTGGATGACTTCAGTCCATTCTGGGAAGAACAAAGCCCTTTTACTGGATTGTCCAAGCAACAAGTCACTCCTTTCTCAAACAGTCTTAAATATATTGTGTTTTTGTGTTAAATGTCCATGCACTTGTCAGTAAGATGGGACTATCTATGCTCACTATCATAGCTTCTCCTAATATAACATAGTGAGGCTTCCACATTACATGGATAACATTTGGAGCTTTCTCTCTTGTCTTTACCTGATAACAAACAAGCCCACAACTTCCTGAAGGAAGCAGATGCACAAGTCAAACACAAAAATGCCAAAAAAACAAAAACAAAAAACAAACAAAAAAAAAACCCCACCCCAAAACACCAAACCTCAAAGGGCCATCTTTGGTTGCCTTAATTTTGGGACTTGGCCTTCAAATCCAAGATACCTCACAAAAGGAGCAAAAGGAGCTCAATGCTGTCTTACTGGTTTCCTGCAGTTCTTGGGAGGTGGGGAGGAAGCTCCCTTTGTATGTTTTGCCAAAATATGAACAGGTTGGATGTCAGCAACCTAGACGACACGTTATGCAGTAAAGAGGTTAGAGCCCAGGGAAAGATACCTGAGGAGAGTTTAGCTGTCGTCGTAATTTTGTTCTCCGCTGTCACATTGGCTTGAGCCTGGGCACTCTGTTGTCGTAACTGCTGGATCAGTTTCAATGATAAGGAACGACCAGTGCCCTCATAGCTGTTAAAAACAAGAGACAGATAAGGAAAATGGAAGAAATCTAAAGCAATGGGAAGAATGGAGAAGAATGGTTTGTTCATTTTTTTGGAGAATGCCAAATCTGGTACACTAGGCTGCTACATGAGGCAGGGCTGCATAAGGTATCAAAAAGAGCACCTGAGCATCCAGTTGCTGAAACTAAATAGCATAATTTTATACCAGTTTCTTCTGTAACACCTCTCTTGATAAGCACACATTGCTGGTGTATCTTTGTGAAATTGATGTACACTGTTAGGCTAACATTTCCAGGATCACTTTTTTTTAACATGGTGGCACTTCTAAAACCCTCATGATTCTACATGTTTAATACAGCAAGATACTGGTCAAAGAAGGAGGAATCCATGAAATAGTTCAGGAGCAACAGTCTAATGCCAAAAGAAATCTGCCAACTAGTTGAAAAGAGTGACTAGGTCACCATTCATATTCATGTGGGGATATTCATCACTTGATAGACCCTGTGATGTCAAGCTACTTTAGAGGGGCTTAGGGCAAGTCATGGGCAAATCATTACTAAAGACCTGTCTCTTCCAAAAGGCCTACCCAGCTGATTTTGACCTATGAACTTTAAATTTGTATGGATGATTTATTTGGTAATGTTTATTTTAATCTTATGTGATGTTATTGTGTGTTTTAATGATTTTATGTTACATATTGTACTTTAATTCATACTGTACCCTGCCTCAAACCTTGTGGAGAGGTGGGTAAGAAATAAACTATTATTATTATTAGGCACACCACGCTCCTTGCCAACATTTTGCTGCTCTCCTCCAAGATCCTTGTTTTTTACCTTGTTAAATATTAACTCCAGTACAATCCATCCCAATACATAGCATTCACAATGTAAGAAAATTTCTATATGTTGAGTAATCACACAATCAGTGGTCAAGAGGTGAGCATACAGGTGTGAACCAAATTTTGAACAAACCCAAACTCTTCAGATTTTGTTCCGTTTTGTCTACCAAGTATAAGAGACATCTTTACAGAGGATTCAAGAGAAGAAACCTCTGTACAAGCAGCTCAAATGAAACACTCACCCATTGATTGTAGAAGCCATGAAGACCAGGTAAGGGCCTAACAGGCTTTTCACCAGAGGGAGGGGAATAGCAGCAGCTTCATCAATCACCACCAATTCAGCCTGCCCCAATTTCACAGCATCAGTAGGGTGGATATACTTGCCAAGAAATAAGGGAAATGGTGTGTTATAAAAGTAGCAAATGACCATTCCCTGCTGAGAGCTAAACTGATCTGAAAGGAACAGACAAATCTATTATACCATTCCTCTCTAGCACTAATTTGGTTACAGTAGAAGATACCAGAAGGAAAGGGAAGGTTTAAGAATAAAATTTAAAATGCAATTCCAACAAACATAAGTATAAGGGATAGGAGTTTCAGGATATTCATGGTTATAGAAGAGAAGACAGGGTTATTTTGCCCACATTTGCATGTAACACAAAGCCAAAAATCCAGGCATAATAAACCGGGATACACAAACCCAATCTGCAGACCTATGCACACTGTTTCCTACTGCTTCACTCCTCCTTCCTTTGTATGAACAGCCAAGCGAGCCAAGTTTCAGCCCTTAAAACACAGCTTTCTAGTTACATCCAAACTAGGAGGAGCTATGGTTAAGTATTTCCAAAGCGGCATGGGTCAAAAGCCAACTTTAACCCCCTTGACAAATACTGGCTTGCTTGGAAGCACCTGACCATTGTTCCCCCTGGCTATTCTATTCTATTTTTAAACCAACTTTCTGGACCACTTCTACATGGACAGAGGGCAAACTCAGAACTAGACTACTTTCACATTGATATTGGAGCTAATATAAAAAGAGTACAATGAGTATCTACTTTATGTACTAAATGCAGTTTGAATCCTACCGCTGCCGCAAACTAACCAGGTGGTCTTAGTTACACAATGTAGTCTCTCTCTCTCTCTCTCTTTCTCTCTGGCTTTTCTTTGCAAACGAAGATTCAGGAAGGACTTGTCCCACACTTTCTGCAAGCGTGCTGATGACTAAAAAGACCAATCCGACATAAACAAGTCCGGTTGCAGAAAGCACAGCAGAAGGTCTCCTTGGGTGATGTTTCCAGGTTGTGCTTCTTTCTGCGTTGTCATTGGGCTGCAGCATTGTGGATAGTGCGTCTCCATGCCTCCCGATGTGAGGCCAGGGCAGACCATTGTGGGTGATCAATTTGACCAAGCCTGAGATGTTGTTTCAGGGAGTCTTTGTATCATTTTTTTTTTTTTTTAGCGTCTGAGGCGAAGCACAAAAATCAATGTGTATAGAGCCATTGTACTGTCTATTCTCCTTTATGGGTCTGAAACATGGATCACCTATCGCCAACATTTACGACTCCTCGAACGGTTTCATCAGCGCTGTCTACGTACAATCCTAAATATACACTGGACTGACTATGTGACAAATGTTGCTGTCCTTGAACAAGCAGGGATCACCAACATTGAGGCCATGATGTTGAGAACACAGCTGCGCTGGGCAGGACACGTTTCTAGGATGGAGGACCATCGCCTCCCAAAAATACTACTCTACGGTGAACTCGCCACAGGTCAGCGTAAGAGGGGTGTTCCTTTCTGCAACTGGACGTGTTTATCTCAGATTGGCCTTTTTAGTCATCAGCACGCTTGCAGAAAGCGCGGGATGAATCCTTCCTGAATCTTTGTTTGCAAAGAAAAGCTAGAGAGAGAGAGAGAGAGAGAGAGACACCTCATCGAATTCAAGGAGAATAAAATTTGTCTTAATGAGATCCTGCATCAATCTACTGTATTTGGAAGAAGGGGAACCAAAAACTACACAGGAAAAGCTTTCACAGCTTTTCCCGTATTTTTTAAAAGGCTCCACAGGGAATGTGCAATCCCCCTCTTTGGAACAACTGATTCACTTTGATGTGTATTCCTGATAAAGTATAAGTGAAAAGCTGACTGGTCGGACGTGCACAGGGGGCGGAGCTTGCTAACAGGGCAAGTGCCCAAAATTGCCATGCTGGATTTTCGCCATAGCGAACATGTGCTCAGGCAATGAAACAGCCTTTCCCCCATTTTTTTCTATTTATTTAAGCAGAATATCACACTTTCTAACCTTGGATAGGTTTTTTAAAAAATATACTGATTGGCGGTGGCAACTGGTGACAATAAAAACACAAGTAATTCCCTCGCACCCGCCATCTTGATTTGCATAGCTTTGCATGTCTCCAATCTTGCCAAAAAAATGTAACAAATGAAAGCTGCTAAAATTGGCATTAGTGCACATCAATCCACATTTTATAGCTTTATATAGACAAGTCAGCTTGTGGGGGCAATTAGCTAAGAAACATTGGAAACTGCTTAATAGAGTGCAGATGTGTAAATTGCTATTGTTTAAAACAATTTGTAAGCCGCTCTGATAGCCTGGTGGCTGAAGAGCGGGGTATAAATAACTAATAATTTTTTTAAAAAAAAGTCCTTAGTCTCCACTTTAGAAAAGTCCTGGCACCTAGTGGCTTAAGATGGTACTCCAGGCTACAGAATATTTTTCATTAACTGACATTAATTTATACATTTTAAAAACAAAATAATGGCTATGTGTACTTTCCTAAGTAGCCATGCCAAATTTCACAGCGTTAGGTTTTGCAGTCTTAGAATCTTACTGGAGACAAATAACGTCTCTGACTCTTTTGACTGTTAGAGATTTTTTATATATTAGTGTTCTTTATGGTGCAGTGCATGCAACCAGTTTAGCATTATGAAACACAGTAGGACTTTTTGGAGGCGGGGGGAAGGACAATAACCTTGGGACCAGAAGCAGCTTGCACTTTTGTTACACATTTAAAAATAGGACACAGAAATCTATTAATGGAAGCAATAGTGGAAGTATAGAAACCCCCAAATCTTCTATGCCAACATAGAAGCCACTGGAAAGGAATAATAATAATAATACAATTTATTTATACCCCACCCTTCTGCTAAAAACAACCGGGGCGGCTTCCAACAATTAAAACACTACAATGCTGACTAAAAGCACTACCCACACCCACCCTCCCCCATAAAACGACATTAAACAGTATAAAATGAAAACCACCTAACTAAAATCACATTAAAAAAAATATAAACAAGACTAAAAAAAAAAAAAAAAAAAGGCCAGGAGACACAACTCCTGAGGCCAGGATCTAATCAGGAAAGGTTTGCTGAAAGAGATCCGTCTTTAGTGCTTTTTAAAAGCTACTCAAGCTTGTCATCTGATGGATCTCGTTTGGCAGACCATTCCATAATTTGGGGGCGATTACTGAAAAGGCCCTCTGGGAGGTTGCAGACAGCCTAGATTTTGGGGGCTGAAGCAAATTCATCCCAGAGGACCGGAGTGCACGGGGAGGATTGTATGGGAAGAGGCGGTTCCGAAAATAAGTTGGACTGAAGCCATTTAGGGCTTTATAGGTAATAACCAACACCTTATACTGGGCCCGGAAACTGATAGGCAGCCAGTGGAGAGATTTTAATACTGGAGTTATATGGTCTCTCCGAGATGCTCCCAAGACCACTCTGGCTGCCATATTTTGTACCAACGGAAGTTTCTGGACCAAGCACGAGGGTAGCCCCACGTACAGCACATTGCAGAAATCTAGACAAGAGGTTACCAGCATGTGCACCACAGTCTCGAGGTCCCTTACTTCCAGGAAAGGGCGCAGCTGGTGTATCAGCCGAAGCTGATAACAGGCGATTCTGACCGTTGCATTCACCTGACTTGTCATCTGAAGTGATGAATCAAGGAGCACCCCCAGACTGCGAACACAGTCCTTAACGGAGAGCGTGACCCCGTCCAGGACTGGAGGTTGCAACCCAACTTTGGGTTTCGGGGCTGCCACCATGAGCACCTCCATTTTGTCCAGATTTAATCTCAATCTGTTTTTCCTCATCCAGCCCATTACTGCTTTAAGTAATGATCGGGACAAGGAGAAATAGATCTGGGTGTCATCAGTGTACTGATAACACCCAGCCCCATAACTCTG
Organism: Gambelia wislizenii; assembly: GCA_030847615.1. Taxonomy (NCBI): domain Eukaryota; kingdom Metazoa; phylum Chordata; class Lepidosauria; order Squamata; family Crotaphytidae; genus Gambelia; species Gambelia wislizenii. Next base: position 391,132,212 of record JAUMIR010000001.1, on the reverse strand, counting down.
AATAATCTCACCCAGCGGCTTCATATAGATGTTAAACAGCATTGGAGACAGGATGGCGCCCTGCGGAACACCACAAGTAAGCTCCTTTCTGCTGGAGCACCCTCTGGGACCTGCCTGAGAGGAAGGACCAGAACCACTGGAGCACAGTGCCTCCGATTCCTAACCCACTCTGGCAATCCAGGAGGATGCTATGATCTTTCATATCGAAAGCCACTGAGAGGTCTAGAAGCACCAACAGGGACACATTACCCCTGTCGATGCTTAGAGGCAGATCATTGGTCAAGGCAACCATGGCAGTCTCAACTCCAAATCCCATCCTGAAGCCAGTTTGAAATGGGTCTAGATAATCAGTTTCATCCAAGACCACTTGAAGTTGAAGAGCAACTGCCCTCTCGATCACTTTGCTCAAGAATGATAACATAGAAACCGGTCTACAGTTGTTCATGTCCAGGGAAGGTTTTTTTCAGAAGCGGTCTAACAGCCGCTTCCTTTAAACAGAATGGAACACACCCTTCTCTGAGGGATGCATTGATGATGTCCTTAAGGAACACCATCAAGGCACACACACACACCCCGGATGGCCAGCCATGAAGGGCAAGGATCAAGAAGGCAGGTCGTCTTCCTCACTCTACCAAGTAGCTCGTCCATGTCCTCAGTACTCACGGATTGAAATTGATCCAGTAAATTTACATCAGTGGAGTTGCTGGACACCTCGTCAATTGTTTCTGTCAAAATACTGGCATCTAAGTCGGCTCTTATCTGAGAGATTTTATCTAAAAAGTAGTTGTTAAATGCATCACAGCAGGCCGTTGTTGGGTTAAGCAATGGGTTCTGCGCAGGTATAACCTGCGTCATCTCCCTTACCACCCTAAACAGCTGTGCTGGACGGGACTCTGCAGACACAATATGTGCAGAGGAGAAGGATCTCTGCGCTGCACGTATTGCCTCTCGATAGGACCGAAGAAAGTTCCTAAGATAAACATGAGCTAAAAATGTTTAAAAAGAAAGGAAGACATTGACCTTAGTAAAACTAATCCAACTGGGCAGAGGCAACATGGTCTGCATTTTGCAAAGATGTTATAGTATTTGAAGAGGCCCAGGAACCAATCCTTGTTCACATACACTTAAGGGACATCAGCTGTAAGACTGCAATGAAGCAGCTATACCTGGATAGTCTGTCTATGCTCTCTGAACACATTTACTCTGATGACGGCTTTGCTAAATTCAGGGTTGAGTGACTGAATGATCTCATAATCCAAGTGTTCCTGAAAAGAAACATAAGAAGCAATATGAAAACCAAACACAACAGAGTCTAGCATACTAATACATTTTTAAAAGGCAAAGAATGACTTCTTTTCCTGTTATTTCATTTACTACAGTCCTCTGCTGTATTCTAAATTTAGGCATTCTAAATTGGACTGAAGTAAAAAAAGCGAAGGGGTAGTAAGGTATTATGCAATTTCCAAACCATCTGGAGGGCCATAGGTAATCCAACCCTTAAAAAAGAGGGCTGAATCCAGAGAAACATGACCTGAAGTCAACTCACAAAACAAGCCATCTTGTTTTCTCGTTGGTGCAGCAGTCAGCCTCAGCCCCACCCCACCCCCCTGCCCAAGGCTGCTTCTAAGGGGCAAGTGACCCATCAGAATGGTGCACATACAGGTGCAATAGGGAACAGGGAAACTGGTCTACCTTTGGTTGTGATGAACCTTGCATAAGCAGAACTACTGGACATTCCACATGTGCAAAAGAACCTTCTGGATTCAGTCAATATCCTGATGATATTACCTGATACTGCAGAGCATCAAAGCCTTTAAATACAAATTCAAACAGGGTGTGAAGGTTATCTGGACTGGGAGATGTGACAAAAATGTTGGAGTAGCTGCAAAAAGAATACAAAAAGAAACAATTTTTACACTATGTTTATATGCTGAAATGGGAGAAATAATAATTCAGCCTTCTTCAAAAAGCTTCAAAATAGTCACTCAAATTAGGAAAAACACAAGATTGCAAAGCATCCCAACCCTTAAGATAAGCATGAGCTAAAAATGTTTAAAATGAATTTGTTGTTGTTGCTGTGTGCCTTCAAGTTGTTTCTGACTTATGGTGACACTAAGGTGAATCTATTGTTAAGGAAAATGCAACATGGGACATACAGTGAAAGAAATAAAATATGTATGTGAAAGTCACAATGACTAAGCAAGAGCAATTATGAAGCTACACAGGTGAAACTGCTAATGTAATCTAGAAGTCCTGAGAGCCAAGGACAGAGGTACTGAATGCAGAATGGAAACACCTGAGAATCATTAAGTGTACAAGGTGAAATGTTGAAATACATGGGTTGGTCTTAGGTATGGGTGGAACTACGTGGACCAATCAGAATGGAAGTACACACCCACTGGGTGGAAACTAACTAGTGGGTGGTGATAAACAATGGCTATAAAATTGCAATGTTTGCCAATGTATTGTTGTTGAGTAGAGGTGGAGTAGTTTGGAGATATTGTGGAGTAGTGTGTAGAGATTGTGATTTGTTGACCATATAGTATATTTATATAGAAGAATAAAGTAGGTTTTATATGAAACTACTGAGTTGCCTGAGTGAATCCTGGAGACATTTTGGAGACACCTGGAGAAGAGTGAGAAGGCTTGGAGAGTTTGTCAGGATTTTCAGCCTATTCTCTGAAACTCTGCTGCTTTGGAGGAAAGCATTAACCACTGATCTAAGCTGGTCGGCTCTGCTGCATAACAAGGTGGTGAGTTTGAGCCAGAGGTGAAGAGCTACAACTCCCATCATCCCTGACATCTATCACAGGGTTTTCTTGGCAAGATTTGTTCCAAGGGCGTTTGCCTTTGCCTTCTTCTGAGGCTGAGAGAATGTGACTTGCCCAAGGTCACCCAGAGGGTTTCCATGGCTGAGCGGGAATTTGAACTCTGGTCTGCAGTCATAGCCCAACCCTTAAACCATTACCAAAAATGTAAAAACCGACAGTTATTAGAATATGCCTCCTTCCTTATTTCAAACACACAAAATAGAACACTAACTTATAGACTATGGCCACTTTTTCATAAACGCAGAAAAGCTAACTAGTAGGTGAGGGCTCACATGATGTATTTATTTTGAACAGAACAGTGTTTTGTCATGAAAAAACTCACTTGTAGTCTGATGTGATACAGCTAGGTACCTCAGTTTCCATTGGAAACACAGTTCCAGATATTCACAAAAGCACTTTTTAAGGCTCAAAAAAATGAAGTAGCTTCTTTTTACAGCAATTGGGCGAACAAGTGAATAGCAGCTTTTTCAGAAAAAAAAATCTCTTCTAGACTAAAAAAGGATGTGTACAGAATCTCACACTTAAAGGTAAGGGTCCAGAAATAACATCAAGTATTTTGCATTTTTTTTAAAAAAGTAATAATCTTGCTTTCAGTTTTACCTGGGCAAGCCAGTGACTAAAAACAAAAAAACAAAAAAAAATCAATCCCATATCCAGCTCTCTAATTTCTGCACCATGAAGGTTCAAATCTTGGCCTCAAAGAACAATTATAAATTCATCTCAGTTTTTCATAGCAGCTTACTAAGTTCTTTTCAGACAGTCCTCTGAGTTCTATTAAATCTCTTTAGATCTGACCTTTTAACATAAATCCATAACTGAAACACCCAGGTGTAACTCACCCAAAAGCCACGGCTCCAGCTATAGCCAATCCCAAGGCAGCTGATTTTCCACGCCCTCTGGCAGCTGTTAAAGCAACAGTGCTTCTCAGCGTCTTCTCAGAAATGGCTTCAATAAATTTTAGGACAGCTTTTGCCTATCAGTGAGGAAACAGGTAATCGAGGTTGGTCATATTGATTGCATAAGACTATTAAAAGAGAAATATTACAAGTAAAAATTAAGATGAGAGAAGATGGTGTATCAGGAGCTACACAAATTCATTAGGATTCCATTAGGCATTATTTTCACGCAGAAAATGATAAATGGGGGAGAAGGAAATAGCTTCAATAGCTACTGCTGTTTTACTTTGTCCTGATTTACTAGTTCTCCTCAATCACCTACTGATGATTAATATTTGCACCATCCTTTCTGTTTAAAAAAAACCATCATAGTAGTGTATAATGAATCTAAAATTAAATTAAATCAGAAAAAGAACATTTTTTAAAAAATCTAAAATTAAAATTAAAAATCATTAGACCAAGCAATACAAAAAGATACAAAACATACACACATTAAAACAATTTAAAATGTTAGAATAAAAACCAACTGGTGAATCATATGGAGACATATGTCACAGCTTGCATACAAAGCATAATTATGCAAATGCATTCCTTGCCACTGTAGCCATACAAAGACTCAGGAACAACACAAGTCCAAGAAATGTTCCCAAACTATAGACCTAATCCTTCAGGGAGAACACAATACCTTATGGATTTAGCTGAATGCCAAATCCCATGTTAGGCTTTCTTCTGATAACTGACAGCCCTGTCTTGTCCAAATTGAGCCTCAGCATATTCACCCTGATCTAGACTATTACTACTCTAAAGTTCAGCAATACTGACTTGTCCCTTGGTACCAGGTGGCAGAGATATACACATAAATGTCATCAGCATATAGAAAAGGAAAGAGGAGGAGCAGGGCAAGAAAGCTAGCAGTGCGTTGTACACTAAATGGTTCAATCCACCTTGAATCCTGTATTGGGAGAAAGGCAAGATATAAAATAATTAAATAAATAATTTTAGCCTGTGCTTTTCTGGATTTCAATATACTGTCTCAGATGCACTGATGGAATAAATATATAAGCTCTAATATATATCTCAGAAAGGAACACTACCACGTGGATATTAAATCCCAGTTCAAATGGAACATGTACCTGATCCAGGGTTTTACAGCTATCAACCAGTACTCCTACTGGTTGTGTATCTTGGAGGCTCTGCTTGAGTTCCTTCAATTCCATATCTTGAGGACTCAGACTATCCTCCTATGAGCAAGAAAACAGTGATTTATATTGAAGACAGCTGCCACCTCTAATGCCAAGAGTAGGAATATCAAGGGATGTCCTATAAGCAAACATTCTACTGCAGCCTATACTGCTCAGGCTTAAAAGTGATGTATCATAAGAACTATGCTATATGATATATTTTCTCTGAGTGACACAATGCGGAGGAACTATAAGCATGCCACATCCACAATCATGGTACGTAAAGAAACTCTAGGTTATCCAAAACGTATCACCAATTCAAGAATGTAAACATGGCTTTGAACGTTTATCAAGAGAAGGAGAAATTTTTGTTTGTACACTTTTGTGGAACCTGCAATATTTTTCCCAAGTTTCTCTTAGTGATGTGAATATTCATTTTTTTCCCTAGCCCGTTCACAATTATTTGCCAGGTACTGTTCTTCTGATGGAAAAAAAATCCACCATGACAATTTCTTCTGCTCCCACATGCCCTCAACACCTGCACGGGGGGGAGGGGTTGGAAAGGAAAGTCTGCACAGTAGATTTTTGGACAGTACAGAAGGCTTAGGGGGCGGGGGGAGTACAAAGTCTCACTGCCCTAACAGAAATATGTTAACACCAGAACCCGGGAATTTAAGGAGACTAAAATTCCCAGACCACTTCAACCATCATGACCATGATAGCTGGAAGATTCTGTAAACTATAGTTCAACCATAGCTGGTTAAAGCTATGTTGGACTTATCCACTGTTTCCCAGATCAGTTTCTCTAAGCATAGCCCTAAAAACTACTCAGATATTGTTGTGCTACTGAAAGGACAATTTTTAATCCTCTGCCTTTGGGATAAGAAGCAATACAGTGATTTCTTGTCACCTAGAAAGAGACAGAGAAAAGGAACTGTGATGACCTCGGTAACACACACACTGAACCAATGTCCATTAATAGTCAAACGGTTTATTGATCAGGATATGCGTGCACACGGTAACATTCTAAAGCCAGTTCTGGCAAGCAGGGAAACAGAGCACACAGATAAGGTCAGGAATTGATTCCCCACAGTTGTAAGAGAACCTGAGAAAGTTAAGGGGAGGACAGCATACCACAGCTGCTGTCCTTGGGCCCGGAGGAGAGAATCCCCCCTCCCAGTCTTAAGGCGGGCTGGCTGGAATCCAGCAATTAAGGCACCCTAGGAAAGTTCCTGAGAGAGCCAAACTCACGTTGAGGCCTGGCCCTGGATACAGTAACACTATAACACCCAGTATCCAGGACAGGTCGTGACAGGAACCTTCTGCCATGTCATCAAATCACTCATATGTTTTAACCAGCATCCAATTTTTAATAGTCCAACTGAAAACATCTGTTTTAAAATTTGAATTTGTACTAAACATGGAGTTTCAAGTGCTGAACTTTTGTCACAAGTGTGCTTACCTGAGACCGTGGTGGAACAGATGATATGTTGGCAACATGGCTAGAGATTGGGAGAATGTTAAGCTGATCATCAACCACCATGCAGGTTTTGCAAGATGCCAGAGACAGAATAAACCTATATGATCAGACAGAGGAGACAGTAGCATCATCACTGTTAAAATGGGTTTGTTTTCATTTCACAAACTATTCCTCATCCTACAGTCATCTCTGTGGAATACCCTGTGGATAAAGCACCTCAAAGGGGACGTTTCGGTGGGCCACATTACAGCAGTCTCCACAGACAGCTTCTCTGCCAGCATTCCTTAATGTGGCACCCTCCAGATGTTTGGGTCTACAGCTCTAATCACCCTAATGGTGTCCCTCACAGACCTGTTTTGAGACCAGTGCTTTTTAATTTATTCATCAATGACTGAGGTAATAGAATAGAATAAAATCTTTATTATGGTCATAGACCAGCACATGATTGAGGTAAGTGGTTGACTGGTTAAGGTCATCAATATGCTGACATCAAATTATTTAGGGTGAGTAAAACCAGAAGGGAAACAAAGCGCTCCAAAATGTTCTGTCCAAATGAGGACAATAACAGAGCTTGAAGAAGTTAATTTTTTTTTGGACTAGAACTCACAGAATCCCCTGCTAACACAGCCACTTCCCATGTTATCTGAGGAATTCTATGAGTTGTAATTCAAAGTAATAACTTTTACAATCTCTGAACTGACCGAATGTAAGCAAGTGTAATGTGATGTTCATTGTTTGTGTGATGGTGGCATTTCAACTTCAAGTATATGGTGACAGAGTCTCAGATAGTGTAAAAAGGTACCCTTCAGCTTTAATATGGTACCAATATGCATTTCCTGCTTTTGGCCAGTTTCACAGCAGTGCCTAGGGAAAATTCAGTCTCATATTCAATATACGCATAGACGATTTATGGATCATTTTGCCTGGCAAGTTTCCAAAATACTAATATGAGGGTTTGGTAGAGCATTAATGTCTAAGTGAATCCACAGAGCAGAGACTACTTAAAATTGTGTAATTGTAAATTAACCACTACTCCTTTTGAAGCTTCAAGTACAGCCATACTATGCAATTATCTTCCCCAGCCTAGTGCCCTCCAGATGTTTTGGCTCCAATTGCTGTAATCCACCACCACTGGCCATGCTAGCTAACTACGGTTGATAAGAGACACCATGAGCTAATTAAGTTGAGGAGGGCTGCTACACAACTACGACCAGCATGCTGAAGAACTAGTTCTGCACCTCCTAATGAGGAGAAATTACCATATACCCACAATCCCAGATCACTGGCCATGCTGGATAAGCAGATGGAACTGGAAGCTAAAACATCTGCAGAACCAAAGTTTCCTCACCTTGGTTCTACGCTTTCACTCTTACAAAAACTGTTATGCTTGAACTTATTTAATTGTATTTTAAGGGGTGGGTGGGATGGAGGGGTTTGTATGTATATTTTAATGCTGTAAGCTACCCTGCATTTTGTAGAGGGTCGGGATACAAATAAATATTATTATTATTATTATTATTATTATTATTCTTGCCAAGGTTCGATGAACAAACTCCCTCAAATATGTGGACAAATATTATTTCTTTGTACATGCACCCTTGCCAGTCTGTGTGCTCAAAATAATGCTACAACTCACCTTTCATTAAATCTTCCTACTACATCTTGATGTGCCTCTGTCCGATACCGAGAGTGTACATCCTGGGAAGGAAAGAAGATATATATTTTTTGTATGAAACCAAAGAATTGTCTTGATGCTAATGACATAAGAGACCAAAATGGAGAGAGCTGCTGAGCATCCCCCTGACATTAGTGACGCAATTTTGGACTGCTTGACATCAGGCCCCAAAAGCCCTAGTCAGCATGACCGGTTAACATGGATTCCAGGAAATGCTGGTCAAACAATATTTGAGGGCCCACATTTGCAATCAGACTGCCTCTTGTCTGATCGTACCACTTTCCCAAATTCTCAGTATTTCAAGTTTATTTCTGAAAAAGCCTAAGCAGAGACAGATGGTGCAGGACTGACATGTTAGATTCCTACCTACTGTAAGTTTCCAGAAATGTGTGTTATGCTCTTGAATATGCATCTAGCAGGTACATCAAAATTACACTCAATTTTTTCTGGCAGGGCACTCATACCTTTAAGCTAAAACTATTCCCATCACTTTCTCCCAGCTAAAGAAAACTCCACCACCTTAGGTGCTCCTTTGCAACTGCTTCATGTAAGAAACACTGACAGGAACAGCAAACTTAACAATTCAGTAAATTCTAATAGGGAACAGAAGGCATTCTATACATGCTCACAGAAACAGCTGCAACACTATGAAGAGATCCTAGGATTCAAAACTTGTATTAAGCTCAAGGATTACCTTAAGCCACTTGTAAATAGCAATCTGTTCTCAAAGCATGTGTAGGATGAGCATGTATAGAATGCCTTCTGTTCCCTATTAGAGTTAACCAAATTGTTACGTTCACTGATCCTGTCACTGGAGGATGTCCAGAGGAGGGTGACCAAAATGGTGAAACGTCTGGAAGCCATATCCTATGAGGAGCAGCTTAGGGAGATGGGTATGTTTAGCCTGGGAAAGAGAAGGTTAAGAGGGAATATAATAGTCATGTTTAAATATTTGAAGGGATGTTATGAAGATGAAGCAAACTTGTTTTTTGCTGCTCAAGAGACCAGGACACAGAGCAATGGATTCAAACTACATTAGGAAGAGCTTCCTGATGGTAAGAGTTGTGGGACAGTGGAGTGTAGTAGAATCTCCATCTTTGGAGGTTTTTAAACAGAGGCTGGATGGCCATCTGTCAGGCGTGTTTTGATTGTGTGTTGCTGCATTGCAGGGGGTTGTACTGGATGGCCCTTGTGGTCTCTTCCAACTCTATGATTTTATAGTTCAATGAAAACCGAGTCAAGAATGTAGCACCCCCTAGTGTTTATACATATAAAATGGAACAAATGCCTTTATACCAGACTATTTGTCCATTTAGTACAGTCTATTCCAACTAGAAATAAGAAGATCTAAGACAGAGGTCATTTCCACCACCTCAGAACTTATCTTTTTCTAACTGGGGACACCATGGACTGAACATGCAAACTTCTGCATGCAAAACTTGTGCCCTGCCACAGAGCTAAGGCCTAGCGTTCCCTTCAGGGAAGGAAGCTGATTATCTGTTAAACAGAGATCTGTGATTCTAAGTAACTATACCATGGTCATGGTGTAGAGCTGCTTCAGAGAATTCATTGTTCTCAGGAGGATTGCAACTATGCCCCCGCCTTCCACTGTTTCAACAGTTCTAGCCAGCAAGTTTGGGGTCAAGGCTTCAAAGTCCTAAAAGATCATGCAGAAAATTAACATGTCATTTTCAGGTTAGCCACACGTTTTAATGCACCAATACTATAAGCACCAAGCAGAATACAGAAGGTATTAACATTTTCTTCACCTTCCTCCCCACCATCAGCTTTGTTCACAAGCAATGTGCAGTCAAGAAACAGAATTGCTTGATGGAACCTGTACACTTCAATTTCAGTTTACACAGGCTTGAATCCTTCCTCTTCTCTGCCTGTTTCCTATTGAGCTAAATGAGTTTTCTCTGCTGAGGTACACTGGTTATGAAATACGCCCCTCACCCTTTTTAACTGGCACCAAAAATGGTATCATTCTGGTGCCAAGTAAAAACATGGCTTTTTGCTAGAGCCTTTGGGGCCAGCTGATTTAAGTCAAATCTGCACACAAGTGCATGGTTTTTAAGCTGTGCAAAGCTGTTTTAACTGGTTTTAAATGGTTTTTAAGTGTTCAGTTATTTAACATGTAGTAAGAATATTTTAACTATTCTTAACATTTTAAATTGTTTTAGACTGTTAAAACTGATCTTTTATTGTACACTTCCCTGAGATCCTTGGTTGTTAAATTATTATATACCTGTATTAATAAATCAACATAATTTATTAATATTTTAATAAATGATCATTGCCTTTACATTGGGTACTTTCTTGAAAGTTTACCTGCTCTTTTAGAAGAGGGAGGGAGATCATATATGGTTTAGTGATAACACAGCAAAATCCATCCCTTAGTTTAATCTACTGGGAAAGATTACCAAGATTTTTATCTGTAAATCATACAGAGGTCAAAAATATAATTTTAGATGAAAACTCTCAAAAGCCATAGCTAGCTCAACTAAATAGCATGCTACCTAGTGGATTCTGAGTGTTGCACTTAAAAATGTAATTTTTCTACATATAGACAAGTAAGCACTTCCATTACAGTACTCTTATACAGAACTGGTCAATATAAACTTGACTTCACAGCAGTCATAAGCAATCATCTTTCTGGTTCAGATGATCATCTCTTTGCTCAATAATCCAAACTACACATGCACCCTTATTGCACCACTACTCCTTCCTTGTGCACACCCAGATAAAATGTAGACCTCCACCTAAACAATGGGCTTTTCTATATGAGGCAATAACATGTGGATTGATGCGCAATAATGCCAATTCACAGCAGTTTTCATTTGTCTCCATGGATTTTTTTCAAGATCACAGGCATGTGAATCCATACGTGTTTGTTATTCAAACGGTCATGCCTACAAATCAATTACTTCCATTTTTATTGTCACCAGCTGCCACTGCCGAAGAGTATTTTATTTTTTAAAAAGCATATCCAAGGTGCAGAAGTACAATCTTCTGCTTAAATAAACAGAAAAAAAGGCTGTTTCATCCCTTCAGCACACAATCACTATGGCGAAAATCCAACATGGCAGTTCAGGGCACTTGCTTTGCCAGCAAGATCTGCCCCCTGCACATGTCCGACCAATTAGCTTTGTACTTCCACTTTTATCGGGAATGCACAGAAAAGTGAATTGGTTGTCCCAATGAGCAAGAATGAGCATTTCCTCTGGAGTTTTAAAAAAAAAATCCGGGGAAAGCCGTGAAGGCTTTTCCCACCGAGTATTCCCCCAACTTCTGAATATGATGAAATGATGTGGGATCCCATTGTGACAAAAGTATCTCTTTGAATTCTATGATGAGTATATTTACCGTATAGACAAGTCCAACATTTTTGTTTTTGCCTGAACCTGGAAACTATGATTCTCATCTTTGGAATAAGCCAGGATATCAATGCAAATCCAAGTAATGGTTTAAGACTTTGGTTTGTTCCAATGCTAGTAATCATAGTTTCTTCACTCAGATAAACAGAAGTCAATTCAAGTACTGTTTATTAAGCCACAATATGATGATCCAAACAGCCTGCATTTCATGAGTTTCAAATGACTTTTTAAAATTTTGAGGGGGAGGAGGGGGCTACAGAGCAGAAAGTATTCTGTAAAATAGTGAATTTATAAGCACAACAGCTGCTGCAGGAACACTTCGGTCAGCTCAAATGAGGCTGCTGCTGTAGTCTGCCCAAATGACTTGGATGAAGAGAATTCTTATATTCAAAACATCTTCTTACCTGAAGTACACACATGCCAAATGTATTCCCAAGAATTTTGTGTGTCTCATTGTAATAACAGTATCGAATGTTTGTGGCTGCAATGAACAACTCAAAAGGGTCATCTTGCTTCAGATCTAACATTCCAGTTTTAATCTTCTTCTGCAACTGTCTCATCCTTTTTTTACGATGGCTGGTGGGGCAAAACAAATGAAGTCTTTGGGAAATGATCAACTTTCAAGGGAAATCCTATGCATGTTTATTAAAAAAAAAAATCCCACTGTGTTAAGGACAAGCTACCTTTAGAAGTGTCTAAACATGTAGGTGCAGAATGACCCATATGTGTGAGTCACAGAGACCCTGAAGAAGCAGAAAGAACTTAATGCAGTAGAGGGGAGTCTGCACACCACAGCCCTAATCCAGCCCATGGAGGTACGCTACACTATGTACCCTACACTGAATGGAATCCTCACACTCTTGAGATCCTTTCCTTAGACTGCTGCTCTGTCTCCTGGTTGTGGGGGAAATGAAAGAGGAGCATATCCAGATGCACTGTGCATTGGATTTACATGGAAGGGAAAGAAAGAATGAAACTGGGTCCCTAGCCAAAACACTGCTCCACCTGGGGAAGGGGGGAGCCAAACACCAGCATTAACCAACCCTTGATTTAATGTGAAAAATGGGTATGAGAAGAGATATAAAGTTGGGAGTGGGAATGGAAGTGTTCTGGAAGGGAAATAAGAGCTGCAAGGCAGAAAAGGTAGAGTTACTCAAAGGAGTGATAATATTATATTACTAAGCAAATAGCCTGGGAAAATTAGACAGGAATTTAGAGACATATGTCTAGCTCAAGATGGGGAGAGGTAAGGGTCGAAACAGTGGTGCTCTGAGACCTGTTTTCTATTCATGTCAGTAAAACTGATAGTTTTAACTATATTTTCCCTGGCCATTCGAAAAGTAGTGGCAGTCCTGCTAACACCAAGCAAAAGACACATGTTTTTACCTGCTGAAGCCCAGTTCCTTCTTGTAACACCATAATACTGATGGCCTAGCCTTCACTGCTGCTTTAGACAACATGTGATGGAGTATGACCACCTGTCAAATGATGAGAAAGAACTCTATGATGAGTACAGTACAAAGCTAAATAATATTTGTATTTATAGCAACAGCATTCATAGCAATAGCATTGATATTTACATACCGCTTATCAGTGCCAAAGCACTCCCTAAGCAGCTTACATTGTTTTTTAGCTAATTGCTCCCAACAAGCTGGGTACTCATTTTACCAACCTATGGAAGGATGGAAGGCTGAGTAAACCTTGGAGCCCTCTGGGATCGAACTCATAACCTTGTGGCTTGCTATACTGGCATTTAACCACTGTGCCACCAGGGCTGCTTTATTTAATTTATACCCCACCTTTCTCCCAGCACAGGATCCAAGGTTGCTTGCAACCAATTAAAAGTAAATACAGCTAAAGACCTATGAGGATAACAGTTAAAAACAACTCTATTGAAACAAGCAATTCTATTAAAAACAAAATGTTAGAACAGTTTAAAGCCTTTTAAAACATAATCCAAAAGATAAAAGCAGAGCACAGCCCATTAAAAGACCATTCTGTCACCTGAACTCAGAGCCAAAGACCAAAATGTCTTTGACTGCCAGTGGAAAGAGACCAGAGAAGTGGCCAACTAAACCTCCTGAGGCAGGGAATTCCACAATTTGTGTGTGTATATATGTATATGTGTGTGTGTGTATGTGTGTATATATATATATATACACACACACACACACACACACACACACACACATTCTCTCTCTCTCTCTCTCTCTCTCACACACACACACACACATACAAATATGTATATGTACACATACACACACACACACACAGAGAGAGAGAGAGAGAGAGAGATATTATTTCGGTCACTGACCAATAAAAATACAATCAATAAAACAAACAACAAATTTAGTCTCTAACATCACATAATATAATAGAATTTTGCTACTTTTAAAGAAATAGTTTTATTCTGATTATCCAGCAAATAATGTAAATAAAAATCATCAGAATGTCCTGGGAATTTAACTAATAAAGGGGTAATGATCTGGTGACAAATATCCCTGTAAAACTGATAAAGAAAAGTACATGGGCTGTAGTTTCTATTGAGCCCATATCACAGGGAAAATGTTGAATTTCATAGAGAATTTTCCTGTATTTTTAAGTTTAAAAATAGAGTTTGCGCCCCCCCGTCCAGCCAGCTACCCAGCTGGAAAACCTGCCCCCCCCCCAGCCAGCCAGCCAGCTCAGTGGCTGTAGATGATGGAATAGTCTGTGAAATTAAAGGACTGAGAACAGCTAAAAAAGCATGGGATACTTTGAAAAATCTCTGTGGTGTTCAATCTTTGGAAAGTAAGGTTGCATTAATAAAGAAGTTGGTTAATATGAAGCTATCAAATCCCAAATTTTTGAATGAGCACATTAATGATTTTAGAGCCACACTGGCAGACTTGCAAACTCCTGGAGAGGAAATCCCCAAAGCTATGCAAATGGGAATCTTCCTGGCAAGTTTACCAAAATACAATCCCATAATAAATACCTTGCAATTAAAGAATGATTTAACTTTGCCAGAAGCTTTTATTCAGATAAGAGAATTTCACCATAGACAAAACTTGATGCAAAATGATAAGTTTGAATCCAGAAATTCTAATTTTAGGCTAACTTGTGCTGAAAAGAAACATCATTTTAAATGGACTGCTTTTCTTCTCTCCTGAGCTAAATGGAGGGCAATTTAACACTTCAAATGCAAGGCAGTCATTCTCACAGCAGGGGGAAGGATCTGCTGGGAAAACTGCCCAGGCAATTTACTTCTTAAAATATATTTATTCATACCTTCAAACGCCATTACATATATGTACATTATAAGGTTATATCTAAACATCTGCCTGTATCAATATTGTACATACATTGTCTTCTCGCTTCAATGCCAATTAACATTAAAAAAAATCCTGACTTCCCTTGTACAAATAATCTAAAGTTTTGCCCCAAATTATGTGCTCATTTTCCATCTCCTCTCTACACCTTCACCACCGCTCCTTATCTTTAGCCAAATTTCTTCTACATTGCTCTTTGCTTCCTTCCTCTCATCCCTCTTTCTTTCTGCTTCTCTCTTTTTCTCGCGGCCATCACTTAATCATTTCGGCCCAAATCTTTCCCCTTATATCATCCCCTCTTTTAAGGGGGTTCTATTTAGTCTTGCAATTTTATATCATAATGTCTTTATCGATGCTCCATCTTAATCTGCAATAATCGGTTATAGGTAACCATTCTTTTTCAGTATTTTCTGCCTTTTCTTGATTTAAAATTTGGGATAATTTATCATTGTCTCTCATTATTAATATTTTGTTTAGCCAGTTATCTATTAGTAGTTCTCCTTTACTTTTCCATTGTGCCGCAATAATCATGCGGGCAGCCGTGCACAGGTACAGCAGTATCCTCCAATATTTTCTCTCCACTTTTTGTGTCAGAATTGAAGTGATGTTAAGAAGATAGAACTTTGGGCATAACTCGAATTCTATTTTGAACATTTTTTGAATTATCCTGTGTATTTTTTTCCAGAATTTTTGAATCATTTGGCATGACCACCACATGTGTTTAAATGTTCCTGTTTCTTTCTGACACTTCCAGCAACTCTTCTCTTTTAGACCATACACTTTACTTAGCCTGTCCGGTGTTAAGTACCACCTATTGTTTACTTTAAGGCTGTTCTCTTTCAGATCTTGACATGCCGTAAATTTTTTCGTTTTTCTCCATGCTCCTTCCCATTCTGACATCTGGATATCTTCCCCAATATCTTTGGCCCATCTTATCATCGTTTCTCTTACTGTCTCTGTTTCGAGTGACTCTGAAATAAGTAAGCTGTATATCCTTGCTACTTTCTTTTTCTTGTTATCCCAAAGGATCTTTTCTAATTCCAGCTTTTTTCCCTGAAAACCACCTTCCTTTTCATCTTTTTTGAATCTGCTGACTATCTGTTGATATGTAAACCAATTAAAGTTTCAGCCTTCCTGCAGGAGTTCTTCACTTGTTTTTAAAGCCATCTTTCCTTCTTTTCCGCTTTTTAGCAACTCTTGATAAGTAATCCATCTATCCGTCCCACCAACGTACCCCCATCTTCCAATAAACGCCTCTACTGGAGATATCCACTTCGGTATCTTCCCGTAGTATTCTTTTTGTACCCTATTCCAGCTTAACCATAGCGCTCTCCTTACTATATGGTTATTGAAATCTTTATATGTTGTCACTTTATTATAACCTATGTAGGCATGCCATCCTAAGCGTAGGCCTGTTCCCTCTATGATCAGCAATCTTTGGTTTTCTAGTTTGAGCCATTCGCTCGCCCATAACAATGTACAAGCTTTATGATATGATTGTAAATCCGGCAAGTCTGCCCCTCCTCTTTCCGATCTCTCTACTAGCATTTGCCATTTTATTCTTGCTTTTCTGCCGTTCCAAATAAACTCACTTAAGTCCTTCCTCCATAATTTGAACGGCTCTTCCTTGGATATTATTGGCAATGACTGGAATAGGAACATCATCATCGGGAGCACTGACATTTTAATTGCCGCTATTCTTCCTAATAGTGAGAGGTTTAATTTTGACCAGATCTTTAAGTTCTCTTTGATCCTTTTCCATGTTTTTTCATAATTGTTGGCGTATAAATCTAAGTTTCTGTTCGAGATCCACACCCCAAGATATTTAACTTTCGGTTCTATTTTGCATTTAGATCTCTCTTCTAGAATTTCCTGTTCTTTTTTTTTGTTAGATTTTTTTGTTAAAATTATAGTTTTTTTCCTTATTCATCTTGAGTCCAGCGTATCTGCCGAATTCTTCTACAGTTTCTATTAGACAGCCTACACTGTTAATCAGATCTTCCAATATAAATGCAATATCATCTGCGTAGGCTCTCACTTTATATTCTTGAGTTTTGATCTTCAAACCTTGTATACCTTTCTCTTTTCTAACTTTATTTAGTAATATTTCTAGTAATGTTATGAAAAGTAAAGGAGAGAGCGGGCACCCCTGTCTAGTTCCTTTATAGATTCGGATCTCTTGTGATCTTTCTCCGTTCACTATGATCGAAGCTTTTTGTTCTTTATATATTTTATCTATGTTGGCTAATAAAAATTGTCCCAATCCCAACTCTTCTATTGTCTTGATCAGGCAACTCCAGTTGACACTGTCGAAAGCCTTCTCCGCGTCTGCAAACAATATTGCTGCCGTGCGTTCATTATTTTTCTCTAGGAATTCTAAAATATCAATGATATACCTGATGTTTGACGCTAGTAGTCTCCCTGGGAGGAAGCCGCATTTAACACTTCAAAGACAAGGCAGTCATTCTCACAGCAGGGAAAAAGATCTTCTGGGTGTATAACATGACCCCCCACTTTTGAGGAGATTTTCAAAGTGTTATAAAGCAGTCTTATATGCAGGAACATACAGTGTGTGTGTGTGTGTGTGTAGAATTACCATATATACTCACGTGTAAGTCGACATCATGTATAAGTTTTGGAGCAAAAATCATGGATTTTGATATGACCCGTGGATAAGTCAAGGGTATAATTTAGGATGTAAATGATTACAGCCTTTATTGTGATAACCTTGCCTGATTTTAACCCAGCAAAGCTGACATTTGAACCATATCTAGCCTCAAAATTAAGTATATTAAGAACTACTAGTTTCTTATCTGCCTGTTTCTGATTTTGTTCCTAAAATTGTTGGGTTGTTCTACATACTCAGAATACAGTACAATGGATTCTGAGTACTCTGAATAAGTACAACAGTGCCATCTTTATTTTTACCATCTTTGTTTAGAACAAGCCACAGTCCCAAGCTCCTATGTAACAAGAAACTATGTTTTGTTCTTCAAGAGAAAGCAGAAGCTGTTACTCACTTCCTTTCACAAACAAAGGAGAAGAGGTGAGAGAAGCAGTGAATGCTCCAGGACCTGGTGGTGCAGTGGTTAAATGCTGGTACTGCAGCCACAATGTTGTGAGTTCCATCCTGCAGGGCTCCAGGTTGACTCAGCCTTCCATTCGTAGATCGGTAGAATCAGTACCCAGCTTGTTGGGGGCAATTAGCTAACACGTTGTAAACTGCTTAGGGAGCGCTTAGCATTATAAATCTGTATAGAAATCTACGTGCTATTGCTATAAATAGTAACTGACGGATTGTTAATGTGAAAAACCTTGGTTTGTAATAAATGAGAGTGGGTTGGGGAAGTGTCTATGCAGATATGAATAGAAGCAGCTGACAAATATACACAGATGTATTATTCAAATTCTTCAAAGCCCGATCCCTCATTGCTAGAATAATGAAATAGTGGAACTGTTCTTCCATGACATCATCAGCATAAAACTTGTCTGCACAATCCACTGAATCATTATCCAATTCTGATTGATCTTTGTCTTCGTAGATGACATCATCTTCTGTGTCATCCACAGTATTGCTAATGCTGCATTTCAGAAACAACTTTTTCACCATTCCTGGTAGAATTGAACCCAAGTGTCCTTTACGCATTTTACTACCAAATCAGTGTCTGGTTTCATCAGGTTTCCTCCTTTCATTAACTCTGCCTGACTAGAACACATCCATTGTTGACACATATTGCACAGTCGGGCCTTGAAAGGCTTGTTGAGACAAACATCCAATGGCTGGAGCATTGATCTTAGGCCGCCTGGAATCACTGCTAAAATAATATCGCCATTTTCTTTGCTTTGTCTTTGACATCCTGAGTGACATGCTTGCAGAACATGTCCCGCACCAATAGCAATGAGCGTGATCTTAACACCACGCCTGGCCACCTAGCCCACACATCACACAGCCACCTTTTAGTGCCCCCTTCATTCATCCAGCCTTAAGGGTGAACAAGAACAGTTACACCTGCTAGAATTTTTAAGTTTTTTGGAATTGTTTTCCTTTTGAATATTATCACTGGGTACAGTTTTGTGCCATCTGCCAGACTAGCTAGGATGACTGTGAAATGTGTCTTTTTCATGAATGGTCATTTTCACAAGTATGGCCTTTTCACCAATGCTTGTTACAGTTCAATTACCAGGCATATCAAAAATCATTGGTGTTTGTTCATATTACCAATGTTAGCCATAACAAAGTCATCCTTTTGTCTCTGCTAAATCTATGAAACAAAGAAGCCTTTTCACCTACCTCTTTAGGCAGCTTCTGCGAGATCTTTGTTCACTGGCAAAGGCACAATCCATGGTGGTTCATGAACTATGTACACTAACCAGCCGATGCTTTGAACTGTGCAATGCCTTCCATTGCTGAAAGTTTTTGTTCTTTTGCCATCTGAAGCACTCTTATCCAAATGTTGTTAGATTAAGTCAAAATTGTAGCCATTTTGACTTCATGCTGTGACCCAGGCATTCAGATCCTTTCCCACTTCATCAAAAAACACAGGTTTGCAATGCAGTGCTTTGACTTCAGCACTTTTTGAAGAATAGCCTCTCATTTTCTCCAGTCTCTTACAAGTTTTTCAGTGATGCCAAATTCTCTTGCAGCTACATAATTATCAGATCCTTTTGCATGTCCAATAAATTTTAGCTTGAACGATGCCAAATTCAAGCTCTTATTTTCTTTGTAGAATTCATTTTACAGAAGACAAGAACTAATTTTTCTATTTTATAGTACCTACTATACTATATTAACCACAGGATTGATGGCAGGCTTGTGCTTGGACTTATTGCAGTATTACACATGTATAAGTGAAGATCCTCCTTTCTGGGAAAGATTAAGACAAAATGGCTACCACTGCAGGTAAAGTGGCAAAAGGCAAGAGCTTTGTCCATCTGTGAAGAGCCTAAAAGAAGCATCAACCCCCTCTACTCTCTCCGGTGGCCTTTCACAATGTCTGAGTGGAAAAACTGCAGTGATGGTGCTTTCCCATTGCAGCAGAGAAGCAATGTCTGTCCGCCACGGCAGGGAAGATTCCTTCAGGCTCTCCCAACATGATCTAAACTCTCGGACTCTTGGACTAGTCCATGCTGTGAGAAAATGCAAGAAGCACCCAAAAGAGTTGCTGCCATCACCATTTTTTCAAGCAGGCATTAAAAAGGGTCAGAAGCAGTGGCACAGCAAACAGAGGTACCACACTGACCCATGTGTAAGTCGACCCAGGCTTTTTGGGTCAATTTTTTTGATCGAAATTTTTTGACTTATCCATGAATATATATGGTATTATCTTTATTGATAATTCTGCCTTTTTCCCAGTGTGGGATTCAAAGCAGCTTACAACCCTTAAAACAAAGAGTTAAAAATTCACAGCATGCAAAAATGGAAAAATAATTAAACCATAATAAAATTACAATCAATTCAAAATATAAACCATTTAAAAAAACAACAGCAACAATAAATGTCTAGCACATTATACAAGGCTTTTCCCCTTGCTAAAAATATCAACTCTCAGAGGCCTCCTGGAATAAAAAAAGGAAAAACCACTGAGAAGGCTCTCTCCTTCTAATAAAACATCTATGAATCCAGATTTTGAGAACACATGATAGAATGTGGGTGGGGAGGCTGCCTCTCTACCCCAATTCTGCTGCCAAACGCCATTCAATCACCAGGAAGGTTTAATTATTAATCCCAGTAAGTTCCTTCTCTACTCCTAAATCAAAGTGAAAGCTGCTCCCCAACCTGGCACCCTCCAGATATGTTGGACTACAGCTGCCAGAAATTTCTAACTATGATGGCTCATCATAAAATTAGTTCACATGGTCAGAGGCTACACCTCACCTGATCTTTGCCATGGTCACCTACGACAACAAAGAGTGTCCTATGCCGCTCAGCCACTCCATTCTCAATCAGTATCCGGATACGGTTATCAACTTTCTTGCGCTGCATTTTCACTGAGAGATCCTGTAAAGGTTAGAGCAATTCATTTCAAATATTACTTCAGTTAAGATGGTGTAACAGTTAGTGGCCAAAAGGCAAATGTTTTCATCTTTACCACAGAAATATAGCAACTCAAAGTTCTCGCTGTCCTTATTTTGGAATATTTTAAGTCTCATTAATGCTAATTCTAGTACAGGTTGAGTATCTCTTATCCAGAATTCCAGAATCCAAAATACAGTTGGCCCTCCACATTGTCTACCGTTAGGGGTGCAGGACCCCCATGAAAGTGGAAAAACCGTGAATATATCTACCCCCCTCCCAAACCATATTTAACACACAAAAGGTACGATCTGTGGATTCACCCACTGTGGATGCCTTCGAGTTTGCCACTACCCCTACTGCTGCTGCCTTAATAGGGACCTACAAGCCTCACTGCACATTCACAGTCTCTCAGTCTTGCAGTCCCTATTAAAAATGACATAAGGGAGCAGCAGAGTAATCCGTGAATAATCAAATCCACAAATGTGGAGGACCGACTATTCCAAAATCCAAAATTGTCCATATAGGTAGTTGAGATAGTGACACCTTTGCTTTCTGATAGTCTAGTGTACACAAACTTTGTTTCATGCACAAAATTATTAAAAATATTGTGTATAAAATTACCTTCAGGCTATGTATACAAGGTGTATATGAAACAAAAATGAATTTTGTGTTTAGACTTGGATCCCATCCCCAAGACATCTCATTATGTATATGCAAGAACAGGTCAACCCCCAAATCCATGGGGGATACATTCCAAGACACCACCACCCATGGATACATGAAACCGTGGATAATACAGAATCCTATTATTGTCAATAATAGAGATGAACACCAGATGTTAACCACAGAATCACACTGGAAGACTTAAGGAATGCCTAGAGAGAACATATTTTTTTCAGACATTGATAAGTGAAAACACGGATAGTAAATCTGGGGATAGGGGGGGCAACCTGTATTCCAAAATCCGAAAAAAATCCAAAATATGGAACACTTCTGGTCCCAAGGATTTCAGGTAAGGGATACTCAACCTGTGCAATCTTTTGCACGTTTCCCCAAAATTAAGTTCCCCTGTGCCTTGCTCCCTACTAACTGCACTTACCATTGTAACCTGAAACTCACCATTTCACTTTTTTCCAGCAAACAAGCAATGTGACAAATGTTATCACAAGAGAATAATCATTCCTAACAGCAAGCACCAACGTTCTAGGTGCCAGCCCTACTGAAGAGCTGAGAGATGGAAACCCCTGGTATCTAGGTGCCAACTTTGGCTGATTCCAAAAGATGGTTGGGGGTGTGTGCAGAGGGGGAAGGAATAAGTATGACACTCTAGAATAGTAATGAAAAGCAGTGAAAAAGCTTTTGGGCCTTTAGTACCAAAGAACACCAATATAAGTCATTCTCATTAACAGGAGACAGGACTGGTTGATGCTATTAACCTGAGTGTGTTTACTTTAAAATTTGGCTGAGGTGTCATGGTAGCAAGGTTGGCAAGGGAGGGCTGGTACTGTTGGAAGGAGAAGAGATTTGAGAGGAGGAGTGAGAGGAAGAAGAGTGGGGTGGAAAGGTCAAGCTAACTTAGGAACAATCAAATCCAGGAAAGAGAAACCTGGGAAGTTGAAGACCAACTGTACATCTGTGTCACAGGGAGCACAACTGCTGTTCTGGAAATCTGTTTCCTTCTATTTTAGAAGTCTCCAACCCATCTCTTTTGAAATAATCCAGCAACAAAAACAAACCGTAAAACCATAATCTCTCTCTCTCTCACACACACACACACACACACACACACAGACACAAATGTATACTGTACTTGCAAACTCGAATTCTGAAAGCTGTGGACATGATTGGGGGCTAAAGTCCTTTAGTGACACCTGGACATTTACATACACACACACACACACACACACAGACATATACAGTTGTCTGTCCATGTCCACGGATTTAGTATCCACAGATTTAAGTATTCACGTTTTGAAAATATTCTTTAAAAAATAATAATCCAAAAAGCAAACCTTGATTCTGCCATATTATATGAGGGACATCATTTTGCTTTGCCATTGCATATAATGGGACTTGAGTATTCACGGATTTGGATATGGGGGGGGGGGGTCCTGGAACCAAAGCCCAGCGAATATGAAAGGACAGCTTGTATAAAAATATGGCTGCACTGTAGGACAAGGCAAGGGGTGGGGGAATGACTTAGCACTAGAAAATTGGAAAATGTTGAGAAGGTCAGTATTGGAAGAGAAAACTAAAGAGATGCCTGGCATCCTGGGCAATTAAGCAAAGTGAGAACAGCAAAAGCTACTCTATGCATATTTATTTATTGAAAGACAATCTCATGATATGCAGTGTAACTCAGAGCACAGTACAGATCTAGTGAACAGCCAGCATTTCCAACGTAGTCGCCAGTGTCACTATCCTTTGTGACAATGATGCCGTTCAAGGCAAAGGGATTCGGAACTAAATCCTATGGAAGGCGTAGGCGCATAGAACTAAAGGCACTGACCTGGACTTAAGCCTCTGTCCTTACTGCCTGCAGTCCCACTCCCAACCATAGGCAATGGGCATAGAGAGCCGAAATCCTCTGTGACCCTCCAGGCGCCTGGCCAAGAAGGTTCGCGCGACAGCAAATTGGGGAGCTTCTGGGGTGCCACAGGGCTCTTCGCGGGTTCGCCCCAACGGAGGGCTACGAACAGGGGGGGGGCTTATTTCCAAGAAAACACACGCACCCCTCCACTCACAAGCATGTGTCCGAGTAAATACAAGCACCCCCACACTCAAGCGTGTGTCCCGAGTACCCGCAGCCTCCCGACACACCTACCTCGGAAAGCTCTCCCACCCCAGGGTGGCCAGTCCGGTGCCGCTGGCTCCCTCCCTCCCCGCTTGCCGCTCCTTTCCGACTCCGAGAGAAGAGGCCGCCGCCGATGGCTCGAGACTCTGCCCGGGGACCGGCTTCCCACGTGCAACACACACCACGCGGGCTGCGCGGAAAGCTAAGGAGAGAGAGCCCGCCTCAGGGACCGGCCGGGAGGATGCCTTCCTGGTGGGAAACACTGGCCACTTTGGGGGAAGGGGGGACTGGTGGCCACAGCCTGCGCCACGCGCGAAAAAAATGCAGCCCCAGCACAAGCCGCGGGCCTTTTCCCTGCTAGCAGGCTGCTTTTTGTGCCAAGGCTTTCTCCCCAAGACAGGAAAGGGAGGAGCCTGCAGGCGGAGGAGGGCCTTCCTAGTTTGCAGAGCTTGCTTTTTTCCATTGCACTATTACTCCACATTAACTGCTCTGGCTGCCTCCTGTGGAATCCTGGGGTTTGTAGTTTATTGAGGCCTAAGAGCTCTCTGGCTGAGAATGCTAACTGCTCCCCCCTAAACTACAAATCCCTCTGAGTGAAAAAAAGAAATTGCCAAACCATCGTTGGAAAAACGTTTGGCCGTGGTTTAGTGAGACAACCCCAGCAATAACATAAAAGGATATTTAAAATAAATATTTTATTATTGTTGTATTTTTGTATTATTATTTTTATTAATCTTTTATTGATTTTTTTTCTATTCCAAATAGGGATAATTGTAATGTGTAAATATAATGTTCATTGGAAAAGAACAAAGAGTGATTATAGTGTGTTTAGATTAAGAGGAAACATGTACAGTATTAATGTTAGGATAGTTTTATTTTTGTATTAGCAAGAAAAGAGGGAAATAATTATTATTTTTGCGTTATTGTTATGGCCTTTTGTGGTCAGGTGTATTTTCAGTACAATGGTCTTATTCCAATAAAAAATTCCTAATCCCCCCCCTGCCCAAATCTTAAACTGCAAATCCCACAGGATTCCGCAGGAGGCAACCAGAGCAGTTACAGTGGAATAATAGTATAATACCCAGAAATAATTTTCACTGGGTCTAACGTGGCTTATCTGCAGATAAATGCATTTGGGGTTGTAGCCCAGTTCTATGTCCTTAATTATCAGACTACACTGTTGTTTGGGCTAGAAGTCAACCTGAAGAAAACGGAAGTTCTTTACCAGCCTGCACCACAGGACGAACACCACCATCCCCACATTGCCGTTGGCAAATCTGTGCTCAAGTCCGTTCAGCAATTCACCTACCTGGGAAGCATCATCTCCTCAGATGCCAAGATTGACAAAGAGATCGATCACAGATTAGCAAAGGCATATAGTGCATTTGGAAGACTTCACAAAAGAGTCTGGAGCAATAAACACCTGAGGCAAAGCACAAAAATCAGTGTGTATAGAGCCATCGTACTGTCTATCCTCCATTATGGATCTGAAACATGGGTCACCTATCGCCACCACCTACGACTCCTCGAGCGCTTTCATCAGCGCTGTCTACGCACAATCCTAAATATACACTGGACTATGTGACGAATGTTGCTGTCCTTGAGCAAGCAGGGATCACCAGCATTGAGGCCATGATATTGAGAACACAGCTGCGCTGGGCAGGGCATGTTTCTAGGATGGAGGACCATCGCCTCCCAAAAATACTACTCTACGGTGAACTCGCCACGGGTCAGCGTAAGAGGGGCACTCCAAAAAAGCGATACAAAGACTCCCTGAAACAACATCTCAGGCTCGGCCAAATTGATCACCAACAGTGGTCCGCCCTGGCCTCACATCGGGAGGCATGGAGACGCACTATCCGCAATGCTTCAGCCTTATTTGAGAACTCACGACGAACAAGTCTTGAAGAGAAACGACAACGCAGAAAGAATCACAACCCAAAAACATCACCGAAGGAGACCTTCTGCTGTGCTTTTTGCAACCGGACTTGTTTATCTCGGATTGGCCTTTTTAGTCATCAGCGCGCTTGCAGAAAGCGCGGGATGAGTCCTTCCTGAATCTTCGTTTGCGAAGAAAAGCCAGAGAGAGAGAGAGAGAGACTGTTGTAGCAATGTTACTCTATTCCATTTTAGCTGTTCTGGCTGCCTCCTGTGGAATGTTGGGATTTGCAGTTTAGAGGGGCATTTACAACCCTCAGCCAGAGAGCTTTTGGGCCTCACTAAACTACAGACCCCAGAATTCCACAGGAGGCAGCCAGAGCAGTTAAAATGAAATAAAAGTGCTATAACAGTGTAGTGTGATAAAGTTGGCAACTTGAGTAACTTTGCCTTGACTAGCTGCAAACTATGGTCCTGTTTATACGGTCAAAATAATACGTGTGCAATGCTAAAGATTGGCAATCTGTTCAAATGGCCATTTGCACAAATACATGTCATTCAGAAGCAGGGCAGCCAAATCCACCACAAAGTCCGTGTGCGCTGTGTCCGGGGTTTCATATGGATTTTCTGAAAAGCTCTGTACAACTTCCAAACGTGTGACTGTTTGAACACTTAGGTTTGCATAGATACGAACAGGCAGTAAAATTTGATTGGCTGGATAAGCACAGGGGGCAGGGCTAGCAAAGAGGGAAAGCGGTTGCAGCCGACATGTTGGATTCTCGGCTAAGTGAGGGTCCGGTAAGTGGAACAAACTGAATTTTTACTTTATTTATTTGTAAATAAGAAGTGTTGGTTGGGCGCACCCTGGGAAACATTTTTTAAAAAAGAATTGGCAGCAAGTAAATCACTCTCAGCGGTCAGCTGGCTAGGGAGTCAGGCACTTTAGGAGAGCTCTTTTGGCCATATAGGCAGTTCGCATCATTGCGAACACCTGCCTTTTTGGATGTGTTCATATTTCCCCCCCTCATATAGACAAGACCTATAACACGTAAAGCCCAAACATATTTAGAAGTAAGTCTGCTGAAGTGTTTGATCGGACTGTAAAGGAGTCGGCTACTTAAAAACTGGAGCAAGTGCATTTAGGTGGTTCAAAATAATGCCCATACATTATGCCCAATCCTTCCAATAACCTTGTGAGAGACACCATTGTCATAATCACTATACTATGGAGGGGAAGGTAAATAGTTAAAAGTGTGCGAGACCACATAATAAGCTCACGGCTGAAAACTGGTGCTCCTGTTCTTTACTTTCTACTCAGTCATCACACTATACTTTTTAAAAACAAACTCACAAAATAAAGCAAAGATATACGGCTCACAAAACCTTTATTCCCAGTTTTTAAATTTTTGAATCACAGGATAATGTAATATTCCAGAGCTGTTAATGTGTACCCATTTTTGAACATTTTAAAAAAGAGTATGGAAGTGTACTTATTTTCTCAGTTCTGGCAGATTACTGAAATTAGATTAGCTAATAAATATGATTTCACATTTATTAATTTGTACCGTCTTGTCCTGGTCATCAACATCTAAAGTGTGTTCAGAAGGACATCTCTGGTCCGCTGTGGATGATTCATCAACAGTCAAGTATTTTCCCTTAAAACTATTTCTATCGCAATTCAACTTCTATCATTCTGAGTATAACTCCTCCCACGTTATTGGTCGACACAATAGAGAAGTTTTAAATGAATGAATTATATGCTATTGAGCTTCATGTAGGCCTAAATACACCAAATCCCATCTGATCTTGGAAGCTAAGCAGGGTCAGCCTTGGTTAGTACTTGCAAGGGAGACCACCAATGAATATCAGGTGCTGTAGGCTCGATTTCAGAGGAAAGAACTTGGCAAAACCACCTGAGTATTCCTTGCCTAAGAAACCCCTATGAAATTCATGGGTGTTCGGTCATCCAGTCTAATTGCTTTGCAAGTAGCCCTTTCTTCATTCCACAGGATTGCCACAAGGTTACTTACCATATATTGTAGATACAGGCTTAACAAGGATTTCAATAATTGGTCAGTGAGGTTAGAACCAGTTTAACATATTACAGTTCTTTTCTACTGTTTCAGCTGTTCAATGAGAAGCTCCCCAACCTTTTTCAAGCAGACAGTTGCCTCTCCTGTTCCCAATAGAATGTAACCTGATGTGCTTCCTGTGGTAAACCTACTAAACCCCCCATAACAGGCAACTATAATGATTTTAATAGTTGTCTACACCCCACTTTTCCTGCCTTAAAAAATCTACTTTGCATTAAAAAGAAAAATGTGGTCTTGAAAGCTTGCACACAGATGCTTGTGACATTTAAAACTTGCCCTATACTCCAGTAAAGAAGTGGTTTCTGAACTGGTACTGGTCCCTGACTCATTGGCATCCCTGGCGGCAAGTTCCTGGGAAAGAAAGAATGGGCACAAATCTAGTATCAGTCCTTAATGCATTGGGGGAAACTATTGCCTCCCACCAGATACCTTGAGAAGCACTGCTATAGGTGGCCAGACTACTCCCGTGTTTTCTATCAGTTTAAAGTTTTTTGGATGCCGTTTACACGATGAAAATGTAGTGGGAAGAATTCGTGTCGAACCCTGGTTGTTTACACATACATTGGGTTGGGCACGTGATTTTTGGAAGGGGGGGCACCTTTTATCCCTCCCACAGGTCAGCGTAAGAAGCGATACAAGGAGTCCCTGAAACATCTCAGGCTTGGCCAAATTGATCACCAACAATGGTCTGCTCTGATCTCACATTGGGAAGCATGGAGACGCACTATCCACAATGCTGCAGCCTTATTTGAGAACTCACGCCAAACAAGTCTTGAAGAGAAACGGCAACGCAGAATCACAACCCAGAAACATCACCCAAGGAGACCTTCTGCTGTGCTTTCCGCAACCAGACTTGTTTATCTCGGATTGGCCTTTTCAGTCATCAGCGTGCTTGCAGAAAGTGCGGGATGAGTCCTTCCTGAATCTTCGTTTGCAAAGAAAAGCCACAGAGAGTATATAATGCAACTTCAGCATCTACAGATTTTGGTAGCCACAGAGGGTCCTGAAACCAAATCCCAGTGGATACCAAGGGCCCACTGTATAAATCTTTTCTCCTTAAAAATTTATTTCTCACTCAATTTTTTCATGCTTGGGCTTCCTACAGTTGTATTCAATTGAGACTACAACTTAATTGTATCATACAACCACCACTGTTACAATAAAACTTCTAAAAACAATAAAAACAAGTAGTCAGTCCTCAGCTTTTGTGGCAGGGGACCCCAACGAAAGTGGAAAAACTGTGAATATTAGCCCACTTACTTGAGAGAACACTTCTCTAGGCATTGATAGTCCTCCAGTGCAAATCTATGGTCAACGTCTTGGTGTAAGATGACCATAGAATCACACTTGAGAATCACCAAATTCCTAGAAAAGAGTTCTCTCTGACTCTATGGTGATTTTCTAAATTCTCCAGCACGGTTCTATTGTATGCTTCAGCCAGAAAATGCCTACAGAGAACATGGTTAGTATCCCACAAACAATCAAATCCATGAATGCTTAACAACCCACAAATGTGGAGGGATGACTATACATTAGTATGTAGTATTTTTAAGAGGGAGTTTAAATGCAAAGACATGCGGATACCAAAATCTTACCTGTATTGACAATTCCACATTCAGCATCACAGTTTAACAGGATGGTATGCTAATGCTTCACACTCATAATTCACAACCTTGCTTAAACATGCTAGGCAGATGAAACACATACCAGGCCTCTTTCTAAAGCAGTAAATAAAGTAGGATGCAAAATTACCTGTGTTGAAGAAATTCATTTGAAGGATGTATGACTTAGGGCAACCCCCTTGAATGTCATAGTCTTCTTAGTTAAGGAATACTCAAGAGGTTGTTTTGCCAGTTCCTTCCTCTGAAATATTGTCCACAGCACCTGGGTATTCATTGGTATCTCCCATTCAAGTACTAACCAGGGCTGACCTTGCTTAGCTTCTAAGATCTGATGGGATCTGGTGCCTTTAGGCCCTCTGGCAATATCCTTGGTAAAACTATCAGTGTAGCAATGCCAATATAAAAAATTCCAGTAATTTACTTTAAGATCCTTAAACAAAACCCCTACTTCTCTGCCTTTGGGCATACGTTGAAGGTGCATATATATGACAAACATAAATTAAAGACTGGTATAGTAGTAAAGAACAGCCTAGAAGTATACACATTTAACTTAAATGCAACCATGTGTTTGAATTCTGCTGTACCAAGTTCAGCAGCAAATGGGTGTGCACATGCGGGCTGAGGATGGCTGGCCACAACAATGATGAGGTTTTTTGGTATGTATGTTTACGTCTGCTCCATGTCACTAGGGTTGTGTGAATTCCTGCCTGGTATGAATATAGGATGCCTGACAGTCCTAGAGATGTAGCATAGTGAGAGATGGCATGGAATACAATGGCATGGGATCTGCACAGGGAGGCAGCAGCCATGGCTTCAAGTTAGACTGTGTAAGCGGTCTGCCCAACTCTTTACAACTACAAAACTTTGATCAAAGGTTTCAGTATACCAAAGTGAGGGCTATTTCAATACAGGGCAAAGAAAATTTTGCTAGCGACAAAATGAATGTCAGACTAGACTGGAACAATGAAAAGTAATGCTTTACCTCACCCTGATCTGTAGTCAAGAAGTCCATACTACACAACTACAGCTGTACAGGCACTAATTTCAGTCTTTGCCAAAAGTGCCCAAATTAGTTAGGAGCTTCAAATTCCCAAGTTTTAAAATTCACAATGTTTACATAGATATGCATTACAGCAAGATCGAATGATTCTAAACATAACATGCAATTGTTATATTAAATATAAGGATTTGCTGTTAACTGCCCTCAAGTAGACTTCAATGTATAGTGACCCCATGAATGAGAGACCTCCAAGACACCATCATCAATAACCCTAACTAAGGTCTTGCTGACTCAGAGCTGTGGCTTCCTTGGTTGGAGTCTATCCATCTGTAATGCACTCTTCCTCTTTTCCTACTGCCTTCTACCTTACTAAGCATTATTGTCTTTTCTAGTGAGTCATGTCTTCTCATGATATGGCCGTAGTATGATAGCCTCAGTTTAGTCATCTTGGCTTCTAGGGAGAGCTCAGAATTGATTTGCTCTAGGACACATTTATCTTTTCAGCAGTCTATACTAACCGTACTCTTCACCAGCACCACGTTTCAAAGAAGTCAATTTTCTTCCTATCAGTTTGCTTCACTATCCAGCTTTCATAACCATACATAGAAATGGGAAATATGATGGAATGGACAATCCTAACTTTAGAATTCAATTATATATCCTTACACTTCAGGATCTTGTCTAGTTCCTTCACAGCTGCTCTTCCAAATCCTAGTCTTCTTCTGATTTCTTGAATGCAGTTTCTATTCTAATTAATGACTGAGCCTATCCACAATTACATAAGAACAAAACAAAACAAAAAAACATTTTAAATCAACCAATACAATCATGGAAGTGATGGAATCCATCCAAAAGGCTAAATTGGAGGGGGAGGCCGGGTCCAGATGGGTTTACATCTTTATATAATAAAAGAGCTAGAAAATCCATTAAAAGAAACAACGAAACAGATCTTATAGAGAGATAAGCCCAAGTCTTGGGGACAAGCAACTGCAACTTTAATCTCAAAGGAAGATAGCAATCCTAAAGAACCAGCAAATTATACACCTACCGTATATTCTGGTGTATAAGATGACTTTTGAGCACTCAAAAAACCCCTCCAAAATTGAGGGTCGTCTTATACGCTGGGTATACTTTTGCTTCGCCCACCTACCTATCTCCTGCCTCTTCGCAACCTTTGCAAATGGAGCGAAGAGGCAGGAGATGGGGCGGGGGGGTGAAGCGAAGTGTTTAGCAGATCATTCTCTCCCTCCTCTGCCTTCTCCACCTATGGGGAGCAACAGAAGACAGAGGAGCGGGGCGAACGTTGTGGTTTGCCACGGCCGCCGCTCGATCGCCTCTGTGTTCAGCGGCCGAGGCAAACCGCTAGGTTCGCCCCTTTCCCCCACCTTCAAGGAAGGTGGGGAGAAGGGGTGAAAATGCCCCGTTTGGCTCAGCGGCCCAGTTACCTACATCTGGGCTCCCTTCTGAAGGGGGCCAAGGCAGGGGAAGCGGGGCTGCCGAGCCAAACCACTAGGTTCGCCCCCTCTCGAGGGGGCGAATCTAGCGGTTTGGCTTGGCGGCCCCGCTTCCCCTGCCTTGGCCATCTTACGAAGGGAGCCCAGACGGAGGTAACGGGGCTGCCAAGCCAAACTGGGCATTTTTGCCCCTTCTCCCCACCTTCCTTGAAGGTGGGGAGAGGGGGCGAACGGACAGGTTGCTTACCTGTAACCATAGATCTTCGAGTGGTCTTCTGTGAATTCACAGTTGGGTTACTCCTGCGCAGAGCATCGGAACCTTCTAGAATCGCTAGGCAGAATGTGCTTTGATACATTTTTGGCGGTAACTCCACCCATCCTAACAGTCCCTTATAAGAGCTTCCCGCATAAATCCCCTCAGTTCCTTGAATGATGCCACAATCTGCAGCATCAGGAACATTAAGCATGTTTGTATGATATAGTAGGACATAGAGGGGAGGATAGGCAGGTCTGTGTGAATTCACAGAAAACCACTCAAAGATCTATGGTTACAGGTAAGCAACCTGTCCATCTTCTTCGTGGTCTCTGTGAATCACACAGTTGGGTGTAGAGTGGCAGGCTTCACTCTTGGAGGCGGGTATGTCCTACACCACATATAATACATATATATATAACATCTGAGATTGAAACATTAAGAGCACATTTTTGAATACCCTAATCAAAACAAATATAACAGCAGTTACTTGGCAACATCAACACTCTTGTATAGAAGATAACAGTACAGCCTTCCCAAAGGCCGCCTTGTTCCTAGAACGAGAGTCAAGTCTGTAATGGGAAATAAAAGTCAAAGGTGACGACCAGGTTGCAGCTCTGCAAATGTCCTCTAGAGGCACTCCAGAGAGAAAGGCTGTTGAAGTGGAGACAGCTCTCGTAGAGTGTCCTCGAATCCATGAAGGCAGAGGCTACTTTGCCAGTTCATAGCAGAGAGCAATGGTGTTTGTCACCCACTTCGATAGTCATTGTGAAGAAATGGGCTCTCCAAGCTTCAAGACAGCATAAGACACAAACAGTTGGGGTGATTTCCTGTGGGACGCAGCCTGTTGAATGTAGAAGGCAAGCGCCCTCCTAACGTCCATGAGATGAAAGCTGGACACCGCCTTCCGAAGGAAGGAGATGTCAGGACGGAGCACCACTTCGTGCTTATGGAAAGCAGTGTATGGAGGATCGGACCTCAGGGCACAGAGCTCACCAGCCCTACGTGCCGAAGTGATGGCCACAAGGAAAGCAGTCTTCCAGGAGAGAAGACGCAGATCAGTAGAAGCCAGAGGCTCGAAAGGTCGATGAACCAGCTGTGAGAGGACCAATTCGAGGCTCCAAGCTGGGGTCGGTTCGGTCACCGGAGGGTGCAGGTTTGCGAAGCAATTTCTTTACCGTCGCATTCACAAATGCGATGACCTCTCGCCTGGAACTTGACGGATAGCTGCCAAGTAGCACCAGATCGAGGAAAGCGACAGGCCCACAGAAGACAGTTGGAGAAGAAACTCCAGTACCATCAGGATGGAGAACGATTCAGGCCTCGGTTCCCGGGAGACCAGGAAAGCTTCGTACTTCTTCCACTTGTAGTGGTAAGACTTTCGAGTGGACGGCCTTCGGGCAGCATCGATGACAGCCTAGACGTCTGGATGGAGAGATGCAGGTTGCCTCGGCACCGGGGTCAAACCCAAGAGTCTCGAACCTGAAGGTCGAATTACAGAGTCAATCTCCACGCTGTCAGACACAGAGTGTCCAGATCAGGATGTCTGACTCTGTCCTCGTGAATGGTGAGCAGATCCGGATGGGAAGGCAGATGGATGAAGCAGCGCTTGGACATGTGAAGCAGAGTCGCAAACCACGGCTGTTGAGGCCACCACGGGGCGATGAGGATGGCATTCGCTCGATCCCGACGAAGCTAGGCAATTACTCTTATCAGTAGCGGGAATGGAGGGAACAGATAGAGTAGCGGGCCCGACCACTGGAATAGGAAGGCATCTCCCCTCGATCCCGGGGCGCGGCTCCTGGAACAGAACTGGGGACACTGAGCATTCTCAAGGGATGCAAAGAGGTCCACTTGAGGGGACCCCCCAGGTCCGAAACAGGTCTAAGGCGACTGATCTGTGTAGATGCCACTCGTGGATGGAGAGACTCGAACTGCTGAGCCCATCGGCAAGTGTTCTCCTCCCCTGGAAGATGGATTGGAGAAACACCTTTCTGGGGACACACCAATTCCATACATCCAGCATAAGCTGCAGAAGTTGAGGGAAAATTGTACCTCCCTGCTTGTTTAGGAGGTGTTGTCTGTCAGTACCAGTACAGTCCTGCCTCTCACCAAGGATTCGAAGGCTCGCAGCGCTTTCTGGACTGCAAGGAGTTCCAGGACGTTGATATGAAGAGCCTGCTCCTCCGTGTTCCAAGAGCCCCGAATCTCGTAAGACTTGAGGTGGGCTCCCCATCCTTGCAGTGAAGCGTCTGTTGTCAAAGAGACGTCCGGCTGAAGCAGGTCGAAAGACATGCCCAACAGGACATTGTCTGGTATCAGCAACCAATCCAGGGACCTTTGGACCGCTCACGGCATTGTGAGCATCCTGCTCGGAGGATCGCGGAGAGGGTCGAAGACCTGCAAGAACCAATGTTGGAGAGGATGGAAGCGGAGTCTGGTGAGTTGGGTCACATACATTGTGGCTGCCATGTGACCAAGAAGCACTTGGACTGAGTGAACGGGAATCCTTCGGGACCGACGGCAAGTGTGGATCAGGGAGCGAAGGGTATTGAACCGGTCTTGAGGTAGGTATGCCGCTGCAGTTACAGAGTCTAGACGAGCTCCAATGAATTGGATCACTTGAGCCGGCTGGAGCTGAGACTTTTCGATGTTGACAAGTCCCATGTAGTCTAAGGCATCTAAGGTGAGGCCAACATCGAGTTTGAGCTGCTGTCAAGACTCCGCCACAATCAGCCAGTTGTTGATGTAGGGGAAGACCACCACGCCCTGCTGCCGAAGGAAAGCTGCCACTACTGCCATGCACTTTGGAAAGACTCGAGGAGCAGTCCAGAGGCCAAAATGAAGTACTCTGAATTGGAAGGCCTCGGTCCCGACCTGAAACGCAAGGAAGCGTCTGTGCGCCGGATGGATCCCAATGTGAAAATAGGCATCCTTCAGGTCTATGGAGACGAACCAATCATTCCGTTTCAGAAGCGGAAGGATGGAGGCCAAGGTGACCATTCTGAATTTCTTTGGGGCTATGTACTTATTCACCCCACAGAGGTCGAGAATTAGGTGCAGACCGCCGTCCTTCTTGGTCACCAGAAAGTACCTCGAGAAGAAGCAGAGGTGGTGAAGGTTGGGGTTGACAGGTGCGATGGCCCCTTTCTGTAACAGGGTCTGCACCTCCTCGAGGAGGGGAGGGCGGTGTTGATCGAACCAGCCCCGTCAGAGGCAGAGTGTCGAACTCTATCCAATAGCCTGTTCAGATGATTTGAAGCACCCAACGGTCTGATGTTATAGAAGACCAGGCTTCTTGAAAGTTGGGCAGTCGATCCCCGAAGAGAGGTGTCTAAGGAAAAACAGAAAAATCATCAATAGGGGAATTAGAATTTCTTTCGGCCCTGATCCCTGGATCTCTGTCGGGATGGTTGTCGGTATCTTGAACCCGAGCCCTGGCTCCTCACCGATGAGTCTGGAGAGGTAGAGGGAGCAAACCGGGACCGACGGTAGGTCTGGCCAGAGTACCCTCGTCGGAACTGTTGGCCATACGATGGGACTTGCCAGGAATATCTGCCTCTGGGACGGTACTGGGAGGTGGAAGTGGAGCCCATACTGTATTTCATGGCAGTGGTCCTCATCTTTTGGGTGAACTCAAGTTTTTCATCGGTTGCCCCATTAAACAAGCTGGATTCGTCAAAAGAAAGGTCCTCTATGGTGGCTGACGTTTGAGGTATAAGGCCCGAGGAGCGTAACCATGCATGTCGACGCAGCGCAATGGAACCAGCGATTTTTGCTGCACAGTCTACCACATGCCGGGATGAGTTCATCTGCAATCCCGCCAGGGACTGGGCCTCAGATTGAATGGCTTCGGCCATCCGACGTCGCTCCTCCCGGAAGTCCTGTATTAGGTGGCTCATTCTCTCCCATAGGACCTGCTGATACGCTCCCATGCAAGTGGAGTAATTAGCCACACGGAAGCTGAGGCTGGTCGCCGAGATCATGTTCCCGATGATGTCCAGTTTTCTGCCCTCTGGGTCTGGTGGGGATGACAGACGTCGGTGTTGCTTTTTATTTTGGGCAACCTCGATGGCCACAGAGTTCAACCTCGGGTGGTTCTGGAGCCAGTCAACGTGGTCTCCACCAACTCAGTACAGTTGGTCTATTTTCTTAGACGTCGACTGGATAGATGATGGGTTCTCCCAGGACCCCTGCGCAAGTTTCATCAGGGAAGGCAGTACCAGGATGGTAAGCGACGGAGACGCCTTCGATTGGATCCTTTGAAAAATTGGATCCACGGGATTAGCTGCTCGGTCTTCCAATTTCAAATCAAGGGCATGCGACATTTGGATCATCTGTTCCCCGAAGGCACAAACGTCATCGGTTGGAGAGGTGGAATCATCATCCATCAGTTCGGTCTTTGGAGAAGGCAGATAAGGCCTATAAAAGTCCCAAGAGGCGACAGAGAACGACGTTGACCCATCCGGTGAAGGACTATGGGCCCGTGATGGCGTGGGGGAACGAGGCTGCGGAGTTAGAGGGGTTCGAGGTAGAGGATGGTGCTCAGGTGGAGAAACCTGGTTCACAGCATCCTTTGTAGTCGCAACATCCAAATTAACAGGATGTGGAGGCCGAGCAATCGAGCGACCAGTAATCGTGGTATCAAGTATCTTGCCCCTCGGGGTGAAAATCTGCGATCCAGTAGGCGACCCGAAACCTGCCCTGCAAATGGATCGGGCCAGGTCATAAGAGTACGCCGGGACATCATCCCTGATGGCAGGCAGATGGCCTCGAGGCACCTCTTCGGATTCAATGACCTCTACCTTCACATCCGAAGACTGACTTTCTAGTAACTGAGCTCGTGACACGACCAGAGACGGAGATGTGTCAAGACGCACAGGGGTTTTCACAATATCAGTCACAGGCGGGAGCTCCACTGTTACAACCCCGGCTGATCCCGACAGGGTGCGTGAATGCCGAGACTCCGACTCCCGAGTGGTGGATACCGGCAATGGACGTACGAACGTGTCCTCGACGTCCGATGATTGACGAGGGGGAACCTCAGGGACCGCACACTCCAGAGGCTTGGATTTTTTTGGCCTTGTCCTTGGATTTTCCAGCATCATGCTTGGACAAATGCTTCTCCTTTTTCTTCAGCGGCTGGGAGGACGAAGCAGCGGTAGCAGATGAATGGGCCTCAGCAGTAGACGGGGTCTTCTCACAAGCGACGTCCCTGGATGTCGAAGGGACTGGCTCTCGAACCGGTGTCAGATGGTCCCGAGTCGAATCCAACGATGCATGTCAAAGGGAAGAATGGAGAGCCTCGGGATCAGACATGGTAGAACGGCGCCTAGAGGGACTTCGGGACCGACAACGTTTTTGCCCAGCGGACGGAGGAGAACAAGAACGTTCACAGCTGCGAGGCTCAGACAGAGGAGCCGAAACAGAGGCAGAAGCAGGAGCAGAGGCAGGGAGCAAGGCCTTCTCATAAAGAAAGGACTTCAGGCGCAAGAGCCTGTTTTCGGGCCTGCGGCATGAACGCCTTACAATAGACACGAGTCGACATTGTGAGCCTCTCCCACAGGTTAGACAGCGGGAATGACCATCCGCAGCTGGAAGTTTTGCTTGACAAATAATGCAGCGCTTGAAAGCTCCTTTGCCAGACATGGTTCTCACAATCATCATCATCATCATCATCATGATCACAAGGAAGGGATAGTAGTCAAAGCCAGTCTGAGGACAGTAACAATATCTGAAGTAATGCCAAAGCCGAGGTAGTAAGGCAAAATCGTAGTCAAAAGCCAGAAATAGGTAAAAAACCAGAGTGATCAGAAGTTGAATACAAAAACCAGTAGGAGAGAGTGAAAATCGTCATCAGAGTCAAAGCCAAGTCAAACCAGATCGATGAGAAAAAAACACCTAGCGAACAGGGGTTCCTTCAAGGTGCTAACGTGGCTGAAAGAAAGGAACTGAGGGGATTTAGGCAGGAAGCCCTTATAAGGAACCGTTAGGATGGGCGGAGTTACCACCAAAAATGTATCAAAGCACATTCTGCCTAACGATTCTAGAAGGTTCCGGAGCTCTGCGCAGGTGTAACCCAACTGTGTGATTCACAGAGACCACGAAGAAGATCTAGCAGTTTGGCTTGGTAGCCCTGCTTCCCCTGCCTTGGCCCCCTTTGGAAGGGAGCCAGATGGAGGTAATGGGGCCGCTGAGGCAAACTGAGCATTTTCGCCCCTTCTCCCCACCTTCCTTTGGAATTATTTGACAATAACCCTTTGGAATTATTTGACAATAACTATCAGAAAGTATGAAATTAAATACAAAAAGACTTAGAAAATTGGAAGAATTTGAAATTATCCTTGTTAGGGAGGCTAGCTATCTTGAAAATGATATTTTACCAAAAATGTCATTCCTTTTTCCAAAATTGCCTATCATAATGAACAATAAACCATTTAAAACATGACAAAAAGATTTGTAGAAATTTATTTGGGTGGGGGAAAACCTAGGATAAAATGGAAACTGATGGAAGAAGCTAAAGAAAGAGGAGGTTTAAACATACCAAATTTACAAATTTATTATCAAGTATGTGGCATGACCTGGATAGGAGGCAGGATACTATGTAGAGTTAAGAAACTATTGTCATTAGAAGGTGCATACCTAATTTATCGTTGGCATGCCCATTTATGGTGTTACATGTGGGGAAAAAATAAGGATTTTGATGATCATTCTATTAGAAAAGCTCTTTCAAGAAGGACAGGTTGCTTACCTGTAACCATATATCTTCGAGTGGTCTTCTGTGAATTCACACAGTGGGTTACTCCTGCGCCTGCGCAGGAGTAACCCACTGTGTGTATTCACAGAGACCACGAAGAAGATCTTAGGTGAAGGTGAAGAAGACCTTTTATAGGAATATCCCCAACTGGGTTTCATCACATGAGGCATTTTTCAGACTGTTTAATGAATCAAACAGATTGGCTACCAATAAGCATTTAGGCTGGGAAAACAATACTCCAAGAATAAAAATGAGATAAGAACTTGGATTAGAAGGAGTAAATTGTCAATGGTTTACTCATAGGCAGTTCCATGAGAAAATTAAAATGGTTATTAAATTGATTGGAATAAATAAAAAACAGAATTGGATGAGATAATCTTAAAGAAAAACAACCACATAATAACTTGTACAAATTATTTCTAAAAAGAGAATGATAATCTGAGACATTAAAGATTGTGCAGTAAAGTGGATGCAAAACATAGGTCATACAATTCAAACAGAAGATTGGGAGTCTTGGAATTCAAATTTAAAATTTACACTGAGTAACGATTTAAAAGAAAATGGTTACAAGATGCATTATAGATGGTACATAACACAAATTAAATTAGCTAAAATGACAAACAGTAAAGATGAATATTGTTGGAAATGTGGAAATCAGCAAGCAACATTTGATCATGTATGGTAGTTTATGTGAGAATGCAAAAAAAAAAATTGGTCAAGAATCTATGACAGAATATCAAAAATATTAAAAATAAATTTTGAAATGAAACCAGAGTTATACCTATTAAACATAACAGACAAGAAAGCAGAAGAATATATAAGACTCCTACTTGATACGATTACGGCGGCAAGGATCATTTATGCTAAGAACTGGAAAATAAACATTGTTCCATCAATAGAGGACTAGTTAACTAAATTAAGTGAAATGATGTTAATGGACAAATTAACAATATTGATAAAAGAACATTCAAGAAATTTGAAGAACCATTTAGAGTAATAGAATATTACAAAGAGAAATGGAAAGAAATTGGATGTTACATTTAAAAACGTAAAAGTTTTATATTGCCTATTTCTATATATATATACACACACACAATTATTTTAAATTATATACATACATATGCATAGCTTGATAGAACATGATATGGCTGGTGGAACTGAAAGGAGAGGTGGGGAGTAGAAATTTTAATATATTTTTAAGTTTTTTGTTATATATATTAATGTGAAAGAAACAATGTAAAACTATCATATAACTGTATAAAACCTGGATGAACTTCTGTAAACTGGTGATACTGTTTTAATTAAGATAACAATACAAAATGAGTAAGCTAAGGTATGGAAAATCTTGAACTATTTCAATCTCTTCACCATCTACTTTAAAGTGGTCATTATTTTTGTTTCTTAATGTCCAACTGTAGACCTACCTTTGCACTTTCTTCCTGGACTTTCTTTAGTAATCACTCCAAGTCTTTGCTACTTTCTGCTAGTAGTATAGTGTCATTTGCATATCTTAAACTGGTGATATTCCTTCCTCCAATTTTCATGCCTTCTTCCTCTGAGTCTAATCCTGCCTTATGTATATGTTCAGCATACAAGTTAAACAGATAGGATGATAAAGTACAGCCTTGCCAGGTCCCCTTGACAATTGGA
Source organism: Gambelia wislizenii (assembly GCA_030847615.1). Lineage (NCBI taxonomy): Eukaryota > Metazoa > Chordata > Lepidosauria > Squamata > Crotaphytidae > Gambelia > Gambelia wislizenii. Next base: position 391,091,944 of record JAUMIR010000001.1, on the reverse strand, counting down.
AACTTCTTTCTCTCTGTATTCCGTCCTTACAGAATTTTTCCACATTTGCTGACAGATTTTAGTTAGAACTAGAGTAGATTCTGTCTCGTGTAGATGGAAGCAGCTCTATTGGTATGCCATCTGTTCCTCCTTTATTTTCCATCAAGTGCTCTGAGTGCAGCTTCCACTTCACTTTCTAAAGCCGGAGATTCATCTTCATATGGTTCTTCCTCAAATGAATCTGTCACCCTCACATCTTTTACAGTATACAGTTCTTCTATATGGTTGTCCCTCTGTATCCACGGATTTGGTATCCATGGATTTAAGTATTCATGGTTTGAAAATATTCTTTAAAAAATAATAATCCAAAAAGCAAACCTTGATTTTGCCATCTTATATAAGGGACACCATTTTGCTATGCCACTGCATATAATGAGACTTGGGTATTCACGGATTTTGGTATCCACGGAGGTCCTGAAACCAAACCCCAAAGAAAATGAAGGGACAACTGTGTATTACTTCAATCATCTTTTTATTTCTGCTTGGTCGTGTAGTGTGTTCCCCTGCTGGTCATAGAGCATCCCCACTCTTGGTTTAAATTTCCCCTTGACTTCTTGAATCTTGTAGAAGAGATCTTGTTCTTCCTTTTCTGTTTTCATCATCTATTTCTCTCCATTGACTGTTATAGTTGTTCCCCTTGTCCCTGCACACAAGTCACTGAACAAGGTGCATTTAGGGTTCTGACTATTTCTGTGCCCTTTTATTTTTACTTTCCTTAACTGCTTGAAGTTTTTTATTTATCATCCATTGGGGCTTCTCTTTCTTCTTGGCTACAGATGCCTTTTTGCATTCCTCCCTGACAATGTCCTTGGCTTCAGTCCAGAGTTCTTCTGGCTCCTGATGAATTAGGTTTTAATAGTGCAAACTTATGGGGATATTCATAAGGATAATTTAGCATTATTAACCTAGAGGGTTAGTACTGTACTTTGAGTAGTTTTAAAAATAAAGTATGAACATTAATTGAATCTCTTAAAGCAATAATAACTGTGTACATACCAAATGAAGAATGCTGCACTTGAATTTAAGTATAACACCCAATACACATTATAGCATCTGAAGCATACCACCCATGGCATTTTAATATTGACAGAAGATTAAGAAAGGCAGTACAATTTAGATTTTCCTTGGGTTTTTTTCCGGGCTGTGAGGCTGTGTTCTGGAAGAGTTTACTTCTGACATTTTGCCTGCATCTGTGGCTGGGAATCTTCAGAGGCTGTCCTGGTCCGGAGTTTTTCTAGTCTCCGGGTGTCTTGGAACAGTTCCTCCCCATAGAGACGTTCACATTGACAGATGCCGGCCATGAAAGCCTTCGATTTCACAGTACAATTTAGGTTTCAGTATTTTTTAAAAAACCATCCTGTGTTGGATTCTGAATATCAGAATACATTTATATATATAAAAAGTAACCAGCTCAACACACACACCCCAAAAAACAGGCACAATTATGCACCAAGGCAATTCTGTACTTCATATCTATAGAATATTTTATACACGAGATTTAAATCTACTTTTCCTTAAATCATTCTTAACATGCAAAATGTAACATCTGCATTGGTTGCAGCATCTATTTTCTTTTCAGCTGTATTCCTCCCTTTTGAACACCAATTAGATACAGTAACAGCAATAGAAAGGACACAAAGGTGCTTTATAGCTTTACTTATGAAATTATAAAAGAATGTAGAATTGAAACATGATTAAAGGTAAACTGGAAATTTCTGTTCATAACATAATGTAGCTACAAAATGGGCAACAGAACAACTTTCTTGCACAATACATACACAGTAATTAGTATAATTGTATTACTGCAGATCAGGGATGGGGAACATTTCTCATCCAGATACAGGACTGCAACCCCTGTCCTTCACCACTGTCTATACTGACTATGATTGATGAATTTGCAGCTAAACATCTAGAGGACCACAGGTTCTCAACCCACTGCTGTTGGCTGTTTTGTAAGGATTGTTAATTTAGCTTCAGATAGGTATTTGGCAAATTTCAATTATTTTTGAAATACTGAGTTTGTAGATCATAAACTTATAGACTTGTAGCCCTCAAGCCTCTCTGCATAACTGCAGAGAGTTGCCTCTCTGAATAACTGCAACACACTATTTCTATAACTACCAGGCTCTTCTTTTTCAGCATAAGTTGCCTGAACTTGACTTTTCTATCATAGTCACTCATTATTAAACTCACTACTGTATTAAACATTCTCTAAACTCTTAAGAATGGGTGAGAAGACTGGAGGGGTGGGTGAAAGAAGAAAGGACAGATAGAGGAGACGAATCCTGATCCACTCTGGGTGAAAGCAGGAAGCTGAACTGGCCTCGTGGAGATCCCATGGGGGAGAACAAAAGGATTTTTGAATCTCTGAAAGACCATGATGCAACTTCCTACTTTCCTCTGGGCAGTGACAGCCTTTCCCAGTCCTTCAGGATTCGTCTTTGCTTCCCCCCCCCCCCGAGAATTTCCAGTTTGGAATATTCATTTAATTCCAGATAAACATAAAATATAAAATAAAGTAGTTATCTAGTTTAATCTTTTGGTCCTGTTGAGTGAGTGGCCAAGATACAATAATGTTCAGGTCACACACACCCCATATCTGTGGGGAATAGTCCTAGCCTTACCGTGTGGTAAGTGAAACTGCAGATAGTAGCAAACCCTGTTAAAAATAAAGGTCTTCCTATACAAACATTACCACAGAGTTGTGCTGGAGGACCTAGAGGATTCCTCTCTAGGCATTCCCCAGGACCCTGTGGTGATAAATAAAAACTGCAGATATTGGTTCCATGGAAACCTGGGGGGGGGGAGGAACGGGACACCTGTAATTCCATTGGATCTTGCTGTTTTATACCGATTCACTGATTCCCCTCCCCAAAGATACTCCTAGAGCACCCCATAATCCCAAAGATCTGCTCCAGTGGGCTAGGAAACATTTGGAGCAGGTATTTTGGCACCATTAAGGTTGTTACAGGAAGGGGAAAATTTCATTGTCACTAGCCTTGGATACTAAGTAAATAATTTGATATTGATCATCTGGGGAGAACAACAATTATTTCATATTTAGGAAAACAGAGCTTAAATATTTTAATGTTTTATTTTGGCTTGAATTAAGACAAAGAAGAAACTGAACATTGCCAAACTGGACTGACACAAATTAATCTTCAAACTGATTTCTTCCAATTTTATCTGTCAATTATTCAGTAATAACACAGGATTTTGTGCCATAGAAGACATTCACAGCTTAAGAATCTCAATGTGGTTTCTCCCCCATTGGTTTAAAGGAAACGAGGGTTTCAGGTCCTCAGAGCTACAAATAAAGGCCTTGAAAGCTAAAGGATAAAATCAGAAGAACTCACAAGACCTCAAGTGAAGCCTAATAGTATTTCTAACCATTCAAAGGGTAGGCCACATTTTGTTGTGCTGCTGCTCCTCTAAACCACAGGCAGGAAGAGCAACCTTGTGAAGTAAGCAAAAAGTTAAGCTACTTGCATAATTTTAAACACTGCAGATTCTCCTGATCACAATTTAAATTACCCTTATATGTTTATTAACACACACACCAATATCTACTCCTGTCTGCTTGATTTCTAATTAACTTTGAAAAATATATGGAGTTGAAACTGTATCACTGTATTTAACACCTACAGCATAGGACATGCTCAAAAGAATTATTCGCATTAATTCTCATGATCAAAGCTGAAGATTCTCTTTTGTAGATGGTTCATGCAGATTTTCAGGAGAACCTAACTTGCTAAACTGAGATTAAAAACAATAATCAACTTTATTCCCAGTTCTTTTAAAAATAGCCACTAAGCAGAAACAATATTGCTTTGTGTTAGGGGGACAACCACTCTGATATAGCAAGGGCAATGTGCATACAAAAGCGGGGTTCTTTAAATACATTTCTAATGGATTCAGAAAATCTTTCCCAGAAGGTTCCAAGGGTGAAACTGCTACACCCAGCACTTGCACCATGCAGACACCCCCCACTGCTACCTCAAAAACATTTATGTATAGCCCCAAGAAGATGGATGGAACTGTCAGCTTTAACTCTATTCAGCTGAAGCCAGGGGAAGGGGGGAGAAATAGAGACTGCACCTTCTCAATGGTTATGTTCTTTCTCACACACATTGTTTGAATTTCTGAGTGCCAGTAGCATGTGAAGCTCAAGGAACAAGCATGTAAAGTTCCTATCTGTATTAGTCAGTGAAAATGCATTAAATAATACAGCAGGTTTTTTTTTAATAAACATGTTTTATTTATCTTGCTTAGACCTGTAACTGCTGGCTGTAATTTCCCTTAAAAGGGGAAACCAATTCAAACATGTACTGGTGCTTTTCAAAAGAGAGCAATTTAAAAGGGCAACAGCAGGGGTTTGAAATTGCTTAAAACCTTTAGGCTGCATAAGAAAAAAAAAACACATGACCAAAAGTAATATGAATATTAATTTCCATCAGTACCAGCATCAATTATTTAGGTGATAATACAACAAGATCAAGTATTAGTGACAGGCAATGTGCAAGTCATAAGGAATGATAAAGAATACCAATCCTTACAAATGTCATTGCTATCCAAGAAATGTGTTTGGGAGAGAATTTTTTTAACACTTCACACTGAAAACACAAGTGGCCATCCAGATTACATCCTCCAGTTCTTTACAGAAAAATTTAAAGTGCCAATCAAAGCCTAATTTTGGATTTACACAATTACATTAATAGTTATATGAAATTAGTGCACCCCAATGCAACAGCAAGTCAGGCCTAATAGGAAAACATTGTAACTAGGGGTGCACATAAGCTGTTCACCAGCTTTTTAGTTAAAGGGGTACAGGCATAGATTATGCATTGTAAGTATTCAGTGCTTCAGTCTAACAAAAAAAGCTGAAACGAAGCTGCTCTGTTAAACCACACTTCACTCCTCCTTCCATCTTCCTTTCTGTAAAAATGTGAGTATACCAATTGTCTGAATAAAACATTTAGGGAATTATAGATTTTTTAAAATCCAAATTTGTTGCAGCGCTATATAATGTCAATGGAGTCAGTCAAGTTACTTCTGCCTGTTCAATTAGCTATGGAGTTTGACGTCATCCTGAAACTGCCATTTCTGCTTTTAATCAGAGCTAGGGTAAAAATTCTGGATCTCATGTGCAAGGCTCAAGATGACGCTTAGGACAGAACATGCAGAGTAAACGTCGTTTCTTTCCATATCCCGGAAATATAAAGCTGACAACTGTAGTCTTGTCTTTTATGGGCAATGAAAATAATCCCTTTACTATGAATTTCGTATAAAGGGGAAGAAAGAGATAATTCATCTGGTAACATGTATGGTACACTGGCCAGTGTGTTTTTGGCGTTTAAATGTAATCCTGTGAATTAGATTAATTCACTTGCTGAGCATTCATTTGAGGCATCCCTCTGTTGGGTCTTGGGGGCCCTCCACGACCTAGAAAATAAAAATAGCATTTTATTTTTGGATCAAGTGAGATCCTTTGGTATTCTCTCTCTCTGATGTGGCTTCCTACTATGTTTGTCTAAGGTCTAAAGACAATAAGAGATTTGATACCTATTTATACTCAGCAGAGGAAGGCAGACTTTGAATGTATAGAGATAAATGATTAGCATCAGTCTCAAGTTTTTCCCTTCTACCAAAGACTGACCAATTTACTGCCCATAAGCACCATAAGCTATACTTTAGGTGACACAGGAGTAAAACTACAAAATACGTATAATCAGAATATGCTTGTGTCTACAAGTTTTAGTATTTTTAAAGGTCTAGTATAGACAATTGCTGCTAAGCAGGTTTGAGAGAAAAAGCAGTATCAGAAAAACATCCAGCAGTTTCCATGTCCGAGACACATCATTATTACAAATGCTTATCTTGTTCAGTGTCTTTTTGATAAAACTTGCACTAGATTAGTCTGAATGTAGATTTTTTTCTGCCTCATTAAGATTTTACATCACCTTTAGTTAATCCACCCAAAAATTAAATAGCATTGATCCACTCAAGGGCAAGCACAATGTGCTGCACAGATTCATCCCCATTAGACCAAACGAAGGCCTTCCCCTACACACCATGCATGAACTCTTTTTGCAGAGGTAGCATAAGAAGATACCACTGGGAAGAGAAGGTCTCAATGTGCCTTCAGTGTCTCCATCCAACTTCTTCATGTGTTCCTTGTGCTTATCTTAGCAAAGGAAATTGTGAAGAAAGGGGCATGGCTTAATTCTGACATTCTGTGGGATGATTTCTTGCACAAGTGCTGCATCTGCACTTGACGGGACCAGGCTGTTTTGCTTTCTTTGCCATTAGACTATTTTCTGTATACAACTATAATGCAATTGAACAGAATAAAATCATAAATATGTAAATGATTTAAACATGAATTATAATTGGTTGAAATGTATCTGTTAATCCTGTTTATAAAAATATAGCCAATTTTAACCATACACAGCTGAAGACAGAAGAGCAGGCTAAAAATAATACAAGATCTTTATTGAACTTCAAAGAGCAATAGCAAAAAAACCCAAAAAAACAAAACAAGCTGCAGACACTATTGGAGGTATAAAAGGAGAAACATATCCCACATCTCTCATAACTGGGTAAGGTTATATTTTCAAGGAATAAAAAGCAATTTAATAGTCTTATAAGTAGAGTTTAGAAGTGAAATTTTACAATGCAGTTCAAAAGCCAAACTGATTAGCAACTTTCAACAGATGTCTACAACAATTAATACATTTGAACTAAAGTATCTTAAAGTCTGTATCCCACAAATTCAAATCAGTAATGAATTGCTTGAATATTACCTCGAGGGGCTCCTCGAGGACCACTTTGTCCAGACCCACGCTTGAAATTCTGTTGATATCCATCCTGGGATTTTAAAAAGAACCAAATATTATTAACTACACACACACACACACACACACACATTTTGGAAGTCCCTGGACAGGATTTCAAACGGCTAAATATTTTTCAATCTAACTCAGTGCCTCCATTGCTTTTAGCCATATAAATAACTGAGAGGCTTTCAAAGGCTAAATGAGTTTTTGTTTCTTTAGTACAAGAGTAGACATGTGTACCATAGGTTGCATGCCTATTTTTGCAGCCTCAGACACTCCTAACTCCTGGTGTTTTGTTTCAAAACAAAGAGAACTACACTCCTGGAAGCTTCCAGGAGTGCTGATTCTCCTTTAAAGCAAGGCATGGGGCCTTTTTTAGTATAAAAATATTTCTGTGTTTTTTTTTAAAAAATACTTTTAAAAATCCACACATTAAAATACATATTTCTGGTAGGGATGTGACCTGTGATGGGTCAAAATCAGCCCACTAAAATTGTCCAATCTGCTTTAGAACATTATCCTACTCAGTTTAACTGACATCAGCTTCTTGGTAACTCACATATTCTTGCCAAATAGTTTCAAGGAATTTTAAAAAAATAGACCCTGCTATGCTTATGGAGCCACTAATATATGCAGAAATACTGTCTGATTTTTTTGGATGGGCCTGTTTTGCTTCTTAACCTACAAACTTGCTGTTAAAGGGAACAATGACAACATAGGCACAGAGAAGCAGAAAATATTAAGGCTTGCTTCTATCTGCACCAAATGAAGATATTACTGATCAGAAATCTCTGCAAATGAAGTTTTAGCTTTTAAACAAAAAACAGAGTATTAATTCCTTATTTAAAAGCAAAACACAGAGTATTAATTCCTTATTTAATCACATTTTAGAAACAAGAAATTCTCAAAAATTATTTGAATTCAATTACTCAAGAGAAGCCCTTTGAAAGTTTAATCAACTTACCCGCTGGTAGTTGGAATAGTCCCGGGGAGCATTAAATTGTGCCTGTGTGTAACCGCTGTTTGGAGTGTTGGAAAATGAAGGGCGGTAGCCATCATACCCTCCTGAAAATCAGGAGAAACACATTATTGAGAAGTATTACTTTTATGAAAGATGCATGCATGCATTTAGAATTATATGGTAATATGCAAGTTAAGGAAAAAATATTCTGCATTAGAGAAAACAGATGTTCATCAAGCAAATTCAGAAGAAAAAACACTGGGAAGGAGGAACAGGTTGACACAGCTAGTAAGCTTTTCCCCATAAATGGCAACAGTTCTCACAAATGGGAATACACTAGATCATCATGATACAATACTAGATAAAGACATTATGCCCTATATCTTTGTCAAATGTAGCCCTTTCTGATACAAAATTAATGGATGTTTAAACTGCATCTTGCCTCAATATCTTCAGTATTGTTCAAGATTTCACATTGCATAAATTCACATTGGACTAGATGGCCCTTGTGGTCTCTTCCAACTCTATGATTCTATATCAGACATTTATAAATAATAATTTAATTTGATTTAGTAAATGCAGGCATCATAATTAAAAATCCAACCAAATATCATAATCTGAATAAGTAAAATAACTTGCTTTTGTAAGCCAAGGAAGCAACAAGCCCTGAAAAAAGATGCAGCCATTTAGCAGGTTACAAACAGGAAGTTAGTTTCATACCACGTTATGCTACATCTCCACTGAAAACAGCTCCCATGTTAGTTTCTTCTCAAAGCCTTGTATTTTTATTTTATTGTGTACTCCATTCACTATCATGACAGTAGAGCAAATGCAGCAAGCTTAGACAAATCTGCACTATATTTCATTTAAAAAATTAAAGCATGCCACTATAATGCTTAAGCATCTGGACATTCTGCATTTCTGAAAAACATTCAGAATTAGTCTTAAAAGGTTTTTAAGTTTTTACCTCTAAACCCATTGGCTGGTCCCCTGTATCCATTCATTAAGCCTCGAGTGCCGCGTGATCCACCACGAGACACTCCCCGGCTGTTATAATAAGGCTGACTGTTACGTGGGAACCCAGTATTCTGTTGTGGAGGCTGTTGGTGGTTACCTGCCACTTGATGGGACTGGTCCGGGGAACCATGGTAGGTGCCAACCACTAAAATGGAAGAAAGAAAACCAAAAAAGTGCAAAAAGTTTTAACTTACACTCTAGTCTCCTGAAGTCTCAAATAATATCAAGCTAACTCACCACTGCACTTTGCTTAAGAGCCACCAAGTAGGACAGTAATGTTAACCTACCCAAAGAAAGATTTTTTGCAGAATTAAATCCAACATGCCAGTCTGCATTCCCAACAGAATGTCATCTTAAGTGTAACTGATTTGATTTGCTAGTGCTTCTGTTAACTATTTTTCTTTTACCAGTTGGGAGGCAGATTGTATTTCATTTATATAAAAATACTATGGTATGTAAAGGCAGAAAAATGAACAAAATAAATTGTATCTACTTTTCTACTTTGTACACTAGACTATTTGTGTAGAATAGAAACACTATTCTACATTGTAGGTCTTTACAAATAGTGTAAAAATGCTTCTCTTCACAAAACATGCCCAAAATATTACTTCACGAATGTCAGCTGGGGTTCGTTTATCTGGGCTAGATTTGTTGAAAGCTTGTTTTCAGAATGAACTTTTGGGGTTCCATCCCTCACAAGTTTACCTGTCTGAAGCTGCTGTTCTTGCTGAAGTTCTGATTGCTCTACTTGATGAGGCTGATTGGAGAAAGTCTGACTGTAACTGGTCTGGTACTGATTTTGTTGCTTTAGGGTTTCTGGCTCATTGACAGGGGGAACAGGTGCATTCATATTAAATACCTATAAGAAAAATAAATAAAACCCAAGCACTCAATATTTTCACTAAATCTTTACCAAATACTCTTGTAGAACTCATGCACATTCCCAAACATGCAAATTATCAACAGCACTCATGGCACAACTGCCTATTACTTTTGAAAGATACCAGTGTCCCACATTTTGTCATCTATAATAAACATTCAACATTTATTTAGTACTCACTGTCTGCATGGACTGGAATGGAGCTGCATTAACATTGATTCCGCTGCTATGCAAAGGTTTGCTAGAGGCAGCCTGAAATACCTGAGGCTGAGATGCAGCTGGTAGTGGTGATGATGTTGGTGTTTGATCTGCATTTAGAGTTATTGAAGCCTGACAAATAAATTTCAATTTGATGTTAGCAAGCCACAAATCATTATCATGTGATACTGTACTATGAAAAAGAGGTAACTGCTGACCAAGCGTACCTAATGCAAGCATAAGCTGTATGATACCCATTTACCTAACACTGATTATCTTGCTCTAAACTATCAGAAAGGAGTACTCTAGCACCTTCCTCTGCAATACCATTGTGCCTCAAAAGCATATTGGAAGTAAGTGCTTGTGCAGATCCCACTAAATTTGCAATGTTCCTCTTCCCTATCAAAAATACATTAATTGTACCTGGCAAGCTATCCTTCAGATTAGATGTATAGCTGTTTAAACTACCAAAGAAATAAAGAAATTGTCTCTACTAAAAGGGTTTCCTGTTTTAGAAAACACAAATACAATTAGGCACACATACCAGCTAGAAAAATGACCAAAAAACAATACCTAATTCTGATTTCCACATTCTTTAGAGGGCCACTCTCTTAATATATGCAGGAATGTAGCACATTTTCCCTTCCCAAGCAAAATTAAGTCTCATAACTTGCCTGAATCTGGTCTGATTCTTTCTGAGGCCGCTGCTCTGTTGAATGAGAAGGCTGATACAGGGACTGGGATGCTGTATATCCCTCACTTGTGGAAGAAACCAAGGGGACCTGTCAAAGTTTTAAAGTTTAGCAGAACCTCCTGCCAGGGCCTTTGGGCAACTCCTTTGCCATCATTCTCTGAGTTTTTACTTACATCTGTGCTAGAAACATTATTCTACATTATTTCATCATGTTTAGAAACATTAACTTGCCTGAATCTGGTCTGATTCTTTCTGAGGCCACTGCTCTGTTGAATGAGAAGGCTGATACAGGGACTGGGATGCTGTATATCCCTCACTTGTGGAAACCAAGGGGACCTGTCAAAGTTTTAAAGTTTAGCAGAAACTCCTGCGAGGGCCTTTGGGCAACTCCTTGCCATCAATCTTTGTGTTTTTACTTATATCTGTGCTAGAAACATTATTCTACATTATTTCATCATGTTTAGAAACATTAAGATGTATTCATTTATTCCAATAAATAAACACTATTCTAGACAAAAGTTGCATTTCATACTAGCTTCCATCAAAGCCAGCTGAATTTACTTTTTTCCCCCGCCTCCTAGTAACAGCAGACCTGCATACAGCTTACCTTTTATACTTCAGGACTAGAACTACATAAAGCTAACTTCAAATATTTGGGATAACACCAAGGTATTTTATAGATATTTTATATTCTAAACTGGAGGAGGGCAAAATACGTCATGTTGCCAGGGCAGGAAAATAAAAAAATTGCCTGTGGAAGGAAGGAGTCTTAACGAAGCTAACTGAAAAAGAATTTTGGACTTGCAGGAATTAGTAAATTTCCCTATTACTAGTGTGATATTAAACTACAGAATTTTTTTCCTTGGATAACATAAAGGAAAAGCAGGAAAAGAGAATCAAAAATCTGAGATAGTGAAATCCCCTAATTTCTGTCTAATCTAGTGTCTTAAACAGAAGTGTTAAGCAAATAATTTATTGCTTAGCAAAAATGGCTGAGGAATTATCACTCACTGCAGAGAGATAACAGGTGCTCCAAGAAATGGGGATTTTTGAAGATTTGGGAAGAGTAAAGGAAAACCCTTGTCTCCAATGTTATATACAGTATACAGATGTATATGTTAGAGAACATTACACAGCATTCATCACAGAAGCAGGGTGAGGGGAAGAATGGACTCTTGTGTTCAGCAGACAGGCAAAAGGAGCATCTAATACTTGCATTATTATGGAATGGGCTCATTAACCTTGGCCTATCATATGGCACTCCATCCACATAACTATGTTCCAAAAGGCCTTCCACTGGGTTGGTAGAGATCTTAAGTTTTTCTTTGACTTTTCTTGGAAATGTGTGAATATTAATTTCCATCTAAGTATTAATTTATGTAGGAAGAAGTGTCAAAATGGACAAGACCTTTTAAAAGCCTTGACAATTTTTCAAAATGACACAATACTTGCATACTTCAGTTAATGAAGTATTTGGTAGACAATCTCCTTTTTACCAACTTTTTTGGACATACATAGCTAGAAGAGGGCTCCTTGCCACACTGTGGAAGAGAAAACCCTCCCAGCACCAGCCTAAGTGATCCCACCTGCCAGGATTGAATCATCTCTTCACACGTAGCACATACAGATCATACTGAAGACTTAATTTTTTAAAGGTTGCTAACAAAGATTCCCCCAAACTAAAATATATTTACAGCTTGTAACTGAGTCAGCAGATGGAGAAAGCAAGTGGCTGTAAAGGATTCCCAAATCCTCCTTCCAAGTCAGTATGTTATAGGTTAACCATTTCTGTCCAGATTTTCAGTAAATCACAGCCTGTGTCATCCAATAGAAGCCTTGGAGGACTGTGCTAAAGTTTTAAGACTGCTATGGGATGCTACATGACAGCTTCCTGAAAAATGATGAACAGCTCTTCTTTTTTTTGTTGTTGCGTGGGAACCTACCACTATTCCTTCCATCTGCCTAAGGTACCAAATTTTCTGTTAAAGATATACATGACTGCACCTACTCCACTGAGGGTGCAATACTTGTATTTATAAAGAACTATGTAATAATTTGGACAACCCAGTGAAGTAAACAAACCTAACAGTATTGTAATAAAAGATTATCCCATAAATGTGTCTAAAAATGAACAAGATTCTAAAATGCAATACAGAAAAGATTTTTCCATCATTATCCCCATTAGCAGTTTAGCCTAATCCCTTGTATAGCATTAGATTTTACAGTATCTGTCTACTCTTGGGGATTCCAGGATCCTTTAACATTCTAGCTGGACTTAAGACTGATTTGAAAATCACTGTAGTTTAATTAAAAAAAGAAAAGAAAAGAAATATCACAGGCACTGTGTTCCTAAAACATAGTGTAATACAAAAACCTCTGGGATGTATAAACCTCAAATGCCTTTTTTAAAAAACAGAAAAATCATTGGGGTTCATTGGCACTTGTGACTGAGGAAAAGATCCAGCTTACCAGTTAAGCAATCCTCATTGGGCTATTAGGAAGCCTTGGAGGGGGAAATGGAACAGAAACCTAAGGATGCCTAAGTGACGTACTAGCCTCACAGTACATGACAGAGGGAGTACAACAGCTTAATGGGATTTTTATTTCATCAAAGTAACACTACAAATAAGTGTTATTTTTATAAGTCACATTTGAACGTGCTAACTCCTCTGTTAAAATAAAGGCAACTTAGGGCAGCATTAATCCCCCAGGGTAAAATTAGCTTTTGGAATCCAACAGGCCCTTGTAACAAATTTTTGTATTCCAGCAAGTCTATACAGCAGGAAATGGTGTAATGAAAAAACAATGTGGTTTATTATTACAAGCAAAATGCTATGTTATTTTCCACACTCATTTTAAAGAAGTAGCTAGGCATTTAATGGACCTTCTCTTCAGTAGTTTCACTTGCTAGAGTAGTGATATATTGAACCTTGATAGCTTTAAGCTTAGTAAATTAAATGGATTTTTAAAAATGAAAATGGAAAAGAAGGATATCAAAGACCAGAGGACAACTAAACCCATAATTATTAAAAAACACATGGCATATGGCATGGTTCAGGTTTTGTAAGAGAAGATTCACAAACATTTCTAGCTGCGGCAAGGGTCCAAAGCAACCACAGTCTTTCCAGCAACAGGCATTAAAACAAAGCTGGATACTTGTCTGAAACCTAGATCAAATGGAGGTTTCCTCAGCAGATGAAGGGGATAGAGTAGCAATTTTCTCCAGTTCTGTCTTCTCTCTGCAATCCTCAGTACATCACCCTTGCTCTTCCAGTCGGTCCCCCATGCATCCAAAATGGCACAGGAGGCTGAGAGGTGGCTACAGTTGTTGTGTGCCTTCCAGCTGTTACTGATTTATAGGGACTTCGATGTGAACCTATCATGGGGTTTTCTTGGCAAGATTTGTTCAGAGAATTTGCCTTTACATTCTTCTGAGGCTAACAGAGTGTGACTTAGCCAAGGTCACCCAGTGAGTTTCTATGGCTGAATGGAGATCCAAAACTTGGCCTCCAGAGTCACAGACCAACACTCAAACCACTATACCATGGTTTTGAGGCTACAATAAAAGAGTTAACTGGAGAAGATTGCTGGAGAGCAAACCAATACCAATGGGAATTTGTTGGATGAAGGATGGATCCAACTCATCTTCAGCAGTTAAATTTATTTTTATTTATTCTTTATTTGTTTCTTTACTTTATCCACTTCATATCTGCCAACAAATGGCACTTTTAACATTCAAGGTTTTACTGGCAGCTAATCACAGCAGACTGATGATGTTTTCAAAGAACATTTCCTTGAGTGGGGCATTGAAAGAGTTCAGCCGATTATTCACAAGCTATAGTTCTTACCTGTGCAGCTTCGGTTTGTACAGGAACCTGGGTGGGCTGTGCAAGTCTGGATTCAGTATGAACTGAAAATAGAGTAATACCCAAATTGTTACCTGAATCATTCTTCTATATCAGCTAATGTATTTCTACTATAGAATACTGCACTAGAAAATCAGTAGCTGCAAGATCAGCCTAAAATTGTATTAGATTTTTCCAAAAACTATATGCTCCTTAATATTCATAAACTTCATTGACAACAACAAATCAAGCCCCCTGAAATAGAAACAAGAGAATAGATGTTTCAAATTAGTTTTTTGTAGAAAAATCTGAATGATTAGTTACTTGAGTTTTAATGAAATACTATCACATATTTTGACTGAATACAATTAATGTTACCGACCTGGAGAACAAACCATTTGAGGTATGTCCAAGTTCTGTGCTGGATTCATAGGCTGGGCTGAAACAATGGCAGGGTCAAGTGCCTGGTTCTCAAATTCCAGCATAGAGTCCTAAATAATTAAAACAAGATTCAGGCATGTCATGTTTTTTTTAAAAAATCCCTTATATAACACCAATCGGGGCAAATATTAGCAAATATTAGCTTTGGTTTAAATCAGCTGAACTTAATTCAGAGATTGACTTAAAATGGGGGAAACTACACACCTGCATGAAGTTGTAGGGTCCTTGCATTTGTGCCATAAGGTCTTGTACTCGTTGTCTTCTAACAATAGGATCTGCTTGAGCCACAGCAGGAAGCGTATGGGCATCTGGAACTGGAGGAGATGTAGCCTGTGGTTGTTGCTGCAGTGAGTTTACCACCTACATCAGAAACAGTCAATACTGAAAGTCAGAACACATTGGTTTCCAATACTGGACCAGTATTATGACCACAGCAGCTAAAATGAGGGGTTGGTACTCACCAGGGATATTCCTTCTTGGATAGCAGGAAGAACAATCCACTGAAACTCAGGTTTTCCCCATGTGTCAGCTGGCCAGACAGGAGCCCAAAGTTCTGTTCAGTTACAACCACTGACCCTTCTCTGCCAGTTTTAGTAATAAAGCTTGGCCTACAACTAATACTAAATGTTTATTAACCATTAACCCTCAAACTTCCTTTTTAAAAACTTGTTGCAGGCACCCATTGGGCAGGGAGGATTGTTCTTCCTGCTATCCAAGAATGAATATTCACAGTGAGTACCAACCCCTCATTCTCTGGATAAGAAGGAAGAGCAATCCACTGGAATTCAGGAGATAACCAAACCCTTCTAGGGGAGTGGCTGCCCCTAATCACTGTACTGACTGCAAGATCATGTGATCAAAAGCCACCTGTGCAGAACTGAACTTAGCTATTTTGTACTGTCTAATAAAAGTAGAGGGCTCCTTCCAAACTGCAGCATTGCACATTTCGGCTAAAGAAGCTGACAATGCATAAGCTGTACTCGTCGCCATTGAGCATGTGGAATGTGGCCGCACCTGTCTAGGTCTTGGTTTTAATCCATCTGGCAGTCATCTGCCTAGATGCCCTGCTACCTAAGGACCTAGGATGAAAAGACACAATGTCTCTGTCAGTCTTAAGCCGTTTGTTCTTTTCATGTACTGTTTAGCTGCCCTCCTGACATCTAATGTATGCCATTTCTTCCTCCAATTGATGTTCTGGATGAGGACAGAAAATTGGCAAATGAATCTGATTGAAATGCCCTCTGTTCCCCATATATTTTGGAAGGAATGTACGGTTCAAAGTCAATGTCAACTTATCACTATCAAATCTGCACATATTCTCATTTATTGCTAGCACAAACAACTCTGATACATGTCTTACTGACGTAATCACCACTACGAAATCTACTTTGAAAGAGAGCAACCGTAATGAAGACTCTCTAATTGGTTCGAAATGTGACCTGGTCAATACATTTAAAAGTAAATTTAGATCCCAAGATGGGAAGCTATGAACAGTTGGAGGTGCTAACAAGGTAGCACCTTTTAAAAAATCTCTTCACGTATAGATCTGCAGACAACACACATCCCCCAGGTTTCAGCACTGTTTCTAACACTGCAACCTTCCTTTTGAATGTGTTATGCCTCAAGCCTTTAATTAAACCTTTTTTTAGTAGAAATCCAAGAACATCATAATAATAATATAATAAAATTTTATTTATATCCCGCCCCTCTGCAACGCAATCGGGGCGGCTTACAATATAAAAACCCCATACTCACAATACCCTAGCCCACCTACCCCTTAAAATAATATTAAATTGCAAAGGATTAAAAACATGCATTAATTAAAATATATATAAATTAGAAGAAAAAAAATTAAAAACATACAATCGTAGCCTATAAAGGGCAGCTGAGTCTTGGGCCGGGATAATTATTCAGGAAAGGCCTGCCGGAAAAGATCCGTCTTGACAGCTTTTTTAAAGCTGTCTAAGGTGGTAATAAGACGGATCTCGTCCGGCAGGCCATTCCATAATCTGGGAGCAGCAGCAGAGAAGGCCCTCTGGGAGGTCACCGACAGCCTTGTTTTCATAGGCTGTAACAGATTCCTCCCAGAGGACCGAAGTGTGCGGGGAGGGTCGTATGGAAGGAGGCGGTCCCGGAGGTAAGTTGGACCCAAGCCATGTAGGGCTTTAAAGGTCATAACCAACACCTTATACTGTGCCCGGAAACTAATAGGCAGCCAGTGGAGAGCTTTTAGCACCGGTGTTATATGCTCTCTTCTGGGAACACCAGAAATCAACCTGGCTGCCATGTTCTGGACTAGTTGAAGCTTCCGAGTCAAGCACAAGGGTAGCCCCATGTAGAGCGCATTACAGAAATCCAGACGGGAGGTTACCAGTGCATCAGACTTGAGTATTTTGAAAATCAACTTTCTGAGCCAGACTCCAAGAACAAAAAGCCTTCCAAAACATGTTATATATTCTGTTTGTGGATTCTTTTCTAGAGGCCAGCTATGTATCCATTACTTTTTCCGAACATCCCTGTTGACCGAGGATTTGCCTCTCAATGTCCATGTGGTTAATTTTAGCCAATTCGGATAGGGTGGTACACTGGCCTTTGATCATACAATGATGAAGTTGGAAGAGACCACAAAGACCATCCAGTCCATCCCCCTGCCATTCAGGAATAAACAATCAAAGCATTCCCAACAGATGGCCATCCAGCCTCTGTTTAAAAACCTCCAAAGAGGGAGACTCCAGCACACTACACTCCGAGGCAGTGCATTCCTCTGCCAAGCAGCTCTTACTGTCAAGAAGTTCTTCCTAATGTTTGGATGGCATTTCTTTTCCTGTAGTTTGAGTCCATTGCTCCGTGCCTTTGTCTCTGGAACAGCAGAAAACAAGCTTGGTCCATCCTCAGTATGACATCCCTTCAAATATTTAAACAGGGCTATATTGTCCCCTCTTAACCTTCTCTTCCACAGGCTAAACATACCCAGCTCCCTAAGCCGCTCCTCATAGTGCATGGCTTCCAGACCATTCACCTTTTTAGTCACCTTCATCTGGACACATTCCAGCTTGTCCATATCATTCTTTAATTGTGGGCCCAGAACTGGCCCTCCCCCTCAAACTCCCACACAAACACCCCTGTTGGCCTCTCTCCTGTGCACCGAGCTCCAAGGACTAAATCTGCGGCTATAGACAGAGAGCTACTGCCTGCTAGCTCTTCCCTCTGCCTCTCACCCACTTCTCAGCAGTTTCTGACTCACTTCCTCTCAACACAAGCAGCTCACCAAACAAATGCTAATGAGTCCCCTCAGGCAAGCCTACACTCAGACCACACAAAGAAACAGCCTTGACCCAAGCAAGCACACAAGTGTTAGCTCAACAAACTCTTTGGGGCTGAAGAAGTTTAATTTATCAGCCACAAGCTTACCTTATGCTATATCTTCCACCACACCCATGCCAAACACCCCTGTTGGTCTCTCTCCTGTTTGCCTCACTCCTGTATGCCGAGCCCCAGGGACCTTCCTGGATGTAACAAGTCTGGCCTCCACAGTAACTGACAAGACATACTGATTGACATTTGCAATAGCATCAAGAACCATGGCAATGCGGCCAATACAGTGCCAGTGACATCGCTGTCACCTTCTCTTGCTTTATCTTGGATAGGACTCTGAATAATTGTCAATGGGAGAAAAGTGTAAAGCACACCTCGTGGCCATGGCACTGCTACTATGTCATGCCGCTCTGCTCTTTTGTTGCCATCTGTTGAAGTATATCTGCTTAACTTGTAATTCCATCCTGAGGCAAAAAAATCGACCTGGAATGAACCAAAGTACTTGTCCAACAACTGAAAGATCTCCTGATTCAGTGACCATTCTCCTTAGAACATTTTGTTTTTGCTCAAATAGTCCATCTTTGTTCGTGGAATGGGGGTAGGCACCACTTTATTCTTTGACTCAGATAACAAAATGTCTTAAGTTGCCTTCAGGGGCAAAGTAGTGGGTGTCTAATTAGCATAGGGATAGGCAAGATCCAGGTCTGCCAAACCCTCTCCAGAGTAAAACTAGGCGGATTAAATGATCTACAGACCAACCAAGAAAATTCAAGAAATGCTGAGCTCAGCGAAGGAAAAAAAGAGACCCTCTCACAGCCGCAGGAGTTTACCACATACCATGCAGTTGTGGACAAGTCTACATAGAGACTACAAAACACAGTATGCAAACATGAATCAAGGAACATGAGAGACACTGCAGATTGAGCTAGCCAAAAAAAAAAAAAAAACCAGCAGTAGCAGAACATATTATAAACCAACCTGGGCACAAAATGCTATTTGAAAACACAGAAATTCTAGACCAAGCCAACAACTATCAGGTCAGAAATGCATAGGGAAGCCACTGAAATCCACAAACACCTGTACAACTTCAACAGGAAAGAGAAAACCCTAAAAGTAAACAAAGTTTGGCTACCAGTCCTGAAAAACACCAAAATAAAAACTCAACACATGCAAATGAACTTCACCGAGGGATAGGGAGCTTCCCAGCAGACAACCATACACTCCTTTTAACACTGTGTCATTATTCTTAGGCACTATGGAACCCAAAATAAGCACTGCTATTGGTGAATTGATGAGTGGCGTTTTAATAAATTCCATTTCCTTTTTTCCCATTGAATATAATTTCTGACTAACCCCAGTAACTTTATTGTGTTTAAATAGCCTTCCAGATATTATTTTCTGAATCAATATCAAGGAGTCCTCATTACTGCTATCAATGTTATTTGTTATCATTTTTGAATATCATTTGAATCAGAATTTGAATTCATTGAAAATAAATTATACTCAGGAATGCTTTGCATTCAATAAATCATCACATGAAAATTCACTGAAGATGTGCTAGTTGACTGCTCCTTGAATTGAAATTCATTTCTCAAACACAAAGAATTAATTTATCTATTTACAGCCTCTCTTATTAACGCTTGCAATTCATTAGGGCACATCAGCACAGCAGATGGTGCAGCGCTACTTTGTCAATGCTGAAATTGAGCTGCTTGAAACTGACTCTGCCTATCTTGCACCAGTGCTTTTAAATATGCCATTAAAGAGGGCTGAGATGAAACACAGGGGGAACCTTCCAATCCATTCCGGCCTGCCTCTCTGTACTGTTCATTTTGCATGCTTGTGCAGTAGCCATTGTCTGTTCATCAATCAGGTCTGATTTCGCTCTGGAGTTCACCCCACCCTCTGCAGTTGAACCTCCGCTTTCAACATGGCACCCTGAAGCAGCCACTGTTGTTTTCTCCGCATCAGAAACCTTGTTCTCTGTTCGGGAATGCCATGGAACCAGACTTCTTGACTGATAAGGTAACTCAACTTTTTTGCTTTAGTCAGCTTTCCTAGCCCTTCAGCACTTACCAATTTTTAAAATGTTGCATCGGTTTTTGGTTTTTTTCTGCAGAGCAAACAATGGTTTCTCCATCTCTGCCTCACTCTCACTTGATGATAAAAATATTTTCTTTAATAATTCCTCATCTTAAACTCCAGACCCACGCTGGGAAGTGGACATCTGTGCTGTATTTTTACCACCTTCCAAACTCAGGACCAGTCACTGAGATGGTGTCCATTTCCAAATTTGGCACGACCTGCTTTTTTTTCTCCAGAGCTACTCCACTTTCTCCCTTACTTTTCCTCTTCCTCCGCTAACTTCTTTCCTTTCAAACTCATCTCTATGTCTACACTTAAACTCTTTCTCTACATTAAACTAAACAGTTAAACTAAACACAAAGTTAACAGAAGAAGGAAGTTTAACACAACCAACTAGCTAGACAGTAAAGAAAAAACTGGCAGAGAAGGGAGAGGGGTCAACAGTTGTAACTGAAAAGAACTTTGGACTCCTGCCTGGCCAGCTGGAGCTTGGGAAAAACTTGAGTTTCAGTGGATTGCTCTTCCTGCTTGTCCTGAGAATGACTGTAAGTTACTACACATTTCTACCAAGGACAAGTATGTTAAATTTTTAAGACACTGATCATTCTTTCTTTTTAAAATACCTATCACAGTTTAAAAGGATTTAGATGTTAGTATTTCTGCTTGTTTAAGTTAAGTGAAGACAAGAGAAATAAAAGATGACTGCAGTGCAGGCCAAGTTCACCAAACCCCTAGCGATCCAATGCTGAGATACCTTCTGTTTCAAATACCCACCTTGCTCAAGTGATTGTGGAGTTTTCATAAAAAAAAATAATAATTACCAAAGTGGAATTTACCAAGAAAGACTAGCGCATCACCATAAAGTACAGTTTGTGTCTTTAAGTGTTTCCATCCTAAATACATCCTTTCTAATGGATCTTAATTCCTAGCTTTTGGGGATGTGGAAAAGATCTTTCAGAACTACAACCAAAGTAAATCATATCATCAAACTGTAGCTTCTTGATTATACAACTGTTACAAGTTTCTCTGGCATACAAGTCAAAGAGTTTGCACACATCAACCATTTGCCTTATAGACATTTCCCCTTATAATTAAAACTGCACTGTTTCTATAATGCCTTGTCAATTAAAAGGTACAATACCAAAGTATTAAAACCAAGGCATCATTTTGACATCCACAGAAATGAGATTATACTCTGTTTGCTGTCATTTTTATGTACTTGGCCAGGAACAGGATACGTCTACCAACAGAAGCACATGTGGTGGGATCACCCCTTTCTCCTATGACCTCTAAAAGCCTGCTTCAGAAGGCAGGGAAACTCTTTGGAGTATGTTTTCAGCATTGCAAAGGGCAGCAGAGGAAAAGGTCCTGAAGCTATCATGAGTGTAAGCACTGGATTCAGCCCACTGTCATTAGTCCATACAGATGTGGTGAAGTACAGTTGCCCCTCCACATTCGCGAACTCAGCATTCGCGGTTTTAATTATTCGCGGTTTTGGGAGGGCCCCCCCGGGCCCCCCCAAAACCGCGAAAAGGGGCCTCCGGAGGCCCCTTGAAAGCTGTGGGAAGGAGCCGGGAGGGCCGGCTAGGCGTTCACGGGGCTTTTGGAGACCCCCCAGAGGCCCCGTGAAGGCCTGGGGAGGGTGGGGGGAGGCCGCGGAGGCCTTCACGGAGCCATGAAAGGCTCCGTGAAGGCCCCGGGGAGGGTGGGGGGAGGCCTTCACGGAGCCTTGGAAGGCTCCGTGAAGGGCTGGGGAGGGTGGGGGGAGGCCGCGGAGGCCTTCACGGGGCCTTGAAAGACTCCGTGAAGGCCCCGGGGAGGGAGGGGGGAGGGTGGGGGGAGGCCTTCACGGAGCCTTCGAAGGCTCCGTGAAGGCCTGGGGAGGGTGGGGGGAGGCTGCGGAGGCCTTCACGGAGCCTTCGAAGGCTCCGTGAAGGCCCCGGGGAGGGCAATCCATATTCGCGGTTTTTTTACATTCGCGGGGGTCCGTGGAACGTAACCCCCGCGAATGTCAAGGGACAACTGTAATTCATTTTCATTAACTCTGGAATAGTTGGGTTTTAAAATAGATCTTGTATGGAAAGGGGGGCAAGAGGGGTTTGAAAAGGTCGAAAAGGGAAGAAAAGGGATGGAGAAGAGAATCCCTGATCTAGCCTGGGCAAAGGTAGCAAGTTGAACTGGCCTCGTGGAGATCTGAGGAGAGAACACAGAAGGATTTGCATTTCCACAAAGCCATGATGCAACTTCCTACTTTCTACCTGGGTGGTGACAGGCTTCCCCATCACTTCAAGGATTCCTCTTTGCTCCACCCCCAGAGAAGGGGAGAAGCCTCCCAAAACTTATCTAACTAAGTGTCCTATAACATCAAAAGAAATGCTGCTTGTACTCCATATTCTGCATGTTTGTGTCATTAAATCAAGCAGCAAAGGTGTAAGTGTTTAACAAGTATTATCTAGATAACTGTTCAAGACTGAACTCCACAATATTTTTATTCTGGCCATGCAGAATAAAAAAACATTTAGAACATGTTGGAGAAAAAAAAACACAACTTTATGGATATTGGGAATTCCATTCACTGGGATCAATCTTTCTGCTAAACATTTCACTTAAGATTGATATTTCCCAATGATGTCCTGCCCAGAACTGCAGAAACCATAAAGAACGGCACAGTACTGCATTTTTAGAAACCCAAGCATCAGATTGTGTTTTCAGAATGTGCACATACAAAACACTAAGTTTAATAATCAAATGAAATTGATAACAGAAAATAATAATTAACATACCCTATATAGCAGCCTTCAATTACAAATGTCAAATGCTTGTATGCTTTGAAAGTACACATTGAGTCTCCCCATATCTGGAATTCCAAAATCCAAATTATTCCAAAATTCAAAACTGTCCACATGAGTGGCTGAAACAGTGATACTTTGCATTCTGATGATTCAATGTAGACAAACTTTGTCTCGTGCACAAAATTATTAAAAAACATTGGGTATAAAATTACCTTCAGGCTATGTGTATAAGATGTATATGAAACATAAATGGATTTCATGTTTTGACTTGGGTCCCATCTCCAAGACATCTTCCCCCCCCCCATACACACACACACACACAGAGACAGTTGTCCCTCCGTATTCACGGATTTAAGTATTCACGTCTTGAAAATATTCTTTAAAAAATAATAATCCAAAAAGCAAACCTTGATTTTGCCATCTTATATAAAGGACACCATTATGCTATGCCACTGCATATAATGGGACTTGAGTATTAACAGATGTTAGTATCCACTGGGGGTCCTGGAACCAAATCCCAGTGAATATGAAGGGACAACTGTGTGTGTGTCTGCAAGTATTCCAAAATAAAAAAATATTCCATAATGCAAAATACCTCTGTGTTCCCAAACATTTGGGACAAGGGAGACTCAACCTGTATATACAAATTCCATACAGAGCTCTTCATTCTGGCTATACTACCACTAACAAAACCAAAAGATGAAAAGACTGAATCTATTCCAATGCATCAACCGATACATGCATTACATTTTCAAAGGCAGAAGACAGCAACAATTAGTGTCTCAGTTACAATGAACCAAGTTTTGATGCATTTAAACATCTTGAAAAACAGCTTTTCTACCTAGTGGGTATATTGATTTCAGTTATTCAGTCTGAGCAATCTGAAGAGTGAACACACTGCTATTCACAAATGAAAGACTATAGTGTCTTCATTACCACCACCAAAAAAAAATTCCTGAAATACAAGTAACAAAACAAAACAAAAAACCTTCATTATTTAAATATTGAATACACTATTTTATATATGCAGGAAAGTTTAGTGAAAGTCAAAAGAAATGATAAACCAAAAAACATCCAGCTAGACTATTTTATCATGGCAGATACAGAGTTGGATCCAAAGTTGTACAAACAGAGGTTTGTTCAAGGGAACAACCTCTGTTACTTTCCAATACAGACACCTAAAAATTTGACCATAACAGATAAAAAGATTTTCCAGAACAGTGTCGGGTATGACAGAAAGAGACAGAGCAGCAGGGGCAGGCCAGCAGAAATCTGGAGGGAGGAACCTACATAAGCAGAAACACTTTCTGATTACACAAAAATGTTTTTAGATCCAACGTATTTTTCTTCTGATATTCTGGTACTTTTTAATATTTGCAGCTATAGTTTTTAAAAGGCCTCATACATCTTCATGTTAAGAACTGTGGGTAACAGTGCATAACTAGCATCGAAAAATAAGACTTTTAAAAATTAAATACCCTAATCTTGCAAACCCCAAGTCTGTAATTTTTCAAATATAAAGGATCTTCAATCAGAACAAAGTGTAATACTTTTGTTCTCATCAGAAAATTCTACAAGATTCAACTCCATCCCACTAAAAGATCACAATTGTATTTAGATTACAGTTGTGTGAGAGTTACAAGGGAATAAAGAGATTGCAAGTTTACCTAAGCATACAAAACACCTTACCTCAACAGTTTCAACTGTCCACTCATCTACCTGTTCCTTCTCACTACTGCTGAACTGAGTCTCTGCCATGAACTGTCTGTTAACATACTAAAATAAAAGTAAGAGAGTACAACTGTAAGACAGCAGCATTCATTGTTAAAAGACAACTACAATTCTTCCATAGAATAGTACCTCTGTTGATTCAACTTCACTGGGTTCAGTGTATTCTTCTGTTGTCTCTGGCTCTGTAAGGATAATACACTACTTTAGGTAAAGCTATATTAAAAAATGTTTACTATACATACTTCCATTTTTCAATCTAAGAGGAATACTCAAACAATACAGCTTTGAACATTTCTGGAAATTGATCTGAAGTTTTATAAACATTTTATCATTAGCATACATTAAACAAATTTATTGTTAATTTTTTAAAAAAAAATAGTGAAGTGGAATCATAAGCAACTATAGCACATTTGCATCAATAGAAATCATGTGTTGATGGATTAGCTATAAGTATCTTGAGTTGTGTTGTCAAAATTTAACCTAAGGATTTCAGCAGATAAGAATTTAATATTTATCTGTTCATGAAGGTTGGTTACGATAATGCAATTACACGTTTTCACTCTATAAGCTCTAATAGGTTTATAGGCCCAAATATGAACTGAGAAAGGACAGGCTGCATACCTGTAACTGTAGTACTTCGAGTGGTCATCTATGAACTCACACAAATGGGTTATCCGGCTCCTAGACAATGCATCTTTCAGAACCTTCTAGGGAGCTACATAAATGTTTTGGCAGTAGCCCTGTCCACCTCCAGTGCCTCTATATAATGGGCTTCCCATCAAAACTGCCAGTTCCATGACATAGATGCAGCAGACCAAAGTAAAGATAAGACACAATGGAAGGATGATAGGCAGGGTTGCGTGAGTTCACAGATGACCACTCGAAGAACTGTAGTTAAAGGTATGCAATCTGTCGTCCTTCTTCATGGTCTCTGTGACTTATACAAATGGAAGACTAGCAAGCTGCAGAAGTAGGCGGCAGGAGTGGCGTTGTAAAATAAGCAGAAGTTTACTGAACATCAATAAGCACATACATTCAGAATCAGCATAATACTCCCGATATGGATAAAATATTGAAAGGAAATCACAATTCAAGTTTCAAGGTACAGAATAAATCTGAAATATCAACAGCACAGTCAAGGCATAGAATGCACTTGAAATGTCAACAGGACATTCAATACAAGAGTAAAGTACAGATCTCCCAAAGGCAGCACTGGCCCTGGAGTACATCCACTCTGTAATGAATGATAAAAGTCAAAGCCTGTGACCAAGTTGGAAGCCGACAAATGTTGTGAAGCAGCACAACTGCCAGGAAGGCAGAAGAAGAACCTAACGTCCGTGTGGAATGGCCTCAAAATCGAGCAAGAGGGTCCTTATGGGCCAGTTCATAGGCGAAAAGGATAGCCAAAGTGACTCATTTCGAAAACCTTTGAAAGGAAACGGGAAGTTCCTTCTTCATTAAAGAATCTTTGGAAAGTCATAGATTCAGACAGCTGGAAGACACCACAAGGGCAATCCAGTCTGACCCCCTGACATTTAGGAATACATAAAGCACTCTCAACAGATGGCCATCGCAACCTCTGTTTAAAAACCTCCAGAGGAGGCTCCACCACACTCTGAGGCAGAGTACTCCACAGTTGAACAGCTCTTACCATCTGGAAGTTCTTCCTAATGTTTAGGTGGAATCTCTTTTCCTGTAGTGTGAATCCATTCTCCATGTCCTAGTTTCTGGAGCAGCAGAAAACAAGCTTGCTCCCTTCTTAAAATCACAGCCCTTCAAATATTTAAACATAGCTATCATGTCACCTCTTAACTTTCTCTTCTTCAGGCTAAATATACCCAGCTCCCTAAGCCGCTCCTCATAGGGCATGGCTTCCAGACCTCCCACCATCCTGGTCGCCCTGTTCTGGACACACTCCAGCTTGTGAATATCCTTCTTGAATTGAGATGCCCATTACAGGACAGAGTATTCCAGGTGAGCTCTGACCAAAGCAGAATAGAGTGGTACTATTACTTCCCACGACCTAGACACAATACTTCTATTGGTGCTCTCAAATCTTTCCCAGTATTGATGTCAGGCTGACAGGACAATAATTGTTTTGGTCCTCTTCCCCTCCCCACCCCCTTTGAAGATGGAGACATTTGCCCTACTCCAGTCTGCTGGGATTTCTGTTCTCTAGGAATTCTCACAGATTATTGCCAATGGCTCTGAGATTACTTCTGCCAGTTCTTCTAAAACCCTTGGATGTAGTTCATCTGGCCCTGGAGACTTGAATTCATTTATACTAGCTAGATACAGTAGTACCCCCATATCCGCAGGCAATTTGTTCCGGGACCTCCCACGGATGGTGAATTCCACAGATAATAGCCAATGCCATCCTGGGGAAAAGGGAGGGCTCCTGTTGCCGCAGCTGCAATTGTGGGGGTGAAGAGGGAAGGTGGGGGGCGAGATCACCTCCTCCCCTTCCCCCCACAATTGCTGCCAGGGCAGGGCCATGGAGGTGGCGAAGGGGGAAGGAAGGAGTGAACTTGCCCCCCTTGGCCCCACGATCGCCACCATGGCAGGGGCGAACGCGGGGACACCAGATCGCTTCTCCACGCCCTTCTCCCTTGCGATTACCGCCGTGGTGACAGGAGCCCTCCTGGGGAAGGAACAGGGGAGGGGAGGGGAGGGGAGGGGAGGGGAGGGGAGGGGAGATCCCTCCTCCCCTCTCCAACCACAGATAATTGATAACTGAATCCATGGTTGGCGAATCAGCGGATACGGGGGTGCTACTGTATTCCTGAACTACCTCTTTACCTATTCTGTGCTGCATTTCTCCGCTGCACCATATACTCCAATTCACCTGGGTTGGACACTGTTTTCCTTCTGAGAGAAAACCAAGGCAAAAAAGATGCTGAGTAGTTTTGCCTTTTCTCTGTCGCCTGTTAGCATTTCTCTATCTTCTCACAGTGGTCTTATCATTTCCTTGTTCTTCCTTTTGTTACAGACATAACAAAAAAAGCCCTTGTTACTGTTTCAAGCCTCTTTAGCAAGCCTGAGCTTGTTCTGTGCTTTAGCTTTTCTGACTTTCTCCCTACATATGCTGGCTAATTGTTTGAATTCCACTTTGATGATTTTCCCCTTTTCCATTTCTTGTACATGTCCCTTTTAAATCTTAACTCAGTTGAAAGTTCTTTAGACATCCATCCTGGTTTCTTCAGACATGTCCCATTTTTCCTCCTCATTGGAACTGTTTGAAATTATACCTGCAATACCTTACTTTTAAGAAAGCCCAATCCGTCATGAACTCCCTTCTCTTTTAGTATTCCTGACCATGGCATCACACCCAGTATTTCCATAACTTTACTGATATCAGCTTTCCTAAAGTCTAGAATGTGTGTCTAACTAAGCTTGGCTTCCCCCTTCCGTTGTATCACAAACTCCAGGAGAATATGGTTACTCCCACCAAAGGATCCTGCCACTTCGACCACACTAACCAGGTCATCAGTGTTAGTTAAGATCAGGCCTGAAATAGCTGATCCCCTTGTTGCCTCTTCCACCTTCTGGACAATTGAAGTGTCTGCAAGGAAAGCGAGGAAGCTCCTGGACCGCACCAACAGCCTGGATAGGAGGACAAGGTTGAGATGCCTATGGAACAAAGGCAGTAGCAGGAGTAGGCCAGACCATAACAAGTTTGGGCAAATGAGCTGCTGGACGGGCTTGACCAGACCAGGAGTGTCAGTGACCCCAGCGACATTCAGAGCAACCCTCATGCTGATAGTGGTAAGTATGGGGAGCTTCATAATCATATGAATAGCAATTGTAGGATGAAGGAGATCTTCAGTACCGATAGTAGGATGAACTGGCGAAACTAAGACATCGACCGCTCCAACCATGATGGCTGTGATGGGGGTGATGTCAATGACCACAGTATTGAGAATACTGGGACCAACGTGACGTCCAAGCATGTTCTCTAGACTAGAGCATGGACCTCTTGAGGAGAAGGAGGAGGACTGGGAGTAGGAAGAGGACCGTGATGTGGAAGGCACATGTTGTGACCGTCTACTTGGGGAAAGAGGAAGCAGAGGAAGAGGTCTTGAGCAACATGCCTTGAGGTAGATGGTTGTTCAACAAGAGGTGAAGCAGACACCCTTATGATAGGTGAGGACCCTAGAATTTCATCCTTGGAAATATTCTCTGAAGCAGCCTGACAATGAAGTAGAGGTGCAGGCAACTTAATTAACATCATTAGAAGAAACAAGACTCTCCTGATTCTGAAGCTGATGATCAGTTCAAGTATGAGATGTCGCTAGTTCAATAGCTGGGATTGACTGGGAAACTAAGAGGTAACATTGGAGAGCGCTTGTATACCATGCACATCAGGGCACCTTCTCTTTGTCCTTAGTGTGCTTCTTTTTCTTTTGTTCGTGTTGTCGCAATAATGTAGAAATGTCCACCTGGAGTAAGTGGATGCTGGCATATAGCGGCATTGTGGATTCAGGCAGTGAAGTAATCTTCACTTTGGACAGGATAGTTGAAGAACCCCCAAGAGAGCACTTCAACAGATGCCTAGTAATGGTGGAGGCCAGCACGGGCTTCAGACAGGATGAATCCAAGGCTGATATAGATGCTGATTGGACAGTCTGGATGGTTTCATACTAACCAAAGCTAAACACCAAGGAGGTAGCATTTGAGGCCTCAGAGACTTTGTACAAGAGTGTTTTTAGCATAACTTTCTGTTTCATCTTGCCTAAGGTGTGAAAGCTCTATGCTGGGCACAAGAGGTAACCACATGAGCGTCTCCAAGGCAGAGGAGGCACATCAGTAGTCCATCCTTCTCTAGAAACCACACCACAAATAGCACCACAAGCGATGCATTTCTTGAAAGATGCCAGCAGGCTCAACGGCCCAAAGGACTAGCGTGGCCTTGATCACCAGCGCAAACCAAGAACTGATGAAGC
This sequence comes from Gambelia wislizenii, assembly GCA_030847615.1. Lineage (NCBI taxonomy): Eukaryota > Metazoa > Chordata > Lepidosauria > Squamata > Crotaphytidae > Gambelia > Gambelia wislizenii. The sequence goes on along the minus strand of JAUMIR010000001.1, from coordinate 391,062,167 downwards.
ATTGGGTGGATACTGGTATGGAGAGCAGAAGCAGCTATCAACTGAAGAGTCAACTGAAGAGCGGATGAACATCAGTGAGAAGCCAAAACACAAGCTGAGGAAAAAACCAAAGCCGAAAAAAACAAATATGGCAGATCTATTTGATGCTGCTACAGCAGTGGATGAAAAGGAACTGGCACTGTCAGCAGGAAGCCCCTTATAGAGACACTAGAGGTGGGTGGGGCTACTGCCAAAATGGTTCTGTAACTCTAGAGTCTAGAAGGCTCCAAAAAATGCACTGCACAGGTGCAGCATAACCCATTTGTGTGAGTCACAGAGACCACGAAGAAGAATTTGATAGTTAAAGATCAGTTTTACATTGGCAGTAGACATATAGGCTATTTAGTCCAGTTGACTGGAAATATCAAACAAACAGAATTAAGGCTTCAAAAATCCTACAAATTTCAAGAGGATATCCTCCTATGCATAGTAGGTTTGACTTCTGAATTACCATGCCTAGGATTAGGCTAAGAAAGCTTTTTTTTTTTTATACTTACCAGCTTCTGCAACAGGATCTTCAACAGCAGGTGTAGGTGTTGTTTCTTCCTCTTCACACAATCCATTCTGATGGTTGTGAGTGCTGTCAAAGTAACTTGTTTGAAGAATGCGTTCAATAAGTTCTCTTAGGGCTTTATCTGTAAATAGAAATTAGACAGATTTTTAAAACTGTTTCACCCGCTAGAAGTTTTAGCACTTCCACCTGACTTCGTTACTTTTATGAAAATTTCTAATTACTCTAATTTACACTATATTTAAACTCCTAACAAGAACCAATCCAGAGTAACAAACCAGTGCAACTCACAAATATCTTTTGTTTTTACACAACAGACATGAGCTTAGTTTGTTGTGTGCCTTCAAGTCATTTCCAACGTATTCATGGCAACCCTATCATGGAGTTTTCAGAGGCTGATAGTGTGTGACTTGCCCAAGGTCACCCAGTGGGTTTTCATGGCCAAATGGGGATTTGAACCCTGGTCTCCAGAGTCATAGTCTCTATCATAACCCTATCTAGGACAACATTCTGTTCACACAGTGGATAATCAGATGTCTATACAAAACCTACAGGCGCACCTCAGGAACACTTTCCAAGTTATTTTCCCAACAACTAAGTATCATATGTTCCGGTGTACAGTCGTCCCTTCACATTTGCGGGGGTTCCGTTCCGCGGACCCCCGCGAATGTGAAAAATCCGCGAATAACTCCTCCCCTCCCCCTCCCTCCCCAGGCCTTCGCGGGGCCTTCCTAGGCCCCATGGAGGTCTCCCCGGCCCTTCCTCCCTCCCTCCCTGGGCCTTCGCGGGGCCTTGCTAGGCCCCGCGGAGGTCTCCCCGGCCCTTACCCCTCCCTCCCTCCCCAGGCCTTCGCGGGGCCTTGTTAGGCCCCGCGGAGGTCTCCGCGGCCCTCCCTCCCTCCCTCCCTCCCCAGGCCTTCGCGGGGCCTTGCTAGGCCCCGCGGAGGTCTCCCCAGCCCTTACCCCTCCCTCCCCAGGCCTTTGCGGGGCCTTGTTAGGCCCCGTGGAGTCCTCCCCGGCCCTCCCTCCCTCCCCAGGCCTTCGCGGGGCCTTGCTAGGCCCCGCGGAGGCCTCCCCGGCCCTCCGGGGAGTGGCCCTAAGTAGGGAATCTTAGTCCCTTCCCTACTCCTTTCCACACACTTTTTTCGCTCCTCAATTCTTTTTATGGGAATGGATGCTTTATGTCTATTTAATACCGTGGAGAGGAAATATAAATAAATTTTCTGTGTTACTAATGATGATAGTTTCTTCTGGGTTTTTTAAAATAGAGCAAAAATCGTCATCAAAAAAGCAAAGCCAAGTCAAACAAGATCGATGAGAGAGAAAACACCTAGCGAACAGAAGTTCCTTCAAGCTGCTAACGCGGTGGAAAGAAAGGAACTGAGGGGATTTAGGCGGGAAGCCTTATAAGGGACCGTTAGGATGGGCAGAGTTACTGCCAAAAATGTATCAAAGCATATTCTGCCTAGCGTTTCTAGAAGGTTCCGATGTTCTGCGCAGGCGCAGGAATACCCCAGCTGTGTGATTCACAGAGACGACGAAGAAGATCTAGCAAAACCAAAGAGGTTCCGTACAGTTCAGGATATTGATTCTCTGTTACAAAAAAAATTACAAATAAAATAAAAATAAATTCTGTTTGCAATGTTTGAATACACTGTGTTTTTATATACCAATTGTGATAATGTTATGCAAAATCAAATGGCATATAGTCATATTTTATGTTCCTAAAGTAACAGAGTGACTTTCAAAATCTGTAAAAACTGCTAATGTTGCATTTTTTCAGTTTTTCCAAAAATTTCCATTTTTTCTAAAAAAAAATTCCCCATGGCTTCAAAGTTTTCAAAAATTTTACATCTGTACAAGTAAAACATTGCCATGAATGATTAGCAGTAGCCACTGATAGCCTTAGCTTCCACAAATTAAGACTAATTCCTCTTTAAAGTCATCCAGATTGGTGGCTGTTAAGGGCCAAACTGGAGGCTCTCTGTCTGGAACCCCCGAATTTAGTTCGCCTGTAGAGATAACCCTGAGCGGCCTACAGGCCAAAATGCTGCCACTATCCAATGCAGTCTTTATAGCCAGCCCATTGGGAGACTGAATAACCAGTGGGACTATCCCCCACTGTGAACCTACCAACTCTTCTCTCCAATCCCCAGAGAGAAAGAGAGAGAGAAATGTAGCACTGACCAAAAGTTATAGGCGTGTACCGCATCAGCATGTGGGAAGATTAGAGCCAGCCAGAGATGCAGGCGAAATATCAGGAATAAACTCTTCCAGAACACAGCCTCACAGCCCAGAAAAAAAACACAGAAAACCTATGGATGCGACTTCACAATTTATAGTCTTTTCAAAATTACCGCTCTTGCAGTTTCATTGGTCAGTTCTGCCTCGGATGATGTGACATCATTGATGGTGCTGAATCTGGAGATACCTTTCACCTCCCCCATGGTTCCTTTAATCATTAATCCTTTGGTTACCTGATGTTATGACAATTGCTGTTTGCAGATATTGGGAAATGCAGTTCTCTGGCAGAATGATGGAAGTTGCAATCAACCGTGAAGCAGGATGATGGAAACTCCATCATGATAGTGGCATTCACAATATTTTGTGGAAGCAAAATTCTATTACCATACAGTATGAAACAGTTTTTCCCTTCAAATGTCCTGGATTTCCCACCCTGCTACGTCAAAAGATGACACAGAGTTCTATTATTATATGAATGAAAAAAAGGGCAATTTCTACCTATCCTGTTTCTGTGCATCATACATAATGCTGTACATATCTAATATGTCCCCTCTTAAAGCCAAAAAGCCCCAGATATTATTCTCTCCTCTTAGAGGAGTTCCTCCAGCGCTTTGGATCGCTCCAATTGCTCATTTCTGCACTTCTCCCAGGTCTACAATAAACTTTTTAATGGCCCATTATCAGAACTATACATAGTACTCCAGCTACACTATGCATTTGTGTGAGGCCAGTATGATGGGAAGTTTTTTTTTAAAATTCATTTTCTAATTATGCCATTTGTAATCATAGAATTTGCCCTTTTCAGAGCAGCAACATAATGGGTCTACATTTTTACTGTGCTAACCAACACATTCCCAAGATCTCTTTTCTGGGCCAGTCATCACCATATCAGATTCCAACCCGGAGGAAAGTTCATATTTTTGTCCCAGTTTGCATCACTTTACTTTGAGCCATGTTTATTATTTTAATACCCATCACCCAGTTTGGAGAGACCATCTTGAAGCAGTCCATTTTTATTCTTACTACCTAAATAATGCCATCATCAAACATGGCCATCTCAGTTCTCACACTATCAAGACATACTGTATATTCCGACATATAAGATGACTTTTTTAGCCTGTAAAATCAGCTGAAAAGTCAGGGGGCATCTTATATGCCGGATACTGTGCCAGCCCCATCTCTGACTCGGGAATGACAGAGGTGGCTGGCTGCGGGGGGTGGGGGGGAAGCTTGCTAGCCACCTCCCCCCCACACCCAGCGAGGTTGTATGGGGGGGGGACCTTGCTGGGCGGGAGGGGTCTTCTGTGACTTTTTAGTCACAGAGAATATCCCTCCCCACCCAGCGAGGCTGTACTGGTGGTGGGGGAGCCTTGCTGGGCAGGAAGGGTCTTCTCCGTCACAGAGAAAATTCCTCCCCACCCAGCGAGGTTGCACAGGGGTGGGAAGAGCCCTCCGTGATTTGATATCCACAGATTTAAGTAGGCACAGCTTGAAAATTTGATCAAGATTTCCTGCGTGGCAGGGGGGTTGGACTGGATGGCCCTCGTGGTCTCTTCCAACTCTGCAATTCTATGAAAATACTCTTTGCATTTAACCATTTGTTGTGTGGCTTTCAAGCTCACTCCAAATTATGGTTAACCTATGCTGGGTTTTCTTGGCAAAATGTATTCAGAGAAGGTTTGCCATTGCCTTCGTCTTAGACTAAGAGAGTGTGGCTTACCCGAAGCCACCCAGTGGGCTTCCATGGCTGAGTGGGGATTTGAACACTGGTCTCCTGAAGTCCTAATCCAACACTCAAATCACTATTCTGCAATGGCATTTTAATTTATGTCAGTGTAGATATTGGAAACTTCTCAAAAAAAAATCTTTAGAACAAATCTCACAGCTCTTTCTACAGTGCAGGAGCCCATTCACACTACACAATTATACAAGTATTATTCCATTTAACTGCCATGGTTCTGTCCAATGGAAACCAGGGGGAGGGTGTAGTTTGGTGGGGCAGTGCAGCGCTTGGGCTGAAAGTGAATGGATGGATGAATGAATTCTAAATGCTCTTCCCTAAATTGCAAAACCCAGGATTTCATAGGACAGAACCATGGCAGTTAAGGTGGAATAACAGCACTATAATTGTGCACCCATTTCTATGTATGGTTATGAAAGCTGGACAGTGAAGAAAGCTGATAGGAAGAGAATCAGCTTATTTGAAATTTGGTGCTGGAGAAGAGTTCTGCAGATACCGCCAAAAAACTGCCTAGCGATTCTAGAAGGTTCCGATGCTCTGCGCAGGTGCAGGAATTACCCAGCTGTGTGAATTCACAGAGACCACAAAGAAGATTCTGCAGATACTGTGGACTGCCAGAAAGACAAATACAGTTGTCCCTCCGTATCTACAGATCCGGTATCCACGGCTTGAAAATATTCTTTAAAAAATAATAATCTAAAAAGCAAATCTTGATTTTGCCATCTTATATAAGGGACACCATTTTGCTATGCCATTGCATATAATGGGACTTGAGTATTCACGGATTTTGGTATCCACAGGGGTCCTGGAACCAAACCCCAGCGAATATGAAGGGACAACTGTATTCTGATTGTTTTAAACTGCTCTAAACTGATTTTATTGTATGCCTTCCTGAGATCATTGCCTAAGGGTGAGAAATAAATATTTGAATAAATAATTTTAATAAATAAGTACTAGGATTTACTTCCAGGTCAGTCAAGCTGCATCTCTTCTTAGGAACTTAACTCCTGTTCAATACAGTGGCACTTCTGAATAAACACATATCACATGTTTCCATTTTCATGACAGGCATGAATTTCATGGCATTCTAAAGGCACATTTTATTTGGCCTAAGTTTTCATGGACTCAGATCCACTTCATCAGATGCATGAAAGTGCGATGAAAAGTTTAAGCCACATAAAAATGGCTAGTCTTTAATGTTCAACAAAACTCTTTGGAGGGTTCTTTGGGCTGCAACAGACTAGCACAGCTGCTTCTAGGGGGACTGTTTCCCCTATTTTCCTGGTTATTGAGTGGCCCTTACTTCAGAGGAAACATAACAGAGGATCAGGGTGGCCATAGTATACACCTGTGGCTCTTAACCTTTTCTTTACCAGGAACCTCCTTTAAATATCTTTTGTTGCTCTGGACCACCAAGGCTTAACTCAAGATTTAAAACCATGATAACAATGCATAACAACATTAACATACCACCCATTAAACCTTCCCTCAAGGGGCACTGGTGGAGGAGGGAAGACTTTTCTCCTTCTTCCTGCAAGTTGGTGGCAGAATGGCAATGTGCAGGTCAAGCCAGCCAGCTTTTGTCTTGGCTCCTGTCATGGAGATGATCCCCTCCCGCCCATTAAGAATGCGCAGGGGGGTGGGACCTTGCTGGACGGGAGGAGCTGAGCCTCCTCACGAGTTGGGGAATCCTGGAAGGTGGCTGAGCCTCTCCCCAGACAGACAGCTAGCTATCCCCTGTGATTCCGGGAGGCTTCAGGAAGGGTGGCTGGCTGGAGGGGGGAAGCTTTCCAGCCACCACCTGCCCTCCCCGAAGCCGCGATGGGGAGCCCGATTGCGGCTTTGGGGAGGGTGGGTGATGGGTGGTCGTCTTATACGGCAAGTATACCCTAAACTCTATATTTTGACTTTAAAATTGGGGTGCCGTCTTATATGCCCAGAATATACGGCAATTCGTGAACAAGTTAGAAAGCACCAGTTTCAAACAATTCAACTTATTAGAATTTTTGCTTGTCTATACTTTTCCAAGAGTAAAACAATACCCGTGATCAACATGCAAGAGCAGGGCTTCCCAAATTCTTACTTTTATTCTCAATGCATTTTCTATGGAATTTCAATTTTCAATGCAGAAACAAGTGACTGCTCTGGGTCCAGTGTTAGCACTCAATTATCTTTGAACACCCAACAGGACATTAGCTATGTGTTGTCTTTTATATTTTTCCCATTCTAGCACTCACATGAAGGAGCTGGGTTGGCTGTCATTTTAATTTCCCACAATACCCCAGAAAAATCCCAAACTGACACTTTAGAAAATTTAAATAGCAGTTTGATCCAGCCAATTTCACAGAGAGCTGGTAGTGCACACAACATATGGAGAATATGACTCAGAGGCATTTCCACCAGACTACAAGTTTGGAGCTGGCCTTGGATTGGTATCATGACAATTTATCTGAAGTATGCAATAAAGCAACATAGAGGGAACTTGCTTATAACAGTAAAGTCAACAGCAAGTAGAATCATCTGGAGAGCTGACACACTAACTTAAATAAACATAGCAGTCAGAATTAGGTGGGGAGCTGATAAAGGTCCAGGGGACTAAACAATCTCTCCCTGTCTCTCTCTCTCTGGCTTTTCTTCGCAAACGAAGATTCAGGAAGGACTCATCCCGCACTTTCTGCAAGCGCGCTGATGACTAAAAAGGCCATTCCGAGATAAACAAGTCCGGTTGCAAAAAGCACAGCAGAAGGTCTCCTTGGGTGATGTTTTTGGGTTGTGATTCTTTCTGTGTTGTTGTTTCTCTTCAAGACTTGTTCGTCGTGAGTTCTCAAATAAGGCTACAGCATTGTGGATAGTGCGTCTCCATGCCTCCCGATGTGAGGCCAGGGCGGACCACTGTTGGTGATCAATTTGGCCGAGCCTGAGATGTTGTTTCAGGGAGTCTTTGTATCGCTTTTTTGGAGCGCCCCTCTTACGCTGACCCGTGGTGAGTTCACCGTAGAGTAGTATTTTTGGGAGGTGATGGTCCTCCATCCTAGAAACGTGCCCTGCCCAGCGCAGCTGTGTTCTCAATATCATGGTCTCAATGCTGGTGATCCCTGCTTGCTCAAGGACAGCAACATTCGTCACATAGTCAGTCCAGTGTATATTTAGGATTGTGCGTAGACAGCGCTGATGAAAGCGCTCGAGGAGTCGTAGGTGGTGGCGATAGGTGACCCATGTTTCAGATCCATAAAGGAGGATAGACAGTACGATGGCTCTATACACACTGATTTTTGTGCTTTGCCTCAGGTGTTTATTGTTCCAGACTCTTTTGTGAAGTCTTCCAAATGCACTATATGCCTTTGCTAATCTGTGATCGATCTCTTTGTCAATCTTGGCATCTGAGGAGATGATGCTTCCCAGGTAGGTGAACTGCTGAACGGACTTGAGCACAGATTTGCCGACGGCAATGTGGGGATGGTGGTGTTCGTCCTGTGGTGCAGGCTGGTAAAGAACTTCTGTTTTCTTCAGGTTGACTTCTAGCCCAAACAGCTCTGCAGCTGTTGCAAAGCAGGACGTTAGGCGCTGCAGAGCTGCTTCTGTGTGGGCAACAAGGGCAGCATCATTGGCGAAGAGCAGCTCACGGACTAGATAATTTAGAGTCTTAGTGTGAGCCCTCAGACGGCTTAAGTTAAACAAGCTACCATCAGTACGGTAGCGTATATAGATGCCGTCGTCTTCTTCAAGCTCTGCCATAGCCCTTTGGAGCATCGTGCTAAAGAAGATTGTAAATAAAGTTGGTGCAAGAACACAACCTTGCTTCACTCCATTAGTTATTAGAAAGGGCTCTGAAAGAGCATCGCCATATCTGACTTGACCACCCTGGCCCTCGTGTAGCAAGATAATCATTTTAAGGAATTTGGGGGGGACATCCTAGTTTTTCCAGGATCTGCCACAGACCTTTTCTACTTACAGTGTCAAAGGCTTTGGTGAGGTCGACAAATGTTACATAGAGACCCTTGATCTGCTCCCTACATTTTTCCTGCAGTTGCCTAAGGGCAAATACCATGTCTGTAGTACTAAACAATAAATGTCTGTAAAAGCTCCAAGAAGAATGATTGAAAAAGTACCTGCGGTACTATGAAACACAGATAATAGACACAGCACACATAAAGGTGAAACATGAATAGAGCATACATTTCTGAAAAAAATAAAATAAAAAATAAGCAAATGGTCAAAGAACCTATTTTCACTGCTAAAGATATGGCTGTGAACGTGTGCCATATTCTATATATTCTATATTCTATTCTATATTGTACACTTCACAGCTAGTCCCCCGTAGTAATTCTATGAACACTTAATTCTATAAATTATCCTTAGATGAGACTAGAGATTTAACATTTCCAAAATTTATAAACTGGGGGGGAAGGGTTTGTCAGGTTTTTTTTTTAAATGTGATATTAGCATCCCCTACAAATTAAAAATTACCTTGTTATTTTAGGAACATAAAGTACAACTGCACAATTTTGCTTGGCATAAGATTAACATATTTGGAATAAGTACAGCTCCAGTTACAAACTGGAGTTCTTTTTTATTTTATTTTTTTTTAATTAGAAATGGAGCTATAAATTCCAGAACAGTTTGGGTTTGCCACTTTAGTAAAAAAAAAAAAAAGAAGAAAAAGAAAAGACGCCAACAACATTACTAAAACAGAGAAAATTGTTTTGCCTCCCCTAGTATTCCACAGTGTCAAGCAGACATGAAGAATTGATTTCTATAAAAAGAACTGAAAAAATGATACCAAGACTGGATATTATACTGTACACTGACTTTCACAAAAGTCTTCCTGCTAGATAGAAATAACTGGCAGAAGGAGAGTATAGCGTGCATAGTGGTTTGAGTGTTGCAATTATGACTCTGCAGACCAGGATTCGAATCCCCACTCAGCCATGAAAATCCACTGAGTGACCTTAGGGAAGTTATACACTCTCAGCCTCAGAAAACTCTGTGACATGGTGATCCAAAGGTAGAAATGACTTGAAAGCACACAATAACAATAGATATGAATATCTTGCCTTAAATATTCATCATTCTAAAGAGAAATAGTTCAAAATAATTTTTCCAGGCCTTTACATATCTAGTTGAGATCAGCAACTGGATTTAGACCAAGGGTGTCACAACTTAAGTAAAAAAACAAACAAACCTTTACTTAATAGATATAATTTCTTGCAAAATATTACTAACAGCTTACTTTTGGTTTAGTTCTTAATTACTAGCTATATCTGGTGTAACATACAATGGGTATACCCCCGCGCACTATATCCCCCACTACACACGCTGCCCCCCGCACCACCCCACTGTGCCCTGCAGGCATACGCCACCCCCTGCAGGCTCATGCTGCCACTCTGCACCACCCCCCACAGGCACACACCGTCCCTCACACACACCCTGTGCCCCACAGGCACACACAGTCCCCTGCGCTTACACGCATATGCCATCCCCACACCCTGCAGGCACACACCACCCCCACATGTATACGCTGCCCCCACCCCCCCAGCACATGGCGTCCTCACGCTGCCCCCTGCGCCGCGCAGGCACACACCACCCACCCACACGCCACCCTACATCCCCCACATGCTACTCACACCCACCATGCCTGCAACAATGGAAAGCCCCTCTGCCACCACCATGTTTAGAAAAGACTTGCTGTGCTCAGAACCCACAGTGTGCTGATTGGCTGCCCAAGGGAGAGCTTTGATTGGTTGGTAAGTTTCCTAAGCAGCCAATCAGCACACTGGAAACGGCAACATACCCATGAGGATTATACTGCTGCTACAATTTCTTTCTCCAGCTATTACAACAGCCATCAAAAAAACAACAAACCCACCTTCCAAAATTGCAAGCGTTCTTCAGAAAAATCTAGATTTATATTACGGTTCAAATATGGATGAAAGCAGTAATTACATGCAATGTATGGTCATACTATAATAGCACGTTTTTTATGTGCATCTCAAACTATATCATAAGATCTCTACATAGCTTACAATAAAATAAATTTAATCAATGATAGTCCACCCGTCCCCCTTGATTCACCATTTAAGTATATACAGTGGGCCCTTTAAATCCACAGGGGATTAATTTCAGGATCTCCTGTGGATACCAAAAAACATGCATGATCAAGTCTCTATTTAAAATAGCATAGGGCAGCTGTGGAGGCAGTGGCAAACCCAGGGCAGTGCTCATTGTTTGGGCTGCCCTTCCTCTGGGGAACATGTCACACTCCCACTTCTGTCTTCCAGGTAGCAGGGTTCCTTCACAAGGCAAAAGCAAGCAGCTGGTGGGCTTCCTGAAGGTGAGGGAGCCCAAAGAATGCATACTACCCAGGGCTTGCCGCATCCTCCACTGCTACCCTATGCCCATTTTTTAATAGGGACTTAGAAATTTTGCCTTTCATTGATAATCTCTTTGCAAACCTCAAGTCTCTCTCATAAGCCTTGCAAACATGAGGCAAGGCTTATAAGTCCCTTTTAAAAATGGCATAGGGGAGCAGTGAAGGCAGCAGTAAGCCCCACCAGCTGCCTGCTTCAGCCTGGCAAAGGAATCTCACTACCTCAAAAGCAAACGCAGGTAGCTGCCAGGCTCTCCACCACAGATTCAAATGTATTGTGTACTGTACATTTGATTCCATGGTGGGTTGAATCCACTGTATAGTGAGCCCACTGTATAGTATATTTGTATTAAGATTTCCCCTCTGCGTCACTGGAAAGCATATTAAAATTCTATTACATTCCTGCATGAAATGAAACTTTGTCTGAAAAGCCCTTTTGCTAACCCAGTTTCTGGAAAGCAGTCTCGCTAAGCACCAACACACAATACTGATGAACAAGCAGAAAGCAGCTGCTATGAAATGCTGAGCAAGGGGCACAAGTAGAGAAACGCTCATCTAAACTAGCATTTTGTCTGCTATTCAACCACTACACAGCCACACACACAGGAAATGGCACATAAAACATTAGGCCTGGATATTCTAAGAATTTAGCATCTCAGCTTCTAGTTTAGTTCTGTTGTTAAGAAAGGCTAGCATACTTACAGGTTGTTCCACATACAGGTTTTTCCTTCCCTTCCAATAAGTCCCACAGATGGATTGATGCCTGTTCATACTGTTCACTCAACCTTCAACAAAAATATTAACAGAAGCATAACATATCTCAAAACTCCAACACTGGAAACAATCTAATTGGATTGCTTTATTAACTTCATTGTTTGGCAATGTAATCTATAGCAATACCTCACATTCATGTCCCGTTCAGGTTCAAGCAGTTTGTAAAATTCATCTAGTGTTGAAAGTTCTCCTTCTGTTAATACTGGTACTCCATTTGTTCCCTGTTTTAGGTCACTGCGTACTTCATCATCACCCAACTTATCCAAAATATATTGCAATTCAAGTACTGTTTTTAAACGTTTTTGTTCAGCTTCTTCTCTCATTAGTTGTTCCCGTCGAGCTGTCTTCTTTATGGTTTTTTGAATCTAGTTTAATAATAATAATAATAATAATAATTAAAAAATGTATTTATATACCGCCCATTGGGAACCCAATCAGGGCGGGTAATAACATTAAAACACCTTATGAAGAAAAACAGTATACTCTCCTCACCCACTTAAAAAAGTTATTAAATCAATTTACAAATTAAAACAACAATTAAAACACTTAATAAAACACACACCTACATTTATCAATAACAGTAGATCTCCAACGATATTCAGTTCCGTTAACAAAGGAGACTGTGGGGACTCTCCTGAAGGGGGGGGGGGTTCCCGAGGCCGGGATAATATTCTGGAAAGGCCTGCCAGAAGAGATCCGTTTTGACAGCCTTTTTGAAACTGTCCAAAGATGTCAATTGGCAATCTCATCCGGCAGGCCATTCCATAGTCTGGGGGCGACAACAGAAAAAGCACTCTGGGAGGTAGCCGAAAGCCTCGACTTTTGAGGCTCAGCAAATTCCTCCCAGAGGACCAGAGTGCGCGGGGGGGGGGATTATAAGGGAGGAGACGATCCCTGAGATAGCTTGGACCCAAGCCATTTAGGGCTTTAAAGGTGATAACCAACACCTTGTACTGGGCCCGGAAACCAATAGGCAACCAGTGGAGGGACCTCAGAACCAGAGTGATGTGGTCCCTCCTAGATGTTCCTGAAACAAGCCTGGCTGCCATATTTTGTACTAGCTGTAGTTTCTGAACCAAGCACAAGGGTAGCCCCATGTAGAGCACATTACAGAAGTCTAGGCACGAGGTTACCAGCACGTGAACGGCGGTCTTGAGGTCCCTTGCTTCCAGAAAAGGGCGCAGCTGGCGTATCAGCCGAAGTTGATAACAGGCGCTCCTGACTGTCATAGTTACCTGATTTATCATCAGGAGCGACGAGTCAAGGAGCACCCCCAGACTGCGAACACAGTCACTGGAGGAGGGTGTGACCCCATCCAGGACTGGAGGTTGCAACCCAATTCTTGGTTTTGGGGCCGCTACCGTGAGCACCTCTGTTTTGTCCGGATTCAGTTTCAATCTATTTTTCCTCATCCAGGCCATTACTGCCCGAAGACATTCATTGAGAAAAGAGATGCTATTGGAATTCGAGACCGATGAAGAAGATACAGAGAAATAGATCTGAGTGTCATCAGCATACTGATAACACCCAGCTCCATAACTCCGAATAATCTCACCCAGCGGCTTCATATAGATGTTAAATAACATCGGGGACAGGATAGCTCCCTGTGGAACTTCCCAGGTGAGCTCTCTTTTGCTCGAACAACTGTCCCTGAGCAGCACCCTCTGGGACCTGCCCAAGAGTAAGACTGGAACCACTGCAATGCAGTGCCCCTGATACCCAACCCCTTCAGGTGGTCCAAGAGGATGCCATGATCTATCATATCAAAAGCCGCTGAGAGTTCTAAGAGCACCAACAGGGTCACACTACCCCTGTCGATGTTCAGACGGAGATCGTCAGTCAAGGCAACCATGGCAGTCTCAACCCCAAAGCCTGTCCTGAAGCCGGTTTGAAATGGATCTAGATAATCGGTTTCATCCAAGACAGCTTGGAGTTGAAGAGCAACCGCCCTCTCGATCACCTTGCTCAGAAATGGCAATAAAGAAACAGGCCAGTAATTACTCATATCCAGGGGGCCCATATCCAGGTGGGGCGGATACAAAGGTTTTTTCAGAAGCGGCTTGACAGATGCTTCCTTCAGACAAGATGGAACATGTCTTTCCCTGAAGGATGCACTGATGATATCCATGAGGAATCTCCTCAATGCTTCCCCCCCACACTGGATGGCCAGCCATGATGGGCAAGGGTCAAGAGGGCAAATTGTTTTCCTCACCCTACCAAGCAGCTTGTCCACATCCTCGGTACTCACAGATTGGAGCTGATCCAGAATAACTTCATCGACAGAGTCGCTGGACATCTCTCCTATGGTTTCTGTTAAAACATTGGTGTCTAAGTTGGATCTTATCTGAGAGATTTTATCTGCGAAAAAGTTGCTAAACGCATCACAGCAAGCCGCTGTCAGGTTAAGTAAGGGATTCGGCACAGGGGGTACCTGTGTCAGCTCCCTCACCACCTGAAACAGCTTTGCTGGATGGGACTCTGCAGACGCAATACGTGTAGAGGAGAAAGATATCTGCGCTGCACATATTGCCTCCTGATAGGACCAAAGAAAGTTCCTATGGCGAGTTCTGTCAGATAAGAGTCGAGTTTTCCATCACATGCGGTCTAGTCGTCCAAACCGCTTCATTCTCCTAAGCTCTGGTGTGTACCATGGCTTACGGTTTGAAGCGGATTGGCAAGGACGCTTGGTAACGATCATGTCAATAGCCCTGGCAAAATCAGTGTTCCAAATATTGACCAAAGCATCAACAGGATCACCGGCATTCCCAACCATTAAACCCTCTAAGGCTTTCTGGAATCCAATTGGCTCCATTAGCCTTTGAGGGCGGACCAATCTAATGGGTCCACCACCCCCGGTGGGGCGGATACAAACTCTAAGTTCCGCCTTGACCAGGAAATGATCCCACCATGACAATGCGGAGGTACTTACAACCGGATATTCCTGTTCCGTACTAAAGACCGCATCGAGTGTATGACCTGCACAATGTGTGGGCCCGACGACCAATTGGGATAAGCCCATGTTTGTCATGGTCTCCATGAACTCCCGAGCCGCGCCTATTAGACTGGTCTCAAGCGGAATGTTGAAGTCTCCCAAAACTAAGTCTGGGAGACTCCAACAATAGCTCTGAGACCAGCTGTGTCAGCTCGGTCAGGGGATCTGCTAGACAACAGGGTGGTCGGTAGACTAGCAGAATCCCCAAACTATCCCTGGTCCTCAGGCTAAGGTGCATACACTCGAAGTGGACTGTGTTCCGGACAGGTATCATGGTCAAGATTAGGCTGTTCTTATGAACCAGAGCAACTCCGCCCCCCTCTGCCCACTTCCCCTCACCTGCTCACTGACAGAGTACCTGGCTGAGAGGGACTGCACACAGGTAACTGCGCTATCCTCTCCCAGCCAGGTCCCTGTAAAACAAGCCAGGACGACATCCTCATCCATGAGGAGATCATGGATGCTATGGGTCTTGTTTTTGACCGAACTGGCATTGCAGAGGAGCAGAGTGAGGTTCTGTGGAATGGTTGGTCTGCTCTCCAAGCCATTCTGGGAAACAGAGGGAACTGAAGGCGGGATAGCTTTCAAACAGCGATCCCGTCTTCTTTTGTAACATTTGTTCGCTCTGTTCCAGCCGTACCTCCCATTCCCCTGCACATCTCCTATAGCCGCCCCCACCTCATTCCCGGCCTCAAGGGAAACAGTAAAGCTTAAAGCCACTGGGAAAAAGGGGTACTTGGGGGATAAACCAACCCCAATCCCATAATCCAATTACTATAGCGGTCAGGTGATAAGAAACCGAATGGCTTGATAATACAAGTCTTATGTCAACCCACATCAACATCAGGTCCAGTATAACTATTTGTCCCCAATTGCCACCTTAAATGTTTGCCGCTAGGAGTCCACAAACAACGTCGCCACAGTTGCTGGAGAGCCGGGAAGTGATGGCTCGGGCGTGCTGAAAGGGCACCACCCACGTTCCCGGCTTCCGTTGCTCCTGCCGCTAGTGCTGGGCTTCAATCTTTGATTAAGAGGGACTTGGTGGAAGAGTCCCAGCCCAGCTCTCGCCGCTGGTGGAGAGGGGGTTTCCAGGCGGAGATCGCTGCCCAAAACCTAGCAATCTCCGCCTGGCTCCCATGGCGTTTTCAGGTGGCAGGAGAGCTGGGCGGCTAGATGGAAAAAGTCCCAGCCCAACTGTCTGCTCACCGCTGGTTGGCTGCTGCTGTTGCCAATGGTTGAGCTGGAGCCGGCTTTAAAGGCTCTCTGAAGGCCAGGTGATCCAAGGGAGGGGGAGGGGACCGAAGCACTCACTTCCCAACTCCCAGTTCCAAGCCAGGCTGCTGCTGTTGGCTATGGTCTGGCTAGAGCCAGCTTTAAAAGCTTTCTGAAGGCCAGGTGTTCTGAGGGAGGGAGAGGGGGCCAAAGCACTCACTGCCCAACTCCCAGTTCCAAGCCAGGCTGCTGCTGTTGATGATGGTCTGGCTAGAGCCGGCTTTAAAGGCATTCTGAAGGCCAGGTGTTCTGAGGGAGGGGGAGGGGGCCAACAGCAGGAGTAACGTAATTGTGACCAGCTTAAAGGTTACTTGCCTTATGTATGTATTAAACAATACAAAAATATAAATGCAGAAGCAAACTTCTCACACCCATCATCATCATTCTAACACTTCACAGGCACTCCTAATACTTCTGATGTTATCTGAGGTTTACATCATGTAATGTGTCAAGTTAAACGTTTCAAAAAGTTTATGCAACTATTTCACAGAAGTGCCAAAATATCACTGTAAAACAGCAGCTACATTATTGTTTTATTTATGTTGTCTCAGAAGTAATGGAAATTAAGATTGAAGACTGAACGAATCTCAATAATATCTTTATTTATCTTTATTTTATTTATTTCTATCCTGCCTTTTTCCTTAAAGCTTCATAGTCCTTGAGTTATAAATTCCTGAGTGCCATCGTTACAAAAGAAGGAAGAACTGAAATCATACACGTTTTATGCTTGTTATATAGAATAGTAAATGGGGAAACGTTCTGTTTGCATGATACTGAAGATGATAACAGTCAGCGTTTTAATACATGACATTTCCAACTAGGAGACACTTGCAATCTTTCACAGTATCAAGCATGGGTGCGCCTTCCTCTACTTTTCTGCAGCTAAACAAATTAAAGAAACTGGTAGTAGTATGTTTTTGTTACAAAGCAAACAATTATGCTGATTCTTTTTAGGCTGTTGTTCAATGCTCCATGAAGCATCAACAGTCAAACTTCATTCACTGCTTTAAAATGTCTACTTTTGGCAGAATTGTGGGAAATCATATTTTGTACTAATTTCAGCAGTGTAAAAGGAAGCATTGTTTGCCCTCAGATGAATAAAAACTAAAAAGCTGTATTCTAATAATCTCAGACCTGGGTAGAGCCTGAAATGAAAATTATTTGAGCAGGAACACTACCTGATTCTAAGCACAATGAAAGAAGTGCAAGTAGGAGATTCCAGCTATCCCCAACATGTACTATTAAACGATCTATAGTCATAGATAGTTAGCAGGCATCCACAAACCTTGACTAACAGTTTAAATGTGAACTCAATAGAGTATTTGCAGATAAGCAGAGCCATACCATGAGAACATGACAAAAGTCATCCATGTGCTATTCTTACAATGATTTATTTTTAAACTTCCTAGTTCACTTTAATCAGTCTGCCTTCACACACAGAAAAGGCTTTTCCCAGCAGATACATATTGCCTGTGGGGCCCATGTTTGTAGCATTCAAAGAAAAAGTGCTAAAATTGAATTTTAGTTCATTTAGTTTCCATATGCATGCATAAGGAAACATCTTTATTATGGGACAGAACCTTTAATTTTGTCTGTGGGTCATCTGCATTGAATCTTTTTTCCAACTTACATCCTGGCTCAGAGCCATGAAACTCCTTTGTAATTCCTTAGCAAATTCAAGGTTATTACTGACTTCTTGGTACTTGGACACAGCATCCTGAGGGAAGAGAAGAAAATTAATTGTGTTGTTTTAAACATGTGAAAACTTGAAAACTATAGGTTTGCCATCACTTTTATCTTTAAAAAATACATTTACTCAATGCTTGGTTTTAGTTACATTTGACAATATATTTTAGTTTTCTACCCATTCTGCAAAACAATGGTGCTTTCTATACCAAACTGTCAGAATAAATGCAGCCAGTCTTCAAAGGATTGTAAAAAGGATTCAAGATTTCCTGCGTGGCAGGGGGGTTGGACTGGATGGCCCTCGTGGTCTCTTCCAACTCTGCAATTCTATGATTCTAATTCTCAAACCAACAGCACAGCCCTCCTGGCAAGCTTCCTGGTCTAACTCAAGACCTTCTGTTCTTCTCTACTAGCAGTTATCACTATTAAATTAATTCTTTAACCCCCTCCCCGGAATAGGTAGTACATGACCAGTGGGCAAGCAAAGGTCATTCACAGAAGCACTGATTTCACTTGGCGCATAATCTCCCAATTTTAGTACATCAGCTCATATGCAGATTTAACAGCAATGCAACAATTACAGGACAAACACTCTACATTACTTTTAAACATTCATGCTCTTACATAACCACTAGGAAGGCACTGTAAGACCCACAACAGTTGGTCACCTTTCCCACTTTTTTTTTTCCACTAGTCATTTGCAGGGATTAACTTCTTCCTCTCTTTTTTAACAGCAGCAGAAGTAAAGGTTGTGGACACATCTGTTTGAAATGCACTTCACTTAATTATAATGGACAAGCATGGTTATCAAGGTCTCCATTATGCACATGATACTGCAGCAACTAGACAGAATGAGAAAACGAGGCCTAAAACAAATCCTTGTTCAAGTAAAATTTGCAACATTTGTTAGCTGAAACATTTACCAATTGATCTTGGTTAAGGCGTTCTCCTTTGTTCATTCGATCTTGATAATCATCAAGTTTGCTCTGTAAAGATAAAAAAAACCCTTTCACAATACATACATATTTCAAACAAGTTTAATAATGGAACCAGGAGATGATCTCACATACTTTGCAGAGCATGCAAAGCCCATTTCACAGTTTGAACAGCAACTGAAATTATAGAGAAAACAGCACAGGATTTAAGATTATCAGACGCGTTTAAAGTGGCATTACAGGAATGCCAGGAGACGACATCATTTCGCCCTCGTTATGCACCAGTTCTGCTGCTGTTCCATTGGCACTGCTTTATATTGACGGGAGAAGCAGCCAATAGATCCCCTGCGTTCTGTTTCTGTCACGGATTTCCATACGTGAAACAAGATGCCCCATTTCGCTGGTGAGATCCCAGCATCAATGGGAGGTCCCTGCCAGAAGAGAGCAGGACATCCAGTTAAGTGACACACTTTTTTTTGTACGCTCCGCAGGTTACTTGTAAATTTCTTTGTGTGTTTATGTGCTTTTCAAAACGTTTTAGTGTGTATTTTTGGTTTTACTTTTGAATTTCCTACACTCGCGTCTTCTCACAAGAATCCATGGGATTTCGATCCAGGAAGTGAATAGAGCTCCATTAGAGCTCCTTTCACTCCTGGGCTGCCCTGTCAACCGGAGAGGAGGTCGGTGCGGTGGGGAGGGTGACTGTGGTGGGACTGGGATGGGACAGGGGCGGGACTGGAGATTGTAGACAGGAACACTTTTTTTGTTCCTGTCTGATAATCTCCTTAGTAGAAAGGTGGAACTTATTAGCTATCAGAATAGTTGCTGCAACTGGAGAATAACATCTGCATGAGTTTAACATATTATATCCAAAGGCACCCCCCACCCAAAAAAACCTATGTGCTTTTGTATGTTGTGAGGCAGTGCTGTAGAGGCAACCTTAAAAGAAGCATACAAATAACTGGTTAAAAAAAATTACAGTATGATTGGGAAGATGCTACATACAATCCAAGTGAATTGTTAAAACTGTTCTTTTATGAAATCAATAAATGTTTAAATTTTATTGTTAACTGCTGTTAAGACAGTCAGATTTATTTAGATTTATTTTCCATTTTCCTGATTTCCCCTGACCAACTTCTATATAATTTTCTTCCCCGCTATTAAAAAACGACCTCATTAAACATTCACAGCCTACATTACATTAAGTAAGGGTTTTACTAAATGATTTAAAACTACAGAAGTACTAAAACACTACCCTTTGTCAAGACAGAAACTTCAGTATGAACTTCTTATTATACAATGACAGTTAAACTGAAAAAATGCATCTGTTTTGAAATCACACTCAAAATTACATCATTTTTGTACTGCTTTTTGTTTTAAAGCTGTCATTTATTTTTGAAAAAGCAGAAAAGATCTCTGTACTAAACAGTATATTGAGCCTAAACTCCTGTTTTACAAAATAATCAAACAGTTTTCTTTTTATTAATATCGTTCTGCACATAAAGTATAATTTCTAAACAAACAAAATTTTTCATTAGTGAGAATACAATACTGTGGAAGGGCTGAACTTTATAGCATGTTATATGGAATAATGGCTGGCTACTAAGTCCAAACAAAATTTGCACATTTTCAAATAAAGTAAAGTTGGTTGCAGTTTGTTTGAACTCAGAAACTGACTAGCTGCAAGAAGCCAGTCAACCCATCCATAACAAAATAATTCTACCATATACAGGATCATTCAATTCTGTTCTATTGCTAGCAACCATAATATTGACTTTAAAAATAAACACTTCCAAAATCATGTAATAGAAAATGTGTGCATTTAGGCTATTATTGTTCTATTTCTTACTCTGTCACAAATATAAGACTGTCCTCTTGGGGCAGGATCTCCAAAATCTATTTACAAGCGCTTTACTTGTGCTATATGACAGGGGGGTTGATTGGATGGCCACTGTAGTTCCTTCCAACTCTAAAATTCTATGGTTCTATGAAAAGAATACTATCAAAGGCAATTTAGGAATATAAAAAGCTGCCTAGTCATCTAACTCAGTATTCTTTCCTAATTAAAAGCACTTCTCCAAATTCTCAGACAGGTTTTTTTTCCCCTCAGCCCTACCAGGAAATGCTGGAGATTGCACTCTGTATGCAAAGCATATATTCTGCTATTAAGTATTAGAGATTTATTTATTTCATATGTTTATATACCACAATATGGTAAATATTCTTTGGGTAGTCTGAAAATACTATTTATTTTTTCATTCATTCATTCATTCATTTTATATGCTGCCTTTCTCCCAAAGTGGGACCCAAAGGCAGCTCACAAAAAAACATTAAAAATCAATACAATTAAAACAATTAAAATCACCATCATTAAAACAGTTTAAGATCATGCAAACAAAAGGCAAAAAAAATCCACCCAAATACAGTAGCACTCCCATATCCACAGATTCACCATCTGCTGATTCTGTTACCCAAGGGTGGTGACAGTGGGGGGGGGGAGGGAGAGCTCACCTCCCTTCTTTTGGAAAGTGCCCTGGTCCACGGTGCGCTTGGTAAACCTCTATGTGATGTTAGGGTTAGTTTTCCAGAGACAAAAGGAGGTGAAAAGTCAAAATCTGCAGGATGTAAAAGGCACTGCCTATTATGTGAAGAATGTAATTGAAAATTTAGCTCTGAGTGAAAAAGAGAAATTGCCAAGCTATCGTTGGAAAAAGTTTTGGCCGTGGTTTAGTGAGACGACCCCAGCAATAACATAAAATGATATTTTAAATAAATATTTTATTAATTTTGTATTATTTTGTATTATTATTTTTAATTAATATTTTATTGGTTTTTTTCCATTTCTAAGTAGGTATAATTATAATGTGTAAATATAATGTGATTATAGTGTGTTTAGATTAAAGGGAAAAATACATTAGTGTTAGGATAGATTTACTTTTGTATTAGTAAGAAAAGAGGAAAATAATTAGTATTGTTTTTGTATTATTGTTATGGCCTTTTGCGGTCGGGTGTATTTTTTTAGTAGAATGGTCTTACTCCAATAAAAAATTCCCAAAATTCCCAAAATTCCCAAAATTCCCTTCTCCCTTCCCCCGTGAAGGCTCCAGTGGCACGGTGGAGGTGGGGGTGGACCAGGAGGAGGGAGTGAATCCACTGTTATCCACATATTTCAGTGTGTGCAGAGGGCCCAGAACCAATTCTCTGAGGATACAGGGGTGCTACTGTAAAAAGCCTCCGTGGACATAGTTAAACATTAAAAGCTTCCTTACACAAAAAGGTTTTTTCCCCCTAGTGAAAGGAAAGCAGGGAGGGAGCCAGCCTAACCTCCACAGAAGGGAGTTCCAGAGGGTGGGAACAGTCACTGAGAAGGCTCTTTCTCATGTCCTCATGAAATTAACATCAATGATTTTACAACAAAAACAATTCAGCAGCCAAAATGTTATCGAAGTGATAAAACTGAACATAAACAGCCAAAAAGAAAACTTAATTATTCTTAAACAGCACCCCCCCCCAAAAAATCAAAAACTGCAAAAAGATAAAAGTTTTAATTTGGTGTACAAATAAGGATGCCAGGCAGATATCCTCTAGCAGGGTATTCCTCACATGGGTACTATGACTGAGAAGGCTCTTGCTCCATAACACCATTGTGGCAGTGGCACCCAGGGAAGACCCTCCAAACATAACCTTAATAAGACAGAAATATAAGGAGCAGTGCCCCATCAAGTAGACAGATCCTTAAACCATTTAAGACTTCCAAGGTTAGCACCAATACTCTGAATAAAGCCTAGAAATAAACCAGTTAACTGGGGTAATGCATTCAAAAAACAATCTGCTCTCTAACAAGATTTTTTAGTCTCTTGAAAATTAGCCTCACACAAGCACTGCATCACTTCAGGTGGGAGATTACCAAGTGTGCAACTGCAGCCAAGCTCTCTCTGTCTAGACAGCATCAGAACATATGTTATCAACCAAAAACAATACAATGCACTCTGTGCCACTGAGGCCCATTAGGGCCTCAAATGACATAGCTGGTGCAAACCTGTAATCTTCAGAAGGAACCTACTCCTTCCAAAGAAGTGCTGTACTAGCTAGTAAAGCCTCTGCACCATTTAACCTGGTAGAACCAACTACTAACAGCCCCTCTGGATTTAATTTACTATCCTTCATTCAACCCACCATTAAGTCCCTCAGCATCACCTTCTAAAAATAGCTATGTAATTAAGAGCAGACCCACTGCCTCCAACTTTAGATACAGGTAGCTTCTCAAGGACAGCATGATCAATAGTATGAACTGCTGAACGCTAGACTAGAACCAAGAGGAACGTATTTCTTCTGCCTTTACTTCAAAGAAGTCATCCCACAAGGCAACCAAGACAATTTCTATTCTAAAGCCAGGGCTAAAACCCAACTGAAATTGCTCTAGGTATTATCACCAAGAAGTACCGGAAGCTGAACAGTTTTTCAGATTAAACACTTCTACTTTCCCCCTTGTGTCTAAACAAATTAACCTATGTATCAATGTAACCTATATGTGCATATATAGTCAGCCCTTTGTATCCACAGATTTGGCTTCCACAATTCCACCATCCACGGCTTGAAAATATTCCCCAAAAAATTAATTAAAAAATTAATCCCAAGAAGCAAACCTTTCCATTTTTCCGTATGGGCCACCACCATTGTGTCACTGTATTATAATGCAACTTGAGCATCCACCGATGTTGGTATCCATGGGGTGTGGTGTTATCATGGCCTACACCCCACTTCTGGAGACCTCAGAAATCATATATTAATAGAATTGATTTGGTTCATCAATGTGACCTTCCAGAAGGGAAAAGGTAGGATGGTCTCAAAAGATAATTTGAGTGCCCTGCCTCATCCTGGGAAGCCTAAGGCTAATAGCTAAAAAAAGGACACATTTCCCAGAAAAGGGAGATAATGGGTGGGCAAAAACCTTTGTATTTGCTGATTATGAAATGTCCTTGTCTTAATCCCCAAACCTTAAGACCCTTGCTCAAGCCTTTAAAATCCAACAGAACAGGTCTGTATCACCTCAACAATCCTCTTGCTACTCTCTTTCCAAGTTTTTCCTATAGCCTTGTGTGAATGCTTTTTCTGGGTGAATGTGTGTGTCTGGTGTTATTCTATTTTGAATTCTTTAATAAAAACCATACTTAATTTTACATGTGTGTGTATTCCATCCAGACTAGTACCAGTAGACAAAGGTTTGCAATATTCCCTTGTTACCCCCTTTTCACATATCAAAAGTCGAGTAGCTACTAATTTCTCCAACATATTAGAAACTCAATATTTTCTTGGAATTTTCCAAGAAGCATTTTGGGTAACAGGAGGGTCCTGGAAACAAATCCCAGCAGATACCAAGGGTCCACTGTACATTTATGGGGGCGGGGAAGAGGAACACATTCCTTCTGTCTTCACACACCAACAGAAGTCATCCTACATGGCAACCAAGGCTACTTCTGGTCTAAAGCTATGACTAAAATCCAATTGAAACCCCTCTCACTCTCTCTCTGTATGTGTTCAAATAAACCAATCAACGCCAACTGCAGATTTTAGGACTGGAATTTGGTGTTTTGGGCTTCAGAACAAAAAAATTTAAAAGCACATATATATATATATATATATATATATATCTACAGGAAATTGCAGTAAATAAGATACTGATTCTGTAAAAGGCCTCTTTCCCTTCCCATGATATATTCTGACAAGCCATGTTTACTGTGAGCTGTTCTGAGCACAGCTTGCTGTTTAGAAACGGCATACAAATAAACTAACTAAAAAAACAACAACAGAAAAAAAAACCTCAAACAGAACTTCTCATCACACACTAGGAAATGCTTTAATGTTTTTAATATTCCTTGATGAAGAAAACTCTGTGAAGTTCATGGAGTTGCCATAAGTCAACAGGCAACTTGAAGAGACACACACACAAGACATGGATACAAACTAATGGAAAATGTCTCTTAAAATTTAACTTGAAATTAATCACGTTATAGTTTCTCCCTATATCTAAAAATCTCACTGCATAGCTTCCCTTCTGCATTTCACAAGATGACTACAACTGAAAATAGTGTACATCAAGCACTTTAGTTCCCAACATTTTACCATCAAGTCCACATTTCCAGGTACATTATAGCCCTTATTAAGCAAGACTTTTGCAATACAACACTTCATCGCAGGAGTAGTGACCCCTTCCGCAGCTCACAGAAGACAGGAGATGGTAAAAACACTTTCCCCTTCTATCAGAGACCTTATCCACCTATGCTACCAGCCCAAATCCTGAGGACTGTATTGATCTATGAAGGCAGAGGAGAAATTTGTCTGGAAGGGTGTAAAAATTGCCATTTTCCTTCCTCCTCAAAGATCTTTGAATAGTGCAGGAAGTTAATTTCTTCTTAACCTTACTTCCACTCCATCCCTCTTTCAAGAGATCCCCTAGATGTCCCTGGAATTTGAGAAGGTTATCTTTCTCCTAGAATCACAGGCCTGGGTCAAAAGATCTATTCAGCAACATGTGCCAAAGGAAGCTCTGGACTCCCTTTTTCCTGAATAGAAGCTCTTTTCCTACCCATACTTATGAAAATGCCACAAAACAAATTTTAGTATGCTCTCAGTATTATACATTTTGAAACTGCAGTCTGTGATATGGCACCATTTAAAATGCAGAAATCTCACTGGGTCAGCTGAAGTAATTCTTTGGATTCTACTCTGAATTATTTTACCCGAAGTATGCAATACCCACAACAAAAAAATCACTGATTACAGTAGGACACCATATCCACGGGGGATTGGTTCCAGGGCCGCTCACGGATAATGAAATCTGCTAATGCCCCTGTTGCATTCCCGCCATGAGAGTGATCCCAAGGGGCAAGCCTGGAGGTGAAGGGAGGTAAGATCTCCTCCTCCCCTCCCTTTGCCACTCCTGTCACCATTCCCGCCACAGGAGTGATCCCGGGAGCAAAGGGAAAAGGGAGCAAAGGGAAAAGGGAGGCAAAATCTCCTCCTCCCCTCCTTTTGACCCCATCGCCATTCCTGCCATGGGGAAGATCACGCCTCCTCCCCTCCTGTCATCGCCATCTGCGGATAACTGAATCAATGTATGGCAAATCAGCGGATACGGGGGTGCTACTGTATGTGGAACACTCCTGGATACTACCATTAACTATAGTTAGTGCTTATCTAGTCTTAATGTTACTGGGATTAAGACTTAAAAAGTCTAAACTTCAGATGCATAAGATATTGGTCCCAAATCCAGGAAAAATGTGGAGCAATACAACTATATAAAGTCGTACCATACATTATATTGCTGCAAATCTCTGCACGTACACTACATAGTGAAGAGCCAGAAGTAATCCTGATTTATAGACAGGTTTGCTTGTAAAATGTGGTAGTAGCAGTACACATTTACCATTCACAAAGATCTTTAGGGACATACTAACAATGTAGCATGCCAATTGGCATTATGCCAGGGGTGGGCAGCTGCAAAGTAGACAAGTCATTTCCCTCCGCAAACCCAGAAGTGACATCACATCACCTCCAGTACCAGTATTCAACTCCAAAATAGCAGATTTTTGCCACTTTCCCAGGACTGTAGGGGATAAAAGGATCTTGTGACGGACGGCTTGTGAGCCAATGGGGACAGTGGACTACGGGAGCCAATCCTCTGTGAGGAGGTAGAAGGAGGAGGGGCTTCTGGAGAGAAAAGGGGGAGTGAGTTTTCAGTTTTGAAGAGCTGAGATGAGGCTTTGAGTGATTCAAGACAATTAAGTTCCTTCTATGTTAAAGGCTTACAGAGAGAGTGAATGTCTGTACAGGCCCAATAACTTGGTTATACAGTTACATGCACTGGACTATGTGACGAATGTTGCTGTCCTTGAGCAAGCAGGGATCACCAACATTGAGGCCATGATATTGAGAACACAGCTGAGCTGGGCAGGGCTCGTTTCTAGGATGGAGGACCATCATCTCCCAAAAATAGTACTCTACGGTGAACTCGCCACAGGTCAGCGTAAGAGGGGTACTCCAAAAAAGCGATACAAGGACTCCCTGAAGCAACATCTCAGGCTCGGCTAAATTGATCACCAACAATGGTCCGCCCTGGCCTCACATCGGGAGGCATGGAGACGCACTATCCACAATGCTGCAGCCTTATTTGAGAACTCATGCCGAACAAGTCTTGAAGAGAAACAACAACACAGAAGGAATCACAATCAAGAAACATCACCCAAGGAGACCTTCTGCTGTGCTTTCTGCAGCTGGACTTGTTTATCTCAGATTGGCCTTTTTAGTCATCAGCACACTTACAGAAAGCACGGGATGAGTCCGTCCTGAGTCTTCGTTTGCAAAGAAAAGCCAGAGAGAGAGAGAGAGAGAGAGAGAGAGAGACAGTTACATGGTTAATTTGTTTAACAATAAACATTCTTCTGTTAATAAAAAAACCATCCAGCCTGGCGTGAGTGATTCTCAGGGAAGGAAACACAGCCAGGAATACACAACCACACCTCAGTGCTTGTGCTATACCACTGGGAGACGTAGCTTGGCTGTGACATGGAGGCCATGCATCACAAAAGTGTTGACAGGGCAGGAGGTGGAAATTCCCCCTGCTGCACAAAGTGTTGGCAGTGGTGGGATAAGAAGGCCCCCATGCCACTAGGAGGACACCGGGCGTCACAGACCTGAACAGCTATGTTTTTGTAGCACTTAGGGAATATTTCTTGGCCAAAATTTGGACATTTTTTTTTAAATGGGGTGAGGTGTTTTTGGGGGGATACCAAACAGGGCTTTACAGCTGCAAATAGCCTGTGTGCCATACGTTTCCCACTCTTAGTTTAAGACAAGCACTCCACTTTTATCCATAACAAACACCAAAAACTAATGTTTAAAACAGGAGAGATTTACTTTCAGTTTCTTTTCCAAAGTATGCTTTCTGCATTAACTTACTTCCAACAAACTAATTTTTACTTGATCCAATAAAGGCAAGCACACTGAAAACTAGAACACTGCTGTGATTATCCCTAAATTCTATCAGTATGAATCCAACTCATTTCCATGAAGTTACCAACTTTAAAATGGAAAATCAAAACAAAAAACCCCACTGTCAAACCCTGCTTTAAGCGGTTATTAACAGAATCTATTTGAATCTTTAAAATAAGGTACTACTACCTCACCCATTTAATATTGAGCCAGATTTAGCTGCAATTTAAGAGCCACACATTCATAACTATTTTAGAGAACTGTAATGCAATAACCCAATCCAATCAGAAGGATTTCATAGACAGCCTCTCTGAGAACATCCCTGCCTGGACAGGAAAACTGGGCAAAACTAAGCTCAAGCTGTATTGCCTTACCAACCATATCTAAGCAGCAATATCAACAGGACTAAAATCCTGACAAATACCTATTTCTATGAGTTGATTCACTATCCAGCCCCATTTTCTCTTTCTAATCACACAGCTGCTTAGATTTTAGCTTCTTTATCTATGTGCAGTCCTGGCTGCTTCATTATATTGGGAGGCCATATCTAATTACTACTAAGCTATATGCCATTTCCTACACAACCGAAATATACAAGAGACCTGGCATACATAAGTGACAGTACTAGCATTTTAGACTTACTCCCAAAGGTTGCCTGTGACAGGATGCAAATCCTGCCCTATTCATTAGGCAGATAAATTCAGGAACCTAAAAGATCTTCCAGCTTACTCTTATCACATAGGCACTTGCAGATCATCACCAACACATCCTTCCCTTAGTAATAAAACTAGTGGTGCAAGTTAACTGTTAACATAACAAAGTACTTAGATAGAAAGAACCGAGCACAGTATATTTACTATGATACTGACTATGGCAGTGCTGCTGGTAGGGTCTCCCATGTCCGACAGGCTTTTGCTGAGGAGCCAGACTAAATGTGCCAAACAGCTACTGGGCAACGGCAATAGCATGTGGTGACAATGGTGGAGGATCTCCCAGAGCCAACAGCAGTAGCAACACAGCAAACACATGTTAGTACTGCGCAGAAGGAGGCATGATAAACCTCTTTTGAATGTCTTTTAACATGAAATCCCTACAATGAGACAACACAAAATTAAACAGAAGACAGTGCAAGAAGATGAGACTTCCAGTCAGATGGCACTTAATGAACTACTGGGGTACAGCAGAGGACAACTACAAGTAGCACTGTGGCTAAAAACACAACTAGATTCAAGCTAAAACGATGTTCAGAGGTGAATATAAAGTCCAAAGCTGCACAAGAGATATTACAGGAACTTGGAATTGGGAAGGTAAACATAGTGGCATTAAAAGTAAGGAGAGATGTAGCAAAAGCAGTCAAAGGTTATAATGCAAAGTCTAACTGAGTAATAACAATAGGACTTCAAGAAAAAAATCAATATAACCTTAATCCAACTTTATGCTCCAACTACAGACACAGAAGAAGAAATTGAAAGAGTCTGTGCTGGAGTCCAGAAAGAACTTGATCACCCACTAAAACAGGAGTACCTTTAATCACAGGCAACTGGAAGGCAAAAGTAGGAAACAGAGCAGAATCAAAGACTGTAGGCAAATTGTACCCAGGATCAAGAAATGAAGTAGGTGACTGACTAACGCAGGAGGCGGTGGCACCAGGGATTTCAGTAAACACAGGACCGCTGCATTAATTTCCCATGCAAGCAAAATTATGCTCAAAATTCTACACCAAAAACATTTACCACATATGGAACAAGAAATGTCAATGTCCAAGCTGAGTTCAGGAAAGGAAGAGGCACTAGGAATCATATTGCAAACATACAATGGATAATGGAGCAACCAAAGAATTTCAAAAGAATATCAGCCTGTTCTTTATAGGCTATACCAAAGCCTTTTATTGTGTAGATTATGAAAAACTACAGATCGGTCTTAAAGAAAAGGGTGTGCCACAACATTTGATTGTCCTGATGCATAACTTGTACTCAAAACAAGAGGCTACTGTTAAAACATAATACAGAGAAATGGAATGGTTTCCAACAGGCAAGGGTGTCAGGCAAGGATGCATTTTATCACCCTATCCATTTAACTTGTGCTCTGAACGTATCATATCTAAAGCAGGACTAGACTTGGGGGAAGGAGCCATGAAAATTGGAGGAACATCAACAATTTAAGATGTGAAGATGGCACAATGCTACTAACAGAACACAGCAAAGATTTGGAATGATTACTGAAGAAAATCAAGGAAGTACAAAGGCAGGTTTACAGCTGAACATTAAGAAAGCAAAAATAATGACCACAGATGTTTTATGTCACTTTAAAGTAGATGATGAAGACATTGATATAGTTCAAATTTTTCATATCTTGGCTCAGACATCAATCAGAATGGAAAGTGCATTCAAGAAATCAGAAGAAGACTAGGATTTGGAAGAGCAGCTATGAAAAAACTAGACAAGATCCCGAAATGTAAAGATATATCATTGAATACTAAAGCTAGGATTGTCCATGTCATCATATTCCCCATTTCTATGTGTGACTGTGAAAACTGGACAGTGAAGAAAGCTGATAGGAAGAAAATCAATTCATTTGAAATGTGGTGCTGGACAAAAATTCTATAGATATCATGGACTGCTAAAAAGACAAAATCAATGGGTCCTAGAGCAGATCAAGCCTGAGCTCTCCCAGAAGCCAAGATGACTAAACTGAGGCTATCATACTACGGCCATATCATGAGAAGGCATGACTCGGTAGAAAAGACAATAATGCATAATAAGGTAGCAGGCAGTAGAAAGAGAGGAAGACACCATTCCAGATGGAAGCTTCAGGGGCATGCCATTTGTTGTTTAAATGTAACTGCATCCTCCCTCAGGGCCTATTTTAAGTCAAGAAAACAATATAGTCATCACCTGCTTCAAAACAAAAATGCCCTTTTTTGTCTGTAACAGGCCAGGGAGGCAAAATTATATCTAAAAGGCAAATTGCATCCTTCAGAGTTTTCTGGGATCATAACTTATCATTCAGAGACAATTTCAGGGAGCTGGGTACAGTTTATAAAGGGCCAGGGGAAAGTAGAAGTTGCTCCCATACCCTCAGAAGTGGCCCATCCCTACTCTAGGGACAGAAAAACCCATCAAAATTTGTTCTTTGGTGTTATGTGCAACATTCAAGAATTTTCTAATCAAGCCAAGATTTTAAACTACAAGAATGAGCATGGTCTCCTCAAGAGTTCACATGCTTCCATCTACTTTTACCAAATCCAGCACAGGAGAGATAAAAACAAACCACTTTGTAAAATATGGCTTCAAGTTCCCTTGTTTCCACTAACCAATATTACAACTGATTTACCAAAGTTTGTCTGGGCTCAACCCAACAAGCTATGGTTTATCAAACACAAAAGCAAAAGTTTCTGAGGCCTCAGGGCTGTGAAGGGCATGTATGAGCTAAGACAGAAGGTAGGCCTCCACTCTTAATGCTTAACAACTGTTTCATGTTACATCAGAACCACCTCATTGTTATTCCCATCTGGAACTAAGTGTTCAACAACACATATTACAACACTTACAGGCTTTTCACAGGTTTATATTAAATGTATTGTTAACATAATAAAAATGTGCATTGGTGAAGAGACTAAGATGGAACTCCGGTACCTGATATCATCCTTTAAAATTCAATGGTTCTTTTAGAAACATCACATGTTAAAAGTTAAAGTTGAAATACTCTAGTCAACATCTAAACACTTGTATCACTATTAGAATGTACCAAATGGCTTCAAAGATAACAGATCAAGAACTCAAATATGTTAAAACATATACTGAAGTTTATGGCAAAGCAATAGCTACACCATATTGTACCATAAACTAGTCTAGTTATAAATTCAGGATAAAACAGCAGAAGTAAACAATTTTCCCAAAAGAACTTAGCTGGGACCACCACTGGGAAAGTAAATTTAAATACTTTATTTGGAAAAGGTCCCAACATATGGATATTTGTTAGCTAGAAGCCAGTCCAGAAGTTCCAAACATAAAATTTTATGCCAATACCTCAGCTAAAGAACTATTTTAATTTTTCTGCAGGACTTCTACCTTAACGTGACCACTACATCTGATATGTAATCTATTGGTACACTCACCATACTCACCTAAAACCAAGTAAACATAAATAAAACTTACTACTAAGTAAGCATACATAGAAGTAGGTTATATATTTGCTTCCATTGTTTTAAGCAATTTATGAAAACAAGCCTTCTTAGACCATCTATACCACAATGCAGAGTTACCTTAAAAATGCTTTAGAACTGATACATATCAGTTGGAATTTTTATCACATTGGAATTTTTATCACATTACCCTGTCTACTCCATCACAACTAACTTTTAAATCTCTCTGACAGTGTAAAACTGTAACTCTACGCAAGTTATATTGACCATGCAGTAAGATAAACAATTTGCAGGACTAGGACTATATGCTATATTATTGTGTCAATTTAGATTTGTTGGATCCACATCTTTTCTGTTGCTGGCTGCCTTTTCTGAACAAAGCTCACTGAGGATGTTTCTGAAAGGGAAAAAGAAGGTCCCTACTGAGTCTTCTCCTACTACTACAGCCCTAGTACTATTCATCCCACTATTCTGAGTTGTGGTCCAACTACCCAGAAGAGATGGGGAATGCATAGCAGGCTGCATGAAAACCTGATAAAGGAGTATCAGACACGTCAAAAAAGTACCAGAGCAGAACGCCAGGACAACATTACTGTCACGCAAACGGGACCCCGTTTCAGACGTGCTGCAGCTGTTAGTAAGGCATCACTTTTCATTGATGGAGAGCTCCTGTCAATGAAAAGTGATGCCTTACTAACGGCTGCAGCACAGGAGCAGCACGTGACGATGATGTCATCTAAAACAGGTCCAGTTTGCAGGGCAGTAACGTCATCCTGGTATTCTGCTCTTGTACTTTTTGCTGCGTCTGATAATCTTCAAAAGTACGACTTTTTCATTCCACTATTGTGATTTTTCTGCTGAATCAGTACTGTCCTAGGGGTAGAAAGAACCCCCACATCCAATTCAGTTTTTTATTCCATTCATATACCTTTTATCCTAGGTTTGCAGCAAAGAGGGGGTATGTACAGAAAAAGAGCAGGACCTTCAAACGATGAAGGGTCGTCTCAATAACTAGAGCAACCAAGAATCAACTATAATGAAACTCTGAAGAACTGCTTTAACTGTTGTGAAGTTTGATCCTATGTATGCTAACACTTCTAGGACCTGTCTACGCTACATAAGTACAGAAGTTTGACACCACTTTATCCTCCATAGCTCTATCCTATGGAATTCTGGTATTTGTAGTTTGGTGAGGCACCTGAGTTCTCTGATAGAAAACACTAAATACCTCTCCGAACTACAAATACCAGGATTCCATGGGATAGAACTACTGTGGATAAAGTGGTATCGAACTGCTGTGTTTCTGCAGTGTAGACAGGACCCTGGAGTGCAAGTCTCACCAGTTTCCATGTCCATATACAGAACCTTAGGTTCCAGCAATGAGAACAAAGGTCAACTCAATATTTAACACAGTAGTAACCTTTTAGAACAGATATTCCTGATGTAGCCACTTTCCTTTGAGATATCCCTTCTTCTTCCCTCCCCCCCTAGAAAACCAGGATTCCCTGCTACCCAACCTGGAGCTACACTTAAAACAGGGGAGCCCTTCCGCTTACACCAGTATAGTTAATATTTAGCTATTTTAATGTTTCCTTTTACTGGAGCCTCGGGTCTTAACGGGACACCAAGGTCACATTTTCATCTCTTGCTCGCTCCACCAGAACTGTGGCAACAGGAACTCAAAACGGCAGCGGGAGGGGAGACACACACGGTGGAGGCGAAGGGCAGGCAGCCGTCCAGGGCAAGCAGGACGAAGGAAGGGTGGAAGAAAGGAAAAGAGAAAGCCACGCAGCTGCGGGGCCTTTGTGCAGCAACAGAAGCAGCGGCGGCGGCGGCGGCAGCAGCCTCCTCACACAATGAGACTCCCTCCCTCCCTCCCTGGGAAGGCTCGCTGCCTCTCGCTGCTGCCGCCGCCATGTTGTGTCCCGGCCGGCTCCATGTGCGGAGGGGGTGGGGTGACCGGGGTCGAAGGGAGGAGAGGGTGGCGGCAGCGAAGCCCCGCGTTCAAGGGCCGGGGAAGAAAGAAGGGGGCCTCACAGGCGGGAAGAGGCCGGCTCGGGCCGCAAGAACAAAGGAAGGAGGCCATGCCGCCTCGCCTACCCTCCCCTCCCGGCTGGAAAACAAAAGGCGGAGCAGGCCGGGAGTAGCCCTGGAGGAGCCTCCCCGCAAGGTGCTCCCGCCACACGATGGGAGAACCGTCCCAGCGAAAGGCACCCCCGCCTCGCCGAAACCTCCTTCACGACCCCCCCTCTCTCTCTCTCTCTCACACACACACACGCCCAAAAGGAAGGGGAGGGACGGCCTCTCCACACCTTTTTCTTCTCCAGGTTGCGTAGCTTCTTATCGATGACGCCCAAGATTTGCTTCATAGCCTCGGTCTGCACCGAACTCGTACTGCCGCCCGAAACAGCAGACGACGACGAGGAGGCCGCCGCCGCCGCCGCCGTTTCGCTTGCCGCTTTGCCGCCGCTGGCCATGGCGCTGCTGCTGGTGGTGGTGGCCGAGGGCATCGCTTCTGGACTGAGGAGAGAAAGGAGCGCGTTAACCGGGGGAGGGGGGAATCCGAAGAGGCAGATGGCGAAGGAGGAAGAGGGGGGGGAGCGGACGGGCCGCCAGAGGGGACACAAAGCAAGCGAGGAGGGGTGGAGAGAGAATAAGGCCGCCGCCGCCGCCACTTTCAAGAGTCCTTTTATTCCCACGCTGATCCTCCTCCCCCTCCCTCCACTCCCTCCCGTCCTTTCCCGAACGCATGACCTAGGCCGCACCTGTCAAGGCGCGCGCCCAACGATTCCAGGCAACCTGAGGGGGGGAGGGGGAACCCAACCCTCTTTTCTCCCGCACGCGCGCGCAGTGGGGGAGGGAGGAGACAGAGAGCTCGTGCTCGAAACTCCCCACCTGATTGGCAGCCTCACCGCGGCTCTCTTCCCTATTCTTCCCCCACCCCCACGACTGCTGCCGCCGCCGCCGCCGTCCAACGGTCTCCTGCTCAGAAGAGCCACCCTCACCCTCCTCCTCACCCCCCCACCCCGTCTCGGCTCTTTCGCCCTCCTCCTCCTCCCCCCTCCTCACCGTGTGAGATGCGCGCGCGCCTGCCTGTGTGACTGAATGGAAATTTGAGTGTCCCGAGGGAAGGAGGGAGGAAAAGAGAGCGAGAGAAAGAAAGACAAGGGGGTGGGTGGATGGCTGAGTGCGCTCTCGCTGAGGGCGAATGGCCGCCTCTGCCCACTCCAGCCCCGCCGCTCGCACTGCTCCTCCTGCTACCTCTGCACCCAGAGACGGTGAGGAGAGCGAGAGCGAAGGGGCGGATGGGGCAGGGTGCGAGCGGAGAGGGTCCTCATCTCTTGGGGCTGCCTACGCAGAATGCCTGCTTGCGAGTGAGGGGAAACCATGCCGCGCTCTGCCCGGGAGAGGCCCCTGCGCCTGGGCCCTCTGTGTGTGAGAGGGTGGGTCTTTCAGGCGCGCAGGACACCTAAGCGTGGAGCACAATAGTGAACAGTTTGGCGGGGGAAGAGAGAGAGAGAAGCTCCTCTCGCTGAAGGAAGGGCCCGGGTGGGGTTCCCTTGGGCTGGGCTCAGGTTAAGGAAAGCTTCTCTCTCTTTTTAGTGTGTCTGTTTTTGGAGTGGTCGGTTCCAGTTATAGTTACAATTATAGTTACAGTTGGAGGGACTCCTCTGTGAAAGGGCTGCTTTCCAGTACGCTTTGCCCAGGGAACTCAGCAGAAATTGCTCGATAGGCCTGTGGGAAGAAAGCCTGCGATGGGGGGGGGGGGGATTCGGATTTTTTTTGTTGGAATAAAACCATTCTACTGAAAAATACACCCAATCACAAAAGGCCGTAACAATACGTCCAATAAATAAATAAATAAATACATTGTTTTCCTCTTTTCTTACTAATACAAAAATAAAACTATGTATCCTAACACTTAATACATTTTTCCTCTTAATCTAAACACACTATAATCACTCTTTTTTTTTCTTTTCCAATGAGCATTATATTTACACATTACAATTATACATATTTGGAAAAGAAAAAAATAATAAAAGATTAATAAAAATAATAATATAAAAATACAAATGTGATAATAAAATATTTATTTAAAGATATCCCTTAAATTATTGCTGGGGTTGGGGGCAAGGTGCTGCTAATTTGGGATTGCCAGAGTGAAAACTGGAGTGGGCTCCCGTATCTTTAATGGTGGTGCATAATGATAATATTTATTTCTTACCCGCCTCTCCATGTGGATCGAGGCAGAGAACAACACATAAACATAATATTAGTTAAAAACACATATCAGTAATCATCCTGTATCTAATGGTTGTGCATAATAATAATAATAATAATATTCATTTCTTACCTGCCTCTCCCTGTGGACCAAGGTGGGAAACAACACATAAACATAATAATATATAAATTAAAACATATCAGTTATAATAATAATAACCCCATATCTTTAATGGTTGTGCAGGATCTCTCTCTCTCTCTCTCTCTCTCTGGCTTTTCTTTGCAAACGAAGATTCAGGAAGGACTCATCCCGCGCATTCTGCAAGCGCGCTGATGACTAGAAAGGCCAATCTGAGATAAACAAGTCCGGTTGCAGAAAGCACAGCAGAAGGTTTCCTTGGGTGATGTTACTGGGTTGTGATTCTTTCTGCGTTATCGTTTCTCTTCAAGACTTGTTCGGCGTGAGTTCTCAAATAAGGCTGCAGCATTGCGGATAGTGTGTCTCCATGCCTCACGATGTGAGGCCAGGGCGGACCATTGTTGGTGATCAATTTGGCCGAGCCTGAGATGTTGTTTCAGAGAGTCCTTGTCTCACTTTTTTGGAGCACCCCTCTTACGCTGACCCGTGACGAGTTCACCGTAGAGTACTATTTTGGGGAGGCGATGGTCCTCCATCCTAGAAACATGCCCTGCCCAGCGCAGCTGTGTTCTCAATATCATGGCCTCAGTGCTGGTGATCCCTGCTTGCTCAAGGACAGCAACATTCGTCATGTAGTCAGTCCAGTGTATATTTAGGATTGTGCATATACAGCACTGATGGAAGTGTTCGAGGAGTCGTAAGTGGTGGCGATAGGTGACCCATGTTTCAGACCCGTAAAGAAGAATAGACAGTACAATGGCTCTATACACACTGATTTTTGTGTTTCACCTCAGGTGTTTATTACTCCAGACTTTTTTGTAAAGGCTTCCAAATGCGCTATGTGCCTTTGCTAATCTGTGATCGATCTCTTTGTCAATCTTGGCATCTGAGGAGATGAGGCTTCCCAGGTAGGTGAACTGCTGAACGGACTTAAGCACAGAGTTGCCGACAGCAATGTGGGGATGGTTGTGTTCGTCCTGTGGTGCAAGCTGGTAAAGAACTTCCCTTTTCTTCAGGTTGACTTCCAGCCCAAACAGCTCTGCAGCTGTTGCGAAGCAGGATGTTAGGTGCTGCAGAGCTGCTTCTGTGTGGGCAACAAAAACTCTTGTGCAGGACAATAGTAAAAATATTTATGTCTTACCCGCCTCTCCCTGTTGAACAAAGTGGGGAACAACACATCAACACGTAAACATAATATTAGTTAAAAACATACATCAGATAATACTATAATAATAACTCCATATCTTTAATGGCTGTGCATAATAATAATAATTTTTATTTGTTATCTGCCTCTCCCTGTGGATTGAGGTGGGTAACATCAACATAATATTAGTTAAAAGCACATATCAGTAGTAATAATAATAATCCTGTATCTTTAATGATTGTGCAGAAGCAGGCATTTCAGCAGGTGTTGCATGCTGCTCAAAGAGGTAACAAGCAACACCTGCTGAAATTGCCACTTCTACACAACCATGAACAGGAACCATCTCCAGTTTTCAGTCTAGCAACCCACAGTGCTAACTCACAAGTTCCAAGGTTGTAGCCTTGAGGTCTTTGAAAAGGAACTGCAGACATGGGGGAAAGAATTGAGATAAAGTAGGAAACGGTTAATAAATACATAGGTAACTTAATAAACTTTAAAAATCTATGTGAAGTCGAAGGCTTTCACGGCCAGCATCCATAGATTTTCCTTGGGTTTTTTTCCGGGCTGTGAGGCCGTGTTCTGGAAGAGTTTGTTTCTGGCGTTTCATCTTTCTCTGAAGATGCCAGCCACAGATGCAGGTGAAACGTCAGAAATGTTCACTTCCAGAACATGGCCTCACAGCCCGGAAAAAACCCAAGGAAAATCAGTTGCATTTGTGTTAGAAAGTAAAAAAACAAATTAACTATTACGTTGGTGTTAAACTGGTACTTAAATTTCAGTTAAATTGCTGCATTAAAAGTCTTACCAGAATTAATCTGAAAAATCCTTTTTGAGAGTTTTGGAGAGAAAGAAGCATTGATTTTTGAAACCTGTAGTTCTCATCCACCACCATATCCATCCCCTGTAATATCATTTCTTTTAACAACAACAACAACAACCCTTTCGCCCCTTCTGATTACTGATTTTCATATGGCATCAAAATTCTCAGGGTTAAGAGCTTAAAAGTTCAGTTTCCTGGGACAGTTGAAGAGCTTTTGTATAGTGAATACACCAGAACATCAGAGACCCCCCTGGATGTAAATAAGATTGTCTCCTAAGATGCCTTTACCTGTTGTGGGTTTAAAATCTTTTACTGTTAGCACCAGCTGTCACTAAAATAAATGCTTTGGAGATTGTGACTTAACATTGTAATCTTCCAGCCCTAGAAGACTATTAAAAAGCCAAAATTATTTTTTTTTAAATCCAAAGAACTAGGCTTTGTGTAAAGAACTATCTAGGAACTATAAAATATATTTGCATTTTAGCACCAACTCTCATTTAATTAATTTTGGAATTAAGTTAATACCCACTGATTCAATTATCCACAGGACACAAAACAGCACACCTACCATTGAGTCTTCCTAGAAAATGTGTCCCACTCTAGCCATTTTCTAGGTCCTCCAAGGCCACTCTATGGCATTTTAAACCAGGAACCCTATTATTTTCAATGGCGTTCGCTATTATCCATGGTTTTCATTATCCACAGGGGCCCCCAGAACCAATCCCTAGCAGATACGGGGGTCCTACTGTATGTTGTAACAAGGCTTGGATACAGTTTTCTGTGTCAATAGTGCTAAAGAAGTAACCTATAGGCTTTCAAGGAGTTGTCTTTATGTCCATGATTTAAAAAATAATAATTTAGCGCTTCTGGGGAGGGGAAGCCTGAATTCTTAAGGTATTCTGTAGTAAAGGAACTAAGTTCTAGGCGCATCCTTTAAAAATGGAACACTCTGAGATCCATGTTGAAACTTGAATGCATACGCAGCCACTGTTTGACCAGAGTTGCTACTGTGTTCTTTACTTACAAGTAATTAGTCCTCTGCCTCTGAAGAGGCAAGAAACAGTTCTATTGCAGTCAGATTAAGAAAGTGGTGACTACTTATCTTATCTCCCAGTCCTGGGATAGTCAAGAAGTGCTTTTAGTGGCTCAGGCTAAATAATAGTTAAGACTCATCTAACAGATGATAGTTTCTCCCTGTCATTTGACATTATCATTCCAAATATGCAGTGGCTGCATATTTTCAAGCATTAAAGGGATCTGGAAAACCCTTACATACATTATTTTCTTTTAACCTTTTTATTCATAAATATTTTAATAACATTGACTACAGTTATGGCTTTAGAGAAACGTGGAAGAGCTATGCCAAGGATAGAAGCAAAAGGAGAAGAGAATGTTCCAGAGCTGCAAATATCAGAAAGTGGATTGAAAGGGAAAGGTAAGAAAATCCCTCAAGATTTCATCACACCTTTTTCAGAGGCAAAGGGAGAAGGCAATATTTTTAAACTTTCAGATATAATCAAAATTTACAGTTCAAGTGTGCCTCACAAGC
This sequence comes from Gambelia wislizenii, assembly GCA_030847615.1. NCBI lineage: Eukaryota > Metazoa > Chordata > Lepidosauria > Squamata > Crotaphytidae > Gambelia > Gambelia wislizenii. Next base: position 391,022,599 of record JAUMIR010000001.1, on the reverse strand, counting down.
AACAGTTGTTGCTGACTACTCTAACAAAAAGGCATTTGTGTAGTCTAGAAATGTGGGCCTTACCAAGAAGCTTGTCCCCAGCAGGCAGGATGTCTATTGAACTTCCTCCTAATATCTTTGATATAGATTATAAGATGTATAGTTAAATGCCAGAGTGCCCACACTTCAGTTACTTTCTATTTATATTCCATACGTCTGTGTAATGGGGTGGCCTAAATACTCTAAAGGCACCAGATGCCGTCTGATCTTGGAAACCAAGCAAGGTCAGCCATGGTTAGTATTGAATGGGAGACCACCAATGGATACCAGGTGCTGTAGGCTATATTTCAGAGGGAGGACTATCACTGCAAAAGGAGTTAAAATTTACTCTCCTTTGTCTCAGCTCCACATGGCCAAAAAGTAGAAGTGGCTTCTGCCTGTATGAGATCCCTCACCTGAACAACATCACAGGAAACATCTGAGACAACATGTAGGCCTGTAACTCCAACAATGTCACTTTTGTTTCTTTATTTTTGAATATTTTTTGCCTGATGAAGAAGCCAGTAGAGCTTTGAAAGCTTGCATCTTGTCCCACTTTCTCAGACTTAAAGAATGGCAATGGCAAGCCTCCCCTAAATGTTTTCAAGAAAACCCTGCAATAGGGTTGCCATAAGTCAGAGTTGACTTGAAGGCACATAAAATATTAGAATGTTAAGTTGACAATGTTTTGCCTGACTTACTGTAAAATGTGTGATTTTATTGTTTTTCTGTATTTGTAAACCTCACAGGCATTGCAAGTTGAGCAATATATAAACTTTTTAAATAAATAAATTGTGGGGGTCCATCCTAAAACGCTGTCATATATTCTGTCTTGCATGTCATGACACATAAAACACCATTTTAGTTATTAGCCCAAAATTATTAAACTTGGCTAGCAAAAGTTAAACTGTTGAATGTCAGCAAATATGACATCACAGCTCCAGAATATCATCATCAGTGATGCTACACTGATTTACCTTATCATTTATTTCAGACTTTAGTCAATCTAAGGATTAAGCCTCAAGTTACCATAATTCTAAGAATTCTCACATCTCTTTGGATCATATTTCTTTAAATATGATCTCAAAAACCCAGAAAGAAAATACTGAAAACCTATTCCTGTGCAAAGTTAGGCAAAAATAGGGTTTACTTACTAGAATTTACTTCATTGGGATTAAGTATGCTTTAACTGCATAGTATCAGTGAGACTGATGTCAGTTACCACTGCTTTCTTTTGAGCACATTGGAATGGGAAGAATATACAGTTGTCCCTTCACATTTGCGGGGGTTAGGGGCACAGGACCCCTGTGAAAGTAAAAAGACAGTGAATACTTACAGTACAGTGGAGGAGGGGGCATGGCTCCCTAGAAGGGCTCCTCAGGCTTGCGAAGTGAGCGGCTGGATGCGGAGGAGTATGAAAAATGTGGGCTGGGCAGGTAGGTTCCTCAACCACCTACCTGCTTTTGGAAGTCTTATGATGCTCTGCTAAGTGTTCGGAGAAGGCAGGGAGGGGAAATCTCCTTTGCAAAGACTCTCCAAGCCCCACAAAGAAGCAGGCTTTGGGGGCTTTTCGCCACAGAGATTTCTGCTGCTCTGCATGCCAGCAGCTTGCAACAGAAGGAATGTGGTGGGGAGGTCTTTCAACTGGGAAAAGTTTTGCAAATGAAGCTGGGGGGTCCTGGTTGCAAGCAAGAAACCAAGTGAGTGGCTGGAGGCTTTGGCAGCACAGGAGAAATTTGGAAGAAAAAGGAAACTGAGGAATGGGGCAGGGAGGTCTTTCAGCCAGGAAAGTTCTTACAAATGAGGCTTGGGGGATCCTGGTTGTCAGGAGTTAGAGACTGAACTCCAGAGAAAATAGCCAAATAACTGCTGAGTCATGCTGAGTCATGATGGCTGAGGCCAAGGAACTGCCATGTCATGCTAGCCTTGGAGCCACAGCTGCTGAAGAGGGTTACTAGAGGGCATAGCTTCTGGAGTGCAAGATCTGATGTAATGCACCCATGTGGTTGAGTAAGCCAATGCCTGTAAATGTGTATAAAAGAAGGCTCAGTTCAGAGCTCATTCTCTTCTTAAGATTCTTGGATGTCTGGCGAAGCAGTTTGTCTGCCGAGTGTAAGTATCTGTATACCTTTCAACTGCTTGAACTTGAAGATAAAAGTGCCTCCTGTTTATTTGGACGTCAAAACACTCTGTGTGGGGGTATTCTTGGGAATGGTTGCTGCTAAGTCTGCTGAGATATTTTTTGGCTTCTGCCGGGGATTGAGTGTCCTATCATCCCCTGACAAGCAAGAAACTGAGTGAGTTGCTGGGGGTTTTGGCAAGGTAGGAAATAGCAGGGCAAAGAAGGAACAGAAGGGGCAGAGTGAGGAGGTTGGGCTACTTAAGCAGCAGCTACAAATCCCTGAATAATCAAATCCGTGAAAGTGAAAGCCACGAATGTGGCAGGATGATTGTAATTCCTGAACATCATATTGAGAGCAACCTGGTAAAAACTGTAGTGTGGAGTCAAACAAAAAGCTAGGACATTTCTTGTGGGCTAGTCTCATGCCCTCCAGCTTCTTATTCTTTCCTGTAATGAAAAAGTAGGAATCATATGGCCCTCCAGCTCTCAGTCCCCCACCATTGACTATGCTGATAGGGCTGATGAAAGTTGCAGCCCAACCACAGGTAGAGAGCCATGGGAAGGAAGGAACATATAGTATATTGCCAATGAAAAGAACTGCTGTCAAACATCATTGATTTTGGTGGAAGGCATTACACAAGGGTGACTTTTACAGGGCATTTCATAGGAGACAGTTTTCTAATTGCAGGTATATATAATCTTTCCTAAGGTTACATCACTGTGAAGCACCCCTAGTGCTCTCTACATAAATGCATCCTCCAGGAATTGCAATTGAAGTGCACAGTATGAAAACAATGCTTTGGCCTGACATAATGCTGAATACAGTATCTTGAACCGAGCAGGAATGTGTGATTTCAAATGAGCCAAAGATTATTCTGGGGTGCAGTGGTATGTCAACTTCATTACCTTTTTCAGCTGATGATGTTGCTTTGTGTTGAATAAGAAACTGGAAACTTGGAACCAACTTTGGCTATGTATTGCATTTGGCTGTGAGATTCAAAGAACTGATTCCTTGACTACAGTGCTATGTATGCCTCTATATCTTTCTCAGTGGTAGCCTTTTGAATATTTTATTGATCTTGTTCCCTAGGGCATTAATGTTTAAAATCCAGACACACCTCAGAATAATTGCAATTCTACCTGATTTACAAAACCCAGTTAATCATTTCTGAAAATATGAGTCTTGTTTTGTTTGAGAATAACATTATTATAAAAAAAAAATCACCCTAGTATTTTAGACACAACAGAAATCAGCTTTTTTAAAGCAGATATATGCTTTTGTGGTTATCAATTGACAAACATTTCAAATTCATAAACTACATGGTATAGGAATTTTGAAAATTTCATGCAGTTTTACTTTTAATGCAATTTTACTCCAGGTATCTTACCAGAAATAATTAATTTGCATTTCTTCTTACACATCTTCACAATATATCTTGTGTGCCCCATTGTGTGCCATTTGAAGGAAAATAAGTTACTATGGTAAAATGCATACCTGATTGTTAGTATTTTTTTTTTTTTAGAATTTTACCCACTGTCAATGTGTAATAAGAAAAAAACAACTAAAACCTTTTATTTTCTGCAGTTTTCCTAGGCTGACATTAACAAGGTCTGTATATCATTTGAGCACAGTTTGTACAAAAAATAAACCACTGTTCAGATAAACGTGGTAAACACATGGTAATTTTTTAAAAAAATTTGAACCACATTGAAAGTGGATTGTGAGTTTCCTGTTGATTTGGAGGGGAAGAGAGTTGGGAGGCAGCAGTAGTGGCAGGAGGTAGGTCCAGGTAGGTGAAGAAGACTATAGTGTCAGTTACACAACACTTTTTATCATGGGGAGAAATGGGATTCCCTCATCCCGAGTTCATCCCTTGTTGTTTACTCAATTTGTCATGGTAGCATAAGTCTCGGTTTTTTAAATTGCTTGTTCTGAGTGCCTCCATCCCGGGATAGGGGCACACAGCAGAGCAGTATTTTGATTGGTTGGACTTTGGAGGGGATGTACTTTCAACAGAAGCCTGGCAAGTCCGGATCTGCCATTTTTGAAAAGGTCAGAACCACCCCCACCCCTGCCAGGCAAAGCTACACTCGCCTCTAACGAGAACCCCCCTCCCCTGCTCCACAGGGCTACTGCCTCCCGCCCTTGTGGCGGGGGGTGCATTCTCTGTGACTGTCAGTCACGGAGAACCCTCCCCACCCCACGTGGCTTCCCTTTGGCTTTGCAGCCACGTGGGGCAGGGGGTCTTCTCCGTGATTGCCAGTCACAGAGAATACCCACCCCATATGGCGGCAAGGGCGGGGGGAAAGTGGCAAGGGCAGGGGGAATGCCGCGCAGGATGGGGGGGTCTTCTCCATGACTGGCAGTCATGGAGAAGAACCCCCCCCCGCCCCACATGGCTGCAAGGGCGGGGGGGAAACCGCGCAGGGCGGGATCGCTTTTCCGTAACTATCAGTTTTCAGGTAGTGATAGTGGTATTTACTTTTATTTTGTCCATAGTTTGATCTCAGAAGTATACAAAGCATGGGAAAATCAAAATAACCTATTCTAAGTGCTAAAACAAAATATATGCAAAAATGTGTAATTATTAAACTATAGAAGCAGCATACTAAACTCTATTTGAACATTTCAAGAAGCAGCAAACTGGGTTTTAAAAAACTGCTTAAACGTTTGAGTTATGAGTGTCCATCAAATGTGAAAATAGAAGGGACTACAACAGAGTGCCCAGCAAAGCCATTCCATAATTTTTGTACCACCACCAGAAAGGTCCTGTTTTCACCATATTCCTAATGGTGACAAACCATAGAGCAGAACCTTAAGGCAAGTCCATGAGGCAAAGAAAGTGAGAATGTATCTGACATATCTTAGTCTTGTGTTAAATATCTATCTATCTATCTATCTATCTATCTATCTATATTTCTTTTGTGTATGTTGCCATTTCCAGTGTGCTTATTGGCTGCTTAGGACTGACCAACCAATCAGTTGAGTTTCAGTTACCATTGTCTATTCTGTGGAAGAGTCATTTGTTATTACTAAACTTGCCCCTCCAAGACATGGAATAGGGTATAAATATTAGAGCCCAACAATAGTAAAGTTTGCCGTGGTCGATGGACCTGGCCACTCTCTTTCTTGGCACACCTTGGATCGGAATCTCCTGTGCCACCTTCAGACTCCTGTATGAGTATCCTTGCTGCACAGAACTCTTCCGTTCAAGACTGGTAACTATCACCAGACCTCTCTTCTCTCTATCAAATGTTTCTGTCTTACTCTGCTAAAGCCTTGTATGGTTCTTAAGAACATGTGCTGTGTATGGTAGTTCACTTTTGTGTTTTTCCAATAAAATACTTTATTTTACTTTAACTGAAGTGTTCTCTACAGTTAGTACTGGTATACATAGGTCAAAAGATCCCCAAAGTTGTCCCCCTCTCGTAGGCCTCCTGTTCTAGCTAAAAATTCCCCCAGATATTACAGGAGATTTTGGCGTCATGGGTGGGACTCTAACACACACCCCACCTCTTAGGGTAACAATATGATCTGGCTGCCAGCAACTGCATTCTAGACTGATTGCAATTTTAGAACTGCCTTCTTATAGAAAATTACAATATTCAGCCCTTTACTAGGGCATGAGTTACGAGGTAAGGTCCAACTTCCAAAAAAGACTGCAGCTGAATGTTAAAATTTAGGACTTCTTAAACACTTTCTATTTATGTAGAGATGCTGTATTAATGATGCAAACAAAAAAAGAACCCTATTTAGACAGTTATCACAATGAAAAGAAAACGCTAATATGTGAAGAGACATATAGCTGGAGTACTTTACCAGCACCTTTCTTGCACAATCAGCTGGGAAATGCCATCAGCTTTCCCACTGCAGAAGAAAATAATTACTGATGACATCTGTAAAACCTTGTGCAATCAGATGAGAGCATAATAGTAAAGTCTCATTCTTCTGTGTTTATAGTGATTTGTTTATCTTGGGCCTGGTCACACATTTACATTTCCACATGACAAAACAATTTTGGACACAGAAAATAGGACTACTTTCAGAAAATTGTAGAATAATAAGCATTTCACTAAAATAGCTGGAACAGCTTTATAGCTTAAATGGTATGAGCAAAGTTTAATGTGGAATTTTGGTTCATACTTTTCTGAACCATAACATGATGGGATCCAGTGTAATTCATCTTTGTACAAAATTGCAGTAGCGTTGTTTAGAACAAATTGCAATTAGACTACCATGATTCTTGGTGTGTTGTATAATATGGTAAATGGGAAAGCCTTGCCCCAAAACAATCTCCAGGAGTTGCTCAAGATTGCATAGATATGCATAATCACCCCAAATGTGCTCCAATGACAAGAGTCAGTTTTATGCCATTGCCTTGTATTCAGTAAATGTTTTGCAACAGGGAAGTGGAGTGGTGGTTTATTTACTAAGTTTCTTCTAATATTCTGTTGATCACAGTTTGACACAGTTGATCCCTGTATTTACGGTTCCCGGGTCTGCAGTTTCACTTATCTGCTGTTTGCACAAAAGCCTCAGGCTTCAGTGCAGAAGAAGGAAAAATCACTCTCACTGCCATTGCTTCATTGCCAGGTAGACCTGACTTTTCCTGGCCAACAAAACACAGCAAGGATTTTGTTGCCAGACAGAAGCCACCCAATTTTTCCTGGGCGACGAAGCATAGCAAGCATTTTGTCACTGGGGAGAATCCACCCCGCCACCATGCTTTCTCCTGGGTGATGAAGCACAGCAAGTGCTTTGTCGCTTGGGAGGATCTATCCCGCTCCCACCCTCACGGCAAGGGTGCATAGCAAGTGCTTTCTTACTGGGGAGAATCCCCACCCCACCGCTTTCCTTGCTGGGGAGAATCTACCACACCATTCCTCTTCTTCCCAGGCATTGAAGCAGGTGAGCAAGGGGGGGTAGCGAAAACTCTGTTTCTGCTCTAAGCGTGAAAATAGAGCATTCACTATTATTCGTGTATCCGCTGGAAGTTCTGGAACATATTCCCCATGGATACAGGGGTTGACCTGTATCTAGTTCCACTTTTGGGGGATGATATATGTGTATGTCTTAAATTTCATGTGTGTGTGCGTATGTATATGTGTGTGCCTTCCAAGTCGCCTGTCAGCTTATGGTGATCCTATGAATTTCATAGGGTTTTAAGGCAGGGGATACAGAGGTGGTTTTGCCAGTTCCTTCCTCTGCCTACAGCACCTGACATTTGAGGCCTAAATACTCTAAAGGCAACAGATCCCGTCTGATCTTGGAAGCTAAGGAGCATCAGCCCTGGTTAGTACTTGGATGGGAGACTGCCAACAAAACTACATGCTGTAGGCTGTATTTCGGAGTAAAGAACTGGCAAAACCACCTCTGAGTATTCCTTGCTTAAGAAACCTATGAAACTGATGGGGTCCCCATAAGTCAATAGGCAACTTGAAGGTATGTACACACACACACACACATATATATACCTAGGCTGTATTTACACTGCAGTTTTTATCCCACCCAGGAAGATTTGAAAAATTGTAATATCGAATCTGGCCCTCACTGTTCTCACAATTTGTTGTGGGTAGCAAAAGTTTTGGGGTTTTGACTTGTTGTTTACACGTACCTCCATCCTGGGAAAGGGGCACACAGCAGAGCTGAATTTTGATTGGTCGGACTTTGGAGGGGGTGGGCTTGCAAGGGAAGCCTGACAAATCTGGATCTGCCATTTTTGTATGGGCAGGGTTCTCCGCAGCCTCCAATGCTCGGCTTGTAGAAGCCCCGGCCCCAGCAGCTCTTCCCTCCCGGCCCCAGCACTGCTGCCAGCACTGTGGGGGGGCCTTTCTCCGTGACTGACAGCTCAGCGGCGGGGCCAGGAGGGAAGAGCTGCCATGGGCAGAGAAAGCCCCACCCACCCACAGCAGACCAGTGGCAGGGCTGGGCAAAACAGGCTAGGGGACGAGAGACATCTGGCCCGCTCGGCCCTCACCCACCTCACCACTGACTACGATAGCTTCTTTCACCAAGTGAATGGTCCCTTGGTGGAAGAAGCCTCTGCAGCCAGCAATGAGTTGCAAGAAAGGGCCGGCTAGGTCTGGGCCACTCGGCCCTCACCAGGCTTTCAGCTGGCTGTTGCTTCTGCCATCCGGGCTTTGGGGGCAGCAGAGGACCCTGCGTAGGGCCATAAAAAAATGACAGATGCAGTATAGCAAGGCTTCCCTCGCAAGCCCATCCCCTCCAAAGTCTGGCCAATCAAAATTCTGTCCCTTTCCCAAGATGGTTGCTGATTGTTCAGACACCCAATAGTGCAGGATTTCCTGGAACTTCCCAAAAAGTCCATGGGAAATTGAGAGGTGAAAAGTTATGGGTTTACTGGGTTTTTTGCTACCTTTGGGTAGCCCCCCTTCTGAAAAGCATGAGACTATCACAATGTGTGTGTTAACTACTGGGATTCATCATGAATTCATCCCAGAACTTTTTTGCCGTGTAAACAGGCCCTTGGAATTTATTGATGGTCTCCCATTCAAGTACTAACCATGGTCATCCTGCTTAGCTTCCAAGATCAGATAGGTTCTGGTGCCTTTAGGTTAAATAGGCCTAGGTTAAATTTCTTCCTATTTCCCAAAGCTCTAGGCCAGATTTTTCCAACTTGCTGCCATCCAGATATTGAGGACTACAACTCCCAACCAGTATGGCCAGTGGTCAGGAGTGCTGAGTGTTGAGGTCCCATCTGGAATGGACACACATCCATTCTTTTTAATTTCTAAAGGCAAGCATTTTAGAAACAGACCATGTTTTTCCCTTGAAGCAGATAGTAAAACAATTACTGCATTGTTACAAAATATTGCAATACATTCACACACTCTTAGAGTGGGGAGTTTAAAAGGCCATAACTGATCAGACTCTGATCAGACTGATCAGACTCTGAAGCTAGCCTGTGAATTCTGACCTATTCCATCATGTACACCAATTAGGTGCTGAGCTGATACACTATTCTTTGTTTAATGAGTATATTTAAACCCACTGGGTGACCTTGGGTAAATCACATACTCTCAGCCCTCAGAAAACCCTGTGATAGGTTCACCTTAGGGTGTATGTTTGTGTGTGTGTGTACCTTCAAGTTTCCTGTCGACTTATAGGGACCCCATCAGTTCTTTCCGCCATAAGTCAGAAACAACTTGAAGGCACATAACAACAAGTTTTCTCAAAGAACAGAAAAGAGATGAAGTTATTTGAGGTTTTGAGATATAGATGGTAAAGTTTTGTGGGTTTTTTCTTATCTATGAAAAAAAATCACATATTGAAGGTAATACTAGAGAAATTTATTAATACTTAATATTGTAAAATTACAAGGGGGATTTGGGATAAATAGTTAAATTACAATCTGTTTGATGGCGGGAAGTCTTTTTATGGGAGGAGGGTGGAAAGAAAGATACAGTCTTTGAGTGTCTATGGGAGTGTCTGTATGTTTCCACACCTTGTCTATGTTTAATTTTTTAAACTTAATAAACATTATTTGATTTTTTAAAAGTGTTTGAATTTGAATGTGATGATTAATACAGAATTCTTTGAGTTTATAACATTGAAATGATTTTGTTTTTCTTCCCAGTTTATGAATAATTTTGTAACCAGAATGATAACGGTGTGGTTCCAGTGATGCCAAAGGCATTTAAGCTATATTATTTGCTCTGTGACTACATTACAGTATGTAATGCAGAGGCCAAGCAAAGAAGAAACCTAGCCTCTCCAAAAAGTAAAGTCAGTTCACCAAGACTTCAGAGAGAAATACAGCATGCAGTTTGTGGTTTTTAAATCATAAATTGTTATATTTACTACTGTCAGAGTTTGTGGATGAAGTCCCAAGAAAATACTCTCACAAACTCTGAGATGTGCCAGCTATTAATCATCTCTAAAACAATAAGGCCATTTGTTATTACTGTCCACTGCCTGTGCTCAGCTTTAATCTGTCTCTGGGATTTGAAGCTGCCAGGCTTTGGGAAGTGGGTCACCTAATTCTCTGAACCCTGTTTTCTGCTGAAAAGTTAAACTTTGCATTTTATCTTATGCTGGAGATTTTTGGAAGGGAGAGTTTAGTTATACTTCACTGCAAATCTGTCTCCCCCAACTCTAGTAATTGTACTAAAATTATTTTCAATTCCTAGGTGGGTAAGAATTTTTTTTAAAAAAAGTGACGGACTCAAATATGACTGGGACGAACAAGAATGTAAACTAAACCTCAAGTTCATTGGTTGGTTTAAGAAAAGAGTAGTGTGTGTATATCCATGTGTTCATTCTAAAAGCATATATATACACACACACACACACAATCTGGGGATTCTGTTGAGATAACTAGTAAATTGATTCAGTTGCTTGTTTCCAGTGTGACCCACACCCCAGCACATGTACAGTATATTTTAGTATTCTAAAGTCCTATCCACTCAGTATAGGCCCACTGAGAGGCACCTGGCACAGCCTAGGGACAAACTAACCCAGGAGTAGCCAAACAGCAGAACTGCACAGCAGAAAGGGCACAAAAACTAAAGTTTCAGCTAGCAGCTGTTTCACAGCTCTGACCCAGTTTCACACACAAAAAGACTTACAGACAGTTAGGTTCATCCAAAGATATCTGGAGGTCTTTATCTTCAGTTGCAGTATAAACAAACACAGTATATACACAGCAAACCTCATTAACAAACTCAACAGCAATTTTTCCAACATCTATCAGTGCCTCTCTTTATGACACCAACCCCCACACAATGCATCTTGTGCTTTGATTATATAGGAGTGTTTGATTGTCAGCCTTCTGCCTAGACTCAGCTGTGAACAAACCCACTTCAATTGTGCTAGTCTATGGTCTGTTGCTCCAACATTTTTTCCTTTTGCACTTAAAGCAATATTACCCTGACAAGTCCTGTTTTGTGCAGAGCTCCCACAGCACTAGACCTGCAAGGAAGAGATTTTATAGCATTGTCATCTCAAGAGTTTTAAGCCGTATCACTGGGTTTCAGACATCTGCTATGTACAGAGTTTAATTTAACAGAGGAGAAACCAGCTGGGACAAAAAGTATCCAAAGCATTTTGCCATTGAGATCCATTTTTGTGTCCCCTGCAGTGTAATATATTGATTGTGCCATATTATGATTGAAATGACACAAATGGGAACAGGGCCCTCCTCCAGCTGAAAGGCAGGAGGACAGTGAGTGTATGCTCACTTGATCCTGTGCAGGATGGATCAAGTGGAGATAATGATGTCATGAAAGTTCGGGAATGCCCAGGGCCAAAGGAAGACAAAAGTAATACAGCCATCCCTCCACATTCGCGGGGATTAGGTGCTCTCCCCGCCCTTCCCAAAGTGGCTGAGGGGCTTTGAAGCCCGGCAGCCACTTCGGGGAGGCCAGGGAGGGAGGCGGGAGGGTGTCCAGACTCTCCCCACGCTTCCTGAAGTAGCTGAGGGTCTTTGAAGCCCCACAGCCACTTCGGGGAGGCAGGGGAGGGAGGTGCCTGGGTGGGCGGGCTGGTGGCCAGCTCTCCCTGCCCTTCCCGAAGTGGCTGAGGGGCTTTGAAGCCCCACAGCCACTTCGGGGAGGCTGGGGAGGGAGGTGGCTGGGTGGGCAGGAGGGTGGCCAGCCTCTCCCCTCCCTTCCCGAAGTGGCGGGGGGGGGGCTTTGAAGCCCCGTAGCCACTTCGGGGAGGCTGGGGAGGGGGTGGAGGGAGGGCGGCAGAGAGACCTTTTAGCCACCTCCACCCTCCCAAAGCCACAACAAGGCTGGAAAAACCACATTGCTGCTTTTGGAAGGCCGGGGTATGTGTGAAAATCACCTTTGCCCCAAACTCCCCGCTCTTCCGGGGCTTAGTTCTCCACCCAAAACAGAGCCAAGTCCCAGGAGAGTGGGGAGTTAGGCGGCACAGTTTGCTCAGGGAGCACTCTGTTTAAATCGTCTACTCTCCCTTGCATTCGAGGGAGAGAAGCTGCTTTGAATGAGGTGCTTCTTGAGCAAACAGTGAATAATCGAAACTGCGAAAGTGAAAGCTGCAAATGTGGAAGGGCAACTGTAGTACTAAAATCCTTTATCCTGCTCATCACAAAAAGCATGTGTGAAGGAAGGGCTGGGCAGGCCTGGCTGGTGCCAGCCGATCACAGCTCAGGGAATGCTGTGAAGAGGCAGCTAAGATTGAGGTGGGGAGAGAAAGGATTCAAGACTGAAGCTTGTCTCTGACAGAAGGGAGATAGGGGAAAGACGAAAAAGAGATAGGGAAAGATGGCGTACAAACAGGGAAAAGGTGTAATAGAGCTAGGACAGTCAGCCAGGAGGAAAAACAGAGCCTCACTGCACTCTGAATAAAAGTGGCAAGGGAGCAGGAACATCCCATCTTCTGTGCTGCCTTATCGCATACTGTCATCATTTTTTTTTGTTCTTGTCCCATGGGGGACCGAGGTAAAATGCCATCTTTTGCCAACCAGAAAAACCCATTAGCAAAATGACACGGTTTTACCTCAGTCCTCCACGGGACTGGAATGAAAGAACGCTAGAAGGATGACAACATCATGCGGTAAGGCAGCACAGAAAACAGAACATCCCTGTTCCCTTGCTGTTTTTCTTCAGAGTGCAGTAAGGCTCTGAGTAGGGTTTTGCAGAGCTGTGAATGATTAAATATTTCCAGGGCTAACGTGTTATCTAAATGTGTCTTAATAAACATCTACTTGTTTATTCTTTTTTTATAACTGTGTCTGGCAGCTCCTATTAAGTTTAACAGAGAGTCTGGTCACACTTACCACAGTGAAGCCACAGAACAACACATCCCCTGGTCCACATAGGGATCACTTTGAGGTACCTAATCCAAGGAGGGATTCAGAGGGGGCAAGGGCAAGGTGAAGCGACAGGAGCCCAAAGGTTGGAACTTTGAGGCCAGCCTAGAGAGGGGATCCATCACAGCATACTTTACCACATAATCTGTGAAGAAATAGATAATTCAAAATAGGTAGGTTTGAATGACATCAGTTAGTTCCCAAGGTTTTAATAAAATGCCATGTTTTTCTTTGGTTCTGGCATGATGCCAGTGCTGGTGCCAATTGGACCACCAAGGGAAGAGCATTCTACAACAGGGTGTCTGATAACCTCTGACAGTCTATTGCCACCACTGGTGAGGCACAAAGCAGATTTCAGTCCTCAGGCAGGCACATGTAGGGAGAGCTACCCTTTGAAGCATTCCCATTTAGGACTTTAATTGTCAGCAGCAACAGCCCCTTGAATTCAGACATGAAGTATATTATCACCCAGTGGAATCCCTTAAAACCAGTTATGTGGTTTCTGTACAGTTCTCTTGTCTGCAGTCTAGCTGATGTATTTTTCACTAGCTGCATCTTCCAAATTGTCCTTAAAGGCAGACCCACATATGGTGGGTGCATTGCAGTAGTCTAATTGGGAAGCTAGGCGTGGATGGGATACTGTGACTAAATTACTCCTGTTCAAGAAAGTTCAAAAATCTGTAACTGGCAGATTTAACTGGTGCCAAGTACTCTGAGCCACAGAATTCACTGTATGGGATTCATGGGGTCAGAAAATATCATAGAAATCACTCAGTACAAAGTTTATTTGTTTTAATCCATCTGGATGAGAATTAATTTATAGAGGAAAAGTGAACCAAATACAGTTCTGCTTTTATGCCACTAGAGGGCAAGATGTCTGTGAGAAAAATAACTTTTTAATCTATTCAAACTGATTAATTTAGATTTCTATGGGAATATTGGACCTTGTACATGAGTCTGCTAGCAAAACTGCCAATGACTATGCTTCAGAACAATCAACAGCAAGAAAAGCTCCATAACTATAATTGATTTGTAGGCTGAATTGTTGTTATCTTTCAAGAGACAGGTGTAAAATAGAAGCATAGGGCTTTCCCTCTTCTAAGTACAGCTATCAGACGTTTCAAACTCTTTTTATCCTGAAGGTTTGCTTGGAAATAAGTAGTGATAATACTTTAAGGTTTTTTCCCCCAAAGTTCAATAAAGAATACCTGGATGTCACAGAATTAATTTTAAACAAAGTTTTGAATTCTATATCCAACATGCTAAAGGTTATAGTCAGGTTGCTTGTATCTAATCTTTTATAAGCATTCCTGAAGCAACAATTAGCAAAACAGATAATAATAAAGAATGGTACTATTACCACCACCACCACTACTACTACTACCAAAATACTCTAGTCTAGCCAAACTAGTTGTACTAGCTGGACTAATATTAAATAATATTAATTTAATATTCCTTCCATCCTTTCATAGGTCAGTAACATGAGTACCCAGCTTGTGGTGGCAATCAGCTAACACACATTGGAAATTGCTTAATGCAGTGTAGATGTGTAAATTGCTATTGCTTAAAAACAATTTGTAAGCCGCTCTGATAGCCTTGTGGCTGAAGAGCGGGGTATAAATAAATAAATAAAAATAATTCACAAGAGAAAAAGGCCAAAGTGCATCCTGATTTTTTTTAATTGGAATATACAATAGAAAGACTACTTGTCTCTGAATCAGTCTTTCATCTACCTCCCTTAACTTTGACACTTATTATGTTGTAAAGGCTGGCTCTATGATGCTAACACACTGTCAGTTATAGGCACATTAATATTTTTTATACTTGAGACATAGTAATACTTGATTACTATGTTATCAAATAAACTGCTGTTGAACAACCATTTCAGTATTCTGCAACTAGACCCTTAAGGTATTCAATATATAGACCAGTGGGTCTGTAGGAAGCACATACCAATACTTACCTGAACTCATTTATCATTACAATAATATCTGGTTGCTTAGTTGGGTGGCATGCACAGATGATATAAAGTGTATTCTTGGACACACCTATATCAGGCTGTCTTTTACAAGCATTGTAACAGGTGTCTCAATTCATGAATGGTGAATTAAACTTGTATCAAACTACGCTTGAGACTTCTTTTTTAGATTCTTTAAGAATGTAGGTTACTGCCTAAAATTGCTTGCTTGCATTTTCTTAGCTTTTAGCAAATCAAGACTCTGACAAAAAAATCCTAGCAAGCAATGGGTACATAGTGCTCTCCCATAAAGTAGCTAGCGGCCCACCAGTGGTCTGCAATTTGATTGTTCTACATCTGTGTCCTGTCTTTGCACTAAAATACAATGAAATTATTTTTAATGTTGATTTTGATGGAAGCTCTCTGTGTTAAATAATGAGAGACTCTGAGGCTGAAGTCATATGCACACTTGCCTGGGATTTATCTCTCTGAAGTTAGTGAGTAAATTTATATAGGATCATTCTTTGAAAAAATGTTATTTTATGCCATTATATTGTTTGTCCCCACTAAAATATAGTTATGGTGATCAGCTTGACAGCAGCTGCCAGGGGCTCGACATGGGGGCACAATTTATTTATTTATCAGGTCCAGAGGTGCCTGGTATAAGCGGCAATCCTCATATGACTATAAAGAAAAATTGAGGATAAACTGTAGACTATGTCTGAGGATATTTATAGAAACTTTATTACCTTGTATCTATGTACAGTGGGCCCTCAGTATCCACTGGGGTTTGGTTCCAGGATCCCCCATGGATACCAAAATCTCTGGATGCTCAAGTCCCATTATAAACAGTAGCGTAGGCTTTAAAAACTTAGGGCTTGACGCTCATACACAATCCCTAAACTATGATACCACTAAGGAACAAAGCAATACAGAAAGAAGGAAGGAGTTACAGATCAATTAAGACTTTATGAAACGGTTCTAAAGATCCTGCGAATAACCGTCCCTAAGTTCAAGGACCTTCATACTTCATTACCACAAAATTCAAGGACTTTATGTTTCATTCTAAGTTTAATGGAGCTTACAGTATATCTCATATTTAAATTAGTTGAACTTTATGATTTGTAAATTGACAGACTCGTGTTCCAATTCACATCAATGTAAGAATGCTCTTTTTATTTAAAAATTAATTGGATAATTCAGACTCAAGGGATGTTATGCCTAATATTGTGACTGAATTTAGGTTATTGCCATTGTCATTATATTATTATTTTCCTTGATAGAATGCAATGTTTCTATTGGATTATTGGTTATTTTTATAAGATTTATAGGATAAAATTTTATTATTTTATTAGCTTCATATTCATGTATGATAGTATGACACCATATAGTTTGTTATTCATTAGAGTAAGAAAATATTTGTATTTCTGTATGTAGATACATGTTTATTACATTGTCTAGTACCAAACTTTCCTATTTGTGCCTTGGTGGTAGAATGGTGTCTATTATATAAAATGGTGACCATCAAGGTTTGTTTTTTACAATCCCCCCCCCACCAAAAAATATCTTCGAACTGTGGTTGGTGAAATCCGTGAATGCAGAACTCATGCATAGGAATGGTCGACTGTATCTGTTTTCCAGATCTTTTTAGATCCTCTGCAGCCAGTCACATATTCTCCATTTCTCCTTATTTGGCAGGGGCAGTCCCAATTAATCCTCTGTTGTCCCACTTGTTCAGCTGCTTTTTAAATGTCCCAGTTTCTCTCCCCTTCTCCTATTGTTCTCAGCTTACTTTAGTTGCTGCAAATTGAGTTTAACGTTCAAGAATAGTTTCATTTAATTGAATCAGCAGAGGAGAGAGAAGTGGGGGTGTAATCTTGCCCTTCCCTGTAGGTTCAGGCAAATATAAACTGCAGCAGACTCTCCTAGCCTGTGTATTTTTTCCTGAATATTAACTTTGGCCATCTTAATCACAATCTGATGTTGCTTGGTCAATTGTGTCCAGGTTTTAATCTGTGAAATGTTGGAGTGTATGCAGTCAGGAACAGTGTTAGAACAATCTTAAGTGACAGCTGGGTGTTAAGGCCTTTCTCAGGAATAGACTCAGTATGCATGTACAGTTAAAACTAGGGCTGTGAGGCTGTGAGATTATTTGCTTTCTTCTATTTGATATGGTATGTTATATCAGGAACTACAAGACCAGAGTTCTTTGTGCATAGGCAGAAAGTGTGAAGGTGACACTTTAGCAAGGGCAAAATAAAGCATCAAAAAAGAGTGGCAACAAGTGCTATTGCTTCCTTTGCTAGCATGTGCAGTTTCTTGAGTACAAGTCGACCCCTGAGTATAGGTCTATACGTTCCAAAACACCCCCGTGGATACCTGAAACTGTGAACAATATAGAATCCTATTACGGTATATTCAATGAGAAAAAAACTGGAAGTTGACCATAGAATCACATTAGAGGACCTAGAAATGCCTAGAGAGAACATATATTTTTGGATGTGGATAAGTGAAATCAAGGATACTGAATGGTCAACTTGTGTATATATCTAATTCACTCACTCTCATAATTTCAGCACAGATTTGTACAGTCTGATTTGTACATTGGAGTGCAGATTCAAAGCAACAAATAGCGGTTATCTTTCATCCTGTTCAGTCCTAAAATATATGATACTAGAGCCAAGTGAACTGAGGAAAAAGTCTCAATGTCTATGTGATGTTCCAGGTTTTTTCAGAGGAAAATGTTGTTTCATTTATTAGATATTAAGGTAATATAGTTACGTATGCACTGTCTATTATATGTTGTAGGGTAAGGATCTATAAGGCAGGATTATAACAAAGCCTTTGATTGTGTAGATCATGAAAAACTATGTATCTCTCTTAAAGAAATGGATGTGGCGCCACATTTGATTGGCCTAAGGCATAAGCTATACTCAGGATAAGTGGCTGCCATCAGGACAGGATAGGGAGAAATGGAATGGTTTCCAACTGGCAAAGGGGTCAGGCAAGGCTGCATTTTATCATCTTGTCTGCTTAACTTGTATGCTGAACATATCATATGTAAAGCAAGATTAGACTCAAAGGAAGGAGGCATGAAAATTGGAGGAAGAACCATCAACAGTTTAAGATGTGAAGATGACACCATACTACTAGCAGAAAAAAAGCAGACTTGGAACAATACTGAAGAAATTGCAAAAGCAGGTTTATAGCTGAACTGCAGTCAAGAAATCAGAAGAAGACTAGGGCTTGGAAGGGAAGCCATGAAGGAACTAGACAAGATCCTAAAATGTAAAGATACTGTATATAATTGAATTCAAAAGTTAGGATTGTCCATGACATTGTATTTCCAATTTCTATGCATGACTGAAAAAGCTGGAAAGTGAAGAAAGTTAATACGAAGAAAATCAACTTAATGTGAAGTCGAAAAGTTCCCTTATTTTTTGTCTGTATTTTTCTGTTTCCATGATTACTGTGGCATTGCCTTTGTCTGCTGGGAGAATAATGATTTCTAGGTCTGCACTGAGATCCTTGATGGCTTTTCTTTCTTTTACGGTTATGTTGCTGGGTGGTGGTTTTGCCTTCCTCAGGATCCTAGCTGTTTCTCCACTTATCTCTTCTGTTTCTTCCTCCAGGAGACAGTAGAGGGCAGATTCAACATGGGCGATAATGTCTTTGACTGGGATTCTGGTGGTGGTAACTTCAAAATTGCCTTCTTTGGACAGGATAGATGTTTCTTCTTTTGAAAGTTGCCATTCTGTTAGGTTGATAATAGTCAGTGGTGTGTCCAGCTAGGGTTTCTGTTGGTGTTTGTGGCATTTGCCAAATTTTTGTTTCTGCCTTTCAGTGTGAATCACCAAATCATTCTTGGATGTCCTAGTCATCCGTAAACCAAACCAATGGTTATGCCACAAGGTATACAGAACCCCCCCCCCCAATGGACAGATACCTACACAAGAACTCCAATCATCACCAAGGACAAAAAAGAAGCACAATAAAAACATTGGTAGACCGCACAAAAAGGATGTGCGAACCCCACTACCTGGAGGACAAACTGAGGCACCTAAACTGGGCCCTACAGGCTAATGGTTACTCCAGAGCAGACATCACAAGGGCAGCCAAACCCAGAAAAAACCACAGGAATGAAGAAAAACAGCCACCCAAAGGGAAGTTATTTTTACCATACGTCAAAGAAGTCACAGACAGGATAGGGAAACTGATGAGGAAACACAATCTCCAAACAATCTACAGACCAACCAAGAAAATCCAAGAAATGCTACGCTCAGCAAAGGACAAAAAAGACCTCACAGCTGCAGGAGTTTACCGCATACCATGCAGCTGTGGACAAGTTTACATAGGGACCACTAAACACAGTGTGCAAACACAAATCAAGAAATATGAGAGACACTGCAGACTGGGCCATCCAGAAAAATCAGCAGTAGCAGAACATGTTATAAACCAACCTGGACACAAAATGCTATTTGAAAACAAGGAAATTCTGGGCCAGGCCAAAAATTATCATGTCAGAATGCACAAAGAAGCTATTGAAATCCACAAACACCTGGACAACTTCAACAAGAAAGAAGAAACCCTAAAAGTAAACCAAGTTTGGTTACCAGTCTTGAAAAACACCAAAATCAAAACTCAACACATGCAATACATGAGGATTTCCAACAGATAATGGACCATTAGCCAAACAGACACTAATCCTCCTTGCATATCTTCCCCCAGGAACTACCCATTCAAACACAAATTTACATATCCTCTCGAACAGGAGTTCACAGTATATAAACTCCATGCACACCCCTTCCCAACCATTCTCTGAAGATGCCAGCCACATATGCAGGTGAAACATCAGACGTAAGCTCTTCCAGAACATGACCTCACAGCCCGGAAAAAAACCCAAGGAAAATCAACTCATTTAAAATGTGCTGAGAAGAGTTCTACTGATATGTGAACTGCTAAAGAGACCAATCAATGGGTCCTAGAGCAAATCAAGCCTGAACTGTCCCTAGAAGTCAAGATGACTACATTGAGACTGTCATACTTTGTCCTTATCGTGAGAAAACATGAATCACTAGAAAAGAGAATCATGGTTGGTAAGGTAGAAGGCAGGAGGAAAAGAGAAAGTGCATTACAGATGGATAGACAGAGATTATCAAACGACCTTAATATCCTACCACAGGGATGACAGAAGATTGTGAAAGGGCTTCCCTTTCAGACGATGTCATCCCTGTGTCATTATGCTCCCGTGCCCTTTCCGTTCCCCCCACACTCCTTCTTGTTCACGGGCTAAGCCGTGAATTGATCCCTCATTCTGTTTCTGTAATGGAACTATGAGTAAGTGAAAAGGTGCTCCGTTATGCTGGAGTGATGCCAGCATCACTGGGAGGTCCCTGCCGAATGCTGCTGGTTGAGATCCGGACATCAAGGTAAGTGACATACTTTTTCCCTACCCTCACCAGGTTACTTGGGGTTTTTAAAGTGTGTTTTGGGACTTGGTTTGAGTTTTTTATGTTTGTTTGTTGTTGTTTTTTAATTTCCCACGCAATCGTCCTCTCGTGAGAACAGCCAGGATTTCCTTTCCAGGAAGTGAATGGGGCTCCGTGAGAACTCCATTCACTCCTGGACTACCGGAGGGGAGGAGAGCACTTTTTACAGCGTGAAAAGGCAGGTCTGAAAAAAAAATTAAACGTTACAGTGATGGGCATGGGGCGGGAGAGGAGATTGCAAGACAGGGGACACTATATTCCTCACTGTCTGATAATCTCAATCAAAGAAACCCCAACTTTTTCTATCCAAATCTTTATATTTTGGTGGCCTCCAGGGGGCACCAGTGTTTAAATGATAAAACTAGGTTTGATTGTAAAAATAATCTTTGCTCTGTGTTTCCTATGTTGTAAATAAATGTGGCTAAAGACTAACATTTGGAGAGCCAGCATGGTGTAGTGGTTTAACTGTTGGACTATGACTCCGGGGACCAGGGTTCAAATCCCCATTTGGCCATGGAAACCCACTCACGCTCTGTTGGCCTCAGAGGAAGGCAAAGGCAAACCCGCTCTGAACAAATTCTGCCACGAAAATCCTGTGGTACGTAAGTTGGAAATGACTTGAATGCACACAACAAAGACTAACTACTAGTTTTGTGCAGATGCATGTGACTATTGTCACAGTGCTCTTTATGCTAAAAGCTGCCTTGCTGGGTTGTTGTAAAGAAGTAATGGGCAAAGTAAGCCCCTTCCACCTGCTGTTTCCCTCCTCCAAAATGTCCCCCTCTTTCCTTTGGGCAAGTTTGAGTTTTGAGGGAAAAAATGTTTTTGTACCAATATAGATTGGCTCCAAAAAACTGAAAGTGTGTCTGTATTATCAAACAGAATCCTTACTTAGTCAGGAGATGATTGACTAACTCTTCTAACCACTCACAACCCTCATGGTTTTCCTCATAGATCACTTAACTCTCTAAAAATATTAGTTGGCTTCACTTTGATTGGCTTGGGTATTTGGCCTTTATACTGTGCTATGAACATTTAGTTTATACTGTAGTGTGAAATTGCTTTAGGTTTCATTTCTATCGTTCTGTTTATGCCACCAAATTATGTTGAGATTTTAACAGTCTTGTAAAGTAGCCTTTCTTTTTGTTTCAGTGTGCTAGCAGGTAATCCTAATGTACAAATCACTTCATGTTCAAATTACTTGATCAAGTGTTTGTTTGTTTGTTTGTTTGTTTGTTTTGGACTTCATGGGCCATCTTAGTGCCTTGATTTTTCACCATGAGAGACAGAGGTGCACATTGTTCTTTGTTCAGACAGCCACATCCAGTGTCAGTCAGGAGCCATACATGTGCATATGTGTACTCTTTCTCTGCCACCCTCCTGGGCATTATATGCACACTCCTGCTGCATCCTCATTCACACAGGGCAGGGCAGATTTAAAATGCATGTCCTTGTTTGCTGAGATTTGGGATATTACTGAAGGTAGAGGCATAAAATGAAAGCCTCTTCCATCTCCTCTTCTCCAATTATAGCCTTGTAGGGTCAAATAGGTGGGTTTCTGTGGGCTTCACAGATGCACAGGGAGCAACTAAGGACCAGAGATTGTGTATTCAGGTGTGAGGGGATAATTATCTCTCTGTTGACCAGTGAAGGCAGGTGTAGGCCTAAATGCACAGATCTGAAAAACAACTGGAGTTTGCATTGTAAGAGACATAGTTTTTGCTTGAGTGTTATCACCTGAGCCATACATCATCTTGATAACAGAGCTTGTTGAATTCCTGTTTTCTACATAGCTACTTTTCTTCTCTTCATTTTCATGTCAACAAGCTCCTAATCTTGCATCTATTGTAAGACAAATGTGTGGCTTTTTATCCACATGATGATCAAGAATAGAATATGGAGTTAACATAAAAATACTCAACTGTTATTATTCATATGATGTCACCATCTTACTACATCTGTATTTATTTTTCAACCCAATGATTTCACGTTCCTTTAAAAACTGATATGAATATAGAAATGGTATTATTCGTATTTTGAAAGGCATAGCATAGTTTCCATTGGAACTTTCCTTATTTTAAACAGACGGATGCTGTTCTTTTTAAAAGCAAAAGAACAGACAGCTTTGTTCCTCGCTGAATGTGGCTAATGAAATTAGGGTGACAATCCTTCTGCTTTCTCCTTTTTAACTCACCTGGATTAGTGGTGGTTCTTAACTTGCATTTTCTAGTAGGTTCTTTGGCACCACTGAAATCACTCAGGTCTTTTGGAATTTTTTAACCAAACATTTTCTGTTAATACAGTTTTGTTAATAACATGTATTCTTTCCTTCTGAGTTGGAGTTTAGCCATATATTTTAACTGCCAAACCTTATAAATAGTAAATAGATTTGAAAATTATCAACAAAATAATGGTTGTAGACATTTGGACTACAGTTTTATAACACTTATTGGAAAGTAAGCTCCATTGAACTCATTGTGGCTTTCCTCTGAGTAGATACAGTATATGCTTGTGCTGTTAGATTTCTTTTCACTCATTGTCAAACCACATGCATTTCCCCTCTTCATAGTACTATCTTTCCCAATTGTCTTTGCTAAAATGCATTTTGCCATCTTTGTTACACAGATGGGGGGTAGGGGATGAAAGCTAGATATAGAACATCTTCTTTGAATTAGTTTGTCTGCCTTTCTTCCATTTTGTAGATGTGGGCAGGAGTGGTTGGGTTCCACTAGACTCTGCTCAAGAATGACAGCACCATGACAGTGTTATTTTATAGTCTACTGCAGTTACTATCACTGTAGAAACTCCTCTTTTTATGGTAAGTGTTCTCTGCATGTTACAATTGATAACACCATGGTGGTTGATGGAATTACAACTCCCAGTTTGACCACGTAGCCTTTCCCCCTTCCTTTGCTGCTTTCTTATCCTGGGATGGCAGGATGTATGGGAGGAGGGATAGCTGTTGTGTCATTATCACTGTGCTGCAGATAATACACACACCAACACATCTAATTACTGTATGAGTATCTTCAGCTTTAGCTGCCCTGTAGTTAGCTAGCATTTCTTGTGCCACCTTTGCACTCATAAGCAATGTTAATCTACTTTTTTATACACATGGGATAAAACTTGAGAGATCACAGAAGTCTGCAAACATCACCTATCTTCTTTAATTATTTTTTAAGCAATGTAGAAAATGGAGATGGTTTTATGATGTGTGCTTAGTGTTTGCTGATAAGTACAGTGCTTGAAGAGACCCCCTTGTGTGTCTTGCATAGGTGTCTCTTGTGGTCTACATCCCTATTGCGTGCAATCTAAACCAACACCTGCAGAGTTCATGCTTTATTTATATTTTAGCTTTCTTTCACTTAGGCCAAGGCAATTTACATAGGATTGCTAGGTAGCCTTCCAGCCAGGCTCTAACCAGATCCAGACTTGCTTAGCTTTACCATAGCTGGTATATTGTGCCTTACAACCATGTCCTAAGATGAGTGGGCAAAGTGTAGCAACCCCTCCCCCCCTATATTATTGGTCTGCAATTCCTACCAGAGCCAATTGTGAGGGATGCTGGCAGTTGCAGTTCAACATACGGAAGGCCTCAAGTTCAGGCTGTACATCCATTTCTACTTTAAAATGTATATTTGTTCTTCCAAAAAGAAAGAATTATCACTTCTTCTCTAAACGAATTTAAAGTGATTCAGATTATAAATGATTTATAAAGAATAAAAAACCCTAAAAGCATTAAAAAGAACATTTTCCACGGCAAAAGTAGTGTTATGGTAACTGTAGCTTCACTCTACATTTGTCCAGCCACACTCAGGAAAAGCTCCCCCACCCCCTTTATTTTAAGGGGAAACACTGAGTACAGTAGAAAATACCATGCTAAATTCCTAGCAGTTGATGTTTATGTTTTGGTGGCCTTGGAAAAGTGGAAGACATTGTACTATTTGTATTACATTCATTTTTTATTTTCTTCCTCTATGGAGAATATGCAGGAAATTCTTGACAACATTTTATTGTTGAATGATGATTAGAAAATCATTCCTCTGGTAACTGAAAGAGAGAAACATTTAATGAACACGTTTTTTATGCTTCCCTTAATACCAAAGTTATAATGTGTACAGATCTGGTATGCTGTGCTAGGAGTCACTTATGATAAATGGTAGTGTGTGTGTGTGTGTGTGTGTGTGTGTGTGTTGTCTCTCGACTTCAAGTTGTCTCTCAACTTATGGTGACCACATGAATTTCATAGGGTTTTCTTAGGCAAGGATCATTCAGAGTTGGTTTTACCAGTTCCTGCCACTGAAATACAGTACAACTCCCATGTCCATGGTTTCACTTACCTGCATCTTACCCATGGTTTCACTTACCTGCATCTGAAAAAATACATTCTCTCTAGGTATTTTCTGGGTCCAACTGCCCAATTCTGTGGTATGCCTCTGCCGGATGTTGACCTTAGAGTTTCACTGGAGGACCTAGAAAATGCCCAGAGGTGTGTTCTCTCTAGGAATCTTTAGGTTCTCCAGTGCAACTCTATGGGGCTTACTGCATTCCTAAAAAAAGCAGCAAGGCAGCAGGAACGTTCTGTCTTCTATACTGCCTTATTGCATGACGTCGTTCTTCTGCTATTCTTTCATTCTGGTCCCATGGGTGATTGAGGTAAAACGGGATTTTCTGGTTACCAAAAAGATGCGGTTTTACCTTGGTCCCCCAGGACACTGGAACAAAAGAACAACGGTGTCATGCGGTAAGGCAGCACAGAGGACAGAATGTTCCTGCTCCCCTGCTGCTTTTCTTAGGAATGAGGTAAGGTTCTATGGTATGCTTAGACCAGAAGTTATTCATTTCAGTAAGGTTCACGTTTCCATGGTAAGTCCAGGAACATATCACCCATGGATACGCGGATCATACTGAAAAGCCTACAGCACCTGGTATTTGTTGGAGGTGTCTCATCCAGGTACTAACCAGGGCTAACCCTGCTTAGTTTCCAAGATCAGACAGGATCTGGTGCCTTTAGGGTATTTAATTGTAATACTAACCTTTTAAAATCTTGTACAAAAAGAATAGTGCTTTGTTTATTAATTTTTGTCAATTTTTAAAAGCCCATTCTTCAGCCCACAAGACTCCCAGAATAGCTTATAAGAGCAATAATAAGAGCAATAATAGGTAAATAAAGCAGAGGGAGATTTAAACAGGCATCAGTGATGACAGTTCACAGCTGCTTCCTGTCCTCCTCACAAGCACTTAGTTCTCTGTGAATGGAGGGGAGGCCACGACCTACCTTGGTGAAACAGCAGCAAGTAGAGAAAGTGGTGATAGTAGTTCACATCTACGGGCGACTTTTGATAACCAGTGATTCTTAGCTAATAAAACCTGATGTGATGTGTTGTTTTTACTAGCATGTTATTAGGTAGCTCTTCCTTCTCTTCTTCCCAAATCACATTTTGATGGGGTAGAAAAGATGTCATCATCTTTGCAAATCTAGTTGTGGACCCAGACCTTACCCCCCGTTCCCTTCCCTAAATGATGATGCATACAACTACAAGTTGTGTAAACCATTGTATTGGGTACAAGATAGACATAAGTATTAAGTATAGGTTAGTATAAAATGTTGAGTATTAATTTTTTTAATTTTTTTTATTTTCCACATTTACATATCTTCATTCATTTACATTACATCTCTCTCTCTCTGGCTTTTCTTTGCAAATGAAGATTCAGGAAGGACTCATCCCGCATTTTCTGCAAGCGCGCTGATGACTAAAAAGGCCAATCCGAGATAAACAAGTCCGGTTGCAAAAAGCACAGCAGAAGGTCTCCTTGGGTGATGTTTTTGGGTTGTGATTCTTTCTGCGTTGTCGTTTCTCTTCAAGACTTGTTCGTCGTGAGTTCTCAAATAAGGCTGCAGCATTGTGGATAGTGCGTCTCCATGCCTCCCGATGTGAGGCCAGGGCGGACCACTGTTGGTGATCAATTTGGCCGAGCCTGAGATGTTGTTTCAGGGAGTCTTTGTATCACTTTTTTGGAGCGCCCCTCTTACGCTGACCCGTGGTGAGTTCACCGTAGAGTAGTATTTTTGGGAGGCGATGGTCCTCCATCCTAGAAACGTGCCCTGCCCAGCGCAGCTGTGTTCTCAATATCATGGCCTCAATGCTGGTGATCCCTGCTTGCTCAAGGACAGCAACATTCGTCACATAGTCAGTCCAGTGTATATTTAGGATTGTGCGTAGACAGCGCTGGTGAAAGCGTTCGAGGAGTCGTAGGTGGTGGCGATAGGTGATCCATGTTTTAGATCCATAAAGGAGGATAGACAGTACGATGGCTCTATATACACTGATTTTTGTGCTTTGCCTCAGGTGTTTATTGCTCCAGACTCTTTTGTGAAGTCTTCCAAATGCACTATATGCCTTTGCTAATAATCAAATCTTATCCATCCAAACTCATTCATTATAAACATATATTATCTACATTCAATTATACACATACAGAAAAAAAAGACAACCCATCCCACCCATCCAAATTCTTCACATTCTTTCCATTCTCTTCACATTCTTTCCCTTGACTTCCCCTGCTGCGTGTACTCGATTTGGTTGTATACCTTTTCTCCACCTTAACCTTCTTTTCAAAACAAACCATGTTTGCAAACTGTGATCTTATTTCTTTACAAATAGCAGCTACTGCCTCTGTTCCTACCGTTCCCTTAATCTTTTCCTTAAGTGCGCAGTTTTACCAATTCCTATAAACTTATCATTTTTATCCATTGTCCTCTTAATATTTTGTTCTGTCATTCTTATCCTTAAAAAACTTTTAATACAAGAGCATCTAGTCTAAGAATGCTCAGTCTAAGCTGTTAGGGTTATTTGTGTATTCCATCTCATGTTCAAATATTCAGTAACCGGAGTCCAATCTAAGTTAATTCTCCTAATGTTTCCTTTATTGGGCTATTCTAGTTAGCTTGTCGTTATCTTTCATTTCCAAAAGCTTAAACAGCCAACTTTCCATATCAGGACTCTTTTTACTTTTCCAATTGGCCGCTACTATCAGCTTCGCCGCGGTGACACAGTATAAAAGTATTCTCCAATAACGTTTCTCTACTTGTCCCTCCAATATTGAGGTTATATATAAAAGATACAGTTTGGGGTTTAATGGGTAAGAGATCTTCAGTATCTTCTGTATTGCCCTATGAATTTTCCCCCCAAATTTTCTAATTAACTTACATCGCCACCACATATGATATAGCGAGCCTGGCTCCCTTTCACATCTCCAGCAGTTTTTATTATTTAGCTTATACATTTTACTTAGTCTTATAGGTGTAAGATACCATCTGTTGGTAATCTTTAAATGTTTCTCTTTCAGGTCTTGGCTAGCCGTAAAAGAGTTTGTCCTCCTCCAAGCGTTTTCCCATTGTTCCAATGGTATGGGCTCCCCAATATTCCTTGCCCATTTTATCATAGGATCTCTAACCACCTCTGTTTCCATCTCTCTATCTAGAAGTAATCTGTAAATTTTGGGAAAAAAATTCTTATTAGAACCCCAGATAATTTTATCCAAATCATTCTCATGTTTGTCCAATTTACCTTCTCGTATATCCTCTTTAAATCTGGCACAAATTTGATGGTATGTGAACCAATGAACCTCATAACCCTGGTTTCTGAGTTCCTCCCTTGACTTCAAAATAGTCGTTTCCCCTTGCCAAACTATTAAATCTCTGTATTTGATCCACAAGTCTTGTTTTGTCCATCTATGCTGCCAGGCTTCTATTGGAGAGATCCACAAAGGTATTTTTAAATAAAATTTTTGTTTGATTATTTTCCAGATTCTCATTAACAGTTTCCTAATAGTGTGGTTTCCAAATTCTTTATCGATTGATGTCTTCCCATACCACATATACCCGTGTACACCATATCTTATGTTATCAAATTCTATTTCCGTGAATTTATGGTTATGTAATTTAATCCAACTCTCCAACCAAATCAAACTGGCTGACATATAGTACAATTAGAGATTCGGAAGATTCGCACCCCCTCTTTCTTTGACCTCCAATAACGTAGACCATTTTATCCTGGGTTTACAGCCGTTCCATATGAAATTTTTCAGATCTTGATTCCATTCCAAGAACGGTTTTTCATTTACTATAATTGGGAGGTTCTGAAACAAAAACAACATACGTGGGAGTATGTTCATTTTTACAATAGCTGATTTACCCAATATGGAAAAACTCATTTTCTTGCCATTTCTTAACGTCTAATTTAATTTGTTTCCATGTTTGGATGTAGTTAGCTTCGTAGAGGTTCCTATTTCTCTTGGTTAACCATATCCCTAGATATTTAATCTTTTCCTCCATTCTACCTTCACTCCTCAGCTTCAACTCCTCTTCTTCTTTCTTCGTCAAGTTTTTTGCCAATATAACAGTTTTGTCCTTATTTATTTTGAAACCTGAAAAGTCCCCAAAGGTCTTCATTAAGTTCATGACTTTAACTATATTATCCAAGGGATTTTGCAATATAAGTGATAAATCATCCACATATGCCAATACTTTATGCTCTTGTCCTCTAATCTTCAACCCATTTATCGATTGGTTCTCCCTTATTTGTTTGTTTAGGACCTCCATGGATAGTATAAACAGAAGAGGCGACAGTGGACACCCTTGTCTCGTCCCCTTCTGGATGCTAACTTCCTTTGATTTCTCTCCATTGATTAGTATCTATGCCGTCTGATTTTTATATATGGCACTTATATACCCTAAAAAGTTGGACCCCACCTTCATCTCCTCCAGCACCAATTTCATGAAAGGCCATCTCAGATTAGCAAAGGCCTTCTCCGTGTCGACGAAAATTAAAGCCCCTTTTATATCATTACGTTTTTCAAAGTATTCTAATACTTTGTGTGTGTATTAAAATGTTGAGTATTTAAAAATGGCTGCAACTTGCTGATGGCTGTAAATAGTTGGCCCTATTGCATGGGTCCGAATCCCTTCATTGCCCAACCCTGTGTTGGCCAATGGATCACCGTCAGTTGTCACCAACTCTGCCTGGAGGGGAGAACTGCTGATTGAGCTGTCCTGCTCGATGCTCTCCCCTCCCCTGAAAACAAACTGTTAATCACGTCAGGGGGAAGGGCCTACGTGAACTTGAATTTGAACTTAAACTTGAACTTGATGTAGACCCTCCCCATTCCCCTCCTCTCCGGAGCAGGGCCCATGCCACCCACCTTCCGCCAACCATTACACAGCTATCAACAGGCAGCCCTACTGTCCTTTTCCAAGCATTGGTTGTGCGGCAAGCATCCTTTCTGGGCGGATGTACGTAACGAAAGCCCCAGAACGCCACCTTCCCAATTGTATGATGGACTCAGCGGAAATCCGCCCTGTGCAGCAGTGGTTGCTGCTCCAATCCTGAAGGAGTGGCTCCCGAAGTCCTCCACCGGCAAGCCGAGCTGCCTTAGTGCAGCCTTCATTACACCCACAAACTGGAACCTGGTCAGCGGTGTGCCGTTCCTATGCCGGAAGAGGGGTCCCTGTTCGGCTCCTCGCACTGCCAGGTACCTGCGCATGCTGGTCATGGAAAAGGTGCTGATCCTTCCACATGCTGGAGCTGCAGAGTCGCCCCTCTTCCACGCTGATCACATTTTGAGTGCCATATGTGTAGGCTCAACGCCCCCTCATTAACCTCCACGTCTCACAGCTGCAGTGCCTTGCTGGACCAGTCCTGCTTGGAGGAACATACCACCTCTCCAACTTGCAGGGCCCCGAAGAAGGCTATGGTGTAGGCAGTACTGAACAGCATGGCCTTGTACTCCGAGTGGCACCTACCAGCAATATCCCCACCAGGCATGCCAGCAGCCCATAGGACACAGGTTGCTGAGAGTCAGCCACTTTTGGTGTAATTCTCCCCCAACCTTTCCAGTTGTTGTGGGATGAAAGGTCAAGATACAGTTCCCAGGAGAGCATCCCTTTCTAGGCATTTAATCCCTACCCTTCAAGTGTCCAGTTCCCCACAAGATTGGTTGCTCCATAGGCTGAGCCCTATTTCTGAAAATACTAGCAGCTGATTCATGTAGCTAGGCAATATACTGTTAATTTTTTACTATTTGATTGTAATAATAAATCTTTCTCAAAATTATGTTCAATGCTTACAACAACTTTTATTTAATAAATAACATGAAACCTGTGTAGTGTAAATATCTAACATTCTAACATTCATACAAATTTTAGAAGCTTATACTTGAATTCTGTGACCGTAAAATCTTATATTTAGTAAAATCTGTTCCAAACTATGGGAATGTCTGTCTAAGGGCTTATCCAGAAAGGGGGGGGAAAGTCTTTGAAAGTATCAAGATTTTCCAGTTCTTTTTGTTTTAATTTCATTAAAACAAATATTCATATTCATGAATATTCATGGTTTTGCATCCAAACCCTTTGTTGAAATATCCCAGGTTTCTCTCACTCCACCCTCCCTTGTGTTCTTCCTTCTCCCCCTCCCACTGATCATGGGTCACATTTAGATTCAAGGAATGCTTCATAATTTGACTTTCACCAATTTCTACTGAGCCCCTTTTAATTATAATGATTATTCAGGAGACTTCATTCTTGTCTGGAGTGGCTCTCAGTTTTTCTAGTTCTTTTACACATATATTACTGTATGTGGTTTACACAAATCAGAATAAAAGATTTTATAGGACTTCATTACAGGGGCTAAATTATTATTCCTAGGTTAAACAGCCCCTTTGGCCATTTTGCATAGGAATGATGCTTCAAACCATCATTTTCTTTACAATTTATGTATTTCCTGTTTGATGATAGCCTTCCTGAGATCAGGTGACAAGAACAGCATGGGATATACTAAATGTGGTTGCAGCATAGACTTGTGTAAATGAATTAGGAAACTGGTTTATGTTCAGTCCTTTGTATTTTCTTTTAGCTGGTATGCAGTATTACTGTTATGGATTTGTAGTGTTATAGATCTGTAACTGGTCTGTATTCAGTAAGACTACATAGTTTAACTGGAAACCTACATATATGCCACCCCAGTCCACCTTAAAAGCCAGGTGCTAGATTGGGTGAAGGAGGTCCATTCAACTTCCAATCAGAGTGCAAGGAGGATATTTCCACTCCCCTCCTAGCTGCAAGTGAGCCTGCGACAATCAGAAGCAAGATCCCTTGCTTCTTAGAAAGGAATGCCATGATCACTAAAAGTCAACATGGATTTCTCAAAAACAAGTCATGCCAGACTAATCTTATCTCTCTTTTTTATATATAGAGTTATAAACTTGATATATGAAGGGAATGCTGTGGATGTAGTATATCTTGATTTCAGTAAGGCTTTTCACAAGGTCTCCCATGATATTCTTGCAAAAATGTTAGTAACTTGTGGGCTAGGCAATGCAACTGTTAGGTGAATATGTAAGTGATTGATTGACTGAACCCAAAGGGTAGTCACCAATGGCTCCTCTTCATCCTGGAGAGAAGTGATGCCACACTTCTGTGGGATGCCACAGGGTTCTGTCCTGGGCCCAGTGCTATTTTTTATTTTTTATTTTTATTTATTTATTTATACACCGCTCTTCAGCCAACAAGGCTATCAGAGCGGCTTACAAATTGTTTTAAGCAATAGCTATTTACACATCTACACTGCATTAAACAGTTTCCAATGTGTGTTAGCTAATTGCCCCCCACAAGCTGGGTACTCAATTTACCGACCTACGAAAGGATGGAAGGCTGAGTGAACCTTGGAGCCCACTGGAATCAAACTTGCAACGTGGTGGCTTACAGTACTGGCATATAACCACTGCGCCACCAGGGCTCCCTATTCAACATCTTTATCATAGAGTCATAGAATCATAGAATCATAGAGTTGGAAGAGACCACAAAGGCCATCTAGTCCAACCCCCTGCCATGCAAGAATAAACAATCAAAAACTAGACAAGATTCTGAAATGTAAATATGTATCACTGAATATTAAAACTAGATGGTACAAACCACAGTAGTTCCCATTTCTATGTATAGGTGTGAAAGTTGGAAAGTAAAGAAAGCAATGATTTGGATGAGGGAATAGAGGGTATGCTTACCAGGTTTGCAGATGGCACCAAAGGAGGAGGGGTAGCTAATAATCCAGAGGACAGGATCAGAATCCAAAATGACCTTAACAGATTTGAAAGCTGGGCCAAAACTAATAAAATGAATTTCAGCACGGAGAAATGTAGGATACTACACTTGGGCAGTAAAAATGAAATGCACAGATATAGGATGGGTGACACCTGATTTGATGGCAGTACGTGCGAAAGGGATCTAGTGGACCACAAGCTGAACATGAATCAGTAGTGTGATGCAGCAGCTAAAAAAGCCAATGCAATTCTAGGCTGCATTAGTAGGAGTCAAAGGGAAGTAACAGTGCCACTGTATTCTGCTTTGGTCAGACCTCATCTGGAATACTGTGCCCACTTCTGGGCACCACAATTCAAGAAGGATATTGAGAAGCTGGAACATGTCCAGAGGAGCGCGACCAGGATGGTGGGTGGTCTGGAAGCCATGCCCTATGAGGAGCAGCTTAGGGAGCTGGATATGTTTAGTCTGGAGAACAGGAGGTTGAGTAGTGACATGATAGCCATGTTTAAATATTTGAAGGGATGTCATACTGAGGATTCAGCAAACATATTTTCTGCTGCTCCAGAGACTAGGACACAGAGCAATGGGTTCAAACTACAGGAAAAGAGATTCCACCTACACATTAGGAGGAACTTCCTGACAGTAAGAGTTGTTTGGAAGTGGAATCTACTGCCTCATAGTGTGGTGAAGTCTCCTTCTTTGGAGGTTTTTAAGCAGAGGCTTGATGGCCATCTGTCAGGAATGATTTGATTGTGTATTCCTGCATGGCAGGGGATTGGACTGGATGGCCTTTGTGGTTTCTTCCAACTCTATAATTCTATGATCCCTGTCACAAGTCCTTATCACAGTCTTGCTCACTGGTGGTGTGTGTGTAGAAATATCTTCCTTGTACCCTATAGCTACGTTTGACAGGAACCTTGGAAACAACCGCCCCGATTGTTTTTAGCAGAGGGGTGGGGTATAAATAAACTTTATTTATTTATTATTATTATTATTATTATTATTACTGAAACTTAAGCTCAGGGAGTTGAACTCAAGAGTAAACATTCAAATGATACCCCCTTCCCTTTTTGTTGAAAGACTGTGGAGACAAACGAAGGCTGCTGCAAATTTGCAATAATGTGCTGGAGTGAGCATTATTTCCTCTCATCTAGATGGGTCCCCACACTTAGGAGATTATCAGACAAGTGCCTAAAAATGTTATTACGGCACTATATTTTTCAGTGTTTGTGTTCTGGTGCAATGATGTGCATTTTCACACACTGCTGTGATAATGATACAGAATTGCCTAAAGAATCTGGCAATACGAGCCCTCGTGCTGTTTCTCCATGAACGTGATTTTGGTGTGTCTGGCAAGAAGATGCGAGTGCACTAAAAAGTCCCCAAACACCAACATTAAAAAAGAAAATGTTCAGAAAAGTCCAGATACATGTTCAGAAACTTGCAGGCAAGACGGGGAGATTCATAAAAAGAGCGCACGGTACCTAGTTTTCCCGTTCGCATCCAGAAGTATTCTGGCAGGACCTCCCATTGATTCTGGAATCATGCCAGCATAACAGGGTGCCTTGTCGCACACACTAAAATCCAGAACACAAACGCTATGGGAGATCAATTCTCGACTTCTCCCCATCAATAAAAAAGAACTCTCTTGTAACAGGAACAGAATGCTTGCATAAAGTGTTGGTTATTACCTTTAAAGCTCTTTTGGTTGGTTATTACCTTTGGTTGGTTATTACCTTTAAAGCTTAGGGCCAGGTTATCTGCGGGATTGCCTTCTCCCATATAATCTGCCCCGTTCTCTTAGGTCCTCTGGGAAAAACGTACTCCAGCCAATTAGAACTAGTCTGGCCACAGTAACCCAGAGGGCTTTCTCCGCCACTGCTCCCAGGCTGTGGAACAGCCTGATGGAGAAGATCCAACATCTTGTTGATCTAGATGTTTTTAAGAAGGCTATTAAGACGGATCTCTTCCAGCAGGCCTTCCTAGATTTGCTTAATGCTCAGCTGCCATTTTACCATTTTACTACTGTCCATTTTACTATTTTTATTCTCCATTTTATGATCTTCTCTATGTTGAGTTTGTTTTAATATTTGTATTTCTATTTAAAAATTTGAATTAATTTATTATAATAGAGACTGTTTTAATGATACCATTTTAAACTTTGTATTGGACTATTGTTCAATGTTTTGTATGTTGTTTGCTGCCCCGATCCTGGTGGGACAGGAGGGATATAAATAAATCTTTAGATTTTCCTTGGGTTTTTAAAAATATTATTATTATTATTATTATTACGATTACGCTGGGGCACAACGTCATATGATAAGGAAGCCCTGTTGCGATCTCATGGTGTCATTATAATGCCATTTTTGATGGGTCTGATAATCTCCATACAGTAACTAAGTATTTGATCTAGGATTATAAAGATTATTATTATCAGCAGCAACACCAACACCAATATTTCTTTTTCACTGCAGTTGTCAAAAACGTGGACACTGGATTTGATACAATTTACTACAAGGAACACCTATATGAACTTACCCATATCTGACTATAATTTTTGGAGGCGCTGCTTGTTAGCCCATGATCAAGGCAAGTAAAGTTGGTGGGCCCTCTCCTTGGTCCTTGGAATTTCTTTTATAAAGTGTTAAAACTGATCTTCTCTTCTTGCCTTTTAATTTAAAATGTTTACGCAGTTCACTGCATTTGAAACTGTATTTTATTGCAATTGGTTGTATTTAAAATTATTATTTATATTTAATAAGATTTTATTGTTTGATAATAATATTTGTTTTTGTTTTCACTGTGAGCTGCTTAGGAAGACTATGATGTTTAAAGGCATTAAATTGATTGAATGCTTAAATAACAAAAATTAGACATTGGGAGATATGGATGGATTGATCACTGCCTTTTGTAAAAGGGAGGGGGAGTTGAAAGCAGTTATGCAAGTCTCTGAATTGGACAGGGAAGGCTATTTAATTCTCTTGCTCGCTCACTCACTCAGTCTCTTTCTCTCTCACACACACACCTTATTTTCCCAATCAAAATTGTGCCTACGTCATCCAGTTGTTATTTTTCCTCCTAGGAAAACTATACAAACAGGTGTTCTCTCTCAATTACAAATGGAAGTTTGGGAAGGGCGATTTAGGTTTAGAAAATCTGAGGGACAGGTGGTCCAATCACTGTTTTTCTATGTGGCTGAGTTTGGCCTTCAGACTTTTTTGTCATGTATGTAGGTTTGGCTTTTTCACTGGAATGGGTGAGCAGATTTGGCCCTCCAGATGTTTTGGTCTGCAGTTCCCATCATCAATCCTATTAGCTATGCTGACTAAGGCTGATAAGATTTGCAGTACAACAAGACCTGGAAGCCCACAATTCTGCCCCCCTCCAGCCAGAGCCTTTCACATAGCTCTCAAACAGGTAAGTGGGTGTGACACCATATGATGTCAGTCTTTGTTAACCCACAGTTCCTTCATTCATCACAGTAGCATCCAGATTTGAGGTTTAGGTGCAAAAAGAATGGTAATTGCCCTTGAATTCAATTTCAGTCCATCACAGCCTTACTTGCTGGTGGGAGGGAGCTGGAAACATCATCCTGCTGTGTTTCAATCACCAGTAAAACAGACATTCATCCCTTGGAATAGTTTTCTGGAGTTTAAGGTGGGATTTGGGGTGCATTTACAATAGTACATAGCATAATTCAATATGGGGTAATAAGTAATGTAACGCAATACAGAGATCTGTAACTGCAATACAGCCCACAGCTTTAGCATTTCTGTATATCTTTTCTCATGGTGAAGACTAACCAGACATGGGCCTGAATAATACTCGCAAACATAATTTGCACAAAATATGAGTTGATTTTGTGTTTGGTCAAAATTGAGGTTTTTAGTAGAAAAGTAAAAGGGTGGGAAGTTATGGTGATAAGACCACATACTCTCCCTATAAAAAACAGGATTTCTATTCATTGACACCTCCCCCCCCCCCGATTGAGGGGAAATACTTTTTTTTTTCAACTGTTGTGACTTTGTGCTTCACTGAATTATGTTAAATCTCAGGTCTTTCCCCTGGACCAAGGGAGAGTAGTCTAGTCTACACAGGGTTGTCTGGATTAAAATCTACCCTAGACATTACACCCAAGGATGTTCTGTTACCCAGATTGTGTGGGGTCCGTGGGACCCACTTGTAACCTCTGAGTTATATTATATTGGGGAATTTTGATTAGTTCAAAAGTATGACTGTGAGAGATTCAGTAACTTTGGGATCTTTATACCTGTGTATACCAGTACTCATTAAGAAGACTCCAAGCCAAATATAAAATAAAAATGGTTTTTATTGAAAAATAATCATGGAAACATTCACACATGTACTCACGTTCACAAGTATTCACACAAGGCTAACAAAGAATTAGGAGGAAGTATTTGGATAGAGGAATAGATTTGGGGAATGGTCTATAATTACACGTCCAGAGAGCAGAGTTTTATGTAGCAGAAAAGGACTCAGGCTTGAATCTGAGGGTTACACAACAGACGGGCAGAGTAAGGGGCAGAGCATGTGGGAAATATGCGCATAGGGCTGTGATTTGAGGGTAATATTTATACCCAATATTGTACCCTTAAGGGGTGTTTTGAGAGTAAAAAGAATACAGTTGTCCCTCCATATCCATGGATTTTAATATTCAAAGGCTTGAAAATATTCTTTAAAAAATAATAATCCTAAAAGCAAACCTTGATTTTGCCATCATATATAAGGGACACCATTTTGCTATGCTATTGCATATAATGGGACTTGAGTATTCAAGGATTTTGGTATCAATGGGAGGTCCTGGAACCAACCCCCAGTGAATATTTTGAGAGTATGACTCACTGCTGGATGCATACAGGGAAATTTGTACATTCTACCCTAACAACTGTCTAAGAGGGATTTGCTTAATTTTGTCCTGGTTGTGTTTGGGTTGGGGGAATTTCCAAGACAACTTCTTAGGTCTTTGGTTGATCTTTACTTGAACCCATCTGTGGCTGCTTAGTCTACCATGGACCTCATGAACTGTCTAACATTGCCAAATTATGAATTATTGGAGGGATGGGGTGTAAGGCAAGGTAACAATTCCTTCCTTCTTCTTTTTTCCTGAAGTCTTGCATAGTTGTAAGTTTGAATCTTAATATGTTTTCTTTTATGCAGTGTAGCTAAACAAAATACCTCAGTTCTGTTGGGGGGCAGTGTATCCTCCTTAATAGTGCAGATGTTTTGTGGCCATGCTAATACATTAGAAGAGAACAACAAGCAACCAAATACTTTCCTGTCACTAAAATAAACATAAAAATGACAGTACTGTATACAACATCCATTTGTACAGTCTAAATAGTGCAGATTTGATAGATTGGCCAGTAGAGATTTCCCAAAGAAGTGATGTGGGCACAACATGATGTAACAAGTAGAGCACTGGATTTTCATGTTAGCCGCTCATCTCTGAAACTCAAAATTAAAACCTAAAATTCTGTGGCAAACAAACTGAGCAGCTAGACTGGTTATCCTGTTCTGGGTTTCCTCTTATTAGATACTGAATTATTCATTCATGGACAAGTTTATAAACTGTCTCTGTCTTGTCTTTTTTTTTTTTTTAAGTTTTAATATACTCTATGTGGATATGATATATTTTAACTTATGTGATTTTTATTGTATCGTAATACCTTTTGCTGTTGACTATGGCTTTGTGCAATAATTTTGTTTGTTTGTTGTTTACTCTTACTGGTAGCATAACTCTAGGAAGTCAGGCAGAGGCCTTTCCTCCTTTATTTAGCCCCTGGGGAGGCAGAGGGACTGTGGAGGGATACACTTAGGAATAAAATGGCAGTATGAGAAAGCTTTAAACTTATCCTACCTATGTGTAATGTTTTTCTTATCCCTCCGTCTGCCTGTCTGGCTACGCAAAACTTACTTCTGAGTAAAACTAAAAAAAGTTTCAACTGACATATTTAACACAGCATGTTACATAGTTTAGTCATGAAGGAGAGTGGTGTCTCAGATAGCTATGCATATTTTTGTCATAGATGATCCAGGACATTTCAGGCTTCCTAGGGACTGCATTATTTGGGAAGTAAAAGTGAAGAGTTTACACACAGTAAATGTTCTGCTATTCTAGCCCTGCAGACAAATCCCTGGATTATTGGAATAGATGGGGAAATAGTTTCCTTGGTAATTTTACTCCAGTTCTACCCAGTTCACAGAGTAATATGTTGTTTGTACACTGTCCATTCCAGTGGTGGTTCCTCCTCCACACTTCTCCTACTACAGGTTGACCCCTGAATCCATGGGGGATACGTTTTAAGACCCCCCCCATGGATACCTGAAACTGTGGATAATAGGGAACCCTATTATTTTCAATGAGATGAACACTGGAAGTTGAACATAGAATTCCATTGGAAGACCTCGAAATGCCTAGAGAGAACATAGCAATAGCATTGATATTTATATACTACATATCAGTGCCAAAACACTCCCTAAGAGGTTTACAATATTTTTTTAGCTAATTGCCCACAGCAAACTGGGTACTCATTTTACTGATCTACGGAAGGATGGAAGGCTGAGTCAACCTTGGAGCCCTCTGGGATTGAACTCCTATATATATTATATTTAACTTTTTTTTTTTAACTTGGATAAGTGAAACTGTGGATATCGAATCCATGGCTACAGGGATCAACCTGTACTATGATTACTATTTTTTTGTTATGAATATCAGCCAGCAATGCTGACCATCTCTGCCATTCAGCTGATTACCAAAATGTTGAGTGTGAGAGATACCTCCTTGGAAACCAAAATCCATCATCTTCCTTCATTGCCTCCCCCACTCCCCAAGTCTCTTCATATATGTACATCAAATTGTAAGAGTCAGAGCAAAGTAGGGAGAGGTAGGCTATCAGCTGAAGTTGTCTAGGAGTGCAAGTACCTTTTGTTGAAAATACGATGTTGTGCAGTGTTAATTTAGTCTAAGTGCTTTCCCTTGAAGCTTCTCTTCTCTCAAAAGAGTGTCTTACCCCTTTCCACATTTTAACCAACATATATGATGTTGCACTAACATTGGACTTGCAGTTTATGAACTTTATCAGACCACCCTCCTCAAAAGTTGTTTCGCTGGCATAAATTATGACGTTTTTATGCTGGCAAAAGAACTCCCCACACCAGACTTTACCTTGCTCCTGTTAAAGAGGCAGTCCAGGCACTAATGGGGACTGAATGAAGCTCCGTTCACTTCCTGGTTTCAAATCCCACTGATTCTTGCGAGAAGGCGCTAGTGCGGGAAATTTTTAAAAATCAAATTAATACAGAAAAAGTTAACACAAGCACAAAAGCACAATTTTAAAGTCCCAAGTAAATAGTGGGGGAGGGGGTCATAAAAAGGGCGTCCTCTACTTGGCTGTCATAATCTCACCCGGCAGTGTTTACCCATTCATGCTGCATTCACAGGAGTACAATAGTGCACGGATTCAAATGTGGGCAGTGCCAGCAACAAATCGCTATGGGGGAATCAATTGACAGCTTGGACTGTCAATAAAATAGGACTGCTTTTTTATTTTACATGCTCGTAAAAGGGCGACATTGTCTGGTATGTGCGCCCTTTCGCACTCATTAATCATCCTTATGACGCCTTATTTGACCGGTTTGAAAAAGTTCTGTGTAGTAACACATTCAGTGTAAAGAAGCAGTGCATTTAAAACCTCAGCAGTTTCATTTGCCAGACTTAAGTTTCGATTATGAATATCAAGCCAAGGTTAAGCTAACCACTTGGTATATGGTTTGAGGCTGATGCTGGCTTGGTGTTGGCTGCATTTATTCCACTTCTGGGTGGCTTGCACTGCTTGTGAGCATGTTGCTTTAAGATCATTACTGTGAGAATTTTCATGTTAACAGTCTCTCTGGTTTGTCAGCAGTTTTAAGAACAAGAGAGAGAATATTTAAAGATCACAAGGAATCAGCTTAGCGGTCAGGTCCTGAGGGGGTCATTTGACCATATTTTAGCCCAAGAACCAAGTCCTTGAGGTGACATGTACGGTAGTTTATTGTGCAGACCCCAGTGAATGGCAGCTGTGACGGACTGCTTTGTTCAGGTGCAACAGGAGCCATCTTTTCCATTGCTTTAGGTTTTATTGCTGCATCCTTTTAAACATCTTTATGCAATCAATAAACCATAATTCTGTTGTACTTTGATTCAACTTGACAGATCCTTCAGCCTGATTGGCCTAAGACCTGAGTGGATCAAGGCCTGGTAACTGTTACTGGCAGTGGATCTCCTGCCTAATAAGAGTGTTTGGCTATTTCCCTCCACCTCATTTTTATATGTATATTTGTAGAATAAACCACATATACAAATGCCATATGTCTCTAGTGAAGTCTGCACCAAAAGTAAGGCAACCCATGTAACCACTTCACCACTGAGGAAAGTAGAGAACACATAATATTATGGGGATGGGATAATGTATTTTAAAAATTCATGTAGAGCAGAGATTCACTGCTTTGTGATTTCAGCTATTATAAGTTGTGAAAAAGTCAGTGTGACATATGAAGTTTCCTCTTTGCTGATTTGGGGGCAGAAGAGAAAAGGTGAAAAGAAAATGGAGGAGAAGTTAAGACGGTAGCTGAGGTTTCTTTCTGCTGTGTTAAAGAAGAACAAACAGCTCATTTGTTCTGGAGGTGCTGCACATCTGTTTCTGTGTCTAATCATTGTTAATTATAAAAGCCCATGTCTCAGTAATATTCCCAGTCCCAGAGCTATGGTGTGCTTGTTGCCTTATTCTGCAGTGTTTATTTCTAACTTTTGGCACTGCTTCATTTCATTATCAAACACAAAAAGGTAGAGCCTTTTCCTAGATCCTTGGCATGCACTACAAACTATCCAAGCTTAATACTAAAGCAGTGACTAATCAGGAAAATCCCACGAGGAAGCTTTGTAATAGCTCTTGCAAGGGTAACAAGGACAATTTCCATAGCCGTGGCATTTTAAGCCAAACAAAATGCAAGCAACTCTATTTTTATTCTTGCATGCCCAAAAAGCAAGCAAGCAAGCCCCCCCCCCAAAAGACAGAGAAGGTAACCACATCTTTTGCAAACAGAAGAGCGACATGATTAACATGCAAAGCTTGTGTTTTTTATCATAGTAGGGCTAATAGTGAATTTCTATTAATTGCTGGATGTTGTTTTGTTTGGCAAATCCAGGAAGCAGTTTACATGGCTACACAGTGCTCTGGTTCACAGTGCTTCTGAAATAGTATTATTGTAAGGGGCTAATACTGATTAGGGATAGTTCCCTGAGGAAGAAGGGCCTTTTGATGATTGAGTCATTTCCTTTCTCTGTTGTGCTTCAGTGATACAGTGCTTCTCTCTTACAGATACACACCCCTTATGCCCAAAGAGTTGTCCAGCAGGGCGTTCAGAACTTCATGTCACGGCCTGAAGCAGTGACAGATGGGTTTATAGATCCTGGAGGAAGTGACAAAACAGATACCACCTGAAATACATTACAGGAGCTGGTGTTCACCTCTCACAGAATATGGATTTTTGCTTCAGCTGGAACCAAGGCTGCCAGGCTCTTTCACAAGTAATTAATCTGCTAAATACCCTTGTATGACATATACCCTTTCCAGGCTCCCCGGCCCCCAGGTCCAACCCTTGGAATCCTGTCATTCACTGTGCCCTTGTTTCCCACTTAATGCCTTCCAGGGAAACGTTTACATGGCAAAAATGTCCTCTGATGAAGTCGTGATGAACTCTAGTTGTTCACACATTCATTGTGATGATCTCATGCTCTTCAGAAGGGGGGGCACCTTAAAACCTTCAAGAAGTGGGACTTTCTGTCCCACAGTTTGTCCTGCGTTTTTAAAAAAGTCACGGATGGTTGTGAAAAATCTGAAATGTGAACAGGTTGGGACAAAATATCTCAGGAGTAGTTAATGCCCGGAAATCAAGGTGGGCAGGAGCAAGCACAGAGTTCAGAGAAGGAGGGGTCAGTGACCCTTTTTCAAATGATTTTTAAATTACCAACCTCAGCAGCCATTGTTTTCCTGCGCCTTCACCTGAGAGGACAGTGTTATGGATGCCGAAAATGGTACATGAGCAAGGAAAGGTGGATGCGGCATCTCCTGGTCCCATGCAGAGACAATAGACTTGTTCGCTATTTGGGGTGAACAGAAGGTGCAGGAGCAGCTGAAAGAATGCCACAGAAATACAGACCTTTTTGAAAAAATAGCTGCAGAGATGAGGCGCAAGGGGTGGAATGCTGAAGAATGCCAGGGGCTTCCATTATTCGTCTCCAGTGTCTGGTAAAACTGGCCCTTCAAGTTTTTGAAATTGGATCGGCAGTGGAGGCCTGTCCTGATGAAGTCCCTTTCCGGGAGGAACTATTCCACCTCCAAAAAGAAGTTGCGGTTCCTCCAGTTAGAGGAACACATGAGGCGGTCCAGCACACCAACCTGCTGGGAGAGACTCTCCAGAAGGAGATTGGTCTCATGGGTCCCCCAGTAGGCGATACGCTGGGCCACTCGATCACGTTCTCTAACCCCCTCAGCCATCAGAATGCCATGAGGCAGTTTGCAGAAACTCGAGTTTTTATATTTTCATAAAGACCATTAGAATCTGTCCTTACCTATAGGAATCCGCAACATAACTTTTTAAATTTTAAAAATCTGTGTCTTGTAAACAATTGGTGTTCTGGCGGAGTTAACTACTTTCCTGCACTTAGCCACCTCACAGACCCATTGGGGGGGGCGGTTAAAGTCCCCTTATTGTTAATTACAAACATCAGTTCAACAATGTAGCTGCTTAGGTGTTCATAAACTGTATCAGTTCAAACAAGGTTATGAACATGAGCTGTGCTTCTTCTAAACAACATATACAAGCAGTTGCCACCCTTCATAGTTCAATAGTAAACATCACGGTAGAATCATAATATACTTTTTATTTTGCGATTTTACATATTTTCACAACTAGACTAGGTTTTAAAAAATCATAGCTATGTTACTGCATAACATAATGCATAATGTTAATGCATAATATTAATGCATAATGTTAATGTTAATGCATTAACATAATGCTATGTTAATGCATAAAGGGTGAAAGCACTGATACAGCATAGGTGTGTTAATTGTATCGATTCCACATAACACACTACTTGGTAAGTTGGAGGAGTACTGTCGCATCTGTTGCATGAGAAGAAGGAGACGTAACCGTCTGACACAGGACGTTTTCGGATGCATGAAATATAACGCAAGCAGCCTCATCGCGTTGTGAGGCTGCTGCGTTGCAGAGCGTCGGTTTCGGATGACGCTCTCCCCTGCCGGTACTGTTGCGGTACCGCGGGGAGAGTTGAGGGTCATATTTCATTGATTTTTAAGCACGAAAGTTGATTGTGCTTAAAAATCGACAAAATATGATGCTCAACTCTCCCCGCGGTACTGCAACAGTACCGGCAGGGGAGAGCGTCATCCGAAACTGACGCTCTGCAGCGCAGCAGCCTCACAATGCGACAAGGCTGCTTGCGTTATACTTCATACATCCAAAAAAGTCCACACTGCCAACGTCTCCTTCTGGCAAGCATTTTTATGGTACCTCGAATGAGGACAGCAATAGCCATACAGCAGGCTATTGAACTTTCCATGATTAAAACTATACGAAAGTTATGGTGGATCACAGTCACTGTCGACCTGGCAAATGTTCACTGACCAATGCAGAAGCTTGAGCAAACATTTGTTGCAGCCAATAGCATCACTTGTGGTGGGAAACTCCTTAGGGAGTACGTCACTAAGGTTGTGAAAAAATGAGTAATCGCATCCTTGACTGACAGTTAAAAAAAATCCTGGAAACTTTCCCCATGTAAACAAACAAACAAACAAACAAAAAACATGGGATACTATGTCTCGGGATCTTGTTTTTGTCATGCAAAAAGTTGACATGTAAACAATCCCAGGATATTGTTTATTTGGGGACAAATCGTGTAAACAATGAAACTAACTCAGGATGAGGATATCTCATTTCTCCCCAGGGTAAAAACTGCTGTGTAACTGAGCCCCTGGATTAGGTACTTGGACTTCAGGGTGACCCATTATATGTGGCTCTGTGGCTGTGTTGTGGTAGGGTTGCTGTGGTTAGTGTGATGAGCCTCCACTTAATTAATATGAACAGATAGAGACAGTGGCAAAAACAAACAAGTGGAAGTTTATTAAGACACATGTAATTAATATATTAACCCTTGAGCTCTCAGTCACAGCTCCCTAAACCCCCAGTCAGTTCTCCTGTCTCTCTGACTGACCTGTTTCTATATCATCTGTTCCTTATCTCTCAGACATCAAA
Organism: Gambelia wislizenii; assembly: GCA_030847615.1. Taxonomy (NCBI): domain Eukaryota; kingdom Metazoa; phylum Chordata; class Lepidosauria; order Squamata; family Crotaphytidae; genus Gambelia; species Gambelia wislizenii. The sequence continues at coordinate 390,977,784 of JAUMIR010000001.1, read as the reverse complement.
ACCTTATCTCTGTGTCAACTTTCCCCTATCTGCTTTCGGACAGAAAAATGTTCTGTTTTGTAACATTTCTTTCTCTCCCTGCTACAGCCTGCCTTCACAGGATTCCCTGAGCTGTGATTGGCTGTCTTCAGCCAGGCTCAGCTCCTCCTTCACACCTTGTTAACACTACCCTTCCAACTTAAGTTAATCTTCTTGCAGGGTTTTCTTGGCAAGATTTGTTCAGGGAGGGTGGTTGCCTTTGCCTTCCTCTGAGGCTGAGAGAAAGTGACCTGCCCAAGGTCACCCTGTGGGTAGCCATGGTTGAGTGGGGATTTGAAGCTTGGTCTTCAGAGTCATAGTCCAACACAAACCACTACACCACACAGGCTCTTCTCATAGTAGAATATGTAGGCCTAAATTCAGTTGTTTGATTCAGAGTAGACCAGCAAAAACTAGAAAAGTCAGGAAGTGAAGCTACTGTATATTTTGTGAAATATAATGAAGACAAATGTAAGATAAATTTACATAAATTCAACCAAAGAAGTAAATGTAATTTGTTGTAAATGTATAATACATGTACATATAATATATTGTGGATACACAAATATACAGTATGCCTGAAGAACACATGGGAAGATCTGCTTTCAAAGAGTCATAGAAACTGATTCAAAAATTGATTCCAGCAATGATATTTGGATCTTGCAACATTATATTGGGGTGAGTTGAGCAGAAGAAACAAAGTAGTCTACTGACATTTGTATTTCAGTTCTGCAGCAAGATTCTTAAGTGCATTCTATTTCTTTTGTATCCCATTTTCTGCTTTAACAGTAAACAGTGCTTTTTCCATGTAATAGAACAGTTCTACTGAGGCATCTTACCCAGACCTTGGCATACTGCTTTTAAGCATTTAAATTCTGGATAAACAAACTGAAGCTGCTATCATCAGAGCTTGGGAACATTATATTTTTGGACTGCTACTCCTAGAATTCATCTGGCAGAATGGTACTGCCCAGGCTGGCTGAGGAATCTGGTAATTAGCCCAAAAAGTAATTTTTCCAAGCTCTGGTTAGAATAATGCAGACATTTGAAACTCCAGCTGAAGGAACTAGGCAAAGGTTGAATCCTGTCTATGGACATCCCTCTCAGTCCATAGAAAGTGGTCCATAAAATCCAAAGGTTTCAGTCCTAACATACTCTCCCAAGGACCATAGGACCAGGTAGCAGCATGGAAAACTACTTTATACTGAGTCAAACTATCAATTCATCTAGCTCACTATTATCAATTCTGTCAACTATGGCTCTTTCCACTACAGTTTCAGATAGGAGTCCTAGCCCTACATGGAGATCTTTGGTGATCTTCCATCCATGTTTTACCCAGTTTTGACCCTGCTTAGTTTCTGAATCAGACAATATTCACCATTGGATATATCATGGCTTGGATCCAATGGGGTACTCAGAGGAAGGGAAAACTCTCATCAGATTGGCAGCACAGAGAAATCACCTCCTTCTGGATCTGCTGAGAAAGCTTCAATGTGGTTTTCATGCCACATACAGCAAAACTGAGCACAGAACTCTACAGAGGAAATCCTGGCTAAAGCCTACATTGATCATCATATGTGTATTCAACAGCACAGGCCATTTTGCAAACCAGCATGGCTTCCAAATGCATTCACATTGCTGCAGAATATATGTCAGGCTGCTTTATATGAGCCAAATGTAGGTTACAGTGAATTCCAGCAATGCCCCAGAACAGGAGGACTTATTTTATCAAGATGTTGCAGATATGATGCCCATTATCCATTGCTTTGTGGTTGTTGCAGTTTTTTTAAAAATGGGCCCTTTTGCAATGACATTTAAGGACAGAAAAGGAAGGCTATCACATCTAAACTAAGCCTAGATGTTTCAAAGTGCTTTCCCTCTGGAGGTGCAGTAATTGCTTTACGATTAGACAGGAAGCTGTATCAGCATTATTGCTCCAAAGGAGCCAGTGTTATCAAAAAACAACACATCAAGGCCTGTCCTCACAGGAAGGGCATCGTGAGTAATCATCAGAGCTTTAATCCAATTGGCTGTGGGTCTCTTTGTGTGGATGGTATAGTATTTGGGGGAAATACTGTCTACTACCACCATGGATGTAAAGATTCAGGATGTTTTTAACCAAGTTCTGTGCACATGGTATTTTTTATTCAAATGCAGGTAAATACCCTTTGGCCTCAGAGCAGACACTTTTCTAAATGGTAAACCTGCATATGAACATTTGTGCAATGAGTTACAAGGAAGGTACAGTATTTCAGTAATATATTTAATAGGTGCTTTTGCAAAATGCAAGGTATCCTCATCAGATATTAGAGAATAACAAATTTGGATGTTAACAGGAACATAAGTCAGTAGTGTGATGCAGCAGCTAAAAAAGTAAATGCAATTCTAGGCTGCATCAATAGGAGTATAGTGCCTAGATCAAGGAAAGTAATAGTGCTGTATCCAGTTATGGGTACTACAATTCAACAAGGATATTGACAAGCTGGAACATGTCCAGAGGAGGGCTACCAAAATAGAGGGAAATCTGGAAGCCATGCTCTATGAGGAGCAGCTTAGGGAGCTGGGTATGTTTAGCCTGAAAGGAAGGTTAAGAAGTGATATGATAGCCCTGTTTAAATATTTGAACGGATGTCATACTGACGATGGAGCAAGCTTGTTTTCTGTGGCCCCAGAGACTAGGATACAGAGCAATGGACTCAAACTACAGGAAAAGAGATTCCATCTAAACATTCGGAAGAACTTCCTGACAGTAAGAGCTGTTCGGAAGTGGAATACACTGCCTCAGAGTGCGGTGGGATCTCCTTTTTTGGCGGTTTTCAAGCAGAGGCTGGATAGCCATCTGTCAGGAATGCTTTGATTGTGTATTCCTACAGGGCAGGGGGTTGGGCTAGATGATCCTTATGGTCTCTTCCAACTCTATGATTTAATGATTTATTGCTTCTCTCTTCACTGATCTGTCCCAGTGGCTTCAAACAGATTTTGACTTAAATGAAATTCATAAAATAGACTAGAGCTGTGTAATGCACAGGAGTCCAAGGATCATATTCCAATCATTTACTTTCTGAGACCACTGAAAAAAGATTGGGCCTAGTTTTCAGCTGACCCAACAGAATGTGGTGGCCAACCATGTTAAAAGCTACTGATAGGTTTAGTAGGATCAGCAGGATGATATGTCCCCTGTTGATAGAGAAGATGAGGTAAATCTCTTCTTCTGTGTGGTGTGTACAGTATGTATATGAGTGGAGGAGGGGAAATTGGAGAGATTGGGTCCATGGTGGATATTTTAAAACATGCTAAAATGGGAATTATTCCATTTTCTGTCTCATAAAATATGATATAAGGCAATTCATTGCATATGATATAAGGCAGAAAAAAAATCCTTAATACAAACCTACTTGGCTTGACAAAGTGAGAACTCTTGAGAAGGATTTCATCATACTCTGTTAAGTAGGGTAGTGGTAACTAGAATTATATACCTGTTTGAATTTTTTTTTTTAAAAAAAAAAATCTAAACTATTAGAAAAGGGAACAGTGATTTCAGTGTTTGAACTCATTTCTGCATTGTAAACCTGAAAATATGGATGCCCTTTATTAATTATTCTGGAGATTATCAAAAGGATATAAGCTTGATATCGAGTAATCTTCAAAGCAAAACTAAGAAGTCAGACTGGAAATCAGCAATAATTTTATCTCCCACTGATGTCATTAATAATGCCACATTGCATCATGTAAAGCAAGTTTAAAAAAAAAAAAGCAACAACCCTGTATTGATCAGTGCAATTAGTTAACTGACATTTTAATACCAAATTGCACCTCCCCGCCACCAATAAATTAACAATTTAAGTAATAACAAGCAAAAACCTGGACAGCCGGAAGTCTCAAAAGGCTATGCACTCATTTCTTTTTTCCCCCTTTTTTTTAATCTATGTGGAGATAGCAAAGAAAAAAGATTGAAATACAGTTGTCCCTTCATATTTGCTGGGATTTGGTTCCAGGACCCCCTGTGGATACCAAAATCCGTGAATACTCAAGTCCCATTATATGCAATGGCATAGCAAAATGGTGTCCCTTATATAAGATGGCAAAATCAAGGTTTGCTTTTTGGATTATTATTTTTTTAAAGAATATTTTCATGCTGTGAATAATTAAATCTGTGGATACCAAATCTGTGGATATGGAGAGACAACTGCAGTTATTTTACGTTCTCTTTGTATTCAAAGCCAACAAATATATTTGAATTTAGGATGAATTTAGTTTGGCTTCCAGTCTTACTATAAGAATACCGGAAGACAGTTGAAGAGTTGAAAACAGTGTCAGTGTATATTCTCCATTTGTTTGTTCTCCAGTGCTGAGAGCCACTGAACGTGTTGTCTCTTCTAAGTCTTTTTTGTCTTGTTATATTATTATACATGGTACATTCCACATATTCAAATGCAATAAAAATACTGAAGATGAATTTTTTTTTTCTAATACTTTTTGGTAACCTGCCATATTGAGTGATAATGAAGAATATTAACTAGATATATAGTAAATATTATAATAAGCATATTTCATAATAAAGTCCTCTCCATTGACATCCCCTTGTCATGGGCAAGAGGCTTGCATACCCTAATGATGTTTTGAGCTATGCTGGCGGTGGCATAATAGCCACTGGTAGGGTCTCCCATGCCAGACAGGTCAAAACCGAAGGGTCTGACAAAGAGCATCAAAGGGAAGGATGGGCTCTCTAGCCTATGGCAACCGTCCTAGGAGAAGGAAAACTCTAATCCCAAACCTGGGAAGATGGTGCTCGTCCAACTCTGTAAGATCAACCATCTAAGAGAAGGAAACTCTAATCAAACCTATGGCCTGAGGACCTCACTGCTACCGTCCATGCTTGCAAGGCCAGCAGATGAACCTTTAGTTTAAAGGGTGAGACCAGTTCTGTGCACACTGCACTCCACCAGAAAAATCCATTGCACAGGCTCGAAGGACAAATCCAATTCCAAAAAAAAAGCCCTGTAGTGATAGGCAAGGGATGAAACGGCAGGTGTAAAGATGCACTGGAAGCCGCAGACCCAACCCTGCATGCTGGGTGTTCAGGACTTTGGTCGCTCGAGGCTGACCCGGGAGATGACAGTCTTGTTCGGCAGCATCCTGAACGACCAAGCAGCCTTTTTTAAGGAGAGCACTGCTTGCTCCATATGGAGAGGAGCCTAGAAAAGAGGAGCCTAGAAAAGGTGGCCTAATGAAAGCTCATCCCCAACTACCTGGTTGGCTAGCCGCGGCCAACAGGAATCTTCTGATGCATTCAAACTAAGGCAAAGAAACAAAGGCGCACACCAGCTTCCAAAGGTGTAAATAAACTGACGCTTGCATGCTGGAACATCAGAACCACACGAGACTCTGAAGATAGTGGATGGCCTGAGTGTCGTTCTGCTCTAATAGCCCATGAACTATCACAACTTAATATTGACATCACTGCTCTTAGTGAAGTTTGTCTCCATGAGGAAGGCAGCCTTAAAGAACACGGCACTGGCTACACACTTTACTGGTCCGGCAAACCCAAAACCGAAAAAATCTTTCAGGAGTAGGCTTCATGATTAAAAGCTCCATTGCCTCCAAACTCGAAACCTTGCCAACAGGATGCTCTGATCGCATTATTTCCTTACGCCTCCCACATGTTGTTCTCTTTAGTGCATATCCCCCAACTATGCAAGCTGACCCTGTAGAGAAAGAAAAATTCTACACAGACCTATGCCACCTCATACAAACAGTCCCTGTAGAAGATAAAATTATTATCCTTGGTGACTTCAGTGCCAGAGTAGGAAAGAACTCTGAAGCCTGGAAAGGTGTCGTAGGTAAGCATGGTGTTGGAAATTGCAATGATAACGCATGTGTCTTGCTAGAGTTCTGTGCAGAACAACTGCTGACTATTACAAACACTATCTTTCAGGAGAAAAACAGCTTGAAGACAACCTGGATGCATCCCCGCTCCAAACATTGGCACCTCATTGACTATGTTCTAGTCCGCCAGAGAAACATTTGCGGTGTCCGCCATACTTGAGTGATGCCCAGTGCAGAATGCCAGACAGATCATTGCCTCATCAGATGTAAACTAAATTTTCATCTTAAGTTCAAACTGAAGAGGGGTGGCATGTTAAAGAAGAGACTCCAAATCAACAATCTTCAACAATCTACCATGAGAGACAACTTCCAGGCAAACCTGCAAACAAAACTTGAAGACCATCCTATAGATCCTTCTCCTACAGTGCTTTGGCAACATATTAAAAACAGTATCCTCCAGTCTGCGGAAGAATCCCTCAGGTTCTCCCACAAGAAAAACCAAGACTGGTTTGATGAAAACAACCAAGAGATCCAGGAGCTGTTGGCAAAGAAGAGAACTGCTCACCCAGGCATACCTTGCCCAGCCAACTTGCCATGTAAGAAAAGCAGCTTTCCATCTCACATGTAGTAAACTTCAACAAAAACTCCAAGACATGCAGAACAAGTGGTGGATCAATATAGCAGAAAAGACACAACGCTGTGCAGATCTGGGGGATTTTAGAGGATTTTATGAAGCTCTTAAGGCAGTGTTTGGACCTACTTATCAGGTCCAAAGCTCCTTATACAGTACAGATGGTCAAAAATTAATTACTGATAAAGCCTCCATCCTGAATCAATGGGCCGAACACTTTCAAAGTCTCTTTAGTGACAACCAAGTAGTCCAAGGCTCAGCTATCCAACATATGATAAAAAACTGATGAAAAATGAATTGGACATAGCTCCCACTTTGGAAGAGACCCTTAAGACCATACAGCAGTTGAAAAACGGCAAGGTGGCTAGGATTGATGGAATCCCACCTGAGGTTTGGAAACACGGAGGTCATGTACTCCATGATAAATTCCACGAACTCCTTGTGAATTACTGGGGAAAAGGGGAACTGCCATCAGATCTCCGAGATGCAGTCATCATCACCCTGTACAAGAAAAAAGGAGCAAAATCTGATTGCTCAAACTATCGAGGCATAACACTGCTCTCTATTGCTGGAAAAATCCTTGCAAGGATACTCCTGAATAGATTAGTTCCTGCCATTGCAGAAGAACTTCTTCCTGAAAGCCAATGTGGCTTCAGAGCCAATAGGAGTACTACAGATATGGTATTTGCCCTTAGACAACTGCAAGAGAAATGTAGAGAGCAGAACAAGGGACTCTATGTAACATTTGTTGACCTCACCAAAGCCTTCAACACTGTGAGTAGAAAAGGTCTGTGGCAGATCCTGGAAAGTCTAGGATGTCCCCCCAAATTCCTTAAAATGATTATCTTGCTACACGAGGGCCAGCGTGGTCAAGTCAGATATGGCGATGCTCTTTCAGAGCCTTTTCTAATAACTAATGGAGTGAAGCAAGGTTGTGTTCTTGCTTCAACTTTATTTACAATCTTCTTCATCATGATGCTCCAAAGGGCTACGGCCGAGCTCGAAGAAGACGACAGCATCTATATATACGTTACCATACTGATGGTAGCTTGTTTAACTTAAGCCGTCTGAGGGCTCGCACTAAGACTCTAAACTATCTAGTCCGTGAGCTGCTCTTCGCTGATGATGATGCCCTTGTTGCCCACACAGAAGCAGCTCTGCAGCGCCTAACATCCTGCTTTGCAACAGCTGCAGAGCTGTTTGGGCTGGAAGTCAACCTGAAGAAAACGGAAGTTCTTCACCAGCCTGCACCACAGGACGAACACCACCACTCCCACATTGCCATCGGCAACTCTGTGCTTAAGTCCGTTTAGCAGTTCACCTACCTGGGAAGCATCATCTCCTCAGTTGCCAAGATTGACAAAGAGATCGATCACAGATTAGCAAAAGCACATAGCGCATTTGGAAGACTTTACAAAAGAGTCTGGAGTAATAAACACCTGAGGCGAAACACAAAAATCAGTGTGTATAGAGCCATTGTACTGTCTATTTTCCTTTATGGATCTGAAATATGGGTCACCTATCGCCACCACTTACAACGCTTCCATCAGCGCTGTTTACGCACAATCCTAAATATACACTGGACTGACTATGTGACGCATTTTGCTGTCCTTGAGCGAGCAGGGATCACCAGCATTGAGGCCATGATATTGAGAACATAGCTGCGCTGGGCAGGGCATATTTCTAGGATGGAGGACCATCACCTCCCCAAAATAGTATTCTACGGTGAACTCACCACGGGTCAGCGTAAGAGGGGCGCTCCAAAAAAACGATACAAGGACTCCCTGAAACAACACCTCAGGCTTGGCCAAATTGATCAACAATGGTCCGCCTGGCTTCACATCGGGAGGCATAGAGACACCCTATCCACAATGCTGCAGCCTTATTTGAGAACTCACGCCGAACAAGTCTTGAAGAGAAACGATAACGCAGAAAGAATCACAACCCAGAAACATCACCCAAGGAAACCTTCTGCTGTGCTTTCTGCAACAGGACTTGTTTATCTTGGATTGGCCTTTTTAGTCATCAACGCGCTTGCAGAAAGCGCGGGATGAGTCCTTCCTGAATCTCCGTTTGTGAAGAGAAGCCAAAGAGTAAGAAGTAATAAGCCATATGGCTTATGGCATGGGGAATTCCTGCTGAAGAGCAGTTCCAGCAAGGGTATTTACCATGATATTATCGTTTAAGTTTGGCTTGCAACAGGTTTGATATATGAATGTACTTTTCCAAAGGGAGCAGAAAGGGCAACTGTTTGAAAATCCCTTCATTAGAAAATGGGTATATAGAAGATATTGTGAAACCATTGATTCTCTTTTTATCATTGGGTAATTTTTACTACCTTTTTATTAACTCCCAAAGCTTCCAGGCAAGGAACAAGTCAAAACAAACACCCACCTGGTATTTTTCTGTTTATCAAACTTTCCCAGGATTGAAATCACCCTCACAATCATGCAAAACATTGGGTGAGATTAAAACAAGACAAAGGCATCCCAGAATTATTTTTTAAAAGCACAAATTCAATCAGTTCTTACTACACAATTTCAGACTGTGCATGTACTCAAATATAGGAATTTTCAAAAAAAAGTTTTTAAAAACATCACTCCTAAAAACCAGCAAGAGTCATCTGGAGATTTTTGACCAAAACAGATTTGACACAGAGCATACCTGTGTGGTGCCAGTGTGGTGTAGTGGTTTGAGTGTCAGACTAGGACTCTGGGAGAAATCCCTGCTTGACCATAGAAACTCTCTGGGTAACCTTGGGCAAGCCACATTCTCTCAGGCTCTGAGGAAGGCAATGGCAAATCTCTTCGTAAGAAATCTTGCCAGGAAAACCCTATGATAGGGTCACTTTGGGGTGGACAGATTAACATGGATTGTACAGGAGTCTTTCTGCAAATACGTTGATGACAATGCAGTGATCAGTAGGAGCCAGCATGGGTTTGTCAAGAACCAAACCTGCCCAACTAACCTTAATTAAATAAATATGTTTTTTGTATCAGGCCACTAGTTTAGTAGATGGTGGGAATACGGTGAATGTAATGTATCTAGTTTTCAGAAAAACATTTGATAAAGTCTCCCATACTATTTTGATTAGCAAATTGATTAAATGTGGAATAGATGGGAACACTGTCAGAGGGATCCATAATTGATTGGAGAACCATGTTCAAACCATCATAATTGGTGGCTGCACTTCAAACTGGAAGGAAGTCTCATGTGGAAGGCCTCAAGTTTCTATCCTAGGGCCATTACTCTTCAACATTTTTATCAATGACTTAGATGGTGGGATGGAGGGAAACTTTTATATATATATATATATATATATATATATATATATAAAATATAAATTTTATTAAACATAAACAAAACAGACAAATACACCAACATACACCTGCACATATGACAAAATACAAAACAATACAAAACCTACAACACCTAAACAACACATAAATTTAAAAAGACTTCCCACATATTCTCTTCATGCCCTTAATTACATTCATGTCATTCCCTCTCCTACAGAATGTTACATTATTTATTTATCTTTACCCTAACATATCAAATATTTATTAGTATTTCTTTCATTTTTGTTTCACACTGTATCCCTTAAATAAAATTTCTATTTATCTACAATTTCCACACCTTATATTTATTTTTTTTCCCTTACAAAGAGGGAAAAAGAAAAAAAAAGTATATTATACATTTCTCTATATATACTTCCAAATCCATTTATTCCATTGTGATATCACTGTTAACTTATCAATTATCTACGACAATTACTAATGGATACATAATGCATTCACAACAACATGAAAAGGAGACTTCCAACCATATACAAATTCCCACGCCAATTGAAGGCGTATGTGTATAAAGAAATACACAGATCCCCTCAATTACTAACTACTAAATCCTATTGTACTATTCTCTCCCCCCTTTTGTTTCATATACTCTATATATGGTTCCCATACTTTTAAATAGCACTCTATAGTTTTCCCTCTTCCTAAATTTGTTAGTTTATCTAACTGCGCCAATTCCATTACCTTTTCTTTCCACTCTATTTTCATTGGGATATCTTTAGATTTCCATCTTTTCGCCAGTACCAATCGAGCTGCTGTTACTAAGTGAATTAAAAGGGTTCTATTTTTCTTTTCTTCTCTACTTTCTAAGTTTATCATATTTAACAAGTACAGTTCTGGTCTCAAACCCACCTTAAAACCCACAATTTTTTCAATTTCCTTATTAATTTTGTTCCAATATCTCCTTACTTTACCACATTTCCACCACATGTGATAGAAAGAACCTTCTTGCTTTCCACACCTCCAGCAGTTGGGTGAGTTGTTTTTCCCCATTTTAGATATTTTTATTGGTGTCATGTACCATCTGTACATCATTTTGTAAAAATTTTCTTTTAAATTATAACAACAAGTAAACTTTAGTCCTTTTTGCCAGATGTTTTCCCACTGATCCATACTAATATTGTGGCCTATATCTTGTGCCCAACTGATCATACAGTGTTTGATTTGTTCCTCTTCTGTGTTAAACTTTAGTAATAGTCTATATATATTGCTAATTAGATGTCCACTTTCTGATTTTATTATTTTCTCAAACTCTGATGTTTCTTCTTCATATTGTTTATCTTTTAAATCTTCTTTAATTCTGGCCCTAACTTGATAATAATTCAGCCATTGTATTTGCACCCCTTCGTCCTTTAATTCCTGCCAATCCTTAATTTCCCAATTCCCTGCTTTTTTTCCCCATCAATTCTCTATATGTCAGCCAATTATAATCTCTTAATTCCTTCCTGCAAAAGGCCTCTTGAGGCGAAAGCCATCCTGGTATTTTAGGGCATAATCTATACCAGTGATGGGCAACCTTTTAAGCTTGGTGTGTCAGACTTCGCCAAAAAACTGAGCATAACTCAGGTATAGTGTGTCACTTTGAGGAAAAAACATTATTCGTGATATTTATTGTTTAATAAACAATATTATTAAACAATATTATTAATTTTTAATTAATAATTAATTAAACAATTAATTAATTAAACCTCCCCCACCTCCACTGGCCTCCCAAAAGTGGCCTCAAAGCCCTGGTTGCCACTTTAGGGAGGGTGGTGAGGTTGTGGATGGGGGGGGGGCAGGAAGGCCTACGGCTGCGTGTCACCCAAAATGGCTATGTGTGTCAGTGCTGACACGCGTGTCATAGGTTCGCCATCACTGATCTATACTTATATCTATTCCATACCCTGATTAGTGCTTTTCTTACCACATGGTTTTTAAATTCCTTATTCACCTTAACTTTGTCATATCCTAAGTACCCATGCCATCCCATTTTTAGCTCATGTCCTTCTAACTCCAAATTTCTTTTATTATCTAACAAAATCCACTGTTTTACCCAAGATAGACATACTGCTTCAAAATATATTTTTATGTCTGGCATCCCTAAACCTCCTCTTTCTCTAGCGTCAGATAATAGTTTCCATTTTATTCTTGGCTTCCTTCCTGCCCATAAAAATTTGACTAATTCCCTCTGCCAATTTACAAGTACTTTAGTTAAATAAATAATTGGAATCGTTTGAAATAAAAACATAGGTTTAGGCAGGACACTCATTTTGATAATTGAGATTCTCCCCATCACTGATAATTTTAGACCCTCCCATTTTTTCAAATCTTTATCAAGTTTTCAGATGACAAAAAAGTACAAAGAGTGGTTAACACGTTGGAAAATAGGAACAGAATGCAGAAGGACCTAGATACACTAGAAAAATGGGCAGAAATTAATAAAATTAAATTCAGTAGAGACAAATGCAAAATTCTACATTTAAGCCACAAAAACCAAATGTACCTTTATAGGATAGGGGGATGCATGGCTCAGCAATATTACATACAAAAAGGAGGTTGGGATTATTATTGATCATAAATTGGACATGAGCTTGCAGTGTGATGCTGCAGCAAAGAAAGTAAATGCTACTTCTAGGACTACATCACATTCCAGAGAAAGAAAATATGATACAGAATCTTCACACATAGGTAACGTATTTATCATTGAGAGTAGAGCTTTAATTAGGAAGATACTATATATTTTTTAAAATAATTGCAGTTGTTTATCTGAAGAAACATTCTGCAAAATGGCTGAAATCCCGGGGAATTGCCGTCAGTGTTTTTGATAAACAACAGCTGGGTGTTAACACTGGAGCATATGTTTTGATCAACAACAACATTTTGATAATCAACAGCTGAATGTTTTTTCTCTTCTCACTCACCCTGCAGCCACCCCACTTTGACAGATGACATCCCGGGCAGCAACCAGTCGGCCATCCCTTGCAAGCCCCCGCTAGTGGGGGAGGGGGAGGCTCTGCTTCCAGCCTCCCTTCCCTCCCTCCTTCAATGAGGTATCAGCACTATGGCATTGTACCGAAAAGGAGCTGGATCTCTTACCCAAAGCACACACCACTGATCACCCCCTGACCATCCAAATTCACCATAACAGCACAATCCAACTGTCACACAGGAAATCAGAATGCAACCGAGGCAGGAATGGAGGTCAATCACAGATTTTTTTTGTTAATAAAAAGAATCATGTTTTAAACAGTCTTCTACATAACAACAATAGAAGAGCCATGGCATCATGCAGAAGGCCCCAACCGTAGGCACTATTATCCTGGCACTAGTGCACTTTACTGGCCTCATGCGATAAGGCTCTGAATTAACTATGGTTAATTCAAAGAAGGCAAGTTTATGTTCCTGTCTTGCTTGCTAGCTATACCTGAAACTAAGAGGCTATAACAAAAAAACAGACACCGATGCTTCTCGTCTCCAGATGACTGCACAGGAGGAGGTTAGAGGAGTGTGGAGGCTGTGAGCTTGAGGCTTGTGTAGATTAATTCATGAAATGCTAGACCATTGTCACAGGAGTGCAGAAGAGGGCAAAGTGTGGTTCTGGGGCCACATGAGGCCCTCCCCAAGGATGTTTTTGGGCCCTTGACATCTCCAGAATCCCAAGATGTAGCCGACATAAACAACTGGCTCCGTAGATGGTGTCGCCGAGAACAATTTGGATTCTTGGATCATGGGCTGCGCTTCCATGAGGGGGGACTTCTGGCAAGAGATGGGGTGCATCTCACACCAATTGGCAGAAACATTTTTGCCAACAGTCTCAAGAATTTGATCAGGAGGGCTTTAAACTGAGTCATATGGGAGAGGGAGACAGTATTCTGGAAGGCAAAAGGGCTGGAGAAAATAGTCAAACTGTCATAGAGGGAACAAGGCAAACAGCGCAAGGACCCAACAGTGGAAGGCAAAAAAACTTGCACAGGCAGCAAGTAAAGGGAACACATGGTCTTAGATGTCTCTACACTAATGCACAGAGCATGGGAAATAAGCAAGATGAACTCGAACTCCTAGCACTACAAAACAAACATGATATAATAGGCATTACTGAAACCTGGTGGGATGAGTTGCATGATTGGAATGTGGCAATAGAGGGGTATAACCTTTATAAGAGAAACAGGCCAAACAGGAAAGGAGGAGGAATAGCATTATATGTCAGGGATATTTATACCACTGAAGAGATCCATGACATCAATACTGGAAGCCAGGTGGAGAGCATCTGGATAAAAATAAAAGGAGAGGGCAACAACAGGGATGTTATTGTGGGACTCTACTACAGACCCCCAAGTCAGACGGAGGAATTGGATGATGCCTTTCTAGAACAGATGAGCACACACGCAGAAAGAAGAGATGAAGTAGGGATGGGTGACTTCAACTATCCTGATATTTGCTGGCAATCTAACTCAACCAAAACTTCAAGGTCTAGCAAATTCCTTACTTGCCTGGAAGACAATTTCATGGTCCAAAAGGTGGAAGAGGCAACAAGGGGGTCAGCTATTTTAGATCTGATCTTAACCAACAGGAATGACCTGGTTAATGGGGTGCAAGTGGTGGGATCCTTAGGTGAGAGTGATCATGTTCTCCTGGAGTTTATTATACAATGGAAAGGAGAAGCCAGGCATAGTCAGGCACGCATTCTCGACTTTAGGAGAGCTGATTTCAATAAACTCAGGGAAATACTGTGGGTGATCCCATGGTCAAGAATATTAAAAGAGAAGAGACCTTAAGATGGATGGGACTTTCTCAAAAGGGAGATACTGAAGGCACAATTTCAAACAGTACCATTGAGGAAGAAAAATGGGAGGTGTCTCAAGAAACCAGGATGGATGACTAAAGAACTTTCAACAGAGCTACGTTTTAAACAGAACATGTATAAGAAATGGAAAAAGGGGGAAATTACCAAAGAAGAATTCAAACAGATAGCGAACACGTGTAGGAGTAAAGTCAGAAAAGCTAAAGCGCAGAATGAGCTCAGGCTTGCTAGAGAGGTTAAGAACAATAAAAAGGGTTTTTTGGGGTATGTTCGCAGCAAAAGGAGGAAGAAGGAAATGATAGGGCCACTACGTGGAGAAGATGGCAAAATCCTAACGGGACAGAAAAGGCAGAATTACTCAACATCTTTTTTGCCTCAGTGTTTTCAGAAAAGGAAAAGGGCGACCAACCTGAGGATAAAGGAACAGAGGACACAATAGGGGAAATCCAGCACAGAATAAAGAAAGAGGCAGTACAGGAATATCTTCTTAATCTAAATGAATTTAAATCTCCAGGACCAGATGAACTACATCCAAGAGTATTAAAAGAGCTGGCAAATGTAATCTCAGAGCCATTGGCAATAATCTTTGAGAACTCTTGGAGAACAGGAGAAGTCCCAGCAGACTGGAGGAGGGCAAACTTTGTCCCCATTTTCAAAAAGGGGAAAAAGGAGGATCCCAACAATTATCGTCCAGCTAGTCTGACATCAATACCAGGGAAGATTCTAGAGCAGATCATTAAACAGAGAGTCTGTGAACATCTAGAAGGCAATGCCATAATCACAAAAAGTCAACATGGGTTTCAGAGAAACAAGTCATGCCAGACTAATCTGATCTCTTTTTTTGATAAAATTACCAGCTTGGTAGATGAAGGGAATGCTGTGGATATCGCATACCTTGATTTCAGTAAGGCCTTTGACAAGGTTCCCCATGACATTCTTGCAAACAAGCTTGTAAAATGTGGGCTAGACAAGTTAACGGTTCAATGGATTTGTAATTGGTTGACCGGCCAAACCCAAAGGGTGCTTAGCAGTGGCTTCTCTTCGTCTTGTAAAGATGTGACCAGTGGGGTGCCACAGGTTTCTGTCCTGGGCCCAGTGCTATTCAAAATCTTTATCAATGACTTGGATGAGGGAATTAGGGGCATACTTATCAAATTTGCAGATGACACCAAATTAGGAGGAGTAGCTAATACCCTAGAGGACAGGATCAAAATTCAGAATGACCTGGATAGACTGGAGAGTTGTGCCAAAGCTAACAAAATGAAATTCAATACGGAGAAATGTAAGGTACTGCATTTAGGGCGAACAAATGAAATGCATAGATATAGGATGGGGGAGACCTGGCTGAATGAGGAGATTTTCAGACTACACTGTTATAGTGTTACTATTCCAGTTTAACTGCTCTGGCTTCCACCTGTGGAATTCTGGGGTTTGTAGTTTAGTGAGGCCTAAGATCTCTCTGGCTGAGAGTTGTAAATGCCCCTCCCTAAACTGCAAATCCCAGGATTCAAGAGGAGGCAGCCATAGCAAATAAAGTGGAATAGTAACGCTATAACAGTGTTGTCTGAAAATCTCCTGAGACTACATGTGAAAGGGATATAGGAGTCCTAGTAGACCACAAGTTGAACATGAGTCAACAGTGTAATGCGGCAGCTGAAAAGGCGAAATGCGATTTTGGGCTGCATCAATAGAAGTATAGTGTCCAGATCAAGGGAAGTAATAGTGCCGCTCTATTCTGCCTTGGTCAGACCTCACCTGGAATACTGTGTCCAATTCACAATTCAAAGAGGATATTGACAAATTGGAGCATGTCCAGAGAAGGGCAACTAAAATGGTGAAAGGTCTGGAAGCTTATGAGGAGAGACTTAGGGAGCTGAGTATGTTTAGCCTGGAAAAAGACGGTTAAGAGGCGATATGATAGTCCTGTTTAAGTATTTGAAGGGGTGTCACGTTGAGGATGGAGCAGACTTGTTTTCTGCTGCTCCAGAGACTGGAACACGGAGCAATGAATGAAAGCTCTAGGAACAGAGTTTCCACTTCAACATTAGGAGGACCTTTTTGACAGTAAGAGCTGTTCAGCAGTGGAACACACTCCCTCGGAGCATGGTGGTGTCTCCTTCCTTGGAGGTCTTTAAACAGAGGCTGGATGGCCATCTGTCGGGGATGCTTTGATCGTGATTTCCTGCGTGGCAGGGGGTTGGACTGGATGGCCCTCGTGGTCTCTTCCAACTCTGCAATTCTATGATTCTATGATTCTGATCTTTACTGCCAAAAAAGGGAAAGAACTGCTGCTCTGGAAGCCTCCAGGGCAACAATTTTTCAATAGATTGCAAGGCCTCCTTGTTCTGTTTCACATGAAAAAATACTAGTTTTTGAGAGCCAGAGGTGGACTTGCAGCCATATTGGGGTTTTGGTTTTATATTTTGGTTGTTCATGTGGCCCTCAGAAGGTCCCAGGGTATAAAAGTGTTCCCTGGGCCTGCCACAGTTGCTTACCTTTGCTATAGTGTCATATCCAAAATGACCCAGAGAGTCATTTTGAGAGAGATTTTCATGATCAAAGAGCTCAAAAAACAAATACTGTGATAATAACGATTACAGAATTCATCATTATGCTTTATACATAGAAGTCACATGCTTAATTTTATGAATGAAAAGGCAGAATTGGAATGCATCACATTGAGAAAGAAATATGACCATTGGCACCAAGTATGGATTACACACGGCCTTTCTTTAGCCCATGCAACTGCCTTTCTATCCTGAAAAATGCTGAGGTAATAAAATTCTGCACCTGACTTCACGTGCATGAACATCACTGAATCTACTATTGCTTGATTACTCCATTCTTGCTTGAAATGGAGCCACTAGATAAATAGTCACCCTGCACTGCAGAACAGAATCACTCTGTGATTTCTCTTTGCTAACAAGGAAAGACTTTTTAAAAATTTAAATAGGATCTATTAATGGGGTGTGCTGTACTATGTTTTATATGTATTTGTAACTATCATAAGTTTTTAATAAGATTGTCTATTTAATTTTTCAACTTTTGTACAATATATTATTTCAACTGCATTTCATTTTAATCTTGAACTGTAAGCTGCCTTGGATCCCGTAGTGGGAGTAAGACAAGATATAAATTAAACAAATAAATAAATACACAGTATTGAGGAAAACAATTGCATCCCACCTTTTCAGTTTTCAGGGCACCTCAAACTTCCTTTTCTCCAAATCAGGTCCTTATATGGCTGCCCCAACTTTGTTATGGTGAATACTCTACGTTCTAACTGTTTGGTGAAAAATATTGCTCAGTGACTACATAAACAATTTTAATTG
The DNA here is from genome assembly GCA_030847615.1 of Gambelia wislizenii. Lineage (NCBI taxonomy): Eukaryota > Metazoa > Chordata > Lepidosauria > Squamata > Crotaphytidae > Gambelia > Gambelia wislizenii. The sequence goes on along the minus strand of JAUMIR010000001.1, from coordinate 390,959,844 downwards.
GCTCCAGAGCCCAAAATGTGCTTTTTTTGTTTGGCTGCCAAGGCTGCTTTCTCACTTGCTAATTATGCTGAGTTCTAGCTTTTAGCAAAAACAGGAAATAAAGCATCCATTACTCAAATGACAACTTCACACCCAGCCTGCATTTCAACATCCATTGTGTAATTTCCTACTCCTAGGCCCAGTTAAGTACTAAACATATTTTAAAAACAAGCCACCACTCTTTGCAAGGGCCATGCTACGGTTTATGCTACCCATTAGTAGACTGCAGTGCTTGCAATTTTAGAAACACTCTAAAGAAGTTTGCTGTAAACCCAGCATGCATCCTTGATACAGAAGTCATTATCTCCCAGTACGGTTCCTGCTGCCTACCTATTTTCAATAAATAAGCCCACCACAGGACTATATCAACCTTCAGGAAAGACAACAGGTGAAACTGCCCTGTGGGATTACGAATCACTGTCCTTCAGGGATAACTTCTTTTCTGTTTTCCCTCAACAAAGGGTCACTGCCAAGCATCCGCCACCTTGCATAGAGCCCCTCATAGATTCAGCAGATTTACTCAGCTTAAGCTAGCAGCAAAGAAATAAATTATTGACTGTTTTACACAGATATAATGGGACAATTGTTCTCTAGGGAAGTCTCTGCTTTTGAAGTGAGAGCTCAGAACAGGAAGGAAGCAAACAAACAAGCAAATAGCCATGACCTCTTGGAGGTAGAGGGAGGCTTGAGGACATTAGGCAGAGTTTGTCCTTCTCTGGCATAGCACATTGCAGATATGTGCAAGAAGGAGAAAACAGCACAGCAAAAAAGCAGATAACTGATGCAGCTGATCTGAACATTGTAATGGAGGATAGGATTGTAATAGGAGAGTATTTCAATGGTGGAATATTTGAATGGTGGACCTTAAACCTTGTTTAAGGTTTCTTTTCTGACTATGATGTCGCTGCTTTTTAAAATGTGTTGGATGATGATGCATATATTACCAAATCATAATTAGTTCTCAGGAACTTAGGATAAAGACAGATGCAATATTCTTAAAAGAAGTCACAGATGAACCTGCTGGTTAAGGATTTCATTTCTCCTTTGTTTACACTCATAATTATGTGGGATAATTTCTTATCATGCCACATTCCATGAAAAGGTTGGGCCAAAAAAATAGTTAGTCTCTACAACACTCTGTGTTGTTTTTGTTGGCACGGACTAGCACAGCTATCCTTTCTCCTGGGAATTTAACACAATTTAGTCTCTAGCACACTAGTGACTCCCCATTAACCTTTGCAGCAGGTAAATCCATAGCATTTCAGCTGATAAAAGAATTCTTGTCTTTCTAGATGAGCAGATTTTTTTTTTTTAAAAAAAATCTTCATTGTATGCCATCTATATGATGCACCTGGTCTGGGAATATTACCTTTCCCTTGTGGAAAAACCCTCAAGATTCCTTAAGATAGCCCATTTTGTCATATTGCAATTACATTGTGTGCATTGCACTAGCTCCTATTGATCACGGTGTGAAAGGTGGAAGGTTCAGACAGGGGAAACAGCCTGTTTTTAGTGGCTTGTTATATATGGCTGCTCCTGCCTTCTCTTAATGTGATGCCTGTGTTACAGCAGCCATTCCCAGCATGACCAATACTTTATCCTTTTCATGGTAAAGCTGGGAAAATGTTAAACTTGTCTAACTATAATAACTTTCTGTGTTTCACCATACCACAAATGTGACTCTGATTTTGCCACACCCACCATAATGTCAAGGTGGCATAGGTACCATCTCATTTGCAAAACACCGGCTTCCCGTTTTCCTCCTGCCCAACTTCTGGTGTTAGTTAGATGACTCCCAGTTGTCTTGCTGAAAGGGAATGCAGTCATCACTGCAATGGACTCCCCTATAGACATGATAGGTTATAACCCCAGCCCACTGTAACTGGCAGAGCAGTATGTGCAGCAGATTATTGCATACTGCCCACTAGATCACTTTATAAACCAAAAACACATACAGTCCTTTGTTTTTCCATTTATAGTATTTTATTGTATTTATTGTTTTTAATTGTGATTTTAGATTAGTTGGTTTTAATTTATAATTGTTTAATATTTTTTTATGGGGGAGGGTGCAGTGGGGGGTGTTTGGGGATTTTATCTGTATTGTATTTTAATTTTTGTAAGCCGCCCCGATTGTTTTAACAGAGGGGCGAGGTATAAATAAATATTATTATTATTATTATTATTATTATTATTATTATTAGAATGGTGATGCAGTCTATGAATGCACTAGATCACTCTGTTAATGAAGGCCACACCCTTGTTTTGCAAAAAGCAACAACTCTTAAAGAGAATGTGCAGGGAGGTGAGGAGTGGCAGTTATTGCACTCCATGGAATCCATCTTCCAGTACCCAAGCAGGGAAAGTAACTCACAGTCTGTATAAGGCCTATGGAGAGGCCAACAATGTTGTTACCTACCCTGACACCCCCAGCTCCATAGCTATATTCATAATTGGCAATATTTAATAATTAGGCCAACATGTGGCCTTCCACATAGTGTGGCCATTAGCATAAACTGGGGAACTAGGAAAAACCCAAAGACAAATATTGCTCAGTCAGGAATGCACTTAAGGAGAAACCATCTACATTCTAAAAGAAATGCTAATTCGCAAAGCAACTAAAGACACGGACACCTGGCTAATCGCATCTGCCCAGGCTGGCAACTTGAAATCTGTAAACTACCCTCATTATTTTTACTCACCCAAACAAAGGAAGTTGCCTCCTCTCTTTCATTCACAAAATATTCAACCATTAAAACACTGTTAACATATCCGGAATGCCTTTGTTGTTCTCGGAGCAACAGCTCAAAGTATTGTCTTCTGCTGCAAAACCTCATCCCCAGAAGGCAAATATCCACTATAAAAACCCCTTGAAAAGCATCTTCAGCTCCCTCTCCTACATCCTTGCTGTCGGTTTGCTGACTGATCCTCAGAGCACAACTCTGAGACCCTCACTCTGCTAGTCTCTTCCACAAGCTCATCTCTGCAGGAAAAAGTGTTGTATTGCCCATTAGAAACTCTCCTTGGTATTCCTCTATCTCAGTTTCTCCCACTTTATTTCACTAGTCTTGTGTGAATCTTTGATGTCTGAATGTGTGCACGAATGTGGTTATTATTACTTTTCCAAATAAAGATTATTGTTATTCTATCTAGCTTATGTCTCCTCCTTAGTACTGGTATAGTTGGTCACAAGATCCTGCCTTCACCACTTCTTGCACTGCTAAGCTGAGTACATAAATTCCCCAAATTAATGTTGATATTTTGAGGATCCTTAAGATCCCAGAGTGATTAGGGTAACAATGTGGTGCTCTGTGTTTGCAAGGCACAATGACATCATGGTGGGATAAAATAAATGTGGAGAAAAGGGGTCCAAATGCCGCAAGATTGAACCACTCAAGACATTCCCACTATGAAAATAGCTGTATCAGTTTGAGAGCATAGGAACAAGCCATCATGACTTATTGTGCAAAGGAACGTAACTTCATGTAACACAAGTGTAACTAGCAAGGGTGGTGTAATACAAATTTATATGGTACAAAAGAAAAATCTGTAGCAGGAGCATTAGAGAGTACACAAAGCGTATATTACTGTGTGAATCCACCCATTGCTAGCGTGACAAAAGGTGCACTCACCTCATTGGCAAATGCCATGTTGTAATCTTTTAAAAAATTAAACTTTTAAACCCTGTTCTTCTTGGGTATAATACCAGTGGCCCATGGTGAAATTGCCCTTTGGGGAATTTGGAGCCAAATAGGTTTTTTAAAATTGGGGTGTGGGAGGTGTGGTCCTCCAAGGTCACCTGGGGGCCTATGGAGCCTCCTAACCCACATCAGTTATTCCTGCCCCTTCTTAGAACATTATCAGACAAGGCAAATAAAGCATCATAAGGATGCCTAATGATCACGAAAAGGCGCACGTACTACATGGCGTCTCCCTTTCATGATCATGTCTAGTTTTAAAAAGTACTTTTTTATTGACGGCTCAAGCCGTCAATTGATCCCTGTGGTGCTTTTGGCATTTGAAACTTCGTGCCATTGTACTCACGTGAATGCAGCATCAATGGCTGATCCGGCAGGAACACTTTTGGGTGAGATCATGACATTGAGGTAAGTGACACACTTTTTATGACCCTTCCCAGTTTACTTGGGAGTTTTTTAGTGTGTTAGGTGCTTTGTGTAACTTTCTGTGTGTTGTTTTTGTTTTCATTTTTAAATTTCCCATGCTGTGTATTATCGCGAGAATAAACAGGATTTCAAACGAGGAAATGAACGGAGCTCCATTCACTCCTCGTTCATTGCCAGGAAGCCTTTTGCCGATATAGGAGGTAAGTGTGGCATGGAGAGTTCTTTTGCCGGCATAAAAACGGCAAAGTTATGCTGGCAAAAGAACAGGTGTTTAGGGGGATGGTCTGATAAAGTCCATTCTATCTCTGACTGCAAAGTGACTCCAGTTTTGAGTAAGCAGCAAGATCAGAGGAGGGCTATGAAGAAGTTTGGTGGGAGGGAGGCCTCAAATGGAGCTCCTGTAATTTTAACAGGGATCCTCCCATCCCCACCACACTCCCAATTCAAAAATCTATCTTTACAGAACAGATACCCAGCTTACTGAATGCTCATGTGTTGTAATAAGTTACCCAGTAGGTAAGAAACCTTTTGTAATTCCCCTCAGTGCCAAGGTGAAACTAGCAGTTCCTCAAAACAAAATCTTGACAAGCTCCCAATTATTTCACATGGGAATATTTGAAGGCTCAGTGCCAACTCTTTCCTTCTCTAAAAGGTGCATTGTCCAGCTTTTTAAAAATGCAACACCACCATGCTATTCTGTGCTACACGTTTTAATGACCACAGCACAACTATGTGCCTCTTCATCTCCTCTCCCAGCCCATCTAATGTGTCTGCAAGGGATGTTGTGCTATAGGGATTTGTAGGACTATACCCCAAAGGATAAGATGTGTTTTTGACACTCTTTGCTTGAGTGTGTGGAAAAAATCTTTATCAAGGTGGAGCCAGTTCATGTTCTGTCCATGAAGATTTGGATAAGCTGTGCTCTGAGGGAAAGAGATAATTCCAGCATCTGGTTTAGTGTGGCTGATGAGCTGAGTTCAGCCATTATAAACTCTTTCCCCATAGCCATTTATTTTTCACCATGATGTTTTGTGTTCCTTTCACCATTGTTAATTAACCATCTCATAGTGGTCAGAAAATACTTCTTCAGAAGGAAAGGCAGCTGTCATCTAAAATTTAAAAACACAGAAATTATAGAAAATGTCATAATTGCTCAGACACAGAATGAAATAGCCAAACCATCATTCTTTTTAAAATTCTTGTTCAGTTTTACTAAAAATGCATTGGAACAGAGAAGCACAATAAAGGGAGGTCTATGTTATTGTTGTATTTGTTATACGTACTGTTTATCCTCTGATAAAAGACTCTCTCAAAGCCTTTTTCAGGATGTATATTGTTGAAACTTCCCTCTCACAGGCTTTGGAGGGTAGGCCTGTGCTTGTTTACAGATAACCTCCCATATTTAAGCAACTACCTCCTAGCAACAACTGGACACACAAAAAGAAATAAGCACAGGGACAGACCTTGCCACATGCTTCCAGGACATTCTGTTACTGACCTTAAAATAGCCAATGTGGGGCAAAGAAACTTCAAAGGGAAATTAGAAGAAGAAACTAAGGAATTTATCAGACCAGTCAAATACGGTGTCATAAGGACGCCTAATGATTGTGAACAGGCACGTGTACCAGACGATGTCACCCTTTTGTGATCATATATTGTTTTAAACCCATGCTATTTTATTGATGGCCCAAGCTGTCAATTGATCCCCTATGGCAATTTTCTGCCGGGATTGCCAGTGTTTGAATCCGCGCACCATTGTACTCACGCAAATACAACATCAATGGGCAAATACTTCCGGGTGAGATTGTGGCAGCCAGGTAGGGAATGCTCTTTTTATTACCCCCTCCATTTACTTGGGACTTTTATAGTGTGTTTTGGTGCTTTTCTTTATTTTGTTTGTTTTTGAAATTCTCGTGCTAGCGTCTTCTCGCAAGAATCAGTGAGATTTGAAACCAGGAAGAGAACGGAGCGCTGTTCACTCCCTGTTAGTGCCTGGGAAGCCTCTTTAATGCGAGCAAGGTAAGGTCTGGTGGAGGGAGTTCTTTTGCCAGCATAAAAACACCACAATTTATGCCAGCAAAAGAACTTTTGAGGAGGGTGGTCTGATAAAGTGCTTATATGTTACTATTTGTTAGGAGCTTCCAATTTCTCACCAAAGATTTGAACTGGGATAGCAGATTCTTACACATTAAGGACTAGATTGTACACTGAGCAGAATGCAACATTCCATCTGCACATTTCTGGGTTTTCCCCCAGCATCTGTCAATCCAGGAGTGGCCACTGCTTTGCTGCTGATGCTTATTAATGGGAAAGGGAGAGAGGGGAAAGGCAATTCTGATGATAAAAACAAAAAACAACTGGTCTCAGCTCGGGAGCAGAGAAGACATGGGCTTGTGCTCACAGTTGGGGTCTGACCTCCTTTTCCTTCCCTTTGTAGCCTAGAGCAGTCACATCTTGTCTGAATTGTCTCCCCCCTCTCTCTCTCTTCCTCATCTGTAAGCAGCAGCAGCAGCAGCCCCACCCGGGACTTGACAGCTGCTGTGGGAAGAGGTTTGGAGCAAGGCACAAAGGGCTAGGGAAGCTCCCTGTTCCCCATCCAAAAAGAGACAAAAGCCACACTTACAAACACTTATGTCACTACCAGGATGCCACCTTACAGGTGTTAATTGGCTTACTAGGTGCTTCAAAAGCTTGCATGATGTATTTGTGCATTTTGGCTGGCCAATAAAGTATCACTGTTTTGTGGATTTTGTTGTATTTTGAATGCTACGATGTTTGTGTTGTCAGCAACAGTATAATATAACTGCCATTGTCAGTACTTTCTGCATTTAATTTCCTTCCAACCTCACTGTTTACAATATACCTGAGCCATGTGCACTGTTAAGTATACTTCAAATTTTGGGTAAGACTCATGTATCTGCTGAAGTTGGTTATAGACTATAAATTCTCATGTTGTTACAAAGTTGTTAGCCTCTAAGGTGCCATGCAGAAATGCCTCAGTCAGGTATCCTCTTTAACCAATGCATAGTGCATTGAAGGTGTCCAAGTAGAGAGCAAGAACCAGACAGGAGCATGTGTTGCCCATAACCAAACAAAATGGGAACCTTTGTTGCTAGACTTTTGGAGCTGCGAAGAAGAAGCACCTATGTCTTATGCTATCCCTCTTCCCTACTAAAAGTAGCCTGAACCAACCCAATCACTTCCCAGAATTTCTCTCAGTTGATCATGTAATCTTCATATTTGTTTCCCTCATTTGTATGGCAGTGATAGCAATGGATGGGTACAAACCAAGTCTGGGTAATGGCTTGCTGCTGTCAGACCTACTGACCAGAAGCCTCTGATGGAATCTACATGACATAACAAAATACAGCATAACACATAAACTACAGTATATTCTTAGGCTGGACTGCTATTTTTCTCTCTCTGTTGCTCTATTGTAATTTGTTTTTAACAGTCTTGACAGCTGACCTAGAAATATAATGTGTTGAAAAGCAGTCTAAAAAACCATATTGCTTAAAAATTAGTAAATAAAATGAAATAGCCAGTTAGCCCGAAGACAGTTAACATGAGGTTTATTGATGAGGGTAAAAAGGGGGAACAGAAATCACCAGATGGGTGGCAACTCAGAAAGTTGGAACTAGAGAATAGTCCAAGCTGCAAGTTGTCTACTATTCTGGGCGAACAACTAGCCTAATAAACCAGCAAATGAAGAGAGCTTGGAAAAGTTACTTTTGGTAATACAGTTCCCAGAATCCCCCAGCTAACACATCTATTGGCTCTCCATTTGAGGGGCTTCTAGGAAAATAATTTTTATAAGCTCTGTAATGACTTACATGCAGGACTTTTTCGGACGATAGATTTATACCACGACAGTAATAGAACAAGTATTAGCTTTGTTGTTGCACAACAGTCTCAACAGCGTTTCTGTTGGCTTCATTTTATCACAGCTGTTCTGCCATTAGAGCAATGATTCTTAACTATATATGGCTGGTCTTGTTTTCCCTTCCTTCCTTCGGATAGGATTTAAAATAAACCCCCTTACCATGATATATTGTTGTAAAACCTTGGGAACAGGGGCAACATGGGGGAGCAACAGCCTACTTGTTATGAGGGGATGTTGAGTGATGTTTCAGTTTGGATTGGTTTTTATCATGACTGTCACGTTCATTGTTCCCTCGAGCTGGTGGGATTTTCTGTGCTTCTATATTTGGGGGTCTATTATATGCTATGTTTTCAATCAGATATTACTTGTCCTGGGATTAAAATCTCTTCTTCCAAAATTTTAGAGTGATGAACCTTTTGATTTTAGTGCTTTGCAAGCACTGGGTAAAATTATTTTTAAACTGCACTCCTACTTTTGGTCGCATGTTGGGTATTTTTGGGGGGGGGGCTTTCTTTTTATCCAAAAAAACCGCTTCCAACTATCACTCCAAGCAGTCTCAGATTATTAATAGAGCAGTAATTGATAGCAGCTTGGATGTGGTTCTTAGATATTATCACAACACATGTGGATGGTAGTTCTGGATCCATTTTTTTGATATGGCTGCACATGGAAAAGTTTGGGAATTTCAGTTCTCCCCTCTGAACAGCTATGCCCTTAAGTTGAGGGAGGGATGCAAGAGTTGCTGGTATTTAACAGAGACACTGAGAGTGTTGGATGGGGATTTTGTGTATGTTTCATTGATAGATGATGGTGTTTAGGTTTTCCACAGCTCCTTATGCCTTTTTTGCTATTTCTGTATACCTTTACCATAAAAACTTTTTTACTGTCATTTTCTACTGTTTGTTTCATTATGCACTAAATATATTGGATTAACTATTTCCTTTAAAAAAAAAATCCTTTCAGTAAACAGTCCTCCTAGTGGAAGGGTGGAAGAATACGTTAACAGGAAACAGGGATTCTCAATTGTGATGCAGGGGACTACTGACCATTTGGGACGTTTCATTGACATTGAGCTCAGATACACGGGGCAGCATCATGACTCACATGTTTTCAAACATTCAACACTGCACCAGGCCATGGATGCAAGTGTGTTTGTACCTGGGAACCCAACACTTGTGATAAATGGGGTTTCTATCCCTCCATTAATCATAGCGGATGGCGCATATCCCATGAGAAAGTGGTTATTGAAACCGTACACGAGGGCCCTAGACAAAAGGAAAACCTTGTTTAATAAGATGCTATGTAGGGCGAGAAATGTGGTGGAATGTGCATTTGGTAGGTTGAAATTGAGGTGGGCCTGTCTATCAGCAAGACTGACTGTTGCAGAGCATAACTTTGTTCCTGTTGTGTCTGCCTGTGTTGTGCTGCACAACATTTGTGAAACCCGGGGAAAAGTCCTTGATGAACTTCATCATCCCAGGAGCGAAGTAATACTGCCGTGTCTGCTTCCATATGTCTGGTTAAACGCTGCTTGTACTTCTCCTGGGCTTCTAGGGCTATCCTTGCCTGCTTGTTTGCATTTCTCATAATCACTAGTGCAATCACCTCTCCTCTTCTACCCTTTTTTCCATGCAATCTGAGTCTGCGTAGACGGGCTTCTGGCGACATGCTTGACAGTCCGGGAACAGATTCACTCTCTGTAATAATAGGAAGAGTTTCTGTGAGTTACAGTTTTAAGATACCCTTTGTGATTGGCCAGAACCCCATAACCTGATTCACATACCTCTTCGCATTTAATTTTAGCAGGTATGATTTTAACGTGACCCTTAAAAGGTATTGCTCCCTGTTGCTCTCTCTGCGGTTTGAGGTTTTATTTCTATCATTGATTAACTTGATCTTGCGTGATAAGAATTATTACCAATCAAGACCACTAAATCATTCCGCAGTTGTCTAAAAATATCGAAGTATACTGACCACTTGTTTTCCTCGGAACGGAAGTGTAAGACTAGACAGTATAATTCCTGATATCTTACACTTTAAAGAAATATATACAAACTTTCTTCTGCTTCTTCTTCTGCTTGGGGGGATTCCTGCACGTCGGCAATGATTTCTTCCTCTGCACCTACTCCTGTTTACAAAAAAGTAGGAAATATTCATTGAAAGGAATCTTGAATGATCGGGCAACATTTATGATACATGGACATTTACAATAACTTTGAACAAAAACTCAAACACGATTTTGCAATTGGCATACATGGAATGCTGTCCGTAATGTACGATAGTCTTCAAGTATTTACAGATTGCAAATACCATCCCTGGTAATTCTATATGGTTACAAGTTCTACCCATCTATTTATTGAGCACCTTCTGTGCATGTGGTTTCTTCTGAAAAGCTAACATTTGTTCTAGACCTGTGCTACGTTCTGAGTAATACACCATCGGAGTGAGGATTGTCAAAGATAAAGTTGTCAGTACTATGTTGCACGTGTAACTGAACAGTGCTTCTACAGAGGTACTTGCATTAGCAGGACAAGTGTTATTTTTAAGATGCATTTTATTTAATAATAGTTATAGAGTTAGACTGGTGTGTGATGAAGACCCACTGATACTTTGATCACAAATTTTCTTGCATTTTACTTGACCAGTACGTCACTGCTGATAATTGATAGTTTTATTTATTGCAACAATGCACACCTGCAAGTATGAGTACCAAGGAACTGTCACAGGCAAATGTGACATCAAAAATAAATTATGTTTATTATATTTGTCACCCATCTGATGCTATAAGCTTTGAAACTTTCAGCTTCTGGACAGTCAAGGCTTAGTCCTTCAAAAGAAAAGCCTGCAGAAAAGGCGGGTGAGTATTGAATTCTCCTTTTTTTTTTTTTTAAGGCAGGAAAATGTCCACTGTTTCATCACTGACAGATAAAGTAAATTTTGATGACCAAATCCGTGTACTGTACATGTAATACTATCCTGTAGGTTACAGTACTCACGGAGCATGTATCAACAAATTGACTCAGAGTTTTACTTTTAAGCACCAGCATTTGAAATGCTTGAATCCGTGGGAAATTATTGTAAATTAATCTCATGTACTGTTCTGTTATAATTCTAGTCTCTGGGGGTAACGCCCATGGATGGTAAATGGCTACATCATATTTTTCCTGACCTACACAGAAATAAATAGGATTGAAATGAACGCTTTAAATGGAGAAAAACAACAATGTGAATACATTTTTTATTGGGATTATATATAGAAAGATGATTTGTGTGAAAGGGCAGAATGTGGTTGATTTGCAATATTTTGCTTGCTGACAAAAAATATGTTTATTGCCCCCCTATGCCAAACCATTGTTCAGTGGAGGATTAAAATCATTTTGGATCACTACTCTTGTGAGATTTGACCTACAACAGAAATGTTGCTTCCTCTTATATATCTTTGGAAATGGTGGAGAGGAACGAGAGTTGACACCAAATCAGGGACCAGAGGGTAAATGGTAAGGATGCTTACTGCTTTGTAGGTGGTGCATGACATTTTCCCCACAATTACTACTCCTATCTTATCAGGGATTTGGAAATCTTTACATTTGCTCTATCCTTTCTCTTGCCATCTGTCATCCTTTCATTTAACGTGGTATGTCTATTACTGTACACATGTCAATGCATGCTTTTGGGCAGTTTTATAGCAATGCTTCCATCCTTTCCACAGGTGGGAGTTCTACAATGACCTTTGTCATTAACAAAGAAAAAGTTAATAATACACAACAATAAGAAAGCATGTGCTACCATTCCCAAATAATAGAGGTTAAGAATTATGTCACCTGTCCATGGAATGAAATCATACATGAAGTTAATTCTAGCTCAATAGTCTGACATGTTCATTTTCCAGTCTTTCAGTAAAGACTATGAAAGAGACCTACGACACCAGAATGCAAACCATCGAGCGTCGGCACATTGAATTGGAAAAGAAGATGTGGGTGATGGAGGAGTATTACCAGCGATTGAGGGGAGGTTCTCACAGCGAGCAGAAATAAGGAACCAATGCTGGTAACTGTAGTCTACTGAGTACTTTCCCGGACTTCAATCTGAAAGGCGGGTGGCCTCGTGCCTGTTGCAAGGTCGCTGCATGTAAGGGGGCCCATTTTGGATAACAGTTCCCCAGTCCCACACAGAAACTGCAGCGGAAGCTCTGTTAGGCTGCAGCGCTATATTAGATGATTTTTTAATCATTGAAGTTGACCCAGATGAAGAAATCGCCAAATATGAAGCTGCAGCCTCCCAAATCTCCCACGATAGTATCAGCTCGGGGCAGGGGCAGCATCATCCCAAAGGGCCCCTCTAAAGTGCTGCATACTCGCAAAACGGGGATGATCCAGCTTGCCCAACAGATGGACGTCCAGAAAAGTCCAGAGTTACCTCTTGAAGGCTCCACTGAAGCCAGTAGTGTGTATTTACTACTTGGGAATCCCATAGTCCAAAAAAAAAAAAAAAAGCTTTGAATGCATCTGCAAAGCGATGCAGGGGAACCCAGATGGCTCGCACTGTGGTGGTCATGATATTTTATGTTGTAGCAACCATGGTGTTCTGTAATGATGAATGTGGACTTTTTCGGATGGGCTTTTGCAGCGCAAACATCCTTGTCCCTGTCACGAGGCTGCTGCGCTGCAGGGCACCCCTTTCGGATGACAGTCCCCCCTGATGATACTATTGCGTAACCGCGTGGACACCGCAGTGTTATATGCAGCAGTTTTCTAATCACGAACAACTATCGTGATTAGAAAACTGCCGAATGTAAAGCTGCAGCGTTCCAGCGATAACGCAACATTTTCGGAACAGGATCTGTAGGGGACAGCGTCATCTGAAAGGGATGCCGTTCTGTGCATCAGCCTCAGAACGGGGACGAGGCTGTTTGTGTTGCAGAAGCCCATTCAAAAAAATTGCTATGTGATTGCTTTGTTTGTTGTCTCTGTTTAAACACAGTTGTCTTAAGTTATTCGAAGTAAAATATCTCTCATGGCCTAGGTTTCTACCTTTCACCATGCGATTCTGAATACTCACTATGTGAAAGAAATACAACACTTTTTTTTTTCAATATTTGAAGCCATGCCAAATGTTTATTTTTATTGTAGCTTATACAAATGAAAATGTGTAATGGCAATGCCAAACAGTTAATTCTTGGTTTTTACAATTACCACCGGTGGAATGGTGGGCTCATGTATTTTATGTTATAGTTTGCAACGTAAATAAAATTGTGTTTTCTTCTCTTAACATCAAGTAAATAAAACTGTTCACAATTGACCAATACAACTAGATTTTAGAGGGTTTTTTGGCAGAAGGAATAGAAAAGTAAACTTACACTATAGAAATGATTGAACTCAAACAAACCTAATCCAGGTCGTATTGCATTTGTGACCCAACTATGTCAACGGGATCCAACAGCACTATAGGACATCATGGTGTCTTCTCCGGGCCAACACGGTGAAGGTTCGGTCTGCACACACACAGAGAAATATAATAAGCCATCTAAAGCGGATTACATATTCCCGACTGGCCCCAAAGATGCTGCCAGCGTTACAATAGTATTGTAATGACACATATGTACTGCTTTCTATCCCTCAAATTTCAGCATGTCTGTGTTGGTGTAGCTAGTCCTCACGCGCTATGTTTCCCTACCTGTTGCACTTCCAGATTAGAGAACAGAAAAGCTTTTCAAAGAATAACAATCCACCCATCCTTTTTCCTTAGATTTTATTTTTCTAGGTACTATAGTCCACATAATAGTATATACCTGGCTGTGTTATTATTGTGTGTCATGCCCGATGTACGATGGCACACATGTGTGTGAAAGTGTTGATGTAGATGTTCTGACACAACCCAACCCATGCTTCAGAAAATAAGTAGACCCAGCGGTTGCCAGAGATGAAACGGTACATCCACATCTCACAAAATGATGAAACGCTTATTGATATCCAATGGTGTAGGGATAGTTTTTGTTCTCAAAGGGTGGTATTTTATTCCTGTGTGATTCTATAAGACAATCAAGCCCATTAAATCCCCAAAGAAGTAGACATTACTGGCACATATCAAAATAATTTTGGCTTCTGCCAAACGGTGCCAACACAATCTAACACTCATGTCCCGGGATTGCACCAGTGGAATTTTTAGGTGAGTGTATTGTGATGCTAGCAGCCACATGCCCGTTGCAAGGCTGCGGCGCTGCAGGGCGTCTCTTACGGATAGCGCTCACCACTTCCTATACCGTGGCCCAACTCCCGGAAGGCTGCTGTGCCGTATTTTTGGTAGTCTCTGATATCGTTCTAACTTTGTTAATACAATTCCGCCAAATACACCACTGCAGTGTCCAGGCAGTTATGCAACAGTATCGGCAGGGGAGAGCGCCATCCGTAAGAGACACCCTGCAACGCAGCAGTCTCACAACGGGGACGAAGCTGCAAGCGTTGCAAATCCCTTTCCGAAAAACTCCTGTGTTTTCCAGAGTACCCGGTGGGGGAATATAACCAATGAGGAATTGATTACATAAGTGTCGCCATTCATCAATGAGCCTAGTGGCACAGGTTTCCAAAATGTAAATTTTAAAGGCAGTGTTCAGGAAGGCTGCAAAACACCTAGCAGACAGGCAGGAAAAAAAGTTTGGAATGGGAGCATAATGGCATTCTACTGCTTCTTTTATCTCCCGAAGTGTAGCTGTTGCTTCCTGCAGCCCACGCAGAAAGCAAAAGATACGAACAGCTTTGCACCTCCTACCCGTAATCCAATTCTTTAGAGATTTTCAAACAACACTTTTATAGTGTTACTATTCCACTTTGACTGCTCTGTCTTCATGCAGTGGAATTCCAGGGTTTGTAGTCCAACGAGGCCTAAGAGCTCTCAGACAGATACTTGCAAATGCCCCTTCCAAAACTGCAAATCCTAGGATCCAACAGGATGCTGTATGAAGAGATACAGGAAGAGTCTGAAAAAAGGAAAGACACATAATAACATTAAAATCGTCAGATTGTCTAAAAAAGGAAGCATTCAGCTCAAGACCACTAGTGTCCCCCTCTTTATAGCAGCGACATAAATAATGCCACATTGAAATTGGAGGATAAGAAACCTCCCCAAAAACAAAGGAATCAACGTTATGCATCCTTGAACATAGATCTAGGATCATATACTAATTTCAAACGTCCGTATAGGCTAGGAAAAAACTAAAAATAAAGAAAGCCTGTATGATGCTCTAAAGTGACCACACATAGGACTTTTTCGGATGTTTTGTAATGCGAGCAGCCCCGTCCCCATTGCAAGGCTGCAGCGCTGCTGGGCCTACCTTTCGGATGACGCTCTCCCCTGCTGATACTCTGCCAATACCGTTTTGTAACCATGGGAACGCTGCAGCGTTATATTTGGTGGTTTGGTAATCAAGATCAACTTTTGTGAGTAGAAAACCACCAAATATAACACTGCAGCGTCCCCTCGGTTATGAAACAGTACCGGCAGAGGATCAGCAGGGGAGGGAGTTATCCGAAATGGATGCCCTGCAGCGGAGCAGCCTCGCAACGGGGACGAGGCTGCTTGCGTTATGAAACCCCATCCGAAAAAGTCCATAATTGTTTCTGAAGACAGTTTTCAGTACTCAGTCTTGTTAAGTATGTTTCTTATCCCGAGACACCATCTGGAGCGCACAGTTGGTATCTAAACATCCATCAGAGAAGAGAGATCATAGTCTGTAATCTGGAGAGAGAATATTTCTCAGGTTAGTAGGTAATTTTACGACAGCATTTTCCACAGTAAGCAAATCAAACCAAAGCTTCACCGGTTTCTCTTGGCCAAAATAGAAGTAAAAGAAAGCAATAATCATGAAAATGTTACGTTAACACAAGCACAATAAGTAGTTGTACTTATACAAATTATATAGTGTGAAGGCCAGAGGTAACCATGTTCGGTTACAGATATTTCAAAGGAGAAACCACTCAAGAAACGAATAGATAGATAGCAACTCCAGGAGAAGGCCCCACTATGGAAAAACTAAAAAAGGGACCAGCAAACAAAACGGTCAACATAACACAATTAAATAGGAAAATGTATCGCCAACACATATAACATGCAAAGGAATATACTGCCAGGCCAGTAATTTTTTCAAGGGACTGAATTCCACAGTACAAACAGTGAGAGGGATATATGGGATGTTAACTTTACAAAATACTTTTTTTGTTAAAAATGTGTATTAAAATGCAGTAATTATTTTTAAGGAGCGTTTGACTAGACGCACAAAAAAGGAAAACCATTGAAAGAGGTAAGGAATCATCCAAATCAAAAACAGATAATTTTCAATCTGGAGTTTATGATCCCATATTTAAATCCCCCTTTTGTTATAGCGCACCATTTCCCGGGATATATAACCCCAGAACATCACTCCATGCTCAACGCACCGCGTTGCCACTGCCAGGAGATCTGTTGTAAGTAAAGGAAGTGTAAAACCCCATTGGGGGCTTAAACAGTATTCCCTGAAATTCTTCTTGCTAAGTGCTAGAAATTCTAAAAAAAGGAAAAGAAGAGAATGAGTAGAAAAAGAACCCGTGGCGCTATAAAACCAAATGAAAGGAATGGGAATGTGAAAAGAAACCTACCATTTCCATGGTATCCATAGAAAATGCCCAAAGAAAAGGCAGAAAGTCACCAGTGCATGACACCTGAAGAAACACAAGTAATACAAACAGTAAATAAAGTAGCTCAGGACATGCGCATAAAGGAAAGCTTGTCAGCGTTGTCCAGAACGCTGAAAATTAGTATAACTGGACCCTCACAAACTTCTGTTATTCACTGTAAAAACGGTCACCCTTGATGTAATAATAGGAAAACATTTCTTCTTTTTCCCCTCATTAGTAGAAACTTCTCTTCCTTCCCCCAAGAAATCAGCAAGGTGTGATAAACCTGGAATTTTTTAAAAAACTGAGTGAGGAGGAATTTAAAAAATTTTTTTAGCATCCTAGACTATTAAGAAGACACTACCTTAAAATGGTAGGAGAATTTCTACAGTTTTCTAAACAATTAAAAAGCATGATCTATCTCTTACCGAACAGGCAATGCAGAGTAAATACCCCTTAGAAATCCAATCAAGGAACAAGACATATTTTCCACAAGGTTCAAACAGCAATGCCAAAGCAGTGCTGGATAGAATGTTCCTGTAGGACAGAAAATGAGATATCCCTTATAATTTTTTTTACCAGTGAAAAAAAAGGGGGATCAAAGAGATATAAATGGCATGTATAGGGAACGCAACAGCACAAAATATAGACTCAACACATAACACCCACGTAATAACGTTATAACGATTTCTTTAAAAATAGTGAAATAAAAATAACGGGCCGAGATCAAACAGAGATATCCAGCTGGGATAACCTGTCTGCTGGCCCACTTTAAGTTAACAACATAAGACGTCACTCCTTTCCCTCCCTCAAAGAAAGATCAAACCACATGCAGCATTGGCAGACAATTCAAAAATCTGTGAAAGCATTTTTTTAAAAACAAAGGGGAAGGCCAACCAGCATGAAAGCTACAGCTCCAGGGCCGGTCAGCGGCAAAACGGGAAAAGGAGGCCAAAGGACCGCTAGAAAATTTAATTTAAATTAAACGTAGAACATTATCTAAGTAAGGCCAAAATGGAGCAGGGAAGCTAATGTTTGCAGAAAAAAAATTAATGAAAAGTAACATAACGAATTTCAAATATAAAAATCAGACGTACCTCAGTTCTAGGTCACCATAGTGGTCGCGCCACTTTTTGAAAAGTGGGCGTGACAAAAGGGCAACATCCGGCTGTATGCTTTCGTCAGCAGGGTGAGGAGATTAAGGGCAAACGGGACGATAAAATGTTATGCTGGTATTACAGTCTGTTTCTGACACAATTATATATCGTTGCAGCCACGTAATAAAGTTTCATTAACGACCGTCCAGCATTAATAAAATATAACAGAGTTACGCGCAACAGAAATGGAATGGTGACGGAAATGTTGAAACATCATACGAAACTGGCAATCTGTAATGATACTGTAATGATGTTGTCTCGCTAAATTTCACCTGTCCAAAAAAGTCCGCAGTCTTTGAAAAAATAATCTCCATTATCCAGACAAATTCTTAGATCTTAGGTCTTCTGAATCTGCCGTATTGCCTCACTGTTGTACCTTGAGTGGCATCCAGTTCCATAAGATATATTCTGTCTTAGATCCTTTCATATAATTTAATAAAACTATAAATCTCACATAAGACTTTCTGTGATTACAGTCATACTAATCATGGCTTTCCTTCGTATATTAAGATTCTGCCACCAGAATGAAATAGAGTAAGATACTTTTACTTACTGAGAGCCATTGTGGTGTAGTGGTTTGAGCACTGGAATCTGTACAACTCTAGAGACCAAGGATTGAATCCCCGCTCAGCCATGGAAACTCACTGGGTGACCATGGGCAAGTCACACTCTCCCAGCCTAAGAGGAAGCCAAAGGCAAGCCCTGTGATAGGTTTGTCTTAGGTTCACCATAAGTCTGAAATGGCTTGAAAGCACACAATAATAACAAAAAAGCATTACCTATCCAAGACTCCTAAAATTTTGAGCAGATGGAACTCACATCATTCTCAAGATTTTTAATGTGGCACAGAGGCTAAGATTGGCTTTTGGCATTCTCAGATCCAAAATGTTGACTTATTTGATTGAACGCTTACAATAATGTTAATAGTCCAAGAATATAGCTATAAGGAAGTGACCCAGGGAAGACATAAGTAGAGGTATATGTTTAATGCATTACTGCTCACATGCTTGCATTTTATTAATATGCAGTCAGATACCTGCTTTTACATTAAGGAAATGATTTTAGTTTATTTAATGCTGGCTTCATAAGTGGAATATGACTGAAATATATATATATATATATATATATATATATATATATATATATATATATTTCTCTTGGGTATATTGCCTTTCCCAGTGTGCTGATTGGCTGCTCAGGAAACACACCCAACCCACACCCAACCAATCCACCCACATGCAAATTCCCTCTCCACCTCAGAATGCACTCATCACTCAATCTGTGGCTCAGATTGGGATCCAGGCAGTCAACTGGCGGCAGTGATGGGCTGCCTGCGACGGGACCCAGGCAGTCAACTGGCAGTGGCGGTATGTATGATGTAGACCTATTTTAATGTCTTTGTTTCTTTCTCCTTTTCTCCTTGCTTCTTATTATTTCAACTTGTGGTGTGACCTTTCTTAGGTCAGACAGTGGTACTTTTTTGTGGGACCCAAATTGGAAGGCCACTCGGATAGCAATTCTGCCCTTTCTAAAATGCCAATTCAAATGCTGAACAGCTGACTATCCAGCAGAAATGGATTGCCCCACTTAACATCATTTAAGCTTTGCACAGCTTGAACAGCCTTCTCACAAACCCTCTATCTTGTAATCATTCAAAATATTGATTTGTTCACATCCCAAAGTGGGGAGGACAGTTGTTCTCCGAATTCTTAAGATTCTCCTCTAATATAGGCTTAGAGCTTTCTTGTCACTGTTTGTAGTGATCTCTTGCTCTTGCTACACTAGGGGCTTGTCTACAGGAAGGGGAAAAAAACAGACTGCTCCACAGTAATGTAAAGTTGCAGCAGCTGCGAACTGTCTTAATGGTTTTACAGCCCCGGTAAACTTTGCATGCCTGTATCTGAGACAGCGGCCTCGACCAGATTACTCACATTTTAAAATCTGCTACCACTGAACTTTTTTAAAAAACAACACCACTATTTCCATGGTATGCACAAGTAATATCCCACCTTTCAAAAAAAAAAAAGAGTGAGATAACACAAATCCTCATTTTATCACCTTAGCGATCACTCGCTAAGGCAAAAATCCAACATGGCAGCAGCGACTGCTTGCCCTGTAACCCAGTCCCACCCCCTGCACTCATTAAGGCCACAAATTATTTTTTTGTGTAGTTTTTCCTCTCTTTGCCCCCCCCTTCACAATACAGTGAGACAATACAGGATCCCATTAAGACAGCTTGTTTTCTGGGCGAATTCTGTGAGTAGTATTTTCAATGTATAGATAATCCCTAGAGTTCTTCAATGTGTTTTAAAAAAAACAAACTTAGGAATGGGTTGCAGAAGTAATCCTATGGCTTGAAGGGCACATTTTTCCCTCCCTATTTTTTGTGGGGGGAGAGTTATAATGTTGTGATGCAAATGTGCCATTTCACCAATGCACTATAGTACTGCAACTAAAACAAATTTTAAAAAGAAAGGAGGAGAACAGAAGGGAAGGGAAGGGAAGGGAAGGGAAGGGAACATATTGTTACAATATGTCTTGGAATTAAAAAGAACCCTTCTGAGGATGGGAATAAAATATTGCAGCTGATGCCAGGAATGGCCAGAAAACAGACCGCCAAAATGTTGTCTGGATATTTTGGAAAAACCCTGAGAACTACTGCAACCAATATTCCAACCTACTGACATGTTTGCCTGTCCAGAGGAGCCCTTGTTTCTCAAATACAAGGTAATTCTGCTCTGAAGAGTTTGGAGACTGGAATGAAGTTTCTGTTCTTGTTTGTTTGTTTTGAGGTGCCTAGAACTGGCTTGTCCCCAATAGGCAGAGTCTAGTTTTTGGAAGTGGGTACTTAGAATTCTGTAACTGAATCCAGCATGGGTTCTCTGGCAGATGGTGTAAGGAGGATGTGTCTGAGAGTCCAGCTGCTTGAATCTGCTCATGGGACACTGGAATTTGCCCTTCAGTAAAGAAAAGATGTTTTGCATTATCAGATAGAATGGCTACCTTCAATATTTTGTTTTAATCCTTTGTATGCATAACCTGGGAGAGAGCCCCATTGAAAACTTTTCAGTTTTCCAAACATCTGAGTAGATATGTCTACAGCGTTTGAGTGTGTGTACTTGAGTTGAGTGGGTGTATGGGACAGAATAAGGATTCTGTTGGTGTATCACCCACTCAGCTGCTCAAACGTTCTCTCTTCCTTAGCTGACAGAGTTGGTCTTGTTGGTGGTTTTGGAGTCCTCCTGGCTTGTGCTGAGGGACTTCATTACTCATGCTGGGACCATTCTGACAGGAGCAGCTCAGGCCTTCATATCCCCCATGATGACCGTGGGTCAGTGCCATGTAGTATCTGGTTCCACTCATGCTGCAGGACACACTCTGGACTTAGTTTTCTGTGCTAAGGGATGATGGTGATCTGGGT
Organism: Gambelia wislizenii; assembly: GCA_030847615.1. NCBI lineage: Eukaryota > Metazoa > Chordata > Lepidosauria > Squamata > Crotaphytidae > Gambelia > Gambelia wislizenii. Next base: position 390,938,578 of record JAUMIR010000001.1, on the reverse strand, counting down.
GTGCAGGAATATGGTTCCATTGTCATGGACAGATTACTGCCTGGTGGGGTTTATAGTTACCGGGATCCACAGAAGCAGACTTCTGCCCTCCTGTTTCACACAGCTATCCCTCTAATACTTCCAAATTGTTTTATAGAAAAATCAAAGGACCCTCATATTGAATAGAGTGAACTCTGGTGCAAGGGGAAGGGTTTTCCCCCAAATCAGGCACATACGCTTTTTGTGAGCAGAGCTTTTCTGCCTATTGAAAACAAATACTGGATCCAGCCCTCTGTACCCAGGATGGATGGATGTTCCTGGACTGTGGAGGTCCAAGCCAATACTGAGTAGAGACTAAGGAGATTATCAGATGCAGCTAATGTGGCACCAGAATAATGACAGCGGAACGCAAAAGGATGACAATATCACACGATGCAATCCTTTTGCGTTCTGTTGTCATTATTCTATCATTTCTTTTTATTGATGGGCTGAGCCATCAATAGATTATCTGTCCTGTTTTGGTGAATACAGCATCAGTGGGTGGTCCTGCCAGAACACATCTGAGTGTAATCGTGAAAACAAGGTAGGCTACCCTCTTTTTATGAACCTCCCCAGGTTACTTGTGTGTGTTTAAGTGCTTTTAAAAACTTTTTTTTGTGTATTTTTCTTTTTCTTTTTGAATTTCCTGCACTCGCATCTTCTTGTGAGGACGGGAGGGATTTCAGTTCAGGAAGTGAACAGAGCTCCGTTAGAGCTCCCTTCATTCCTGAGCTGCCTTTGGAAAGAAGATAAGGTAAGTCTGATGGGGAGGGTTATTGTGCCAGGACAGGGATGTATCTGGAGATTGTGGGACAGGAATGATTTTTGCATTCCTGTCTGATAATCTCCTATGTATTATTAGGACAAACTAAGGTGCCCTTTGAATTTTCCATAAAAACAATGGATACAAATTACCTATCTTTCCATGGGCAATTTGCAAAGCTTATTGATCACCTGTTTAAATTAAAGTTTGATGTCCCAAAGCAGGCTATTCATTACTAACGGGATAAGATAACTGAGACATGGACAAGTAGACATGCCCAGTGGGATTGGTAACCTGTGCACAGAGCAGCAAACTCTGTTTCTAAATAAGCTCCAGAAACCAGTTCATACGTAGAATGTTGTCCCATTTGGGGTGGGGAGGAGAGGGTTTTTCGTTTGTTTGTTTGTTTGTTTACAAATAGAGAACTAGCACATCAGAGAGGAAGGTCTGGTTGTCATTGAAAGAACAAAATGTTTTGTGGCACCTTAAAAGAGAAACCTAGCATAAACTTTTAACATCTGATGAAATAAGTTCTAGTCGGCAAATGTTTGTGCCACAATAAATTTAAGCCTCTAAGGTAAAATAAAATTCTCCCTTGGTTTTGCTGCAAGAATCACAGTTACCCCTTTAGGACATTTTGTCCCTGATAGATTAGTAACAACATTAAAAAAAAAAAACTTTTTCCCCAAGATGGAACAATTAAATATGTCTTATCCTCAGTCTGAAGGGATAACAGACCAGAATTCAACCTCCTCAAATAATAATATTCTGGGCCAAACAAAAGGTGGCACCAGTCACACAAATCTTGGACAGCAAGAGCAAAGGGAGCCCTGGTGGCACAGTGGTTAAATGCCAGTACTGCAAGCCTGGCACGTTGCAAGTTCAATTCCAGCAGGCTCCAAGGTTCACTCAGCCTTCCATCCTTTCGTAGGTCGGTAAATTGAGTACCCAGCTTGTGGGGGCAATTAGCTAACACACATTGGAAACTGCTTAATGCAGCATAGATGTGTAAATTTGCTATTGCTTAAAACAATTTGTAAGCCGCTCTGATAGCCTTGTGGCTGAAGAGCGGGGTATAAATAACTAAATAAAAATAAAATAAAAGTATAATTTGCAATTTCATATTGTGGCTTGCTGTGGAACAGGATGTTAGGAATTTGAGCTGGACTATACAAGAAGCAATGTGCAAGCAAAATATTGGCTCATATAGCATCAAATCATTATAAACCAACATTATATCTGTCTGCCCCACATATGTGTGTTGACATATGTAATCCTAGGTCAAAACCCAATCCTGCCACCTTGATGAACTACTGTATGGTATATGTAGTATTCTTAAAGACTTGGAGGAGTGGAGACTATGGGCCTTTTCACACTGCATTATTATAGCATTACGATCCTACTTGAACTGCCATGGCTGCATCCTATGGAATCCTGGGATTTGTAGTTCACTGAGGGACTACAGCTCTCTGATGAGAATTCTATATACCCCTTTCCTAAACTGTAGGACTCCATAAGATGGCACCATGACAGTTAAGATGGAATGATGTTGCTATAATTGTGTAGCGTGAAAGGGCCCCATCATTTATTATGGAACCCATGAAATCTCATTCCCATTACAGTATCTGAATATTATGGCTGTGAAATGGAAAATATACATAGACATGGGCCAAAATGTTTAAGAAAGGGGATGACGATAGAAGAACAGTCAGCTTCATGTGAAAACTCTACTCTCTTTTTAATTTCACACAGTTTTTGAATGAGAAGAAAATTGACCCAAAGGATGACAAGATATTTAATTTCCTCTTTTGATGATGAATAGGAAATAGTTTGATCAGTAATAGGAAATCCAGAAACTAAAAGCCCAGGATCTGGGGTTGGATGTTAGTTCACCAAGTACATTGGAAAATAAATTAGTCTGGAGAATGAAGGATATGATGACATAGAAATGCAAGAGAGACTGTTAAGTAAATAGAAGACTTGGGTATATACTGAATGTTTGTGAGACTGCATTTGAAGAATGTAAATTAGGCCTTAGAAAACTGGGAGCAGCTTGAAACATAGCAGCGACTGTCAGTATTTCTTTCTGAGGTCTGAAATCTCAGTGTTTATTTATGCACCATTTTAGGTGCCCAGTTTGAAACGTATGAGGAATTTGGAATTCAATAGAAATTAGTAGCTTCCCACAGCTGCAAAGAAGACCAGATACTTAAACATAAGGGCCAATCCAGAGTCTGAAATTTTCCTTTTTAAAATTACTTCATTCCATTTCTCATTATAGTGTGTAAAAAATAACCCATTTCTGTTTCTCACTAAAAGGATGAAAATCTGTTATCTTCTGATGAAATAAAACCTTAGGACTGACAAGAGAATGGCATTTCAATGGATGCTTCTCCCTCTTTTTATGTTTTTATGTTTATGTTTTTATGTTTTGTTTCTATAGTTTTAAAGTTTTAGGGTAGTTATTTTATGTCACTGGTGAATCTGCCAGTTATTTTAAATATATGCACTATTATATGTAATTTTAAGGGGGTAAATTTTTAAAGTTATTACTATTGTTATGGATTTGTTTTTATATCCAATTGTTGTGAGCCGCCTTGATTGCCTAACAGGCAAAAGGCGGGGTACAAAAATAAAGTTATTATTATTATTATTATTATTATTATTATTAAAGTGGAAAGATCCCTGTGAAAATGCCCTTTAAAGTAACTTTTGAAACTAACTAGATACCCTTACTAGTTGTTAGAGGCCCCGTCAATGAAAAAAGAATGCCTTACTTGCAGCTGCAGCACAGAAAAAGCACGTGAGGATGACGACATCATCTGAAATTGGGACCCATTTGCGTGATAGTAACAACATCCTCGTGGGCTCCTGGGGTGGTTTTTGCAGTGTCTGATAATCTCCATCATCCATGCCATTGTATTTCCAATTTCTTGGCATAGTCGTGAAAGCTGGACAGTGAAGATAACTGACAAGAGGAAAATCAATTCATTTGAAAAGCTATATTATGAAGCAGCGTATTTAATATGGATAAAGCAATGGATAACACTGGAAAATAAAAGGGATGTAGACTTAGAAGGCCACGAGCTAAGAATGAGGTGGCATAGTTACCTCTGGTATGGTCAAGTAAAATTAATGCAGAATTTAAAAATCATATCAGAAAATCACTAATTAGGATATGGAACAAATATAAGAGGAGACTAAACCCAAAAATGCCAGGTTGGTTGTCACCACAAGAAGCATTTTGTAAGAAGGAATTAAGAGTGGAGCAATGGTTAAAATATAGAGATACACAAGAGATAAGAAGAGGTGTGTGGAAAATTAAAGATAAACAACAATTAGAGAAGAAGTGTATCAATTGAGAGAAAGAGTTAAAGAGGATTTAAAACATTTTCAGTATGAAGGTGAAAAATCACAGTTCGAAAAGCTATTACGTATGCTCAGAGGAGAATAATTTAATTAGTAAAATGTATAGATTACTACTAAGATTTAACAAGAAGGAAGAACAAATTAAACAATGCATGATAGATTGGGTGCAAAATTTGGGACATGAACTACAATTAGAACAATGGGAGGAAATGTGGAATGAAGGACTAAAATGTACATGTTCATATAATCTTAAAGAATTTTTTTACAAAATGATATACAAATGGTATTTAACCCCCCCCAAAAAAAATTGGATAGAATGTATAAAGGAATGTCAGATAAATGTTGGAAATGTCAGAAACAGACAGGCTCATTCTTTCTCATGTGGTGGCAACGCAAAAAAAGGAAAAAGAAAAAATAAATTCTGGTTTAAAATTAATAAATGGGTAGCAAAAATGTTAAAAATTAAATTAGAAAAAGGATGTGAGCTATATCTCTTGAATATAGTAAACTTAAAAGATAAAACAGGAAAAAATATAGAAATCTAATTAGTTATTTAGTGACAATTGCAAGACTGGTCAATGCAAGGAAACAGAAAACCAATGAACTACCAACATATATGGAATGGATTGAAAAAGTTATGGAGTTAGCAACATTAGATAAACTTTTGAATCTAATGAAAAATAAGTCAAATGAGACTTATATAAAGAATTGGGAACCTTTCATAGAATATACCAGATCAAAAAAAGTGGGGATGTTAGCTCTATGGGTTTTGTTGTATAATTACTGGAAATATATTAGACAATGAGATGTGACAGAAATGTTTATAATTTTTGATTATAGTGAAAAAGTTAATAGTGAAAAAGTTAATAAGTTGCTGGATAAGGGGAGGAGTTATTAATCTAATTAATAAGAGAAAAGCGGGAACTCAATTTTAATGGGGATGGGAGGAATGGGTGTAATAATGTTGATATGTTCTTGGTGCTTTTTGTCTTTCTTGGGGGTGGGTTTACTGTTCTTTTCTTTTTGTTCCTTTTTTCTTTTTTTCAGCTTTGTAATGTTCCCTTATATGTCTTTTATGTTTGTTTATTTTATTTGTTTTACAAATGGTACAGAATAAAAAAAATTAATCAATGAAATGTGGTGCTGGAGGAGTTCTATGGATATCACAGACCACTAAAAGTGATCTTTTAGTGGGTCTTAGAACACAATAGGCCTCAAAGCTCATTAGAAGTATAGATGACTAAACTGAGGATGTTGTACTTTTGACATATCATGAGATAGTATGACTCTTTTGAAAAGACAATAATGCTTGTTAAAGGGGAAGCCAAAAGGAAAAGAGAAAAACCACACAACAGGTGGATTGATTTAATCAAGGAAACCACAGCCCTGAGTTTGCAAGACCTGAGAGATTATTGGATGGGAACAAAAATAGTGTCCCTGTCTTGCTAGCTACTCTATTGCCCCCTCCCATCCCCCTCCTAGCACGAGAACGAAAAATTATTGAACCTACCTTTGCTGCCGCATCCTCCCCCTCCCCTTGGCAGCCACAGAACGAATACAGCTCGCGCTGAGCTGTATTCACTTCCTTATTTGAAATCCTGGGCCGTTCTCGCAAGAAAACGAGCACGGGAGGAGTCAAAAATAAAAACAAAAATATAGTTTAAAAAGTGACAGCAAGCACAAAAACAGAAACGGAATGGGTGATCTATTGATGGCTTAAGCCATCAATAAAAAAGAATGCGAACAGAACGGAAGCTGCAAGGGGGCATAACACCACAGGGACAACTACGTCTGATATTCAAGCCCTTTGGCAATGTCCTGTCATCCCTGTGGCATCCCTGTGGTGGCATATTAAGGGTGTCTGATAATCTCCCTGAGCAGGGCAGTTGATACACACCAAATTACTCTTGGATCTCATGCATAGAGTTGCCATAGTCAGTTAACAACAACAAAGCAAATTAAGCTTGAACTTTCACTAGAAACCGAAATGACCAAACTGAAGGTGTCATACTTTGGCATATCAGGAGATGACATGACATTAGAAGCTATGATAATGATTGGTAAAGTTGAAAGAAGTAGGAAAAGAAGAAGGCTACATTAGAGGTGGATTGATTCAATCAAGGAAACCATAGCCCTGAGCTTGTAGGACTGTTAATAACAAGGTCTCTTTGAGGGCTGTCATTCATAGGGTCACCATAAGTTGAAACTGACTTGAGAGCAAATACCCCCACCCCGAATAACTAGGTACAGGTAACTATGTTAAGTTGTAACATGTTTCTTGCAAGCTCTGGGTCAATCATGGGGGCCAAAAGTGGCACAGACAGCATGAAATAGTTGGTATTCCAAGGCAGGGACTTTGAAACAGTTATGGCACAGAATCAGGACTTCCCACCCATTGACAAGTTTCCCTTGTCAAGAGACTAGCAGAGGGGGTAGAGGCCACCATCTCATGAGCATAATCTAGCCCACAGAGGTACACAACCAGCCAGAGACTCTCTTATGCCAGACACTACAATACTCTTCTCACTGACATGAGCAGGAGAGCAGTAATATCTGCTGATACAGACACCAGAAATACAGTGCAGAAATACAACAGTTTGGAACCACTTTATCCACCACAGTTCTATCCTATGGAATCCTGGTATTTGTAGTTTGGTGAGGCACCTGAGTTCTCTCAGAGAAAAGGCTAAATACCACACCAAACTATAAATACCAGGATTCCATAGGATAGAACTATGGTGGGAAAGTGGTATCAAACTGCTGTATTTCTGCAGCGTAGACACTTTAGAGAACAAATCTAGGCAGCTTACAGAGAATTACACCAAAGGATGAATGGTGAAGGCTTGATTTTAAAAGCCCTGTCTCTAATACTCCAAGGTACTTAGCCTCATCATTTCAGAATAATTGTCAGATAGCATCCCAAATACACAGCAGCTATGGATTTTCCCTAATGGGAAATTTCATAATGTTTTCTAAGGAAAAATGGACAATGGTTCCTGGAATTTCTCACTTCTCCCTTACATCTTCCTGGGTTAGGAAAGCATCAATTCCCCATCTCCACAGGTGCTACCTGCCTACTGTGCTTATAACTTCAGACTCCTTTTTGATTTAAGACTTCTGCCTCTCTGTCAATTTCTCACTTCTAGTTCCTGTTGTTACTGAAATATAATTGTGCCATGCTTTTCCAATTAAATTTATCACACACATACATCTTCTACTCCTGACAGATACCAATAGGGCCAACTCATGTTATTTGCATTTAAGTTTGGAGCCAGTTTTAGAACTGTGTGAGCACAGGCTACACACAGGCACAGACACAGGCACACACGCGCGCGCGCACACACACACACACCGTGTAAAATTCATTTATCCATTCTTCTGCTCCTTTCTTTATTCCCTTCCCCCATTCCTCTTCCCTGATCTTAATATATACAGGTCGACCCCATATCCTTGGGAGATATGTTCCAAGACCCCCCATGGATACCTGAAACCATGGATAATAGGGAACCCTATTATTTTCAATGAAATGAATGCCAAAAGTTGACCATTCATTGGAGGACCTAGAGATGCCTAGAGATAACATAAGATAAGTGAAACCGCGGATAGCGGATGTGGATATGGGGGTTGACCTGTATTAGAAATATGGCTGTCCTTTTTGACACTGAAAGGAGCATTTCCCCCATGAACAGAACATACTGGCATGCTACACACTGTTCCACAGGAAATAAGGGGGAAATGGGTTGAAACATGCTCAGTGTTAAGTGATTTTGCTTATCTGGCAATTGACCTTCCTCTCTTGACCTTGAAAGTTTTGGAGGTCCTCTTTGCTGACCACAGCCAGGGCAAATGTATTTCTGGGAAAGAAAGAGTATAGCAGCTTGCCTTGAAACATTTTTGATCAACACAACCTTCACAAGAAGACAGGGCCATTCCAACCAGAACATCACACTCAGTCAACACTCTAACCCAGTGGGTATGAGGCCTCTAAGGAGAGCTGAGTGGCTTCCCAGGAGAAGCCATGATGATGATGATGATGATGATAATGATGATGTTTATTTATAACCCCCTTTTCACCAAAGGGCAGAACATCAAACATATACATATAGTCAAAAACAAAACAATAAAACACAGCACTATAAAATGCTAAAATACTAAAATAATATACTAACGTACCAGGAACAAGATCCTTATCAGTTGCTACTCATCCTGGCCACCTTAGGCACACTCAGCAGCTTAATTTGGTGAATCAAAGAGGACGATCTTCAAACCTTTACAAAAGCAGGTAACATCCTCCTCCAGCTGGAGGTGCAAAGGAAGACTGTTCCACAAATGCAGAGGCAGATCCTGAAAGTCTCACAGCCTTGATAGAGACTTACGTGTTGGTGGAACTGCCAATAATCCTTTCTCTAAAGATCTTAAATTCCTAGATGACACATCCCATGCTAACTGAGCTGCCAGATACTGGGGAAGGTTAAAGCACAGGGCCTTAAATACCAGGGCCAAAAGCTTGTAATGAGCCCTAGCCTGAACTGGTAGCCAGTGGAGGGTCTACAAAGGGAAGAGACATGTGAGTATTCAGGGAGATTTAAAACAACCCGAACAGCACTGTTCTGGATTAAGACCAGAGGAGTAAGAGAGCAGGAAGGCAAACCTGCCAGTAGGCTTTTACAATAGTCCAGGCATGAAAAAACCAAGGCCTAGACAAGCAAATGGGCAGTGTCCATGGTCAAAAACCAATGGATCCTACAGATGTTTAAAAGACGGAAGTAACATGTCTTCACAGTTGCCTCAATAAAAGGGCACAGGGACAAATAATCATCCAGCAGAACTCCAAGTTTCTGGCAACCAAGACAAGGGCCAGTGTGTAACCCTGTAAACACAGAGGAGGTCATGAAAGTGGGGTTACTGGGTGATCAGGTTGAAACACAGGATCTCTGTTTTATCTATGTTCAGCTTAAGATGGTGAGTGGTCATTCACAGAGAAACACTCAACAGGCAGTCTACCATGGACTTCCATATGGTAGCATCAATTGAATAAAGTTCTGGAAAATCTGAGTGTCATCTGCATAGATGTGATATTGAAAACCCACCTCTGAGATAAGAAATCCAAGGGGAAACGTATATAATGAGAAAAGAAGAGGACTCAGTACTGATCCTTGAAGCACCCCTACAATTACAGGGAAAGTAGTTGACATAGCTCCCTGAAATGAAACAGTGGAGGAACGATCCGACAAAAAAGATTTAAATCAGGACAGAGTGTTCCCTGTTATTCCCAATGATGCCAACTGTAGTAGTAAGATCTGATGGTACAAAGTGTCAAAGGCTGCAGAGAGATCTAATAGGATCGGCACTGATGTTTGACACCGAGCCTTTGCCACTAAAATATCATTTACTACATGAGTCAGAGCCATTTCTGTAGAATGGCCTGTCTGAAACCCTGATTGAAATGAAAGGCTTCAAGTCTTATCAGAACTTTGGGGGCAATGCATTTTCACTGGCACCTGTGAGAGGGAAAGGTATTTATTGCACATGGACATAAGTAAGAAAGAGCAGGAACCAGAACAAATTAGCTTGTAAATTGTAACCAGGCAGGGAAGAGAGCAAAAAAGCTGGAGTGCTGAATTTTGTTCCTTTACTAGGAGCTGTAACATTCCTAGATATGACAATATGACAATTTTGACTTTGGTGCACGACATTTTTTTAAATATAGTATTTGGAATTGTTGTGGTGTTTGGCACGTCTAAAGACAATGACCAAATACCTATGCTTAACTTTCTGCCAATGTGATTGTGTCTCCTTCCACCATAAATTTAAGAGAAGCATCTACATTCTTTACAACTACCTTCTGTTTCAGGTTTACAGACAGAGTGCTAAAAACTAGAAAACATTAAGTAAGTTTGAGATTAAAGCCTGCATGCAAATAAATTCTAACTTTTAATCATAATGATGTGGCTTTCCTGTCTCCAAGGCTATAAGAAGATAATAGGATATTTTAACATGTGTCAGTAAAAGACATTTAAGCATTTAAGAAGACAAAACAAAAAAACCCTGATGAAATAATAAAACAAAAACTGTACAAATACTGTGTGCTAAAAGCCTCCCACACTTAAAATGCCAACCTAAATCAAAACAATAAAATAAACATAATTTTATATTTCAGTGTTCTGGCTTGGGAAAAGCAAATTCCACAACTGTGGAAGAGCTGCCCACTTATCCATTCATGGACAGCAGCAATATGTAGGATTTAGTTCAATTGTTATTACCCACTATGAATCAATGACTGGACAAGTTTAGAACAAAATAAACATCAGGAACTATTAGATTCAAACTTTGTTCCCCAGGGGTCCTGGTACTTTCGTACATCATTAGGTAGGCTTAGAGCCTGGAAGCAATCGCTTTAAAGCTAATTCTGAAACACTGACATTCATTTGGGAATTAATTCATTAGCATTAAGTGTTTTAGTGAAAAGTATACAATGTTTCCATTATGTTAATGGTTAATAACTTGATGGAAACACATTGCTTTAAATTAAAAATAAAAATAAAATAAGATTACTACAACTGGCCACAAATGACCAGAAACATGCTTCCCAAACTATCCCCCAAAGTAACAAATTAAAAGAATGTGAACTGTTAACCTTTAGTTGTTTATTGGTACAGTATTATAAAATGGAAATAACAATGTTTAAAAACATTGGCTGAGATCCTGCATCATCAAATGTAACTACGACAATGGAGCTCCTTTGTCATACCTCCTTCGTCCCATGATGCCTAGAAAAACCCTACCTCTCAAGCCATGCACTTCACACCCAAAGGGTTTCCGAGGCACTGCAGATTGGGGAGATCAGAAACCCCTTCGCTGAAGTGCCACCTGGTTCAAGAGGTATTTATTTATACCCCGCTCTTCAGCCACAAGGCTATCAGAGCGGCTTACAAATTGTTTTAAGCAATAGCAAATTTACACATCTATGCTGCATTAAGCAGTTTCCAATGTGTGTTAGCTAATTGCCCCCCCACAAGCTGGGTACTCATTTTACCAACCTACAAAAGGATGGAAGGCTGAGTGAACCTTGGAGCCCGCTGGAATCGAACTTGCAACGGAGTGACTTGCAGTATTGGCATTTAACCACTGCGCCACCAGGTAAGTTTTGGAGGTTACATTTAGTCATTAACTATTGTAAATATGAATCCCCCAAATTATGTGATTGACTTATCTCTCTCTGGCTTTCCTTCTCAAATGAAGATTCAGGAAGGACTCATCCTGTGCTTTCTGCAAGCGTGCTGATGACTGAAAAGGCCAATCTGAGATAAACATGTCCGGTTGCAGAAAGCACAGCAGAAGATCTCTTTGGGTGATGTTTCCCGGTTATGATTCTTTCTGCATTGTCATTTCTCTTCAAGACTTGTTTGGCGTGAGCTCTCAAATAAGGCTGCAGCATTGTGGATAGTGCGTCTCCATGCCTCCCGATGTGAGGCCATGGCAGACTATTGTTGGTGATCAATTTGGCCAAGCCTGAGATGTTGTTTCAGGGAGTCCTTGTATCACTTTTTTGGAGTGCCCCTCTTACTCTGACCCATGGTGAGTTCACCACAGAGTACTATTTTGGGGAGGCGATGGTCCTCCATCCTAGAAACATGCCCTGCTCAGAGCAGCTGTGTTCTCAATATCGTGGCCTCAATGTTGGTGATCCCTGCTTGCTCAAGGACAGCAACATTCGTCACATAGTCAGTCCAGGCGAGGAGTGTTAAATGTTGATGATAGGTGACCCATGTTTCAGACCCATAAAGGAGAATAGACAGTACAATGGCTCTATACACACTGATTTTTGTGTTTCGCCTCAGCTGTTTATTACTCCAAACTCTTTTGTAAAGTCTTCCAAATGTGCTATATGCCTTTGCTATTCTGTGATCGATCTCTTTGTCAATCTTGGCATCTGAGGAGATGATGCTTCCCAGGTAGGTGAACTGCTGAATGGTCTTAAGCACAGATTTGCCAATGGCAATGTGGGGATGGTGGTGTTCGTCCTGTGGTGCAGGCTGGTAGAGAACTTCCATTTTCTTCAGGTTGACTTCCAGCCCAAACAGCTTTGCAGCTGGTGTGAAGGATGATGTTAGGCGCTGCAGAGCTGCTTCTGTGTGGGCAAAAAGGGCAGCAGCATCAACGAAGAGCAGCTCACGGACTAGATAGTTTAGTCTTAGTGTGAGCCTTCAGACAGCTTAAGTTAAACAAGCTATCATCAGTACGGTAACGTACATAGATGCCATCTTCTTCTTCAAGCTCTGCCATAGGCCTTTGGAGCATCACGCTGAAGAAGATTGTAAATAAAGTTGGAGCAAGAACACAACCTTGCTTCACTCCATTAGTTATTAGAAAGGGCTCTGAAAGAGCATCGCCATATCTGACTTGACTGTGCTGGCCCTCGGGTAGCAAGATAATCATTTTAAGGAATTTGGGGGGACATCCTACTCTTTCCAAGATCTGCCACAGACCTTTTCTACTTACAGTGTCGAAGGCTTTGGTGAGGTCAACAAATGTTACATAGAGTCCCTTGTTCTGCTCTCTACATTTCTCTTGCAGTTATCTAAGGGCAAATACCATATCTGTAGTATTTCTATTAGCTCAGAAGACACATCGGCTTTCAGGAAGAAGTTCTTCTGCAATAGCAGGAACTATTCAGGAGTATCCTTGCAAGGATTTTTCCAGCAATAGAGAGCAGTGTTATACCTTGATAATTTGAGCAATCAGGTTTTGCTCCTTTTTTCTTGTATGGGGTGATGATGACTGCATCTTGGAGATCTGATGGCCGTTCCCCTTTTTCCCAGCAATTCACAAGGAGTTTGTGGAATTTACCGTGGAGTACATGACCTCTATGTTTCCAAACTTCAGGTGGGATTCCATCGATCCCAGCTGCCTTGCCGTTTTTCATCTGCTGTATGGCCTTGAGGGTCTCTTCCAAAGTGGAGCTATGTCCAATTCATTTTTCATCGGTTTTTGTATCATATGTTGGATAGCTGAGCCTTGGACTACTCGGTTGGCACTAAAGAGACTTTAAAAATGTTCAGCCCATCGATTCAGGATGGAGGCTTTATCAGTAATTAGTGTTTGACCATCTGTACTGTATAAGGAACCATAGAATCATAGAATCATAGAATTGCAGAGTTGGAAGAGACCCCAAGGGCCATCCAGTCCAACCCCCTGCCACGCAGGAAATCACGATCAAAGCATCCCTGACAGATGGCCATTCAGCCTCTGTTTGAAGACCTCCAAGGAAGGAGACCCCACCACACTCTGAGGGAGTGTGTTCCACTGCCGAACAGCTCTTACTGTCAAAAAGGTCCTCCTAATGTTGAGGTGGAATCTCTGTTCCTAGAGCTTGCATTCATTGCTCCGTGTTCCAGTCTCTGGAGCAGCAGAAAACAAGTTTGCTCCATCCTCAATGTGACACCCCTTCAAATACTTAAACAGGGCTATCATATCGCCTCTTAACTGTCTTTTTTCCAGGCTAAACATACCCAGCTCCCTAAGTCTCTCCTCATAAGGCATCGCTTCCAGACTTTCACCATTTTAGTCACCCTTCTCTGGACATGCTCCAATTTGTCAATATCCTCTTTGAATTGTGAACTGGACACGGTATTCCAGGTGACGTCTGACCAAGGAAGAATAGAGCGGCACCATTACTTCCCTTGATCTAGACACTATACTTCTATTGATGCAGCCCAAAATCACGTTGGTCTTTTTAGCTGCCGCATTGCACTGTTGACTCATGTTCAACTTGTGGTCTACTAGGACTCCTAGATCCCTTTCGCATGTAGTCTCGTTCAGCCAGGACTCCCCCATCCTATATCTATGCATTTCATTTTTTTCGCCCTAAGTGCAGTACCTTACATTTCTCCATATTGAATTTCATTTTGTTAGCTTTGGCCTAACTCTCCAGTCTATCCAGGTCATTTTGAATTTTGATCCTGTCCTCTAGGGCATTAGCTACTCCTCCTAATTTGGTGTCATCTGCAAATTTGATAAGTATGCCCCTAATTCTGTCATCCAAGTCTTTGATAAAGATGTTGAATAGCACTGGGCCCAGGACAGAAGCCTGTGGCACCCCACTGGTCACATCTTTCCAAGACGAAAAGGAGCCACTGTTGAGCACCCTTTGGGTTCAGCCGGTCAACCAATTACAAATCCATTGAACTGTTAACTTGTCTAGCCCACATTTTACAAGCTTGTTTGCAAGAATGTCATGGGGAACCTTGTCAAAGGCCTTACTGAAATCAAGGTATGCGATATCCACAGCGTTCCCTTCATCTACCAAGCTGGTAATTTTATCAAAAAAAGAGACCAGATTAGTCTGGCATGACTTGTTACTCTGAAACCCATGTTGACTTTTTGTGATTATGGCATTGCCTTCTAAATGTTCACAGACTCTCTGTTTAATGATCTGCTCTAGAATCTTCCCTGGTATTGATGTCAGACTAACTGGACGATAATTTTTGGGATCCTCCTTTTTCCTCTTTTTGAAAATGGGGACAACGTTTGCCCTCCTCCAGTCTGCTGGGACTTCTCCTGTTCTCCAATAGTTCTCAAAGATTATTGCCAATGGCTCTGAGATTACATTTGCCAGCTCTTTTAATACTCTTGGATGTAGTTCATCTGGTCCTGGAGATTTAAATTCATTTGGATTAAAAGGTATTCCTGAACTACCTCTTTGCTTATTCTGTGCTGGATTTCCCCTATTGTGTCCTCTGTTCCTTTATCCTCAGGTTGGTCGCCCTTTTCCTTTTCTGAAAATATTGAGGCAAAAAAGGTGTTGAGTAATTCTGCCTTTTCTCTGTCCCCTGTTAGCATTTTGCCATCTTCTCCGCATAGTGGCCCTACCATTTCCTTCTTCCTCCTTTTACTGCGGACATACCCCCAAAAAACCCTTTTTATTGTTCTTGACCTCTCTAGCAAGCCTGAGCTCATTCTGCACTTTAGCTTTTCTGACTTTACTCCTACATGTGTTCGCTATCTGTTTGAATTCTTCTTTGGTGATTTCCCCCTTTTTCCATTCCCTATACATGTTCCATTTAAAACTTAGCTCCATTGAAAGTTCTTTAGTCATCCATCCTGGTTTCTTGAGACACCTCCCATTTTTCTTTCTCAATGGTACTGTTTGAAATTGTGCCTTCAGTATCTCCCTTTTGAGAAAGTCCCATCTGTCTTGAGGACTCTTCTCTTTTAGTATTCCTGACCATGGGATCACCCCCAGTATTTCCCTGAGTTTACTGAAATCAGCTCTCCTACAGTCGAGAATGCATGCCTGACTATGCCTGGCTTCTCCTTTCCATTGTATAATAAACTCCAGGAGAACATGATCACTCTCACCTAAGGATCCCACCACTTGCACCCCATTAACCGGGTCATCCCTGTTGGTTAGGATCAGATCTAAAATAGCTGACCCCCTTGTTGCCTCTTCCACCTTTTGGACCATGACATTGTCTTCCAGGCATGTAAGGAATTTGCTAGACCTTGAAGTTTTGGTGGAGTTAGATTTTCA
Source organism: Gambelia wislizenii (assembly GCA_030847615.1). NCBI lineage: Eukaryota > Metazoa > Chordata > Lepidosauria > Squamata > Crotaphytidae > Gambelia > Gambelia wislizenii. The sequence continues at coordinate 390,922,895 of JAUMIR010000001.1, read as the reverse complement.
GCAAATATCAGGATAGTTGAAGTCACCCATCCCTACTACATCTCATAGTTGAAGTCACCCATCCCTACTACATCTCTTCTTTCTGCGTGTGTGGTCATCTGTTCTAGAAAGGCATCATCCAATTCCTTCGTCTGACCTGGGGGTCTGTAGTAGAGTCCCACAATAAGATCCCTGTTGTTGCCCTCTCCTTTTATTTTTATTCAGATGCTCTCCACCTGGCTTCCAGTACTGATGTCATGGATCTCTTCACTGGTATAAATATCCCTGACATATAATGCTATTCCTCCTCCTTTCCTATTTGGCCTATTTCTCTTATAAAGGTTATACCCCTCTATTCCTGCATTCCAATCATGCAACTCATCCCACCAGGTTTCAGTAATGCCTATTATATCATATTTGTTTTGTAGTGCTAGGAGTTCAAGTTCATCTTGCTTATTTCCCATGCTCTGTGCATTAGTGTAGAGACATCTAAGACCATGTGTTCCCTTTACTTGCTGCCTGTGCAAGTTTTTTTTGCCTCCCACTGTTAGGTCCTTGCACTCTTTGCCTTGTTCCCTCTATGACAGTTTGACTATTTCCTCCAGCCCTTTTGCCTTCCAGAATACTGTCTCCCTCCCCCATATGACTCAGTTTAAAGCCCTCCTGATCAAATTCTTGAGACTGTAGGCAAAAATGTTTCTGCCAACTGTCGTGAGAAGCTTTGGACCTAATAAGTAGGTCCAAACACTGCTTTAAGAGCTTCATAAAATCCTCTACGATCACCCAGATCTGAACAGCATTGTGTCTTTTCTGCTATATTGATCCACCATTTGTTCTGAATGTCTCGGAGTTTTTGTTGAAGTTTACTACATGTGAAGCGGAAAGCTGCTTTTCTTACATGGCAAGTTGGCTGGGCAAGGTAGAAGAGAACTGCCTGGTAAGCAGTTCTTTTATTTGCTAACAGCTGCTGGATCTCCTGGTTTTTTTCATCAAACAAGTCTTGATTTTTCTTATGGGAGAACCGGAGGGATTCTTCCACAAACTGGAGGATACTGTTTTTGATATGTTGCCAAAGCACTGTAGGAGAAGGATCTGTAGGGTGACTGGTTTATAATGTGATTGACTTAGATGTGATTGGCTTATAATATTGTGAATACTGGACAGGATGTCAGCCATTGTTAATCTTTTTTTAAAATAACATGGGAAAGCAAATTAATTTTTAACAGATTATTTTCAAGGTGTGGGTAGATAAAGATCCAGCTATGACACAGGTTTTTTCTTGAAGTGCATAACTAATAAATGAAATCAGTGTGTAGCATTATCTGTGCAAGCCACACATAAAAGGAAAAATGGATCTTCTGGCTTTTGTATTTTTGTGAAAGTTAGGGCACATTCACACTATACAATTATAGCAGCACTATGATTCCACTTTAACTGCCTTGGTTCTATCATATGGAATCCTGGGGTTTGCAATTTAGGAAAGATCGTGTAGAGCCCGAGCACTCTACTGCCTCAACTAGATTATAAATCCAAGGATTCCATAGGATGCAGCCATTGCCATTATGCAAAACCACAGTGCTGCTATAATTGTGTGGTCTGAAAAAGCCCTTAGAATAGTGTTCCAAGAGAAATCCCAGTTGGTTTTCCCCCTTTGGTACTGTGTACTTTACTTATGCTGTATTGGAATTTGCTTAAGAACCACTGTGGTTTAGTTAAGAGTATTAGGTGGACTTACGAAATCTAGGTTCTGGTCTCTACCAAGCTTCCAAATTCACTGGGTGACCCTGAGCCAATCACTTCTCTCTGAGCCTGAACTACTTTAAAGAGTTGTTATGAAGATAAAGTAGGGAGAAAGAACACCATATACACTGACTTGATCTCAGTGGAGAAAAGGGGGAATAGAAATGTAACTATTGGATAAATAAATGAAAACCATAAAATAGCAACCAAGTCAAACATTGGATCTGTCTTCACACTTGCGCCTACATGTGTGAGTTAGGAAAACCATTTCCCTTAAAAACAGAAAGAGATATAGATGTATGCATTGATCCTTCACATTATAGTTGTAGAACAAAAACAAAAGAAATCACATAAACATTTCATTAAAATTTACAAAACTGCACCAGGAATTTTGGGGGCTAGTAAGAGGGTGCTGAGGATCTCATGAGGTCTCAACCAGCATGTGTCCTCCACAGCTGGATTCAAGTTGTAAATAGCATGCACTAGAACAAACAAACAAACAAACAAACAAAATCAATTACAGATGCTGCTTTAGAAAGTTGCAAAAACACTCCTGCTGCCAGACACAAAATACATATCTACAAAGAATTAACACACCTTGGCCAGAATCCTTTTGGCAATCTCAACTAATGTAGACCCATTGAATCCATTGCTAAATGCTGAGTCAACACTGATGTTGAATCTCATGAGTTCAATGGGTCTACTTTAGTAGAGAGTACCAAAAGGATTTGGGCCATATTTCTTTTGCTCAATCAAAATGTTGCACAGCTACTGGTCTAGAGGATCTTCAGCAGAGCAGGCTGCTTGAGGAGTGTCCTCACATCCTACATGCCCCAGTAGGGCCTTAATCTGAACACATGAACTCATCTGAACAAATGAGTAAAGCAAATTCCTCCTTAAATCTATCAGTGTGAGATTTAAGAACTCTCAAAGCTTATTAAAACTTAGGTAGGCTAGGTAAATATTGATACGGATGGGATATATATTAACATCCTGCCTTCCTCATTATTCAAGTGTTATGCCTGGGCAAACCGCCTACTCTTACTAACTTTAATAAAAAGCCTTTTTTAAAAAAGGAAAAAAAATAGCAACTCAGCTGTGCATGGGTTACTCAATCTGATTGTGATGTTTCTGTAATCTTCTGTGCAAATCTCACTTCCCATCACAGTATCTAGTTGAAGAGGGGCAGATCTACTTGATACCAATTACATGAACCTGCCTTAGGCTTTTAAAAAAAGTGCCTTTCTTTTAGGAACATAGCAAGTTGCCTTATACTGAGTCAGAATATTGGTCCATCTCGATCAGTATTATCTCTACTGGCTAGCAGTGGATTGCCAAGGTTTCAGGCATAAGTCTTTCCTAGCCCTACCTGGAGATGCTGAGCAGTGAATCCGGGATCTTCTGTATGGAAAGCAGATGCTATTCCAGTGAGACATGTATTATATATCACCTGAAGAGTGCTCACATAGATCTCACCTTCTTTTTTGAACTAATAAAGAGCTTTGGCTCTTTAAGACTGACTGTTCTTGGTAGGTAATACTAAAGGCCTACCAGGCGTGTCTGGACTTTGTTCATCATAAATATGGTCAAAGGAACTGCATCTGCTCCCAGTTTAGCACCAAACCAGGAATCCAGGTGATGCTGTCCAAACAAAAATGTAAACAGACTGGCAAAACTCCAATGCCAATGTTATATGCTGGGGCTTTTGTATGCCGGGGCTTTTCTATGCCAATTACATTTTTTCACCTTTATGGAATGCGCATGGAAGCTGGGGATTGACTGTACCTGAGCCAACACCTGTACTTTCTGGAGGATCTTGTATACATGATGGTGAGCACGTCTGATTTTGCTAAAATACATCCCACAGAATACCCTTACAAAGCTTAATCCTGTGCAGGATAAAAATGTATAGGATTGGTTAGGGACAGTCCTTTCTCACAGGTCAGATCTTTGTGGCCTTGTAAACAGTAAAACAGATGCAGCTAAAAATACAAAAGCACCTGCTGTTTAGATACATACAAATTAGACTATTAAACTTAAAATCAGTTTTAAAACACATCCATAAAAAGCACAATACCGACTCATTAAAACTCCCTTTCCCAGCAGTCTGTTGCCCAAACCCCTCGTGAATAAAATGGTCTTTACCTGCTGCTAGAAGGTCAACTTCTAGCAGCAGGCAAAGATCAATGGAGAGCTAGCGTTGTGTAATGGATTGGGTGTTGGACTATGACTTTGGAGACCAGGGTTTGAATCTCTGCTCAACCACAGAAACCCATTGGGTGATCTTGAGCAAGTCATACTCTCTCAGCCTCAGAGGAAAGCAAATGTAAACCCTCTCTTAACAAATTTTCCCAAGAAAACCCCACAATATGTTTGATAACCAAACCATGAAATAACAAGACTACACACAGACTGTTGGGTTGTCATATGGGCCACTTTATTTAATGTGTCACCTATTTAGGTCTTATTCCATGGGATCTAAAAAGAGGGGGGGAGCAACCTAGTGTGGGATCATCTAGAGCAGGTAGTTTTCCCCAGATCTACCTCCCCAGCTTCCCCTTGGTGAAATACCTGAGTCTTGGGAGAGAACCCAGAAGCTGGGTTACCCCCCAACTGACCATCCACTGGAAGGCCAACCTGAGGATGAGATCCCCAAATCACATGGCCTCTAGTGAGAGCCAAACCCTCCGGCCAACCCCAAGGACAGCTTCCTTCCCCACACCCTTGGTCTCATTACATGTAATTCCAGAGACCTATCCTTCACTAAAAGGTTGCCATAGGTGTTCACTTAACTCCTCCTTTCTCCCACCCCCCCTACCTGTCAAGTCACCACCTATTAAAGACATGAACCTTAAAGCCAAAGCTTAGTCCCCTTTCAACAGTGTACGATAGGCAAAAAACCAGTGGGAAAGGTGGCGGGGAGAATCCTACCCAGCTCCAAAACAACTAGCAAACCTACACAGCATTAGAGGTGGGAGGGTGGATCAATCAACAAACACCAAAAGGAAGAAGCAGGGAGTGGCATGGCTTTAAAACCCCATTGCTTTGCCCCCTGGTCACGTGCCATGATCAAGCTGTTCCTGGATGCTATGTGGCTACCTTTCACATAGGCATGTCATGCCATGCCACTTGATTATTTGGCTTTTGATCATGGGAGGTAATCAAAAGCACATGCCCCTGCAATGCTGTGCTATACTAGGGGGGAAGCAGATCGCTTCAGGGTCCCCATAAGTAGGAAATAACTTGAAGACACACAACAACAAGGTCAACAGGGACGGGACAGCCTCCCCCCCCCCTGCTTAGGAAAGAGTTCTTCAGCCTGAGAGCAGCCACTTGAGAAGGATCTCTCTCATGTCCCCACCGAACATATCTCTGAAGGTCGTGGGACTGAGAGAACTTTCAAAGTTTCAGCCAAACAACCATTAGAACACCCATTGATACAATGATTGGTTTTGCTTGTTTTATTGTAGGTAACAACTGGACCAGTATGGTTTAGAGTGATGGAATAGGACTCCAGGAGGCCAGGATTCAAATTCCTGTTTGGCCATGGAAGTCCATCTGGTGATCTTGGGCAAGTCACACTCTCTGTCTCAGAGGAAGGCAGTGGCAAATACCCTCTGAAGAAATCTTGCCAAGAAAACCCCATGATAGGGTTGCCATAGTTAAAAAACAACTTGAAAGCATGCACACACACACACACACACACACACACACACACAGAGATAATGATTAAGTAGCCATTTAGATATACATAGAAAGTTCAAAGTTAGAGGAAATCCTCATTCTATCACATTGACAGGACTCCCTTTGTATCAGTGCAACTCAACATCACTAAAAAATGAGTATAAACTCTGATAAAGAATACCTCACCAGGGGAGAAAGACAAAACATACCATGATGTGCTGGCTAGAACAAGAACAAGAACTCCTTCCAATACTAGGTAGGCTGATACTACACCAGCCATCGGTTCCTGGTTCTGACTGCTTGAGGTTATTTCCATCTCGCAGTTTTAATTTACCAAACATTGTACCATGATGGACACTGTGATTCTTGCACACAGCCAGGATCCTAAAGATTTTTAATACAACGTAAGTAAATTGGCATAGTTATGCTGGATCCCACAGAAATGCAACAGGGACCACAACTCTGAGCTTATCCATTATAGAACCTTTGAGAAAATGTAACTGCTTGTACAACTCTTACTACACCAGCAGAGTGCCACTATAGGATTCCAGCCTATGGCCAGGATCCTATTGGACTGCTTGTGGAGTTAATGTATGTTTTTGGAAACATAACCTGTGCTAGTGGTCCAATACGCCAAGGCTGTTCTTTTTTCCACAGTCATGGAAAGGTAGCCACATAGCATCCAGGAACAGCTTGATCACCAATTAGTGTAAATCAAGCTGAACAGAGTGCATGAGCACTGTCCAGCTGCCTTGTGCACCTAGAGAAGAACAGGAAATTTTCACACACACACACCCCAAAGAAGCACAAAGCCTGCTCCTTCCTCCATAAGGGGCATAAGGGCTACCCCTTGGCCAATCAGTACTACTAAGGACTAGAAATGCATGTAGGAAATAGATTCCCAATACAGCATGCAGACCAGTGTAATCACTGTAAAACCAAAAGGATTCTGCGCATTGGTTCCTCATAAATCAGCCTTCAGAGAACAAACCTATTCCAGATGTTCTCTCACTGTTAGATTATAGTAATGGCAATAACTGCAGAAATTAGACTGCTTTAGAATATTCACTTTTTAAAATGCTGACCAGGTATAAGGTTTTTTTCACACTGTAATATTGTAGTACTATGATTCCACTTCAACTGCAATTGCTGCATCTTCTTGAATCCTGGAATTTGTAGTTTAGGGAGGGGCATTTTACATGTTCGGCCAGAGTGTTCTAGAGCCTCTCCAAACTACAAATCCTAGAATTCAAGAAGATGTATATACGATAGTTAAAATGGAATCAAAGTGCTAAGGGCCCACTACAAAGCAACTATAAGCCATGGTATATTGGATCCAGAGTTTGCTTTCTGACTATCAAGGATGGTGACACCTTTCACTGACACCACATCAGGTTTTCCTATTCCCTCGGAGCTTAGCTCATACCCTCCATCTGTCCCTATTTGCCAGGGACAGTCCCAATTAAGCTCTCTTAGCTTGTGTGTTCTTCCTCATTAATAACTTTTGCCATCTTGACCACACTCAGGTTGCTTGGCCACGTGTATCCTGGTATTAATTTGTGAAATGTTAAAGGATAAGTTAATGCTAATCCTCACCATAGGTGGAGGAGCAAGGATAGGTTTTACTTGCAACAATATTTTTGTTGGTGGAGTTCCCCTGTTGTAATGGAAACTGTTTTGAAGTGCCTGGGTTTCAAATTTTGGTGGTGGTGTTGTTCTATAAAAAAACACAGACCTGTTCCTGGTAGAGATGAAAGTTGCCAGAACTGGGTTGTTGCTATGAATCAACATAACTGCCTGCCCTTTTTGGATTCTTCTCAGAGGTTTGACTATAGAGATGGTGACCACTTGTTATGATGAGCACTTACATGTCAAAATGTACCAATACACCAGTGATTACAAAACACTGAATATAACACTACTGTAGGTTTTATACATAATATGAAATATATTAATGTTTCAGGGCTTGTTTCTGAAATGTGACAGTATTTGTTATTATGGGCCTTGAAATAATTTCCAACTTATGGCAACCCTCAGGTGAACCTATCATGGGGTTTTCATGGCAAGATTTGTTCAAATGTTTGCCTTTGCCTTCCCCTGAGAGAGTGTGACTTGCCCAAGGTCACCCAGTGGGTTTCCATGGCTGAGTGGGGATTTGAACCCTGGTCTCCAGAGTCGTAGTCCAATGCTCAAACCATTACACTTCACTGACTCTGTCAGGATACATAGTCATTGATTTTTTTTTTAATGCAGCAGTTGCTACAGACCTGCCATTGTTTTTAGAGGATGAACATGCAGGTGGTTATTGTCTGGGGGGGGGGGGAGAGAAGAGAAGAAACACATTAATCTATCCAGCATACTGTGGTGACCAGGAAGAGCTAATCACAGGAAGCCATCTGTAAAGAACCCGCCTATCAGTGTATGGCTTACTGTTGCGGAAGAGGGGGGTGGTACAGGAAGTCAGGCATACAGGAAATCAAGGAGAGGTGATTGATGCCTGGCCAGTTGCTTTTTCAAACAAATATCTATTCCTGTTTTGTCCTTAACATTGTCTGCAAGTCCATTCAGCAGCCGAAGAAATAAGCTGCCTGTCAAAAATATTGCCTACTTTACCATGGAATGTAAAATGTGTTAGCAGGCAGTCTGATGAATGACAGATTTTGGTTTACTTCCTCTAGGGTGTGTTTCCAGGATATTGCTTAGAATTCAAACAATTTGTTTTAAAGTGTTGTGATCTCTTTTTTTTTTCAGGGAAGAAAGATTTCAAACGTAGTAAAAAATAATGTGGGTAAATCATATCAAAAATGAAAGGCAAGACCCCATGATGATGACAGTGATAGCTTTGTAGGAAAAGACATGGAAACAGAAGAAAAGAATTTGTGATCAAAAAATATGCAGCCACTACCAAAATTGAAGCGGCAATTGAACTAACCTGCCCAGAACAGCAAATTCAAAGCTTTAAAATGTTATTTTAAAGATCACAATTCCCAGAGTCCCCAACCAGCACAGCCAGTGGCTAGCCTGGCTGGGGGAATCTGGGAGCTGTCATGAAAAAGAGTAACCTTTTCAAGCCCTGGTGAGGAACACAAAGAGGAACCTTACTAGATCAGACCAAAGACCATGATCTGGATCACTGTCTTCCTTGCTACAATGTTACAATGCCATACTACCCCGCTCCCTATAATAGCTCGTAATTGGCAACATTCATAGAATCATAGAATTGCAGAGTTGGAAGAGACCACGAGGGCCATCCAGTCCAACCCCCTGCCACGCAGGAAATCACAATCAAAGCATCCCCGACAGATGGCCATCCAGCCTCTGTTTAAAGACCTCCAAGGAAGGAGACCCCACCACGCTCTGAGGGAGTGTGTTCCACTGCCGAACAGCTCTTACTGTCAAAAAGTTCCTCCTCATGTTGAGGTGGAGTCTCTGTTCCTGGAGCTTGCACCCATTGCTCCGTGTTCCAGTCTCTGGAGCAGCAGAAAACAAGCCTGCTCCATCCTCAGCGTGACATCCCTTCAAATACTTAAACAGGGCTATCATATCGCCTCTAAACCGTCTTTTTTCCAGGCTAAACATACCCAGCTCCCTAAGTCTCTCCTCATAAGGCATTGTTTCCAGACCTTTCACCATTTTAGTTGCCCTTCTCTGGACACGCTCCAATTTGTCAATATCCTTTCTGAATTGTGGTGCCCAGAACTGGACACAGTATTCTAAGTGAGGTCTGACCAAGGCAGAATAGAGTGGCACTATTACTTCCCTTGATCTAGACACTATACTTCTATTGATACAGCCCAAAATTGCATTGGCCTTTTTAGCTGCCGCATCACACTGTTGGCTCATGTTCAACTTGTGGTCTACTAGGACTCCTAGATCCCTTTCGCACGTAGTCTCATTCAGCCAGGTCTCTCCCATCCTATATTTATGCATTTCATTTTTCCGCCCTAAATGCAGTACTTTACATTTCTCTGTATTGAATTTCATTTTGTTAGCCCTGGCCCAGCTCTCCAGTCTATCCAGGTCATTCTGAATTTTGATCCTGTCCTCCAGGGTATTAGCTACTCCTCCCAATTTGGTGTCATCTGCAAATTTGATAAGTATGCCCCTAATTCCCTCATCTAAGTCATTGATAAAGATGTTGAATAGCACTGGGCCCAGGACAGAACCCTGTGGCACCCCACTGGTCACATCTTTCCAAGACGAAGAGGAGCCACTGCTGAGCACCCTTTGGGTTCGGCCGGTCAACCAATTACAAATCCATTGAACAGTTAACTTGTCTAGCCCACATTCTACAAGCTTGTTTGCAAGAATGTCATGGGGAACCTTGTCAAAGGCCTTACTGAAATCAAGGTATGCAATGTCCACAGCATTCCCTTCATCTACCAAGCTGGTAACTTTATCAAAAAAAGAGATCAGATTAGTCTGGCATGACTTGTTTCTCTGAAACCCATGCTGACTTTTTGTGATTATGGCATTGCCTTCTAAATGTTCACAGACTCTCTGTTTAATGATCTGTTCTAGAATCTTCCCTGGTATTGATGTCAGACTAACTGGACGATAGTTGTTGGGATCCTCTTTTTTCCCCTTTTTGAAGATGGGAACAACGTTTGCCCTCCTCCAGTCTGCTGGGACTTCTCCTGTTCTCCAGGAGTTCTCAAATATTATTGCCAATGGCTCTGAGATTATATTTGCCAGCTCTTTTAATACTCTTGGATGTAGTTCATCTGGTCCTGGAGATTTAAATTCATTTAGATTAAGAAGGTATTCCTGTACTACCTCTTTACTTATTTTGAGCTGGATTTCCCCTATTGTGTCCTCTGTTCCATTCTCCTCAGGTTGGTCCTCCTTTTCCTTTTCTGAAAACACTGAGGCAAAGAAGGTGTTGAGTAATTCTGCCTTTTCTCTGTCCCCTGTTAGCATTTTGCCATCTTCTCCACGTAGCGGCCCTATCATTTCCTTCTTCCTCCTTTTGCTGCGGACATACCCAAAAAAACCCTTTTTATTGTTCTTAACCTCCCTAGCAAGCCTGAGCTCATTCTGCGCTTTAGCTTTTCTGACTTTACTCCTACACGTGTTCGCTATCTGTTTGAATTCTTCTTTGGTGATTTCCCCCCTTTTCCATTTCCTATACATGTTCCGTTTAAAACTTAGCTCCATTGAAAGTTCTTTAGTCATCCATCCTGGTTTCTTGAGACACCTCCCATTTTTCTTCCTCAATGGTACTGTTTGAAATTGCGCCTTCAGTATCTCCCTTTTGAGAAAGTCCCATCCGTCTTGAGGTCCCTTCTCTTTTAGTATTCTTGACCATGGGATCATCCCCAGTATTTCCCTGAGTTTATTGAAATCAGCTCTCCTAAAGTCAAGAATGCATGTCTGACTATGCCTGGCTTCTCCTTTCCATTGTATAACAAACTCCAGGAGAACATGATCACTCTCACCTAAGGATCCCACCACTTGCACCCCATTAACCAGGTCGTCTCTGTTGGTTAGGATCAGATCTAAAATAGCTGACCCCCTTGTTGCCTCTTCCACCTTTTGGACCATGAAATTGTCTTCCAGGCATGTAAGGAATTTGCTAGACCTTGTAGTTTTGGCTGAGTTAGATTGCCAGCAAATATCAGGATAGTTGAAGTCACCCATCACTACTACATCTCTTCTTTCTGCATGTATGTTCATCTGTTCTAGAAAGGCAACATCCAATTCCTCCGTCTGATTTGGGGGTCTATAGTAGAGTCCCACAATAACATCCCTGTTGTTTCCCTCCCCTTTAATTTTTATCCAGATGCTCTCCACCTGGCTTCCAGTATTGATGTCATGGATCACTTCACTGGTGTAAATATCCCTGACATATAATGCTATTCCTCCTCCTTTCCTGTTTGGCCTGTTTCTCCTATAAAGGTTATACCCCTCTATTCCTACATTCCAATCATGAGACTCGTCCCACCAGGTTTCAGTAACGCCTATTATATCATATTTGTTTTGTAGTGCAAGGAGTTCAAGTTCATCTTGCTTATTTCCCATGCTCTGTGGACATTTCAAGGGGTCTAGTAGACCAAGCTGAGCCAAAGTGAGGTCAAGGGGAGGCCACCAGGGCCTCGGAAGGTGTTTTGGAAATATTTTAGCAAACACACCCAAAATGGGATTAAGTGGGGGCCCTACTAAACAACACCATTATGGAGTATCTGTTAATCCCCTCTTGACCCCCTGGCAATGAGTCACACATCCTAAACAAACAAGTGACCTACACAACTCAAATATCCCTCTGCACCCCTCCTGTCCTACAATACAAAGTTGTCACAAACCCATCAATTCCTTTCTCTTGCCATTAACAGCATTCAGCTAAGTTTTAGTTTCCTTTATTTAAATGGTGGGAAACCCATCTAAGCTTTGTTCTAAATCTAAATACCCCTTTAGGACACAAACAATTAGCCCTAAACAATAGCAAAGTGTGCCACTGTGGACAACAGCGCCCACTCTCTCTCTCAGCGTACCTCTGGATCGGACCCAGTGCCACCCTCAGGCTTCTGTCTGAGTCCTTCGCTCCTCTTCAGATTGGTAACTATTGCCCTATCTCCTGAATCTATTCCTCTGTCCAAAATTTCTGCCTTAAACTCTTCATTAGCCTTGGTTCTCTTGAGTGTGTGTTGCATATGTGAATGCTTTTTGTGCTATTTCCAATAAAAACATTTTATTTTACTTTAACCTGGAGTTCTCTGCAGTTAGTATTGGTATACACAGGTGCAAAGGTCCCAAAGTTACCTGCCTCTTACAGCATTCCACTTGAGCTAATAATAATTCTCCCAGCTAATAATAGATCGTGGGTGGGCTCCCCACAGAACCCCCCACCTCTTCAGGTAACAGCAATGTCCAACTAGATGCGCACCCTCCCAATGTTGTTCCTCAGTGACTAGTATTTAGTGGGAAACTAGCCTTTTTTGTTTGTCAATCATACAAAGGGTTGGTGCAATGAGAACATGGTAGCAGTTTGTCTTTTCTGTCAACTTTTGTGAACTTTTGCATGGCCAGATTAAGATATGCTCAGCCCCCTAAACTATGTGAAGCTTAAGAGACCTCATAGCATTGCCAGGAAAAAAAACACATTTAATTATGTAAAACTTGATATTCAGTGCATGTTGTTTTGTTTTGTATTTAGACACCTCATAATCTGAGGCCCCAAACCTCCTTTACTTAGCTTGTAAACAAATCTGGTATTGCACTTTCATTTCACTTGTGTTTAACATATGACAAAAGACAACTGTCTCTGAACAGGGCAATTCTATTTTGCCATCATGGCTAATAGTAATTGATAGACCATTCCCACAGAAGATAAAAATCTAGTCCACTTTGTTTCGCAGTTTAAAACTGGAAGCAGAATGTTGTTTTTAGGAGGCATGAAAGAGAATTGAGGGAAGATAGCTTCCCATGGTGTGTACAAAGCACACATTCTTTTCCCCACTGTCCTCATCCTGTTGTCAAATGGGTTTTGCAGATTTTTGAAATGATGCAAACCTCAGCAAAGCCTGTTGGTCAGAGGCAAAAATAAGACCAGTACACACTAAGAGCAATGCCCGTTTCAAACCACATTCACGTCTCTTGTGCTAGATTTCCCATGTCTTTTGCAAATGGCAGCCATTGGCTACTGTATTGGAAGGTAACAGTTAAAGAAAGGCAGCTGGTCAGAATAACAATGCTTCTTTGCTACTGGGGTTAAACATACTATAGAATCTGCTCAGTTTAGATACATATCTTTCTAGTTGAAGTCATATAGATATGTGCTTAATGTCTTTCTTGATTATACTAGAAACAAGATATCCTGTCCTCTATCTCACACTGGTCATAAATCAAAGAGAATTTTGTACTCAAAAAAGGGGAAGTGTTAGAGTCTACATAGCAATTGCCTTTGCTTAATCTCAACAAGATAATCAGAAATACTGTATATTCTTGCCATAGCACATTGGTAAACTGCAAGAAAAAATATAATTCATGTACCTGGAAAGGGGAGATGAATATGCTCAGAAGAGGTAAGCAGAATTCCTGTCTTAAAATACAGGTTGTATTTTTCCATTCTGCCCCTGTAAGTTGGACATTCTATTCCGTTTCTTGGTTTACGGATTTATTTTCTTTGATAATCTTATTTGGGATATGTTTCCAATGAAGGAGTCTTTGAAGAGTGGAGGAAAGCATTCACATACAGTTGTGCTGAGATAAGGTATGGTTCGTTCATACAAGAGTGCCAGCACAGAACATGAGCATTCCACCCACACCCCACACCCCCAGGACAGGAGTCCCTGGTAGGAATCAGAGTTCAATAGGTTTATTTGTCTGTGGCATAAAATCCATTACAAAACATTCTGATGATGCAGTGTATCTTGCACAACAAATTATATACTACTAGCATACTTATATTAGGCAAAGGAATCACAAAGAAGGTTAGAAATGAAAGAACAAAACCAGACGTTACTGGATAAAATGTCAGACCAACAATAATAATGGCAGCTACAATGGATGCCCTTTGCCATCAGTGGATTGTTGATGTCTTTAGGAATTTGCGGCAGATCTTTGGGGCTGCTGCTGCAAAGGTGGCAACCTTGAGTGTTATGGATTTAGAATCATCTGCCAACAAGTCACAAGTAATACCAGGCAATGTCCAACTCACCCTGGTAGGAATCATTAAAAGGTGCTTCCAGATCAGGCTTTTATTGTTTGGCAGCCCTGATTCACTCATAGAAATCTATGTGGGGTCCAATAATGCTTCAGTTCAGCCCGAGCTGTCAGGGTCAAAGAATCTTCAAAACAGGACTTGATAGGTACTTGTATAGCTTTGCACGGCATGGAAGCATAATCACATTTAAAAAAAAAGAAAGAAAAAATGCTAACACCCAACCCATGCCTTGGAAGAAACTCCCAAAACAGTGCTGAAAGTGGTGGGCTTCCATGTCAGTGGGACCATGAATCGAATCTGGATTTTAATGTGAAGTTTAAAATAATTTTCCAAATTGTTGAATGTATTTTGGAAGTGAGGTTCAATCTTGGATGTCTCATTTAAAGTTTGGACAAAACCCCAGAGAGCCAGTAGTTGCTTGAGTGTTGGACTACAGCTTTGGGAGACTAGGGTTCAAATTCCCACTCAGCCATGGAAATCAACTTGGTGACCTAGTACAAGTCACATTCTCTCAGCCTCAAAGGAAGGCAACTACAAATCCCGTCTGAACACTTCTTGCCAAGAAAACCCCATGATAGGGTTGCCTTATGGTCACTACAAGCTGGGAACTACTTGAAGGCAGACAACATCAACAGCAAAACCCTGGAGTAAATTTACAGTTCAATTGACATGAGAGCCCCTAGCTATGACTACACTAGTAGTTGCAACAACATTTTTCTGCCTCCACCCCCAACAGTCTGAATACCCCTAAAACCAGCTCTGGAGGTCCTTCAAGCTTTCCAGAGCTAGTTTTAGGGGAGCACAGGACATTTTAGTGGAGAGGGGATCAACTCCTTCCTACTTCTCTTGGATTTTGTCCTTCCAGCAGTGGACATCTACCACTGCTTCTTGCCCCTATATTCCAATAGTGTTGTCTGTGACTCTTATTCAGTCATTCCACATAGCAATCAGACACAACATCACTGGGTAAGTTAGCTGGAAAAGTATTACATTTTCTCAGGTATGCTGAGGTTTGTATGCTGGGGAGCATGACATTCCCAGAACAAAAGTGTGCCTAGGTTGTGAGTCCATACTGACTGAGCAGTATGGTAACATACTGAACAGTATAATCCTCTGGGTGCTGAGGACCATACAAAAGTATAATGTAACAATACTTTTTTCACTCCCAAAATGACTTTGCAGATACTATTTTATCCAAAGTACTTCTGGATCCCAAAACAAGTTTGCAAAAGAATCCTAACAAACTGCTGAGCTGAACATTAGAAACATTCCTCAATACCTCTCTGAAGAAATAAATAGATGTGGCAGGACATTGTGAAATAAATTGAACCAGTGCAGAAATGAGGAAGGAAACAACATGTCAAATCATTTTATTTTCTAAGATTATTATGTTATGTGCAGATAGAAGCTTAAAATCAGAGCTGATTACAATGCAAGGATTTGATTAAATAAGACAGAAAGAAGAGTGGTCTGACATAAAGATGCTGTCCTTTCAACAACAACAAAAACTGTGCTATTGTAAGTATTTTTCCCCTCATAGAGGCTTCGATAATTCAGGGTGGAATTTATCTTTAAATCTTCTTGAGCCAAATTCTATTCTCAGCCACACTGCTGCAAAGTCAGGGTAAATTTATTTTCTTTATACATTCCTGCCTTTGGTGGAGCTCACTTGATTGTGACAGAATGTGAGTCTAAATGTATTAATAACAGATGGTCTTTCTGAATGTAGGTTGCTTAGGCTGCTAATATATATTTTTTATTAGTAGGGGTTAATCTAAGGTCAACTTTACACTCTTAGTCTCCTGCAGGTTGGCTACATATGCAAAACTGATCTGTCCAGCAAGATATATATTACTCCATGTTAACCCTCTGCATATCATTTAGGGTGTCACTGTTAGGAACCAAATATGAACATCTATCGTTCCTTGTCAAGAGCCTGGTTGATTGACTGGCACCCAAATCAGCCAGAGCTGTGGCTGTAGGCAGTTTGATGATGATGATGATGATGATGATGATGATGATGCAGTTGTGAGGCAAGTTACCCTGGTGGAAGAAGAAGTCACTGTTTGAGAAGGCAAAGCAAAGGAGAATGATGGCTTTGGAACTAAGGGTCGGGAAGGTCAAAGCAGAGAAATCTTGTGGCCAATCAATAAAAAGGTCTAAAACTGTGATTAAACAGTGGGAAAGATTTATATTGTGTTTCCAACTAATGAGAAGAGTAGATTTAGAATCGGTTCAGTCTTGAGTGTTCTTGCAGTAGCAAGGAAAAATAGGAAAGTGTGCCCAGGTTGTGAGTCCATACTGACTGAGCAGTATGATAACATACTGAACAGGATGGTCCTCTGGGTGCTCAGGACCATGCAATCATTTATATTGCCATGGTGGCTGTTTAAAGTTTCACCCTGGCATTTCACTCACTGCATGGACAGCCAATTGTTCACATCCATAAACTTGTGGACCATAATTTAAAACCAGCCTATCTCTAGTTCTCTGGAGTTGGGGGCAGTTTTGAGTATGAAAACACTTGTCTTAGTCTGTGTAGCTGGAAAGAAGAAGCAATCAGATCTCAAAGTGAATTATATAAATAGTGGCAGCATAGTAAAGTACAACAGAAAATTACAGGAATATGCCTCTAGTTGTGGACTGCACTTTCCTTCGCCATCAATATCATCACCATCCATGCTGAGCAGTGGCAGCTAGCAGCCTGCATGTAAGAAAAGTGGTGAATCCACTCCAAGTTTTAGTCTGAACATTAAAAGAACTATCTAAGGTGCTGAGCCTATTTGGGCAATAAGGTTCAGCACCTTGGATAGAGCATTTAAAGTATAGACTAAAACCCAGAGCAAATTCACCACCCCACTGGGTTGAAAGTCACCAGCTGCCATTCATGCTGACATTTTGTCAACCTACAATGGACCTGTAAATATTGAGATTATTAAAACCAAGTATAGTCCCTGATTCCTTCTAGGTCCTTTGGGGTGGGGTGGGGGCAGAGAACACTCCTCTGGATGGAACTATAGAAAATCCTCCCCACAGAAATGTGAGTGGTGCCAACACTGCAACGGTTTTGGCGCAAGCTCAAAATCTTTTTATTTGCCCGGGCACTTTCCTTTTAAGTGACACTAATGTTAAGTGATTCTGACCAATATGTTTTGTCTGTTCTATTGCATTTGTTGCTGCTTTGGCATGGTTATAATTATGTTGGTTTAATTGTTTAAAAATTGTTTTTGATGTGCTTTCAATCCTATCTTTGTACAGTCCCCTGGTGTTTGTAAGAATGAAGGGAAGTTTAGAAAGGCTTTAATAAATATATTTGATTTACTCTTTGAAGAGCTGTTGGGTGTTGGCAGACTGATGGACTCCTCTAAGAGGTACACTGGTCACTTGGTCACAGCCCTTCCCAGTTAGATGAGATGTATTGTATTTCTTTCCAAATTATAGTACGTGCAGGTCTCGAGTCATGGTAGGGTTGCATTCCTGGACTTTCAGTGTAAACCAAGAGTGACATAAATGGGAGGGGAGGCAGTCCCATAGGAAAACACCAGGGGCATGAAGTAGCCAAAAAGTTAGCAGTTTTACTCAAACTACCACCAATTTTAAAGAGGTTGAAAGCATAGAACATCATAGTTCACCTTCTCCAGGCTAGAGAAACCCCTGTCTTCCAGATGGTTAGACTTCAATTGCTCTACCCCTCTTCTAACTAGGCAAAGGAAACCCCTTCCTTCAAGGCAAGAGTCCAGTTTCTTCTTCCCCTCCACCTTACACCTTCCTCATCTTAGCAGGCAAAGGAAATCCATTCTTCTCAATGGCAAGAATCAAATTTCTTCCTCCCTCTTACACTCTCCTTTCTAAGCAGAAACCACTTCTTTTCAGCAATGCCAGGCTGCACTTGTTTTCTCCCTCTTCCCATTCCCTTAGCCTAGGCAGGTAAAAGAAACCCAGTCCAGTCAGCTTTTTTGGCGAAAACGTCCAACTCATCTCACGTCTTCAACCACACTCAATTACACAAGCAAACTGGGAAGGCTATGCAATGTGAGTGAAATTTTTAATTTATTTATATTTCTCAAGAAAACGTTGTAAATTTGAAATGTCATAAGCCAAAACAATACAAATTGTGACTTGCCTATAATTATTTCTAAATTTTCACCTATACATACAATTCACATGGTTTTTAAATGCAAATCTATGTTCTCTTTTGCCCTCTTCTCTCTTTTTCTTTTTCTTTTTTTTTTAACTATATTTAGATGGGGCACCATAATATGATCCACCAGGATTGATACCCCTCTTTTCAATTGTACATAGAGCTTGTGGAATATTAATATTTAAAAATCATTTGTTGCATGTTAGTTGTTATTTTTACTTACTCCATTGGCGGCACTCTTTATTTGTTATTTGAAGCATGGTGTGTTGTTAATATGTTACCTTTTAATTACTCTTGAAATACAGTTGTCCCTTTACATTCGCGGCTTTGACTTTCGCGGTTTTATGTATTCACGGATATTCCTTCCCCCTCCCCCCCGCTCTCCCCAACACAGCCTCTGAGCATTTAAGGAGGAAAATTTCCTGCACGCATACACACACACAGGGAAGATCCCAGCAAGCAAGCAACCCCACCAGCCTCAGAGGGTCTAAGGCGAAAGAAAATCACAGCCCCATGCTGTGAGCATGCATGCAAAGTCCCCCCCTTGCCACTCCCTTCTCTGTGTCTTAACAAACTGAATTGCTTCTTTAAAACTCACATTTCGCCCCATGTCTTCTCATGACCCAAAGAAAATCACAGCTGCATGTTTGCCACCCCCTCTCTGTGTCTCAACAAACTGAATTGCTTCTTTAAAACTCACATTTCGAACCTTTCCTACACACATTCACACACAGGGAAGGTGCGGGTAGCATCTCCCAGCAAGCAACCGACCCAGCTTCTGAGCATTTAAGGAGGAAAGCTTGTGTGCTCACAGTATGGGACTGTGCTTTTCTTTCGGCCAGCAGGAAGCTTTCCTCCTTAAATGCTCAGAGGCTGGGTTGCTGGGAGATACCACCCGTGCCTTCCCTGTGTGTGAATGTGTGTAGGAAAAGTTCGAAATGTGAGTTTTAAAGAAGCTGAGTTTTAAATTCAGTTTGTTGAGACACAGAGAGGGGAGTAGCAAGGGGGGACTTTGCTTGCATGCTCACAGCATGGGGGTGTGATTTTCTTTCCTCCTTAAATGCTCAGAGGCTGGGTGAGTTTCCGTGTGTGTGTGTGTGTGTTTAGGAAGTGCTCCTCGTTAAACCCTCAGATGCTGCTTTTATTCGTGTTTTTTCACTTTCGCGGGTTCTTGTTCCCGTAACCCCCGCAAATTTGAAGGGACGACTGTATTTTCTTTTGTTAAAAACACAATAATACAAAATAAAATAAAATAATGCAAAAGCAACATTTTAACTTTAAAAGTATCTATATTACCACCCATTGTGTTACATTGCTAAAATAAGTCATTGTCCCTTTTGCTGCTCAAAAAAGTATACTGTACTATGGACCCTGTATCTGTGGGACTGACACCTGCAGTTTCACTTATTTATGTCCAAAAAAAAAAAAAGTTCTCTCTAGGCATTTTCTAGGTCCTCCAGCACAACTCTGTTGTATGCTTCCAATGAAAGTTGACCATAGAGATGCACTGAAAGTCCTAGAAAATGCCTAGAGAGGTGTTCTCTCTAGGAATCTCTAGATCCTCCAGTGCAACTCTATAGTATGTTTGGGCAGGAAGTCATTCATTTCAGTGGAGTTCACTATTATCCACAGATTCACATTTCCAATGTAAGTCCAGGAATGCATCCCTTGCAGATATGGGAGTCGTACTGTAATGTGTGTAACTTCCAAGTTCTCATTGGGCAGACCTAGACAGGCAACAGAAATTTAATTGCATGCTGAGACTAGGTTTGTCAGAATGAAAACTGGAGGCGGCTACTGTACGTTTCATGTTTGGGTAGAAGAGAGAATTTCAGCAGGTATTGCTTGTTGCATGGTTGCATAACAAGTCTCTCTGGCTTTTCTTGGCAAAAAAAGATTCAGGAAGGACTCATCCTGTGCTTTCTGCAAGCGCACTGATTACTAAAAAGGCCAATCCGAGATAAACAACTCCAGTTGCAGAAAGCACAGCAGATGGTCTTCTTGGGTGTTTCCGGATTGTGATTCTTTTTGCGTTGTCATTTCTCTTCAAGACTTGTTTGGCATGAGTTCTCAAATAAGGCTGCAGCATTGTGGATAGTGTGTCTTCATGCCTCCTGATGTGTGGCGAGGGTGGACCATTGTTGGTGATCAGTTTGGCCAAGCCTGAGATGTTGTTTCAGGGAGTCCTTGTATCACTTTTTTGGAGCACCCCTCTTACGCTGACCTGTGGTGAGTTCACCGTAGAGTACTATTTTGGGGAGGCGATGGTCCTCCATCCTAGAAATGTGCCCTGCTCAGCGCAGCTCTGTTCTCAATATCACAGCCTCAATGCTGGTGATCCCTGCTTGGTCAAGGACAGCAACATTCGTCACATAGTCAGTCTAGTGTATATTTAGGATTGTGTGTATACAGTGCTGATGAAAGCATTTGAGGAGTCGTAAGCGGTGGTGATAGGTGAGCCATGTTTCAGACCCGTAAAGGAGAATAGACAGTACAATGTGTATAAACACCTGAGGCTCTATACACATTGATTTTTGTGCTTCGCCTCAGGTGTTTATTACTCCAGACTCTTTTGTAAAGTCTTCCAAATGCGCTATATGCTTTTGCTAATCTGTGATCGATCTCTTTGTCAATCTTGGTAACTGAGGAGATTATGCTTCCCAGGTAGGTGAACTGCCAAATGGTCTTAAGCACAGATTTGCCTACGGCAATGTGGGGATGGTGGTGTTCATCCTGTGGTGCAGGCTGGTAGAGAACTTCCGTTTTCTTCAGGTTGACTTCCAGCCCAAACAGCTCTGTAGCTGTTGTGAAGCAGGATGTTAGGCGCTGCAGAGCTGCTTCTGTGTGGGCAACAAGGGCAGCAGCATCAGCGAAGAGCAGCTCACAGACTAGATAGTTTAGTCTTAGTGCGAGCCCTCAGACGGCTTAAGTTAAACAAGCTACCGTCAGTATGGTAACGTATATAGATGCCGTCTTCCTCTTTGAGCTGTGCCGTAGCCCTTTGGAGCATCACACTGAAGAAGAGTGTAAATAAAGTCAGAGCAAGAACACAACCTTGCTTCACTCCGTTAGTTATTAGAAAGGGCTCTGAAAGAGCATTGCTATATCTGACTTGACCGTGCTGGCCCTTGTGTAGCAAGATAATCATTTTAAGGAATTTGGGGGGACATCCTAGTCTTTCCAGGATCTGCCACAGACCTTTTCTACTCACAGTGTCAAAGGCTCTGAAGCCACATTGGCTTTCAGAAAGAAGTTCTTCTGCAACAGCAGGAACTAATCTGTTAGGAGTATCCTTGCAAGGATTTTTCCAGCAATAGAGAACAGTGTTATGCTTCAATAGTTTGAGCAATCGGATTTTGCTCCTTTTTTCTTGTACAGGGTGATGATGACTGCATCTCGGAGATCTGATGGCAGTTCCCCTTTTTCCCAGCAATTCACAAGGAGTTTGTGGAATTTACCATGGAGTATATGACCTCCGTGTTTCCAAACTTCAGGTGGGATTCCATCATTCCCAGCTACCTTGCCGTTTTTTATCTGTTGTATGGCCTCGGGGTCTCTTCCAAAGTGGGAGCTATGTCCAATTCATTTTTCATCGGTTTTTGTATCCTATGTTGGATAGCTGAGCCTTGGACTACTCGGTTGGCACTAAAGAGACTTTGAAAATGTTCAACCCATCGATTCAGGATGGAGGCTTTATCAGTAATTAATGTTTGACCATCTGTACTGTATAAGGAGCTTTGGACCTGAGAGTAGGTCCAAACACTGATTTAAGAGCTTCATAAAATCCTCTAAGATCACCCAGATCTGAACAGCATTGTGTCTTTTATGCTGTATTGATCCACCACTTCTTCTGCATGTCTCGGAGTTTTTGTTGAAGTTTACTACATGTGAGACAGAAAGCTGCTTTTCTTACATGGCAAATTGGCTGGGTGAGGTTTGCCTGGTCAGCAGTTCTCTTCTTTGCCAACAGCTCCTGGATCTCTTGGTTGTTTTCAACAAAACAGTCTTGATTTTTCTTGTGGGAGAACCCGAGGGATTTTTCCACAGACTGGAAGATACTGTTTTTGATATGTTGCCAAAGCACTGTAGGAGAAGGATCTGTAGGATGGTCTTCAAGTTTTGTTTGCAGATTTGCCTGGAAGTTGTCTCTCATGGTAGCTTGTTAAAGATTGTTGACTTGGAGTCTCCTGTTTAAGATACCACCCCTCTTAGGTTTGAACTTAAGATGAAGATTTAGTTTACATCTGACGAGGTGATGATCTGTTTGGCATTCTGCACTGGGCATCACTCGGGTATGACGGACATCACGAATGTCTCTCTGACGGACTAGAACATAGTCAATGAGGTGCCAATGTTTGGATCGGGGATGCATCCATGTTGTCTTCAAGCTATCTTTCTGCTGAAAGATAATGTTTGTAATAGTCAGCTGTTGTTCTGCACAGAACTCTAGCAAGAGGCATCCGTTATCATTGCAATTTCCAACACCATGCTTGCCTAAGACACCTTTCCAGGCTTTGGAGTTCTTTCCTACTCTGACATTGAAGTCACCAAGGATAATAATTTTATCTTCTACAGTGACTTTTCGTATGAGGTGGTGTAGGTCTGTGTAGATTTTGTCTTTCTCTACAGGGTCAGCTTGCATAGTTGAAGCATATATACTAAAGAGAACAACGTGTGGGAAGCATAAGGAAATAATGCGATCAGAGCGTCCTGTTGGCAAGGTTTCGAGTTTGGAGGCAATGGAGTTTTTAATCATAAAGCCTACTCCTGAAAGATGTTTTTCGATTTTGGGTTTGCCAGACCAGTAAAGTGTGTACTCGGCACTGTGTTCTTTAAGGATGCCTTCCTCATGGAGACGAACTTCACTAAGAGCAGCAATGTCAATATTAAGTCGTGATAGTTCATGGGCTATTAGAGCAGAATGACAGTCAGGCCTTCCACTATCTTCAGAGTCTCGCATGGTTCTGATGTTCCAGCATGCAAGCGTCAGTTTATTTACACCTTTGGAGGCCGGTGTGTCCCTTTGTTTCTTTGCCTTGGTTTGACTGCATCAGACCTACAAGTCTACTAACAAGTAAGACCTAGTGAAATTCCCTTTTCTACACAATCATGAAAGGGACGAAGTATAGTAGCTGTCTCCTGTTTTCATGCTAACAACTCTAGCTGTGACACACCCAGCCACCCCATGACCTTTCTGTAAGCTGTATTTGTCTTGGGGTTGTGTGATGTTTAAGTTCTCTGGCCTGTATTTCAGGCTTTACCATTCCACCAGAAAGACAGTGATGTTCAAATGGAGTTCCCCTAACATTTATCCCCATGGAGTGCTTCCGGGCAAATCATCACTCCTACACCAGACAAAGTAGAATGCCTCTTTCCCACTTCAGGAGATTAAAACTGCATTTCTTCTGCACTACCTGGTGATTTTTATGCTTTGTGATAAAGTTAACATATAGGGTTGTCATTTTAACTGGAGTGCTCAGCCATTTATCTCTCACAGAAGCCTGACTACTGATAATCTCATAATTAGCCTAGGCTGCTCTTAGGTCTTTTGTCCTAAATGCAGCAAGCCAGTCCAAAGATAATGCATCTATTAAAGGGTCTTTTTTTCCCTTTTGAGATTGTAAAACCCCAAGAGAGGAGTTCTTCCAACAAATATACAAATTATATAACTGACATCTGGATTTCTGTGGTATTTCTGAACATTTTATTATTTATTTTATGTGCATTTATTTATTTATTTATCTAGAGTATTTACACCCCACCCTTCAGCAAAAAAAGGCTCCCAGAGGGCTTAGAAATTATTAATTTGACAGTTTCCTGCCCTCCCACCTTTTGTCCCAACATGGGACTCAAAGCAGTTTTAAACACAGCTAAGATATAACTGAAAACATTCAAAGACATAACTGTGTTAGTCTGTGCAAGCATTAAAAAAGATGTAAAAGAATCCTATAGCTCTTTTGGGGCTAACAAAAAGAAGGTAATTTCTCGTATGAGCTTTCATGAACTCAGTTTCAATCTTCTCTGTGTGTGTGTCTGTGCCTTCAAGTCATCTGTCAGCTTATGGACACCCCATGAGTTTCATAGGCAAAGAATACTCAGAGTTGGTTTTGCCAGTTCCTTCCTCTGAAATATAGCCTACAGCACCTGATATTCATTGGTGGTCTCCCAACCAAGTACTAACCAGGGCTAACCCTGCTTAGCTTCCAAGATCAGACAGAATCCCTTGCCTGTAAGGTATTTCAGCTCTCTTTTACACAACCATTAAAGGGGCAGGAGCTCTGTCCCTTGTTTTACCTTGTAACCCTACAAAGCCCTGACGTTTTGCCCCATCCTGTCAAGAACTGCTGTATGAGTGGTGGGAGATTTTCACACTACACTGTTATAGTGTTAGTATTCCACTTTAACTGCTCTGGGTTCCTCCTGTGGACTTCTGGGGTTTGTAGTTTAGTGAGGCCTACAAGCTCTCTGGTTGAGAGTTGTAAATGCCCCTTCCTAAACTGCAAATTCCAGGATTCCACAGGAGGCAGCCAGAGCAAATAAAGTGGAATAGTAACACTATAACAGTGTAGTGTGAAAATCTCCTAGGTCTACTTACTGAGCAGTATATATCTACTGTTCTATTTGGACACTTGCATGAAGAACAGCTCTGAAAGATGTGTTTGTGCCAGCAAATGCTGCCAAAATCAAGAAAGAGAATTCAATTCTGGAAAGCCCCTAGAACTCATAAAAAAAATGCAGTTCTGATTGTATAGAGTTTCCAGATGTTTAGGTCATACTAGTACAGCAATGAAGCAGTGAAGCTCTACTGTTTTTTAGGGTATCAGATCTTCCCAGCATCCAAGTCACAATATATTGTCACTGGAAAAATGAAACACATGCATCCTTCTTGGTTGCTATTGAAATTGCCATTTAAAAAGTGGCCAGGTGGTAGAGCCATCTATTGAATAGGTCTCTTTACATAACTGAAGAGCAAAAGAACTCCTATGCCATTTTGTGAACTTTTACAAAATGTTAGAGCTTTTAAAATATCTTCAGTTACATGTTGTACATGATCTAGGTATTTTTTAATGGCTAGTACTCTTATAAAGAGCTGCTGTCTGAAGAGGTAATCACCAAAGTTTAGAAAGTTACCTTTAAAAAAATATATTATAATAATTAGTTGTAGTTACATTTCCAAGATTCAGCAGTAATTAACTTACCAATATATTGATAATTTTCAAACTAACTCTTTACTTCCCCCCCCAGTAATTAAATGCCTTTTAAAAGTAACTAAAATAACTTTAAATGACATTGAGTGTTATTGCCTCACCACCACAAATATGCTGCCTTGAAGTGTGGTGGTCTCTCCTTCTCTGGAGATTTTTAAACAGAAACTGGATTGTTTTGATTGTATATTTCTGCATGGCAGGGGGTTGGACTGTATGGCCCTTGTGGTCTCTTCCAGCTCCATGATTCTGTAATTCTATAATGCATGAAACACAGCACAAGCCAACCCATGAAGCTTGTGATATTCCTCCTCCAACATTTGATGAAGATATGCAGAGATGCGCAAAGATGGTCTCACCAGACAGGAGACTGTATCTCCCATCAACACCAGCAAGGAATTCTGGTTTTAGTCCAAAAAGAAATAAAAGTTACTGTGGCATTGCAAGGGGGTGAAGTTAATGCCATGTTAAATCACAATTGTAATATAGTGTAAATATACTATAGCTATTGGGGAAATTAATTAATTGCAAGGAACAAGTTATTTGTAACTAACTGTTTTTGAACTTATAACAATGTATTACATGCAAGTGTATGCAACTGAGCCCTGATGAGAGATGCTGGGAAATTTCATTTGGCCTCTGATTTTGGACCACAGCTCTCTGATGCTGCACTTCCCCAAATCCCATGATACAGTTCTTGGCTCACAAATTGTATATGAAAATGTGCACTTAAGGGACAGCTGCATGCAAAAATGTTAATGTTTTAAAAAGATGCATACAGAATATAGGCAAAGTTGTGTAAAAAATGTAGATTAATGAATGCTGATATGAAAATAAATGTACATTTTATGGAATAATTTAGTAATTAGATGGATAGGAGTCCTTGGGGCGCTGCTGCTAATCAAAGTAGATAGTACTGGGACAGATGAACCAATGGCCAGGCTCAGTACAAGTGAGTTTCATACATAGTTAAGAATACAAAAAGAAACCTGCTGGATAAGAACAAAGACCTAGTACCTGTTTACCCTACAGAATTAAACCAATTCTCCTTGGGGTTTTTCTGGGCTGTGAGGACATGAAAACGTTTCTTTCTATTCTTTCTTTTTAGAAAGAAACTATTACAGAACCCAGCCTCACAGCCCGGAAAAAAAAACAAGGAAAATCTATGGATGTCAGCCGTGAAAGCCTTCAACTTCACATTAAACCTATTCAATTCCCTTCCTTGGGTTATCATGGGAAGTGTAGTTCAGGAAAGTGGACTAGATCTCTCTAACAGGGGATGCTAAGTATGTCATTAAATTACAAATCTAAGGATTCCATAGGATGGAGCCATGGTAGCTAAAGTGGTATGGAACTGCTATAACTCTGTAGTGTAGACACACTCGACAGAGCAGCCAACCAGATGCATATGGGAAGCCCACAAACCCAATGAGGGAGAAACAGCCATCTCTACTGCCTGTTCCCAGAAGCTGGTAAAGGTGTGTCTCAGCTTACATCAGGGTTGTGTTCCTGGACTTGCAATAATATAAATTTAGAGTTAGACTGATGTAAAGGGGGATTGGGTGACCAATGCCATAGGGAGTCACTGGCGACCAGGGGGATGCATTCTGACGGTGGCAACAAAGTTAGGGATTTCACTCAGCACAACACTAATTTTAAAGAGAGTTAAATCATAAAACATCAGAACTTACCTTTTCCAGGCTTCAGAAATGTGCAGATGCTCTCCAGAGGGACCAAAACATCGAGCAGTGTGTGATTCCAAAGGGGCTTGGCTGGGGTGAGCTGGCTTGTCATTAGACAACAGTTCCTCTTCAGAGGAGCACAGAGACAGAGGGCAAAGGACAAGAACCGTGTTCTTCTGCTGTGCCTCCTCCAGCCAACTTCCCAGGTGGGGAAAGCACATCAAGAGAGAGGGAGGCAGCACATCTTCTGTATCTTCTGCAGCAAGCGCAGAAGGCACAACAGGAGAGGCAGCACATCTCCTGTCCAGTAACCAGCTGTACTTCCTGCTCACTCCTTGATGCTAAGCAGGGTTTAAGATACCACAAGGTTCTTCATCACTTGTTACTGTTACCCAGTTGCTTTCTCCCCATCATGACCCTTCTAAGCAGGTAGTGGAAACCCTTCCCTTTAGTCACACCAGCACTCCAAGATTCCAGCTTCTTCCTCCCCCTCCCTGCCCAAGCAGGCAAAGAAAACCCTTTACTTCCAGCAATGACAAGACTGCAGTTGCCTTTTCTCTCCATTCCTTCAACTTAAGTAGAAACCTATTCCAGTCATCTTTTCTTATGCCAAATGTTCAAACTCAGTTTTCTTCCCTCTCTTGCCCCGTCCACCTCACTCAATTGCAGAGGTGCACTGGGAGAGCTATGCATCGTGGAGGAAACTTTCATTTATCTATTTATTTCTGAAGAAATACCGTACATTTGAAATGTTGCAAGTGGGGGTAATGTAAATTGAGACCTGCCTATGTTCAGAGGCATGGTGCCTCTGTTCTTGGAGACAGAAGATAGTTGTCATGACTGTTAGCCATTGGGTTGGACCCAGAAGAATAAATGGAAGGGCTCCTTCTATCTTCACAAGGTTTTTGATTCAGCATTTCTGTTGGCTGAATGGGAGAGGAGGCAACCTTCATTGATTCCTCCTTTGGTCCCCTATGTTGCCCCAAAAAATCTGCTTCAGATTTCTCTGTTCTGTTAAGGTTGCAGGACCTTCAGAAACACTGGAGGGTTGTCTATATGTTGAAAATACTCCTCACAGAATTCACTCAGAAAACAAGCTGTCTTAATGGGACCCTGCATTGTCTCATCATATTGTGAAGGCGGGGGGGGGGGGAAGAGGAGAAACTATGCCAGAAAAGGCTTTCCCCAACTTTAAAAAAAAACTCCAGTGATATGTGCATTTTTGCTCGTTAATTCAAGCAATTTGACATGAATTGCTTCCCCATACAAGACAAAGTGCAAACCTGATTGGCTGGATGAGCACAGGGGGCGGGGCTAGGTCACAGGGCAAGCACCTGCTTCTGCCATGTTGGATTTTCACCTTAGCAAGTGATCGCTAAGGTGATAAAATGGTGATTTGTGCTATCTTTTCTTTCTCTTTTTTGGGGGGGGGGGAGGTGAAATATCACTTATGTGCACCATAGAAATAGTGCTTTGTTTTTTTTTAAGTTAAGTGGTGGCAAATTTAAAAATGCGAGTAATCCACTTGTGGCCACCGTCTCAGTTATAGGCATCCAAAGTTTATGGGGGCTGTAAAACCATTAAGACAGGTGGCATCTGCTGTGACTTGCTGTTACTGTGGAGCACTCCATTCTTCTCCCTTTGTGTAGCCAAGCCCTGGGAGATGTAGTACTGGGTACTGCAAAAAGAGCAGGAAATTGGCAAAGATTGCTTCCTCCCTTTTTGCAAGTAAGGGTGTCTTGAATGGAACTCCATGTGGAGAAATGCCTTCTGTGAACCCACACAATGCCCTTTTAAAAACATCTAGGTTGGTGGACATCATCACCTATATGTTCACATGCAGGTCCATATCCTATAAATACCCAAGAAAGGCGATGGGTTGTGGGAGGGAAAGGACAACTCTGAGTACTCTAGGCATTCAAGCACTGTTAGGAAATACCAAATATTCTCTCACAGGGATCTTACACAGGTTCTTATAGCCATCTTTGGTATGCACACAGCATTCCTTTTCCTTTGCTGGCAGGGCAGAGTGGTGGCACTGACAGCTGGAGAGGGTCTCTCGAGATGAAACAGGTGTTGTGTGGCAGCAATTAGGGAGAAAGCAAGAAGGCAAAATAACAGGGAATTGCTAAGAGCTCAGTTCTTCCCTCAGGGGCAGTGCCTGACCTCAGTGCATGAAACATCCAACCAGACTGAAAGGAAAAACTAGCCCCTATAATCATGCATGTTAACCATCCCAGTCACATATCTCTTTATATTCCGGGTGGTAATGAAATCTCCTTCGAATGATGCACTAGATGTTGTTACCACTGTAAATAACAGCATGAGAGACAAAGATCGTACTGCAGGCAGCTTTTCTGGTTGTCTCAATTGAAAGGCTGTCCATTTGAAAATTTGGCTGTCATTAAAAAGGAAGCCAGGCAATTTCATGCCACAGTAGTTAAAGGCAGCCAGTGTTCTGGTCACTGGTAAGTACCACGTTGTTGCTAATGTCTCCAGTAACTGCTAATTTACTCTTCCATTTTGCTCCTCTACACCAGCCACAAAGGGAGCAGACTCCAATTATTTTTCAGACAGAGCCCAGGCTGGTGTTTACCATTATCTCCCTGACAACCCCCTTCGTGTGACAACATTATGCAATGTAATTGCAAAGCTGCTTCATCTCACTGGGGTTGTTATTTTCGGTTATTTTTCCCAAGGTCAAGGATAATAATTAAGGGATTGGAATGCCTGCAACACAACCTTGTTATGTACAAAAAAATAACTCCAATAACGCATCCACTGTTCCCATGTGAGGGGATTTTTGTCCTGTTAAGAAGTGCAGAAAGATAATTTGAAGGGAGTTGGGGGAAGGGAACATGAGGGGATAATTTGTACAGATCAGCATCCGGAAGCCAAAACCATGCCAGGTGTTAAGTGCAGAAATAAAAGTGCTGATTTGCATGCCAGTTTCTTGATTATTATTTTTTTGTCTCTTTGTCACACTGTAGCGTGACCAAGTAAACGAACCCAGAAAGGGGCTTTTCAAGGGAAGAGCAAGACTATGCTGATAGACAGAGCCCCAGTTCTGAACAATATTAACTGCATTCTGTGAAGCATGGATGTTCAAGGAATGTGATCCTTGTGAATTCTGATGCAAACTGAACTTATTTTTGCCTCCCTGCACCCAAACTAATGTGTGGATTGGAACATAATTATTCTTCAGATTTCACACTTCTTCAAATTTTGCGCCAGATTTCTCAGCTCATAAAATGTACCAAAGTGCACTATCCAAATATTTTAGGATAAGGTGCATTTAGATATGCATACATTTAAATAGTTACACTTATAAATTTGCATGGTGTGAGAAAATACATTCAAAATTTGTGTTTCAATAATCATACGTTAATTTTGCTAAGCTGCCCATTAAATGTGGAAGCAAGGTAGAATATACGTATTAATCAACACATGCAAAATCAGCTTGGATCAGAAATACAGATCTGTTTATTTCCAATATGGAAAAAAAGTAAACAGATGACAATCTGGGACAGTTCAAGGAGCAAAAAAACTTGCCAGTTTGGATCTAAAAGTGTCTGAGTGTGTCTATATTTCACAGTTATAATAGTTTAGTACCACTCTGTCTTGCTCCATTTTATGGACGCCTGAGATATGTAGTTTGGTGAGACAGTTATAATTCTCTGCTAGAACATTCTAGTGCTATAATTTAGAGGAGTGGACTAGAGCTTTCTATAAGAGAATTCTAAGTACATTCCCAAACTACAGATCCTAGGATTCCACAGGACTGATCCATGACAGTGGTATCAAACTGCTCTGTGTGGTAATGGGTCAGCGTAAGAGGGGCGCTCCAAAAAACCGATACAAGGACTCCCTGAAACAACATCTCAGGCTTGGCCAAATTGATCACCAACAATGGTCCATCCTGGCCTCACATCGGGAGGCATGGAGACGCACTATGCACAATGCTGCAGCCTTATTTGAGAACTCACGCCGAACAAGTCTTGAAGAGAAACGACAACACAGAAAGAACCACAACCCAGAAACATCACCCAAGGTGACCTTCTGCTGTGCTTTCTTCAAATGGACTTGTTTATCTCGGATTGGCCTTTTCAGTCATCAGCACGCTTGCAGAAAGTGTGGGATGAGTCCTTCCTGAATCTATAGATATACTGTATTCCCTATTTGCAAATGTAATTAGTTCTTATACATGCAATCCTTAGAGATAGTAGACAAGCAACTCAGGCTATGTTCTAACTATGATTTAGTATGTATTAGTTCTCTTTCACACCCTTTAATTCTGGTTCCCTGCAATCAAGGCAATTAAGTAGTGATAAATTCTGGTTCTTAGTTTTTCAGTATACGTTGAAAGGTTAGTCTAATCCACCCTATACAATTTATGACAAACTGTGCTGAATACTGCCTATGTGCTGTGGCCTACACTAGTCATTCCAGTGTGTGTGCATATGTGTGTGAGGGTGGAGTTTATCTAACCTACTGCAGTGAGAGGTCTCTCTGTATGAATGGCTTCTTCAAGTACAGTAGGACCCCTGTATCCACTGATTCATTATCCACTTATTCAATTATCCACGGAACACAAAACAGCACACTTACCATAGAGTCTTCCAAAAAAGTGTCCTCTATAGCCATTTTCTAGGTCCTCCAAGACAACTCTATGGTATTTTAAACCAGAAGCCCCATTATTTTCAATGGTGTTTGCTATTATCCACAGTTTTCAGTATCCACACACATACCCCAAACCAATCCCCAGCAGATACGGGGGTCCTACTGTACTCGCCTAGGCAATGCATATCTATACTATTTACAAATAGATGAAAATATTTGGCTACTTGATACAGCCATGATAGTACAGGGGGCAGCAGTGACGTAATTGCAGCGTACTTGTTTATTAGATTTATACCTGACTTTTCTCTGAAGAATGACAGAGACAACAATAAACAAAATACAAATAAAGCAGATTAAGTACTTAGTAGTAGTAGCAGTAATATTTTATTCATTAATAAGCCCACCTTTTTTCCAATGCAGAGTCTCTGAGTAGTGTACAAAATTAAAATGCATTTTAAAAATCAGTAAATTACAGAAAAGTAAATGTGATTAAACAATCTATAGAATTAAAACCATTTAAGAATCCATGAAAATCAGTAGATGAATGTTGACAAGCAGGGGCACCATTAAAATGCCACAGCAGTCAGTTCCTAAAAGCCCCTCAGAATAGAAACATTTTCACTTGCCAGTGGAAGAAAAGCAAGAAGGGAGCCAGGAAGGGAGTTCAAAATGCTAGGAGCAGCCACATAATTAAAACACCTCAGTGAAAGAAAGAATGATAGAATCATAGGACGTTATCAGGCATTAAAAGAAGGCATTATTTTGCTGGCATTAAAAGAAATCTATCTTTATGCCAGCAAAAGAACATTCCCCCCCCCCTCACTTACCTTGTTTTCCTGGCAAAGGCAGCCCTGGCAATTAAAGAGGAAGTGAATGGAGCTCAGTTCACTTTTTCCTTTGAAATCCCACGGAATATCGTGAGGCTTCTTCATGTGGGAAATTCAAAAACACAAAACAAAAATAACACTAAAAAAGTGGGGGAAAGCACAAAAACACACTTTAAAACTTACAAGTAACCTGGAGAGGGTCGTGAAAAATGTGTCATGTACCTGGATGTCATGATCTCACCCAGAAGTGTTCACGCCTGACCGGCCATTGATGGGGTAAGTATGGTTAAAAAAAAAAAAAAAAGATGTGAGGTTTCACACGCTGGCTATGCCAGCAAAAAATGCCACAGGGATCAATTGATGGCTTCAACCATCAATTAAAAAGTACAAGTTTTTTAGGGGACATAACTGCAAAAGGGTTATGATGTGTGGTACGCACGCCCTTTCATGGTTATGTGGTGTCGTTATGACAGCTTATTCTGTGTGTCTGATAAAGTCCATAGAATCAAAGTGTTGGAAGAGACCACAAGGGCCATCCAGTCCAACCCCCTTCCATGCAGGAATACATAATCAAATCATTCCTGACAGATGGCCATCCAGCCTCTGTTTAAAAACCTCCAAAGAAGAAGACTCCACCACACTCTGAGGCAGTGTATTCCACTTCCGAACAGCTCTTACTGTCAGGAAGTTCTTCCTAATGTTTAGGTGGAATCTCTTTTCCTGTAGTTTGAACCCATTACTAGTCTCTGGAGCAGCAGAAAACAAGTTTGCTCCATCCTCAGTATGACATTCCTTCCAATATTTAAACATGGCTATCATGTCACCTCTCAACCTTCTCTTCTCCAGGCTAAACATCCCCAGCTTCCTAAGCTGCTCCTCATAGGGCATGGCGTCCAGACCTCCCACCATTTTGGTCGCCCTCCTCTGGATACATTCCAGCTTGTCCATATCCTTCTGGAATTGTGGTGCCCAGAACTGGACACAGAATAGCACAGGCCACATTCATATTTTAATGGAGTTACCCCACTATTTTCAGAGGCAATATCCCTATGACTACCACATGCGGAGAATGGCCACCATTACTGTGAGCTACAGAAGAGCTTTCCATTGACACCTGGACTGCCAATGATATAGCTGGAGACAAAATGCTAAACTAGATGGACTTTTAGCCTGACCCAATGAGAAAATTCATAGTAGACAATGCCAACATATTGTCTACTAATGGTAAGGGAACTTTTTTTCTTTTTTGAGGGGCACATTATCTTTGAGAATAATCTGTTGGGGGCCACATAAAGCATAAACCAACTAGAGCCAAATGACAGGTGCGGTGGGGGGAGCTATCATTCTCTCTTTCTGACACTTCCTCCTCTCTCTTTCAACTTCTTTTTCTCTTTCTTTGCCACTCCATTCTCCCTCTCACTCATTTATGTTCTACTCCCCCTCTCTTGCTACTCTTTCTTCTTTGGGATGGGATGGACTAATAGCTCTAGCCAGAGCTAAGATCTGATTTTTGGTGGGTGGCTTTTGAAATTAGGCTGAAGCCCACATGAAATTAGCCTGAGGATTTCAGATTACCTATGTCAACTTTGTCCATAGGCAATTAACTTAGTATGGTTGCAGTGATAAGTAGCTAGTAGTTGAAGTCACCTTTATAAGAAGTTTATCAATTAAAGGATGTGCCCTATACACCATAAGAGATGCAGGTGAGAATGTATCCATATTGTTGTTTAGTAAGGACATGGTTGTGCATCCAGTGAATATCAAAACCCCAAATTGCACATGCACCTGGGACTCCAGACCAGAAATATCCAGAGATTACCAACTGGAGTCATAAAGAAGTTCACAGAAGTTCCCATTTTTGTTTTTTCATGAGGCTTGTCTATATGGCCTGTTTACCCCAGCTTCCCTCTGTCTTGGAGCCCTGCAGTCCA
This sequence comes from Gambelia wislizenii, assembly GCA_030847615.1. Lineage (NCBI taxonomy): Eukaryota > Metazoa > Chordata > Lepidosauria > Squamata > Crotaphytidae > Gambelia > Gambelia wislizenii. The sequence continues at coordinate 390,888,424 of JAUMIR010000001.1, read as the reverse complement.
AATAACACAGGGCAAGAGCCCTGTTTCACCTCTGGGCAGTCCTGACAGCGCCTGAGGCAAAGCTGGGGTAAAACATTTTAAAACATTTTACTAAAACACCCAGGAAAAATTGTGTCATGCTGGAAAACCCAGATGGGTACATACCTGCAAACCAGCCTGTATAGCCAGATGCCAATGCCACCACTTGAATCTCTCTGCAGCCAGGTAGGAGGCCCCCACCATGTGATCAAGGCCACCTGCATGTGACCAGCCTTGATCACATGCTGAGGGCCTTCTTTCTGGAGCAACATGCAACAGTGGGGAGATGCCTGCTGACTCCAGCCAGTATGTGCATGCGGTGGCCAGCATGTGCATGTGGACTTCAGCCCATTTCAGTATGGTAATGTGGGGGGGGGGCAGCTCCAAGCCCAGAATATGCTGGCCAGAAGGCAGCATATTCTGGCCTGTCTAGACAAGCTCTTAGTGTGTTCCTGATGATCTGTGCAAATAATGCACTGATGTTAACCAATACAGTTGTCCCTCCACATTAACGGATTTGGCATTCACAGTTTTAAGTATTCATGGCTTGAAAATATTCTTTAAAAAATAATAATCCAAAAAGCAAACCTTGATTTTGCCATCTTATATAAGGGACACCATTTTGCTATGCCATTGCATATAATGGGACTTGAGTATTCACGGATTTGGGTATTCATGGGGCGGGCGGGTCCTGGAACCAAACCCCAGAGAATGTGAAAGGACAACTATAGTTTATAAAGCATTTGAAATATGGAAGGAAACTGTTTTATAAATTCTAAAAAATGATGATCTGGTTTGGGTTACTATAATGCACTCTACATGGGGCTACCTTTTGAAAAGTGCTCAGAAATTTCAGTTGGTATATGCAGCCAGATTGCTAACTGGGGCTGGCTGCAGGGAACATACAACTCCCTTGTTGCAACAGCTTCATGGCTGCCTCTCTGTTTCTAGCCATAATACCAAGTCCTGGTGATGACCTATAAAGCTCATGTCCAAGTTATTTGAAGAACTGTATCTCCCTATATGAACCTCTTTGAGCTCTAAGATCTCTAAGGTCTGTGAGAGAGGCCCATTTCTCTGTGCCACTACCTTCCCAGACCTTCCACTGTTTGGTGGAGACAAGGACCAGAGTCTTCCTGGTGGTTGCTTCTAAACTTTTGAATTCCCTCCCTTGGAAGGCTGGGATGGCTCCCTCCTTTCTCTCCTTCCTTTCTCCTTCCTCAGGCTTTTAGGAATTGGATTTGATGGGCTTTTAATACTGTGTTGTTTTGTTGATTTTGATCTTTTGTTTTTGATGAATATTTATATGGTTTTAATTCTAGAGATTGTTTAATAGCATTCAATGAATTTAAAACAGTTTTAACTCCATAGATTACACACACACACACACACACGTAAAATATGTTTTTGTATGTTTTAATAATTTTCAAACTGCCCCAAGTCTCATTATTAGGAAAAAGGTGGGCTATACAGATGATGATGATAATGATAATGATGATTATGATTATGATGGACCAATGAAAAATGTCCCATTGGCTCTCAAATTGCCTGATAATTCCTGTCTGCAGCTTAGCTAGTGCAAAACTGACTGTCTGTGTTTGCCATGAGTGGCCCTTTTTGAACCAGATGTTTCCTCCAGGATTGACATGCTCATTCCACCCCTTGGTATAACTGCAACTAGCAGCCTGACCCATATGCATTGACACAGAAGACGATGGAAGGAGAGAGTAAACGTATTGGCACAAAGAAAGGACAAATCACTTCAGAAGGCTGACACTGATGAGCAATGGCCTCCTGCAAGGAGGTACTCTGCCGTAATTGGATCCCACTTGTGTGCAAGGCAGAAAGGTCTTGGTGGGAGCAAAGGAAATCAATGGAACAAAGATAAAGACAGGATGAAGGCTGGGGCACCCTATGCATCCGGCACCAGTAAAACATCTCTCCATTTTGTGAAGTCTTATCATTTACTTTTCATTCCCTTCAGGGTGGGCAGAAGTGGGTCTTCTTTCTTGGTTGTAAAAACAGTCTTGTTTCATCTCTGTGGACTGATAACAGGTAAAAAACAACAACAATGCACTCACTAGGCACAAACTGTCCTCTAGATTTTCTCCTACATAACTCTCATTCTCTTCACTAAGGCTTGTGCAAGAGAACAGCAAGAGCACCAGCTATTCTGTATTTTGTTCATCCCACCCCTTTTAAAAATACGCTTCTAGTCATTTTAACATTCTTGGCTCCTGGATAAGAACAGATGATACAACTTAAAACAACAAAAAACAACAGGTTGCTAGTTCTAGATATTTGCATGTGCACCATTCCACCTTGGAATCTCCCCAATCTCCCACCCACGCAAAAAAATGACACAGCCACCATCTTGATTCATGGCCATGTCAAGGTCCAAAAAAGAATAGTGGGCATACATCGATGCTGCAGTGAATTTGGAATAGAGCACAGGTAAAATGGTTTTTTTTCCTTCTCATATAGACAGGGCCTTTGGCACTGCTGATTGCTTTACATCATAATACACCGATCTTCTTAAATGAAAAGCTATGCCCTATAATACTACTGAGGAAAACAAATATTTTCCTCAGTCAGGATTTTCTTTTCTTAATCAAAGCCAGTAGCACTCTTGTTTAATGGTATTGATAACAGACCTGGGTTTGTTATGAGTTATGCTCAATAAATATGAATTGCAAGTAGACTTTGATGCTTTTAAGGCAGGGAGCTGCCTCTTGCAAGAATTTGCACACATTGCACCATATTGTAGTGAACAGTAGGGTAATGAAAGGCCTGTATCCCTTCCATCTTGGAGAAGTCAGGCCTCATTTTAAAGTACAAACTGGAATTTCCCTCTCTCCTGCTGACAAGGTCTCATTGAGAGGAATCAGTGCTTAACTATCTTGCTTTTCTCTATTGAATGGAGACCCTGCTAAGCTGTCTCAGACTGGTACAAACACACCCTTGTAAGGGATTGTGCAATTTTCAGAGATGCTGAGCATTCCTATATAAATTTCAGATAGGGAAAAGGTCTATACCTAATTGGCATTGTCTCATGCGTTCAACTCCATTGTTCATCTCCCCAGACCATCTAAGAGTCATTACTAGTGCCCAGAAGATAAAAGGTAGAAGTCACATTCACATCTGCCCATTACACACAGACCAAAACAACCTTTGTACTCATCACTCTAAGCACATGGGGCCTTTTGAACCCTCCAATAGAATAACATTAAGTTCATGTTGCCCACCCATAGGTGGCCCCTCACTCCAAGTAACAGCCCCCAAGTTAGAAAAGGGCTATACAGGTCGACCCCCATATCCACGAATTCAGTATCCACAGGTTTTCTGTGGGTTTTTTCAGGGCTGTGAGATCATGTTCTGGAAGAGTTTATTTTTGACGTTTTGCCTGCATTTGTGGTTGGCATCTTCTCTGATGCATCTTCACAGATGCAGGCAAAACATCAGAAATAAACTCTTCCAGAACATGGCCTCACAGCCTGGAAAAAAACCACGGAAAACCTATGGATGCTGTCTGTGAAAGCCTTTGACTTCAGTATCCACACTTTCACTTATCCACATCTGAAAAAATATGTTCTCTGTAGGCATTTCTAGGTCCTCCAATGTGATTCTATGGTCAACTTCTGGCATTCTTCTCACTGAAATTTATTTATTTATTTATTTATTTATTTAATATTTATTTATTTATTTATTTATTTAGGTATTTATTTTATTTAGGTATTTATACCTTGCTCTTCAGCCACAAAGCCTCCCAGAGCAGCTTACAATTTGTGTTAGCTAATTGCCCCCACAAGCTGGGTACTTTTTGATGGAAGGCTGAGTGAACCTTGGAGCCCTCTGGAATTGAACTTGCAATGTGGTGGCTTGCAGTACTGGCATTTAACCACTGCACCACCATGTTCCCTATAATCCACAGTTTCCAGCATCCACAGGGGGTCTTGGAATATTTCCCCCTCAGATACAGGGGTTGACCTGTACTCATATATAGGCCAGAGAGAGAGAGTCTCTCTCTCCACTCTCTTTCTTCCAGAAGCTCTCCCCAAGAAGCAGAAGGTGAGAAAATCCATATGTGTCTTTTTTTTTTTTTCTGTAGTCCCTTAAGCTTACCTACACCCCTCTGTCCCCCTTAGATTGTTCAGGAGCAGGGTCTTTAACCAGGTATCCAGTTTCCAGGTATAGAACTAACCATTCAATTACACAAATTTACATATACTCCCCAACAGGGGTTCACAGCATATAAACTCCACATACACTCCTACCCAACCATTCGCTGAAGATGCCAGCCACAGATGCAGGCAAAATGTCAGAAAGAAACTATTCCAGAACACGGCCTCACAGCCCGGAAAAAACCCAAAGAAAATCTATGGATGCCAGTCATGAAAGCCTTCGAGTTCATATTCATTTACTTTGTTAGTTAAGGCGTTTTGCGGGTTTTAACCACATTTGTATCTTCTCATAAGAACTGCCAAAATCTCACCCATGCAAAACTGCAGAAGTAAACTCTTGTTCTTGAAGCGCTAGTGGTTGTCATGTGATGATTCTGTGGTGGTTCTTTCACATGATTACAGCAATGTGTGATAGAAAGGGTAATAGTGCCATGATGTTTCCACTATCCTCATTTGCAGAATTACAGCATTTTAGACGCTAGCCTGATAAAGTCCTATGTGAATTCTGTTTGTTTATTGAAGGAACATTCCCCTATCTTCAGTCTGGTACAGTTCACTGTACTGTAGTATGAAATTCTCAGAATTAGCCATTACTTAAGGACACCCCATAACCACTAGTATAGTAGCAGGGATTCATTCCCAGGGCCAAAAGCAAGGGCCCTCCACTTAAAACAATATGGAAAATCTGTCAATGGTTCTGAGCTGGATATAGATAAAAAAAACAACAGAAAAGTTTCCAAATTTTCTATATCAGGATTCATTAGAAAAAATCCCAAAGCAATAACAGTTACCTCCTGGTTGCCTTACTCCGACAAAATTCCATTACAGGTTGTCCTTTTCTACTAAACTTATAAAGAATGATGCATAGCAGCTATTTGCTTGTAAAGCTGCAGGCACCAACAGATAGGTTCCCATGGCTGAAAGAAAGAGCACTTGGAATGATGTAGTGCACCAAGTTACTAGATAAAAGAGCTTTGAGGAGCCTTGAAAAGAGAGCAGATTTAAAAGAAGGAATTGTTTTTATATGTTGCCTTTCACACTCCAGAGACCCCGAAGCAGCATTGTTCAGAATCATGTAATAGATATTGGTGAAGTAATAGACATTGGTGGGGTAATAGCTTGCCGCTGCCAGTATATAGCCAACAATAGAATTATAGTGTTAGAAGGGGCTTAAAGTGTCATCAAGTCCTCTCCTCTGCACTGGTGCAGGATTAATGGCTAATACAGCAAGTCTCTGCAGACTTACCTGGGAGAAAGTTATATCGAGCTGGCTGAAGGAAGGGGTGCTTGTTTCCAGTTTAGATATTTTCCCATGCATCAATATTTTCCTGCTGGAATCAAGAGAATTGGGCATCCTAATTCTTTTTTCTAATAACCATAACTTCCAACATGCAAGTTTAAACTAGAATTTCTTGGACTATAACTCTTGAGACCAGGGTTCAAATCCCTGATCAGCTATGAAAACCCACTGGATGACCTTAGGCAAGTCATACACTGTCAGCCTCAGAAAACCCTGTGATAGGGTAGCCATAAGTCGAAAATGACTTGAAGATGCACACCAACAACAACAACAACAACAAGTGCAATAAACCAATATGCATAGGTTTCAAAAGTGAAACCAGCTGTAGCAAGGAAATGGAGGCAGTTCAAGAAGAGCAGAGGAGGAGATATTCAGTGTGTAGTGGTTTGACAAAGAGAAGACAGTAGTTCCAATAACTGCTCTGTTGAACTTATATTTAATTAATTACACTGTTTATATTAAGGTGACAGTGTTTCCTTAATTAGGCAAATAGTGTAACATGACACTATAAGTGAAATGGTGGGCTGATATGCTACAGAAAGAAAAGTGATGGTGTTGGAGTCACAAGCCTACATGCTGTTTCAGATGTTACTTGTGTTGTTCAGGTGAGGGGTCTCATGCAGGCAGAAGCCACTCGTATTTCCTGGCCATGTGGAGTTGAGACAAAAGACTGTAAAATTTAGTGTGATGATGTTTCTCCTCCATGGCTCAAATTTCCCTTCTTTTCTTCCTCCCTCTTTATTGTAAACCAATTACAGTTATGTTGAACTCATTAGGGAGTAAGCCCCAGTGAATACAATGTGCACAATTGCTATTTATCTATTTAATCCTATCCTCTCTTTCCACCAAAACTGGCCTCCCTGTCAATGAAAAGTGACACCTTACTCGCAGCTGCAGCACGGAATCAACATGCAAGGATGATGATGGCGTCTGAAACCAGGACCCGTTCGTGGGAGAGTAACATTGTCCTTGCATTCTCCTCTTGTGGTTTTTGGACAGGTCTGATAATTTCCTATGGCTGCATCTGCACTGTAGAAATAATGTAGTTTGATGCTGCTTTAACTGCCATGGTTCAATGCTATGGAATTTTAGGGTTTGTAGTATTATGAGATATGTAGCCTTGTCTGTTAGAGAGCTTTGTTGGCACAGCAAACTACAAATCCCAGGGTTCCATAGTTATGCTAGTTAAAGCGGTGTCAAACTGCATTATTTTTACAGTGTGGCAGCAGCCTATGTGACTCATCCACTTGTGGATTTTCTCTTCCTGACTAGTGCTGTCTTTTCTGGTCAACCATTTAGATCAAGAAGGAGGGAAGAGAGCACCAGTGCTGAATTCAGCTTCCATTTCCTTTCCCCTCAGTTTAACAATGTGATCAACACTAACCCCTCAGTTATTGTCTCTTAAGTAGAGGGAAAGAGCTTGCAAAATGTCCCCGCAGTGCCAGATATGGAGGCTTCTCCACCATCACTGTGTTGCTGCAGTTGGAGTGATCCAGTTTCTGCTTACACGTTGGACTTTCTGGGTCGTGGCACATGCACATATACAAAATGTGTTCAATAACACTGCACCTGATCTAGGATTTCATTCAAAAAAGAATGGGCAATATCACTCATCTTGATGAAAGTTAATGAATGTTAATAGAAACTCATCTTGCTGAATTCCTAGTACAAAAAGATCAACAGCAAACTTACAGAATATAGGGTTCCAAACAAAACAAAAATAGCTCAGTGGGAAGAACTGATGTTTGCTTTGTCACTTTGAGGTAAAAAATGAAGAAGTTATTGAAAGATATGCTTTATAAATCTATTGATATCCTTAAAATCCTTTACTAGAGAATCTCACAGTACATAGTAATTGAAGTCCCTTCTCTACCTGGAAGACAAACAGAATTATAGACATTTTAGAGAAAAGAGGTAACATGAAGTTCATTACTCATGATGAGAAAGTAGAATTCAGTGTCATATTTTACATCATTCATTAACAGAGAGAGATTTTATGGAGAAGGGAAAGTACAGATGTAAAGTTATTACTTACAAATCTGATACAAGAAGAGAAATCTTATTTCTGCAAATCAAGCATACATTGCAGTTTCTCTTTTCTCCACTTGAAAAGAATAATCAGTTAATCCCTGTCAGTTTTAGAATGCTGTAAAATGCTTATTTTGCTTCCTGTTCTTTTATCCATTGGGAACTGACACTGTGAGCAACTATTAAAAGTTTAAGGCAAGAGCTTATTTTAGGTATGAATGGAAATTCCACTTAGAAAAATGCTGTTTGATTGTGGCTTGAAGTACACCCTTGAATAAAGGGATACACCCTTCTGGCTTCAGAAAGCTTTATATGCAGGTTCATAAGGTCCCTTCTTATGTAATGTGACTTAACACTCCACCTGCCCCATGAAACTCAGCTTTGTGTTTCTCTGTGTTACAGAAGTTCCATGGCATTTATCTTTATGCAGTATTTCCTACTCATAACTACTCATCTGTAACTATCTGCAGAAAGTACAGATGAGGATATTTTCATGTGTCAAAGGTTTGTTGTACAATTGCACTGGCTTAGTTCTGTGACTGATCTTTCCTTATCACATGACATCATGACTCTTCCGTTATTGCATTGCATTTCCATCATTTTTATTTATTTTTATTCATTGGATTTATTTTCCACCCTTCTCCCAAGATTGGATTCAAGGTGACCATTGGATCGTTATTGGATCACATGGTTTCATTGATGAAAAAAAACCCCTTTGATGGCTCCAATATTGCTTCTGTTCAGCTATTATTTCTAGTGCAATCATTTCATTCTACAACCGTTCTGATATTCCAGCAGTCATGTGGTGTGATTGGGCATAGAATCATAGAATCATAGAATTGCAGAGTTGGAAGAGACCACGCATGGTTCTCTTCTGCCTCTCCCTATCCCCAAGCAGGGTGGGGGCACATTGCTTTTACTCTTTTCCCACAGTTTTATTTTATTATTTGTTTTGCCATAATTGCACAATTGGACTACCATGGCGGGTCACTAGCATGTCAAAATTCTGCAATTTCGGCAGTGCCCTCCATTTGTGTGAAGCACCAGACTGTGCAATTGTGGCATTAAAAAAATTTAAACAGTGTGTATGTGTAGGGCGGACATGGATAGGAAGGCAGGTCAAATGAGACTGATTGTGGGAATGTGCATCACCGCAGAGGCACCATAGTATTATTGGAGAGAAAGTGTGAAAGTGATTGTTTTCATACCAGATTGTTTCCGTTTGCTTAAACAATGCAATTGTTGTGAGACAACAGGCTGGTGTGATAAAGAGTGCCCCTCATTGCCCAAGGTGGGAAGCTCCAAATCCAGTTTTGTATTACTAAAAGATTTGTAAAAGTTAATGAAGAGTATTCTAAAAATTATGAAATGACTGCATAGAAAATCTCAGCTTCTGTTTTGGATATTAGTTATATGTTTTCTAGCTTTATTAGACAATTTGCCGGGATCTGGATATTTGAGGCTACATTTACACATGTTTATCACTCAGCAATTGCAACAGCAACTATCCTTCTTGTACAAAAATAAGTTTTCCCAGATTTAATTGCAACATATTGCATTTGTATGATTGAGCATGCAGTAATCTTAAATGTTTGCACATTTAGCTGCAGATCATGGAAAACACAAGCACCACCCCTACTTACCCATCAATACAAGTAAATAAGATGTAAATGTGTACTGTATTATAAACAGTGGAGAATTATGGCAACTGTCATATCCCAAAGTAACTTTTCCAGTAAATTTTTCTCTGAGCACTCTAATCTATTGCATGATGTGAAATCCTGTACTCTGTACTCAGCTTTGTATGAAGTTTTGCAAGCTCTCTCCACTGCTCAACACAACCAACCTTATGAATAATCTGCATAAGAACAGCCACAGGCAAGATTGCCATTTCTAGGATGTGATGCAGTGGTTGGCATGGCAAGAGAGGGAAAAGTGTGGTTTTAGGCTGTATTGACAGTCCCATTGCCCAGCTTGCTAGAGGCATTTCAATGCCATTGAATATTCAAAATGCCATTGTATACTCATTGCCTCATCTTTTGCTGGAATAGAGATCTAGATGGCTTTGCTTTCCTTGCAGTTTTAGGGTGCATGGTTAATCACAAGAACAGTAACCAAAAGCAGCTAGTGGGATAAAGCTTTCATTTACATATTAACAATTTGGATGTACTACCCTGTTTTTGTCTGTTAGGTAGTAAGTTAGTTAGTTAGTTAGAATTGTTTAAATTGTTTTATTAATGATACATGCATCAATCTGTAAGATGCAGCCATGTTGTAAATGATAATGTTCTCCTTTTCTGTATATTTCCACTTCAATTTTATACTAAAAGTTATTTTTTTAAAAAAAATTATATAGGTGTGCTCTTTCTACATATGTGGATAGGTAAGATGGGAAATAGAATATATATTTGTATATTCTGAAACTGAAGCCTGATTTTCAGGAGTCCTTTGTCTGAGTTTGACTTCCTACCTGTGGCTCTTGGTTTATATTTTGGGACACAAAGGCTGTAAGCCACAACCCACCTGTGTCCTGTGAAAAGTAGCCCTTGATGGAAAACGGCAGCATCCAACTGCCTCTTAAGACTGACTTGAAATACTGAATAAATAATAGACTCATAGAGCTGCAAGAGGTCCTATGGGCCATCAGGTCCAACCCCCCTGCTCAATGCAGGATCTCCAGCTAGCGTATCCCCAGCGGGTGGCTGTCCAGCCACTTTTTGAAGACATTCAGAGAAGGAGATCCTACCCCCTCACCAGGCAATTGGTTCCATTGCCAAACTGCTGTCACGGTCAAAATATTCTTTCTAATGTTCAATCAAAATCTACCCTCCTGTAACTTCAGACCATTAGGCCTAATCCTACCCTCTGGGGTAGCAGAGAACAAGCCTGAAACCTCCTCTTTCTAGCATTCCCAGCGGTCTCGCTGCTTTTTGAAGACATCCAGAAAAGGAGACCCAACACCTCTCTAAGCGATTGGTTCTGTTGCCAAAATTAGACCTGGTTCTAATTGGGCCTGCATGCTCCTCTCTCTGACAACCCTTGAAGTATTTAAAGAGTGCAATCATGTCACCCCTCAGTCTCCTCTTTAAGAAGCTGAACATGTGTAGCTCCTTCAACCTCTCCTCATATCTTTTGTTCTCCATACCTTTTATCACCCACATTGCCCTTCTCTGAACCCACTCCAGCTTGTCTACATCCTTTTAAAATGAGGCACCCAGAATGGACCACAGTACTCCAAATGATGCCTGATCAGTGCAGAATATAGTGGGACTATTACTTCCCTCGACTTGCGAAGTATGCTTCTATTAACACAGACTAAGATGTCATTTGTCTTCTGAATGTAGTCCAGCATACTTAGTATGCTTTGTTTTGGATAACATTCCCACACCCAGTACCCCCATAAGTAGGAACCCTCTGTTCATATGTTGACAATGTGTGCATGTTCTGGGGTGAAGACAAATATAATATTTTAAGAGTGCTAGATAGTTGTGATCCCAGCAACTCGTCAGCTCTTAAACCATGCATGGAGCAATCATGCACCCAGAAGCCAGACATCAGCAGTCAGATAATACTGGTGAGAACAAATTTGACTTCATTCAGTAGTCCTTTCCCTTATCCACAAATCTTATGAAGATATACAGGTAATCAGAGCTGAACAGGAAGAGCTTCCAGGTCAGAAGAAAATATTTCTGAATGATTTGTTGTTTACCTAGTGATGTGCATTTTGAAAGAGGCACCAGGGAGGCCAGGTGCCCACTGGATCCCAATGAAGAAACTTTATCCACCTGGCACCACTGCCCTTTAGAGGAAGTCCTGCCACTTCAGCCATGATTTCCCCAGAGTTTGGATGGAAGCTCAAGGGACTGGCCACACAGAGTTTAAAAACTAGAGAAATACAATTGAGCTTAATTTTCACCACCACCACTGTCATCATGTTTTTCGGAGGACATAGACGCGAGGAGATTGTGTGGTATATTTCACCAACATCTTTTGTGGGTTTTGATCTCCCTCCTCCCTTTCCTTAAGTAACTGTAACTTATACCCACCGCCCGCATCTCGGCCTGTACTTCAGACACACGCCTCCAGCTGCTGTCACTGCAGTTCTAAGGGGAAGCTTAATTTTTAACAACGATGCAGATCCCTACACGGTGTGAATTATCCTGCCTCGCAGGAGGGTTAGAGGTGAAGAGAGCGGTAGGGAGAGGCTGGAAAAAGATGATGAGATAGCGGTTTCTTTCCATTACTCGCTTTTATGTGCCTTCAGCTATAGCTGCGCGAATATCATTCATATATATGTGTGTGTGTGTGTGTGTGTGTGTGTGTGTGTGAGAGAGAGAGAGAGAGAGAGAGAGAGACTAATCAATAATCCTTCCCGTTCCAACATTTCCTTCATTTGCAAGGGATCCATTTATTAAATGCTCGTCTTCGTTTAAGAGGCAGAAAGGAAAATGTGCAAATGCCTTAATGATCAGCCAAATAGGAACATAATAATTATTTGGTGGGGGGGGGATAGGAGTTATGTTCTCATCCCCCCTCCCATCCCTCCTATGATGAATGCCGTGTTTGATCAAATACCCGGCCCTTCAACCTGGGTCTACCTGTATAATTCAACTTCCCATGTGGGCGGCTTGTCCCTTGGTGGGTGAGTCCTCTCCCCACGCCCTGGCTCTGTCCCCGGACGGCTGCACGAAAGGTTCGCTCCGAAGGAGACCCCCACACCAGCCAATGTTAGTTTTGAGATATATATATACGTGTGTGTGTGTGTGTGTGTGTATATATATATAGTATTTGAATGCATAACTACAGAAATGCCGAGTCAGCTGCTTGCTTTGCCAGCCGGGGCGGCTTCGCGGGGAAGGGGAGGCGTCCCCCTTTCAAGGCGCCCGAGCCGGGCCGTCGGGAGCGCCGGTGCGGCTTCAATCCCCAGGAGCCCCGGGAAGAAAGAGACAGCTGTCGCTTTAAAATGGCATTTCCTCCCATTGTCGCTGAAGCGTGATCAGGAAAGAGGATGTGAAAGCAGCGGAGGGGGGGAGAGAGAGTGGGGGGGCACAACACGTAGGCGACCGAGGAAGCCTCGGAGGAGGGACGGGGCCCCGGAGCAACGAGAGGCTGGGATGCTGAGCGCGGCGGCGGAGGCGCGGGAAGCCCGACCCTGCCCGGAGCTGCTGCGGCTGCTGCTGCCCAGGCAGAAGAAGCCCTGAAAGCCCGCCCGGAGGAAGGAGAAGAGCGCGGGGCTGGCGGAGGGAGAAAGGGGGATTCCGGGACAGAAGCGCGGCAGGGAGAGCCTGGCGGAGGGAGCCCGGGCTGAGCAGCAGCAGTAGCAGCCGCCGGGCAGGAGGAGGCTCGAGCCCAGGCAGGCAGGCAGGCGACCGGTCGATCCGCTGGGCCGGGATGGGAGGGCGAGAGCCGGCCAGGGGTTAGAAGCGTCTCCCCCTGTGTGTGTGTGTGTGTGTGTGTGTGTGTGTGTGTCTCGCTGCCAAGAGGCAGGACCAGGACAAGCAGCGCCGCCTCCAAGACCCGCCGCCGCCGCCGCCGCCGCCGGAGACTGGGGGCCGCTTTGGGCCGCCTGCCTCGCCCGCCTTCCCTCCCTCCCTCTCCAGGAGGAAACCCTGCGACTGTCACGGGGGCGGGCGAGGGAGCCACGCGCGGAGGTGCCACTGGCGACCGGCGGTGCCTTCTCGGGAGCCAGGCGGCGGCAGCAGCCCCAGCAGCAGCCCCAGCACCACCACCCGCCGCCGCCTTTGTGGGGGCAGAGCGACCCTCGCGCCCCCTCCGCACCGTAACCCCGAAGGAGCGAGAGCGCGGCCAATGTCATCGGCCATCGAAAGGAAAAGCCTGGAGCCCTCGGAGTAAGTGGCCTCCGCCGGCTCGCCCCCCTCCGCCGACGGCCGCCCTCCCTGCTCCGCACCGCCGCCTCGGGGCTCCGATGTCCCTTCGGGTGGGCGGGGAAGGGGAGCCCTGGGCCCTTTCGGGGAGGGGGTGCTCGCCGGGTCTTCTCCGGGGCGGGGAACGCCCGCTTCGCCTCCCCGCCCTGCCCTGCCCTGCCGGGACAGAGCCCTGCCGGCCTTGGGAGCACCCTCTCCTCCGGCAGGGGCTGGGCAGGGGTCGGCCGCCTGGGCTCGACCGGGTTCCAGGATGGGGCGAAAGGAAAGCCTTGGCCCCAACTAAGACGTCCGACCCCCGTCACGGTTTCCTTCACTCCCCACATTTCTAGGATTGTAGTCACTTGAAATCCCAGCTGAGCATTTAGAGAGCTACTTGAGGCACCCGAAGAAAAGGGTGACCGAGGGAAAGCGAACCCAGCAAACAGGAGTGCGTTTGGGTGTCTTCACGTCGCCTTATGGAGGCCTCGTAAATTCCATCAGGTTTTCTTAGGCAAGGTGGTTTTGCCAGTTCCTTCCTCTGAAATATAGGCGACGGCCCCTGGTATCCATGGGCGGTCCCCCATCCGAGTATTAACCACGGCTAACCCTGCTTAGTTCCCAAGACCAGAGGGGATCTGGTACCTTGGGGGCATTTAGGCCGGAAAAGATTTTAAGTACGAAGGGGGTTTTAGTGTCTGGCTCTCTGCAGTGCTAGAAATGGGGAGGGGGGGCTGAAGGAAAGTTTTACTTGGGGGGTCCCACGTTTTACCGCCCCTTCCGGAGCTACACCGGTGCAGGGGTTGATCAGACGGGGTGTTAGAAAGAGTGCCTGTCTGCCACTTGGAGGGGTGCAGCTTGAAACCCAGACGCAGGCATGCCAGGGTCCCCTTGTTGAGTTGGAAGCAAAGGACCCGAGTCCTCCGCTTTCCTCTCCGTGAGAATAGGGACAGAGAGGGGGGAGACCCGCCCTTGGGATCAACGCATCATCGCCGCCGCTTTGGTGGAGGGATTAAGTGATGCTGATGAAAGGGATTTCCGAGGGATGGGGGCGAGCAGGAGACTCAGCATTTCCAGAAGCTCTCCCTGGTTTTCAGGGTCCCTCTCGCTCCCCTCCCCTCCCCTCCCGGCCCAGCTTAATTGGCTGATTAGACGAAAAGGTCAAGGCTGTTATCAGATGCATGCTCGACTTCCACGTTTTCATAATGCGAACCACCCGGTCTGCAACTTTTACACAAAACGTCAAGCAAAAATGCCTCTGTGCATGAGCTGGAACAAGACCAGAGCTGCACAGTCTGCAGGTTGGCGCTGGTCCTTTCTCCACCACGCAAAATTAGAATTTTCCCGTGGCTTTCCCCCGGAAGGACCCTGCCAAAGTAATGCGGACGTATACTGGTATATATCTGCAGATATATCATACTTAATGCATCACTGATGCTATAACTAAATTTGGGGTTTACAGCTGCAACTCTATATATTCTATCCTATTGTATATTGATGTGTGTGTATGGGTTTGCGCCTTTTAGTTGCCTGTTGACTTATGGTGACCCCATGAATTTCATAGGGTTTTCTTAGGCAAGGTGGTTTTGCCAGTTCCTTCCTCTGAAATGTAGCCTACAGCACCTGGTTTTTGTTGGTGATCTCCCACCCAAGTACTAGCAAGGACTGACCCTGCTTAGCAGCCAAGATCAGACTGGATCTGTTGCCATTAAGCTATACTGTACATGTGCTGGATGTAAATCCTATTGTATGACTATAAGTAATGTACTAATAAGTACTAATGATTATGACTAAGATTAGCAGGCTTCTGTTTATAATGGTGGTATTTTATTTATCTTGATTACCGGTAGTTCCTTCTTGATATTTTAGCTGTGAAAACTATATGTAAGTTCTAATTTAAAACTTTTAATGTATGTATTTGTTCTATATCCTGCCTTTCTCCCCTGAATGGGACTTAGGGACTGACTTTTTACTTAATGGGCTTTGTTTTTAATCTTACTATAGTTCCTACAAGATTTGAAGAAAAAAAATAGGGTGCAAAGCCACACTCAGTTATGTACTGAAATAAAAGAAATCTCTATGTGGATAATGGGATAGAAGAAGGTAGGAAAGCTTTAGAATCCTGACCCAACCATCAGAAATAGGTTCCATATTGAAAGAACTCTAGACAGAGTGTGATTAGACTAGATTGGATCAGTTGTTAAACATCTTTTTCACATAGATTTATAGATAACATATTGACAAAATATTATGAATTTTGTCACAATTGCTCCTGTTTTCCTTAACACATCGGTTTCCTTATTCATACTTTGAGTTATAATATTTTATACTCACTTTCTAGGGAATAAGCCCATGGGGTGGATTCTGAGTAGACATACACAGGACTGTCTTGTTAATTTTTCTAAGGAATTTGTATAAACCACTACAACATGAGGTATGATACTTTTCTAGCAACACACACATCTAATGAATGTATAACTGCTGCAGATGGCATTCCTGAATATCAAAGGCAATATTAGGGGCATCTCTTTTTAAAACACACACACACACACAAATATTATTATGGTATAAGGCTACTGCGCGATACTGCCAAACACAAACCCTTAGAATCTAATTTACTGGTAGAGCACTGGAAACTTCAGATGGATACATTTGCTCTAAGTCTAAAAGAAGTCTGCACCTTTCTCTGTTCCTTAGTTATGTATATAAACCTGGAGGATGTCTGCAGATTGGTTTCCACAGACTGAGAAAATGTTTTTCTTATTCCTACATATTGTAAAGTATAATGAATATTTTCATGTCAAGAGGTGCCGGGGTGGGAAGTGGGGCAGGAGAGAACTGTTCTGCTTGACTTTAGTGTAGGCTGGATAAGCGAGAGCATTGCTTAAAATAATGTTTTGTGGATCTTGGTTTGATCCTGATTTTACTGGTAGCATTGCCCATAAAAGTCTAGTTGGTAAAACAAAACAAAACTAGAATATATAAATACAACAAACAGTGTAACTTTTCACCTGGTTGTTCCCACTATTATATAGGTATGGCTTTAAGTGGGGGATTTTTCTTCCGTGGGATTTAATCTAAAACATCTAATAAACATGATTATCTTGTGAGTGTTGCAGGAATTTTTTTTTTAAGTCAATACATCTTAGGAAATTTTACACCTTCATAGTTTAATAATTTTCCATTATATTGAAGTTCTTGTGTGTTTTTCTGAGAATGTACAGGCTGGAGAACTACAAAGGCACTGCTTAATTATTTCTCCTGCTTATTGTAACCTTACTTCAGCTGTTATTATTGTAAGCAATTGCAGAAATGGCAGCTATTGTGACCTACTAGTAAGGAGGGATGTAAAAATAAAGAACAGAGGGTGATGGTGGATCGAGGGTGCACCTTCTCAAAAATGAGTGATGGGAAAGGTAATGTCCGTTTGGTAACTATCATGTTATTCTACCCATTAATAGTATGCATCTGAGAGAAGGCTAGCTTACCATCCTATCTGTTAGGGGCAGAACCAGAATTGACCATCAGTGCCTGTGGTGTGTCTGGAAAAAGTGTTCTTCCCTTCCATTTAATATGTATGTGTGTAAAATCTCTCTCTCTCTCTCTCTCTCTCTCTCTCTTTCTTACAAACACACACACTTTGTTATGTGAAATTTAATGGCCATTGAGCGAACATATGATGGAATGGAGTGGTAGTGGGGAATGGTGCGAGGTACGTGGAGCAGGAGCTGGTGGAAATAGGGGCTGCACTGTAGCTATTTCTTGGCCCATATTTGATCACAGTGTAATTTTTTAAGTGGACACTTTTCCTGTTCGGTATTTGTTCCCTGATTTAGCATGGGTGAGATTTCAGTGGTTCTCATGAGAACATGTGAGCATGCACTTAAAGACACCAACCCCCCCCCCACCTAATTTGCAAAGTAAACCAACACACAAACACTTAAACAAACCTAAAAAATATGCAAACAAACTGAGACAGTTCATAAAAAGAAAGTCCTGTGGATGGTTTTCACATTCTTATCCAAAAGTTTTCTCGCTGGGAATGGGGGAGGGGAGAGGACCTCCCATTCACACTGTAATCTTGTGATTACAGTGGGACATGTTTTCACATGCTCCTCAATAGCACAAAAAAAAAAGCAATATTGAGATCTGTTGATGTCTTGTCCTGTCAAGTAAAAGCAATGCTTTATTTGCGGCTGGAGCACAGATTGACCACATGAACATGACAACATTGTGCGATAGCGGGAGCCATTCACGCTACCGTAACATCGTAATTGTGCAATTTTTGCTGAATCAGATAAAGTTCTGTGAGTTGCTGACTATGCAGACTGTCAGTGTTTCATTGGGAGTACAGTATTTTTCAACTGTTGTTGCAAAATGTAATATTCAGGGAACAAGGAAGTTTTCAGGGAAGTAATACAATAACGTTAAGAAATGGCTTTCTTCTTGCTTTATTTTATCTAGTCACTAGTTTAGCTCCTGCCCACCCATAAGGACTGCATTATTTTCTCAATAGCAATTAGTACATTTACTACAATTTGGGACTGAATTTCCCAACATTCATAAGACATAATCATGTTGACCTCTGAAACATAAAGAAGACACAAAATGAAAACACAGTGCCTAGAATAGCTTTCAGAGGACAAACAAGTGGGGACTGAAACAAAAATGAAGGTGTACCAACAAGTACACCTTGCAACAAACGTAGCAGCAGAGTTAAAAGGCCAGACAAGAATTGCCTTTTCCAGGACACTCCATTTATCAATCATAATTCCATGTCCTAAAAGCATACTCAGTCCTCATTGGTCTCCTTTTGGTGTCTCTTCCTTCCCCAGCACCACCATTTTTTTACACTTCTACAAACTTTGTGATTCATGCTGAGAATACATGCCTCTTGTGAATGGGTGATGATGATGCCATTTAACTACATAAGTTAACTACAAAGAATGAGTTTGCTATTATATAGCAAAGATGGAGGGAATGGGCATCCCTCCAGTTGTTGCAGGAGTGTAGCTCCCAACATCCCCACCAATGGCTATGTTGGCAATTGCTGATGGGAGCTGTAATTCAACAACATTGGGAGAACCATAAATGTCCTGCCTCTTTTTTAAAAACAACAACAACAACAATCTAGTTTGCATCAGAGGGATATAAAAATCAAACTGAATAAAAAGGGTACTGTGAAGAAAACTCTCTTTGGGGTTTCTCATAAAGAGTAGTAGTTTTCTAGCCAAAATTTTGGATATTTTTATTCAGAAATTCCATTAATCTCAATGGATTGTATCTTTTCCTATTTAAATAGCAACTTTAATTGCATGTGCATCACAGGCCTATGCATTTTTTCCCCACAAGAAATACCATTTGAGTTTAGCAGAGCTTATTCCCAAATCTGCATGCACTGGACTGCAGCCTTAAAATCCACTGCCTTTCACCAGACAGTTTCACACATCATACTAGGTTTGTCACAGAGTTTTTAGTCTATAGGAAAGCATAGCTAATCGCAGCTCCCTCATAAAATACCTTTATGATACATTTACATGCAAATGTGTACATATGTCATATTTTGGATAGTCACTTGTTGTTGTGTACCTTCAGGTTGTTTCCAAGTTATGACACTCTAAGATAAGCTCATCACAGGGTTTTCTTGGCAAGATTTGTTCACCGGGTTTTTGCCTTTCCCTTCCTCTGAGGCTGAGAGAGTTTGACTTGCCCAAGATCACCCAGTGCATTTCCATGGCTGAGCAGGGAGTCAAATCCTGGTCTCCAGAGTAATTGTTCAACACTCAAACCACTATACCATGCTGGCTCTTAAGATATATTACACAGTGCCTAGAATAGCTTTCAGAGGACAAACAAGTGGGAGCTGCAACAAAGTGTTGCAGTACACCATTACTTGAATAGGAGCAGTTTTGTTCAAGGTTCCAGCCAGGTAGTCTTCCAGGATTGTGTAATATGTACAAGACTGAAGGAGAGCATTCAATTTGCCCTCCACACCCAGTTTCTATCCTTCCCTTTCAAACACTCAGCATTCCATGGTGATTATATTTGGTGAGTCCTCATTGTGCTTTTCCCCCAGGGTGGTGGTGTTACCCATTTAGATTTTTAAAAATATTATTTGGTATTTCTGCAAATCTCACTTGCTAACTAATTACTAACATTCAGTATTCCTAAGATGGGGCTATGTACGTGTTCCAGTTTCCTTATTATTTAGGCACATTACCAACTGCAATGGAGTATAGATGTAGAGGACTGTAAGATCCATCCTGCACTCATTGTAAAGTGCTTTAAAAAAAACTATCCTGATCTTCCTTCCCCCAAATCTTCTGATAACATACAGTCCACCTCTGTGTATGTTTACTCAGAAGTAAGTCCCATTATGTTCAGTGGGACTTTCCCCAAGTAAATGTAGATAGGATTGCACTCATAGCCCCAGCGCAGGGGTGGATTTGCTAAGTCACTCACTGACTTGCACTGGGTAATCTGTAAAATGGATATAGCCAATCTTATTCTGCAAGATTTTTTTTTTAATGAGCAAGACATTAGAGAACTTTCCACATTAGTTACAATAAGCATAATGGTGACCAGCATACCCATTGGATGTACGTGGTGGCAGCCTTTATGAATGTTTCTTATTGAAGAATTATTAAGAGTATTCATGATAGCAGTAAAAATATTGCTATGTTTCGCAAATTCCAAGAGGGGAAACAAATATCAAGGGCATGTTTTTTCCTCTTACAAACTTGCATGCAGACCTTGGCATTTTTCTTTATTGCTTTCTTAAGTTCATTGTTACAGAATACAATGTCAGACATCACATAGAAACAGTTCATGATTTAGACAGAACATTGATGGCTTTTTAAATTATAGTCACATTAATAACCAGCAATATGTGTTGGATGGATTTTGGACCAAACCAAAAACAACCAAAAAGATATACTACCACAAAGTGTGTTTAGCCCTTCTTGTTGATAACTTATATATTATGGTATTAATAAAGGAAAGTTATATTCAGAACAGTGTTCTGCACTAATGTCTCTGTGAATCTAGCACACAGAGACTGGATTCTATACCTTTTATAAATTATACAAATTTAGCATTTTTGCATATACTGTAATTTGTTCTGCTAGTTATGAGGCATTGCATAAGGCTATGTACTGTACCCCTTTGCTACTGGATGACAATCATACATAGATGCACTACACCCCTCCACACCTTTTTTATTTAAGATTTCCATAAATAGTTTTCAAATCTCCAAGATCATTTTTTTTAAGCTTTAAAGGCTGGATATCTGATTTTACGGAAACGAAAGCTAAACATCTGACAGCTTTCAGTTCTGTACCCAGTTCAATCAAAGGAAGCCACAGTCCTGAGTTTGCAAGAGCGGAGCAGGAGGTTTCTCATTCATGGGGCCACCATAGGTTGAAGCAAATCCATTCCTATCTCTTTCATACGATCTTCTTCACTCCTACCATATTCCTTACTTTCCTTACCTCGTTTCTTTTTGTTCATGCATTTTGTGCAGGGTGTGTATGTCTCAAGACGTATACACAGTAGGAAAACAATAATTGGTGGTCTGGAATGCTTGCTTTGAGGTGTCCCTAAAATCTGCCTCTTTCCAACAGGGAGCCGGTGGATGAGGTGCTCCAGATTCCCCCTTCCCTCTTAACATGTGGAGGTTGCCAGCAGAACATTGGGGATCGATACTTCCTCAAAGCCATTGATCAATACTGGCATGAAGACTGCCTCAGCTGTGATCTGTGTGGGTGCAGACTTGGAGAAGTGGGAAGGCGACTATATTACAAACTGGGCAGAAAACTCTGTCGAAGGGACTATCTCAGGTATGACATCCCCTTTTTATCTCTGTAGTGTGTCTCCCCCCTCCCATCATTTAGAACAAGGCTGGGATCAATCATCCCTCAAAATTCTATGACAAGAATGAGAAGGGCTGGGCTTAGTCTGAGCAGAAGGGGTATGCATGACAATTGGGAACAGGCTAGCCTCCAAGCCAAGTCTGGAGAAGTCCCTTGTCAGATTAGCCTGAGCATCAAAAATCTCAAAGCAAAGCATGAAGCATGGTTGTACCAACCGGGAAGGGTGGGGCACAAAATGGAGACATTGTCTACCCAATTAAGAATTCTTCTCCTCCAGTGAAATTTTTCTCTAGCCCCAGTTTCTAGGCTTGAGCAGCTATTAAAAATCATTCACACCTAGAACTCTTACATGTGCTGTGCTCATATTCCTTTGGTAACTTTGCCAGCATCTTTTCTTTGTATGCTTCAACTGAAGCTTTAAGTTACTATAATGCTAACATTTTGTAGACTGATGGAATATTTCTTGGAGGTGCAGAATTTTTATTTGGGAATGTAATGCTCTTATTTTTCTGGCCAGCAGCTACTCCACTGTGCAAGGTCCACTTCTGCAGGCTGATGATACTGGAGTCACAATATGGCATGGGCACGGGAGGAGGAGAGAAAAGGAGGAAGATTTATGCTTTATAGGCAGACATGATATGCAGAAATTTCAAATTAAGTAGTTAAAATGTGCTTTTCCCAACTAAGGCTGAATTAATTTTTAAGAGTTTCACAACCACAATGCTTGTAACACACCCCGTACAGATATAATTTCTGTTTAAAAATAGTACCAACAATAGCAAAATCAAATAGGATCAAGAGTGTCATTATCTATTGGTTGCTAAAGAGGATGGGGTGCATGTGAAACAGATAACTCTTTATTATTTAGCATATATCTTATACAGTACTTCACTTGAGTGATACTATGAAATCATTTGAAGGGATTCCACTTTATTTATAAACAGCTTGATTTAGCTGGATTAATAAACTCCAAATTCACCTGGGAAAGGAAGCAGTAACTTACCTAATTATCTTACTTCAGAGCTTTTTCCAGATGCAGCTTTGTCTGAGTAGGACTGGTTTATGAAATGTAATATGCAGGAAGTCTCCAGTGTATGAATAGCATTGTGTTTCAGTTCTATTTCTGCTAGCTGCATTTTTTCTCACCGTAATGTCAGAAAATATGGGCTGTTAAATTAATGCATTTTCTGTGCCTTGTAATTGGATGTGTTCCATCTTTTCACAGTACGATGTGTTAATTATCTGTGTCTGCTAATGAAGAATTTCATAGACACAGAGTGTTAAATTGGCTTTGTATTTCCTGTGTCTATAATGCAAATGTAAAAATCTACACTAGCTAGTCGTGTGTGTGTGTGTGTGTGTGTATGATATAATATTATTTAAAACAGCTTCTTCTCCATATTTCTAATCCAACAACTTTTCTAAGTGATGCATTCCAAAGTAAATGGTATTCATGGTTTCACTTATAAAAACATCCGTATGTGACAATTATGTTGCTGTTATTTTGGAGAAATGAACAGTGACACCTCCTGGAAGTCTAGGGAAACACTGTCTGCTTTTGGTAGTGCTAGGAACTGACAAAACCTTTCTGAAATTCATGCAATATACTAGTTTTATAAATTAAGCAGGCAGCAATATTCTTAATAAATAATCTAGGTTATAAAAACCTGTTTGAAGTCAGAACGATATTGTGTCTCCTGCACATTACAATGAGCACCTTTTGAAAACATACTATAAATGTAGCTTCTGTAGGAATGTCTTAATATACATGTGATATGCCCAAATAAAGAGCAAATTTAGAAAACCTTTGGATTTGGACTAGGATTTCTTGCTGATCACAAAATCATTCAATACAGTATGAACGGTTCCATGATCACAGAAGTATTTTGATCAGAAGGAAATCCAAAATCCCACATGCACACTCCTATAATAATCTTCATTGTTTAATAATCCAAATTAGATCACAGCAAACCTTTTCACCAACAAGCAAGTTCCCTATGCCAGTTTGGAAAGAAATAAGACAAAGAGAAATTAAAAGATTTGTGACGGCAGCCACTGAATTCCTTGTATTACCTCTTTCCACCTCTTACCCTTCACTGAATTCCAGGTTCCCTGCCTCCATATTCTTTTAAACTTCTATACAACTTTAGAAGGCAAAATAGATAAGTGACTATCATTGCATTTTACTGTGTTGGAAATAACACCTGAAAACCTGACTCTTTGGATTTTTCCCCACTTCTCAAGGCTTTTTGGTCAAGATGGCTTGTGTGCCTCCTGTGACAAACGAATCCGGGCCTATGAGATGACCATGCGAGTAAAAGACAAAGTTTACCACCTGGAATGCTTCAAGTGCGCTGCCTGCCAGAAACACTTTTGCGTTGGTGACAGATACCTTCTCATCAACTCAGACATAGTGTGTGAGCAGGACATCTATGAGTGGACTAAAATCAATGGGATGATATAGCCCGCTTGTGCCTCATAATCTTCAAAATACATCTCATAGGGGACACAAATACCTAGGTGAGATGGTGAAATCAATCACTCCCAACATCTATGTGCTTTGTGCTAGGGAAAGGAAAATATAACAGAAAACACATACATTCCATCATGTACAAGTGATGGCTGGGGTCTGAAACATTAGCAGATAGATGGAGTTCTGTTAACAAACAAGCTTTGATGATAAACTGACACTCTTGGAGATGTTGGTGAAAGTTAGGGAGCCCATAAATGAAGACAACGGATTCTCTTGACTAGAAATACAGTAGTGATATGTAAAAAGATATTATGGCTTTGACACATGCAGAATAGATTGTGAAACTGAATTTTAAATGTCTTTTCTATTTAATCTATATAAACCATAATCCCAACATTATTACAAAATGGGATAGTGTCAAAAATATATGTGTATGGTGAGGAGGGGATTGGGACTCCAATTCTTTAAGCTTTGGATGTGAAAGGAGAAGTACCCTGCCCCAGCATGGAAATAATTCCCCCCCCGCCCCACACACACACTTGTGAAATTAAAAGTACAGGCTTTGGCTGCAATACTGCAAAAGTTAAACCCTGTTATATGTGTTTAAGGCCTTGGCAGACCAAGGAGACTTAAAGGCATGTGACTGAGGGAGAAGAGTGCAACCTTAAATTCTAAGCAATTATTTAAAGAAATTCAGCTGCCATTCTTTGAAAGTGAGAAATTCTACCACTCATTTCTATACAAATAAAGGATTTAAAGAATTGTTCAACTATTTTATTAATGTAGGCAACACAAATAATTTGTTGTGCTTAATAAGATCCTGCAGATTTAATTAAAAAAATAACTCATTTGAGAGTTGTGTTTTTCTTCACTCGTAGCTCTTCTAGGTTAAGGTTTTGGTATAACACACACGAAGCCTTTACTTGTTTGCTGTGTGCAGAGCTTTTTCTCTTGAGTTATTCTTTTGTTGTGAGGATATTACACTTCTCCATCACTGAATAGACTTTATTAGATTTTATTATTGTTGTTTGGCAACCAGATTGTAGCAATATAAAAAGCACTGGAAATGTGAGATAGAAGCCCTCTTCTTGTTAAGAAAATGTATTCTGTTCAGTCAGCACTTCCACTGCTTTTGTGATTACCACGCATACTGCAGTAGCATGAATGTCAGAAGTGTGTATAATATTACCCATGATATGATATACTGTGAGTGGCATGTTTCCCCCTGTTGTGTGTTCATGTTGCTTAGCTAGAACATTCTTCTCTCATATGGTTTTATGCCTGCCTTTTGAGGGGAAGAGTATGGAACAACTGAAAGATAATTATTCCTCACTCCCCAACAATGCACAAGTTTAATCTTCTTTTGCAGGTTCACCTGCAAGTACATTTCACTGTATTCCATGGGGCTTATTCGCTAGTAAGTGTGTTTGAACTTCAGCTTAAGTTTCCATTAATATTAAGTTGTTTAAAGATTGAGAGCTATTGCCTTTAATGCTGCAAGTTTTTTAATGGACAGACAACACTGCAGCTGCCCTTTCTGATTAACTGCATGTGCACTGAATATTGTGCTGTTTTCTTTAAATAAGAACTTAAACAGCTATTGTGCTAAGATTATATGCAGTTTAGTCTATTCACTGATTGCCTCGATGAGTTCTCAGGATGCTTCACAAGGCAACAACCATCAGCTCTAGGAGCATGACTGCTGGATTATTAACAAGGCTCAAATATGAAATGTGTATTTAGAACAGGCATGGGACATCAGTAGCATACAAGAAGTTTATGTATTCATCCATAGCTCTAAGGAAATGTATACATCCAGTGCAGTATCCCTATGTGTGATAAGATTTGAGGAAGCATTCATGTTCCTCCAAAATGATTCTAAAGATTATCAAAATTTGTGCAGTCTCCTCATGCCTCAGGTGTAGTGCCTGTGACCTCTTTTGCCAACCCTTGTCAATTGCTTTAGGCAGTGTAGCCATACTTTCTTTGCAAAACAGAACTGTTCTCATAGAAAAGGCATAAAACTGCAGCTCTGATGAGACCTTTGAAAATCTAAGAGGATTTAGAGGAATGGTGCCCAAACAATACTAAAGAAAGCCCAATTATTCCAACACAAATGCCCACAGAGAAGAAGAAAAAATAATAATAAGACAAAATCACCAATCCTGCAGTGCAGATGTTTCATAACCATAGAAATATTACAGGCTGTAACTACTCACTGAGCAGGATTAATTAATAGTACTGTTAGATTATACATTGATGAAATATGATGTCATAATGGGGACATGAATTTGCTGAGGAAAAATAGGCCTCTCAAAGACTGCTCTAAGAAAGAAGCAGGGAATGACAGGATAATCACCCTGCAAATTCAAAATTAGCACAAACTGCACTTTGCTATTTAATATACATTTTTATTGCAAAGCTCTCTGGGAATTCAAGAATTAAAGATTAATATATTTCCACAGAAAAAAGCAATACATTCTAAATCTTCTTTTATAAAAAGAAGACTGCAGTAATGAAGAAATTAGAGTGAAATCTCACTTCCTGTCCATATCAGAATATTCCACAATGATCTGCCAAAATAAAATCAGAAAGTAGTAAGACATTGGCACTGAATTACATTTTCTTTTGAATGTGTTCAACACGAGCATGATCTTAAAAAGCACATCATTATTCATCATTTTCATCCATTGTCCCCGTTATTCAATGTCATGGTTTGAAGATGACTATTACTGACACTATCCCTTTTTAATTCTGTGCCCTTGGGGGGAAAAGGGTAATATCACCCCAGCACATAATGGAGTTTTTAGTGAAAGGAGCAAATGGGAAGCAGTTGAGAATGCAACATCTTTAGCAAAAGCTGGGCATAGCAGCTGCCTCTCCTGTCTCTTTTTTCAAGGTAATACTGTGCTCTAATCATTGTTGTACCCAAGAATCAAATTATTTGAATTCTGGACACATCAGCACAAAACTGAAGACACTGCCAAATCCATAGCATGCTTGGAAAAGAAAACCGTGCAACATCACTCATTTATACAACTGACAGTCTCCTGCTGTAAATTCAGAAAATGAGGTGGCCTTGGGTACTCCAGTTTTTGTCTTTCTGTTCCTGAATCACCTTTCCTTCCAATATCTCTACCCCCACACAAGTTAACATTTCATCTGAGACCCCTACTGCTTTTGAACATTTGCCAGGATACACAAAGATTATCTTTAGTATAAATTTCAGTGGGGGAAAGTGAATTAAGTTCATTAGCTGGGAGTAGTGAATTGAAACCCACAAAATCTTGTGCCACTTCAGAAAAATGCATTTTGAAAATGATTTACAAAAACATTGATAGGTTTAAAATCACAGGATAGATTGCAGGTGTGATCACTTTTGTCACAGATGCTGCTCTATAAGCAATGCTGGATCTAGATTTCGGTTTATGAGCAACTGGGCTGGTGGATGATTACTTCCTTGCCCGACACCGCACTGTAAAAAAAAAATGACACACAAAGGGCCAAGGGATCCCGCTGAAAGGGATGAGCTGTGGTGACGGGGGTCTCTGAAAATCAGGCGTAAGTGTCTTTTGTGAGCTGCACCCTTCTGCCAGTGGAGGAAAGGTCTCAGATTCAGCCCATTGAAAACACCTCATATCCTTAGAAAAGAAAGGGTACAGTGTAACAAATAAAAAATTACTTAAGATATAGCAAGCAACCACTTAAGTTGCATCTGATG
Organism: Gambelia wislizenii; assembly: GCA_030847615.1. Classification (NCBI taxonomy): domain Eukaryota; kingdom Metazoa; phylum Chordata; class Lepidosauria; order Squamata; family Crotaphytidae; genus Gambelia; species Gambelia wislizenii. Next base: position 390,860,971 of record JAUMIR010000001.1, on the reverse strand, counting down.
AAGTAGACTGAATCTACCTATGAAAGCCTATGCTACAAATAACTTTCTCTCTCACTTTGTACATTATATGAAACAGACTAACATGCCTACAGTATTTCTTTGAATATTACTTAAATTAAGGTTAGGATGAACTATCTCTTCCCATGAACAACCTGTTTCTTCCTTTAGGAGTGCTGTACAAAGAAGTATCTTTGGGGGGGGGGGGAATAGGAAGGCTGAAGAACTCTAAAATTTGTTTGATGAAAGACTAATGCAAATAATTTGGAGATTACGCACCTGTACATTTTGCAAGCATTAACAGGGGCTTACAATATTAGAAATAGACTGCATTTTATTTGCTCAGTTCCTTTCAGCTCAGCATTGCAGTACATGTTTTAAATAGTTATGGCTGTGCCCTTTGAAATAGTTGGTTAAATAACCCTTTGCATGTGTATCCAAAAGTCTGCGGGACTGTCTACACTACAGAAATATAGCAATTTGACACCACTTTATCCACCATAATTCTATCCTATGGAATTCTGGTATTTGTAGAGTTCTATGAGAGAAAAGGCTAAATACCTCACAAAACTACAAATACCAAGATTCCATAGGACAGAATTATAGCCAATAAAGAGGTATCAAACTGCTGTATTTATACTGTGTAGACAGGCCCTGATAATAATATTATAGACTAGGGAGGGCCTGCTTCATCCAGACCCCTCAAGGATTAAAAAAACAAAAACATCAACCCTGTCAGAGGGAGATGTACCAGACCCCTGTTATGGCAACAAAACCAGCTGCCTTTGACATGGTGCCTAGGCATATAGGACATTCTTCCCTCATGGCCAGAAAGGCTGGCTAGCTCAGAACTACTGTACTATGATCCTGGGATATCTACTTCACTTCTGTGTCAGGTCACAGCACTCTCCCTAGTTTGAAGAAATAGGTGGGGGAATAGTAGATAAAATACTCTGGGAGAGCTACAGGAATAGATCAGTTGGCCATCCCTGCTTTAGATAGTGAAAGTTAAATTGCACCATTTCATTTTTAAATGTAACTGGATGAGGGACACATCATTTAATTATTTCCAAAGTGTTTGCAACCTTAATCTACTGCAGTAAAAACAAAAAGTCCTGTGGCATCTTAAAGTCATTTATTAAAGGATGAGCTGTCCATGAAAACTCAATGCTATAATAAAAACAGTCAGTCTTTAAGGTGTCACATGATTGTTACATAATTCGAAAAATCAGATACTTTGACAACTAAGGCACAGATTAGACGGGAAACAGAATGGCAAGGCTAAAACTTGGGTTGAGTTACCAGGTCATTATTTAAAGACTTTTCAACCACTGCAGAACTAACTAGATGATAATATTTTGGCAACTCTCCTATTTAGAAGTTTTTTTCCCTAACAGGATTGTTAACAGATGGCCTTGCATAACAAGTCAATCACCTGAATGTTATTTCTGTTATTTTTATATTTGTTTGCTATCATAAATGTGCATATTTATTGGATTATGTTGCAGTGCCACAGAATTTCATGTAAAGAGCAAAAGTAGCTCTCTGCCTCTTTTCCAAATGCAGTTTTGAAAGTATGTCCCATTCTAACAGTCTCTTTTGATAGAATCATTTTTGGGAGATCCTTGAGAAATAGTTCAGACCATCCTTACCAAATCTCATTACAACACTGATCATTGGACTTCCAACCCCAGAACAATCAGTACCATTGGTTGGTATATGCAATGGAAAGTGGAAAGCCGAGTGTTATTTTGCAAATTACATTATATTTAATTTTCTCTTACAGATTTTCTTGCTTTTGTGTAAGATGACAAACTGTGAGTCAAATAAGATGTACAGATGAGGAAGTGGTTGGCTGCAGTGCTGTTTTTGCTCTTTAACAAGCAAAACAAGGAACAGTCCTATAATAATTTCATTCCATTTTCTTATACCAATAAACTCACTGCTGCTGGTTGCTGTGACAGTGACCAACCCCCCCCCCGAGAAGCCCTCTTGGAGGCACATGTACAATAACATTTCATATTCTTGAAATAAAATTTGCTACTAACAACCCAGTAGAAATTTCGAAGTAGTTTCAGCGACATGGGCTTCCTGGACAAAGCACCCTACACAGATAAGAAAGGACAAGTCAACCTGAACAGGGAGACAAAGCTGACTCCTACCTAGACCTCCACAAATGGCGATGTGTATATAAACTCATAAATATCAATGATCAAGAACTGTCTCGTGTCTCACTACACTGAGGGGAAAGCATATACACAATAACACTTCCTTTGTCAACAGGTTGGGTTCACCTCTTCACTGATCCCATACATGCTAAAAAGTGCTGCTTGCAGTAGTGACGTTCTTGTTCTCCATGGACCCCATAAACAGCCAATTCCTGTTCCTACCACACCTCAGTGAACTCACTGAGGAGCATGACCATCTTTGTTAGTGACCGAACACTCTAGCAGGCACCTCAAACTGACTTGCTCTTCCCTGCAGATTCAGAACCAAGGCACATGAAACAGAGGACCATTTTACAATGGTCTTTTGTCCTGAAAACAGTAAAAATTCATAACACTCAATAGTCTCAACTATTGGTAATTCCAAGAAAAGTAGGCCCACAGAATCAATGTGATTTACATGAGTTGACTCACAATTCAATAGATGAATATGTAGGTCTAGTTTAACTGAAACTACCCAAAGAATTCAGGACTAAATAAATTAATATGCTTAGAACTGTCACAAAAAGCCTAAATCCAATTGTTAGCTGTAAATAAAATCTAGCCATCAATTACTCTCTCTCTCTGGCTTGTCTTCGCAAACGAAGATTCAGGAAGGACTCATCCCGCGTTTTCTGCAAGTGCGCTGATGACTAAAAAGGCCAATCCGAGATAGACAAGTCCGGTTGCAGAAGGAACAGCAGAAGGTTTCCTTGGGTGATGTTACCGGGTTGTGATTCTTTCTGCGTTGTCGTTTCTCTTCAAGACTTGTTCAGCGTGAGTTCTCAAATAAGGCTGCAGCAATGTGGATAGTGCGTCTCCATGCCTCCCGATGTGAGGCCAGGGCGGACCATTGTTGGTGATCAATTTGGCCAAGCCTGAGATGTTGTTTCAGGGAGTCCTTGTATCGCTTTTTTGGAGCGCCCCTCTTACGCTGACCCGTGGTGAGTTCACCGTAGAGTACTATTTTGGGGAGGCGATGGTCCTCCATCCTAGACACATGCCCTGCCCAGCACAGCTGTGTTCTCAATATCATGGCCTCAATGCTGGTGATCCCTGCTTGCTCAAGGACAGCAACATTCGTCACATAGTCAGTCCAGTGTATATTTAGGATTGTGCGTAAACAGCGCTGGTGGAAGCGTTTGAGGAGTCGTAAGTGGTGGCGATAGGTGACCCATGTTTCAGATCTATAAAGGAGAATAGACAGTACAATGGCTCTATACACACTGATTTTTTGTGTTTCGCCTCAGGTGTTTATTACTCCAGACTCTTTTGTAAAGTCTTCCAAATGCGCTATGTGCCTTTGGTAATCTGTGATCGATCTCTTTATCAATCTTGGCATCTGAGGAGATGATGCTTCCCAGGTAGGTGAACTGCTGAACGGACTTAAGCACAGAATTGCCGATGGCAATGTGGGGATGGTGGTGTTAGTCCTGTGGTGCAGGCTGGTAAAGAACTTCAGTTTTCTTCAGGTTGACTTCAAGCCCAAAGAGCTCTGCAGCTGTTGCAAAGCAGGACGTTAGGCGCTGCAGAGCTGCTTCTGTGTGGGCAACAAGGGCAGCATCATCAGCAAAGAGCAGCTCATGGACTAGATAGTTTAGAGTCTTAGTGCGAGCCCTCAGACGGCTTAAGTTAAACAAGCTACCATCAGTACGGTAACGTATGTAGATGCTGTCGTCCTCTTCGAGCTCTGCCGTAGCCCTTTGGAGCATCATGCTGAAGAAGATTGTAAATAAAGTTGGCGCAATAACGCAAACTTGCTTCACTCCATTAGTTATTAGAAAGGGCTCTGAAAGAGCATCGCCATATCTGACTTGACCACACTGGCTGTCGTGTAACAAAATAATCATTTTAAGGAATTTGGGGGGACATCCTAGTCTTTCCAGGATCTGCCACAGACCTTTCCTACTCACGGTGTCGAAGGCTTTGGTGAGGTCAACAAATGTTACATAGAGACCCTTGTTCTGCTCTCTACATTTCTCTTGCAGTTGTCTAAGGGCAAACACCATATCTGTAGTACTCCTATTGGCGCTGAAGCCACATTGGCTTTCAGAGCCATCAATTAAATGGAAATTATAATAGTGTTGATTTACCATACCTCCACTTTGCTCAATAGATCTACTTTAGTTGGACCAAATAAGTCGATTTTTAGGTCAAAGCTCATAAGGCTTTGAGCAGAACACCAGTAGATACTGAGAATCTACTGAAAACCGCATTACAGTGGCAGGAAAGTGACCCATTACCTCAGCCAGAAATAGACAGCTAGTGTGTGAGAAGCAAAATTATCAACGTACAGTTCGTACCATAAATTACTTTCTGATAACAGGGGTGGGGTGGGGAAGCAATGCATGTGTTATACAGATAAGGGCTCACATGACTTCAAATGAGAATTTCTAGCTGCAAATTATGGCTGTACACCTAACTTAGAAGTTAGTCTCACTGAACTCAGGGCAGTTACTTTTGGAGTTAACATGTCTGAGTAGAAATTGATGGAATTATGGAATTAAATTTTATAAACAGCAATTAATTTCCAAACAGATATTAGGAATCAAATCTACTGAGAGACATGACATCTTGGAAGTCCAAGCCCCTGGGACTGCATGTGGGAATCTTGTAGTCAGAAAAATTAACATGGGAAAGAGACATTTATTACAATATCTTTACAGGCACTTTCATTATATCATGTATTCCACGGCAGAAGCCAATTATGCTACTGAACTGAATAGGAACAGTGAAGCCACTTCATATCCAGTTTAATAGAAATAAGTTGTCATCACCATTTGATAGCTACTTTATTCTTACTAAAGCCTCCTCTCTATACCAAAATCAAGATTAACTGGCATGTTTATTATAAGAGGCAAAAAAGGAACATTTATCCCATACTTAAGCTTTCTTCAGATGCAAAGCTTCCTTTAAAAAAAGATAACATGTTTTATTCCAGCTTCTTAGAAATGGAGTATACATAGAATGCATGCTCCTAGATTTTGGATATTGCTCATCTCCTTATGCAATTTACTAACTTTCCCCCACAAAAAAATGGGTGTTATACTGAAGCAAATTTAACACATGCTAAAAAACATTCAGGTCCTAATGAAACCAAGAAAAGGCAGGCATGCTGATTTTCTGCCTGTTGCACTGTAGTTAGTTAAAGTAATAGGAACCCATCAGGATAGAAAAGCAGCCTATCCACAACCCACAAGGAATATGAAAGGGTGGGGAGCAAGGCATCCTATGATTCTTTTGACTCTTCATCTTGGGGAACCCAAGGAAGCATCAAACTCACACAACTCACAAATGAGAGAGCAGGAACCTTCACATTGTACAATTATAGCACTATCATTTCACTGTAACTGCCATGGTTGCCATGTTCCTGTGGAATCCTGTACTTAGTAATTTAATGGGGTCCTTGATCTCTCTGGATGAGAATTCTAATACTCCTCCTTAAATTGCAAATCCCAGGATTCCACAGGATGTTGCCATGCCAGTTAAAGTGGAATCATAGCTCTATAAGCTCTGTAATATGAAAGGGCCCTACATGTTTTTTTCTAAAACTTGCACATGGAGGAATCATAGGCTTTCTGCCTGCCCCACCCTCCAAAGCTGCATCTGCACTGCAGAAATCATCCATTTAGACGCTGCTTTAACTGCTATGGCTCAATGCTAGGGTATTCTGGGATTTGTAGTTTTCTGAGATATTTAACCTTCTCTGCCAGAGAGCTCTGGTGCCACAGCAAACTACAAATCTCAGGATTCCATGGCATTGAGCTGTGGCAGTTAAAGCAGTGTCATTTCTGGATTATTATTCTGGTTAAAGCTGGATTATTTCTGCAGTGCTACTGCAGCCCAAGGCACAAGGTGGCATGGCCTGCTTGCTCTTTCCCAAGGCCTACCAAGTGCCACTTCTTTCCCAGCAAGTGGTGGTGGGTGGTGGGAAGGAAGGCGAGAGATGGCCAAGTAGGGATGCCCCGTGGGTCAGCACTGCTCTTTGTGTCACTGGCCTTGCCCCGAGCTGAAGGAGGCCTAATGGACTCCCACTCCAGAAAGGGCCGCAGCCACGCTGCATGCATGTGGTGGAGTCTCCTTCTTTGAAGCCTGGATGGCCATCTGTCAGGACTATTTTGATTGTGTATTCCTGCATGGCAGTGGGTTGGACTAGATGGCCCTTGTGGCCTTTTCCAACACAAAATAATGCAAAGATGAAGGCTTTCACGGCCAGCATCCATAGATTTTCCTTGGATTTTTTCTGGTACCCAACCACTCTCTGAAGATGCCAGCCACAGATGCAGGCAAAACGTCAGAAAGAAACTTTTCCAGAACAGACCTCACAGCCCAGAAAAACCCCAAGGAAAATCTACAAAATAATGCAGTTTGACGCTGGATTATTTGCCATGGGCTCCTTCCTATGGAATCCTGGGATTTGTAGTTTGGTGAAGCACCAACACTCCCTGGCAGAGAAGACTGTGTAAAACTACAACTCCCAGGATTCCATAGGAAGGAGCCAAGTTACCCAGTTCCAAACCGCATTATTTGCGTAGTGTGGATGCTCCCTATGGTGAGTCTATGAACTGGCTCATGCAAGAACCGCGTCTCTCTCTCTCTCATTTTCTCTCCCTCGCTGCTCAGGTGCAGCTTTTTCGCCGCCTTTCCGCGGCGGCCAAGTTTCATAACAAACCCGCGTGAAGGGCGGGTGGGCGAGCCAAGCCAAGCCGTAGGCCGCGTATTGCCTTCGCTGCCCGCCGCCCAACCCACGCGAAGGCGGGGAGGAGCCTGGAGGAGGAGGCCGAGGAGGCCGGGAGGGAGGAGGCCTCAAGATGGCGGCGCCCGGGGAGCTGGACTTGGTGCCCCTCAGCCTGGAGCTGCTGCCCACCGACCCACTCCTGCTCATCCTCAGCTTCCTGGATTACAGGGACCTCATGAGGTGCGGGGAGCCGACGCGGGGCGCCTCCGGGGGCGGACGGGGAGCCAGAGCCGCCTGGCCCGGGGAAGGGCTCGCTGCTCTCGACCCCGCCGCCTCGCCTTCCCCTTCCCTTCCCTTCTTGGTGGCTTTTGAGTTCCTTTTCCTTGCGGGATTGATGAGGGGGAAAGAAGGGGGGTCGTGGTGGCGGCGGCTTTTTTATGTGTTTAAGGGAAGAAATAGTGGAAATAGTCCTTGTGGGGGAGACGTTTGGTACCTGAGGACATTCTTGTGGAGATGGGCAGATTGAGGAATTTAAGGATGAAGTGTGTGTGTGTGTGTGTTGTGTAAAGTTAACCATACGGTGGGGAGGGGAGAAAGGGGGTGAATGGTTTGAAGTGGAATATGGAAAGCAGGTAGTTAGTTGTGTGACCTTCCCACCCCGTGTTGAAACAGCTCCCTTTTCCTGTATTTGCATATCATAGAATGGTAGAGTTGGAAGAGACCTCAAGGGTATCTAGTCCAACCCCCTGTCCTGCACAATCAAAGCACCCCCGACAGATGGCCATCCAGCCTCTGTTCAAAGACTTCCAAAGAAGGAGACTCCATCATACTCTGGGCTGCTGTTCTGCATTGCACAGTGCGAGAAACATTCCTGTCACAGCAAGTGTGGGTCTCAAGAGCATGCAAGAAACCTGTCAAGCTGCCCTAGTGCTGATAGACAGGTTTCTTTCACTGCGGCCTGGCGGCGTCAACAGGTGCTTTCTCTGTGCAAGCTGCCAAAGCTGGCTTGCCCTAGTAATGCCACATGGGGGAGGACACGGGCTTTAAAACCCTCTCGCTGGAGAAGTGCATTGCTAAGATTTGTTTTTAAGATGGAGACCTTCCTTCTTTCTGCAAGGCAGAGATGCTAAAAAGGAAGGCAGAGGGGAAGTTTCACTTCTTTGGCCTTAGTTCCAGAGCAGAGAAAGTGACTTGATCTCTTGAAGATGTGGCTAGGCTCTCCCTTGTTTGTGTTGTGACAAGATTTGCGTGGTTAGATCCCCTAGAAATCAATATGACATACTGAATAGATAGATCCATAACTGATCTGTAATAGGGTGATGCTCTTCATCTCAGAGCATCATTCTGCCACTATGTTAGAGGTGGCTTTAGTTTGTTGTTGAGATTCTTTTTGAGTTCTGCCTAATTTTGATTAGATCTGGTATTATGTGTTCAATTGTCTCTCCAAAATGAAAGGTAGCGCTTTAAAATGAAAGTAGCTGCAAGAGGTTCTGCTTTTAGTTAGATGAATGATTGGGGTATGTGTGTGCACGCTTAGACTGGTTCCTTCTGGGTTTCCCCTCTCCAGTCAGAACTGGTGCCCTCCAAACAGCTTCCCCACAAAGTAATAGAAAATACATTGGTTCCTGTGTCTTTTTATCTTGGGAGAAAAACTGCTGGGAGGAGGGATTTCTAGGCAAATAACCAGAATAGGTTAAGCAGACCCTCTGTCCATCATTCCACTGATCAAATTTACAGCTTAGGCAGGGTGTTTTTACTTTTTAAAAAATTCCATACAGCAGGAGACAGTTATACTGCTAATGTCTAATTTGATCCTTAACTGCTAGTATTTAGATATGGGTAGTGTGGCAGCATGTCTTGAAAGCGACTAGGCAGGCAAAGTGCTATCAGTGAGTTGCATTGTGAATGTCTGATCAGAACAATCTGGTAAAAATTCTGAAACTAGATTCATAATTTATATCCCTTGCAATGGAAATACACATTTTCCCAGTTAATTTCTATGTCAGATTTAATGAAAGATGCAAATAGGGCCAAAATAGATAGGCCTTACATATATTGGAGCTTTCATGGATTTTTGCAAAATAGTCTTAAAAAATGTCACTGTATCCTGCATAGCTTTTCATCCTGTTTTTGACTGTTGTGATGATTTAGTAATAATTCCCCCATTAACAAACAGATGTCTTCTGTGTAGGTATGATGGAACCAGCAAAATGGGCCCTGGGGAATGGTCTAGTATAGGTTTTTGCTCACAAGGAGGCACCTTAGTATGCAAGAAAATAATATAATGGGAAATAATCCACTTTTCCTTTTGAAAAAAAGGAAAAGTCCAGCATATCTCTTCCTCTTCAATAGCTACAAGTGGCAAAAATTATTCTGCTTAGCATGAAGACTTGGAAGATCTCTGAAGACAAGCGGTATATGCACACTGTAGAATTATTGCAGTTTGACACCACTTTAACTGTCATGACTGCTTCCTACAGAATCCTGGGATTTGTAGTTTGGTGAAGAATCAGTGCTCCTTTTTTGTACAGAAGGAGAAGGCCCTTGTAAAACTGCAAATCCCAGGATTACAAAAGATGAAGCTATGACACTTAAAGTGGTGCCAAACTGTTATAACTCTGTAGTTTGGAAACACCCAAGGAAAAGAGGTGTAGATATAAGGAGAAGCTTGTAGGAGGAGGGAATGTTGTGAGTGGTTTAAACAAACCAAGCATTCCTTTTTGATCTTCAGGAGGCCTAGGGAAAAGGATAGGCTGAGTTGAAAAACGAAGCTACCATTTCTCTAGTCAACCATGGGAACCATAGCCTGTGTGAATCACAATAATGTAGCTTCATAATATTTCCTAAAGAGGACACAGATTTTTTTTCAAGGAGGATTGAAAACAAACACTGTTTGAAACAGAGGAAAAATAGGTGTGGCTGTCAGCGTACATGAATTTGATAATGCAGATAAAACAAATGGGCAATAATGAGCAGAGACATACCTGGAAAACAATTTCATAAAATCAGCTAACAAAATGAAGGTTTGAAGGAGAAATATAGATAGGTAGCAAAGAAATTTTTGCAGAAAGTAATACAAAAGAAGTCGATAATGAAAAAAATGATAGCCATATGCTATGCTGAATCTCATCCAGATGGATTAGGAAAAAAACTCAGTGACTAAAGGGGTATTTTCTGATTCTATGGGAATTCCAGTGTATTTCAGAAGATAAAATGCCCCTTGCGTTTTTGTGTGTGCGGAATGAGGGGTATTCCATGATAGCCAAGCATTCAGATACACTTTGTGAAACAAATTTCCACAGGAACTACTGTACAACATTTGTTTTCAGTAGTTGACAGATCTCCTTTTGTGCCAGAGAAGAGTAGTCAACATAATATTTGTGACCTAAAATACTGTCACTGTCATTTCCAGCTGAAAACAAACAACCTTCTTGTGAACCCCCCCCCCCAAAGTAAGAAACAGAAATAAAGGGGAAAAGCAACTGTTTTTATTTATTTGCAGAAAGATTTACATTAATAGTAGCATGGGTACTTTTCTACCCCAATAACAAAATAGTCTATGCCAAAGGAAGCATCTCAATGAAGGGCCATGCTTCATGTCAGACACAACAGATAATCAGAAAATGTCATTTGGATGCTTGCTTTGCAAGCAAGATTTCCACACATGATGCACCATCATAACTAATAGTGATGGGAGGAGGCTTATTTTGTCCAATGGTATCAACATACGTAAGGTCTCTGATTAGCAGACCTTCTACCAATTCTAGGTTAAAACATGGCTCCTAACACACATCGTCATGTCTGGAAGTACAGTTCAGCTAGTGTTATCATGATATTTTAAGGAAGCTAGTCTCATGGTATACTAGGCTACTTTTCCCTTTAGAGGACATTACTGTATATCTTAACACTGCAGCATCACCGCAGATTTATACCATATCATCCTAGTTTATTTGACATAAAATACTGGAACGGGCATGTGGGTCTGAACTTAACCAGCTGGTCATCAGTGGTTAGATCTGTTCCTGGAGTGTACCACAATTAAAGCTGTTCAAACCTAGTCCATGCACTTTGAAAGGCAGGCAGTTGATAAGTGACTTTACGTGTTGCGGTTGTTTCCCTGTTAGGCTTTGTGTATCTTGTGAGTGCAGAAATTTGTTCAGACTCGTTGCTGGTCTGAAATGGTGACAACATGAAACTGGATGCTAAAGCTCCTCCAAGGTTTTATACATCCATGGTGCACCCTAGCCTGGAGCAGTAAGTGATATTAAGGGACTTCCACACTTTGATATGGTTCCTCTCAGTCCATGCACATTCTGCTTCTCTGTTAGTTTAATACTTGGTGTTCTTTGGGCAAAGAGTAATTCATCCTGTTTCTTTGCATCCTTCTTTGACTCTGGGACTTGCCAAGTCATGCCTCTGGCTGCTCTATGGTGAACTGTGTATAGATTTCTACACTAGACCCTTCCATCTCTGGCCCTCATTATATCAGTGTTTCTGCTTGGTCTTTCTTGGATATTCTCAAATGACGTCTCTGGCTACTTTGTGGCAAAATATCTTTGGATGTCCATGATAAGTTCTGTCCCTCCCACTGACAACACTACTTCCACTTGGTCCTTCATGGATAGGATCAAATGAGTGTACACTTGTATGCCTCCTTCCATTGAATGGGGAATGGGTTAATTCTCATCTGAGTACTCACACTAGGTTCTCTGCATTATGTTTCAATAAAAAAAGGCACAGGGCTTTTTTGACTGTACTGTAAAAAGTTTTTAAAATCAACCCCAATAAAACTGTTTATGGCAGTTAGCTGAAGCTAGCTGAAACGCATGGACATTAAGACCCTTGAGGTGATAGTATCAATGTAGTACTGTGTAAGTTCTCAATAAAATGTGACTTTGGGATATTAAAATGGTAGGACAGGGATTAACTCTTTAGAAATAATTAATCAGTAAAAAAACTAACACATTGTGAAAAGTCTGCTACGGTTTTTTCAAAGACCAAAAGAGATCTTGAATGCATATAAAAATATTAAATGAGAAATAATATGTATGCACTACGACTCTCACATCTGCAGGACTGGTACCTGCAGTATCACTTGCCTGTCTCTGAAAAAATATGTTATCTCTAGACATTTTTCTAGATCCTCCAGTGTGATTCTGTGGTATGCTTCTGTCAGAAGTTGACCATACAGTTGTGCAGAAGGATCTAGAAATGTCTAGAGAGCTGTTCTCTTTAGGAATCTCTAGGTCCTCCAGCACGACTCTATGGTACACTTGGGCCAGAAGTCTGAAAGGAACCAAAATCAAGTGTTATCTTACGCAGGCACTCTATCTAGTGCTTATATTAGTGCCATTCTATTTGAAATATCCTCTAGTTGTTTTATATGACTATATCCCATGATAACTGAGTATCCTGGAAGTTATACAGTCAGCCCTCTGTATTCACGGATTCTGCATCCACAGATTCAATCAATCATGGCTTGAAAATATTCAGAAAAAAATCCAAAAAGCAAACCTTACTGCTTACCATTTTATATAAGGGATGCCGTTTTATTATGCCATTGTGTATAATGAGACTTAAGCATCCATGGATTTTGATATACACGGGCTGGGGGTCCTGGAACCAAACCCCTTCAGATACCAAAGGCCCACTGTATAGGATTCGGTATCATTAACCAAAATGCCTACAGAAGCATACAGGATTACAATTTTCTTATACATGTAGGATGTATCCTCTGTGGATCCTGCCTGGTGGACGTCTTTAGGTAGCATGCATCTGAAGTCTAAACGTTCAGTTATTTTGATATTTTTTGACTGAACTCAGTTACATAAATTGAGAAATAAATAAAAGTACAGATTCTGTCACAGTAAAATATAATGCCAATCATAGAACTAAAAATCAGCCACAAACACAAAAACTAAAACCACCAACATTGTCACAGGCACTGAAATAACAAAATCTTAAAAGATCTGGGGGTGGGGAGTCGTAGCCTGGCCTTGGAAAGAAAGTAATATAGATATCAGACAAATGCTCTACCAGGGAAAAACATTTCGTAACTGCTGGGTTGCACTCCCCTTTTTTTCTAGTTGGAATTTCAAAGTATTCCCCTCCCCTGTCCCGGCTTTAAAATTAATTTTCTTAGTAAGTTTTGAAAAGAATCAGCATGGTATAGCGGTCTGAGTGTTAGACTAGGACTCTGATCAGTTTTGATGTTGTCTCCTTGTTCACCAAAGTCCCCATAATGGACACCATGGTATTCATGCAACAAGTATTTCCTGAGGACATCACAGCCTTGTTCAGACACTGCCTCACCACAAGCTACTTCCAGTGGGATAATGAATTCTATGAACAGATAGATGGGGTAGCCATGGGCAGCCCCCTGAGCCCAGTGATAGCAAACTTTTACATGGAACATTTTGAAAATCAAGCCCTGGAAACAGCACCAAAAAAGCCCACAACATGGTTCTGATATGTGGATGACACTTTCACCATTTGGAACCACAGAGAAGAAGATTTGGTCTCATTCCTGAACCACCTGAACGGCATCCACCCAAATATCCAGTTCGTGATGGAAAAAAAGAAGGAAGGAACACTGCCATTTTTGGATGTCCTATTCGTCCGCAAACCAAACCAATGGTTAGGCCACAAGGTATACCGAAAACCCACACACACGGACAGACACCTACACAAGAACTCCAGTCATCACCCAGGACAAAAAAGAAGCACAATAAAAACATTGGTAGACCATGCAAAAAGGATCTGCAAACCCCACTACCTGGAGGACGTATTGAGGCACCTAAACTGGGCCCTACAGGCTAATGGGTACTCCAGATCAGACATCACAAGAGCAGCCAGACCCAGAGAAAACCACAGGAATGAAGAAGAAAACAGCCACCCAAAGGGCAGGTATTTTTACCATACATCAAAGGAGTCACAGACAGAATAGGGAAACTGATGAGGAAACACAACCTCCAAACAATCTACAAACCAACCAAGAAAATCCAAGAAATGCTACGCTCAGCGAAGGACAAAAGAGACCCTCTCACAACTGCAGGAGTTTACCACATACCATGCAGCTGTGGACAAGTTTACATAGGGACCACTAAACGCAGTGTGCAAACACAAATCAAGGAATATGAGAGACACTACAGACTGGGCCATCCAGAAAAATCAGCAGTAGCAGAACACGTTATAAACCAACCTGGACACAAAATGTTATTTAAAAACACAGAAATTCTGGACCAGACCAACAACTATCATGTCAGAATGCACAGAGAAGCTACTGAAATCCACAAACACCTGGACAACTTCAACAGGAAAGAAGAAACCCTAAAAGTAAACAAAATCTGGCTCCCAGTTTTGAAATACAATAGAATCAAAACTCAACACTTACAAAGGAAATCACCTAGGGACAGGAGGATTTCCAGCAGATAATGGCTGATCAACCAACCATTAGCCAAACAGACACTAATCATCCTTGCATTTCTGTACCTAGAAACTAACCATTCAGTTACACAGATTTACATATACTCCCCAACAGGGGTTCACAATATATAAACTCGACACACACTCCTACCCAACCATTCTCTGAAGATGCCAGCCACAGATGCAAGCGAAACATCAGAAAGAAACTCTTCCAGAACACGGTCTCACAGCCTGGAAAAAAACCCAAGGAAAATCTATGGATGCCGGCCGTGAAAGCCTTCGACTTCACACAGCTTAAAAATGGCTTTTCTTTACTCTTCCCTTGTTTCTCTGATTCTTCACTTTGCCACTGTGGTAGTAATAACTGATGAAGTGCATGTGTTTTAGAACCACTTGCAATCTTAAGGGGTAGGGGGAACTTCTAGCTTTAGTGATAATATGATATAAGATGTTTCTTATCTCTATAACCTTGTACTGATCTTATACCAGCTAGAGTTAGGTTTTCTACACATGCACAAGACTGTTTGGGTCTCAGTTTATGACTTCTTTTTCCATCCATGTGAACTAGGGGGCAGGAGGCAGAGGAAAGCATAATACTAGAAAAATGAGGTAGAGAGAATTATGTACCACTGATAAATGGATATATTTTTTTTCAAGAAAAGTCTCCAAAATCCATTTATGAGATCTTACCTAAGCTGACATAACTTTGTTCATGAAGTTCACTCATAAGTATCAAATTTAAATATCAAATTAAATAATTTATTGAATTTTGAGCTGCCTAGATGATGCATGATGTGCTACTAAGCTAAAGCATGCATTCGTTTAGATAAATTAATATTATAGCTGTGTTAAACAGTGTGTCAATTTTAACTTTTCAAATTTTCTATTTTGATTTCTTCAGCTTCATTATTCATGGTGTAATTTGTATTTACAGCTGCTGCTATGTAAGTCGTAGATTAAATCAGCTCTCAAGTCATGATCCGCTATGGAGAAGGCAATGTAAGAAATACTGGCTTTTGACTGAGTAAGTATGGCTAATATATGTCATAAGGTCCAAAAGGTCTTCCATTTTTTTTAATATGGTCATATTCTTTGCTTTATGAAGAATTTTGTCTGTTTGAAGGCATCCTCTTTTAGAATGCCTGTTTGAGTTAAAGATAAAAAGGACCATTAGAAGGGAAAGCAGAGTATTTGAAGTTGTTGTCAATAGTTAACACTGGATGGCAGCACAAGGTCACCTGGTTCACAGTCCTCTCCACAGTGGTGCAATGAATTATTTATTTATTTATTGAATTTATATCCTGCCTTTCTCTCAAAAATGATATTCAAGGTGGCTTGAATCTATTCATGCACCTCTTTTTAGTGATGTTTTTCCTGGTTAATTTACACTTTTGAACAATACAGTTAGCCCTCCACATTTGTGCATTTAACTTTTACAGATTTGATTATTCATGGATTTTTTGCTGCCACCTCCACAGCTGCCCTATGGCATTTTTTTTATAGGAACTGCAAGCCTCACAAGACTGAGAGAGACTGCGAATGTGCAACCAGGCTTGCAAGTCCCAAATAAAAATAACATAGGGCAGCAGTGGAGGTGGCGACAAGCCTAGCCAGCCAGCCACTTTTGCCTCGCGAAGGAACCCCACTGCCTTGAAGGTATTCATGGTGGGTTGAATACATGGATTGTACTTTTATAATGTGTTAAATATGGTTTGGGGTGGTCTATTTGTGGTTTTTCCACTTTCACAGGTGTCCTGCACTCCTAACCTCAGCAAATGTGAAGCTCCAACTGTATATCACCACAATTTCTTGGATTAAAAGGAGAAGTAACAGTAATTTAACCAACCATGTAACCAGTGTACCAGCCATCAGTTCAGTGTGGTACAATTCCCCCTATTCCAAGAATAGTATTCTGCTAAGTTTTTGGCTGGCAGTGACTTTTCTATACATGTAATGGAATAGTTCAGTTTGTCTAAGTACAGTAGTAGGGCTATTTCTGTGAAAAATGCATTATCACTGTCCCATCAATTTTAATGAGAATCTAACATCTCATATATAAGGTCTATCTATTAAATAATGAGAATGATACAATAACCCATCTTTATTTATATGTATTACAATTCTAATTCTCGTCCCCTTTAATATACTCCCCATTCATACTTACACACCAATGCAGTCTTGTTTTCCACTTGTCAAAGGCATGGAGCAGATCAGTTTCAGTTGGCTCAAAACATGTTTCTTTAAGCACCAATTTTACTTTAGGGAAAAGAAAAAAGTCACATGGTGCCAGATCTGGCAAATATGGAGGATGTTCAAATGTAGTAATGTGTTTATCAGGCAAAAACTGCTTCACAGAAAGAGCTGTGTGAGCAAGCGCACTGTCTTGATGGAGAATGAAACCATTTTTCTACAGTTCTGGCCATTTTTCCCCTGACTCTTTCTCTCAGCTTTGTCAAAACTTCCTTATAATAATGCTGGTTCACTGTTCTTCCATATCCTCACATCCTTCTCTGAATCTTTTGTGCCACTCAGACAGATGTGCACGAGACATGCAGTCTTCCCCATAGGCCTCAGTAAACATTTGAAAAGATTCCGTTGGTGTTTTGTTCAATTTTACTAAAAATTTCAAAGTGACACGGTGCTCGACTTTTAAACAGCATTTTTCTGGCACACAACAAACAGCACAGCAATAGCAATAGCACTGATATTTATATACCACTTATCAGTGCCGAAGCACTCCCTAAGCAATTTACATTGTTTTTTAGCTAATTGCCCCCAACAAGCTGGGTACTAATTTTACTGGCCTATAGAAGGATGGAAGGCTGAGTCAACCTTAGAGCCCTCTGGGATCGAACTCATAACATTGTGGCTTGCAGTATTGGCATTTAACCACTGCACCACCAGGGCTGCTTTAAACAACAACTGACAATTGACTGAACGGCCAAGAGTGTTGATGTTTGTCATGCAGGTTCAGACATGTCCAAGGTCACCACTCAAGCATTCACAATCAGTTCTCCCTGATTTGTCTGAAAGTAGAAACAGTCTCATTATTTAATAGACAGAATTTGTATATTGTATATACTCATGTATGAGTCGAGAAATTTTAGTAAAAAGAAATTGACCCAAAAAACCTGGACCGACTTATCGATGGGTCAGTGTAAGTATTGTATCTTAAACTCGTATCAAAAAAGGAACCATTCCTTTCTCTGAGAAAAGTGGTGAAAGGCAAGAGTAAGCAAGGAGAGCAAAAGTCTGTCCCAGAAGAACTTAAAAGAAGCACCAACATCCTCTACTCTCTCCACTATTGCACAACTTCTCACATTTTTGAATGCCTGGCTGGGAAAATGGCAGTGGCAGCACTTCAGCGCTTCCCCTCAAAGGAGTGCTGAGAGAGTAGAGAGGGTCAGTGCTTCTTTTAGGTTCTCCCAGGATTTACTAATCCTTTCATCACTCTACAGTCATCTCTCCAAATTTGCAGGGTAAACTTTGACAGATTTGGTGCAGCTATGTGCTGCAGCGTCAATGGTTGTGGACTTAGAGGCAAGGTGTATAAAGCCAAACCCACTGAGGCCACCACAGTAAGAGCAGCTGCTGCACCCTCTCTCCACTGACCTTGCCCTCTTACCACCACTCCCACCATTCCACTGCCCTGGTTCTTTCCTCCCCTCACCCTATCCGTCTCCACTCCCACCATTCCACTGCCCTGGTTCTTTCCTCCCCTCACCCTATCTGTCTCCCTTTGTCCACATTGGTGGCCCACACACCACCTGACCTCCCTCCTCCTGCTTCCCCCATCTCCTTCCCCCCTCCCACTTGAGTGAATGAGCAAAGGAACATGCTTGCAGCCGGGCTCAGCCACCCTGCCAGTTTGATTTCCTCCCAGCAACCAAAGATTTGACCACTGACTAAGCCTGGCTTAACTGAACACAGCTCAAGGTGGACACCAGTGTTATCGAAGTCTCTATTAAAAATGGTGTTGGGCAGCATTGGAGGAGGCAGCAAATAATCCATGGATTGTACAAATACTTTGTGTGTGTGTTAAATATATGCCTCTAAGTTTTACCCTCAAATTATCCATGTGCCATATCAAAAGTCATAATTTTTGCCCCCAAACCTCCCCTTGACAGGTGGGTTAATTTGTACATGAGGTTGATTTATACATGAGTATATATGGTATACCCTAAATAGAATGATATTATAGGCCAATTTAGGTTTATGTCTCAGTTTCACAAATTTTTTAAATAGTAATAACATTTTAAATATCTGGGTAGTCATATTTTCACATCTAAATAAGGCTGCACTAACATTCTGCTAGAAAATAACCTCTTAGAAATGAAGCGTTTAACATTGTTCCTGTTCTTCTTTCTCTAATATGAACTTGTTCCACTGTATGTTCTACTCTTGTTCCACAACCATCTGTATATGAAAAGACTATTTTTTCCCTCCATATATTCATTATTTTAAGATACGGCAAGCCTCTGACTCCAAAAGAATGTCTAAAGATTAACAGCTTTTCTACATAAAAACATACAGTAGTTGTTTCTTTTGAAGTGAGGAAGTGAAGGTTTAATATTAAACCTTCCTGCTCAATGGGAGTAGTATATTTAATTTTGAATTGTGCCCAAGTGTGTGTGTGTGCATGTGCACGCACACATGTATTTATGTTTATTCTAGAAAACTACGATCTATAGTTTTCCCACAAAATGAAAATGACCTAAATTGGGCACATATGTAGAGCAAAAAATGCATGGAGATATTTATCACTTCTGCAAATGATATATGTGCTTCTGTCTTTTTTAGAGCTGAGAAATCCAGGAGAAATAAGAGCTGGAAAGCAATCTTTATAGATTTTTATGCTGATTTAGGAAGGTATATTCAGTATTATGCTACACTTAAAAAAGCATGGGATGATTTGGAAAAATACTTGTTGCAGCGCTGTCCTCGGATGATTACTTCTTTGAAAGGTATTGTTTATATATACATATATGTGTGTGTGTGTGTGGCATTTTTCAAAATGTCAGAACCTCATTGTCTCTAAATGAAAATTTTATCCAATTTATATTTAAAACCAAGTGGAAATGTTTCTTATTGTCAAAGCAATGTCTCAGTACTACTGAAGGATCCTAATATGGAAGTAGTGTGTTATTTTGAGGATAATGATTTAACTGTCGCTAGTGGAGATATTATTATTATTATTAATAATAATAATATTTAGTTATACCCCGCCCCTCTGTTAAAACAATCGGGACATATTAGATGATATGTCTCATGTGTTTTTAATGTTATGACCCCAATTATGTACTTACATTCCTAAGTAAGTACAGTTGGCCCTCAACTTTTATGGGGTTAGAGGTGCAGGATCCCCGCAAAAGTGGAAAAGCCATGAATATCTTAACACCCCCCCCCAAACCTGCATGCTACAGACTCCTTTCTCACCAATAGGTCCAGCCCCTTCCTCCCTTTCCTGCACCACAATGCTGCTGCCTCTGCCAGACCTCCACCCCACTCCTAGAACTGAAGGCGATTTTTGCAGCAGGCACGGCAAGGGCTGGCCAGTGGTGGTGGCCACATTAGAGGCTCCTCCTCCTCACCCTCCTCTTCCTCACCATTCCATGATGCCTTGCTCTGAGACCACTTCCACTGGACCTCAAACCCTCCTCCCTCCACCTCTTTTCTACTAACCAGTTCATTTCAGATCCCATTATGAGGGGTATGATAGAATAATAGAATCACAGAATCTTAGAGCTGGGAGGGGCTGCAGGGGGAGCAGGGTTATTTTGGACAGTGCTTTGTGATTCCCCCCGCCAAAGTCTGGGGAGCAGAGCTATTGACTTCCATGTTCAGACATAGCTTTTGCTGGATAGTTCTAGATGGCTTGATAACCTCTTATGCAGGCAGCAAATATACAATTCTCTGGAGAGTGCACATGATCTGTTTTGAAAGTTGAAAGAGGAGATCCCCAGAAGGAGATATGTGAAATTTAAGAGTTGTCAAGAAGAAACAAAAAGAACAATACACTATGATGTGACGTATTACAATAAAATAAGCTATCTTAATAAAACAACTAAAATGAATTTGCGAATAATCTCATGCAATGTGAATGGACTAAATTCTCCCCAGAAAAGTGGGTTTACCATTTTGTTTAGAAAAAACAACAACAACAACAAAAAAACAAGGGATTACCATTTTGTAAAAAAACACACACACACACAAACACACAGATATGATATACAGTTGTCCCTTCACATTCGCTGGGGTGGGGGTGGGTGGTGCTTAGGGATTTTAATTAGCATTGTTGCATTTCGATTGTTGTAAGCTGCCCCGATTGTTTCTAACAGAGGGGTGGGGTAAAAATAAAATTTATTATTATTATTATTATTATTATTATTATTCAGTGTCATTGTTGATTTTTTTTTTACTAACCTAAGCTTTTCATTCAGTCAGTGAGTCAGTTAGTTTATTGTCTGTCAAGCAAGCAGCCAGCTTACACAAATGTAAAAAACAAATTAAAAAATTATAGTAGAAATAGTTGAGCTTCAAACTTACCTTAAACTGTGTAGAACGCAATTGCATAGCCTTAGCCAAGAATTTAGAAGTTCTAAAGGATACAGATTTTTTAGCATCAGATAACAAGACGTTCTTGCAGACAGGCTTGTAAAATGTGGGCTAGACAAGTTAACTGTTAAATGGATTTGTAATTGGTTGACCGGCCGAACCCAAAGGGTGCTCTGCAGTGGCTCCTCTTCATCTTGGAAAGATATGACCAGTGGGGTGCCACAGGGTTCTGTCCTGGGCCCAGTGCTATTCAACATCTTTATCAATGACTTGGATGAGGGAATTAGGGGCATACTTATCAAATTTGCAGATGACACCAAATTAGGAGGAGTAGCTAATACCCTAGAGAACAGGATCAAAATTCAGAATGACTTGGATAGACTGCAGAGCTGGGCCACAGCTAACAAAATGAAATTCAATACGGAGAAATGTAAGGTACTGCACTTAGGGCGGAAAAATGAAATGCATAGGTATAGGATGGGAGAGACTTGGCTGAATGAGACTACGTGCGAAAGGGATCTAGGAGTCCTAGTAGACCACAAGTTGAACATGAGTCAACTGTGATGCGGCAGCTAAAAAGGCCAATGTGATTTTGGGCTGCATTAATAGAAGTATAGTGTCTAGATCAAGGGAAGTCATAGTGCCGCTCTATTCTGCCTTGGTCAGACCTCATCTATAATACTGTGTCCAGTTCTGGGCACCACAATTAAAAAAGGATATGGACAAATTGGAGCGTGTCCAGAGGAGGGCGACTAAAATGGTGGAAGGTCTGGAAACCATGCCTTATGAGGAAAGACTTAGGGAGCTGGGTATGTTTTGCCTGGAAAAAAGAGGGTTAAGAGGCAATATGATAGCCCTGTTTAAGTATTTGAACGGGTGTCACATTGAGGATGGAGCAGGCTTGTTTTCTGCTGCTCCAGAGACTGGAACACGGAGCAATGGATGCACACTCCAGGAACAGAGATTCCACCTCAACATTAGGAGGAACTTTCTGACAGTAAGGGCTGTTGGGCTTCGACACACTTTCCATCGGAACGTGGTGGGGTCTCCTTCCTTGGAGGTCTTTAAACAGAGGCTGGATGGCCATCTGTCAGGGATGCTTTGATTGTGATTTCCTGCATGGCAGGGGGTTGGACTGGATGGCCCTCGTGGTCTCTTCCAACTCTACAATTCTATGATTCTATGATTCTATGACCCCCAGTGAACACCTAAATCCGTGAATACTCAAGTCTCATTATATGCAATGGCATAGCAAAATGGTGTCCCTTATATAAGATGGCAAAATCAAGGTTTTGTTTTTGGATTATTATTTTTTAAAGAATATTTTCAATCCATGAATACTTAAAACAGTGAATGCCAAATCCGTGAATGTGGAGGGACAACTGTAGTTTGTCTTCAGGACAATCATAAAAGGAAAAGTGTCTGCAGGTTTTTGCAGAATACAGGCTTGAGCTTGGGATTTGTTTCAGCGATGAAGAATAAAAGAAATGGAGTAGTCTTCTTTCTAAATCTAAACTAATATTTCAAGATGAACAAGGCAAATATATAATTGTGCAAATTAACTGGAGTGGCAAAATAATGAATCTTATGGGTATTTATGCCTCTCCCCCCAAAAAAATGAGAAAGCAAAGTTTTATAAAAACTTATTAAGAAATACTTCAAAATTGGATTTACAAAATTTGATTTGTGTGGCAGATTGGAATGGAGTTGTTAAGCCAAAGAACGATAAAACTTCTAGTAAAGGAATTAAGGAAGGTCAAGGGAGAACTTTAAATAATTCTTTGGTTTAGTAGCTGCTTGGAGATATGTATAGCCAAGCTCCAGAGGCTATACTTTTTCCTTGAGCTGCCATGAATTCTTTTCAAGAATAGATATGTTTTGGATTTCTATGAATATGGAAATTTAGTAAAAAGGATGGATGTTTTACCAAAAACTTTTCAGACCATAATCCTATCATGATGTCCCTGAAAGCAGAACAAATGAAATTCAGATGGAGACTTAATGAATATTTACTTTTGATGACTGAAATATTACAACAATGTAAAAAAGATTTGAGGGAATTTTTTGAACTGAATGTAAATAAAGAAACAGACCCTACAGTAGTTTGGGATGCAAGTAAAGCTTATATAAGAGGACAATTTATAAATTATAAATTATAGAAAAGAAAAAGATGAGAAAAAGAATACATTGCTGCAGGAGATACAAAGCCTAGAGATGAATCTCAAGGAGAAATTTGACAAAGATACCCAGCAAAAGATTAAGTTATTACAACACTTTTCACTGTTTACAGTTCAATTAGTGAATGCCAAACTACTATATCTCAAACAAGCAAAAAAAACTGAATTTGCAAATAAACCTGTGAAATGGCTGTCCTATAAACTGAGACAGAAACAGATTAAGGAATCTGTCACAAAGATTAGGAAGGAAGATTAGTTTGTAACAGACAATATGGAAATATTAAAAGCATTTGAGGTATACCATAGAGATCTGTATGTGAGAGGCAATGAAGAAGACCCCGATATTGAAGATTATTTGGATAGACTCCAATTGGATAAACTATGTTTGGAACAAAAGCAAAGTTTCAATGGGCTTCTAACAACAATGGCGCTCATTGAAGCAATTATGCAGTAGCAGAAAGAAATTTACAGATTTGCCTGGCAGGCAAAGAAACAGAATAAAATTTAAAATATTGTATGACGCTAAAGAAAGGGGTAGCTTGGGACTTCCCAGTATCAAACTGTACTATGAAGGCTGTTGTTTTGTGTGGCTGAAGGAATGGATTTTGCTCAGAGGTGAGAGTCTTAGAACTTGAAGGTCATGATCTAAGATCCGGGTGGCATGGTTAGCCTTTGTATGATAAAGTTAAGGCACATGCAGAATATAGAAATCGTTTTATTAGGAAGGATCTTATACAAGTTTGGTATAAATATAAGCAGAATTCCCCTCCCCCCCCCAGATAATGCTAGCCACTTCACCACAGGTAGCTTTTCTCAGGAAATAATGGATTAAAAATAAAAATGGTGGTTTTATGATTATTTTTTTATACTTTGAAAATGATAGGTGGGAGCTTAAATCAAGAGATGCTTTTTAAGGAAAATAAAAATTTCAATTGGTTTTCTTACTTGCAAATTATAGAGAGATTTAATCAGGATTAATCAAGATAAAAGAGATCTAGCTAGTGAAGCTGGAGAAAATGAATTAGAATTGTGTAAGGATGATGATCATGTAATTAAAGTGTATAAATACCTTTTGAAATTGGAGGTGGAACATGAACCTATAAAAGATTAACCTACCTGATAATGTGGACCCAAAATTTTGGGCATAATGTTCATACGGGGGGAAATGTGGTCCAAAGATATAAAATTCACTTTGTGAGGTAATTTAAAATGTGATTTACAGATGGTACTTAATCCCAAATAAGCTGTTGAAATTTCTCATAATGTTTTGAGGGAATGTTGGTGATAAGGAGGGGTCTTTTTTTCCACATGTGGTGGACTTGCAAGAAAGTGAAAAGCTATTGGTCTAAGATTTATGTCTTAAATTAAAGAAAAAAATTAACGGTTGCTTTTCCAGTGTCATCAGACATGTTTTTCTGGGCATTATGGATGAATAATTGGATAGTAAATATGTACTACTTCTCCGATACATGATAATAAGAGCAAGAATATTGATTGCTGAAATTTGGAAAGGGACTGAAGCACCAATGAAGGAAGAATGGATTGTTAAAGTTGCTGATTTTGCCCAAATTGCGAAATTAATGTGGATTTTAAAAAATAAATCAATTGAAGACTTTCTGAAAGAATGGAAATTATTTTTGGACTTTTTGACCAATAAGAAATCTAATGATGCAATGATCTGTGGATAGGATTACTAGTAATTCTAGTAACCTTAATAAGTTCAATTTAGTTAAATCTGTAATAGTGGAATAATCTATTTCTTTTCTTTCTGTGGGTGGGTTCTTTTGTCATTACTGTTTGGATGGGGGTGCGTCAGAGTTCCTTTGCATTTTAATTAGAGTTTAGTGCTTGTATTTATGGTTTTAGTTTTAGTTTAATGTCTTAGTACAGTATTGTGTTTTAGTATTTCAGCATTGTGTCCGAGATATATATATATATTCTATTTCATCTTTCTTTATTTCTGTTTTCCTTTATGAGTGTTGATTATATAGTCTGTATTAAAACTAATATAGAATAATTATTTAAAAAGTTAACCTGTGTACTGTTGCTTACATAAGTATTAATACTGATTTCAGAAGAAGTAAACTGTGAGAGACAAACTGAGAGAGATTATTCTAAATACCTGTTGTTGTCACATATGCTGATGTAAATGGTGCTCGGTGAAGAGTTTATTATTATAATTTATTTATATAATACATGGTGTACTGTACATGGCACTTTACAAGTAAAAGAACAACAAAACAGTTCCCTGCCCTCAAGCTTACAACCTAATTAAGACATGACAAAAAAGGAAAAGGGAATAACAGTGTGGGTGGGGGCGGAGGGAACAGCAGTGTAGACAGGGATTGTCTAGCAGATACTGCCTCTTCTCTCCCTCCGAGGCCAGGGCAGTGGCAGTTGGGATGGATGGCAATTGAGAAGCAGTTCATCTGCTTCTGGACCTAGGCATGATGGAGTTGTGCCCGTCTCCTCTTTTCTTCCTTCAAATTTAGGGTTGGGTTGCTCTGTATAGCATGCATTGTTTGTGTTATCTGATGATGTCTGCTAAACTGTGATATTTTTGAATGTTCGCAGAGAGTGTACGGGAGGAAGATTTGGATGCAGTGGAGGCTCAAATTGGTTGCAAACTTCCTGATGACTATCGATGTTCATTTCGGATCCATAACGGGCAAAAGCTAGTTGTTCCAGGGTAAGAAATTGACATTAACTGTAATTGGTGTTTAGCAGTTGGTTGCCTTCCTGCCTGTATAAGGATGTATATACATGAACTGGAACTGTGTCTTTTAAATTATTACAGTCATCCCTTCACATTCGTGGGGGTTAGGGGCAGACAACCCCCGCGA
Organism: Gambelia wislizenii; assembly: GCA_030847615.1. Lineage (NCBI taxonomy): Eukaryota > Metazoa > Chordata > Lepidosauria > Squamata > Crotaphytidae > Gambelia > Gambelia wislizenii. The sequence continues at coordinate 390,835,092 of JAUMIR010000001.1, read as the reverse complement.
ATGTGAAAAAAACGCGAATAAGATATGAGTGGGGCTCAGAGGCATTGCGCCAGCTGCTTCCCACCCCTCCTTCCCAAGGCACCGAAGGGCTTCCTTCGCTGCCTTGGGAAGGGAGTGGGGCGCAGAGGCAGCGCGTCAGCTGCTTCCCACCCCTCCTTCCCAAGGCAGCGATGGGCTAAGCCCTTTGCTGCCTTGGGAAGGGAGGGGGTGTTGAGCAGGGGGTGGGAGGCAGCCTTCCGCGAATAATCAAGACTGCGAATGTGGAGGGGCAACTGTAGTTCTACTTTTCTTACATGTTTCTTAAAAAATAAAAATGCTTTTTCTTTTCTTTTTGTTGGTACAAAGGTTGATGGGAAGCATGGCACTTTCCAATCACTATCGCTCTGAGGATTTGTTGGACATTGACACGGCAGCGGGTGGTTTTCAGCAGCGGCAAGGGCTGAAACAATGCCTCCCCTTAACCTTTTGTATTCATACCGGATTGAGTCAGTACATGGCTTTGGAGAGCGTGGAGGGTCGCAATAGTTATGAGATCTTCTACCAATGTCCAGTAAGAAAGACTTCTAAATAGATCCTTTAGACAACACTAATGATGCTCACCTGCTTCAGTAGATGAAATTGAGGCAGTATATGGTAGGCACAACATGGCTCTGTGTGTAGACTGTTTCAAGTCAGTTGTTTTTCATCTGTGAGCCCCTTTCCCATCAATGGCCAAAGGTCACAGGAATGTTCAAATATTCCAACAGAAAGTAAATTTCACACATCAGAGTCTACATCTCTGTTGATAGAAAGGCAGTTGAAGTAAGATTGTGCTTGCTTATTAAGCTGTCCAGATACTCATCTTCAGGTCTTTAATATGTAATGATATAACTTTGGGCTTTCCTTGATTTTTCAAGAATTCTGATTCTTGAAAGTATTTAACATTCTATTGATAACTTTATCTTTCACCCAATCTGTAGTCTGTAGAAACCCCTCTGCTGATTTATGAGAGCTGCACAACGGCTTATCTGTTCTGTATCTTAAACAATGAAATAACAGTACAGCATTGTTTAGCAATGCTATTGATAAACACCAACAACAGCGCAATAATTTGTTGTTATTGGTGGTGATACACATAATGCAACCTTAGCTGTTGCATTTTAGGTTGTTCTTGCAAACTTCTTAAAGACATATTTTTTGGCTTTTAAATAGTAGATCAAAATTTGTAGTACATCATGTCACATTTATCATTCAAACCTGTACCTAAGCTATATTTCCAAGAGTTTATTCTTTTAAAACCATATACCCAAATTTGCAAATAAACAGGCAAATTATCCTGCTTACCTACCTGATTTTAGACCCCTTAAAATTGTGGGATTGATAGGATAAGGATACCTCTCTTTTAGTTTATAAAGTCATTCCTGTTGGCCTGGAAACCAAGCTTCCATTTCCTGAACATACTGTAGTGCAACTTTTTTCATCTGTGCAATTCCAAGGCCTTAGTTTTCTTCCTTCAATAATCTTCTAATTTTGGAGTTAATATTTAGCATTCTGAAGATGGCTGCAAAGCAACCGTAATATTCAAAAATCAGTAATAAATTCTTAAATAAGATATTTGAATGTTGTGCTATTTTTCTTACTACACAGTAAATCTGAACATAAAAAGATGCATTCTAAGGAGGTGCAATGTCATGGTTATTTTGGATAAGAATCTCTCTCCACCTGTCTTTCTCTAGAGTGAAAGTGAACAGTTGTTTTAAAAAACGATTTGCTATTCCTGATGCCTTCATAATGTGTATTCATGACATTAGAATTTCAACTAAATTAAGCTACATTTTCAAACTTGGATTTGTTTGTGTTCACAAACTTTAGTTTCGATTATAAACTGAGTCATATAAATGATGCTAGCAATTTGGCTGTTTGATTGTTGTTGAGGAAGCTAGGTTTAAAATTCATCTGTAGAATCTTAATAGAAAGCTTAATACTTGATAGTGCAAGTCATGTGTCTTTAAAACCCAGTGTCTTGGGATATACCGTAAATAACTTCCTTTTTCTTTTTGTTTAAAGGATCAAATGGCACGCAATCCGTCTGCAATTGATATGTTTATTACAGGTAAAAGTATTTTTTTAACTTGAACGAGAAATACTCTAGAGAAGACATGTTAAATTACAATCTTGCTTTGAACTTTGTTGATTGCTAAAATTTGTTTTGATGTGCTGTTTTAGTTTATATTCTATCTTTTGCCCAGTGGACGAAAAAAATTTCATTGAACTGTAACTGCATGCTCTGAAGCCGTAAAGGCTCTGTTTCCTTTGTAAGGTGCAGGAAGGAATGCTTAGAAGCAGGGTTTCCATTTTATATAGGAGATCCTGTACTGGGTGATATGGGGCATGCCAGATTCCATATTTGAGAACAGACAACAGCCACACTCCCACCAGAGTGACCCCATACAGGAATCAGACATTATATACCAAATGTTCAAAGTCTTTCTACCGGGATTGTAGCCACTCTTCCTCCTCTCTGCCTGTAGGGCTGATGCCAAGTGGCAGAATAGTGTTCTTGTATTGTCATGTCTCCACTGCCACTGTGAGATTTCTAAGGTTTTTTTGTTTTGTTCCTGTGATATGTGAAATCTTGCAGGAGCTCTGAAATCGTGCAAGAAGCGCTCCTCTCTTGAGACTTGAGGTAGCCTTTTATAGGCCTGCCTCATGTGTCCCATATTGCCCTGTGGAAAACCTGCCAACTCTACTTGTAAATAGAGAAGAAAAGTGGAAGCCAAGTATTATTTAGCCTTTCTTGGCTCAGCCCACTTCACCACAAATGTCTACTTCCCCACAAAAGCTCTAGACCACCCCCCCTCTCTCTCTGGCTTTTCTTCTCAAACGAAGATTCAGGAAGGACTCATCCCGTGCTTTCTGCAAGCGCAATCCGAGATAAAAAGACCAGTTGCAGAAAGCACAGCAGAAGGTCTCCTTGGGTGATGTTTCCGGCTTGTGATTCTTTCTGTGTTGTCGTTTCTCTTCAAGACTTGTTTGGTGTGAGTTCTCAAATAAGGCTGCAGCATTGTGGATAGTGCGCACTATCCACATCTAGACCTTTATTTGCAGGATAATATAGGCCCAGAACACTGTTGAGCTGAAAGAATCTTGGATTGGGGAGAGATGTTCTGTAAGGAAAAACAACTAGCAAACATTCTCATATATAGTGTTCCATCTGAAGAAAAGAAGCAATCAAATCTTGGTTTCATACAGCTGCAGTGTAATGTGAGGCCTTGCCTCTTAAATTATCCTGTGCTTTTAGGAATAACTACATGTCTGTGAACTTTGGATGCTAGATGCCAGTTTTTTGCAGAGTTGATGGGATGACTTTCAGGAAGAAGTAGCTGAAAGAAAGAATTACGCTTAACCCTCCATCCCCTGACATGTTCATCAAGTGAGGGGAAATGCTGATTGAGAGAAGGCTATCCTTTTTGTTGGCTTGCTTTAAAACACCCTTGTTTAATGAGCAATAAAGACTACACATTTAACATAACATATAGTTTGGTACCTCAGTCTCTATGAAGATTAATCTTGCTTAAGTGTGTGTTCAGAACAAAATGACACAAATTGAAGTGTCCAAACAGTTCTAAAATCTCTTCAACCTCCTTAGGGAGAGTCTTGAACCTCCTGTCTAGGTGCATGGCTTCATATTCCTGGATAGGCTGAAGCTGCTAATCTAGCCTAAACTGAAAAAGTGCAGTATCAGGAGCATAGCACTTTTATCTACCTCTTCTTCTCTATACTGCTTAGGGAAATTGTCTGTAAATGTATGATTAAGGGCAAAAAGGGAGGAAGTGCTTTTTAGCTGATACTAAAATTTTCACAGAGGATGACTTCAGACTGCATTCTCACATAATGATAAGCCAGCATTCCTGTACATGAGGCGCACCCTAGTGCCCATGGGCACATATGTATGCACACAGTTTTTTGTGCAATTAGTTAAGGCTAACTAGGGAGTGAAGGCCTAAATACTCGAAAGGCACTAGATCTCTCTGATCTTGGAAGCTAAGCAGGATTAGTACTTGAATGGGAGATCAACAAATACCAGTTTCTGTAGGCTACATTTCAGAGGAAGGAACTGGAAAAACAACCTCTGAGTATTCCTCACCTATGCAACTCATGGAGTCACCACAAGTTGACAGATGACTTGAAGACGCACACACGCACAAACAACTAGGAAGTGATAGTTTATCATGATGTATAAACTATACATCATGATGTTTAAGCCAACAACAAACCCAAACAATGTACAAAGTGTGGGAGCGTACCAGCAGTCTGCTTGTTCACAGCAAGCCAGAATAAGCAAGGAATTATGGCTTATTGTTACTGGGAACACAGAGGTGCCTTTGAAAACCACTTATAGCTGCCCTGGCTAACCTGTGGCAATCCAGATGTTATTAGACTGGCAGTACTAATCATCTGGAAGTCTTGTGATAACCTATGCCAGGTTTACATCTTTCTTGACAGAATGGGAAGAATTGGAGATTCAGGCTAGTACGTCTCAAGCATGTTTCCCCTATTCAAAGCCTTCCCTTACTCACAGATACCATAAACTACTAGGGGTTCAAGGAGTCAAATTGTCACCCCACAGAAATCTATTTCATCCCACCTCCAGCTGACTTTCAATTTTCCTCAGTATTTCTCAGCTTCTTGAGAGAATTGAATATGCTCAGTTCTTACTGGACCTTTCTTATTTCTTTAATTTCTTAAGAGCCTACAGAAACCTTGCTTTGTCTGTAGTAGCCCCATTTCCTTTCCTGTTAGACATACCATTTGTTATGAGATATGGAAATAATATGTTTGCTACTTCACCAGGGAGGTTTGATTATTTAAAAAATAACATTCATATAGAACTTCTAATCAACTGAATGAGCTTTTATTTATTTCTTGTAAAATCTTTCTCTTTCATCATTTAGGTAGTTCATATTTGGAATGGTTCACCTCCTATGTAAACAATGTAATAACAGGTGGCTATCCCATCATCCGAGACCAGATTTTCAGGTATTATGGATTGTATGCTACAGTACTTGATTTATAGTTTCCAGTGGAGTCTAAGCAAAATGACCAAAAATGTATAAGAATTAGAATGCCCATAATATTGCAGTAGGCATATAACTGAGAGTGAAAGAGTAAACACAATGTATTTGCCCTTCATTCTTCAGAATGAAACTGGCATAGTCACACAGTGTTTCTCAACCAGGGTTCCCTGGAACCCTAGGGTTCCCCAAGAGATTGCTAGCGGTTCCTCAAGAGATTGTGATTGTGGGGGGAAAGCAATAGCAGCATATAAAATAATGTTTATGTAGGGGTTCCCCGAGACCTGAAAATTATTTCAAGGGTTCCTCCAGGATAAAAAGGTTGAGAAAGGCTAACAGGTATTGGCAGGTACAAAATACATATTTGGGCACTTATCCTTTATTAAACCAACTTATATTCCAATTCTTTGTCCTACTTCAAGGCAAGCTGAATAATATGTAAGATATAAGTATCAAGGACTATGCAGAAGATGAATAGTTAGCAATTCATCTTCGAAGAAAAGAAACAGATTCATAGAATGAACATTTCCCTAATGAAGGGACTGGTAATGCTTGAAATGTGTGGCATTACTGTTGTTGTTGATAATGTTCATTTCCCCTTTCCCCATTAAATTAACCCCTTCATACTCTTTTCCTTTCACTGTGGCCTGGCACTGGAGTGTGAAGTTGTGAAGGTCCAGAAGAAATCAGGAAATTTTAGGGAAAACTTTATAGTAGCATCCCCATATCCATGGGGGATTGGTTCCAGGGGCCCTGTGGATACTGAAATCCGTGGATAATAGTGAACACCCTGGAGGAGGAGGAAGGGAGGGAGGCTCCTCCAGTTTGCCCACGGCTTACCCACCATGTCCAGCCCAGCCAGGGAATTGAGCTGGAAGGCTGCCCACTCTCCCTCCCCTGCGCATGCACCTGGATGACCTCTCTCTCCACCGCCGCTGGAACCCGGCCCGCCTAGGCCATTGCCTCCTCCACTGCCACCTGCCACTGCTGGAACCCAGCTCGGGTAGGCCTCCTCCTCCTGCTACTCCTCCTCCACCGCCCACCGCTGGAACCCAGCTTGGTTCAGCTAGGCTGCTGCCACCTCCTCCTCCACCACTGCCAGAACCCAGTTAGACTAGGCCACTGCTGCCTCCTCCTCCACCACTGCCCACCGCCAGAACCCAGCCTGGCTAGGCTGTGGAGCAGGTGCAAGTTCAGTCCCCCGGCCATTTAACAACCTTTCTCAAATAGCAAAGAGTTGGATAAAGCTGTTAAGTGCTACATAAATTTTGGTTTCATTAGAAAATAAGCGCTGTGTATATTGATTCCCTCAATTCCTATTTTTCTCAGGGTGAGATAAAGTTTATTCCCTTGCTACCCATCTTCAACATTGTTTGAACTTTTACATTTCTAGGCGCCACACTCTTTGGTTATAACTTAGTTGAAAAATACACACACTCACATACACACACACACACACGTATCCATGGGGGATATGTACAAGTCAAGTACAGACTTATTGTGTGTACTTGAAACCACGTATATAGCAAATTGTCATGAATACCACAGAATCACGCTGGAGGACCTAGAAAATGTCTAGAGAAGATGCCTCTCTAGGCAACTGGCATGACTTTATGGTCAGCATCTAGCAGACGTTTACCATAGAGCACACTCAAGGCCCTCCTGATGCCTAGAGACACTACCTCCAGCTTGACTCTGTGGTCCTCCAGATTTCTAGAGAGACCTCCCCCCCAACAGCAGGCAAGTGAAATTGTGGGTACTGATCCCATGTAAATGGTGGGGGGTGACCTGTACTTTCACTAAAAGCAATAATTAGTATTGGATTGTAAGAGAGCATGATTATCTATAGCGCAGTTTCTCTGACCTGAAAAAAAGGCCTGACCAGAAATACAGAATACAGAAACCACTTAAGTCTTATTATGCTTGATCGTAAGCTCGCTCAGGATTTATGGATTATGTTATGAACTCTGCAGGTACGTTGTGATTTTTCAAGCTTTCTTGCAGAGTCTCTGAAAGTGACTGGCAATGTTCTTATATGAAATTTGAGGTGTTCCTAGCTTAAATTAAGTCTGATGGTTGATACAATTTGAGAATCACACTAGACCGAATTACTACTTGAGCAATGAATAATATTAACTGTCTGCACATACATGTATAAGCAAAAGTGCTGTTAGTAAACACAAAGCACATGGTAATTGCCAACATGAACCCTAACAGGTTAACAAATTGAGGGCTGAGTAATTGTACATTTTCCAGCCAAAGAACCACTTATTATAGTTTCAGAGGCATTCTGTTCTTATGAGTATTCAGTGCTTGATACTCAGTTTCCTACCCAAAGCAACTGGTGGAATGTGATTCAGAGGGGAAAAATTTGTGAGTATTTCAGCTCATCTTTGTGTGATTAAACTGGGACTCATTCTCTAGTAGTTCAAGATGTAAAATATCACTATGCCTCCTTTGTTAAATTTGGCATGGCTGTTGGTTGGGATCAATAACTCCTTTTAAGAAAGATAGATTGCATGTTTGTATAGACTATTACTTGCTATATCAGTATAAAACATTGACTTTACAAGTATCTGTGATTCTGTTGATGTGAGAAGGCGGCCATTAGAATAGACTTTATAGATACATACACCCATTATCCTTGGTAGGTAAGCATGGATTATCCTTGGTAGGTAAGCATGGATATTGGCCTGAATTTAGCAGAAAATATAGGTCTGGTTTTATTGTAGCATTTTATACTCATTTGGTTTAAACTGTACAGTGTTCAAATTGTAATGTGAAAATTGTCCTTTGTAGTATTCCAGTCTATGTGTTTCCATTTATATTTACCCCTTAAAGCAAGTGGGAATCATGTGGACCTCCAAATGTTGTTGGACCGGAGATCCCAGCATTCCTCACTGTTGACTGTGCTGGGGCTTATACATCTAAAGAGTGTCACGTTTCTTACCCCTGTATTAAAATATCTGATGAGGAAATGGCATTTCTTTTCTGTTTATAGATATGTTCATGATAAGGATTGTGTAGCAACAACAGGAGATATTACTGTCTCAGTCTCCACATCGTTTTTGCCTGAACTCAGTTCAATACATCCACCGCATTATTTCTTCACTTACCGAATCAGGTAGGAATAGTTAAACTAACTTGTTAATTTTATCAGTATGTTACTGACAGGACTTGAGGATTTCTTTTTTTATAAAAGAAACTACTTAAAATATAAACCAGCTCTCTCACAATCACAGTTTATGAGCACGGTCTCTTTCCACTTACAGAACTGCTTCCCATCAGTAGAATCAGGAGGGTGGAGTAACATCCCATTTCCCTGTGCACCTTCAAAAACTGCTTCACAGTACTGAAGAAACTCTGGAGCAAGTTTTCTTAAAGCACAGAGGCTGCAAGGAGAATAAAAAGAAGTCACATTGCAGATGTCCACTAGCGTGAGGTCGTGTTTAGAATTGTGAATGTTTTAAAGTCAGAGAAGGAAACTATTGCCTGATTTCTACAAGGCTTCATTAAGCACTGAAATGACTTCTGCTTTTGACTCTCCCCTCTGTATTGTTTTGTGCTCCATATCCCTTATGTAAGAAGCATCTCAGATGGTGATTTTCCCAACAAGATCTGTCTCTGTGGAGAAATATTTCTTGTGCTGGAGTGTTGAATTTCTCTTGTGTCAAAGTGTTATATTGTTCTGAAGGAAAGCGCTACTTTTTGCCCCACTAATAACTGATGTTTTAATTAAATTAATTAAATTTAATTAAACTGTGTAGACATCACAGACACCTATTGGATATTGCCTCACTATTTTCTTCTTGTTGTTGCAGGTGACTTATGGCAAATCCACACTACACAAATAATCCAGTTTGAAACTGAATTATCTGGCATAGCTCCTTCCTATTGAATCCTGGGCTTTGTAGTTTTAAAAGGTCTTTTAGCTTTCTGTGCCAAATAGTGCTTGTGCCTCACCCAACTACAAATCCCAGGATTCCATAGGAAGGAGCCATGGCAAATAATCCAGTTTCAACCTAGATTATTTGTGTAGTGTGGATTTGACCTTAGATGTGTGTTGAAGTTAAGTGCTTCTTCACTATCACCCTTGAGTTATGAATGGTGCGCTTTATATAAAAAGTGGTATACAGCACTGGAGAATTCTATAACCTGACAGCAGTGTCTGCTCTTTAATTTCTTCTAATTCATTGATTTTTATTTCATTCTCTTGAATGCTTTCTGCTTTCCTCCTCAAATATTTAAAATCATCCTCCACAAAAGAATTACCTTCCCTTTCGCCAAGACCCTAGAAACATTATTTTATGAATGGCATAGGATTTTTTGTGCTGTTGCTTTGTTGTGTGAAACATCACTCAAATGAGTTTTGTGTAATTTGTTAGAATTGAGATGTCCAAAGATGCACTTCCAGAGAAGGCCTGTCAGTTAGACAGTCGATACTGGAGAATAACCAATGCCAAAGGCAATGTTGAGGAGGTTCAAGGTCCTGGAGTAGTAGGTAAGGAATATTTCAAGACTGTCTGTTTGGGGATTGAAATATTTGTTTTGTTTGTTTGAAATACAAACGTAATTATTTTCATTTTAAAAAATGGTCACTTTTTTTAAAAAGAACAAAACAAAGCAGGTTTGGGCCCCAATCTAGATCAGGTCCCACTGTAATTTCTGCCTTAAATGATCCCTTCTTGCCTATTAGCCTGTGCAGATGCTATGTGCAGGGCAGTTTTCATCTGCAGCCTGGTATGTGGGTACCTGGCTACATTTCCCACCCCAATATAAAAGTGACTTAAGAACTATTTAAACTACTCTGTTATATTATAACATGTAGTTCTGCCCTAATTGTATTGTTTTTGTTCTAAAGATTGAAGTCTTCTGTTCACATTCTACAGGAGAATTTCCAATAATCAGTCCTGGTCGTGTTTATGAATACACTAGCTGTACTACATTTACTACTACTTCTGGGTACATGGAAGGATACTATACATTCCATTGCCTTTACTACAAAGACAAGTTTTTTAATGTCACAATTCCTAGATTTCATATGGTTTGCCCAACATTCAAAGTATCTATAGCACACATGGTAAGTTGATTTTACTGTTTTAAACCCATACTATTGATATCTTTTTTCCAGTAAACTGTTATATTTGTCTTTTTAACAGTTTTAATATGTATTAACTTGTTTGCCAATATTAGTCTTAGCCAAAAAAATGGGAAAGGGTGATAAATAACTTTTGCAGGTCCTATAAAGCAGTACTGCTAAAAGTGGTGGTCCATGGAGTGCTGCTGGTCCACAAGCCATTGGGTGCTGGTCCCCAGTGAGCTTCCAGGAAAAAAAAAATAATTTTAGCCATTGGGCACAGATACTATACCAGTCCCTGGCACAATGGGGTGGGGGGGGGGAAATGCCAGTACCCAGATCAGATAACTTGAGATGCACTGCTCTAAAAGACTATAGAAGTGATTTCAAAAAGATCTAGAATTCAGAAAGCTGAATATAAGGGTAACATTCATATAGGAAAAAATCTAATCCACCCTAAATTACATCAGATCTGTTAGCAATTTGATATTGTTGCAGTACAGGTCCCCACCACCACCATTTATGCGGGGATTCGTTCCCAGACTTACTGCAGATCTGTGAAACCACAGTGGATGTTTACCATAGAGTTGCACTGGAGGACCTCCCTATGCCTAAAGAAAGGTATCCAGTGCAACTGTGGTCCTCCAGATGCCTAGAGAGACCTTCCCCACAGTCGCAGGTAAATGAAACTGCGGGTACTGATTCTGCGTAAATGGGAGTGGGCAACCTATATTATAAAACAGCATTGTTATTTTGGGGTAAGTGTGTAAGTATAATGAAGCGGGCTCTTATACTTGAACAGAAGCATTATTCATTAGTAACCCTTTTTCATTTTGGCAGAAACTGTCAAATTAGTATGCCCTATTTTGAAAACTGGTTAACAGCGTTCCCTACAAATGACTAGGTATAGCTTTCATTTGTTCTTCAGAAGCATTCCAGGAGTACAATCAGTCATACTGGGATGTTTATAGAAGCAATGAATGTAGGTCAGATTCTGCTATAGAAACAACATCACTACCTTATACATGAATTGAGCCTTCCACAAAATGTTGTCCTGCTTTCATTAAAGAAGAATGTATATACCCTATGAAATTCATGGGATCGCCACAAGTAGAAATGTGACTTGAAGGTGCATACACACATGCACATGCTTTCATTGGGTTGTTGTATAGCACATTATTTGGGTAATTGTATATACAACAACCCAGTGAAAGTGTATGTGTGTATACAGTTCAAAACCTCAAGTCAAAACAGTTAAATATCCTACATTTTGATTAGAACATCCTTTCTCAGCCTGTTGCCCTCCAGATGTGTTGGACAGCAACTTTCATAATCAACTGGCTAGAAAATTGTAGAAATTGTAGCCCAGTGCATATGCAGTCACCAGGCTGTATCCTGCTAAGAATTGAGCTCCTAACATATAGAATAACTGTTTCAGATGGTTATAGTGAGCATTCAGGCAAATCTTAGACTATGTGCTGAATTATATACAGTATTTTTAATTGTTATTTTTAAAAAATATATATAACATATTTAAAATGACATCACATCACGAAACAAAACAGTACATTCCATTCTACCCTCCTCCCTTTAATAAACATATATCATCACTTTCCCTCCACCCATACGCTCATCCATACGACTTCTGCATGACTTCCTATTTGATCTTCCCATGATTATACATATTAAAGTCTGTTCCCGCTGTATTTTATGGTTTCCCCCATAGTATTCCATCTTTATTCATTCCATCATCTGATAAGTGTTGTTGTGCTAATATATATTTGTTTACTCCTTCTTCAGTTATATAATTATATGCTTATATATTCAGAATATTCTGCGGAGAATAAAGAAAATATTCTTTATTCTTTTTTTCTTTTTTTAAATTTGCTGGTTTCATATTTTTGTTTTTATTGTTCTTATATTTGCAACTTATTATTTTGTCCTGTTACGTTTATTTCTTTTATCTTTCAATTAAGGATTGTTGCAAAAACTTCCCCATGTTTCCCCAGAAATTCCAATAATTTGTTCCATCCTTCTCTATGCTTCTCTAATGACTTACATTTTAGTAGCATCGTTAGTCAATCTGTTCCGACCATTTCAAACGTTTTTAGTAGCCATGAATTATATACAGTATTTTGGAAAAACAAGTCTGGATTGTATTGCCACTAATTAAAGTGACACAATATATTAATCCTTTTAACTTCTGCTGTGGTTCTAATTTTTTTAAGGTAGCCTGAAATCATAATTTAGAGCAATATTTAGCTGAGATGGTTTTGCAAAGAAACTTTGTCTAAATCTGTGTTGTTTTGATTCTTGCATTTAGGAAACCAATCATAATGAGTGTGCTATGGACGAGGATGAAGACTCAACAGACACTGACGAATATGAAGATCGGCGCAGAATACTGGACATTCCTGCTCCTTCTGGACGATGTCCACGCCAGACCTGAGCAGACTTTCAAAAATATAAACTCTTTTCTCAGTTCTATATAGAGATAATATTTCTGAATATCAAATAATTATTTGGCAGTGGAGCAACCAGCGTGAAGGCTGGTGCTGATTCTTGCTTACATCTGATTAGATATATAAGCAGGGTTTTTCCTTGTCTTGCATTTGTTATCAGAGGGAGAATTTGTGAGGTGAAAATGGGATACAACTGTGTGGTGAGCTTTATTATTTCAAACAGATTTACAGTTTGGTGGGGGAATAATTGTACATTTAAAACTTATTTAAACAAGAATGGTGCTTTGTTTTTCTTTTGTTTTAATGAAGCAGTATTAGTTGACAACAGCAAACAAAATGGGTAAAAAATAGGCTTGCTATTTTCATAATGATTCTGCAGTTCATTTATGCCATAAAAGAGCAAAATAACTGCAGCTTAAATTTATGTAATCATTGGGATGATTTCTTGTATATTTTAAAATGAACATAGATATATATACACACCAAGAAACCCAAAATATTTGACAGGAAGCTTTTTATGCTTTTCACCCCATATCCGGTCTCTGATCATATATAGAGCTTCTGGAATGTGAGATGAACTTCTTGCCTACTTCATTTTTCTCATTTTTTGCATCATATAAATATGTAAATATGACTCCAGTCCTTCAAATCCCACTTAATTATTGTGCTAAGTGATTAGAATTTTGTTAACTATAAACCATGTTTTCCTGAATCTCATGTGAATTTTTTTAATTGACTAAAAATAGAGACAACCTGAAACTGGGATATCTGCACTAATGAGTACATACAGCACAAGATAGGAGGCATGTAACATTAGCCAGTGTGCTACTAATGACACATTAGTGTACCGGTTGCCTCTGAGCATGTCAAGAGGTCCAGGCAGCAAAAAGTATTTAGCAGAGTTTTCATCCTTCAGGTAAAGAAAACCTGATTTAGACATAGTCGTGTGTCTAAATCTACTTCTCTTTACTACAGCATATTAACAGCATTTACAGTACTACAGAGATTCCTCTCTGAGAACCACATAACACAGCATTCAATAGAAAACAGCTCTGACACTGTAGAGATCAAGAACAGAACTGGTACACAGTTACATTACATAGTTGAATACAGTACACAGTTTACAGATACTTTCAGTTCTCATGCAGATTACAGCATCCTCTCTCACAGAGATAGCTCACACTCAAGGTTACTTTCCCAGGCCTATAATCTTGATAGAGACCCTTGTTCTGCTCTCTACATTTCTCTTGCAGTTGTCTAAGGGCAAATACCATATCTGTAGTACTGCTATTGGCTCTGAAGCCACATTGGTTTTCAGGAAGAAGTTCTTCAATAGCAGGAACTAATCTGTTCAGGAGTATCCTTGCAAGGATTTTTCCAGCAATAGAGAGCAGTGTTATGCCTCGATAGTTTGAGCAATCAGATTTAGCTCCTTTTTTCTTGCACAGGGTGATGATGACTGCATCTTGGAGATCTAATGGCAGTTCCCCTTTTCCCCAACAATTCACAAGGAGTTCGTGGAATTTATCGTGGAGTGCATGACCTCCGTGTTTCCAAACTTCAGGTGGGATTCCAGCTGCCTTGCCGTTTTTCATCTGCTGTATGGCCTTAAGGGTCTCTTCCAAAGTGGGAGCTATGTCCAATTCATTTTTCATCGGTTTTTGTATCATGTGTTGGATAGCTGAGCCTTGGATTACTCGGTTGGCACTAAAGAAACTTTGCTGATGATGCTGCCCTTGTTGCCCACACAGAAGCAGCTCTGCAGTGCCTAACATCCTGCTTCGCAACAGCTGCAGAGCTGTTTGGGCTGGAAGTCAACCTTAAGAAAACGGAAGTGCTTTACCAGCCTGCACCACAGGACGAACACCATCATCCCCACATTGCCGTCAGCAAATCTGTGTTTAAGTCCGTTCAGTAGTTCACCTACCTGGGAAGTATCATCTCCTCAGATGCCAAGATTGACAAAGAGATTGATCACAGATTAGCAAAGGCATATAGCGCATTTGGAAGACTTCACAAAAGAGTCTGGAGTAATAAACACCTAAGGCAAAGCACAAAAATCAGTGTGTATATAGCCATTGTACTGTCTATTCTCCTTTATGGGTCTGAAACATGGGTCACCTATCGCCACCACTTACGACTCCTCAAACACTTTCATCAGCGCTGTATATGCACAATCCTAAATATACACTGGACTGACTATGTGACGAATGTTGCTGTCCTTGAGCAAGCAGAGATGACCAGCATTGAGGCCATGAAACTGAGAACACAGCTGCGCTGGGCAGGGCACGTTTCTAGGATGGAAGACCATCGCCTCCCAAAAATAGTACTCTATGGTGAACTCGCCATGGGTCAGCGTAAGAGGGGCGCTCCAAAAAAGCGATACAAGGACTCCCTGAAGCAACATCTCAGGCTTGGCCAAACTGATCACCAACAATGGTCTGCCCTGGCCCCACATCGGGAGGCATGGAGACGCACTATCCACAATGCTGCAGCCTTATTTGAGAGTTCAAGCCGAACAAGTCTTGAAGAGAAATAACAACGCATAAAGAATCACAACCCAGAAACATCACCCAAGGAGACCTTCTGCTGTGCTTTCTGCAAGCGGACTTGTTTATCTCGGATTGGCCTTTTTAGTCATCAGCGCGCTTGCAGAAAGCGCGGGATGAGTCCTTCCTGAATCTTTGTTTGTGAAGAAAAGCCAGAGAGAAAGAGAGAGAGAATCTTGATACACAGGCCAGCTGCAGTTTGCTCTCACTGCTGGCTCCTGTAGGCTGTTATGTTACACTTTAGCTCTTTACAGTATAAATTTACCATACTGCATGTCCCATAATCTTGACAAAGTAATGAAAAAAATTCATTGCATAAGAGAAGCAGTGAAGACAAAAAGTTAAATTTAATGCTATAGACCTGTAGATCCAGGATGCACAATTTGGGGCCACATCTGGCCTATGTGGTCTGATGAAATACAACTACAAAACCTTGGGAAAATGGGGTTGTTGGTGGTAAACAATGCTTAACTTTTATATAGGGATCCGTATTGGTTTCCTCATAAACCAGAAAGTAAATATTTTATGGTCTAGTTCTTCCTCAGTATGCTATGACCTAGTTTTACTAAATTGTCATTTAGTCTACAAAAGGAAATGAAGTAAGAATATATTGGATAAAATTCTTAATAAGGCATATCTTTATATCAGCTTGTCTCAGCTGAATTAACAGAAGTAACTACAGAACAAAGCTACCTACAGCTATACTTTTCAAAAAGATTGAAGTGAATTGGATATGGATAATTTGTTCCACTGAGAGTTCACATATTCTTATAGCTTTAATTGAGACATGCATCATACTAGAGTGAATTTGGGTGAGTGCATACGTGTCCACTCAAAAGACCTCCTCCCCTCAAAACCAGTAGGATATTCCACCACAAAAGTGTGCATAAAATTGTAAGCTTTTTGTGCACCTGACTGTAGCTTTTAAATAATGCTTGGCACTTTAAGACACTTCTCCAGTATGAATCTGTATTGTTGATGGCTACCCATTAGCTGTTGCACCCCAATGACGTTTTACTTGATTGGGAAATATGATTTTTTTCAGTGAGATGTGCCAAGTGGATCTATGAAGATGAAAGGAACTGAGACTATAGCTAATTGCTGTTTTTATACAGGCCGTTCAGCTGCCGTATTGTTCAAGGATTTGCTGTCAGTGAAAGTATGAGTGTTCTGCCTTTGACGATTGATCTGTAGTGGTTACTCAGTGTGTGGACACTGCCCTTTAACACTATTATAATCTAAATCTTTAGGGTGAGGTCAGAAGAGAAACATGATCCATAGTCATTTACTGGCCAATTTCTGGTTACTGCTCAAGTGGTAGGGTGGTCAGCTTCCTAGCAGATGGTACAGTACTGTCACCCCCACATCACCATGGGCCACATTGGCCTGCAAACCATTGGGCCATCAAAGCAATCCTCAGCACCATAGGGCTTCACTTCGCACACCCCAGATCACCATCATGAAACAGGGATAGTTGCAGTAGTGACAAAGTTCAGCAGCAATATTCTTGAAATGGGGGGATGCAAAGGCCGACCACACATACTCAGGATCACATAACACATTGTTAATCAGTTGAAGTGCCAAGTACAAACATATTTTTAGTGTTTACTTGTGTTTTATAAACTCTTTATTGGTTATATTTGATTTCCTGTTTCCCTCTATTGGATAGGATGTAAGAACAGGAGTTTCAGAATAAGTAATCAGATGTACTGTAATTAAAAAGGATAAAAAAAATGGATATAAGATGAAAAAGGAAGTGCTACAGCAAAGCGACCCAAAAACATGAATTGAGTCACTGCTGAAAGAATGGACCTTTATAAAAGTGCAGCTTCTTACTCCTCAGCATAGTACTTGCTCATAGGTCTGATGGGAAGCCAATGTACGTGACCTTTGGCTGTCTGAGCAGCTATTTGAAATCAATGTGCACATTACAAGCAATAATGAATAATACTAAGATTGTACAATTTCATGCTACCCCTCTAAAAAGTGAACTGAATTACCATTAAATTCATAGAAATGCCAGTGGGCACTGCTGCCACTAAGTCTAGCAGCACCTGATTTCTGATAGGCCTAGAAAAGATCAAACAAGAAAAGAACAGTTGCTTCTTCATATTTCTCCAGAAATTAATGGCTACATAGTGCTTAAATAGCACTTTTTAAAAAATAGACAACTTTATGGGTCCCAAAGAAGTAAATGTTAGGATGCCCCTGTAACCATTCTTTGCTTCCAGTATACCTTTTATGTATTATAGACTAATGATTTTATCACAGGGTTCTCGCCAAAGGGACTCACAACAAAGGTGTCTTGTATGTTTTCAAGTTGTTTCCAACTTACGGTGACCCTATCATGAGGTTTTCTTGGCAAGATTTGTTCAGAGGGGGCTGGATATTGCCTTCTTCTAAGACTGAGCAAGTGTGACTTGCCCCAGGTCAACCAGTGGGTTTCCATTGGCCGAGTGGGGATTTGAGCCTGGATCTTCCACAGTCCTAGTCCAACACTCAAACCACTATACCATGTTGGCTCTCCACAAAGGGGGCAAATCATTTCAACCAGTTGCTTACTTAAAACAGTTTCTTGTTTTATCACATACAGTACACTATTTTTGATTTAAACATCACATATAAATCTTAATAAATCTAAATGAGTCTGAAGGCAACTTTAAAATACTGTTCACTTAAGTCGGTTTTTCCTTTTCCTGCTGTACGAAAGACAGGTTGGATCTCTGTTTGATTCATTGCCTGCCAAGTCATTTTATAAAAACAAGAGTTTCAGAGTCTTTGTATCACAATAAGAACATAGGCAGAAGTACCCGAGATACAGTATTTCAGATTTTCAACACATTTACTTTTAATGGCGAGAAGGTTCTCTTGGAGATTACTGGTCTTGCACAAAGGAATTTAGCTACACACCCTTTCTCATTTAACAAGCAGCACAAATACTGCACTGAAGGTGGAATCTACTTTTCTTTTTTCCTTCTCCCATCCTGTCTGTAATGGTGGATACCCCACACCCAAGTTCTTTACTGAGGAGGTGAAGTAATGGCCTTACCCAGTTCAAAATTATCAAGGGAGTATAAACATGTGAGTTATATGATCCTTTATTGTGCAGTAATTGTGTTACCTGGCCTTATAGCCCCTCCCTATAATATTTCATAATTGGCAATAATATGACACTTCATGAGGTCTAGTAGACTGGGGTAGGTCTGGATTGAGATCACCAGGACCCAAAAGAAGGTGTCATGGAAAACTGGCAGACACACTGAAGATAGGATTAAGCAAAGGTCCTAGTAAATGCCATCGCAAAGGTACGTGCTAATCCTCTCTTGAACACATTGACAATGAGTCATCTATCACAAACAAACAAGTGACCAAAACCACCATTATCCCCAGAAATACTTTCCTCATACTTTCCTATCCCACAATACGGAAGTTGTTATAAACCCATCAATTCTAATATCTCAGCCATTAAAGACAGCGAAGTCATGGTTTCCTTTGTTTAATGGTGAGAAACCCATCTAAGCTTTGTTTCAAAGCTCAAACACCCCTTCAGGACACGAAATAGGGTATAAATATTAGCTTCACACAATAGCCAAGTGTGCCACAGTTGGACACTGTCACTCTGATGGATTGCTGTGCCACCTCAGCTCAAAGTCTTGAGTCTTTTCTGCTACACAAAACGCTACTCTTCAGGACTGGTAATTAACGCCCATACTCCCCATATGTATTACTCTATCCAACCTTTCTACCTTAAATCTTCATTATCCTCATGTGGTTCTTGTGAGTGTGTGTGAATGCTTACATTTTATTTCCAAGAAAAACCATTTTATTTCATTTTAACTCAAGAATTTCTGCAGTTTTACCTCAAGTTACCCAATCTCTTGCAGTCATTCATTTTGGCTATTATAATTCCCCCGATTAATAACAATTTGGTGTCACGAGTGGCTTCCCCATGGACCCCATCAGTTCGGGTAACATCAATAGAATGTAATGGGGCATTCTGATTATTTCTTCTATTTTCACCCTCTATTTTCATACCGCTTCTTCTGTTTTCTTCTGTTTTCTTTTTCTTTTAACCACAAAAGAATCCTTTAAAGAGAGACAGAATAACTGAACAATGCCTTTTGATTGATAGCACTAGAAACTTTCCATCTCCCGAAGCATCCAGTCTCTCTGCATTATAGAATCCTGGAATTTGTATTTTAGTGAGGTACTTAAAATTGTCCACTGAACTACTCAGGTGATGAACTTCAGGGGAATGGATTGACGCTCTCTTGGCAAAGAATTCTAAATATCTTTCCAGATTGCACACTACTAAGCATTCTACCACATTTACAAAGGAATCTAGGATGGAGCCAGACAGTTAATGTATCAAGCATTTTAACTATATGCTGTGACTTTTCTGGTAGTAAACTGCAAAGAACACAATGAGATATACTTTTTAGCACACATAAAGATATGAATCTCACAGAAACATGTTATTTTATTCAAATTCAGATTAATAGGACCTGCAACAAAATACCAGCCATGTCTTACTCAATAATAATCTGTTTCCCTGTCAGCTTTTCGTTTGCCTGCTCAGACAACATTTGGTGTTCACTCTTTGATTGGCTATTATTTTTTAAGTTTTAAAAAATAGTTATTCTTTCAGCACCCCTTGGAGGTACCTCTGCTGATACATCGATGATGCCAGTTTGGCCACATTAGGATAAAATACAACATTAGCCAAAATACAACAAAAAAATTATACAAGAGTGATACCTTTTATTGGCCTCTTGTTAAAGTTTCACTTGTTGCCCCAAAATTCGGTATCTTCAAATCCAGTAAACACATTCAGGGGTAACAACGTTGGCCATACAGCAAAATAGAACAAAATCCACAAAAGAGTGATACCTTTATTGCCCAACCAAAATGCACTGAAATCTCTCAATACCATCCTAACTGACAAAAGAGTATCATCTGAGAAAGAATCTAGGCCTGTGACACTATAACATCTTCACCTTTTTCCTCCTGTATGATTTTTAACATCTTTGCCTAATGAAGCAGCCAGTGAAGCTTCAAAAGTTTACATGATGCATTTTCTGCATTTTGGTTGGCCAATGAAGGTATAACTCTTTTATAGATTTTGTTGTATTTTGTTTAGATTCCTGTTTATCCTAATGTTACCAAATTGGCATCATCGATGTATCAGCAGAGATACCTTCAAGGGGTGTAAAAAGAATAATATTTTTGTTAAAACTTCTTTAAAAAACATATCAAAGAGAGAGCATCAAATATTGCCTGAGCAGGCAGACAAGTAGCCCCAGGTGACTTAGAGGGTCTCTCATTCATTGGGTCACCATAAGCTGAAATCGGCTCAATGGTAGTTAATAACCATCACCATCTTGTTTGATAGTGTTATAAAGCAGTGGGTCTTAACCTATGGTATGCGGACCCCCAGTGGGCCACAATGTCCTCATGGAGGTCTGCAATGGCTTGAAGGCTGTTCAGCCCACCTCCTGTCTGCAGCAGAATGGTCACCTGACAGGAGCCAAGGCAAAAGCAGGCTGGCTGGCTGAGCCTGCGCATTGCCATTCAATCCACCCCAGCCACAAACTTTCAGGAAGAAGCAGGAGAAAAGTCTTCCCTCCCCCTCCAGTTCCTCTGAGGGAAGGCTTCATGGATGGTGTAATTGTATCATCATCATCATCATCATTATAAAGCTGAGGACAAAGGGGGAAATGGTTGGAGAAGAGAGAAACTGGGACATTTGAAAGGCAGCTGAAACAATGGGAGGACAGAAGGATAACTGGGATTGTCCCTACCAAAGCGGGGCAGTTGGAAGGGATGCGTTACCAGCATTGAGGTGTGTGTGTGCTAACATCTGCCATTTGCATGCACTCCCTGGATTAAAATCGTATTTTTGAAATTAGAATGTGAAAGGTATTGCTGTTTTGTACAGTAATTCCCAATCCACCCCAGGGGGAAAAATGTGTAGTAAATTTGTTCTCATACACTGTACTTGTTTATCTTGGATTGGCCTTTTTAGTCATCAGCGCGCTTGCAGAAGGCGCGGGATGAGTCCTTCCTGAATCTTCGTTTGCGAAGAAAAGCCAGAGAGAGAGAGACACTGTATATAGATAGATAGGAAAATGTACTGTACAAACTTGGCGGCTCTCCAAAACAAGAGGGTCAACACCCTATCGGTTGGGGAGAGATTTCTTCCCGCCTGTTCTGAGCTCCAACTGAGGGGGGCCGGGCTGGCGAGGCGGCTGCAAACACCTAACGGGCGACAGCCGAAGGGAGGCCCGCCCTTTTCCTGCCTCTCCCGCCAAGGTTTCTCTTTGGGGGGGCGGGGGGCTCCTTGGACCTGCAGCTGCTTTGCCGCAGCCTGGCAGGAGGTGGGGTTTGCTGGTGCCCGGGCGAAGCGGCGCGGCGGATGCGGGGACTCGGCGGAGGAGGAAGGCGAGGCGTTTGCTGCAGAGGGACTGCGGCGAAGGAAAGGGCGCGGAGCAGCGCCGGTCCCGTTGGCGCGGTGGGCAAACCTCAGGTAATGCAAAAGGCACCGCAACTCCCACCCGCCCGCCCTGCCTTGCGGGGGCTCTCGCTCGCTCGCCCACCTGCCTACTTTTCTAACGTTAATCCAGGTCAGGATGGAGAAGGAAAAGTCCTTCCCCCCTCCCTCCGCCACAGTGCCCGGGCTCTTTCCTTCCTGGAGCGCGCCCCTTGGCTTTTGCGAAGGAGAGCATGTGGGGGCTCAGCCTGGAAGCAGGAAGCCTCCCGGGGTCCCCGGGGTCGAGGGTGGCGGGGATGCCTTCCGTGGGGGGGGGGTGATGCCGTGGGGGGCGGCGGCGGCGGCGGCGGCGGAGGGTCTGGCCCGTCTCTACGCCGGCTGGGGGGGTCTGCGGAGAGTGGGGGGCTCCTGCCCTTTCCCTGGCATCCCTCCCTCCCCCGCTTCCCCCATCGGAGCGCTTCGGCCAGGAGTTCTCCCACTGGCTCACCTCCGAGGCAGGAGATAACTCGGAAATCCCATGTTCCGCACGGTTTAAGGGTGCGTAATGATAGCGGTTTGATCCCTCTTCCCCTTGAGCTGTGGTTCCGAGGCGCGCTCTCTTTCTCTCTCTCTCTCTCTCTCTAGCAGAGAATTCTAACCGAAGGATATCTTCACCAAACTCTAAATCCCAGGATTCTGTAGAATGGCCCCGTGGCGGTGAAAGTGGTAGCAAACTGTTACAATTGTGTTGTAGGTATAGACTCCAGGATGCAGGAATCCCCCTTTCTCCACCCTCTGGCCTTCCTTAAAAGGAGCCGGGTACTATAATCTCTTCTTTATGGCATCACACAAAAACTAATGCTCTTGCTTTACCCTCTGTGCAAGAGTGCCCAGTACTATGTCTTACTATTGGCCATTTCATTGTTTCAGGGCTCTTTCACGCCTCACAGTTACAGCACTTTCATAGAATCATAGAGCTGGAAGAGACCACAAGGGCCATCCAGTCCAACCCCCTGCCATGCAGGAATGCACAATCAAAGCATGCCCGACAGATGGTCATCCAGCCTCTGTTTAAACACCTCCAAAGAAGGAGACTCCACCACACTCTGAGGCAGAGTATGCCACTTCTGAACAGCTCTTACTGTCAGGTTCTTCCTAAAGTTTAGGTGGAATCTCTGTTCCTGGAGTTTGAGTCCATTGCTACATGTCCTAGTCCCTTGAGCCTCAGAAAACAAGCTTGCTCCATCCTCAGTACGACATCCCTTCAGAATTTAATACCACTGTAACTGCCATGGCTACACCCTATGGAATCCTAGTACTGTATTTATCGTTTGGTGAGGTATTAGAACTCCCTTGCTGAGAATTCTAAATAACACTAGAAACTGCACATTCCAAGATTCCATAGGATGGAGCCACAGCAGTGAACAGATATCAAAGTGCTATAATTGCGTAGTGTGGAAGAGACCTCAGCACACATAGCAGAATGTTAGAATTTGGCATTCACAGATTTAAGTATTCACGACTTGAAAATATTCTTTAAAAAATAATAATCCAAAAAACAAACCTTGATTTTGCCATCTTATGTAAGGAACACCATTTTGCTATGCCATTGCATATAATGGGACTTGAGTATTCACAGATTTGGGTATTCACGGGGGTCCTGGAACCAAACCCCAGCGAATGTGAAGGGACAACTGTGTAACATTCTTACCTTTATCACCATCATTTAAAGATTTTGTTATGCTGCTGCTCAGTTGGGAAGGCTCCTAGAGCAGCTTACATACAGTCAATTAAAAAAAATCTTTGCATTCTTACAATTTTTAAAAAATGCAGAGAAAAATAGAATGGGGAGGCAAGGGGACAAATGTAACTATTCAGCAGAGCCGATGGAACTTCTCATCTTTTTCTATTGCGTCTGGGAGAACAGCTGGTGGTTGTGAAACGTGTTTTCCTTTTCTGACTCTCTGTCT
Source organism: Gambelia wislizenii (assembly GCA_030847615.1). Taxonomy (NCBI): domain Eukaryota; kingdom Metazoa; phylum Chordata; class Lepidosauria; order Squamata; family Crotaphytidae; genus Gambelia; species Gambelia wislizenii. The sequence goes on along the minus strand of JAUMIR010000001.1, from coordinate 390,811,511 downwards.
CTCTTTCTCAGTTACACACAGTGTCTCTCAGAGTACCACTACATGAAAATGACTAGTCACGCTTGTTACCATTTTGTAGTTTGCCAGATTTAAGCTGGAAATCTCGGATCTAATAGACATGTGGCGGTTGTTGGGTGGGGGGGGGGCGCGTGCTGAAACATTAAAAAAAAAATCAAACTTTTTTTCCCTGAAGTTGTTTTTCCTGAAGGAAAAAAAAAGAATTATGGAATATTATATTTAAAGAAAATGTATACGGCAAGGTTTTTTTGGGTGTATTTTCCCAAAACTATTTATGAAAGCTATGTAACCAGAAGACTTTTATGTAAGATTATGTGTGCAATCAGATCATTGCAATTTCTGGCCATGGTTATGTCAGTTCTTTTTTATAGGAATGAGTGTTTCATGTCTGACAGTATAGAGGACTTGTTATGTGCCTTTAAGTTGCTTCCAAGGACCTATCACAGGATTTTCTAGAAGAGATAATATAGTTTTCTAGTGCTGATGGTTTCTTCTGTTTTTATTGTTCCCCCCTCCCTGCTCCTCACAAATTGGTAACACCAAAAAGTTCAGACGTTCCTTAGAATTCAAGATCTTGTAGCTCAATTTGTATCAAAAATATATTTTTTTACAAAGTAAATTCCAATTGTAATTATTGTTCTGTATGTACTCTACTTTTAATAGTCCATATATTATTTTTGGCAAAACCAAATTAGACATACAGTAATTAGTTTTATGTTCCTAAAGTAACAAAGTGACTTTCAGTCTATAAAAGGTACTAATATAACAACCCCCCCCTAATTTTTCTGGAAAAAAAATTGGGGGGTGGGCTTTTTATTTTTCCCCCATGACTTGAAAATTTCTGGAAATGTCACATCTTTAGATCTGAAACTTTAAAAGTTGCAATGATGATAATTTTGCCTGAATAACCATGTGCTAACTATAAATTGATTGGGGGGGTGGGGAGAATGCTAGGCCTGTAAATATGTATGGTAAAAATACCATCCCTTTGGGTGGCTGTTTTTTTTCATTCCTGTGGTTTTATCTGGGTCTGGCTGCTCTTGTGATGTCTGATCTGGAGTAACCATTAACCTGTAGGGCCCAGTTTAGGTGCTTCAGTTCGTCCTCCGGGTAGTGGGGTTCGCATATCTTTTTTGCGCAGTCTACCAAAGTTTTTATTGTGCTTCTTTTTTTGTCCTAGGTGATGATTGGAGTTCTTGTGTAGGTATCTGTCCGTGTGTGGGTTTTTTAAAAAAAAAGAAATTAACCTTTTATGAATGACTTAATTCAAAGTGAATTTGATCTCTGTTTTTGATTAAATGTATGAGTGTTGTTGCAATGGACTGCACAGCTGCCCAGCAGGTTAAAAAAAAAATACCCAACAAACCCAACCAGCAACTTGTGGAACCTAATTGTCCTTGAACATTTTTCTACAGTACAGTTAATGAGAAGCAGTTTGGAGTGGAATACTTAGAAACTGGAAACAACTCATAGAATTTAAGTACCTTAGTGTTTATGTTGAAAAGAAGAAACCTTAAGGCAGAATGTAAAGCATCTTTTCTTCCAGCAAAATTCATTGTAGAATCATAGAATTGGAAGAGACCTCAAGGACCATCCAGTCCAAGTGTAATTTTAGGGCATTTTTTTTTTGGTTCAAATAATAGTACAATGCAAAAAAAACCCTTAAAGATTAATATTAAATTAAAACCTGACCTTTTATTGGAATTGATGGATGATCAACTAGTAAGGAGCCATGGAAAAATACTTCAATATATGACAAGAGCTGCAAGAATACTATATGCTCAGGAATGGAAAAGTGATTTAGTACCTGTTAAAGAAGATTGGTTACTAAAATTCAGTGACTCAGCGGAAATGGATAAATGGTCTATTTTGATTAAAGGAAAATCGTTAACAAGATTTATGATTAGACTGACTTTTTGGGGGGAAGTGAGGCTGATTTGATGATTGTTGGTTTTATCAATTAATAAGAGTTAAGTATATAGATGAAGTGTAACTTACATATAAGATAGAGGTTAGAGTTACAATAGAACTGCGAAAAGATAGTTGGAATTAATTTCTTTTATTTTGTTAGTTGTAGTTTTTGTTACATGGTTAGGTAGTTCAAATTTATGCATAAGAATGTGGTAAGTTTAGTGTATAGTTTTTGTACTTAGTACTGTAGTTTGTTTTTGTTATACGTGTGATTCATTTTTTATTTTATGTAGATTTTATCTAATAAAAACTAATTTTAATTTTTTTTAGGGGGGGCATTTTCCTTAATTCCCAAATGTCCTTAAGGTGTGGTATTGTTTTTGTTTACTACAGTACATTGTTCTCTCTCCCCTTTGCTGCCTCCACTGCCTTCCTCACTGGAGCTTTTCCACTCTGTAATAACCAGTGGTGGCTGCAGTTGTGCATTGTATGCAATGTGAAAAACAGCAAAAAACAAGGATTCACAGAAAAAGGAAGCCTGCAAGTCTATGGAGGCTAACAAGTGCAATGTGTGTGGGAAGGAGGGAAGTGTGCTGCAGAGAAGGTAGGAGTGAATGAACAGATGTTGAGAGATGAGAGGAAAGAAGTGAAGGAAGGAATGGAGGGCTCATAACAGAGGCTCGATGGCCATCTGTAGGGGAATGCTTTGATTGTGTATTCCGCAGGGCAGGGGGTTGGATCTTTCAATAATTTTGGTTGACATTTTCTGCACCTTCTTTACGTTTATGATAGCCCTGTTCAGGTACAGTGAAAGCAGCTGTTCTGTCATCCTTAGAATGTATACATATGTACAGTTTGGGGTAGGTTATAGTTCTGATCTACTTGGCAGGGCTGTTGTAACAGTTACTGAGGCAATATATGTGAAAGGAGGAGCGGCTTAGGGAGCTGGGTATGTTTAGCCTGGAGAAGAGAAGGTTAAGAGGGGACATGATAGCCATGTTTAAATATTTGAAGGGACATCGTATTGAGGATGGAGCAAGCTTGTTTTCTGCTACTCCAGAGACTAGGACACAGAGCAATGGACTCAAACTGCAGGAAAAGAGATTCCACCTAAACATTAGGAGGAACTTCCTGACATTAAGAGCTGTTCAACAGTGGAATGCACTGCCTCGTAGTGTGGTGGAATCTCCTTCTTTGGAGATTTTAAACAGAGGCTGGATAGCCATCTGTCGGGTATGCTTTGATTGTGTATTCCACAGGGCAGAGGGTTGGACTAGATGGCCCTTGTGGTTTCTTCTAACTCTGCTTCTATGGCTAGATGAGAGATACAGAAAAAGGAGGAACGGAGAAGAAGGAAGGGAGGGAGAGAGAGAGAGAGGCAGGAAAGAAAGATGGAAAGAGAGACAATGCATAAATGCACGAGTAGGAAGAGTCAGACAACATGCAGTGCTTCTAAACTGAAGATACAGGAAGACATGACTTTTCTGACAATATAGGAGAAGATGATTTTTGGTGAGTCAAAGTGGATGAGAGAGAGAGAGAGAGAGAGACTGAGAATGAGAGAGAAAGATACCAAGGAGGTAGTGAGAGCAGCAGTTGAATGGTAGCCTGACCAAAACAAAACAAAAAACCCCAGGATACATAAAAATCAGGGATTTTATGTAGGTAATACAGTATAATTAATTTTGAACATTTTAGCAAGTATACTTTTGGCCAGAAATAGAGAGTAGTACATTGAAAGGTTTTCTACAGTTTGCATACAGATATGCTAAAGTGGGGAGCATTTTTCTAAGGAACAGCACTAATCTAACTATTATTAAATTAAAAACTACAACTTAATTTAAATACAGTTAAAACAGTGCTGCTTCTTAGAAATTAATAATGGAGGATAAGGAGGAAATTCCAGTGCAGTGTTAATTATTTGAATTATAATGCACCTTGTCCAAAGGGGGAATTAAAAATACTATAGGGGTAGGACTCTTTCACACTGTACAATTGAGCACTTTGATCCCACTTTAATTGCCATCACCACATCCTATGAAATCCTGGGATTCGCAGGCGGGTGGTGAGGCACCAGAGCTCTCTAGTAGAAAATTCTAAATACTTCATGAAACTACAAATCCAAGGATTTCATAAGATGGCATCATGGCATTTTAAGTGATAACAGTTGTCATGTTGCTATAATTGTAAAGTAGGAGCCAATGTAGTGTAGCGGTTTGAGTGTTGGAGTACAATTCTGGAGACCAGGGTTCAAGTCCCCATTTGGCCATGGAAATCCACTGTCTAACACTGGGCAAGTCAGACTCTCTCAGCCCTAGAGAAAGGCAAGGGCAAACCACCTCTGAACAAATCTTGCCAAGAAAGCCCTGTAATAGGTGCATCTTAGGCTCACCATAAGTTAGAAATGACTTGAAAGCACAGAACAACAACAATAATCGTGGAGTATGAAAGAGACTGGCAGAGAAGAAATCATTCATGCATGCAGGTCTCTACCTCATTATTAATTTCAACATCAGGTGTTTAATAAATACAAATTGATAGCACATATTTTACCACATAGCTAGATTATGATTTTTTATTTTTTTTAAAAAAATTGACTTAAATTGAAAAGTTAACTGACTTATCTCTCTTTTTCCAAGTATTGCTGCTATGGCTGCTCCAGACATTAAGGAACAGGTGGAGGGGCAGCTATCATTCACTCTTACCTTAAATAGTATCATACCCTTGTATGGATATGAAACAGCTGGAACCCTTATAACTAAGAAGGGGAAAGTCCTGCTGGTGAAGTAGAATTCTTGCCAGCATCCAATATGTGCAGAGATAAGCTTTACATCTAATATGGAGCAACGTTTTAAGGTAAGACTTGTAGTTTTTCTATATTCCTGTTGGTGTTCATGTAACTATGGGGTCGTTTACATGGCAAAACAATAAATAAATCCTCAACTGATTTGCCCAGAATCCTATTAGTTCATACAAATTTCGGGCCAATGCCAGCATATTCAGAAGGAGGGGTGCCAGAATACCTGCAAGATGCACGATATAAGCTTTTGTTATTTTTACGACTTTTTTGAAAAGTTCTGTAAAGTTGTGCACTATTGGCTGTGTGAATTAGCAGCAACAATTGTGAAGCAGGGGCTCATAACAGAGCTGAGATGCGATTGGTCAGACCTTGGAGGGGCGGGCTTGCAAGGGATGCCTTGCAATACTGCATCTGCCATTTTTTTTAGGATGGACTGGGCAACCCCAGTGCTCTTCCCTTCCCTGTTCGCTGGCTGCAGGGGCAGATAGATAGGCCTACGGGACTGACAGGCCCATAGGCCTGTCTGTCCACGGCTGCTGGCTGTTCCTCCCTGCGCCCCCATCTTCCCCGTTTGCTGGCTGCTGGGGCGAATGGGGAAGGGGGGGCGCAGGGAGGAACAGGCAGCGGCGGTGGACAGACAGGCCTATGGGACTGTGCCGCTGAAACCTCTTCCTCCCTGCGCTTCTCCATTCACCAGCTGAAGGGGGGCCCAGAGCTCTTCACCGCTGCCGCCCTTTCCACCCCAAGTGAGAGATAGGCCTCTGTGACTGTCAGTCATGGAGGCCACGCCACTCCAATGTGAACTGCAAAATCGCTAATTTATCAGGATTTATGGAAATGGCCAAAATCATGTAAACTGCTTGGCTCTGAATCAAAAGGGAGGTAAGTCGGCATTTTCCGCATTAAAAATGGTTGTGTAACTGACCCCTAAGAATGTGGTAATTGTTTTGAATGTGTTATGAAGGTCAAGTGCCTTTTTCAGTTTTGTCTTAGAATCTGTCTCTCTTTCATCTTCCAGAGAGCACATTCAGAAAGCACTTGCCATTTCCTGAGAAATCATGGAAGTCAGTGGAGGAGGAAGGGGACAGGGAAGAAGAACAGCCAAAAGGAAGCACAAAATACTGAGAAGAGCCAGTGTGACTTGGATTATCTGTTTCTCCTTAATATTCTGACTGAGAATAAAATAATTATTCTTTTTTGGTTGGTCTTCTTAAACATAATATATAATGTATGTATGTAAGGTGCTGATTTGTGGGATATGGTGGGTGGGTGGGTGAATGAAGTGGGTCTGACTTTTAATCCATATTTTTACATAAAGGTTTTTGTTTCCTGCATCCTTCCTGTGTGTGTGTCTTTCTTTCTAACCTCACTTATTTGTTTTCATTGGGTGGATAGGAAAGAAATAGGGTTTACTAAAGTCATGTGGTTATTTTGTTCTCTCCCAAGCTCAAAATGGAGGTAAGAAGGGTGAAGTAAAATAGTGGAGGGGATTTTTCCACATGTATTCCTGTAAGATTTTCAGTGTAATGTACATTTAAATGCCAAATCAAAACATAGCACAATCATGATAATGCATTTCTGTGTTGCCTTTGCTCAGAAATGTAGCATAATACTGTACAGTGAAAATGTTAAGAATTAGCATGTGCACGATTAGCTGATTTTCTGACGTCTAAGTCAAGGGTGGGCAAATTGTGGTCTTCCTGATTTCCTGAGTCTATCCCAGTGTCCGATCTCTACCCATGGTAGAGGAGTTGCAGTCCAAAAATATCTCAAGGAGCACAAGTTGGCTATGCTACTAACCTACTAGGTTACAGTAGGTTACCTACTAGGTTACAGTAGGTTTAGATGGGAGATTTTGATTGGAAAATCAGTCCATGGGGCAACCCCTCTGCAGAGACTATGGCCTTTGTTTCATGTATATATTTTTTATTTCTAGACTCAGAAGGCAACATGGACAAAATAAACTGCATTCTGCTTACTGTCTTCATTATTGTAACAGTATCCTGCAATTATGGTAGGTATCCCACTGTTTTTTTCATTGATTCTGAAGAAAGTAGATCAGTTGAACAGTTAACCCTAGTATGTTGCATTTTTGAGGGGAACATGTAGACATGTGTTGTTTTTCTCTTGTTCAGGTAATTTACCCTAGCCTTCTTGAACTGACAGTGCTGTTCAGTTTGAGAACCAGATATTGAGAATGTTTTAATTGATTGTTTTAATTGATTATGTAAAGTTAGTATATTGTATTAACATTTGCATTTTATTCTGTTTTTTTTAATATTCTTGTCTGTTGTATAAATCTGTGCACTATAAATAGATCTAGAAAGAAGTATAGAAATAGAGGTGATGGTGATATATAGAAATGCCCAGATGGCATACAAGAGACATTTGTCCAGACAGGATTAAAAAGATGAAGAGAGTCTGGAGCAGTCCCTGAATGATATGTGACTGCTATTGTTGCTATCTGCCATCATGTTTTCTTCAACTTATGGTGACCCAATGACTGAGAGTCCTCTAAGAAACTGTTATTAAGAGCCCTACAAACTCAGGGCTGTGGCTTCCTTGACTGAATCAATCCACTGTAATGTAGCCTTCCTCTTTTCATACTCCCTTCGACTTTGCCAAACTAGGTGGGCCTGACTCCACCGATTTCTTAGGGCCTGTTTTCACTGCAGAAACAAAGCAGTTTCACACCACCTTATCCACCATTGTTCTGTCCTATAGAATCCTGGTATTTGTAGTTTTGTGAGGTATTGAGCCTTTTTTGTCAGAAAACTCTGGTGCCTCACCAAACTACCAAAAAAAAAGAGAGAGAGAGAGAGAGAGAGAGAGGAAGAGATTTATATGTTTTTAGGAGGAGAAAGCATAGCCAAAGCAAGATGAAGCTATTCTCATCATTTTAAGTGCTATGGATTTTTGTATCTGATTATTAAGAAAAATATAACAGGATTTTAGTGAGCTTGCATAGCACACATGGGCAGGCTGTGAGGTCTTCAGTTCAGACTCTGGCTACAGCCATAAACTCATCAGGTGGCTTTAAGAGAGCACCTGAGGTGGAGCCCTGCTGGGTTACACAAAGGCTAATGTAGTCCAGCATTCTGTTCACACACTGGCCAACCACAACCAGCTGTTTGTGGGAAGACCACAAGGAAGACATGAGCGCAATTGCACCCACCTGATGGTATAGCTGTTCTTTATGGTCCTATCCTCCATCTTTTAAAGCTTTCCAGCTTGGTGACCACCTTGTTGCACATTTTAACTCTTGTCCTGTGAGAAAGTGCTTCCTTTCATCTGTCTGGTGCCTCCTACGGTTCAGCTTCTATCAGTGATTCTGGGTGTGTAATATTAGAAGGAGAAAAAAGTATCTCCTTTTCACTCTCTCCATACCAGGCATAATTTTATACACCTTATTTTTAAAACTAAAAAAACCCAAAACCCTAATGTCGTACCATTTCTTTGTCATGAAATTTATCCCTCAATAATTTTGGTTAATATTTTCTGCACCTTCTTTACCTTTACGATATCCCTTTTCAGGTGCAGTGAAAGCAGCTGTTCTGTCATCCTTAGAATGTATACATATGTACAGTTTGGGTTAGGTTATAGTTCTGATTTACATACCTGGCAGGGCTGTTGTAACAGTTACTGAGGCAATGTATGGGAAACAAATGACCATTCATGCTATATCAGCGTTACATTCACACAATGTCCTCTATTTTTCAGGCTATGCACTGCGATGTTATAACTGTGAACAAAGCCCCTTCCTGTGTAGGATGAATGTCACCTGCCGTGAGGACGAAGATGCCTGCTTACAAATCAGATTTGGTATGTAGAGTACAAAAGAGCAAAACTGGTGCTAGTCTACTTACAGGCTTATACATGTTCTATCAGAAGTGAAATCCCATTGAGTTCAATAGGCCTTACTCCCATGTATTGCTCATTTTAAAAATTTATTACCCAATTTTCATTAGAAAAATAATCTCAAAATGAGGAATTATGGCCAGAATTCTGCATGTGCTACTTAATTACGTAGCTACCTTAGTTGCTTAGCTAAGTAAAGTCTCCTAGCCCATCCAACCCTACTTTACTGGGTATCAGCTGTGCAGAGAGAATTGGTTCTATTCTGATGGGGATCTGGGCCCAGACAGATGATGTTTCCACACACACCCTCCCGCCAGCCAGCAGGGTTGCAACAAGGGTCCTGTCTCTGATTTTTGCAGGCTCACTGGCTGGTGGGAGGGGGTGGAAACATCATCCGTGTACCGATCACCAGCAAAATTGACCGCCTTCTCTCCACATATCTGGTGCCTAGTAAACCCGGTCTGGAGGGGCAGTACTGTCATGGCAATAGTGTGCCATGATTGTGACTACGTAGGGACCATGATTACCACTCTGCTATGGATGCATGGCTTGTCTGATCCTTAATTCTGGTCTGTATCAATAAACCACACTTGAATTGTTTAATCAGTCAGTAAATAATAAAATGAGAATGCAAGTGTATACAGCTGAATAACATTTTGGTAAATACAGCAACACCTGTTGAGCCCCAAGCTTGCAGGAATAAATGGATCTTCATCTGGAGTTTATAAGCCTCAGCAGCACTAATCATGTCTGTGGAGCAAGATAATTCCACAGGGTTGGGATACTTGCATCAAGAATACTCATTCCCAAGTAGTTTAAGGTATCAAGGTCCTAAGCCGAGGTGAGCAACTTTTGGACCATCAGATGATGTTGGACTGCAAATGTCATCAGCCTTAGCCTACATACAGTAGCTAATGGTGAGAAATGTTGGGAGTGGCAGTCCAGCAAGATCTGATGGCATCCAATGCAACTCTTTTAGTGTGTTGTGTTCCTGGTAGACCAGCTGTGGGCAACATGGATTTGTGGCCCCTGAAGCTTCACAAGACCCCTCCCCCCTTTATTATTTTTCTAGCAATTTTTCACTCCCTCAAATGCCCGAAATAGATCAAAACTGCTTCACCAGACAGGTTTTCCTCACATCCCTCAAGCCTCTCACATATCCTATACTCTTTATAAGAAGAATCCCAAATTTGGACAATTGGCCAAAAATGAAACTGGAAATGAAATGGGAGTGCAAGATTGAAAAATGACCCCCACCCCTGCTGCAGTTGCTCTCCTTGGTGGTAGATTCTCACACTTAGCAGCTAGCTATGGCCTTTTGCAGTAGCCGTAGCTCCAGACCAGGCTCAAAAACAGCCTAAGATGGTTTACTTTGCAATAAACCGACTTCGAGATTCCCAGTGCATGAGCCACAGTGTTTGGCTATGCAGAAACATGAGACCAACCATGTATGTAAGTGCATGATCCAAAAGACCCAGGCAGGGTTGGTATTACCAGTATATTGAGAGGCAAAGATCCATTTCCAAACAAACCATATTTATGATTATAACAGAAAAGCACGATGAATAAATACTCAGGTGCCTCTGCTCTGCTATGAGAGGCATCTCTTTTAACTTAAAGCAAAATTATACGTGGCACCATTCATGCAATGAGCAGTTGGATGAGTGGCTTTTTAAGTATTAGTGCAGATGAAGGGGAGAGGTAAGCCAGATCCTGGCATGGGAGGAGAGAGCTTTAACCTTTTGCTCCATCCCACTATGGTCCCAGTTTGGATCTTCACTAGATACAGATTTCTGCAGCAAAACTGGGGAATGCACAGCATGCATAAGCCATTATACATTATCTTTCTTTTTTTTTTCTGCCTTGGATGCAAAGTTTCTAGGAGTAGGACGCTGTTTACATGATACTTCCAGTGGAGAAAAGAAAGAGAGATGATTTCCACCAATTCTTTGTTTTCTCTGAAATGATGCTTCAGAAAGTTAGGACTAGAGGCTTTCCAGAATACAAGTTGCACTCCTGTCCAAACAGTGTCCAGGCAACCAGCCAAAGGCTGATTACTACACAGCTGATAGCAGAGGCACAGCACAGTCAAGCTAATTACAGGCAAAGGAATCAAGGCAGGATGAAGTCAATCACTTAACTTTACTAGCAAGCAAAACACACGTCCACAAGCAAAGTCCAATATACAAGATTCAGGATAGTCCAGCAGAATCCAGGCCAAGCAAACAGATTCCAGAGTAAATAAACACAGTCCAGATCAAACACAGCAAGCTGGAACACAACAGGTACTCAGGTAGGTCAGATACTCTCTGACAACTCCTGGAGAGCAGCGCTGCATATTTATAGAATAGCAGCTAAGACAGCTGCTGCTTAACTAACTGCTGCTTCCTATAAATATGCTGAGACTGCCTCAAGCTCTCCTTTTGTTGTCTCCATTCTTTGAAGGTAGGTATAGGTAAGTTGCCCTCTGTATCTGAAGGGGCAGGACCCTCTGACAGAGCTGGTACTGCACTATTGTTTGTGTCTGAGGCCTGTGGCTCTGGAACATCCTCCTACTCTGGTTCAACAGGTCTTGGCATGTCCACTGCTTGACTCTCTGAGTCAGAGTTCATTTCCAAGTTCTGGAAGCAAGGAATGATACCCCCATATCTGTGGAACAAATATCTGTGGTTTCAGTTATCTGTGGCTGAAAAAATAGGACACATACCATAGAGTCATGCTGGAAAATGCCTAGAAAGGTGTCCTTTCTAGAAATCACTAGGTCCTCCAATGCAACTGTATGGTATGTTTGTATCAGAAGCCTTTTATTTTAATAGGGTTTGCTATTGTCCACAGTTTCATTTATAAACAGTCCGAGAACGTATCCCCTGCGGATGCAGGGGGCAACATGTAGTACAGAAAGAGGTTATGGGGAAAGTGAAAATTGGCTTCACTAATTTCCTCCAGTAGAAACCCCAACAGCTGGATTTCAGACCTTTCTGGGGATAAAAGGAGCTCTTCCACTCACACAAGGGCAGCTTGGAATCAATATCTTGAAAAAGTTACTTAGGTTATGGTGCTTGCTATTAATTTTTATGAGTAATCATGTTACCATAATGATCAAGTAGCATATTTATTATAGCCAACCTGACACTGTTATTTTAAAAAAATAAAGAAATTACTAGAAAATATTCAAAAACCCCAGTGGCCCCCATAATAACATTTTTGCAATAATGAGTAAACATTACTCATCATGCCAAAATTTAATATAAATGTAATTTTTGTTAGAATGTAAAAAAAAAAAATGTTGAGCCTTGTTAGTTAAAAAAAAAGACAATACATTGTGTCATTTCTAAATTCCAAACTCTGTTGCAATCCAGACCATTGTCCAAGAGGAATATTCCCATTTTTGCATGATACAGAGCTGATGTTGCAAAATGTGGTCATGTTTTTAAAGTGTCATATTGAACAATCTTTCACATTTGTAGGGTGGAATGTGTGGCCAATATTGTTTAACTTGGAGCTTCTCTACACAGGCTAAATACCCTGTCTTGCCCCCATCTCAGAGCCCTGCAGTCCATATGATGCAGGGCCAGGGCTGGTAATAATCTGAATATCCTGTACTGTGAATACTTTAGGTTGAGTTAGGTTACATTGACCTGAGATAAACATATGGGACCTCCAAAATAAAGCATTGCAGGGGCCCCCCAAATTCCTTAAACCGATCCTGTGCAGAGCATTTGCCCCATTCTGCCCCCAGGCAGTCCTCACCACCCCCAGGGCAGATACGGGGCTGAGATGGGGAAGGCAGGGTAGGCCCTGTTAAAGTGTTATATAATAATACCCAGTTAACTCTGTTATAGGCAGCCAAAACCCATATAAGGTCCCGTGCTGCCACCGCCATCTCCCTGGCTTTCCTGGAAGCCACGCAGGGCTTCCTCAGCATGTGACCAAGGCTGGTCATATGCAGGGGGCCTTCAGTCACATGCTCCTGCCTCCAAGTCAGCAAAGAAGATGGTGGCAGTGGCTGCAGTGACGGGCAAGTGTTCTTGTTTGGTCTCCGGCCCCTTTTGTTGAGGTAACGGGCAAACAGGCCAGCTGCTCAGCCAGGATATGCTGGCAGGCAGCTGGCGCATCCTGGCTGGTGTAGATGAGCCCCTGCTCATTTAAAAGGCTACCTTCCATTCTAAATTCCATACAAAGCAAAAAAAGTGTCAGAGCTATCAAGCTTTCAATTTCTAATTTGAGTATTTCAATTTTTTTAACAGTACATTTGAGAACCTATAGCTGTTGGAAAACGTCACGATGCACTACACGTGAAGTTGCTGATCACTTTAATGCTGACAGTTTTAGATTCCTTTGCTGCCACAGAGATTTCTGCAACAAGGCTCCAAGCATCTTGTTCAGTACAGCTCCCCTTGGTATTTCTGCAGTGACTGCGATTTGGATGAAGTATCTGTAATATGGAGATTAAAAGAAACGTGTTCTCTGTGTAGCACATCCACCCATCCACACTTTTGAGTTGGTACATCTGCTGCAATTATTTGGAGAAGGGTCATATTGCCTTCAAAAGAAAAAGGTAAAGATATACAGTATTAGAGACCAAGAGAAAAAAGACTGACACATTAAATCCCACTTTTTTTAAAAAAAGTAGCACGTAACTTTTTAAATACTCAAGCAAACTAGAATAGGCACTCTTGAATACAAAGAGCTTATTTTCTACCAAATATTCTTAGCTAGTGTTGTTCTAATACAGTTTGAAAACTGGCCAGTCTCAGATCTTGGAAGCAATTCATTGAAAATAATTAATTATGCTAATTTGTAGTTTCAACACATTTTGAAGGTCGTTATTTTAATTATCAACAGCTTACCAATTATTTCAAAGTAATATTTAACTTTTTTCACTATTTTAATTTGATACTGGCCATTTTCAATAATTTTAAATGGATTTTTAAATTGTAATGATTAACAAATGATCTATCATATTAATCTTTTAAAAATTTCCTTAACAGTTTGAAGTTAATGTGTTAGTGCTAGCGCTAACATTTACAAACTCTCTCCCACCTCTGTGGGGCTTAGACAGAGGGTTGGTTCGTAGCTGTTATGGAGCCATTTAAAGCGGGTTCCTCCTATGACAGCTTGCGCCATATACAGTGATAGAAACAAACCAATATGGCAGTCTTCTCTGTGCTACCAGTAACCAGTGTTTGCAATGGTAGGAAAAGGAATGTTCATTGTATATGATAAGCCACCACAAAGGGATGGATTTTGACATACAGTTAACTACCACAAAACTACCTTTTGTTTAAAGCAAACTCTTCTTCATGCAGGAGTGAAAATCATGTTTCCAGAGGTTATTGGGCTGTAGCTCCCAGCATTCCTCACTATTGACTATGCTAGTTATGACTGCTGGGCATTGTAGTTCAACATCTGGAGGGTCATATGATTCCCTTCCCTGACTTAATGGCCATGATCAAAGATGAGGTAACAATAATATGTCATCCAGAATGGTTGTATCCAAATCTAACTAATGTAGATAAACATCTGGAATGGTGGGAATCAGTTACATTCTAAAGCACAATAACTGAGTTTCATGGTACTATGTGTAGGATTCTTGCTGATTACCATGTAGCATAAAGCTGATACAAGAAGAGCCTGGATGGATCATACTGAAGGCCTATGCTGTCCAGCATTCCCACAGTGCCAATCAGATGCCTGTGAGAAGCTCATAAGCAGGAAATGAGTGCAGCAGCACCTTCCTGCACATGTTCCCCAACAACTAGATCTGTCTAATCTCATTTTAAAGCCATTCAAGTTGATGAGCATCACTTCATCGTGGGGTAGTGAATTCTACAATTCAACTTTGCACTGTGCAAAGAGCTGATGCAGTCCTATAGTATAGACAGGGACACCCACCACCACCATGACCACAGCAGCCTCACCCCTCTTCTAGTTACACTCCAACAAATTACTTGTTTCACTTAGCAGGTGTAGTGCACCCATTGCCATGATTGCTTCCTGGTCCACTTCTTCTTCATTGTGCCCTGGAAACTCCAGGACTTCCTGGCCAAGAGTGACTATGTGCATGGAGTACCCATCCTCAATACATTCCCCATACTCAACTATGAGACAGGCAGTGATGCACAGCATCCAGGAAGAATGCTCTGCCTTATTACAAAACACAGTCCTGATCTGTTTTTTCCCCATACATACTCAGGACTTGGCTTTTTATTCTGAAAATGGGCATCTATGCTGGATTCTCCTTACCAATTGATTTCTTTAAAATGTCATGCATTTTGCAATCCATCAGAACAGGTCCTCCTTTTGGCCTTGGTCACATTAAAAATAGCAGCACTGCCTATGCATGATGAGAGGATGGCTGGAGCTCCATTTTCAAGGTTCTGACAGTTTGACAGGTTTTGAAAAGAAAACAAGCGGTGAAAGAAAAGCTTGAGTGGCTTGGCTGGAGAAACTCAAGCACTTGGGGAAGGCTTAACCATAAGAGAGCAAGGAGGGAAGTTTCAGAGTGAGTAGGGACAGGAGCAGCTGGGTGCATGAAGCTAATTGCTAGATTTATGTCTGGTGATCACCTATTGGTTTTTATTCCTGGCGCAGCAGTCAGAGGGAACATCATTAGCAAAGTTTGATCCTGCTATTTGTAACTAATTCAGTCCTGCTTACCTCTGAGGAGATGTGCAGACAGGCCTGGAAGTAATAAGTTCTTCCGCTAAGGAACTTTGGAAAGTTACTTGCAAGAGGAATGAATGTAATAATATATGCTGAACCCACCCCTGAGTGGTGATAGGATGATGCACAGGGCCCTTTGCAATATTCTGGTCCAGAGGGCATTCTTAAGGACATATTATATGAAAAAGAAGATCAGAGTTCCTCATCTACAGTTCATTGAGACTGATAACATCTGGACCTGGTGACTAGTTTGATTTGAATTTTAAATGAAGATCAGAACATGAGATTATAATCTTGTCACCCATATTTCTCCCACTGCCTTGGAATCCTCATGATTCCATGTAGGCCCAACTTCTGCAATGAAAATACAAAGAATTCATTCCACTTATCTGCAGTCTCCTTATTCTCCTTTAGCTCTCCCTTAATTTTCTCCTTCAATCAGTAGCTGTGGCGTCACTAAGGCTGGTGTCACCCTTCCCCCGGATAGTGTCAACTGGTGTGGTTTGGTCTCTCTGCACCTCCCTAGTGCTGCCACTGCTCAGTAGCAGTGACCCAAGGGGCCAGCAAAATATCTGATTTACCTAATAAAACGACTAGCACAGACAGTATTTCCAAGGATTTATTATTGACAGAGAACAGTTTGTTAGTAGTGCAGCAGAGGAAAATAAAAGTATAGCTGAGTACAGCTGAACTCCTGTCCTACATATATCAAAATAAAGGTGTCCAATAGAACAGAATCCAGAGCCAAAATAATATATGTAAAATATGTATATGTAAAAATGAAGGCATGAAAAGCTGAAATTGTTAGACTAATTAGTGGGCTGCTGACTGTGTCCTTGAAGAACTCGGAAAGTGGAAGGTTTCGAAGGCCATATACTGCTCATGCTCACAGAGAATGGCGCGTTCTTCCTTAGTAAGACAGACTTTTAGGATTTCTTTACATCTTGAATGTTCAAATTGCCCACTACTACAATCCTCCACTCACTTTCCCTAGAGACTTATTCTCAGCATGAGGATGTTTGCTCATCCCGAATGGGTGACCGCTTTTTAATGGACTGTTTCTCTTTTCCTAGCAGTAATGTTCTCCTTCCCAAAATTCTTCATTCTCCAAAATAACAGAGGAATTGTCATTGTGAGAGTAGAACACCACTGTGGTTTCATTAAAGCATTGTCTCCCAACTTCATTGTCCCCTCAGAGTAACATAGGAAGCTCTCTTATACTGAGTTAGACACTTCATTCTTCTAGTCCAGAGTTTCAAGGAGGATTCTTTCATGGCCCTACTTGAATATCCCTGGTGTTCTCTGTTGGTCTTTTGTCCAAGTACTAACCAGGCCGGACTCTGTTTAGCTTCCACAATCTGACAATATCGGATACATTCAAAATGGTAGGGGCAATCTAAGGATGTCATTGCCTTAAGTACACATCCATGAATTCCATCAAGGAGGCAGATAGCTGTATGAGTGGCTTTCTGTCCTAACTGCCACCTACTACTATTTGAACATCAGCTAACTGATCCTTAGCACACACTAATTATCTCTTATATTAATGGGATTTAATTCAGAATTGTAGCCAAATAATTTTTTGCTTTTTATCTTTTTCTGGAGTTTAGCATGAAAGACTTTGCCTAACAAGCAGAGGCTATTTTACTATACTTGGCAGTGTGAAAAGCATTACTTAATGGTGTTCTGTAAATGACAGGACAGAACCTGTCATTCAGAACATCTGCATGGTGGCCTATAGTTAATATTTGGTGTTGTTAATGGCTAATCAAGGAATGGACATACTCTCTTTTTTGAAGTTCTTGCCATGTTTATACAATTACCAGTATCTAGGTAGCATTGCAGTGGACTATATATAAATATAAATAATGCTTACCCTGTTGTGTCTTAAAGGCTTGTGAGAGAGCACTAGCTTTTAATTCCTGATATTGTACTACGTGAGGGAGTAGAATAGACAACAGCGACTTTTTGCAGTATTTGAAATTACTGTAATCTTTCATCTGCCTTCCAGGATCACACATTGCTAAGTTTCTCAGTATCTATTTATATTTTCATGTGGTATGGGCTAGTTGTGGGGGAAATTAAAAATCCCCCCCAAATACTTTAGCTGCTGATAATCTTCAGAGTCACTATCATCAAAGAGTACTGTTAAGCTACCACTGATTTACAACGGTCATGAACAGGAAAAGAAATGCCACTTTTTCCATTGTACACCTTGCTTGTATGGTCAGAACAATTTTATTAAGCATTCTAATAAATGGTTAAAGCACTTTAAATTTAACTGATTATGATCCACACATACATATATGTATATGTAAAATATATTATATATATATTATATTAATATATGTATGAAAATAAAACTGTTCCTGTGTTATGTGCAGTTATTTAGGAATAAAAAACAGAGAGGTTGGATCCTTGGCCGTGCTGGCTAGGAATTCTGGGCACTATAGCCACAAAAGGTAACTTTCTGAAACTCTGCACTGAGGCAGGTCATTGGTCCATCTACATCTTATTGTTTACACTCAGTAGTGATGGCTTTTGCCAGGGGTTTCAACAGCACTTTTCCATCACTCTCTGGAGATGCCAGGGACTAGACCTGGGATATTCTACATCCAAAGCATGTGTTCAGCTGCCCCCACTCTCCTGAAGATGTATTCTGTTTATGATTGCCAGGTAGCCCTCATTGTAAGGGATGTCCCTTATTTGAGGGCCAGAAAGCTTGTCACTTACAGGACTGGCAGGCATCCCTTATTATAATGGATAGCCCCTATTTGGAGGTTGGAAAGCTTTTCTTTTTATTTAAGTGGAACAACAAAAAAATTCCTGTATTTTGGATTTTTGGATCATACAATTTTTGAATGTGGACAACATATTAATCTTATAGAGAAATACCTGGCTAAGTTAATTGAAATAATTACTTTCATTTGGCATTTAGGTAGGACACAAGTTTGTTAATAGTTGCTCCCTGATTGTCACCCTACAGGTCATGCATCTTAACTGTCCCTTCTTGCTATTTTGAAAACCTGGCAAAACAAGCTCTATTGAAACAGAGAAGCTAGGGGCAGAATTTCTCATCAACCAAAATCCTAGACCAGGGAGAGATGGCATAAAGTCCACCCAAGAGGGATTATGACACATCTCTGCCACCACTAGTCCCCAAACCTCAGCCCCCTCTCCCCACATGGCCTTTTATAGGCCAGTGGAGAGCAGTAGGGGAGATGTCTAGCTGCGTTCCTGTAGCTGGACCCACAGCAATGATGTTATCGTCTAGAAGCTCTGTAGGATTCCTGGGAGGTCATGGATGATGTCTGTTGCCATGCGTTCAGCTATAGAACACAGATGGATGCTTCTCCGCCACTGCCATCTTAGCTCTCCAGTGGCCAGTAAAGAGCCATGTTTGAGAAGCTGCAGCAAGTAAAAGATGGGGAGTGGTCATTGTTGTGAGGTTAGTAGAGAATTCTATCTCTTCAATGATTAAAAAAAAAACTTAGTGCATGATTAATAGGATGCCAGCCATCATTTCTATTTACAGTCAGTAGACTATTAATGAAGGAAGACATAAGCAACTCATTGTGAAGTTGCAGCATTTCCCCACCCCCCTGAAGTCAGCAGTTTGACTTTATGTATATGAAGTCTTGTGGCATTCAAATACTATTTGAAAGGAATAAGGAGAGCTATACTTCAGTCAACAAAGTAGATATCTTCCTGGGCATTACTGGCTACAGGGAACACACAACTCCCTTGTTGCAACAGCACTGGCTGCCAGTTTGTTTCGGGGCACAATTAAAAGTACTGGTTTTGACCTATAAAGCTCTATATGGCTCAGGTCCAGGTTATTGGAAAGATTGTATTCTCTCTTACAAACCAGCCCATGCTTTGAGATCTGAAGACTGCCTTCACTCTCTCCCACTACCTTCACACATACATCTGGTGGGAACATTGGAGAGGGCCTTCTCAGTGGCTGCCCCCAGACTCTAGGACTCCCTTTCCAGAGAAGTTAGGTTGGCACCTTCCCTATCTTCTTGTCTATCTTCTTCCCTATTTTACTTGTCTGTGAAAAGACTTCTATTTAGACAGGCACTTGATGATTGACTATATAAGGTCCATCCCACCAAAATAATGTACTGGATCTTGCTAATTGTTTTGCTGGTGTATGTGTGCGTACTTATATCACAAGCCCTAGCCAGCATAGCCAATGGTTAGAGATAATGGGAGTTGCAGTCCAGTCACAGGTCACCTACTGTTGGGGCTCAGCTAGATGGGAGGAAATACAATGGTGGGACATGCATTATCTACAATTTGCAGCAGCTCCCTGTTGTCTCCACAGTTCCCTCCACCCCAAAAGTTGCCAGCAAAGTGATACGCAGCAAGGTTCAGACCCCACCCCACAAATCAAGATGGCAGCTGTGAGTACAGGCCGCTATTCCCCATGCCAAAAATAGTTGCTGCACAATTTTTTTAAACTCTTTCATTAAAGGGGAGGAAGTAAGAACTTCCACTTGAAAAAAATATTTGCCCCACCCCTGTGCAGTGCACACAGTGCACACTTGAGCTCTAGGCAAACCTTCACTTCCTGCCAAGTAAGAGGAAAGCCCACCCCTGCTTGCACCGTGGAGCAATCTCCTTTCAACTTCCTCCAGGCTCTGAATGCACAGCCCTGTGAATTGGTTGTTCGGAATACTGGTAATGCGCAGTGCTACACCATAAAAAAAAACCTTTGCATAAAACCACAAAGTTCCCTAACATGCAATAAACAGTTTTTTGTGTGTGGGTTGTTTTTTTTTTTTTTGTTTGTTTGTTTGTTTTTTTGCCCCTCTCCCTCTGAAAATGCTGACTCTCCAGCACAACTCATTGAAACAACAGGTATTTCTTGCAAATTCTATGAGGGGTATTTTCATCGTTTAGACAACCCCCTGGACTAAAGAGAAGTAGCATGTATATAACAAATATTTTGTATTTTAAAAGTCATGAGTAGGACTGAAATAACTGACAAATGCACTTACTCTGACAATCTCTTGGTCAGGCAAACCTCAGTCCAGTGGCTGGTGGCCTATAAAGTCTGTGGCCATTTCTAGTGATATAATCACATAGAGGTTATAGGGGAAAGGTGAGAGTTGTGAGGCAGGGTTGAGGAAGGGCTTCCACAATATCCTGTCCCTCCCATGTGGTTTCTGTGTGCCACAGAATAGAACCACTATGCTTCTTCATCAACATCACATGCAGGACAGACATGGAATCCCAACCTATTCCAATGGTCCTTTCATGCCATCAGCAACTCTACAAACAGGCCCCTTTCCCACAGATGAGCATATATTATTTATGGCCAGTGCTTGAGAAAGTTACTTTATTGATTACAACTCCCAGAATCTCATATGGGCTAGTGGACTCTGGGACTTGTGCAAAACATGACTTTTCTAAGCTTTGCTTTCGGCACTATGTGTATTAAAAGAGTGTATATGGTTGGTGAATGACCAGGAGGAAAACATCAGTTGGTCATTTACCTTACTCTGTCATAGCAATAGAAAGAGTCAATAGTTAAAGGGTACAGGAAAAGCAAAGATAGCCAAGATGGCCATTAAAAAAAAATCACCAATCTATATTAGGATAATGAGGCCTGCTTGAAGATCACAAATATGCAGGGTTTTGAGATCTTCAGATCCTTGGACAAGAAACCACAAAAAGCATTTTGAGAAAGGAAGGAGGAGCCAGTGGTGATGAAGTCATGGTCTTAAGATAAAATGTAAAGGAAGGTGCAGACATTCAAATTACATTCAAAATGTAAAGGAAGGTGCAGACATTTCCACCAGGGTGGGCAATTATTTCCTCAATGTTTGTTCCCTACAACTTCCATAATCTTTTACCAGAGAATGCATTAGCTATGGCTGAAGAGAGCTGTTTTCCAACAACATCTACAGGGTCAGATGCTACCCATCTCTACTCTAGAAGTTGATACTAATGCTCTAGCAATCAGTGCCATGCCATGCAGTTTCAGTTTGTAGTGAAAATTACCTAGACGTGCCCGTAGAGCTGGTGGAATAAAGAAACCAAAAAAAGTTGCTGTTGCATTTTGAAAATATAAAACTCAGCTGTTACTTGAATTGTATCTTGGATGAAAAAGTTAGCACATGATAAAATAAACTACTGGTAGATAGTCTTTATATTGAAGAAGCTAGATTTTCCTTAGCCTTTAAAGGATAAATTAGTGAAACTTCTCATTAATCAAGATAACCACCTGCCTTTGGCATCAGAATGGAATGGCATGGTTGCTTTTTTGTAGTCCATTTTAAAGAGCCAGTTGTTTCTAAAAAGAAAACAACTCTGAAGAGCAAGATTAAAAAAAAAAGATTTATGAAAATGTTTTTATTTATATAGTGCCATCAATATGACTGTAAAAAACCTTAAATAAAGAATCAACAAGCAGTGACAACATATTGATCTTTGTTCCAAAGCAACAGACTGATTAGTTACAGATAGAAGAACAGCAACCACAGAATACTTCAAGTCTTGTGGCTGCATGTCATCTACCACTTAGAAGACCCCACTTATTCCCCATGTTTACCATTTGGCAAGTTGGTCTTTTAATTTCTTCTAATTCATTTAACTATTAACTATTGTATATTGGTCTGGTACCATGATAACACTGAACTATTCTTGTATGTCAAAGTTGTTCATTATTACACACTTCTTGTAGCACTGATCTCCAGAAAAGCCATCTGTTGCCATATTTCTCTGTTCCCAAGGATGCATCTGGGTTAATTTTAATTTAATTAATTTAATTTAATGTGTTAATTTTTTAAGATTTCCCTATTTTCTTTCTTTCTTTCTTTTTTTAGCCTCCTAGTAGGTTTTTCTGATCCTTAGGGCATTAAAAGTAGGACCCCAGCGACCATTTTGGATTACCATTCCCAGAATTTCCAAGCCAACATGGTCATTGGCTTGGAGATTTTGGAAGTAATAGTCCAAAAAAGTAACTTTTTCCATCACCGCACCAGAGACTTAAACTGTTTTAGCAGTCACCAACTGGGAAATGTATCTGGCACTGCCCAGACTTACATAGATGATTTTTGTTTAAAATTTTGTTTGAAACAAATGTTTGCTTGGTATCACTTGCAATACTTCTTATGAAACAAACACTTGCTTTTCTTCAGACACTTTAAAAAATAAGTGCAAACTAACTTAGTAATATTTTGTTTCATAAGAAGTTGTATGCAAAATGTAAAAACACACACAACCCAGCATGGGTGAGTTTACCATGATTCAAGGGTTTACCCATGATTCAAAGCTTGTATTGAAAATGTTCAGGATGTCAGTCTAGCTGCAGAAATCAAATTTGGTCAAAATAAGTTCTTAAGTGTTCATTCTAGAACAAAAATAAAAAAAATATGAAGTGTTTGTTCAGGAGGTACTTACAGTAGTTGATGGATGGGTCTAGAACCTTGCCTGTATTAGTCACTTTGGTCCCATTAGATAACACATCAAGTAGTCTGTGATCAAGCATGTTGATTTGCATAACATAACAGGTAGTTTAAATTTTAGTATTGATGAGAAGCTCACTGCTTGAGACCAGATATATCCCCCCACACACCATCTTATATAAAGAGAAAGATATGTTAATGATCAAGAAGTGCTGGTTTCTTCTCAAAGGAAATTTGAAATCTACCAGAAAGCTGTGTGTGACTTAGGGTACCTCTAATCCTACACAACAAGGGTCTGTAAACATTACCACCACCAATACAGCCTAAGAGTTCTAATAAAATATGTAATTTTCCTTTTAACAAAACTCTCTGGATGCTGGTGATTGTGGAAATTGCCCCCACAGTCTGGTCAGAATCCTTTATCTTCACACAATGAGTCAAATACAGAAGAATTTGGACTTTTTACTAGAATGCATAAAGAGGTCTCCCAGCCTTCCTTAAAGAAACATTATTGCAAGTTGTGCAACAGTCCATAGTAATTCCAACATGGTGGGTGGACATTAAGATTGCTGGAGTGAAAACTCCTGTGCCTTAATGGTTGTGTAGAAGAGGGAATTTTCAACAGCTGTTGCTTGTTACTTGGTTTTGTGACAAGCAGCAGCTGTTGAAATTCTCTCTTCTACACAACTATTAAAGGTACAGGAACCCCTTATATCTTTCAGTCTGGCATTCCTAGCTCCGTCTCCCCGCAGCCATCTGGACACCTTGGTTTCCTTTACAATACTACAGTGTCACACCAACATACTGTGATGCTGTATCAAGCTTTCAGCAGGACTCTAGTCTACATTGTGAACTTTTTCTTTTATATTCATTGGATACCTTATTTGGATTGCCCCATTTATAGGCCCACTGAGAAGTATTAAGTATATTTTGCAAATATTCAGGTTAATTAAATTGTTAAAAATAATTAGTTTCGTCATGTTAAAGTGGTTACAATTATTACAGGCAAAGTTAGTTTGCATTTATTCTTTAAAGTGTCTAAAGAAAAGCAAACCTTTGGACTGGGGTCTGGCTATGGGGGGCGGGGACAACTGTCAGGAGTTAGGGGGCTACATTCCCCCAAGGAATCTGAACGTCTGCAAATCCACCCCACTGCACACCCTGAAAAAAGTCAACAAGTGTCTCCCTCTCCATGCTCCCTAGGACCCCATTGTATAGTGTGATCCTGTTTGTTGTTGTGTGCCTTCAAGTTGTTTCCAGCTTTGGGATTTTCTTGGCAAGATTTGTTCAGAGAGCCTTTGCCTTCCTCTGAGACTGAGAGAGTGTGACTTGCCCAAGGTCACCTAGTGGGTTTCCATGGTTGAGCAGGGATTTGAACCCTGGTCCCAAGAGTCATAGTTCAACACTCAAACCACTGCACCATGCTGGCTCTTATCCTGTACCTATTTGGTTACGCTAGGTACCAAAAAAAATCTTTTTTTTTTGTTACCTAAAAAAACTACTGTCCCTAAAGTTACTTATTTGCTTGCTTTACTGTGTGGCAGAAATCATGGGAAACTTTCTGTTTCAGCAGAAAGCTAACATTTTAACATAAAAGAAATCGAATCTGTTTTGAAGCTGTTGCCTTCATGCAACTATGTGCATGACTACTGAACAGTAAGTGTTCGTTTTCAGTAGGACTTACTCCTAGGGAGCTGGTTCCATAGTAAGCCCAGGGGATATGATTGCTGACAGAAATGGAACCAAAATGAATCCATTGAGGAGCATAATCCCTACTCAGCCATGGAAACTTACTTGATGACCTTGGGCAAGTTACACTCTCTCAGCCTCAGAGGAAGGCAACAGGAACCCCCACCCTCCAAACAAATTCTGCCAATAAAACCCCATCACAGGGTCACCATAAGTCAGAAATGACTTGAAGGCACACAACAACAAGGTAGTAATGCTGCCCTCCCAAACAAGCCAAAGAATTCTGTGGATACTGCATATTTTGTCAGTTAAGAAATCCAAGAAAGTGTGTTGAGATAAGAATGCCCTACTTATAAGGAAGGCACTGAGTAGGAGCCCTCTGCAGAAGGATAGATTGTAGTCCCTTATAGCTGAATTGTATAGGAAAATTGACTATGGAATATAAAGTGCTAACAGTCTTACATGATGAGATGCTGTGAGATACCACAGTTTTGCATTTCTTTCAAAACTGCTTAAACAATGTCCGTTTAAAAGAGACTGATAACCCTGTAAATATAATTATAAAAAGGTGCTACTCTTTCATTGCTTGGAAAATGATTGTTTATGACTATATTTTTGTAAGGCTGATGTTTGACATGGCAGATGCTGTGGAAATTTAGTTAAAACTATGCTCCAATGGTGGAAGGTGAAATATCTATTAAATAAAAAAAATATCCACATACTTGAGTGTATGATGCATCTTTACTATATGCACATAACATATCTGAAAGGAGTTAGAGCATGGGATAAAATCAGTTAAAGGGGACCACAAGGGCTATCTAGTCCAACCCTCTGCCATGTAGGAATATGTAACTAAAGCACTCCCAAAAGATAGCCATCCAATCTCTCTTTAAAGACTTCCAAAGAGGGAGAGTCCATCACCTTCTGACACAGTCTATCCCTTGGCTCATATACATTTTGATGTGGAGGCATCTGCTCTGCATGCACTTAATAACTCCTCTGATTTTCTTTTATGGCCACTTGCCTGAACTGAGAGAGTCAAGACTGCTACAGGTGTCTTACTTGTCACCAGGATGTTTGTGCATTATTTCTGGCAAGGGTTAATGCAATAATTGTCATGTTTTGCATCCAGTTTCATTCTGTATCCATCCATGCAACAATGCACATACATATTTGAAGCCTTATTATCATATAGGGCTTCTAGAAAAGGAGGTGATTGTAATTCGCAAAGACTCACGCTAAAATAAATTACTAATCTTAAAAGGTACCACAAGACTTTGTTATTTTACAAGGTAACAGAAATGTCACTGTTTCCACAAGGGAAAAGTTCCAATATACGGTTCTACTTCTGCTGCAGAACAGCAGGCTCAACTATTGTACAGCCACTATTCTCCCCCCCCCCCCAAAGTTGGATTCTCTTTGGGTACAGCTGGGTAATAATCCTTCAGATAGCTCACAATTTATTTTTGAGAGCAGAAGCAAGCATGCTTTTGAGCCTTAATTCAAGGCTGCACATGTGCCTCAGTCCTGTTGAGAGAAACAAGAACCCATCTGAGCTTTGTGCCCCTTTCTTTCTTTGAGTCCCACCCATGTTAGATTGGGCAGCAGGTTTACTTTGAACCCAAGCAGCACCTGTTGCTTCTAATAAAGCTTAATACAGAATACTCTTCACCAAACCCTAATAAAGACATACCAGTTGTCCCTTTATATTCACTGAGGGTTGGTTCCAAGACCCCCCCCCCGTGGATACCAAAATCCGTGAATACTCAAGTCCCATTATAAGCAATGGCATAGCAAAATGGTGTCCCTTATATAAGATGGCAAAATGAAAGTTGGCTTTTTGGATTATTATTTTTGTAAGAATATTTTCAAGCCGTGACTACTTAAATCCGTGGATACAGAGGGACAAGTGTATATTTTTTTAAAGAGCTAAGGAGAAAAAAAAGAAGGTCTGCCTCAGGGCGCCCCGGGTGGGATTGGGGAGCTAAATAAAGAAAAGACTGGAACCACCTTGACTGAAAGGCCTGCAGCCAGTGAGCAGCTGGCGGGTTGTCAACAAGGAGGAGATCAGGTGGGCTTACTGGCAATGAGGTAACGCCGCCGCCCGCCCCCCCCCCCCCCAGCGAGGCCCAGTTATTGCGGGCGGAGAGCATTAGAGCGCCGCCTCGGAGGAGCCAATCTGGAACCGGAGAGCCCGCCCTTGACCAATGAGAATAAACACAGGCTTGCTCGCCCTGCTATATAAGGAGCCCCCACGGGCTTGGGAAGGCGGCTGCTGGGAGTGCTTGTAGTGTGGCCATTTCGCAGAGGTAAGTGCGCTTTCTTTGGGGGCTGCCTGGGCCAGGTGGATTAAAGGCTTTGGCTTTCTCCTCCCTGGTGAGTAGCCGGTTTTTTCTTCTGTTTGTGAAACGGAGGGGTGTGTGTCTGTGTGGGTGTTCAGCATTCCGACGCTCGTCTTCTGCATTGCTGGAGCCTAGTGGGAGGGTGGCGCGGCTGTTGTGTTGTTGTTGTTGTTGTTGTTGAGAAAGCTGAGCCAAGGGTTTTTGGGAGCTGGTCGCCTCCTCCGACTCCTGGCCGGGAATAGCGCAGGCCAACGGGGGATTAGGGATTTTTTGGGGGGAGGGGGATTAGGAAACCCACTTATACGGCCATGGCTCCCTTTGATGGAACCCTGGGATGTGTAGTTTGTTTGGGTTGTCTAGTGTGTGCACATATGTGCATATAGGTTGTGTTTTTGGGTTCCCTAGTGTGTGTGTAGGTGCCTTCAATCCGCTCGTCGATTTGTGGCGACCCCATTATCACGTCATTATTCCTTCTTTGCCTCTGGGATACTCTTATAGTGCTATTATTCTACTTTAACTGCTCTGGCTGTCTCGTGTGGAATCCTGGGATTTGCAGTTTAGTGAGGGCTAAGAGCATTCTGGTTGAGAATGCAAAATGTCCTCTCCCTAAACTGAAAATCCCAGGATTACCACACGAGACAGCCAGAGCAGTCAACGGGGAATAATAGCGCTATAATAGGGTAGTATGATATTTCTCAACCCCCAGGCGTCTCTGGTACCCTAGGGTTCCATAAGAGGTTGCTAGGGGTTCCCTGAGATAGAGATTATTTTTTTCCAAATATTTTTTTTAACTGTAGGTGCCTAAATAATTTTTAGGCAGGGCTTCCCTGAGACTTGAAAATTGTTTCAAGGGTTCCACGAGAGTAAAAAGGTTGAAAGGCATCTCTGAAGTATAGCCTAGTACTATATACAGTACTTCTCTGAAAATACAGCAGGAGAGTTTGCTAGAAGAAAATGCTAAGTGCCTCCTTGCAAAACTATAAATCCTAGGATTCCATAGGATGGATCCCTAGCAGGCAAAGTGGCATCAAAGGGCTGCCACTCTGAAGATGTACAGTATTTTGGCTATTTCAAAGGAGGCTCGGCAGGTGCACAGTTTCCGGTTCACGACGCTTGGAAGAGTACAAAGAAAGAACCTGTTCTATTCCGAAATCCTGTTCATTTGTGGTTAGAAATAAAGCCCCTTGAGTTTAGCATTGAAATTGTTACAGGACTGGTGCTTTAGTAATGCTGCTAAGGGGTGGTGTTGGAAACTTTCTTTTTTGCTGGAGAAAGAGCTCAGATGATCTGGCATGTGGAGCCCTTCATATTCAATGTGAAGTCGAAGGCTTTCACAGCCGGCATCCATAGGTTTTCCTTGTTTTTTTCTGAGCTATGGGGCCATGTTCTGGAATAGTTTCTTTCTGATGTTTCACCTGCATCTGTGGCTGGCATCCTCAGAGAAGGAGGATGGCATCTCTGAGGATGCCAGCTACAGATGCAGGCAAAACATCAGAAAGAAACTACTGTATTCCAGAACACAGCCTCATAGCCCGGAAAAAAACCAAGGAAAACCCTTCATATTCGTTTCTGACTGGAGGCAAGGCAGGCTACAGTGGCCCTGGAGGCTGGTAAGACATGGATGGGAGCTTGGGGAAAACAACACCATGTGGGCTGTGTACACGCCCCTCCCTTATAAGTAATTTCTGAAGGGCTGTCTCTGTTTCTTATCCTTAATCTTAAAAAGATGCCATGAGATAAGCTGTGCCACACTCTATCTGAAGAAACAGATACTGTGCACTATGAGGCAAGTTGCATTGTATTAAATAGGATTTTTAGCATGTGTGTTCAAAATCTCCTAGCCTACTTATCAGAGGAAAAGATAAGGATAGTACTCGCTTCCTTTTGTCTAGCAATACATATCTGTTTCTTTTTGTTCTGAAATTTCACTAAGGGCCCATCTACATGAGGGGGAAAAATCCAAAGTACTTTATAGTATTGGCATCTCAAAGCAGCAGCGACATGTCTAAACAGTTTTTCTGACCTCAGAAGCCCCCCTAAGCCTCATATTCCTGATGGCAGCCGTGAGTGATTTGCTCATGTTAGTTCTTCATGGCCACTGTTTTTCTTAAGCCATCTAAAGGTGCACTAGTGAAATAGAACAATTTTCCAGTTTTATAAGACAGTTTTATAAGACCTGTTTTATTGCTTTAGCGATCACTCACTAAGGCGAAAATCCAACATGGCGGCAGCAGGTGTTTGCCCTGCTAGCAAGCTCTGCCCCCCTTCTTGCCTGGCCAATCAGCTTTGTGCTTTCCTTCAATTTTTTTGTTTGATAATCCAAATGGGCAGGAATGTGCACCCCCTTGTGGTTTTAGAAAAAGTATGGGAAAATCTGTGAAGGCTTTTATCTTGTTTTTACCACATTGTTTTTGCCATTCAAAAACAGAATGCAAGCTCTGAAATTGCTTAGAATTTTTTCCTCAGGTTATCTGTTTAAGAGACTCTCTGAACAAAAGCAGATGTTGCTAGTTATATCTGGGCAAATTGGCTCGTTAAGGTAGGATGTGCATAAAAATCTTAAGAATACTTTGTAAGGCAAAAAGTCAATGAGGTGCCACAGTTTTCCCTCCTGAATACAGTCTGCTTGGCAACTCATGACGTTCTGGTGACATGGCTCAGCCATTGCAGAATAATCTTTTACAGTATCCTTTCACATCCTCATCATCCTGGTATGAAATTTGAATGTCTGTCTCAGAAATTTCTGTGCTACCCTTTGGTTAAAGCCTCAGGGTGATATAAGATGAAATAATAGTGATATGTGGAACCTTAAAAAGACAAAACAGCTATGATTTTAGTTGCTTATTCTGTATTGCTGTTCTATGTAGAAGATGCAAAAAATTGTTCTGGAGTGTTGTCCTCTTTTTGGCATAGTCCAGTTTCATATCCATTAGCTTATCCACTAGCAAGATGGAGAAACCCATCAGGGATGATGCTTCTGGTGGAAGAATGAGGGGAAGGGCAGGATAAGATCTTAACAGAGGCTTGGACCTTTTCTAGGAGGACTGGCTCCTTTTACTTCAGGGCCATCAACAAGGATGGGGGAAGGATTCTGATGAGTTCTTCTCATGATACTTCAATTGCATTGCTACATGTTGATTTTGCTTGTTTATTGGATCAGTTTTTGCCCATAAAAGCAGTGTATAAATAATACTTAAGATCACATTTGTATCTCATATGTCTCCCAAGGAATACAACCTAATGAGGCTATTTATGTCCGTAATTATCCTGGGTGGTAGGTCAGGCTGAGAGTCAGTGGGTGTGGCTATACGATCATAAAAAAATCCATATGGGGGGCAAAAAATACGAACAGCCTGTCGTTCGTATGCATACGAACTGGCTATACGATTTTTAAGCCCCCTAAGCTCCGTATGACTCCCTCTTCCCGAAGCTGGCTAGAGCGAGCAAGCCAAGCGGCAGTTTTAAATCTCCTGCTGCTTTTTTTTTTTTTAAAAAAAAGGTTCCTGGTTTGCGGACATTTGGTTTTCCGTATTTACAATATAAAATAAAAATAAACATATAAATTCACGGACTTACCGGACGCTCGCTAGCCGGGAAACCAACATGGCGGCCGCTCCCAATTCCCCTCTGTGCTAGCCCCGCCCCCTCTACTCAGCCAGCCAATCAGATTACCCTGCCTGTTCATATGTGTGCGAATGGACCGTACAGACCCGTCAGCCATCCGAATGGCGTACGGATTTCTCTTCGCGATCCTCTTTCCTTCCCAAATGCCGCATGTGAGTATTTCAGGGTGGAAAACCGGGGCCCCCCTCTTTTGCATTCGTGTGCATCCGAACGGCCGTTTGTACAGAAGTGCGAACTTTCCCACGCCGTATGTATTATTTAAATCGTGTAGACGGGACCAGTGACTGTCCTGTGGTAATCCATGGCTGAGTGGGAACTTGAACATGGACCTAGTTTTAATTCCAGCTCTGCTCACTTGCTGTAATATTCTGCGTTGACAGGACTATCCCTTCAACTTTTTTCAACACTGATAGCTCTTAGAGCCTGTTGTTGGCATGCAGTGTCAGAGGCGGCTAATTTACATTACAGTAAATGCATTTTAATAGCAGTGCCTTTCCTAGCTTCCTAATAGCACTGTTGGAAGCACTGTTAGAAGGAAGGAAGGATTCTAGGACAGGGATAGACAAGCTGGATTCCTCTGTCACCCAGCATCATCAATATTTGCATGTTTATGGGAGATGGGTGTCAGGTTGCTTATCTAAGGTTGTTTTCATGGACTGCAACATTTCCTTCTGCTGTCCCTTTTCTGTAATGTGAGGATGGGGTAGGAAGCTGAATGGCTTTACCTAAAAGCTTCTCCATAGTGCTTCACCTTTTAAATAAAGTTTTGGGCACCCCTCCACTGTTTAAATAAAATAAAACAATAAATTTAAAATAAAATAATTACTCTTTTGAAAACCAAAACTGGTTTTCACTCTTTCACATTTAAAGTAAAAAATCTCACTCTGGGCCCACTGAAGTTGCCCAACTGTATCTGAGGGAGATTATGCTGGAACTCAAAAGGCAGGTAAGAAGTGTTAGAACAGAAGTGGGGAGCTTTGTCCCTCTAGGTCTTTGCCTGCAACTCCTGCCAGTCTTACTCAGCTTGGCCAGTGGAAAAGGATTGCAGGATTAGTCAAAAATAACTGGAGTGCCAAAGATTCCCCCAATCATGGCTTAGAGCAGTGATGGTGTTCAGCTGTTAGTGGGTCACATCTTGATTTGGTGATGGCATCTTTACTGCAAACTTTTGGGATATTTTGATGAAGTTAATATTACAATCCTGTGTGTGCACATACCTTCAAGTCACCTGTCGACTTATGGTGACCCCATGAATTTCATAGGGTTTTCTTAGGCAAGGAATACTTAGAGGTGGATTTGCCAGTTGCTTCTTCTGAAATATAGCCTGGTCTTGATTGGCAGTCTCCTGTCCCAAGTACTATGTACTCGCTTTAATGCTGCTTTTGGTCCTCTGCCTGTATATGCTATGATTTACACCAATAATAGCTGAACTGTGCGCTCTGTAATACAGTACTGCCTACTAGTCATGGGGAAAGGCAAGCAGTTACACACTAAATTGTCTGTATTATAAAGAGCTATTACCTAGTATATAAAAGATTTGTAGCTCAAAAATTGACCTTTGAGATACCAAAACTGTGATGGAAGGCTAGTGAGCCAATGAGGACCTGGTACTCCAGGAGCCAATCCTCTGTGAGGAGGTGGAAGGAGGAGGGGCTTCTGGAGGAGATAAAGGGGGAGTGAGTGAGGAAAGTTTTCAGTTTTGAAGAGTTGAGATGAGACTTTTTTGAGTGATTAAGACAGTTTAAGTTCCTTGTATGTTAGAGGCTTAGAGAGAGCGAATGTCTGTGCAGGCCCAATAACTTGGTTATACAGTACATGGTTTATTTGTTTAACAATAAACGTTCTTCTGTTAATAAAAAACATCCAGCCTGGCATGCGTGATTCTCAGGCAGGGAGACACAGCCAGGAATACACAGCCACACCTGAGTGCTTGTGCTATACCACTGGGAGATATAGTTCGGCTGTGATGTGGAGGCCGTGCGTCACAAAGTGGTGACAGGGCGGGAGGAAGAATCCCCCCTTCTCCACAAAGTGGTGGCAGTGGTGGGATAGGAAAGGCCCCCGCACCACTAGGAGGACGCCCTTCACAAAAACCTTTGCTTGCTTATCCAGGTAAGACTGCTTACTTTAGTACTTCCAGTACCAATCAAAACTTGTTCTTACTTTATAGGTAAAGGAGAAAGTGTTAAGGAGAAGATGAAGTCTCTCTTAATCACTGCTTTGATCACTATCTTTCTTTTGGCTTTGTTCTGTCATTCTGGTAAGTATGAAGGCTCCAGTAAAATGTTTCACAGTTACAACAAGCAACTGAGCAGAGAAACAGAGGAGGGAGTTTCCCTGTTCTTGAAGCATGGCAAAGAGGATCAGCAGAGTGATACTTACGTGGCCTGATGGTTGTAACTCTAGTGACCAAGAATAACCAAGAGGCCCCGTCGCCACTTTCTCGGCCTCCCCTCGTGGTAAACTGCGAATATGCAGAACCACGAGTGTGGAGGCTGCAAATGTTAAGGGAGGACTGTATGTGACTTATATCCCCAGCAAACAAATCTGGTCGTGGCCCTTGAGTAGGTGTTCTCTATCTATTGTTGCCCACTTCATGGAAACAACTCTGGTTGTGAACTGGATACATATTCCTGGTCAGTCAATTTTATTATGGTTACTTGTTGCTGAACTGGAACTAAACAATGGTATTGGTAGGAAGCTCTGTGGCCCCTACATAACCTATTAGTGTACTGATCTTTCCTTTCCACTTAACCGTGTCATCTTAAGTAAGGGACAGCATTTTGCTATGCCACTGCATGTAATGGGACATGAGTATTCATGGATTTTGGTAACCACGTGGGGTCCTAGATCCAAAGCCCAGTGAATATGAAGGGACAACTGTACATAGCCTTATCCATTTCACCAGTTCATTCAAGTGCTTTCATAGCGGACCATTGCATATTAGCATAGTCAAGTGAGAGCTGGCTTTCCACAGCAACAGTGCTCAGTTAGGGTGGATGGAGGACCTGCATGGTTGAAGGCTGATCACAATGTGCTCCTGGGTCTTCAAACATCCCAGCTGCAGTGAGAAATGAAGCTAGCAAAAAAGTGGTTCCCACAGTGTTAAGTTTTCATAAGAAAGTCTTTGTTGTATCTGATTTGTATCACCTTATTTTTAAATGTGTATCAAGTATATGGCACAAGCACACTATACACACCCAGTGACTTTTCAGCAGTGAGGAAAAAGGTAACAGAGCCTACCCTAGTAATGGTTATACCATCTGATATATTAGGTAATGGCCATATTGTGACGCTGAGTTTGCTCAAAGCCTTGCTTCCACCACTGCAGTAGCTGAGCTTAGAGTGAGAAGACAGCTGGTCTTTTCTTTCCTAAGCTTTGGGTACTGGGCTTAACTCCCCAGGCTGGGTCAACATTAGTTCATAGAGAACTTTCCTCTCTTGTATTCTTTGTTTTGGCCTTTCCCCAAATGTAGCCACTTGATTCTGTAGCTCTGCTGATTTGAGCGGTACACCGTACCTTCTGTGGTAAGCTGTCTGCAAAATACACCTGCCAAGATAGAAGCATGTATGTTCTAAAATGGAATCTCTTTAACTGTTCGGCTAAGCACAAAGGGGGATAAGTGGAAAGGCCACTCTTAGTTAAATTTTGTGGCCAGTACCCATTTCTGTAAGAATACATCTCCATTAACACCAGGTGTGCCAAGAATATTGATTAAATTAATGAAATACTGATTGCACCTAGACTTTCTCTCTTAGTATGTCATTATGCACTGGACAAACAATGCATTGTAGGCAGGGAAGGACACTGATAGGGAGTTACTGTAGTACTTCAGTGGTGTCTTTAAGTGGGTGCTTATCCAAGACAGAACTGCCTTTGGTTAAAGTACTAGGTAATGTAGCCCAGGAGTACAGATGGACATTCTGTGTTTGAAAGCTCTTTTCTTTTAGAGGTGCTTCTGTCCTCAAGCTTCTTTTTCCACCTGAGATACTTTTAAAAGACCTCAAATTCAAAATATGTATTTCTGGGGACTGGGTCTATTCGAAACTTCAAGCAAGAGCTCTGACAGAAACCTTCTTGAGGCCTCTTGTTTGGGCAGGTTGTATTCCAAGCAAATTCCATGAGGTGTATTTTCACCATTTAGAAAATCCCTAAGTCTTGCTGTTTTAAGTTGAAATATCTTTCAGATTCTCCCTAATGGAACCTGAGATTTTGGCCAGAGAATTTTGTAAGTTTAATTTCTTTCCAAAAGTCCTTGGTCTGGCTAAGAGGACCTCAGCTAGCTTGTCTTCTTCTTGGCACTGCTCCAGCCAAGAGTATAACACTCCTCTGCTTCTTCCCAGGAAGGTCAAGGGGTCTAAGGAGAGGTAGTTTTTGCCACCTCTGTAAACAGTATTTCAGGGAGTATTTTCCCTCTATGATGGAGCTCTCCAGAACTGCCACCCTCTTTCTTTGTGTGGGTAGCTTGGTTAGGAAAACATTGAACCTCTTTCTTTCTTATTTCCTCTTCCTCTTAGCAACCCCTAAAGCTTTACATTGCTGAACTCCAAAGCTTCTCAGCCTTTCAGGTTTGCTCATTTGAGTTGGTATTTCCCGTCCTAAAGTGACTGTTAGGTACATACTTGTGTTTTGCATGTACGGTTTGCCATTTATGAAGTTCTACCAAAGTATTTTTTGAGAGCCAGCATGGTGTAGTGGTTTGAGTGTTGGACTACAGGTCTGGAGACCAGGGCTCAAATCTTCAGTCAGCCATGGAAACCCACTGGGTGACCTTGGTTTTCACACACTCAGCCTCAGAGGAAGGCAAAGGCAAGCCCTCTCTGAATAAATTCTGCCAAGAAAATCCAATGATAGGGTCGCCATTAAGTTGGAAATGACTTGAAGGTACACAGCAAGAGCAACCAAAACATTTGCTGTTCTCCAATACAGTTATTGTGTATGCTTTGTTTTGTGTTCAATTAAAAAAAAACCCTTTTAGATTTGGGTGAATTATTGATTCCACTTTGGCTTAAGTCCAGAGTATCTGAAAGACTGCATCTTCCAGTACAAATCTGTTAGAGTCTTAAGATCCTGGGTTTGTTCTTGGTCCTGCCCATTTAGTGAGGAAATGGGGAAAGCCTTCTCAGTGGCAACTCCCACCCTGTTGAATTTTCTTCCATGGGAGGCTATGCTGGCCCCCTCCTTGCTCTTTTGCCAGCAGGCAAAGACCTTTATCTCCCCACTGCCCCCAAAGCAGGCTTTTAATGCCCGATTGCTTCCAATTAGTTTTTTTAGGGGGATGCTCTATTTTTACCTTTTTCGTACTTTTGATTGATTTGTTAAAATTGTATTAGTTTTAACGTGAATTTTTCAAAATTTTGTTTTAATTTTCTTTGTCAGGTTTTAGCTGGTCTTGTTCTTTGTTCGTAAGCTGCCTTGCGTCACACACAGGAAGAAAGGTGGCATATAAATGTGGCATGTAAATAGAATAAATAAAACAAATTTTCCTGTGACACATGTAGAGCATGTGTGAGTTTATTCATGTGCTCTGAGAATGATACGTGGCAAGACTGCCTAACAACAGGTCTTGATAGTATCTTTCAACTGAGGCAGAATGTGTTCCTTTCAATGATTGCTAAAGCAATATATGAATCAAGAATTTGATTTCAGAAGAAAAGCATTTAGACAATCCTTTTGCTTTATTTTCAGGAAGTGCCCTGAAATGTTTCAATTGTACTTCTAGTCCATGTAAGAGTAACACGACATGTCCAGCTGATAAAGATGCTTGCATAGTAGCATATCTTGGTAAGTTTACTACCTCACATTTCTTTGCTTGGCTTGTGATAAATATAATAAAATCCCTATTTAATTTCTTTCCTTCCTCCTAATTTACCATTAGGATTACCTCTTCTATATTACATATTAACATTTCTACATTTAATTCCATTATATTTTGTGACACAATCTGTGTCATGCTGCAAATGTCCCTGGAGTGACAACTTTTGGAAAAATTATTTTTAGGGTTGGGTTTTCAAATGTGAAATCTGGTGGTAAGCTAATGTAACTGTCTTGCTTTTGAATGTGCTGCCTACACATTTTTCATTAACGCCCCTTTTACTCTCTTCTTAATATGTTTTATGACTAGCTAATTGCACATAACTACTAGTCAGTGCAATATCAGTTATATCAGAGGTTCTTAACTATTACAAGACATGATAATGCAAAGATAAATAATTTTGTTTTAAAGAGTTTATTTTTATCTCAGGATTTATATACTTTTTTAATCACAGTAACATTCTCAGGCAATTAAGAAGGTAAATTCAAACTATAAACATTCCAATATACAAATGTAATCTATATAGTGGTTAAGAATAAAGTAAAACCATGGTGACTTGTATTAATAAATGCATTATAAGAAAAAGCATATTAGAATCATAAGAGTTGGAAGAGACCACATAATGACAATTGAAGGGTCTAAATAACCTAAAGGCACCAGATCCTGTCTGATCTTGGAAGCTATGCAGGGTCAGCCCTGGTTAGTACTTGGATGGGAGATCACCAATGAATACCAAGCACTGTAGACTATATTTTATAGGAAGGAAGTGGCCAAACCACCTCTGAGTATTCCTTCCCTAAGAATAACCTATGAAATTAATTGGGCCACCATAAGTTAACAGGTGCCTTGGAGGCACATACACAAGTGGCAATGGAATATTAAAAAGTCTTTAACTAGCTGGTAGTCTTATGTGGAAGATACGGAATTGTTCAAAGCTATTTTAACCTTTTCTCTCATGTTAAACTGGACATAAATTAATTCACATAGTCTTGTTTTGTTTTGTTTTTAAGGTGGAAGAAATGTCTCTGACTGCTGGAAATATTCCCTTTGTAATCTGGATTATGTTGGAAAGTACTTCAATGTGGATAGTTTCAGATTTGTATGCTGCCAAAGGGACTTGTGTAATGGCAGCCCAATTCCAGTGGCTAGTAAAATAGTCCTTGCCATAGCTGCTTCGCTGACAATAATTAAGCTGATTAGTTTTTAATATGGAGCAGGAAAGACATGCTGTTTTGTGCTTAAAATTAATCCTTACTAACAGACAACCCTTGAAAAAGTACAACACTTGGAGAGAGGGAATGGATGTCACGGAAAACCACCATGGAACAGTATAAAATGTGCCCACTGTGCTTTAGTTGCTGAATTTTACTTGTCTATTTGTTTCTTAATTTACACGGTTTGATGGAAACTAATGATCATGAGGCATCCGTTGTTTTAGGAGGGTTTTTAGGTTTAGAAGACTGCCATCTTTGAAGAAGAGTTTATTGTAATAAAGGAGCTGGTTATTAATATATCTGGGTTTGTACAATATTTCATTTGCCTAAGATATGCCATTGCCAGTTTTCATTATTTTTTTCACTTCAGAAATGAAGCCTTACACTGTGCCCTACAACCAGTTTCACTGGTAGAAATTGCTTTTATAATTGCAAGAGTCAAATGCATTTACTTCCCTGCTCCTTCTTTCCAACTTAGTTACTTAGAAGCTTTTTCTTGAGGGTCCTTCCAATCAGAGTAGAGAAGCATTATTTGGGCTGTTCTGTTGTCTAGTATCAAAGGGCTTTCCTGTGCAGTGTTAGCCTCCTTGCAGACCAACCATACTGTCTTGTGCTGTCTAGTTAGATTATCACACTACAGTTATAGCACTATTATTCCACTTTAAATACTATAGCTACCTCCTGTAGGATTCTGGGGTTTGTAGTTTAGTGAGGAACTGGCTGAGAGTTCTAATTGCCCCTCCCTGAACTGCAAATCCCAGGATTTCACAGGAGGCAGCCAGAGCAGTTAAAGTGGAATAATAGCACTATAACAGTGCACTGTGATAATCTCCTAGATCTGTCATCTCAATCTATCCATTCATAGCAAAACACACGTTCTATAAGCACTATATCATCTATTAACAAATGTTACGCAATTGCTGGAATCTATAATATTTTTTAAAAATAATAATTCTAGAATCCGGGAACATTTACTGTAATTGACTTATCAAGAATACTGATTATGGCTGCCCCTGTTAGCTCATTGTTGAAACAAATACTGAATTTATAATATTCATCATACTACTTCCATTGCTTTGGAAGTAGTACAGTTCCCCATGAGTGGATGACTGCGGTAAACACCAACTTCAATAATGATGGCAGTGCTTTGGCATTCTTATACTGAATGCTGAATACTGATGTACAAGCTTTCGTATTATAAGGCTGATGTTGTAACATGGCCTTAATGAAGGGCACGTCATCTGAAGAAGAATCACTAGACTGTATGGAAGTTCTGCCTGAATTACTACTAGAATTCTATCAAAGGTCTGAACCTGTGCAGTGTTAGATGCTGAGAGAGATTGCACAATAAGGCTGTTGAGTATTGCAGAAGAAACCTTCCCTAACAAAGGAATTCAGGAGAGCTGCATACAAAATGACTACTTTACCATGATCTCCCCACCCTTTTGGAGGACATTGCTGTGGGCTGTGAGAGAAAATGGAAACTCCTTACATCAATGTGAAGTCGAAGGCTTTCAAGGCTGGCATCCATGGCTTTTCTGTGGGGGTTTTTGGGTGCTGTGGCCATGTTCTGGAAGAGTTTATTCCTGACGTTCGCCTGCATCTGGCATCTTCAGGTGAAACGTCAGGAATAAACTCTTCTAGAACACGGCCTCACAGCCCAAAAAACCCCACAGAAAATCCTTACATTAACTTGCCTTAACAGCCAAACTAGTTCTTCTAAGTTGTAGAACTGGAAGAAAGAGCACACGTGTAAATGCATTTCTTTTGGAGAATATTTCTACCAGGGCAACATGATGCAGGGATTGTTTGATATATCATGGGGAATGAAGAAGCTAAAGGAGAGCCCCTGACACCTCTTTGCCCACCACTTCAAAACAAATTTCCCTTGGGATAGAATAAGAAGGAAACAGCAACAAGTGCCTTTTGGTGTCGGTGTGTCCTGTGAGGGGTTGTATGATTCTAATAATGTATTGACTGCATTCTATTTAGCTTTTTAAAAGTATACAGTTGAAAAGTAGGGATACAATCAGAGCCCATGTTACCTGCTCTGGCTAGAAACGTGGGACCTAGCTTAACTAAACAAGCTAAAAGACATCAGTGAATTCTCCAGTTTTCAAAAGGAATAGGAGAGAGTTATATAGATCCAGGTAAAATATTATTGGGTGTTTTAGGATTTAGATACCAACATAAAAGACACCAGGGACGTTCTTGCAGCATTATGTCTCCACAGTATTTTCTATTCATTTTGCACCTAATGCAGTTTGATAATAAAATGTAAAACCAAAAGCTCGCTTATTTCTTGCTTGGCTTGGTTAACTTCATAAATCCTGGAATATGAAAAACATATTCCTTTGCACATATTCAATCTGGTGTACTTTGTCCTAAGTGTTCTTGTTTGTCTTTAAGGGGACCATGCAGACATGAGATTCTTTGCCCATCACCACATGCCTATTATCTATAAAAGTCTGGATGCATATATGTTTGCGCCAGTAGACTTTCCCCTGTATACATCCTTGCCTAAATGTGTGGATAAGCTTTGGAATAGGGCCTAGGAACGGTTGCTTAAATATTCTTTAAAATTACATAGTGTATGTGTCTGAAAGTGACTTTACACCTATGTTTTAGCAAAAATAAAAGGGACTGCCAGCCATGGTTTGAACAGCAGACTCCCAGTGCACCAGTGGTGAAGGGCCAACTCAAATCCCTGTTCAGTTTTACACAAGACACCAGTGGCAAGAGAAATACTTATACAGTTGTCCCTCCCTATCCACGGATTTGTTATCCACGGATTTAAGTATTTGCGGCTTGAAAATACTCTTTAAAAAATAATCCAAAAAGCAAACCTTGATTTTGCCATCTTATATAAGGGATACCATTTTGCTATGCCATTCTTCAACTTTTGATATGCATTTTTAAACTGACCTCTTTGTTGTTTTAATGCATCTAATTGACTGGGTGATCAGGCCACACATTTAAATGTTAATTGAGTTGTGTCTGCATTCTGATGCCTTACTCTGCTTAACTTGAAAGAAAAGTGTTTTTACTTTTAAAGAAGATAATTTTAAAAGGGCTAGATCCCTGGAATTTTTAATACATTTTTAATTTTAGACTCATTTCTGGCTTTTCTTCGCAAACGATTCAGGAAGGACTCATCCCGCGCTTTCTGCAAGCGCGCTGATGACTAAAAAGGTCAATCCAAGATAAACAAGTCCGCTTGCAGAAAGCACAGCAGAAGGTCTCCTTGGGTGATGTTTTTGGGTTGTGATTCTTTCTGCGTTGTCGTTTCTCTTCAAGACTTGTTTGGCGTGAGTTCTCAAATAAGGCTGCAGCATTGTGGATAGTGTGTCTCCATGCCTCCCGATGTGAGGCCAGGGCGGACTACTGTTGGTGATCAATTTAGCCGAGCCTGAGATGTTTCAGGGAGTCTTTGTATCGCTTTTTTGGAGCGCCCCTCTTACGCTGACCCGTGGCAAGTTCACCGTAGAGTAGTATTTTTGGGAGGCGATGGTCCTCCATCCTAGAGACGTGCCCTGCCCAGCACAGCTGTGTTCTCAATATCATAGCCTCAATGCTGGTGCCTCGAGGAGTTGTAGGTGGTGGCCATAGGTGACCCATGTTTCAGATCCATAAAGGAGTCGTGCCTCCCAACAAATACCACTGTAACTGCCATGGCTACACCCTATGGAATCCTAGTATTTATCGTTTGGTGAGGTATTAGAACTCCCTTGCTGAGAATTCTAAATAACACTAAAAACTGCACATTCCAAGATTCCATAGGATGGAGCCACAGCAGTGAAAAGGAATCAAAGTGCTATAATTGCGTAGTGTGGAAGAGACCTCAGCACACATAGCAGAATGTTAGAAGGTCATACAGTTGCCCCTCCATATTCACAGATTTGGCATTCACGGATTTAAGTATTCATGGCTTGAAAATATTCTTTAAAAAATAATAATCCAAAAAGCAAAGCTTGATTTTGCCAT
Organism: Gambelia wislizenii; assembly: GCA_030847615.1. Lineage (NCBI taxonomy): Eukaryota > Metazoa > Chordata > Lepidosauria > Squamata > Crotaphytidae > Gambelia > Gambelia wislizenii. Next base: position 390,770,171 of record JAUMIR010000001.1, on the reverse strand, counting down.
TTTATCTAAGGGACACCATTTTGCTATGCCATTGCAGATAATGGGACCTAAGTACTCACGGATTTTGGTATCCATGGGGGGGGGGCTTCCTGGAACGAAACCCCAGCAAATATGAAGGGACAACTGTACCCGTATTCTCTGAGGTTGTCAAAATGATGAAAATGCTCCTCCTGGACTGTGAGGAGAATCCTACCTGTCCTAGTGGCATTCTCTGTGATTTTGCTGCCTCGTAAAGGAGGGCGGGGGCAAAAAAAGGCCAAAAACCTCAGTGGATTTCCCTGTATTTTTTTAAAAAAAAACAACAGCAAAGGAGGTGCACATTCCTGCTAGTTAGGATAAACAAGTTGATTGGATTTGCTTGCCCAAATGAGAGGAAGTGCAAATTTGATTGGCTGGATGAGCACAGGAGGCAGGGCTTGCTAACAAGGCAGGCTCCTGCTGCCGCCATGTTGGATTGTCGTCTTAGCGAGTATGTGCTAAGGTGAGAAAATGGGGTGTTGGGTGTTTTTTTTTTCTTGTGTGCTCAATTGAAAAATTGCTTAATTGCACCTTGGACATTGTTTTGGAAAAAAAAGGTTGTCAGTGGCAAATTGAGGTAAGTGCAAATGCAAATACATCACTCACAGCCGCCATGTTTACTAGCGGGCATGCAAAATTTATGGGGGCAGAAAAAACAAGGACAGCTCACAGCTGCTGCAAAATGTCATTACTGCAAGGCATTCCTTTTTTATGGGCTCATATAGACAAGCCCTTTGTCTGACAAAACCCTGCCCTAAAACACAAGGTTTAAAAACAAATTACCTGCACAGAAGAATAGAAGTTTGAGTTTGTCTTTGGTACAGAGCATGATGCAGATTTAAGGTCCCAGTTGTCTCTCCTCAGTTTTATTCCTGTGGGTATTTTTCTGTGATGGGCAGGGATGAATTACTGAGTCTACAATTGTTCTGTCAAAGCTCTTGTGCAAGTATTTTGCTAGGGAATCTGGAGGTGGGGTCCTGCAGAGCAAGATTGTGAAATGAACCCCATGAGTAACATCTGGAATTGTTGAATATTTGGTATAGTTTTTGGAAACCAAGCAAGGAGGGATTTGCAATCAGTTCCTACATGGAATATTATTCCTGAAAGAAATAGAAATATTCATGAGCCCATATTCTTTCTAGGGCTTGTTTTTCTAGCTGGGCAATGCTGTTCAGGAAGGATTCATCTCAGAGGAAGTAGGCATTAACATGGGGGAAAGGAACATCAACAGTTTAAGAGGTGCAGATGACATTGTATTTACTTGCAGAAAATATCAAAGACTTGGAATGACTACTGATGAAAGCTAAGGAAGAAGTGTAAAAGCAGGATTACAGCTGAATATTAAGAAGACAAAAATAATGAAACCAATTATTTATGTAACTTTCAGTTGGGTAATGAAGACAGTGAAATAAAATTTTTTTCTATACCTTGGCTCATTCATTAATGAAAATTGAGATTGTAGCCAAGAAATCAGAAGAAGACTAAGGCTTGGAAGGACAGCTATAAAGAAACTTGATTAAGATCCTCAAGTAGAGATCCTGGGACAGTTTTTAAGGTAGGGATGCTCAATGTTGGCAGGCAGGTTGTCATTAATTTTGCCTACTTGCAGGTACTTGTGGGGAGAGGGAGGGCAAATTACTTTTCCATCTGTTATCATTGAAACTTCTTGAAATACAAAGTCTCTTGCAATATATACAGTCGTCCCTTCACATTCGCGGGGGTTACGTTCCACGGACCCCCGCGAATGTGAAAAAACCGCGAATACTGTTTGCCCCCCCCTTCCCTGCTATAGCGACCATGGGGCCTCCGGAGGCCCCATAGTCGCTTTCCCCCGCCTCCCCAGGGCCTTCGCGGGGCCTCCGGAGGCCCTCCGGAGGCCCCGCGGAGGCCTTCCCTGCCCTCCCCACTCCCCCCCAGGGCCTTAGTGGGGCCTCCGGAGACCATCCGGAGGCCCCGCGGAGGCCTTCCTTGCCCTCCCCACTCCCCCCAAAGGGCCTTCGCAGGGCCTCCGGAGGCCCCGCGGAGGCCCTCCCGGCCCTCCCCACTCCCCCACAGGGCCTTCGCGGGGCCTCCGGAGGGTTTCTGGAGGCCCCGCGGAGGCCTTCCCTGCCCTCCCCACTCCCCCCCCAGGGCCTTAGCGGGGCCTCCGGAGACCCTCCGGAGGCCCCGCAGAGGCCTTCCCAGCCCTCCCCACTTTCCCACAGGGCCTTTGCGGGGCCTCCGGAGGGTCTCCGGAGGCCCCGCAGAGGCCTTCCCAGCCCTCCCCACTTTCCCACAGGGCCTTTGCGGGGCCTCCGGAGGGTCTCCGGAGGCCCCGCGGAGGCCTTCCCTGCCCTCCCCACTCCCCCCACAGGGCCTTCGCGGGGCCTCCGGAGACCCTCCGGAGGCCCCGCGGAGGCCTTCCCTGCCCTCCCCACTCCCCCCCAGGGCCTTAGCGGGGCCTCCGGAGACCCTCCGGAGGCCCCGCAGAGGCCTTCCCAGCCCTCCCCACTTTCCCACAGGGCCTTTGCGGGGCCTCCGGAGGGTCTCCGGAGGCCCCGCGGAGGCCTTCCCTGCCCTCCCCACTCCCCCCACAGGGCCTTCGCGGGGCCTTCGGAGGGTCTCCGGAGGCCCCGCGGAGGCCTTCCCTGCCCTCCCCACTCTCCCCACAGGGCCTTCGCGGGGCCTTCGGAGGGTCTCCGGAGGCCCCGCGGAGGCCTTCCCTGCCCTCCCCACTCCCCCCACAGGGCCTTCGCGGGGCCTTCGGAGGGTCTCCGGAGGCCCCGCGGAGGCCTTCCCTGCCCTCCCCACTTCCCCACAGGGCCTTCGCGGGGCCTCCGGAGACCCTCCGGAGGCCCCGCAGAGGCCTTCCCAGCCCTCCCCACTCCCCCACAGGGCCTTCGCGGGGCCTCCGGAGACCCTCCGGAGGCCCCGCGGAGGCCTTCCCTGCCCTCCCCACTCCCCCCCCCAGGGCCTTAGCGGGGCCTCCGGAGACCCTCCGGAGGCCCCGCAGAGGCCTTCCCAGCCCTCCCCACTTTCCCACAGGGCCTTTGCGGGGCCTCCGGAGGGTCTCCGGAGGCCCCGCGGAGGCCTTCCCTGCCCTCCCCACTCCCCCCACAGGGCCTTCGCGGGGCCTTCGGAGGGTCTCCGGAGGCCCCGCGGAGGCCTTCCCTGCCCTCCCCACTCTCCCCACAGGGCCTTCGCGGGGCCTTCGGAGGGTCTCCGGAGGCCCCGCGGAGGCCTTCCCTGCCCTCCCCACTTCCCCACAGGGCCTTCGCGGGGCCTCCGGAGACCCTCCGGAGGCCCCGCAGAGGCCTTCCCAGCCCTCCCCACTTCCCCACAGGGCCTTTGCGGGGCCTCCGGAGGGTCTCCGGAGGCCCCGCGGAGGCCTTCCCTGCCCTCCCCACTCCCCCCACAGGGCCTTCGCGGGGCCTTCGGAGGGTCTCCGGAGGCCCCGCGGAGGCCTTCCCTGCCCTCCCCACTCCCCCCCCCAGGGCCTTAGCGGGGCCTCCGGAGACCCTCCGGAGGCCCCGCGGAGGCCTTCCCTGCCCTCCCCACTCCCCGCACAGGGCCTTCGCGGGGCCTCCGGAGACCCTCCGGAGGCCCCGCGGAGGCCTTCCCTGCCTTCCCCACTCCCCCCCCCCAGGGCCTTAGCGGGGCCTCCGGAGACCCTCCGGAGGCCCCGCAGAGGCCTTCCCAGCCCTCCCCACTTCCCCACAGGGCCTTTGCGGGGCCTCCGGAGGGTCTCCGGAGGCCCCGCGGAGGCCTTCCCTGCCCTCCCCACTCCCCCCACAGGGCCTTCGCGGGGCCTTCGGAGGGTCTCCGGAGGCCCCGCGGAGGCCTTCCCTGCCCTCCCCACTCCCCCCGCAGGGCCTTCGCGGGGCCTCCGGAGGGTCTCCGGAGGCCCCGCGGAGGCCTTCCCTGCCCTCCCCACTCCCCCCCAGGGCCTTAGCGGGGCCTCCGGAGACCCTCCGGAGGCCCCGCAGAGGCCTTCCCAGCCCTCCCCACTTCCCCACAGGGCCTTTGCGGGGCCTCCGGAGGGTCTCCGGAGGCCCCGCGGAGGCCTTCCCTGCCCTCCCCACTCCCCCCACAGGGCCTTCGCGGGGCCTCCGGAGGGTCTCCAGAGGCCCCGCGGAGGCTTTCCCAGCCCTCCCAGGGCTTTCACGGGGCCTCTGGAGGCCCCGTGTCGCGGTTTTGGGGGGGCCCTGGGGGGCCCTCCCAAAACCGCGAATACTCGAAACCGCGAATGTCAAATTCGCGAATGTGGAGGGACAACTGTACTTAGAACTGGCTTCTGTGCATTCAGTGGAGGTTATTCTGAAGCAAGTGTGTATATGACAGGTTGCACACAGACTTTATTATTCCTGGAAGGGCTCAACATAATTGGTGTCTTAATATATTTTAGTGCTGGATCATTTTGTATATGTCTGATTGATAATGCCTGAGTAGGATTAATTTGGGGGTGACAGCCACATTTACCTAGTTTTAGGGGGACATAACCCCCATGCTCTCCCGGTTCCAGAGCCCATTTCAAGAGTAAAGATGTATCATTAAGCACCACCAAAGTCAGAATCATCCATGCCATTTTTTATGTATAGGTGTAAAAGCTGAACAGTGAAGAAAGCTGACAGGAAGTTTCATAGATTGTGTGATAAAGAATGCTTTCTGTGAGGAATAATTTGTCCCATTTCTTTGCGTGCATCCTTCTTTGGCCTGGGAAGGTCAAATAATGTCTATGGCTCCTCTATGGTGAACTGTTTGAGAAGGGGGTGGGGTGGAAACTCTGTGGAATTGTCAGATGTTATTTTCTACTTCTCAGTCGCCTGGTTCCAGTCATCAAACTCTTAAGTGACTCAGGTTTACCCCCACTTCATCTTAGCTCCCTACATGGCCCCCACAAGGTGGGGGGACTGGCAAGGCTCTAGCCTGGGGGCATGGGGCCCAGGATTAGGAGGGGGGCCTGGCATGATGTTACTGCAAGCTTTTATTATGTAAACCCATTTGGTTTTTTTTTAAAATAAATATAAATGTTACTTTGGTGTCATAATTTCAACTGACTTACTTTAATTTTTATCCTAAATTCTGCAGAGCATCTTGCTGCCCTTAACCTTAGCAGTAGGTAGGGAGCCCACCAAAGATCCTGGCCTGGGGGCCCTCTATCCCTGGTGTCTTTGAAAAATCTTAGCTGTTTACAAGTCTCTTCAGATCAAGACACTATTTCTTTTAAAAGATACAGAAACTTCATATTTTCCTTCCTATCTTTCAGATGGGATTTCACCTTTTGCTACAACACAGTACATTAAGGATATTTCACTGTTGTTCAGTGTGTACTCCAATGCCAACAGGTTTAGAAAGATAACACACACCTTCTGTTCCTCACAACAGTGAATGCAGGTGACTTGCATTCAAGGACATGGGAAGGGAAAGGTGGTGAGGGCACAGATTTGTAACTGACAGCAGAGGGGCAAGGTTATTTGCCCCAGAAAAGACTGGGAAAGTGTGGGGGAGGCAAACCTTTGATGTAGTGTGTGATCACTGATACAGGTATATATGAAAAGCAAGGGGAACATTTCGAGAATGCAATGTGAAGGGGAAAGCAGGATGAACACAATGAGGCAGTAAAAATATAAAATATGCATTGGAGCATGTAAAATGGATATATTAAACTAACCATTGAGCTCATGCCACCTTACTAACTGCAGAAGCATTGGAGCAGAACACAATAAGCATAACATTGTGTGAAAACAGGTCCCATTCATGGGACAGGAACATCGTCCTGGCGTTCTCAAGTTCTTTTTACTGATAATCTCCTAAAATACAGTCCGGCAACATTTGGAGGTATTACCCACCCCCAATGTAGACTTATCTGCTAATCCAATATTATTTATAATATGCTATGGCATTTCCAGCAGAAAATGGAGATCAAATTGTTTCTAAACTTGTCCAAGACATACTATACCACCTCTTTCAGTAGCTTCTTCAACTATCAGTATTTTCTAATAGACAAGAACCCCTTCTTTCTCTTTCTTGGAAAAACCTCCATCCATCATCTTTAAATTTTCTTCAGTGTTTTTGCTTTTTATGGCCAGAATCCTGTTGTGGCACTGAACTAAGTTAATAATAATAATAATAATAATAATAATAATAGTTGTGAAAGCAGCTGCAGGAGGTTATGTAAGTGGAGTCCCTAGTGCAGCCAATCCTTCTGCAAATGCACACACATAGCCCTCTCTTACACATTTGACTTGGTGGATGAGGAGTTAATCAACTGATGCTCTATGGGTGACCCCAGATCTGTAGCAATCATTGTACAATCAGTTGTGCAACTGCATAATCTAACATAACTCCAGTGGCATATATTTACACGATGCAAAATGTGTACAGGATCATGGTCTAGCTCTTTGATCATTACATCAGAATCCCATTCTTTTGTTTTCCATATTTGTTGACAGATTTTAGTTACAACTGGAGTAAATTCTGTCTCTGTAGACTGAAGCAGCTCTATTGGTATGTCATCTGTTCCTGGTGATTTGTTTCTCCCAAGTGCTCTGAATGCAACTTCCACTTCTAAAATTGGAGGTTCAGGATGCCAGCCTATTTCTTCTGTTTTTTTCTTCTGTTCTTCTGTTCAGCAAGTTCTTCTTCTGTTATGCAAACCCAAAATGCTATTGGCTTTTCTTTTTAGAACTACCACATTAATATGATGGATGCAGACAAACTTTCAGCACTGTTAAAGGAGAAAACTTCAAACCACATAGAAGAAGAATGGAGTCCAGTAAAAATATACTGGAAGAAAAGATGGAAAATTTGAGACGTTCAAACTTCTAAACCTCTAACAGCAACAAGGAAAGGTTAAATTACTGTAGAATATAGTATATAGAATATATATAAAATAGGGGGGGATATTCTACTTGTAACTGTTTCTTTTATGAAAAAGACTAATGTTATACTTGATATTTACACAATTATGTAGTTTTTATACTATATTGAAATGGACTGAAGCAATGTAACTTAATAAAACTACCACATTACATTGTTGACCCTGAAAATGTTTCCAAGGGCCCTTCTTTGGATTCATGTATGTCTTGCCACTTTTTTCATTTGTACCTTTGGTTAGAGCTCTACAGCAGAAATCTGTGTGCATACATACCTCAGCCAACAGAGGAAGCTCCAACTGTTTAGAAAAACCATGGAAAAAATAATCAAGGAGATTACATTCATCTGGTATGTGGATGAATCGCTAGACATCTCCACTTTGGTCCTGTATACACAGTCAAACTAATATGAACGTGATGTGAAAGACTGGTGATCCGTTCAAACGGCCGTTTACACAAATACATATTCAGAAGGGGGGCAGCCAAATCCACTACAAAGTCCACGTGTGCTGTGTCCGAGGCTTCATATGGATTTTCTTGAAAAGCTTTGTACGACTTCCAAATGTGCAACCATTTGAACATGCATGTTCGCACAGGTACGAACAGGCAGTGCAATCTGATTGGCTTGGTCAAGCACAGGGGGGGGGCAGCAAAGAGTGAAAGCGGCTGCGGCCGTCATTTTGGATTTTCAGCTAAATGAGGGTCCGGTAAGTCGATCAAATGGTGATCTCATACCCTTTTTAAAAAATTATAAATATGAAGTGTTGCTAGTGCACACCCTGGGAAACTTTTTTTAAAAACTGGCAGCAGCAGGTTTAAAATCACAAGTAAATCACTCACAGCGGCCATCTGGCTAGAGGGTCATGCGGAGTTTAGAGGAGTCTTTTGGCTGTGTAGACAGGTTGCATTGTTGCGAACGCCTGCCTATCTATGTTCATATTTCCCCCCTCATATATAGACAAGACTTTTGTTTAGAGCCATACATTTTAGCTAACATTGTGGATAGTGTGTTTACCAGTGTCCTATACAGTTTTTTCATTAGGTGGAGCTGGAATAGTTGGAGTCAGTGATTTCCTGCAACTGTTCTATTTGGTTTCAAAGACAAAAAAGTTATTGAATTTCCTGACTGATCTGCTCTCTAAACCTTCTATGACATGGTGTCAGAAGAAAAGTTTTAAATCTACAGATTCCTAAGATGAGCAAACTAGCACAGTTGCCTACACCAGAACTTGTCTGACAGACAGACAGAAGACTTTAAGCACTTAAAAGTCTGTTTTGAATCCTTGTTAATTCAGTCATGTTGGTGATACTAAATTAGGGGTGCACATTCTTTGTGCTGATAGGCTCCTCAACTTTACCTTAGATGACAGGCAAGTGCAATACAATCACCCCCATGCCCAGAATAGTTGCACTTATCAAATTTAGTCAGTGCAGATGGATAAGAATTTCATTTAATACCTTTTTATATGAATTTTCCCAAATTTACAAATGTCTATGTATGATCAGGGCTGGTTAAAGGAATTTTGAGGGGTCCTGCAATGCTTTATTATGCAATGCCACATGTTTATCTCAGGTCAATATTGTCAGGGGATGATAGGGCACTCAGTCCCCAGTAGAATCCAAAAAATTATCTCAGGAGACTCAGTAGCAACCCTTTCCCAAGAATACTCACACACAGAGTGTTTGACGTCCAAATAAGTAGGAGGCACTTTTATTTTCAAAGTCAAAACAGTTGCAATATGTACAAATATTTACAATTGAAGGAGAAACTGCTTCACCAAGCCTCAGCATTCACAGGAAGAGGAGGAAGTGAGCTCTGTTCTGAGCTCTCATATATCTACAGGACATTGCCCCCTAGTGGCCAGACCAAGCATGACTTGGTAGTTCATGCAGCATGGCTCTGCAGCTGTTCAGCCATTTTATAATGGAGTTCAGTCTCTAACTCCTGACAAATATAAACTACCTAACCTAACCTATTCACAGTACAGGATATTCAGATTATTCTCTCTCTCTCTGGCTTTTCTTCACAAACGAAGATTCAGGAAGGACTCATCCCGCGATTTCTGCAAGTGCGCTGATGACTAAAAAGGCCAATCCAAGATAAACAAGTCCAGTTGCAGAAAGCACAGCAGAAGGTCTCCTTGGGTGATGTTTTGAAATTGTGATTCTTTCTGCATTGTTGTTTCTCTTCAAGACTTGTTCGGCATGAGTTCTCAAATAAGGCTGCAGCATTGTGGATAGTGCGTCTCCATGCCTCCTGATGTGAGGCCAGGGCGGATCATTGTTGGTGATCAATTTGGCTAAGCCTGAGATGTTGTTTCAGGGAGTCTTTGTATCGCTTTTTTGGAGCGCCCCTCTTACGCTGACCCGTGGCAAGTTCACCGTAGAGTAGTATTTTTGGGAGGCGATGGTCCTCCATCCTAGAAACATGCCCTGCCCAGTGCAGCTGTATTCTCAATATCATGGCCTCAATGCTGGTGATCCCTGCTTGCTCAAGGACAGCAACATTCGTCACATAGTCAGTCCAGTGTATATTTAGGATTGTGCATAGACAGCGCTGATGAAAGCGTTTGAGGAGTCTTAGGTGTTGGTGATAGGTTGTTGTTCTCTTTAGTATATATGCCCCAACTATGCAAGCCGACCCTGTACAGAAAGACAAATTCTACACAGACCTACGCCAACTCATACAAAAAGTCCCTGTAGAAGATAAAATTATTATCCTTGGTGACTTCAGTGCCAGAGTAGGAAAGAACTCCGAAGCCTGGAAAGGTGTCTTAGGCAAGCATGGTGTTGGGAATTGCAATGATAACAGACACCTTCTGCTAGAGTTCTGTGCAGAACAACAGCTGACCATTACAAACACAATCTTTCAGCAGAAAGATAGCTTGAAGACAACTTGGATTCATCCCCGATCCAAACATTGGCATCTCATTGACTATGTTCTAGTCCGCCAGAGAAACATTTGCGATGTCCGTCATCCCCGAGTGATGCCCAGTGCAGAATGCCAAACAGATCATTGCCTCGTCAGATGTAAATCTTCATCTTAAGTTCAAACCTAAGAGGGATGGCATCTTAAAGGAGAGACTCCAAGTCAACAATCTTCAACAAGCTATTCAGATTATTACTAAGAATGTTTTTGCAGAAGGAGGGTTACGACAGCCCACCCCCCAATGATGGGCACCCCTGTGGCTGAAGGTGCTGCAGGGCCCTTAAACCAGCCCTGCATGTGATAGAAAGAAGTTGAGATTTTAAACATTCAAATGTAGGAGAAAGCAAAAGGGTCAGATTCAGGAATGGGCCTTTAAATGCTCAGCTGTTAAAAGTCTGGGTTTGAATCTCCATGCATTCAATCATGTTTGTGAAACTGAATTAGAATGGCTGCTGCGGAAGGCTATGGAACACTTAATCTCTTGTTGACTACTAGGCTTCTGGTGCTTTCTGCATATCATGGTCCCAGCTGGCAGACAGATTAAGCATTAAGGGCAGGGAAAAGAATCCTTTTTCAGTCAACGTCCCCATGGACATGGTAAAGTACATCAGATTTGTATTCAGTATTTAACATGAGAAGTAGCATGGTGTAGTGGTTTGAGCATTGGACTAGGGGCTTGTCTACACTAGTGATAAAATCCGAATCCACTCCCCCTAATCTAACCCAATAATGCCTCATGACTTGCAGAATTAGTCCCAGATCTGGTGCAATAGTGCCACATGACCTACAGACCTATCTACACCAGACTCGGGATATACGAGCTAAACACCAGCTTTGGAAGACTCACAGTTTTCTGTAAACTCCAGAGACAACTGTAGTTTGATCAAAGGATCAACACTGGATTCGGGGGTGGGAGGAGGTAGGACAAGTGCAACCTGACAGATGGCACTATTTCCCCCCTTCTCTGCACCGCTGCTACTGCCTCTCCCTCCCAGTGCACAGTCACTTGTTCACTATGCACCGGGAAGGCAGAGCCAGCAGCAGCAGTGCTACCAAAGAGGGAAAAAATGGTGGTACCTGTTGTCCTACACCAGGTAGAGTTGCTCCCTCTGAACATCAGAAGGAGCGGCTGTACGCTGGGGTCTACCTTGTTAAAGAATATGCATGAAGTTCTTTGAGAAGAAGTGTTTAGTTAGGCAGTGGCAGCAGACCTATAGCAGGGGGTAAAAATCCAATGGGGAGATTCAGATTTTTTGCCAGGTAGGTGTGGCACTTAAATCTGGGCCAGAGTACTCTGAATATTGTGTAGGACAGGTTTGGTATAGCTCCAGACCAAAGAAGTCCAATTTTCAATAGGATTTTTATCCTCCCCCTGTGTAGTCAAGCATTAGGACACTTGAGACCAGGATTCAAATCCCTGCTTGACCATGGAAACTCACTGAGTGACCTTGGGCAGGTCACGCTTTCTCAGCCTCAGAGGCAAAGGCAAACCCCCTCTGAACAAATCTTGCAAAGAAAAAGGCAAGTTCCCTTTGCATCAGTTGCTGTAGAAGTAATATGTAGATAATAGCTGGTGCTTTAGGCGTCAAAAAGTTCACTGACTATCAGTTTATCCCCTGACTACTTGCTGTTAAGTTTCAAACTAGGCTTGCCAGAGCGAAAACTGGAGACAACTACTGTAAATGTTATGTTTGGGTCAAAGATGGAATTTCAACAGGTGTTGCTTGTTACCTGGTTGCATGACAAGCAGCACCTGCTGAAATTCCCACTTCTACCCAAACATGAAAGATATGGGCGCTGCCTCCAGTTTTCAATTGGCAAACCTGGTTCTCCAAGGTGATGCCCTATGGAATTAAGACAGTGGGGACGCCATCTTGTGGTGAAACTGACACTAACTTCTATTCTCTGCCTCCAAGGACTAGGTTCCTTGCCTAGTTCCACCTAGTGGTTTTATAGCCAAATTTACAACAAGCTTACAAAATAAAATGTTTTCCCAGCACTGCTGCTTCTCTTTTTTATTTTCAGAGAAAGTCCACATTTTTTTGAGAAAGACAAAAGAGTAATAATAATAATAATAATAATTTTTTACCCTGCCCCTTTGTTAAAAACAATTGGGGCAGTGTACAACAATTAAAATACAACAATACTGAGTAAAATCCCTAAGCACCACCCACCTCACCCTCCCCCATAGAAAGATATTAAATTAGTATCAAGCTATAATTAATATAAGCTATGTGGCCTCACTGAGTCCTTACCGTACTGTTACTCTTGCAGGTTTTTTTTAATTTAGGTGAGGAGAGGGTATTGTTTAAAAATAAAATGAAAGGACAATTTAAAAATCTGCTGCAAAAGGTATAGAGAATGTGTGCTGAGCTCTAATAGGCACACCCACCTCCCCATATCAAAGCCAAACCCTTTGGAAAAGATGGAAGGTGCTAATGGAACTTAGAGAGTTGTATCCATAGAAAATAATACCCTCTGCTAATGAGGTGATCAGTTGTAGTTCTTAGCTTACAACACAGCAATGATTTATTGGCACTAGCATTCTTTTTCAGCTACACTATCAACTACGTATGCCCCCTATAAGCATACATCTATGTTACCTTCCAGTTCAAAAGAATACAGTGCCAGGGAACAGGGAATGAATTCTTCATTTCCCACAGTGTTCTGTTAAAATGTAAGTGCTTTTTATTGATACATGTCTACATTAAGGACATTATCAGATGTGGCAAATATTGTGGGATTACAACATCAAGGTAGCACAAATGGGCCCCACTATTGCACAACATTGTTGTCTTCATGTTATTACTCTGTGCTCCAGCTGCAAAAAAAGTGTCAGTTCTGATTGACAGGGGAAGCCATCAATAGATCATCAATAGCAGGGCCGGTTTAACCAGTCTGCCAAATCAGCATTGCCCCCCCCCTCCGAGGTCAACAGGGTCCCCTGTTGACCCAGAAGGAGTGGCTGCTTTGTAGCCCCCTCCTACCCTCCTCCTCCAAAACCTCCTGCTGGCTTTGTTTAAAAACCGAAAGAGAAAGAGAAAGAAGCAGCCACCCTCCGTGACAGAAGCAGGAGGGAGTTTGCTGCTGCAAAATCCAAACCAGCCAGGCACGGAGAGGGGTGAGTGTGTGTGTGTGAGAGAGAAAGACAGGGAATTTGAGGGTTGTCTATTTCCCTTGGAAAGGGCTCCTTCCTTCCTTCCTTCCTTCCTTCCTTCCGTTGTTCAAAGGGGGTGTGCCTTTGCCTACCTTTGAGGCTGAGAGAGTGTGACTTGCCCAAGGTTACCCAGTGGGTATTCATGGCTGAGTAAGGATTCAAACCCTGGTCTCCATAGTCATAGTGCAATGCTGAAACTTGTACAACACTCTAGCTCTTTTAACAGAAGAATATAAATAAGAATTTGGAGTAATATTACTGGGAACAATGGTTTTATTGTTGTCACTAAAACACCAGTATCCCATTAGTGTAATGTGAGAGGCATTGGCCTAGAGTAGTGGTTCTTAACCTTTTCTTTACCAGGGACCCCCTTTAAATATCTTTTTTTGCCCCAAGACTTAACTCAAGATTTAAAACCCTAATAATAATAGCTAATAATAATACTTAACAAAAACAACAGTATCATTACACCATCCATTAAACTTTCCTTCAGAGGCACTCTTGCTTCTTCCTGCAAGTTTGTGGCTGGAGTGGATTGAATAGCAATGTGCAGGCCAAGCCAGCCAGCCTTTGCCTTGGTTCTTGTCATGTGACTACTCCACTACAGGGAGGAGGTGGGCCAAGCAGTCTTCAAGCCTTTGTGGACCCCCTGTGAGGATATTGCAGACTCCAAGTTAAGAACCACTGGGCTTGAGAGTGCTGGAAAAGGAACAATGCAAGCAGACCTTGAGAAGGGTGCTGGCAGGGGGATTCTGGGAGGTGTAATCCAAGAGTAACTTTCCCAGGCTCTGAATGCAGCCTAGAATCAGAATCATAGGGTTGGAAGGGACCCCAACAGCCATCCCATCCAATCGGCTTCTGCCCTGCAGGAACACACAATCCAAGCATTCCTGACAGGTGGCCATCCAACCTATGTTTTAAAAAATCCAAAGAAGGAGACTCCACCACACTTCAAGGCAGTGTATTCCACTTCTGAACAGCTCTTATTGTCAGGAGGTTCTTCCAAATATTCAGGTGGAATCTCTTTTCCTGTAGTTTGAACCCATTGCTCCATGTCCTAGTCTCTGGAGGAGCAGAAAACAAGCTTGCTCCTTCCTCAGTATGATATCCCTTCAAATATTTAAACATGGCTATCATGTCACCACTCAACCTCTTCTCCAGGCTAAGCACACCCAGCTCCCTAAGCCGTTCCTCATAGGGCGTAATGGCTTCCAGACCTCCCACCATCCTTCTCCGTATCTTTCTTGAATTGTTGTGCCCAGAACTGGAAACAGTATTCCAGGTGAGGCCTGACCAAAGCAGAATGGAGTGATACTATTATTTCCCTTGATCTAGACACTACTCCTATTAATGCAGCCTAGAATCGCATTGGCATGTTTTGCTGCTGCATCACACTGCTAACTCATGTTCAGCTTGTACTCCACTCTTTCTTTTCTTTGAGGAAATCTATACCGTTACATGAATTGCTAATAAACAAAAAATATGTTAGTGCCTATACTATAGTTTTTAAACTAAATTATTGGTGGTAAATTATATAATACAGTAGGCCCCTCTTATCCACTGGTTATCCCCTCCACTGGTTATCCCCTCTTATCCACTGGTTTGGCAGGGGGCGGGGCTTGGATTCTGAAAACCATGAATAATACTGAATGCCATTGAAAATAAAATACCATAGAGTTGCCTTGGAGGGCCTAGAAAATGGCTAGAGAGGACACATTTTCTAGGAAGACTCTATGGTAGATGTGCTGTTTTGTGTCCCATGGATAATGAATCCATGAATATGGGGATTCTACTGTAATCTGAACATCCTGTACAGTGAATAGGTTAGGTTACATTGACCTGAGATAAACATATGGGGGCCCCAAAATAAAGCATTGCAGGAAGCCCCAAAATTCCTTAAACCGGCCCTGATCAATAGCGCTTTTTTCATGCTTATTAACTCAATGTGAAAGCACGTCCCATTGTAATCGTGAGATTACAGCATGAATGGGCGGTCCTCAGCGAGAAAATGTCTGGGTGAGAATATGAAAGTGAAGCACAGGACGCTCTTTTTATTAACTGTCCTCTTTTAGTTTGCATGTTTTTAGGTTTGTTTCAGTGCTTGTGTGTTCATTTATTTTGTTAATTAAGGGGTTTGGGGTTTTTTAAGTGTGCTTGCGTCTTCTCTTGAGAATCGCTGAAATCTAGCCCATGCCAAATCGCAGAAGTCAACTCCCATTTTTAAAGTGCTAGTGGTTGTCATGCAATAATTCCATGGTGCTTCTTTCATGTGATTACAGCTACATGTGATAATAAGCATTATAAAGCCATGATGTCCCTCCCCACTATCTTCATTTGTGGAATTACAGTGTTTTTAGATGCTAGTCTGATAATGTCTGATAATTTTATCAAGAGGACTTCTGAACTGCCCCCCCCCAGTTGCACTCCATGTGTGCAGTTCTGTGTCCTCCCATCACCCTGCAAGCTGTCACAGAGAGAGAGGAAGAACGCATGGTGTTTTACTGTAGTCTTGTCTCTTCAGTAAAAATATACAAATGGCATGCGAATGTACTGTGATCCATTCAAATGGCCGTTCGCACAAATATGTGTAATTCGGAAGGGGGCAGCAAAATCCACGACAAAGTCTGTGTGCTTCATACGGATTTTTTAAAAAGCTCCATACAACATGTGAATGTGCAATCGTTTGAACACTCATATTCACACAAATACAAACAGGCAGTGCAGTCTGATTGGCTGGAAGAGGATGGGGGGCAGGGCTAGCAAAGAGGGAAAGCAGCTGGAGCCGCCATGTTGGATTTTCGGCTAAGCAAGGGTCCAGTAAATCAATCAAACTCTTTAAAAAAAAAATTCTTTATTTGTAAATACGAATTTATTTGTAAATAATGTATTTGTAAATTTATTTATTTATTTATTTGTAAATTTATTTATAAATTTATTTATAATTTATTTGTAAATAAAGAAAAATTATTTATTTGTAAATATGAAGTGTTGCTTGTGTGCATCCTGGGAAACTTTTTTTTTTTTTAAATCAGTGGTGGCAGATTTAAAATCACAAGTAAATCACTCGTGGCAGCCAGCTGGCTAGGGGGTCATGTGGACTTTAAGGGGGATCTTTTGGCCATGTAGGCAGTTCACATAATTGCAAACGCCTGCCTTTCAAACGTGTTCGTATTTCCCCCCCTCGTCTAGACAAGACCTATATTTACAGAATGTATCAGATCTCTTCCAGACCTTTGAGCCAGTTTGTTACTCTTCCTTTCTTACTTTGTCAAAAATTTTATATATTTATTTATTTATTTATTTATTATGCCAACCAAAACTCTAGAGATATGAACCCTCAGAACTCCTGGGGGAGGGGAACCCAGTAAATTTGAGTAAAATCTCATTTCCCTCTGTCCCTCCTCTTATTTTTGAGGGGGGGGAATTAAAAAGTGGATTATGGAGTGTTTTCTTTTAAAATGATGAATAAAATGTTTTGGACAAGTTGTTCATACTCCTTCCACATTATTTCTAAGAACTATGTAGAAGGTAGACTTTTATGTTAGATTATGCACAGCAGCACTACTCAAAGTGGTGGTCTGTAGAACAATGCCAGTGCGTGTGTCATCACTGCCAGTCCACTGTGAGTTTCCAGGAGAGAAACAGTTGTAACCAATGGGCATAAATATGGTAGTAGTCCCTTGGCACATTAGAAAGAAAAAAATTGCCTGTCCCCTTATCAGATAGCCTGAGAAACAGCCCTGGCCCTGGTTTCCTTTTCTTCCTTTAAAAAGAAAAAAAATGGAAATGAGTACTCTATGTTTCCTTGAGTACTCTATGTTTCCTCTAGTCAAGGACTAGAGGAAACAAAATAATTTTATTTGTGTTACTGAACTTGATAGTTTATTTTGTTCTTATAGGGATTTTTGCTTGATTTGGAAAACCAAAGAGTTTCCTTGCAGTTCAGCACCTTATAGCTCCATTTGTCAGGAAAAAAATATAAACATTTAAAAAGTAAATTCAGTTTTTAATATTTTTAAAATAAACATAATAGGTGTATGCCAAAGTAAGTTATACATAATACATTTTATGTTTTTCCTAAAATAATAAAGTGATTTTCAATCTCTAAAGGGAATGAATATTGCATTTTTTCCAGTCTTGGTTTCCTCCAGAAAAAACCCTGGAATTTTTCCATGAACAGTAGGCCCATGTATTATATGATATCATATTATGCAGGTTCAGTTATACACAGTGGAAAAAATGTTCTCTCTAGGCATTTTCTAGGTCTTCCAGCATGATTCCATGGTATGCCTCTGCTGGAAGTTGATCATAGGGTCATGCTGGAGGACCTAGAAATGCCTAGAGAGAATAGTTCATTGTTCATTTAGGGTAAGAAAAATAGGGTTCCAGATTATATGTGAAAATTGTTCTCACAAAGGGTCCTGCAATGAATCCCTCATGTTATACACGGGCCTACTGTACAATTTCCAGAAATTGTACATCTACATGCCATGTCATGTGGATCATGTAACATGCTTTGAAGGATTGGGAATCATGGGTTGGACTCTGGCCACAAAAGCAAGAGTGTGCAAAATATAAATGAAAAAAAGAGAAGATTGTAGGTTCCTTCCCTGTCCAGACCTAGATTTTAAAAAAGGATAAAATGGTGTTAGCTGACCTATAATTAAGTGAAATGTACTGCAGTGTGATCTGCGTTGAAGGACAGCTGGTTTGCATATGTGACTTACAAGGCAAACTTATTATAATTTCACAGAGCCAAAGTTATACAGAAACGTCCTGTAATCTTTAGATGGTGATCCTCTTTCTTCCTCATAAATTTTACTAGAAAAAGGGTGGGTTTATTTATCTTTGCTGTTTTTTACATTTCATATCCACCCACTTGCAGAAGCAATTGAGCTGGCATTTATCTAAAGCCAATTTATAAACTCCACAAGGGAAAACAGAAATCCTACCTTGCCACCAGTTCAGCATGGATGACTTTCTGTTACTCCTTTACTGACCATCATCCCCACATTGCCATCGGCAAATCTGTGCTTAAGTCCGTTCAGCAGTTCACCTACCTGGGAAGCATCATCTCCTCAGATGCCAAGATTGACAAAGAGATCGATCACAGATTAGCAAAGGCATATAGTGCATTTGGAAGACTTTACAAAAGAGTCTGGAGTAACAAACAGCTGAGGCGAAGCACAAAAATCAGTGTGTATAGAGCCATTGTACTGTGTATTCTCCTTTATGGATCTGAAACATGGGTCACCTATTGCCACACTTACAACTCCTCGAACGCTTTCATCAGCGCTGTATATGTACAATCCTAAATA
Organism: Gambelia wislizenii; assembly: GCA_030847615.1. Lineage (NCBI taxonomy): Eukaryota > Metazoa > Chordata > Lepidosauria > Squamata > Crotaphytidae > Gambelia > Gambelia wislizenii. The sequence continues at coordinate 390,751,895 of JAUMIR010000001.1, read as the reverse complement.
TACACTGGACTGATTATGTGACGAATGTTGCTGTCCTTGAGCAAGCAGGGATCACCAGCATTGAGGCTATGATATTGAGAATACAGCTGTGCTGGGCAGGGCATGTTTCTAGGATGGAGGACCATCGCCTTCCAAAAATAGTACTCTACGGTGAACTTGCCATGGGTCAACGTAAGAGGGGCGCTCCCAAAAAGCAATACAAGGACTCCCTGAAACAACATTTCAGGCTCAGCCAAATTGATCATCAACAGTGGTCTGCCCTGGCCTCACATCAGGAGGCATGGAGACACACTATCCACAATGCTGCAGCCTTATTTGAGAACTCACGCTGAATAAGTCTTGAAGAGAAATGACAACGCAGAAAGAATCACAACCCAGAAACATTACCCAAGGAGACCTTCTGCTATGCTTTCTGCAACCGGACTTGTTTATCTCGGATTGGCCTTTTTAGTCATCAGTGCACTTGCAGAAAGCGTGGGATGAGTCCTTTCTGAATCTTTGTTTGCGAAGAAAAGCCAGAGAGAGAGAGACTCCTTTACTGAGAAAATTAAGGGAGGTATCACTGAAAAAGTTGTGCATCATATATCTGCCTGTCTGAACTCCCATAGTGAAGACATCCTGAAAGGGAAAAGGGCATATCAATGGATCTTTTAAAAAGTTTATAGTTCAAGAGTCACTCCTTGTGACGTGTCAGGTCCAAGCTTCATAATGCTTACAGATGATTCCTCTGCATCATTCCATTCTATATTATGTGAATGTGCTAACATAAACACTCAAAGGGGCCTTTTACACTACAACATGTTTTGGAAAGATTGTATACTGCCTTGGATCCCATGCTGGGAGAAAGGCAGGATATAAATTTTAAAATAAAATAAATAAAAAATAAATAGTGCTATATTTCACTTTAACTACCAGGGCAGCATCCTATGGAATCTTGAGGCTTGTAGTTTGGTGAGGTATTTATATTTATTTATTAGATTTATATCCTGTTTTTCTCCCAAGATGGGATGAAAGGTGGCTTACAATCATTAAAAGATACAGCTAAAACATCACAAATTACAAAAGTTTAAAACAAATTAAATTTTAAATTACCATTGTTAAAATATACTTAAAACTCATGAATTAAAAACATAAAATCATAAAAATACAATAAAAGTACAACAATAAAAGCACACCAATTAAAAATTACATTTCAAATGCAAATGTAAATCTTAGGGTACCACAGGACAGCTAAAGTGAAATCATAGTGCTTATAATTGTGCAGAGTGAAGGTGGCTGAAGAGCAAAGCGCATGGATGATTGTTGGCAGATTGTTCTGATCCAGAAGAAGACACAGCGATAAAAGTACACTACTCTCTTTAGCTCCTATATATATATTCCATAAAGCAAAACATGATTTTTCCAATTTATATAAGGAATGCCATTTACTGTGCCATTGTATATAACAGGACTTGAGCATCCACAGATTTTGGTATCCATGGGGGGTCCTGGAACCAAACCCCAGCTGATACGAAGGAGCCATTGTACATTTAATAAATTTATACACTGGACAGACTATGTGACGAATATTGTTTTTTGTTCACCATAACCATGTGTACTACACCAGTGTTCTAGCAGGGCTAGAGCCCAGAAACTAAAAGAACAATGATTACAGAAGGAATAATCTTAGAACTTTTCAGATGTACCTTAAATCCGGAAGAAGCCATCGGGAGAGGAACACAGCGTGGCTTGCTACTTGGTTTCATGGCAAACATATTATGTGGTTGCATAACCTGTTGAAATTCTCTTCTACACAACCATTAAACATACAGGAGCCATATCTAGTTTTCAATCTGGAAATCCTGGCCTTCATTTGAAGTTTGTGTAGGGAAGCAGTGTCTTTGATGTGGCTGACACAAGTACATGCAATTCTCTCTCTTTCTGGCTTTTCTTCCCAAATGAAGATTCAGGAAGGACTCATCCCGTGCTTTCTGCAAGCACGCTGATGACTAAAAAGGCCAATCCAAGATAAACAGATCAGTTGGTTTTAATTTATAATTGTTTAATATTTTTTTATGGGGGAGGGTAGGGGTGGGGGTGTTTGGGGATTTTATCTGTATTGTATTTTAATTTTTGTAAGCTGCCCCGATTGTTTTAACAGACGGGCGGGGTATAAATAAATTTTGTTATTATTATTATTAAACAAGTCTGGTTGCAGAAAGCACAGCAAAAGGTCTCATTGGGTGATATTTCCGGGTTCTTTCTGCATTGTTGTTTCTCTTCAAGACCTGTTCGGCGTGAGTTCTCAAATAAGGCTGCAGCATTGTGGATAGTGCGTCTCCATGCCTCCCGATGTGAGGCCAGGGCAGACCATTGTTGGTGATCAATTTGGCCAAGCCTGAGATGTTGTTTCAGGGAGTCCTTGTATCACTTTCTTGGAGTGCCCCTCTTACGCTGACCCGTGGCGAGTTCACTGTAGAGTACTGTTTTGGGAGGCGATGGTCCTCCATCCTAGAAATGTACCCTGCCCAGCGCAGCTGTGTTCTCAATATCATGGCCTCCTAGGGCCATGATAGGCTCACCTATCACCACCACTTACGACTCCTCGAACGCTTTCATCAGCACTGTATACGCACAATCCTAAATATACACTGGACTGACTATGTGACATGTAATTATTAGAGTTCTAAAATATATATCTATTAGGTAAGCTGTTTTTATAAGATAAAAATAATTTTCATTGTCTGGACACAATGAAAAAAAGCATTGCATTTGGATTACAATGGGACCCATTGTTTTCGTATAGAACTTCTGAGAGAAATCCTTGTTGTATAACACAGCTGTATGTGCTCTATATTTCAAAGCATAATATTTAAAAAGCACTGGCAACGTCATAAGGGCATATAGTTTTTAGACAGCAGAGCTATGTATCTCTTGTAACATGAAGTAACTGAAGTGGCAGTTTTACAATGTAAATACAAGAAAGTTTACTCAAGAATGTCCCAGTAGGGGGTCTCTATTAATCAAACAGTTTTTCAACATTACCAGCCAAAGTGGAGCATCTGAATGTGATGGGAATGCATTAGCATCTTTTGACAGGAATGTGGTGAGGTCTAATTTGAAAGAGAGTTGAACTGAAAAGAGCTCTAAAGACATGCAATTAGCATATGAATTATGAATTATAATTACTTTTTTACTCTAGAAATGCAATGCAAAAATGAAGCTTTTTGCATTGCCAGTTTTGGTCTATTTTTAAAATGCTGATCTACTTTAGAAGTTCTTAGTACACACTGAATGGGACTGTGTGGTTTGCTATGGTATGTGGGCCTCATAAGAAGCTGCTCAGAGGAATTTCATATGCATGGCAACCCTACCTAAAACCCACCTTTAAAAGCCAGTCAGCTGTCCAGATGTGCGCTTCTGCCAAATGGGGCACTGCAGAATGACATGACCAGCCCCCTCTCACTGGCAAGTGATGCTCTCATGAATGCTCATGAGAGTATGAAGCAGTTACAGTGGACTTTATCAGACATGGCAAAAATTGCATGATTATGACATTACAGTAGCGTGATTGGGTCCCGCTATTGCATCACATTGTTGTCTTTATGTGGTCAGTCTGTGAATAAGGCATTGCTTTTCATTGGTGGGACAAGCTGTCAATAGCTGTCAATGTCGCTTTTTTTGCGGTATTGGATAGCTTGTGAAATCACATCCCTCTGTAATCATGAGTTTACAGTGTGAATGGGCAGTCCTCTTCCTTCCCACCCCCTTGTTCCCAGCCAGAAAACGTTTGGGTGAAAACGTGAAAACTATCCACAGGACGCTCTTTTTATGAACTGTCCCATTTTGTTTGCATGTTTTAAGGTTTGTTTAAGTGTTTGTGTGTTCATTTACTTTGTAGATTTGGGAGGGGGGAGAGTTGGAGATTTTAAGCATGCTAATGCCTTCATGTGAGAACTGCCAAAATCTCACTCACGCTAAATCATAGAAGTAAAGTCTTGTTCTTAAAGTGCTAGTGGTCGTCATGCAATAATTCTGTAGTGGTTGTATTAAACAATTACAGTGATGTGCAATAATAAATATAATAATGCCACTATGTTTCTGCTTTTCTCAATAGTGGAATTACAGTATTTTTAGCTGCTAGTCTAATAAAGTCCAGTGTCTTAACTCTAACGTATGCCATCATAACTGACTAACAGGATGACAGTCCTTGTTTTCTGCACAGTAAAGTTTATTGACACACATTGAAAAAAACGTGTATTTCTCCACAGACTGATTCATCACAACACTTCAAAACACCTCAAATACTGGGGGAAATACCACACAAGTCTTGCTGCTCTATTATTGTTTTCCACAGGGTTCCCTATTGTTGGAAAACCTGTTTTTCGACCTGGAAACAAATCTTTGCAAATATTCTTTCCATGCCTATTAACCAGTAACTGAAAAAATTCTATGGCCAAATCTCTGAGTGAGCACCATCGGAAGGAAACAGGGACTATGGCTCTAGTATCTATCATCACAAACAATGTGGAGATGCTGATTAGCTCATTGGGTGAAAACTGTTGGTCAGAGAGGTGTGTTCAATTGTAGCAATGACAAAGGGAAGGTGCTGCAATGTTGCTGTGGGGGGAGGGTGGTGCTACACTGTGGTGTGTGTGTGTATCTCTATCTACATCTGCATTTGATTTCTAGCCTCAGGCAGTGGGCAAACATGGGTCACCTCAATAAAATCAAGAAGATTTTCCTGCCCAAAATTCTTATTTAAAAAAACACCCTACATTTCATATTTTAGAGAGGAAAACTGGAATACACTTGGCCAAGGAACATCAGAATACGGTCAAGGTGGCAAAATTGTACACACAAGCTAGGAGAGGGTGCAGCAGTTTGCTTTTGCCTGACTCCACTGGGAAGGGCAAGATTCAGCCCATTTTTCTTCTCCCCCTGCTGGGTTAATACAGGCTGTGTATCCCTTATCCAAAATGCTTGGGACCAGAAGTGTTCCATATTTTGGATTGTTGAATACTTGCATACACATAATGAGATATCTTGGAGATGGGGCCAAAGCCTAAACATGAAGTTCTTTTGTTTCATATACACCTAGCCTGAAGGTAATTTTGTACACAAAATTTTTAACAATTTTGTGCATGAAACAAAGTTTGTGCACATTGAACTATCAGAAAGCTAAGTTGTCACTATCTCAGCCAATCATGTGGATAATTTTGGATTCTGGAGAACTTTGGATTCCGGAATTCCAGGTAAGGGATACTCAACCTATAGAGTGCAAAACTCTTTTGCACTTTTAACTTGTTTTGCAGTAACTGAAGAAAGTCATAGTCACAGGAGGAAAGTATTAGACACAGTAAGCCATAGACATAGGAGGAAAGTAAGCCATAGACACAGGAGGAAAGGAAAGGATTAGGAGAGAAACTGGGACATTTTTAAAGCAGCTCAAGAAATGGGATGACATAAATTGGGACTATTCCTTCAAATTGGGACAATTAGAGGCTTTGCAACTTCAGAACTCCTTGTTCTGATTGTGCTTTCATCCTGCTGCTCTATCTTCCTGTTTCCATCCCATGCTGGCTGCAGTATATATCCTAGGGGAAAGCTCTGCCTTTACATGCCTCCTTGAAACCACTAACCTTTCGCTGAAGTCTAGTTCATTTTAAGCTGAAATCACTTTTTTAGAGCTGCCACAACCATGGGTTTTAGCCCAGGAATCTTACCAGCCTGGTCTGTCTCCTAAATTCCAGTTTACACTGCAAAGACATTTTATACTTTGTCTTTCCTGATGTCTCTGCTAAATTCTCTTTCCTTTCCACTGTTTCAGCTAGAATTTCAATATTCCCCATGTTCTTTGTGTTAATATTTTGACATTTGGAGTCAACTGTACTATTATATCTAGTTGCATGCATGAGTCACTTATTGCCCTAAATCCTGTTGTTAAGTCCTAATTAGAGTAGACCCAGTCAGTCAATAGGATAAACATATGTGTTGACTGAGCATTCAACAACTGAGTGAATAGCTCTCCTTTTGCTGAGACTAACCGGAAGGATGCCAGCCATTATTTGCAATATGTGAAGCTCTAGCATAATATTTGCTATTCACAATCATTCTGTATGTTAGATTTATTCCCCTTTTGAAATAGCTTTGTTTGTGTATGAGTTACTGGGACTAATTTGCCTAGATGCACTATAACGATAACTTGCAAGCATGTATTTCCTGAATATGTATGTTTCTTGAGAAAATCCCTGATGAAAAGACCTAAGTTCCAGTGAACTTGGTGGACTAACATATGAGTCGTAGGATCCTGTTGTATATGTACAAATGAAAGGGAATAATTCCCACTAGGACTGCACATTGTTCTTAATGCAAATTGATTAAATAAATTGCTTTCATACTGGATAATGCAATTCCTGAAGTTTACAAACAGATTTAAAGTGGATATCATTAGCACCAAAACTTGTCATTTTGTGTATGTTCTATTGGTTTTTCTCTTTTTTTAAAAAAATCTATAATTGAACAAATTTGTCAGTGTTGGAATCAACATGAAGTCAACGAATGAATCCACTTAAACTGTATTCAGAGTACAGAGGCAAACAAAACCTGATCCCTTATAATATAGAGAGGCCTTTATTGCTACTTGTCAGTCTTTTTAAGAACATTTGATTTTGATGGGATGCTGGCCTACTGGGTTACTGGATGAATTTATTACACATCAGCACACATTCAGGACATTCAATACTGCATTTGTAGAGGGGCACAATTTGTATCACCCATTTATTGAGAAAGCCCTGAAGGCTTTTCACATGGACTATATGGCATTTTGGGGCCACCTCCTTCTGAATACGGCAAATGTGGGATCCCATTTAAACAAAAGGTATTCTCAAATTCTATGAGGAGTGTTTTCACCATTTAGGCAAGCCGTATACTTAAGTTAGAGTGGGGTAGATATTAAGGGTTCCGATAGAAAGGATAGTTGGAAGTCATCTTTCTTGTTTTGTTTATTTTGTTAGTTGTAATTCTTAGTTGTAATTTGTAATTTGTAGTTTGTTTTTGTAACATTTTACAAATTTTATTCAATTTTATTTTATGCAGATTTTATTCAATAAAAATAATTTAAAAATTTGCAAAATAATAAAGTTGTTGAGTTTCCAGAATTATTTATTTGGATAAATTGTGATGGGCAACAAGCAGTCTGCAGGTCACATGCAGCCCCAAGGCCATTTTTGCGATGTCTACCATCATCACCACATTGTAAAATTTGAGTAGCAAATCTCTTTACAACAAGTAGTTTTAGATAGTTTAGTTTTTGTGATTGTGATGCTTTTGTGGGCAGTGTAAAGAATCAGCTGTGATCCATATTTATTTTACAAATTAAAGATACACAAAGATATACATCAGTTCCTGTCCTCTCATGTAGTGATCCTGCTTGTTGCTTATAAATTTTACCACAGAAAAGGTGGAGTTATTTATCTTTACTTGTTTAAACAAAATATAGTCACATACTTCCCAAAGCAATTGAAGTAGCACTAACTTAAAACCAACATGTAAAATCAATATAAGAAAATGGAAATCAGTTTGTTTTCTTTTACTAATTTTATGTGTTGGTTAATGTGTAGGCTAATGCAAGTTCAGTTACTGTGGGAGGAGCGTAGATATACTTTGTGAAAATGAGCAAAGATAAATAAATCCACCCATTCTCTTATGAGCAAAAAGCAGGCTCACTACCTAAGAGTGTAGGAAACTGAAGTATACCCTTGCCTTGTGAAAAATTGTAGGTTTACTGGATTACACTTTATTGTGCTTCAGTAGATCTATAATATCCTTTACTGATTTGCTTATGAGTCAGCTGCTACATTGTTTTTCTTTTTCTAAAGAAAAAAAAAGAAGGTTTTCTGCATAGATTGATTTCTGATTCTCCTTTGCCAATAAATTCCAGAATAAGCAACCTGTCATTCGTGTGTGTGTGTGTGTGTGTGTTACACATATATACAGTCGGCCCTCAGTATCCACTGGAGTTTGGTTCCAGGACCCCCAGTGGATACCAAAATCTGTGGATGTTGAAGTCCCATTATATACAATGGTGTAATAAAATGGTGTCCCTTATATAAAATGGCAAACAGCAAGGGCTGCATCTGCACTGCAATAATTATCTAGTTTAACACTGCTTTAACTGCCATGGCTCAATGTTATGGAATCCTGGGATTTGTAGTTTTATGAGATATTTAGCCTTCTCTGCCAGAGATCTCTGGTGCCACAGCAAACTACAAATCCCAGGATTCCATACCATTAGGCCATGGCAGTTAAAGCAGTGTCAAACTAGATTATTTCTGCAGTGTAGATAAATGCAGCCAAGGTTTGCTGTTTGGAATTGTTTCCTCCTGAATAGTTTTGAGCTATGGTTGGTTGTTTCCTGCCAGGGAGAAGAAGGAGAGCAGCTTCTGGGCAGCCATTTTGAGTGGGTGAGTTTGATTTTTTAAAAACTGTTGGAAGGGTATGCCTGTTGCTGAGGAGGTGGAGCTTCTGTGAGTTTGAATTTTTAAAAAACTCTTGGGAGAGTGTGCTTGTTGTTGAGGGGGTGGCGCTTCTGTTAGTCACATCTGTGAGTCAACCAAGCAAAAGTACAGCATACCTAAGAGTTCTCAGCATTACCTAAAAGTTCTCAGCATGGACACTGGGGGAACTGCTGCAGTCACCTGCAACACTTTTGGGATGTTTGTCTTCCTGTCTACAGAGGTGGAGAACTTTACATGCACCAAGTGCAAGTTGGTAGGCCTTTTGAAGGAGAAAGTCCAGCAGCTGGAGACCCGGGTAGCTACACTTCAACATATTTGTGAGCAAGAGGTTTTCCTGGACAGAACAGAACAATCTTAGATGGGGACCACACAGAGGACGTGGCTGGGGAGGAGAGAGTCACTTCACATACATAGGAAGTAGACAGCTGGAGGAATGTCACACACAGAAATAGAAAAGCAGGATTGTTCTGGCACCTTGCAGCTACAGAATCCATTCGAAGCCCTCTCCTTATTAAGGACAATGAGGAAGAACAGCATGGACAGACTTCAGGGGCAGAGCAGGGGACCCTGAGAGTACCACCGCAAGGAACAGCCGCTGCTAAACCTCAGTGGAGGTGTGTGGTGGTGGTGGGCAGGGCCGGTTTAACCTGTCTGCCAAATCAGCATTGGCAGGGGGCCCCGAGGTCAAGAGAGGGCCCCGTGTTGGCCTCCTTAATCTGACGAAGAAACAGCCAGAAGACTGCCGGGAGGAGCCCCCTCTTACCCTCCTCCTCCAAAAACCTCCTGCTGGCTTTTTAAAAAAAATAAACAAAACAGCCTCTCCAAAACTAAAGAGAAAGAGAAAGAGAAAGAGAAAGAAACAGCAGCCCTCCGTGGCAGAAGCTGGAGGGAGAGGCACATCGGAGAGGGTCAGTGTGTGTGTGAGAGAGACAGGGAATTTGAGGGTTGTCTCCCTCAGAAAGGGCTTCTCTTTCTTTCTTTCTTTCTTTCTTTCTTTCTTTCTTTCTTTCTTGCCCATGTCCCTTCAAGTCATATGGGGGCCCCAAAGTAAAGCATTGCAGGGGGCCCCAAAATTCCTTAAACCGGCCCTGGTGGTGGGGAATCCTTGCTGAGGGGTACAGAAGCAATGGTTTGTGGGCCTGACAAGATGTCTCGGGAGGTGTGTTGTCTCCCTGGGGCAAAGATCCGTGATGTTGTGGAGAGGCTGACAAGACTGGTCAAGCCTACTGATCATTACCCCTTTCTTTTGGTCCACGTGGGAACCAATGATACAGCAAGGCACAGTTTTCCAAAGATCAGAAGAGATTATGAGGCTCTGGGGAAGAAGCTGAAAGAAATGGATGCACAGGTTGTCATCTCATCTCTTCTGTCAGTTGAAAGGCATGGTCCAGGAAGGGAGAGGAAAATAGCTGATGTAAACAACTGGCTCCGTAGATGGCATCACCAAGAATGATTTGGATTCTTAGATCATGGGCTGCGGTTCCATGAGAGGGGACTTCTGGCAAGGTATGGGGTGCATCTCACGACAGTTGGCAGAAACATTTTTGCCAACAGTTTCAAGAATTTGATCAGGAAGGCTTTAAACTGAGTCATATGGGGGAGGGAGACAGTATTCTGGAAGGCAAAAGGGCTGGAGAAAATGGTCAAACTGTCATAGAGGGAACAAGGCAAACAGAGCAAGGACCCAACAGTGGGAGGCAAAAAAAAACTTGCACAGGCAGCAAGTAAAGGGAACACATGGTCTTAGATGTCTCTACACCAATGCACAGAGCATGGGAAATAAGCAAGATGAACTTGAACTCTTAGCACAACAAAGCAAATATGATATAATAGGCATTACTGAAACCTGGTGGGATGAGTCTCATGATTGGAATGTAGAAATAGAGGGGTATAACCTTTATAAGAGAAACAGGCCAAACAGGAAAGGAGGAGGAATAGCATTATATGTCAGGGATATTTGCACAGTGAAGAGATCAATGACATCAATACTGGAAGCCAGGTGGAGAGCTTCTGGATAAAAATTAAAGGGGAGGGCAACAACAGGGATGTTATTGTGGGACTCTACTACAGAACCCCAAGTCAGACAGAGGAATTGGATGATGCCTTTCTAGAAGAGATGAACACACACACGGAAAGGAGAGATATAGTAGTGATGGGTGACTTCAACTATCCTGATCTTCACTGGAAATCTAACTCAACCAAAACTTTCAAGGTCTAGCAAATTCCTTACTTGCCTGGAAGACAATTTCATTGTCCAAAAGGTGGAAGAGGCAACAAGTGGGTCAGCTATTTTAGATCTGATCCTAACCAACAGGGATGACCTGGTTAATGGGGTGCAAGTGGTGGGATCCTTAGGTGAGAGTGATCATGTTCTTCTGGAGTTTGTTATACAATGGAAAGGCGAAGCCAGGCATAGTCAAACACCCATTCTAGACTTTAGGAGAGCTGATTTCAATAAACTCAGGGAAAAACTGGGGGTAATCCCATGGTCAGGAATACTAAAAGAGAAGACACCTCAAGATGGATGGAACTTTCTCAAAAGGGAGATACTGAAGGCACAATTTCAAACAGTACCATTGAGGAAGAAAAATGGGAGGTGTCTCAAGAAACCAGGATGGATGACTAAAGAACTTTCAATGGAGCTAAGTTTTAAATGGAACATGTATAGGAAATGGAAAAAGGGGGAAGTCACCAAAGAAGAATTCAAACAGATAGCAAACACATGTAGGAATAAAGTCAGAAAAGCTAAAGCACAGAATTAGCTCAGGCTCACTAGAGAGGTTAAGAACAATAAAAAGGGTTTTTTTTGTGTGTATCCATAGCAAAAGGAAGAAGGAAATGGTAGGGCCAGTACTTGGAGAAGATGGCATGGCAAAATGCTAACAGGGGACAGAGAAAAGGCAGAATTACTCAACACCTTCTTTGCCTCAGTGTTTTCAGAAAAGCAAAAGGGTGATCAACCTGAGGGTAATGGAACAGAGGACACAATAGGGGAAATCCAGCACAGAGTAGGTACAGAGATAGTAGAGGAATACCTTCTTAATCTAAATGAATTTTTTAAAAAAATTTCAAAAGCTTTATTGAATAACAAATAATAACAGAAATAACAACAAAGTCTAAGCAATAGTAGCATTATTAACAGCAAAAATCAAACATTAACAAGTACATCCTGTGTAAAGACAGAAAGAAACAAAAAAAAAGGAAAAGAAAAGAAGGAAAAAAGAAGACAAGAAGAAAAAAGGTCAAAAGGAGAAGAGAAGAAGAGAAAAGAAAAGAAAAAAAAGAAGAAAAGAAAAGAAAAAAAGAAAAAAAATAGAAGTGCACAATTTAGCAAATAAACATACATCACATATACATCTAATTATTAAAAGACTTCCCGCTTGATCTTGTTTGGTTCTGTAATATTTTCCATATTTCACCTCCTATAACACAAAATAGTATCATTTTATCATTTCCATTGTTTGACCCTGCTCCTAATGGTCTACCCTGCCTTCTTTTTTCTCTTTTTCTTTCCTGCTGTACATATATTCCTGCCGACAACAATTCACATATACTCATTAAGTACATGACCACGTTCTCTTGTGGTTTTGCGTATATTTACATCTATTTGCATCTATTCCTTAATATGACGTCTGAACAGTGAAATAAGCAGTAAATAAGATTTTACACTATACCCTATTTATCCATCTGATTGTTTGCCTAACTATAGAAACCAAGAGTACTTATATCTCCTTCTTTCTGTTTAACATATTTTATGAATGGCCCCCATATCTTTGTATAGTCCTTTGTTGTTTTCTTTCTTATCCAATTCGTCAATTTATCCGATTGAGCCAATTCTACAACCTTCTGTAGCCATTCTAAATGAATTTAAATCTGCAGAACCAGATGAACTACATCCAAGGGTATTAAAAGAGCTGGCAAATGTTATCTCAGAACCATTGGCAATAATCTTTGAGAACTCCTGGAGAACTGGAGAAGTCCCAGCAGACTGGAGGAGGGCAAACATCCCCATCTTCAAAAAGGGGGGGGGAAGAGGATCCCAACAATTATCATCCAGTTAGTCTGACATCAATACCAGGGAAGATTCTAGAGCAGATCATTAAACAGAGAGTCTGTGAACATTTAAAAGGCAATGCCATAATCACAAAAAGTCAACATGGGTTTCAGAGAAACACGTCATGGCAGACTAATCTGATCTCTTTTTTTGATAAAATTACCAGCTTGATAGATGAAGAGAACACTGTGGATATCGCATACCTTGATTTCAGTAAGGCCTTTTACAAGGTTCCCCATGACATTCTTGCAAACAAGCTTGTAAAATGTGGGCTAGACAAGTTAACTGTTCAATGGATTTGTAATTGGTTGACTGGCCGAACCCAAAGGGTGCTCAACAGTGGCTCCTTTTCGTCTTGGAAAGATGTGACCAGTGGGGTGCCACAGGGTTCTGTCCTGGGCCCAGTGCTGTTCAACATCTTTATCAATGACTTGGATGACAGAATTAGGGGCATGCTTATCAAATTTGCAGATGACACCAAATTAGGAGGAGTAGCTAATACCCTAGAGGATAGGATCAAAATTCAAAATGACCTGGATAAACCTGAGAGCTGGGCCAAAGCTAACAAAATGAAATTCAATACGGAGAAATGTAAGGTGCTGCACTTAGGGCGGAAAAATGAAATGCATAGATAAAGGATGGGAGAGACCTGTCTGAATGAGACTACGTGTGAAAGGGATCTAGGAGTCCTAGTAGACCACAAGTTGAACATGAGTCAACAGTGTGATGCGGCAGCTAAAAAGGACAATGCGATTTTGGGCTGCATCAATAGAAGTATAGTGTCTAGATCAAGGGAAGTAATAGTGCCACTCTATTCTGCTTTCGTCAGGCCTCACCTAGAATACTGTGTCCAGTTCTGGGCACCACAATTCAAAAAAGATATTGACAAATTGGAGCATGTCCAGAGGAGGGCGACTAAAATGGTGAAAGGTCTGGAAACCATGCCTTATGAGGAAAGACTTAGGGATCTGGGTATGTTTAGCCTGGAAAAAAGACGGTTAAGGGATGATATGATAGCCCTGTTTAAGTATTTGAAGGGGTGTCACATTGAGGATGGAGCAAGCTTGTTTTTTGCTGCTCCAGAGACTAGAACATGGAACAATGGATGCAAGCTTGATGGTGTCAGCTGCACGGAAGATTCCATGGGAGATTCCACCTCCACATTAGGAGGAACTTTTTGACAGTAAGAGCTGTCAAAAAGAGGAGAGAGGGTGAAAATGAGCGGAGAAGAGAGAAACTCAGGACTTTATCAGACAAGTCTATATTCTGGAAATAAATATATAATGGAATTGTTTATACTTCTAAACATTTTGTTCCTATTTCAGTCCATCTTGCCCATGAATGATAGTTTTGTCAAATGGCAAAAAGCATGTTTATTTTCAGTAGGAAAAAACCTAGAGCCACTATTCTATATCAGTTACTTGCCAAATCCACACTATACAAATAATCCATTATTTGCCATGTCCCCTTCGTATGGAATCCTGGGGCCAGAACTCTTTGGAAAAGAAGGTTAAAGGCTTTATAAAACTACAAATCCCAGGATTCAATAGGAAGGAAGCATGGCAAAAAAATTCAGTTTCAAACTTGATTATTTGAGTAGTGTGGATTTGGCCTTAGTTAAGTATACATAACTTTGTTGATAATAGGCAAGTAAAGTTAATGAAGTAACCTCTTCTGGTTTGACCCTCCACCCCCAAACCTGATGGAAACATCATTCAACTGTACTCCAGTCATTGTCAGAATGGACTTCTTTCTTCTGTGCAGCTGACGCCTGGTAAAGTACATTGGTGGGGAGGTATGATTGTAGCAATAGTGTCATAATTGTGACTAAGTCTGCTGCCACACTGCAGAAATAATGCAGTTTGACACTACTTTGACTGCGGTGGCTCAGTGCTATAGAATTCTGGGATTTGTAGTTTTGTGATATATTTAGCCTTTTCTGTCAGAGAGGTCTGGTGCTACAACAAACTACAAATTGTAGGATTCCATAGGACGGTGCCGTGATAGTTAAAACAAGTGTTATTTCTGCAGTGTGGCAGCAGCCTAAGTAACTATCATGAATACAGAACAGTTACCCACCCATAACTGCTCATTTCTGGTAAATATTTTAAAGAATGCAAACTTTGGCCTAAACTGTTCTTCCTACCCTGCTCCCTCACTGATTTGATAATTATGTTCCAATTTTTCTTCATACAAGAAAAAACTAACACAGTACATTTAGCTATAATAAAGTATATTTAGGCCAGCATCCTGGTGTTGACATATGTTGATGTAACTGGTTACCAATGTAAATTAGGACTTTTTCGGACGTGAAGAAAGTAACGCAAGCAGCCTCGTCAGCTTGCGAGGCTGCTGCGCTGCAGAGCGTCCCTTTTGTATGACGCTTGCCCCTGCCGGTACTGTTGCGGTACCGTGGGGAGAGTTGAGCGTCATATTTCATCGTTTTTTACTCATGATCAACTTTCGTGAGTAAAAAACAATGAAATATGACGCTCAACTCTCCCCACGGTACCACAACAGTACCGGCAGGGGCGAGCGTCATATGAAAGGGATGCTCTGCAGCGCAGCAGCCTCGCAAGCTGACGAGGCTGCTTGCGTTACTTTCTTTGCATCCGAAAAAGTCCTTAATGTTTGTATTTTTAGAGCCTTATGGAAAAAGTTATCCAGTACCTCCTTCTACAAGAACATTTAGCATACTCCACCACAGCCAGTCAATAGCCAGAGAGATAGAGCTGGACCTGCTTCCTCTAAAAGCCTCACCTGCTGCCTACTTTGTTGTATTTTTCGTATCTGGTTCGACCACTGTTACATAGAATCATAGAGTTGGAAGAGACCACAAGGGCCATCCAGTCCAACCCCCTGCCATGCAGGAATATACAATTAAATCATTCCCAACAGATGCCAACCAGCCTCTGTTTAAAAACCTCCAAAGAAAGAGATTCCACCACACTGACAGTGCATGCCAGGGGATTTTCTCACAGACTATATATCCCGTGATAACGGCTGGGCGGAAAATTTAAAAAATAAAACTCCCCCAAACATAAAATCAGCTCACCAAGCACAAAAACACACTTTAAATCAGACAATCAAAACAGGGAGGGTAAAATAAAGGGTGCCACTTACCTGGATGTCCAGATTGTACCAGGAAGTGCTCAGAACGGACTTCCCCTCCGCAACTGTCATTTTGGAACAGGAACGGAGCTCCTGTTCGCACACTCGTGATTGCATGATAGCGACGGAACAGGAGGTCTATTCACGATGAAAAATCATGATTACATTGTTCCATAACAGTCATGGGAGCAGGATGGATGCAAGACAGAATGGGGTCAACATCGTACGAAAGGGAAAACCTTTCCCGACCCTATTCTTTTCCTGCCACAGGATATATAGCTCATGTGAAAATCTCCTTAGTGCCAGGAAGTTCTTCCTAATGTTTATATGGAATATCTTTTCCTGTAATTTGAACCCACTGCTCTGTGTCCTACTCTCTGGAGCAGCAGAAAACAAGCTTGCCCAATCCTCAGTATGACATCCCTTCAAATATTTAAATATGGCTATCATGTCACCTCTCAACCTTACCATGCTTTCAGTTTAACTGTGAGATCTTGCTGTTATTTTTACATTCTCTGGTGCATATTGAATAAGTCGTTTTTAATTCATGCCAGCTGCCTATCGGCTCTTTACATTGAAGCATAATGTTCCAATTTATTAAAATAAGAGCAGCTAATTGCATTTTGGGGGAAAAAATCTAAAAAGCATAGCAGGTTTAAATTTTGGAAGATGAGGTATAATTATGATGAAGTATAATTAGGTATGGATGTCAGTGGCTGTGTTCCACGAACTGCAAATTCAGGAAGCCTACATGCAAGATCTTGTTTGATGTGTCCCATGGGCCCAGCAAAGATGACTCAACTGACGCTGTTATACTTTGGACATATCGTGAGATGACGTGACTCATTGGAAATGACAATAATACTTGGTTAACTGGCAGGCAGCAGAAAAAGAAGGAGACCACACTACAGAGGGATTGACTCAATCAAGGAAACCACGGCCCTGCACTTGCAAGATCTGAGCAGGGGTACTGATTGCTGGGTCTCTTGGAAGTCTCTCACTCATCGGGTCACCATAAGTCAAAGTTGACTTGACAGCAAACAACAACAACAAAGGACCAATTATGGATATATCCATTTCGCATTTGGGGACCCCAGACATAGCACTGAGGTTAGGCAACGTGTTCAAAGGGTATCTGATAACCTGGACAGCCATGTGCATCTCTTAAGTACAAACCCTCATGTTGTGTGTGCTTTGGTGTGGTATCATAAACACTGAGTTTGTCATCCCAACTAGTCCCAATAATTACCACATTGCTTAGCATATGTTTGAAGGGATTATAAGACTGTTGGACTCATACTTTGCACATCCCAGCAAGCTTGTTTCTGTTCTTCCAGGGTTGCCCACTCATTTACTCAG
Organism: Gambelia wislizenii; assembly: GCA_030847615.1. Lineage (NCBI taxonomy): Eukaryota > Metazoa > Chordata > Lepidosauria > Squamata > Crotaphytidae > Gambelia > Gambelia wislizenii. The sequence goes on along the minus strand of JAUMIR010000001.1, from coordinate 390,734,873 downwards.
TGATGGGGAGGGGAAAGTTATGGTAAAAAAAAAAAAAAAAAAAGGAGACAAGGGACTTTTTTGGACGCTGAAAAATAACGCAAGCAGCCTCGTCAGCTTGCGAGGCTGTTGCTCTGCAAAGCGTCAGTTTCGGATGACGCTCGCCCCTGCCGGTACTGTTGTGGTACCGTGGGGAGAGTTGAGCATCATATTTCCTTGATTTTTACTCACGAAAGTTGATCGTGATTAAAAATCAAGGAAATATGACGCTCAACTCTCCCCACGGTACCGCAACGGTACCGGCAGGGGCGAGAGTCATCCAAAACTGACGCTTTGCAGCGCAGCAGCCTCGCAAGCTGACGAGGCTGCTTGCGTTACTTTTTAAACATCCGAAAAAGTCCAAAGAAAAAAGTATTTTTCCATAGCATATGAAATAGGTATTCATAGCTGTCAGTGTGAAACTTGGAGGCAGGTGAATTTTTACAAAACACTGTCAAAATGGTGTTGTCCTGATATATTACTCTATAGCCTCCTGGCTCCAGTGTATTCAGGCTACACAATCACAGTACTTTAACACCACTTTAAATGCTATGGCCCCATTCTATGAAATTCTGGGATTTGTGGTCTTGTGAGTGGTGTAGTCCAGGGGAGTACACTAGGTAACTAAGTAGCTCAGACTACATGAAGCCATGACACTTAAAATGGTTTCAAAGTGCTATATGTGTGCAGTGTGGATACACTGTAGATCTTAGTTCCAAACTAGATTTGTTAATAGGTCTCAAATTTGCCCATATTTTCTCCCAAACATCTTCCAATTCCCACCTCACTCCCTGTTTTCTTTTTTAATTTTGCTATCTCAAGATGGTTTCTCCTATGCTGCCTCCAGTAGAGAGCAAATATGCAGATACTAATAATCATTTCAGTGTAAGAATTATTTTCTATCACATATTTTTAAAAAATGAATTTGGAAATCACTGTCCTTTTGAACCATTGCTGGCATGAATACATTAACATGAGATATATTGTTTACATCTCTTTAGAGATAAGGTCCTTAAAACACATATTCTCAAGAAATATTCCTTTATGTGGGATTAGGCAGAAAGGGTGTTTATTATTGTCAATGCTTCTGTTTACTTTATATAAGAAGTGAAGTGATAACAAACCATTTCCACACCAAACATGCAAATACATGAGCTGTGTTAAAACTTGGCTCTAGTTAAAGAAGTCAGTGCAAACATTGTATAGACACATGACCAGCTAGAAAGGGTGTAGGGCTTGGGACAGAAGCAGCAGATGTGTCTCAACTGCAGGAAAACAACACTTCCAATAACCCACAGAGGAGGCCTTGGGAAAACCCATGACTTAGGGATGAGCCAGCTACAGCAATGCTACTCCAAAGCACATGGACTGCTGCTGGTCCCTTATTTCACTTAGAATCATAGAGTTGGAAGAGACCACAAGGGCCATCCAGTCCAACCCCCTGCCATGCAGGAATATACAATCAAATCATTTGTGACAGCCTCTGCTTAAAAACCTCCAAAGAAGAAAACTTCATCACACTCTGAGGGGCACTTCATAGAGGAGGATGTTACTACGAGGTCTATCCAGTCCAACCCACTGCCATGAAGGAATACGCAATCATAGCACTTCCAACAAATGGCCATCCAGCCTCTGCTTAAAAGGAGATTCTACCACAGTCTGAGGCAGCACATTCCATTGCCCAACCTCTCTTACCATCAGGAATGTCTTCCTAATATTTAGGTGGAATCTCTTTTCCCGTAGTTTGAGTCCAATATTCTGTGTCCTGGTCTCTGGAGGAGCAGAAAACAAGTTTGCTCCATCCTCAGTATGACATCCTTTCAAGTATTTAAACATGGCTATCAAGTTCCCTCTTAACCTTCTCTTCTCCAGGCTAAACATACCCAGCTCCCTAAGCTGCTTCTCGCAGGGCTTGGCTTCCAGACCTTTTACCATTTTGCTCTCCTATGGATACATTCCAGCTTGTCAATATCCTTTTTGAATTGTGGTGCCCAGAGCTGAATTGTGGTGCCCAGATGAGGATTGAACAAAGCAGAATAGAGTGGTACTGTTACATCCCCCAATCTAGACACTATACTCCAATTGGTGTAGCCTAGAATCACATTGGCTAACCCTCCTAATTTGGTGTCATCTGCAAATTCGATAAGCATGTCCTCTATTCCATCTTCCAAGTCATCTATAAAGATGTTGAATACCACTGGACCCAGGACAGAACCCTATTGCACTCCATTTATCACTTCTCTCCAGGATGAAGAGGATCCATTGGTGAGCACACTTCAGGTTTGGTCAGTCAACCAATTAACAAATCCACCTAACAGTAGTATTGTCTGGTCCACGTTTTACTGGCTTAATTGCAAGAATATCATGGGGGACTTTGTCAAAGGTCTTTCTGAAATCAAGATATGCTACATCAACAGCATTCCCTTCATCTACCAAGCTTGTAACTCTATATATTAAAAAAAGAGATAAAATTAGTTTGGCATGACTTGTTTTTAAGAAACCCATGCTGACTTTTAGTGATCATGGCATCTCTTTTTAAGTGCTTACAGACTGTCCATTTAACGATCTGCTCTAGAATCTTTCCTGGCATTGATGTGAGGCTGAATGGGTAATAATTGTTTGGGTCCTCTTCCCCCTCCCCCCCCTTTTGAAGATGGGGGACAACATTTGCCCTCCTCCAGTCTGCTGAGACTTTTCCTGTCTTCTAGGAATTTTCAAAGATTATTGCCAGTGGATCTGAGATTACTTCTGCAAGTACTTTTAATACCCTTGGATGTAGTTCACCTGGCCCTGGAGACTTGAATTCATTTACAGTAGCCAGGTATTCCAGTACTACTTCTTCATCTGTTTTGTGCTTCATTTCCCCTACTGCATAATCTGCTCAATTTCCACCGGGTTGGACACTGTTTTCCAGCATATCACCATGTTCTCCATGCAGTGGCCCTACCATTTCCTTGTTCTTCCTTTTGCTATGGACATAACCCAAAAAATCCTTTTTTTTTCCCCTTTGAAATTATCTAGCAATCCTGAGCTAGTTCTGTGCTTTAGCTTTTCTGACTTTCTCCCTACACATGCTGGCTATTCATTTGAATTCCTATTTGGTGATTTCCACCCTGCTTTTCATTATACAAATAATCCCAGAAAGAGGAACAGTATCAGCAAAAGAGAACTACATCATACATTTGATCACTAAACAATAAAACAAAAGGGAGTGCAAGTATATACAACTGAATAAAATATTTTAAAGTCTAGGAACACCCATTCAGCACAAAATTTGGGTGAATAAGTAGATCTTTAATGAAGTTTATAGGCTCAGCAGCACCAATTGCATCTGAGGAAAAAGGGAATCCCACAGGTTGGGGTACCTGCATCCAGAATGTGCTTTCTCCACCAGGTTTCTAGGGGCCCATCTAAATGGAAAAAATACTCCTCATGGAATTCGCTGGGAATCCTACCAGTCTAAACGGGATCCAGTGCCAATCCACACTATTCAGAAGGAGGGGGGTCCAAAATGCAAAAACAATGCACTAAAAGACTTCGCAGATTTTCCTATACTTTTTCAAAAACTCGAACAGGGGTGCACATTCCTGCTTGTTTGGACTATTGAACAGCAGGAAATTCAAAGGGAAGCACAAATCTGATTGGCCATGGAAGAGGGCAAGCACCCGCTGCCACCATGTTGGATTTTCACCTTAGCGAGTGATCACTAAGGCGATAAAAAGGACCAATATTTTCTGTATTGCTTTCTTATAAAATTGGAGAGTTGCTCTATCACACCAGTGCACCTTGAGATGACTTTTCTTAAAACACACACACACACACAGCGGCAGTGAAGATCTAATGCAAGTAAATCACTCACAGCTGGCAACAGGAATGCGAGGATTATGGGGGCTTCCGAGGCCAGAAGTACATGACACTGTACATTTGTACATGACACTGCCGCCACAAGATGCCAATACTATAAGGTATTTTGGATTTTTCCCCCTCGTGTAGATGGGCCCTAGGTCCTGAGCTAGAGTTGACAACTTTGTGGCCCTCCAAATGTTGGACTACAAGTATAATCAGCCCTAGCCTGCATAGGTAATGGTGAGGAATGCTCACGGTGACGGTCCAACAAGATCTGAAGGGCTACGTCTTTGGCCACAACCCAAATGCTGTAAAGGCTTTACACACCAATGTATGTACCTTAAATGTGGAAGTCCTTTAGTGTTTTATGTTCCTGATAGACTCTCCTACCTAGCAGACTAGCCACAACATTTTGCACTGGCTCTTAACCAGACTCAAAGACAGTCTTATATAGAGTAATGCTACTCAAAGTGGTGGTCCACGTGAGCCAGTGTGGTCTCGAGCCATTTGGACTCCCTGTAAAAATTAGAATTTGAAGCAGCACAATTGCAAACTAAAGCCTTGCCTGGAAACACTTGTGGTCATCTTCACTGTGTGTACTTCATAATTTCTTTTGCTTTCAGCATTTGGGGTGGGGGGCAGTTGCCAGACATACAGTTCCAAGAGCTATGAATTGCAAGGCCTTGTGCAGGCATTGTTCTGCATAAGAAACATTTTAGGGAATAAGCAAAATTTGAAGGAGTGGTTTGAAAAGAAAGGAGGGTTACAAATGGTCGGGGGGGGGGATTACCTGGCACCAATAAAATTATTACTGATCCAGGTTGGTGGCAGAAGAAAGATGTCATCGGGAAACTCCCTTGTAGTGTGAACTGAGCGATCACACAGCATTATTGGGATACCTGGCATTGTTTTACCAGCATGAGGCCCAGGTACAATTTTGCAATTAGAGAGCACTATAGATAATATTATTATGGGTTTGGGATTGGTGTGAATGACTTTTTAGGAGCCACTTTCAGTCCTCTACTTCTGAATGCAAACAAATTCAGAATCTCTTCCCACTTTTCAATTCTTGACAAAGATTTCTGTAAGCAGATCTAGCAGCGTGATGCATTTTGGCAATTCCCCTTAAAGGACAGCTGATAGCAAGTAAAATTCTTGTAATGTGTTCTAGAGGCAGCTAGGATGGCCCTAAGAGGCATAGATGGATGGACAGCTATGATTTGTCCTTTTCCCATCACCACTAGCTGCTTCCACCACTAGGCTAGGGGAAGGGGCAAAGAGCTGAATTTTCTCTGCAGATCCTATGAGATTATGGCTCCTCTAAACATTTGATGGGGATCAGGAATCTGTTTGGAAGTATTCGTGCAGCAGAGCTGTATCCTTTCATTAGTCTATATGTGAGGGCAAATAAAACTGATAGCACAGAATCTGTAAGTTTTTTCATTGACCATCTTCTAAGGCGACTGGACCCTGGATAAACTTGTGAGCCCCTGAAATGTCTCACCACTCAAAAACATAACAGTATTCCTCAGCATCATGCCATATCCCATATATTAAAATGTGAAAAGGCTGCTCTAGAGATAGCTATGTGTACCTTTTGAACAAGGGTGGTGCTCACTTTTCATAAAAAAAGATTAGTAAGTTTATTGGCACAAGATTTTTTTCCCTCTTGTCATTATTATGTATTCAATTTAAAAAGGTTATGTAATTATCAGACCCACCTTAAGCCAATAAGAATAAACAAATGTGTCCTTCTTGGCTATATAAAGTCTCATGGTTAAACAGAGCAGGGAAGGTGGGTGCAGTAGAATTTGGTCCTCGACTAACAAGTCTGGTAAGAAGTTACACTGGCAAGTGGCTTTTCCTTTGTTTTTTTCTTCTTCATTGCTGTCTGTTGTGTCTGTATTCCCATGTCTTTGGGGAGAATTAGAAAGTGGGCTGTTAGGATCAAAATGAGTGAGTAGGCGATAGAACTTGGGACTATTTGCTGCCATGTAATGGCTTTAAAATAGCATAACAGAGTGCAGCTGTTTAGAGGAGATTAGGAGATACAAAAAGAATTAGACAGTGCCTAGTTGTAGCCACATTATTTGGAGAACTAATATTGATTCTAAGTAAAAATGGGTGAAAGTATCTCTAATAATGGTATAAAATGGTAGCATGGCATAGTGTTTTGAGTGTTGGATTATGACTCTGGAGACCAGGGTTCTAATCCATACTTGGCCATGAAAACCCACTGGGTGACCTTGAACAAATCACACTCTCAGCCTCAAAAATCCTATCACAGGTTTTCCTTTGGGTTGCCATAAGTTGGAAATGACTTGAAGGCTCACAACAACAAAGCTGGGAGCAACACCATCTGGAACAGGTCAGGCTGGGGAAGGCAACTAGGTCATCCCAAATCTAAGACCTGCAAGCATTTTCCTGATTCAAGGCAGCGATCAGGCAAGTTACAGCATCTCCAGTAGCTGGCTATATTGATTAGTAGCACCAGCACAATCAGGAATCTGGGAAAACAACAGAATCTGAACAATAGGAAGAATGACCTTCTCTGCAGAGATTGTGATTGCCTGGTTGACACTGATCTCAAAGGGACAGAGTGCATGTACTAATAGTTCAATCCGACCCACATGTATTCAGAAGCCTCTCCCAGTGGAGTCTAAGTTAGTGTTGTGATAGTGCTCTATTTTGATCTCCCATCACTTCTATTTCCTTTTTCCTCCTTGCCTTCCCCTCCTTACCCCATCGCTCTTTGCCTTCTCTGTGGCCACTTAGTGGTGTGATTAGTTAGCATTAGACTCCAGACTTAATGACCTCATGCCCGCCTGCCCCTCATGGAAATGTTAGTATGCATTACTTCTTTTAATTCAGATGATGGTAAGAAAGTCTTGGCCTGGATGCCTATTTCTGGCAGCACAACAGGGTTCTGGCTTCACAGTAGACATATATATGTGTACAACTGATCGTACATCTTCCCCCAAGAGACACAGGAAGTGCAGAGAGTGGTGGTGGGACCATGTTAGCAGCAATGGCTGCTTTATTTTATTTATTTATTTATTTATTTATTTATTTATTTATTTATACCCCACTCTTCAGCCACAAGGCTATCAGAGCAGCTTACAATTTGTTTTAAGCAATAGCAATTTACACATCTACACTGCATTAAGCAGTTTCCAATGTGTGTTAGCTAATTGCCCCCGCAAGCCAGGTACTCATTTTACCAACCTACGAAAGGATGGAAGGCTGAGTGAACCTTGGAGCCCTCTGGAATCGAACTTGTAATGTGGTGACTGCTGTCACACTTTGTTCATGTTCTCAGGCTCCTCCTTGGCTGCTTAAAAGCGTCTGCAATTTCTGTAGTACAGTCTCTAATATATATTTCATACAGCATGGCTGGCTATGGGAATATTGTGCCAAATAGGAAAGAAGATTTTAAATATATAAAATTGGACTGGTGCTAAACCAGTCCTGTGACAGAGTAAACCAGAACTTTTATCAATAATATCTGAACTTTGTCACCTGTGTAATATTGGAGATTTTCAGATGCCTCTTTCAGCCTCTTGCCACGCAAGCAGCCTCCGGAGCAGTAACAAGGCTGCCATGCGGCAAGGGGTCCATTTTGGATGACGCCGTTTCTCTCTCGGCGTCGTCCGTGACTCTTGCGGCTAGCATTGGAGGCGGCCGCACTGTTTTTTACTCACAAAAGTCTGTGAGTAAAAAACAGCGCGGCTGCCTCCAATGCTAGCTGCAAGAGTCACGGACGCCGCCGAGAGAGAAACGTCGTTGTCCAAAATGGACCCCTTGCCGTGCGGCAGCCTCGTTACTGCTCCGGAGGCTGCTTGTGTGGCAAGAGGCTGAAAGAGGCGTCCGAAAATCTCCTTAGTCTACTTCTCCTAATCATCATGAAAGGCAAAGTGTTAGACTAGGCTGGACAAAGTACTCCTTGGGACTCCCCAGTACTGGAAACTCTAAAAATCTTCCATCCTGTTACTTTTAAGAGCTTGTCAACTGTTGTGTATATATTTTCAAGCCTTTGTTCTTAGCTATGAGACTAGAAACTGATTCTCAGGCTACAAAGTGTTTTGCTTGGTTACTGATTTAATGCTAATAGAGATCTGTCTTCTTGTTTCTGAACATTCAGTCCAAAATCCAAATTTCTTGACCTTACTTTACAGGTTAAAGAAGAAACATTTTTTGAGAAGATGAAGGGTCTTTTTGTCACTGCTTTGGTCATTGCTTTTGTTCTGGCATTGTTCTGCCAGTCTGGTAAGTATTAGAGTGTTCCAGTAAAATATTGTGACGCTCTAGCAAAAGACTGAACAGAGAAATGTGTATAATGGGACAGCTCACTTCTGAGGCATGGCACAGCAGAGCATATTCCAGGTTGCTGAGGCCTTAAATAGTGGTGCTTCTCTCCCCTTCACCCTGCTAAAAATAGAAGGATTGCCTACTGAGATGAAGTAGGCTCTTTCTCAGTGTAGAGAGAAGAGGACTGAAATATAAAAAACTGCTTTTTGGAGAATATTATACACACACACACACACACACACACACACATATATAAACTGCTATATGGATAGGAGAACTTTCAGCCCAGTTCTTTCTCAAGAGATAGGAGTGTTTTAGAGCAGTCAGTTCCTTTTGGGTCAGAAGGCACTCACTGTTGTCTACAGTGAGACCAATATGAGCAGGTTTCAGGCTCTGTCCTGGTAAGATTTTCTGAACTGGTCTGGCCAACTTTCTTAAACAGACCTTCATATATTTTAGTGTAACTTCTGTGAATGCTGTGGACTGTTCCTATGAAGGGTAAGGCACTTTCATACAGAATGCACACTCTGGAGTTCATATATCTAGCTTCAGGCCAACATCAAAACTGTTAATCTTAGCTGTTCCATAATTAAAGAATGCCAGTGAAGCAGTTTCATAGTGGACATTAGTACAGTTGCACAACAGCTGTCTTTCCACAGCAACAGTGCTCAATCCAGGTGAATAGAGGACTTGCATGAGTGAAAGCTCATCACAATGTACTCCTGGGCCTTCAAACATCTCGGTTGCAGTGGAGATTGAGGCTGCAAAAAGTGGCTCCCACAGTATTATGTTTTCATAAGAAAGTCCTTCCACCACCTGTTCTCTGCCACCTTGATTTTTAAGCTGGCCTCTGATATGGGGGAGATACAAGGCACAAGTGAATGGCACACTTTCAGTAACTAGGATGAAGAGGGCAACAGAACCTGCCACAGTAGTGGTTATACCAGTAGATGCATCAGGTAACACATACCTTCAAACCATCCCAATTTGACAGAGACAGCCCTGGTTAATCCTCTGTCAATGCAGCTTTCTTAGCTGCATTTCAAATGTCCCAATTTTACTCTCCTCATCCCATTTTCTCTATTCATCCTTGGCTTACTACAGTTGCTACAAACTGAGTTTAAAGTGTGCAGATGTTGTTTGCAATCAGTTAACTCAGCAGCAGGAGGAAAAAGAGGGGTGGTTAAGTCTTGCTCGTCCTAAACAAAGGATGTTATCAGACACAGCAAAAATTGTGGGATTACGATGTCAGGGTAGAGTGAATGAGCCCTGCTATTGCACAATGTTGTCTTCACGTTATTACTCTGTGCTCCAGCCAGAAAAAGGCATCAGATCTAATTGATGGGACAAGCCATCAATAGATTGTCAATAGTGCTTTTTTGCACTATTGACTACGTGTGAAAACATGTCCTGTTGTAATCGTGAGATTATAGCGTGAATGGGTGGTCCTCACTAAGAAAACTTCTGAGTCAGAATGTGAAAATGAAGCACAGAATGCTCTTTTTATGAACTGTCCTGATTAGTTTGCATGTTTTTTATGTTTGTTTCAGTGCTTGTGTGTTCATTTACTTTGTTAATTAAGGGGCTTTTGGAGTTTTAAGTGTGCTCGCATCTTCTCGCATGAACCGCTGACATCTCACCCATGCCAGATTGTGGAAGTAAACTACTGTTCTTAAAGTGCTAGTGCTCATCATGCAATAATTTCATTGTGTTTCTTTTGTGTGATTACAGTGACGTGCGAGAAGTGTTATAATGCCGCAATGCTTCCACTATCCTCATTCACAGAATTACAGCAGTTTTAGATGCTAGTCTGATAATGTCCTAAGTTGATGAATTCCAGGATTCCTCTGCTTAAATTAATAGTTTTGTATGTTCTTCCTCATTAATAACATTTGCCTTCTTTTTGCCTGGCCACACACTTTTGACCACACTATGATGCAACTCAGCCACATGTGCCCTGGTTTTCATCTGTGAAATGTTGAAGGGTGTAGACAATGGCCATATTGTGACCATGAGATCTCATTGCTCAAAGCCTTGCTTCTACCACTGCAGCTGTCAACCTCAGAGTGGGAACCAGGCTGATGTGATCTTTTCTTGTCTAACCCGGGCTACTGATTGTGCTAAAACACCTGCTGCCTTAATACTATTTACAGAGGAATTCTCCTCCTGCTTGTATTCTTTGTCCTGTCCATTCCCCCAAACAACCTACTTGATTCTGTAGGGCAGGTGAGTAGCATGTTACAGCACACCTGTCTGACAAAAAGGTCCTGCTGGTATCCTTCAGCCAGAGCAAGGGTGGGAATTATCCAGCATCTAAACCCTGGTGAACCTCAACTGAGAGGAATGCTTGGAGTTGCAGCTCAAAATATGTAGAAGGCCACATAATTCCCACCTCTGAACAAGTATGTTCCTTTTCATTATTGCTAGAGAAATACAGAAATTCAAGTTTTCTACCAGGAATTTGACTTCAATAGGACAGCTTACCTTTAGAAAAATTGTGTGTGTTTTTTTTAAAGCTGTTTAGTACCTTTTAATTTTTGTCATTACTTTTTAATTGTTGTAATTTAATGCTTTTAGTGGAACTATTTAATGCTTTTGTATCAAGTAGGTTTTTAGTGTACTTTGCTCTTAAATTGATGTGAACCTCCTTGGCTCCTGCCCCAGAAGAAAGGTGGGATGTAAATCTAATCTAATCTAATCTAATCTAATCTAATCTATATAGAATATAATATACTTTCTTTTTTCCTTTTGTTTAGGAAGTGCTGTGAGATGTTATCAGTGTAATCGTGGGCCATGCAAAAAGGTTGTGACGTGCCCAGCTGGGAAAGATGCTTGCATTGCAGTAAACCTTGGTGAGTATCCTGCCATGTATTACTCATGCTTGCCTTGTGAGCTGTGTTGCTCCCATAGTCCACAGATCCAGAAAGTGAGTCCAATTGCAGAACCTGAGTAAGGGCAGGGAATGTCCTGAGGCAAGGGGGCAAGGCTCCTTTTCCTCCTTCCCAAAGTCTCCTGTGGGAGTTTAACTTCAGGCCATGTGCCCTTGTAGCCCTTCTCCCGGATGCTAATAATAAGCTGCTAGTGCAGGGGTGGGCAACTTTGGTGAACCTGGGGCCCATTGCAGGCCACACTAGACCCAGAAATGGACAAAAATAGCCAAAAGTCAATAATGTTAGTGGCTGGACATAGCTTTCCGGTTTTATTTGGAAGATTGGAGGGCTGAAGGCAACACAAAACTGCCACACCTGGAGGCTTCCAGCAGGGGAAACCCCCTTTTTTGTGATTTAAGCACAGCATATGGTGGTGGTGGTGGGTCTGTAGCAGCTTCAGAAATAGCCTCAGTGGCCACTTGCATCCCTGCAATCTGCAATTTGCCTACACATGGTAGGGGTCTGAGCAAGCTAATATCCTCTTTCCTTCTTCCCCTTTCTCTCCCTGGTTCTTGACTGAGACCTGGACATTCAGTACTGCCAGAGGGTTCACAGCTCTTGTCAGACTGCACTTGAGGTTTTGTACACCTCTGAATTCACAGTCATCTGTGTGTGGATGGAATCCAGTGAAGAGCCATCGGGTCGTCCTATTTCACTTTCAACCTCATTGACACTCATCTACCTGAGTTTCCTCTTAGGGGGAGCACATGGGGTCTGTGATGAAAGGTGTAACTGCAGTCCTCTTTTCAGTGTGTTGGTCAGCCACAACTTTTTTTGCCCACAGTAGAAGTCCCTCCTGTCTCTGCCCAGTCCCAAAGAGAGGTGGGAAATGTTAGTGTTTGTGCTAATGCATTACTGTTAGCATTGCATTTTATAATTTTAATCATTTTACACTAAACACTGTAATATAAAATTAAAGCTGAATTAATCACATGAATCATTAACAGTGTTAAAGGAACATGATCCACAATCACAATCATTACTTGGTTGTTCTTAATATTTCCATACTACAATTTCAATTTATACCATAACCATACACAATAACACAATATCATTACATAATATATGAAAACCATCACTGCCATATTTCCTTCTTATGTTATTGCTTTCACCAAAAGTATATTTAATATCTCCTCTACACGTTATCTTATAAAGTAGATTACCTTAATTTTCTTCATCCTTCCTATGTCTTAAATCATCTTCCTATGTCTTAAATCATCTCACCCAGAGTGAGATGATTTATTTTACATGTGTTCCATCCATCATCTGATCTCTCTTTTTGATTTATTTCTCTTTCTTTCTATAAAGCATTCACCTTAAATTATTATCTCTATTTCTGGTATCTCATTTTATCCATTTTTTTTTATCCTTCTATCATCAAATACTTTCTTTCATGTACCATCTGTTTTTCAAATATTCTATAACAGGTGACCATTCCTTTTTCAATTTGTTAGCGTCCTTTCTATTAATAGTGTGTGCTAATTTGTCGTTTTCCATAATTTCCTGTATTTTCAGTAACCATTCCTTGGTGGATGTTAACTCCTCCCCCCCCCAATAATTTGCTATTTTCAGTCTCTCTGCCGTTATTAAGTATAATAAAATTCTTCCATAAGTTTTTTCGTCATGTTTACTCACATTTGTTATATTTAATAAATAGAACTTGGGATCAATTTGTATTTGTATTTTAAACATCTTTTGAATTATTTTATGTATCTTATTCCAATATTTTTGGACCAAAGGGCATTTCCACCACATGTGGTATAACAAGCCAATTTCTTTTTCACATTTCTAACATTTACTATTTTCTGACTTATATATTTTGTTAATTTTTAAAGGTGTTAAGTACCATCTATCAGCAATTTTAAGTGGTTTTCTTTTAAGTCTTGATTTGCTGTAAATGAATTCGTCATAGACACACTTTTTCCCATTTGTTTAATCCTATTGGTTCTTGAATGTCATTAGCCCATTTCACCATTGTATCTTTTGCTTTCTTTTTCTAAATTTCTATTCAACAATAATCTGTATATTCTAGTTATTTTCTTCTTCTTAGTGTCTTTTATTAAGTTGTCTAGTTCATTATCTTCTCTTTCAAATCCTCTTTTTTTCTTTATCTTCAACATACCTGTTTTTTAATTTTAAATATGTAAACCATTGTAAATGGATCCCATAGTTCACAAGTTCTTCTCTTGTTTTGAAAGCACATTCTCCTTTTTCATCCCACTTTAACAATTCTTTATATGTTAAACCAATTCCTTGCTTCTGACTATCTTCTTAAAAAGGCCTCTTGAGGAGATATCCATCTTGGTAGCTGCCTATAAAATTGTGCTTTTATATTAGTCCATATTTCTAATAAAGCTTTTCGAATTATATGAAGTTCAAAATCCAGATTTATTTTTGAGGAACTATAACCTAAATAGACATGCCACCCATATCTTAAATTCGATGATTCTAATGTAAGAATCCTTATATTATTTAGTTTTATCCGTTCTATTAGCCATATAAGACCGCAAGCCATATAATAAATCTCTAAATTAGGTAACGCTACTCCTCCTTTGTTTTTTTGTTCTGTCAAGGTGGTCCACTTTATCCTTGCTCTTTTTCCTTTCCATATAAATTTATTTAACTCTTTGTTCCATTGTTGGAATGTTTTTTTATTATGTAATATAGGTAGGTTCTGGAACAAAAACAAAAGTTTAGGCAAGATGTTCATTTTCATAGCTTCTATCCTCCCTAATAAGAATAGATTTAGCTTTGACCACTTTTGTAGCTCTTTTTGTACTTCCAGCTCTTATAATTATTGTCAAACAGCTCTGTATTTCTATTACTCAGCCAAATTCCTAAATATTTTATTTTCTTTGCGACTTTGCAGCCCGATTTGGTTTCCAGTGTTTTTACATCACGTTTTAATATGTTCTTTGTTATCATTGTAGTTTTTCCCTTATTTAACTTGAATCCCAAGAAAGTCCCACATTTGTTTATAATCTCTAATAGGTATTCTACATTTTCTAGAGGATCTTCTATAATTATTGCTAGATTGTCCACAAATACCTGCACCTTATATTCTTGTACCTTAAGTTTCAGCCCAGGTAGTTTTTTCCCTGTTTCTTATTTTGTTAACTAAAATTTCCAAGGACAATAAAACAATAATTAACATTCAAATATCAGTGAATAATGTTGTTGTGACATATGACAATGAGTGTTTGGGGGGAGTACATGTCTGAATCTTTAATCTGGTGGTCTATTTAATATCTCTCTATTTTGATTTTTTTTTAATGAACTAAGCTGCTTTTAACATTCATAAGAGAAAGTATGTGTAGGTATATCTATTATCTATCTACTTCACCTAAGCAGCTATTGATTTTTTAATGTCTTTAATTGGCTGGTAGTCTTATTAAAAAGAACATTTTTGTGGAAGGGTTCAATATATGTATCTGCTTTATCTGCTTTGATTGTGTATTCCTGCAAGGCAGGGGGTTGGACTGGATGTCCCTTGTGGTCTCTTCCAACTCTTACAATTCTATGATTCTTTATAATTTAACCTCGTTTTCTCTTCTCCATTTTTTATTTTTTTTACAAAAATGTAAATTAACATACCATCTTTTTTTTCTTTTTCTTTTTAAGGTACAAGAAATGTCTTTGGCTGCTGGAAATACTCTGAATGCAATCTAGAGAAAATTGGGGCTTTCTACAAGTCTAACAGCTTTGGATTCAGATGTTGCACAGGAAACTTGTGTAATAATAAACCATTTTCAAGCGGCAAATAGGGAGTCTCATCATAGCTTCCTTGGTGACAGTAGTCGAGATGCTCATCTTCTAAAATGGAATAGACAATATATGTTGATTTGTTCTAAATTTTTACTTAATGCTTATTAAGAGATAGCTCAAGAGAAAGACCCATACCTGGAGAGATGGAATGACTATGTTATGGAAAACCAACATGTAGCAGCATAAAACTTGTTTACTGTGCTGTGATTGCTTCATTATGAAAACTGAATCATATTGTTTTCTGCTTATAAATAACATAAAATAAAATATTGCAAATATATTTTATTCATCTTCCAAACCCTTCTTTGACAGGCTATCCAAATCTTTGTTGTGTTACAGCTTGGGGTGGAGGGCGTGCCATTGGACTATCCCATTGAGGAAAATAAATGCCATGGTGATTTTTTAACCAAAACCAACCACCACATTAGATTTTCCTTGGTTTTTTTCTGGGCTGTGAGGCCGTGTTCTGGAATAGTTTCTTTCTGACGTTTGGCCTGCATCTGTGGCTGGCATCTTCTGAAGATGCCAGCCACAGATGCAGGCGAAATGTCAGAAAGAAACTATTCCAGAACACAGCCTCACAGCCCAGAAAAAAACCAAAGAAAATCTATGGATGCCGGCCATGAAAGCCTTCGACTTCACAACCACCACATTCTATTGGGCAGTTTCTACAGTAGCATTAGTCAGTATTCACAGCACACACACACACACACACACACACACACAGAGTTAATGTGCATAAGTGTTGTGTTCAATGCTTTCTGTGGTTTTAAATTAGACAGGGGAGTTTATCAGACACAGTTAAAAAGTACCTGAGGAGAACACCAGGACGACGTTCCTGTCCCATAAATGGGACCTGTTTTCACATGACGGTGTGTAAGGTGGCACTTTTCATTGACAGGAGCTCCCCATCAATGAAAAGCACCACCTTACTAACTGTAGAAGCACTGGAGCAGAACGCGATGAGCACAAGTACATATGAAAATGGGTCCTGCAGGGTAGGAACGTCATCCTGCTGTTCTCCTTGGGTACTTTTTTACTATGGACTTTTTCGGATGAAGAAAAATAACGCAAGCAGCCTCTCCAGTTTACGAGGCTGCTTATTTATTTATTTATACCCCGCTCTTCAGCCACAAGGCTATCAGAGCGGCTTACAAATTGTTTTAAGCAATAGCTATTTATACATCTACACTGCATTAAACAGTTTCCAATGTGTGTTAGCTAATAGCTGCGCTGCAAAGTGTCAGTTTCGGATGACGCTGCCCTCTAGTGGTACTGTTGCGGTACCGCAGGGAGAGCTGAGCATCATATTTTGTTGATTTTTTACTCACGAAAGTTGATCGTGAGTAAAAATCAATGAAATATGACGCTCAGCTCTCCCTGCGGTACCGCAACAGTACCGGCAGGGGCGAGCGTCATACGAAAGGGGCGCTTTGCAGTGCAGCAGCCTCGCAAGCTGGAGAGGCTGCTTGCGTTATTTTTCTTCATCCGGAAAAGTCCTACGTCTGATAATCTCGAAGGTGTCTGAGGAGGGAGTATTGACTGCAAAAAATGGTCTCCGATCAGAATAGTTTTGGCTGGCTGACCTCTTGGCAACTGAAAGAAGCTCACTAGAAGAAGATCCAATGTGGAAGCACAAACATCCAGAAACCATGGGATTCACTGAAAGTCACTGAGTTTGTAACACTGGTGGCATTACTGAGTTTGCAACATTGGCAGCTGGTGGATTCCATGTCAGAGAGGCAATAAAATACATTCCAGGTATTAGATATTAGAAGAGATATCCAAGGCACTGAACCCTATACCCAAAATAGGATCACATCTTGGATAATTTCCAGAGTAAGTTAATCGCCTCAGTAACATGGGAGTTACCAGACACCATTGGTATCCACAAGTAGTGCTAGGATAACTGCATTAATTTACTACATTTGAACATTTCTAAAGCCTTACTGGCAAGATAACTATTATGTGTCCAAGGGCACATAATAAACTACAGATACCAAATTACATTTGGAAAAAAGGAGGCCAAAACTTTATTGGTTATAGATGTAGATGGTTGGCAAAAACACATGAGTCCGGATACAGGCATGGACCAACCTACCTGTTGGCTGATGAGCCTGCTGCCAGCCCACTGCTGGCATCATGGAGGCCAGGAGGGGGATCCCACTGGGCCTGTTGCCCATTACCCTGCCAGGGGAACCCCTGAAGCTGCATGCCCCGAAAGATGGCATGCCCTTCTCACCTCTGGGTCCTGTAGGGGGGACCATCCATCCCCTCCCAGTGTTCAAGACATAAGAAACCAATGTCCCTGTATGCAGGACCCATGCCAACCACCAAAAAAGGCAGGTCTGGATTGCAGGCCCGCCTTTCACTAACCCGCTGCAGCTGCCATCAGCAAGTCATAGAATCATAGAATCATAGAATCATAGAATTGCAAAGTGGACCAGTGATTCCCCTCATGGCCAAAGTCTAAACTGGATCTGCTGTCTTGATCTTCAGGTTGCAACCATATTGGACCGTGCTCCCCTCACTCCTGTGCAGCTGGCCATCAGTAATGTCCTCAGTCTTGCTGGCTGACATGTTTTCATGTAGCCCTTCCAGTCAACACCGATTTTTGCCCGCTCTATGTTGTGCTATCCCTCTGCTAGGTCAGATGCCACGAAGTGTCTTCACTGCCCTATAACTGTACAAACAAGTCTTATACAGTGTGATTATATGGTGTAATTCATAGAATCATAGAGTTGGAAGAGACCACAAGGGCCATCCAGTACAACCTCCTGCCAGGCAGGAATACCCAGTCAAAGCACCCCTGACACATGGCCATCTAGCCTCTGTTTTAAAACCTACAAAGGAGACTCCACCACACTATGAGGCAGTGTATCCACTTCCGAACAGCTCTTACTGTCAGGAAGTTCCTCCTGTTTAGGTGGAATCTCTTTTCCTGTAGTTTGAGTACATTGTTCCATGTCCTAGTCTCTGGAGCAACAGAAGACAAGCTTGCTCCATCCTCAGTATGACATCCCTTCAAATATTTAAACACTACTATCATGTCACCTCTTAACCTTCTCTTCTCCAGGCTAAACATACCCAGTGCCCTAAGCTGCTCCTCATAGGGCATGGCTTCCAGACTTCCCACCATTTTGGTGTTTTTTCCTAGCTCTACACGTATACGTAGGGCAAAGATCTCATAAGTATGTAGCCTCTCTTTTGCCATTTGAGTTGCTATTATTCCCCTTTGTAAGATCAGTTTCATGAGTAGATTTTCCATGAACACTACTGTTTTGCATAACAGTTAATGGTGGAAAATCTGGACAACCCCTCACTCTTGTGCTTAAGTTGATGCATGTAGTTAAAAAATGACAGATGTAGGTGTGAGCCTTGGAAAAGTCAACGTGGTCAACGTGGAACTGCAGAAGAGATACAGTGGATGGACTTAGTTAATAGTTAATAGGAAAGTGAAGACGGAGGAAAAATAACTTTAAAGAAGAAGCAGTAAAATTTAAAACGTCAAGAAGAAAAGGGAAAAGAAAGGACAGAACAGATAAGATTTATAAAAAAATTGTATAGATATATCATATATGACTGTATACAAATCTATACACATATATACAGATAGCTTTTTTTTTGGTGGGGAAGCATATATATACTGGAATTTAGTGGAATTGATTGACTATTATATATACTTGGCTAATTAATTGCTATATTCAATTGATTGGTTAATGTAACCAATATATACAGATATATAATTCAATATATAATATAATATATGCAAATATAGTATATATAATATAATATACATAAATATATTGTATTATATATAGTATAATATATATAAATATATAATATCTACAGGTCCATAATCTGTTGGAGGTGCTAAAAGTGACATTCTATAATATTTACATTTATACTATAATATTTACAGTGTGCAGAGAGACGCTCAGTGTTATTTGGCAATTGTTGAATTGTTGATTGATACAAGAGATTTATGCTAATTCTATGTTATGTTATGTTTATGTTAACTCTCAATAGACTCTGAGGAAGATAGGGAACCTGAATATTAGGGGGGGGGAGAAGAGAGAGAGAGAGTTACGAACTTTTCGAATCATATACTACTGGTCTGCATTGTCTGGCACCATCTTGTATTGAAATAATTTATTTTAGTTGTAATATACTTTA
The DNA here is from genome assembly GCA_030847615.1 of Gambelia wislizenii. NCBI lineage: Eukaryota > Metazoa > Chordata > Lepidosauria > Squamata > Crotaphytidae > Gambelia > Gambelia wislizenii. The sequence continues at coordinate 390,715,830 of JAUMIR010000001.1, read as the reverse complement.
ATATATTTTAATGTACTGGGCATTCTCAGAGAAGTAGGGAAGATATAAGTGGGGGAAGTAGAAACAGAGATAGAAATACTCAAAGAAAAAGAGGGTGACAAGAGTACTGAATAAGAGTGCTGAAGGCACAGGATCATAGAGGTAGGAAGGAGCAGGTCCAGGGGGTAAAGAATAATAGAAAAGAATAATAGAAAAACAGAAAGGTAAAACCTAAGCTGTGATTAAAAATAAGTTGATACATTCAAAAGAAAGGGGGAAGGGTGTGATCCAATGGCTTACAGTACAAGGAAAACAATGGCTCAACTTCAATCCCAAACTGTAATGATGAGAAGACCATCATTGGAATTACCAAAACCTCCAGAAGTGCACACCTTAATACTGGAAGAACTTAAGTCGGAACTTAAAAATTTTAAACAAGAAATCAGAAAGGAATTGAAAGATATTAGAAAAGAAATTAAGCAAGATTATAAAAAAGAAACAGAGATATTGAGTAAAAAGTTGGATAAGATAAACAAAGGAGTAGAAGGTATGAAAAAGGAAATAGAATTATTAAAAGATAAGACTAAAGTATCTGAAAAAGCGACTGAGAAAATACAAGAAAAGCAAAATAGAGAAGAAGTGTTATTGTTAAACCAAGAATTATGCTACAGGGAAAAGTGTTTGAAGTTAAGAGGATTATCAGAAAAACTAAATGAAAATCTATTTGAAAGGATAATTCCAGACTTAGCAAAATTTACAGACTACCCTGAAGAATATCTTGAAGAAGAAACAGAAAAGATATTCAGGATCAACTCGGCGGTAGCAAGAGAGAGAAAGCTACCGAGGGATATAGTGATTCAATTCACCAAGAAAAAGATAAAGGAAAGAGTATTGCAACAGAGTTATAGAGATACACTTAAAATAGGAGACGAGGAAATAAAAATCTACAAAGATGTACCAGTAACTATATTAAAAAAGAGGCAAGATTACAGAACGATTACACAGTTCTTAACAAGAAATGAAGTGAACTACAGGTGGAACAAAATAGAAGGCATTTCGTTCACATATAAACAAAGAAGATACAAAATAGACTCTGTGCAAAAGGCTGCAGAATTCTGTAGGAGATTCTATAAGAAATCACAATATAAAGTACCTGACGAACAGGAGGATAAAGAAGAGGAAAGAGAAGAAACAAGAATTAAAAGAAGAAGAGATAAAAAGGCAGCTGAAAAAGCAGAAGAACCAAAACAAGTAGAAGCAGAAGAAGAAGAAGAAGAAGAATCGATACCAACAGTAGAAATAAGGGGGAAAAGAGGAGTTAGAAGTAGAAGAACTAGAAAGTGAGGAAGAAGAAGAAGGGGAAGCCAGAGAAGACTTAGGCGAACATGACATGTAAAATAATTTCATGGAACGTGAAAGGCTTGAATTCTGAATTTAAAAGAAGGCAGGTTTTACACTTTCTAGAAAGACAAAAAGCAGACATAACTTGTATGCAAGAAACTAAGATAAGACAACAAGATATTAGACTGCTGAAAAATCCTAAACTTGGCCAGATTTTCTATGCGGCAAATCCCCAGAAGAAAAAGAGGGGAGTTGCACTATACATAAACCAGAAATACATCACAAAGGAACTCTTCAAAGACGACAATGGAAACTACATAGGAGTGGAAGTGGCTTTACCAAAAATGAAAATTGTGATAGTGGGGGTTTACGCCCCCAATAAAAAACAGAATAAATTTTACAAGAATTTGCACGAGCAGCTGGGAAAGAATGTGAGTGGAAAGGTTCTCATTCTGGGAGACTTCAATGGGGTTCTGGATCCTAAATCTGACAGATCAAATGGAAAGAAAAAAGGGTTGCAAGGAAAGTTACCAGGTAGCTTTTTTTGACATAAAGGAAGAATATACATTGGATGATGTATGGACAAAGAAATATGGGAAAGAAAAAAGTTTTACATTTTATTCAGAAAAATACAAAACCATGTCTAGAATAGATATGTTTTTACTATCTAAGAGCCTTACACCATTGATTCAGAACATGGAGATCCTTCCAAAAATTACATCAGATCATTCCCCGATTAAGCTAGAGTTGAAGGCAGAAAAGAAGACAACTAGCTGGAGGTTGAATGAGCATTTATTGAGGAATGAACAGTTTATGGAAAAAATTAAAAAAGAAATAACCCTATACTTCAATGAAAATGAAAATGATGAGTGTGCGATGAAAACTGTTTGGGATGCGGCAAAAGCGGTCTTTAGAGGTATGTTAATTAAAAGAGTGGCAGAGGTTAAAAAGCAGTATTCTGCCAGATACAATTATCTAATCAAAGAATTGAGGTAGAAAGAAGGAAAATTAAGAGAAGATCCCTCAAATAAAAAACTGAGTAGACAGATCAAGCTTATTCATACCCAATTAAACTTAGAAACCATGACGACTATAGAAAGACAAATGAATAAAGCCCGTCAGGTAAACTTTGAATACGCTAACAAATCGAGTAGGTGGCTGGCGTATAGATTAAGGAAAGATGCTGAAAGAAAAATGATAACAGAAATTAATTATCAAGGAAAATGTGTAACTAAGCAAGAGGAAATACATGAAGCATTCAGAGAGTGTTATCAAAACTTGTTTAGTCATAAAGGGAGACAAGAAGAAGAACAACACAGAATGTTAAAATATTTAGATAAACAAGATTTCCAGAAGTTAAAAAGAGAACAGATAGAAAAATTGAACGGGACGATTACTATGGCAGAAATATCCAAGGCTATACATGATCTGAAAAAGAATAAGGCCCCAGGACCGGATGGATACACCACACTGTTTTATAAAAAATTTGAAAATGAATTATCATTACCACTTTATAAAACATTCAATGAGATAGAGCGGAACGGTATACCCGACTCATGGAAGAACGCAAACATAACAGTAATTTTGAAAGAAGGGAAAGAGGGAAAAGAGATTGGAAGTTACCGACCCATCTCGCTCTTAAATACAGACTATAAAATATATACCATGATATTGGCAAACAGATTAAAAGAAACAATCTCAGATATTATAAACGAGGACCAAAATGGGTTTATACCAGGCAGAAGAATAGGTGACAATATCAGAATAGTGCTTGATATGTTGGAATATTACGAGGCTCACAATGAAAAACAGTTGGGGATGATGCTGGTTGACGCCGAAAAAGCCTTTGACAATATACACTGGGATTTCTTGATAGAAATGATGAGGAGAACAGAACTAGGGGATAATTTCTGTAAAAGAATAGAGAGGATTTACAAGGAACAGTCAGCACAAATCATTGTCAATGGCGAAAGGACGGGAACATTTAAAATACAGAAGGGAACTAGACAGGGCTGCCCAATATCACCTCTCTTGTTTAACTTGGTACTAGAAGTGCTGAGCAGAAACATAAGGAAAAATGGAAATATACCAGGCACCAAGATAAGAGGATTCACATACAAAGTAAGGGCATTCGCAGATGATATGATTATAAGCAAATAGGAGCAAATAGGAGAATGTCTAAATTCTATGAAAGAGTTTGGTGAATTTTCGGGATTTAAAGTCAACAAAGAAAAGACAACGATACTAACGAAGAATATGAGTCAGCAGGAAGAGAAAGAACTTGCAGAGATATCAGGATGTAGAATTAGTAATAAAGCGAAATATTTAGGAATATGGCTGATGAAGCGAAATGCGGAACTATTCGACAATAATTATAAAACCACCTGGATAGAGATAAAGAAAGAGTTGGAGAGATGGAGCAAACTAGGCTTATCATTACTTGGTAAGATTTCAGCAATAAAAATGGCTGTCTTACCTAGAGTCCTATATCTGTTTCAAAATCTGCCAATCCTGAATAGTGACAAAGTATTCAAAATATGGGACAAGGATATTCAAACATTTTTATGGGGAAAGAAGAAAGCAAGATTTAAAAGGTCCTATTTGACAGATACAAGATTAAGGGGGGATGTGACCTTCCAGATTTAAAACTTTATTACCAAGCATCGGCGTTGATTTGGATAAAGGAATGGGTAAACTTAAGTAATAGGAGATTGCTGAATCTAGAAGGTCATGATGCCAGATTCGGTTGGCATGGTTATTTGTTTTATGATAAAGAAAAAGCTAATAGAGGGTTTACTAACCATTGTGTACGGAAAGGCCTATTGAGAGTATGGGGGGAAATCAAAGGAATTTTTTATTTTAAGATTCCGTTATGGATATCTATTCAAGAGGCCTTTTTGTCAAGATGGACAAAAACGGATTATTGGCTAAGATACTCAGATATAAGAAAGAGAGGTGAGGATAACTTGTTAAAAATAGAGGATAAAGAAGCCCTGCAAGAAAGGTACAACATAAACTGGTTTGCATATAGGCAGTTCAAGGAAAGATTTATGGAGGATATGAAGAAAGAGGGGTTTGAGAAGGAATATAACCATTTAGACAAATTATTATTGGAGGAAAGCAGTAGAAAAGCTATTACCAAACTTTATAAGCTCTTACTGACTAGATCTACAGAGCGAGAGTATGTCAAAGAATACATGACAAAATGGGCATTAGATATAGGTGAGGCGATATCTTTAGAGGAATGGGAAAATGCAAGGAAAAGATTGTTTGCATTTACGGCATCACAAAACATAAGAGAAAACTATATTAAGGTTGCTCTTAGGTGGTATTACACACCTCAAAGGCTGAATAAGATGAATCAAAATGTCTTAAGTAATTGCTGGAAATGTGGAAAAAACAAAGGAACATTGATGCATATGTGGTGGTATTGTGAGAAGATAAAGAGATTTTGGAGGCAGGTCCACATGGCAATCAAAGAGATTCTCAAAATTGATTTTGAGTTTACCCCTAAGATGTACCTATTAAATATCATCGACGAGCTGGAGGAAGAGAAAAGAAAGGTCTACTGGAGAATAGTTCTTTATATGATCAGTGCAGCCAGATTGGTTATTGCCAAAAAATGGAAAGTTGTAGAACGCCTGTCAATAAACGAATGGAAAAACAGATTGATAGATATGTTAGAACTAGCTATACTGACAAAAAAAATTGCGCAATACGAAAGAGAATGTGTGGAGAGAAGAGTGGAGACCAGTTATTGAATATTGGAAAGGCAGGGGCGAATTACAAAGTAGCTATGATATAGGATGTTAAGCTTCTCCAGTGAAGTAAAGAGATAAGCCATTTTAAGAATAAACAAACATGAAGATGTCAAAATCATTACAAGCTTATAAGTCTTTCATGCTGTTAGTCTGATATGCGTCAGAATACAAATAGGAAGTCATAGATAAGCTGTGGGTAGGAATCTCTACAATTACTATTTCATTTTAATTTTTTATTTCTTTTTCTTTTTGGGAGAAATGATGTTATAAACAGCTGTGTATAATTTTGTAAATTTATGATGTAAACCATTTTAAGTTTAAGAAAGCTGGCTGTCAAAGTGAAAGAGATTCAATCGTAACTATGTTAATTTATTTATGTGTTATTTCAATAAAAGAAAATCTCAAAAAAAAAGAGAGGAAGGAATGCATGGAAATTAGGAGCTTTTAGAACAAAGAATCCCTTTGCAACCTTGTGTGATGCCTTTCGCATGCAGGTCAAAGAAAAATCACTTTTTGTCCCATCCCCATGGCAGCCTGGGGATTCTGGACAGCAATACAAGATGCCACAGACATCGTTATGGATCTTAGATCTAACACAGAAAAGTACATTGCTGAACTGGATCAAGAAAAAACTCAGGTTGGTGTCCTGATGGCAGACAAGGTCGTCTTTGCCTCTGCTGCCCAGGAAGCCAAGTCCAAACTTGAATTGGCTAACTTGCAAAACTAAGCTTTGCAGTGTAGAATGTTGGCCCTAGAACAGATTCACGGGTGTAATAGGCAGCGCAATACTTTCTGAATCAAGCAAAAATACAGCAGGCTAGTGCTAGTCATGAAAACTGTATTAGAAAAATAGCTGAGGTAGAAGAGGAACTGAATATTAGAGTAGCAGGCATTTCCATTGTAAATCCTGAAACGCCCCTCCAGTTCATGGGCCCACAGTGCAACACTTCCTTTATAATCCTGAATGGGCAGAGGAACCTTCTGTTTCCGTGAATCCAATTAGAGTAAAAACCACCACCACCACCAAACCTAATGGCAAAGAAGAACAAAAGATTGAGGAAAAGGTGTCCTAGTCAGCCACAGAGGTGAAAGTCATAGCAGAGCAGCTGGGGCCCCTTAATAAGGAGAGAGGAATTTGCATGGATGAACGTTAATATCCCACATGCATCCCTCTGCAAATGGATAGGATCTGACCCAATTAGCCAGGCTCTGTGTGTCCCCAGTCGATTTGCCCACTTTGGAATCAGCCTTGTCATCCAGAAACTTAGCTAACTTAAGTATGCATACCGGAGCGAGAGATAATTAAATTAATGTGGCTGGGTCAGAATGCGGAAGTACTCAACGTTCTGGAGAGGCAAGCCCAATGCGAGAACCCTGAAGCTTACGTTACTCAGAAAAAGGTGAAACTGGAGGAAGGAGTTAATAACTTTGAATTAGATAATTTTGTGACACTCCTTTATGGAGGCCTGAATCTCAAATAAAGATAGTGATTGGACCTATGGATGCGCAATCCACCATGAGGAATGTGCTGATCACAAATATGAAACTAGTCATGGATCTTTTGTGGGAATCCAGAGCTCTTAAGGTTGTTAAAGACTCCAAGAAACAAAGAGAGGCTAAATCTTCAGATGCAAAGAACCTGGTCACATACAGTAATTATGGTTTGCATCCTCAATTTAAGAAGTTTAGACAGCAAAATGGACAAGCCCCCAGAAATAGCTACAGTAACAGTCAGGAAGGCTATTCTGGGAACAGAGCTTGGAGGACACAATGCGGGAATGGTGGCAGCAACTCCTCCAGCCCTGAACATGCTAAAAGCAATTATTTGCCTAATGCCACCCCTCGCCAGGGCTATAACTCCAACTATAATCCTAACCATAATGCCGGCTACAATTCACAGACTACAATACCCATTCAACAAAGATAAGATATATATGAGTGGGAGATGCTTAGGAAAGAGGGCCTGGATATGCAATAGTTTCACATGAGACCCACTACAGAACTCATTGATGTCTTGTATAAGATCAGGAATCAGGATCCCTCCAATCTGCAAGGGCCCCAGCCAGTTCAGACTTTGGAGATAGGAAACATGAAACAGGGATGCCCCAGGCTCCATGTCATGGGTTCTGAGGACATTCTTACAGACTGGAACCAGAAGTCGCAACATGCATTAGAGGGAAGTGCAGGAGCTAATGGGGTACAGACTCCCTCTGGACTCAGTCCACATCCCAAATCCAAAGCTAAACGTGTAGAAATTTCCCCTCCTTCCCTAGAAGTGCAAAAAAAGGAGAGGAGTGAGGAATTAAGGCTGCACCAACCCCCCTGCTCAAACTTCATTTGAGTACTCTTATGAAGGGATGGAGGAGATGGCGGAAGAGTTGGAGGTGAAACCCCCCACTCTCCCCCTTGTCTGTAGGATCCCAGCAAGACCACCTCTTCGGGGACAGAGATGGAACTAGTTTATTAGCGGAAAATTCAGAGACAATAACAGTGGGAGTTGTTAAGTGAGTGTTCGGGAAACGAAGCCTTGTGCGGACCAAACACCACAGTGGAAGACAGCACAAAAACCATAACTGCTGTAGAGCAATAGCGCAATAGTTCCAGCAATAGTAGCACCAAATCTGACTATTATCCCTCTTAATGATCCCTCTTAACAACACTGCATCCCACTGTTGAACAGCTGTTCATATTTCCAGCCAAACTTTTATACCCCCATCCTTGTTTCCTGCCTCTCTCCCATAACACTTGCATTTTGTGGTCACTGAGCATGCTTACTTTTAATTGGGCTGTTGACAGTGGGGCATTATTCCACTTAGGTTTCTTTTTTTAATACAAAGTTCTTTCCTATACTTCTGCAGCCCCACCCCACCCAAGCCTAGTGATACTACTCTCTTGTAGTGCCATTTTAGCTATATAAGTTAAGGTAATCTCAGACCCCAAACATCAGAAATAGAATGACCAGAGTGCCCTGAAGGGAAAGACTAGTATGGCTTCACATGGGCTAGATGCATTTTTTAAATAACTCTTATACCTTACACTTTGAGGTATAATACATTGCAGCAGCTTGAATACCCTTTTTATTATTTCTAATCGTGATGTGAAAGGTCGTATATTTCAGTTATCGGTAACCAATTTAAAACCTAGCATAATATGAAATGTGCATTGAAGTGGCCCACTTACAAGAAGTTTACTGCCTGCCAATTGCTGTAAATCTCCCTCCTGTTTATGATCCATGGTTCCAGATGCTTTGGTATGCTAATGTGGGCAGTTAAATCAATGGGGAATTCCTGTTTCTGGGGTGGGCGGTCACAGTATGTTAAGTGTGTGCTCACACCCTGGAGATGGCTGCAGTCAGATATAGTACTCCCTAAATGACTCAAAGTTAAACAAAGCAGTGTGAATGAGTGGAACACGTGGACACAAAATAGTGATGTCTTAAATGCTTATGTAACTTGATTTTTAATATTGTATTTTGTTCCATTTTTCAGAGGTAAATCTTACACAGGCTTCTGATGATGCTACTGTAACACTGACAGAAGATAATGATGCAAGCTTCAGTGTGACTCAGATAAACGACATCTCAGAAGTTGTTGATGCTGAAGTAGATGCTGTCTGGACCACCCTACCTCTCCAAAAGGGTAATGTATTAAACTACTTGACACATGGGATTTGGTGTGGTGATCTGCTTCCGTGTGTAATAATATTAATTATGTGTTCTATTTTAGTTCCCTGCTCTAGTACCTTTGCTTAGCAATCCTATTGCTTCACTTACACCAGCAGAAAGGCTCCAGTTGAACCAGAGAAAGTGGCACTCCTTTGAGACTGCAGAAATTATTTAAACATGAGGGAATTCATTACAAATATGAATACTAACTCTGATAGGCTGGACCAGAGGGCAAAAGCTTTGCAAGATTACATTGAAAAGTTCTATCAGCATGAAATAGAAGACAGTGGGAAAATGTTGGCTGCAATAGATAGGCAAACAGATATGCTGGCTGAAGTCATTGCCCACATTAAATCTCCTGATAACAACCCTAGAAGGGTTGTTAGAAGAGTTAAAAATAAAAACATTACTGGGACTCTGATAAGGAGAACTCCCTGCCACAAGAAAATCAGCAACCGTGTACAAGTATAGCTGGTGGAAGGTTAGGATTAAGTAGGCCTGTTAGAAAAAAAAAACCCAGTTCTTCTTACTTTATAAAATATTACTGTATTAAAAATAAACCTTCACAAAGCTGTATTCATACATAATGTGGTGTTTGAAAACTTAGGTGCCGTTTACACAATGAAAATGTCCTGGGAAGAATTTGTGTCGATCCCTGGCAGTTTACATGTACATCGGGTCGGGTACGTGATTTTCGGAAGGGGGGGCACCTTTTATCCCTCAACCTGCGGGACTTACAGTCCCGCGGTTTGTGCCGGTTTATAAAAAAGTCACTGGAGGATTCGGAAAATCGGAAATGTAAACAGCCTGGGACAAAATGACTCGGTACTAGGGGATGGCCGGAAATGGTGACTGGGGCCGGGCTTAGAGATCAGGGACCAGAAAAGGAAGGGTCAGTCACCCGTTCAACAGATCCAGCCTCACCAGCCGAAAACAAAGGCATCCCTTCCCCCTGCACGAAGGTTGATGTGTGTGTGCGCGCACGTGTGTACTCAATCACCTTTTTAAATGGATTTCTACACTGCAAATCCTTCAGCTTTAACCTCTTCCTCAACTGCATGTTACAGAGAGATCGCAGTAGGCAGAGGATCCCCTGCCTTGATAACCTCGCTGGTATTCCAGCCTCTGAGCGAATGAACACCCTTTAATTCCCCCTCTGTGTCTTGCCTTGAAATCTCTGCTGAATCTCTGAAGTAAGGGTTAACATTTTAAAGAGGCAAGGGGAAACCCAACCTCACTCGGCTTGATCTTCCTGCGTCTGAGCGAAAGATCTCAGTCTGGGTCTTTCAAAATGCCTAGCCTCTACTCGGCTTGCTTTCAAAAGGAAAGGAGATGGTTTAATTGTTCCTCCATCTGAGGTCTTTGAAAAGTGCCTTCTGCCTCTGTTTCAAGGGTTAACATTTTAAAGAAGTGAGGGGAATACCAAACCTCTGCCCCCCTGTCTCCCCCCCCCAGCCAGCCAATAGCATCGCTCGTGGCACGGAACTTTAAAGGAAGTGCGTCAATGAGGTTGTGAAAACACGAGTAATCGCATACTTGATTGACAGCCAACCCCCCCCACAAAACTACAACCTAAAAAAAAACAACCATGGAACTTTGGACGTGTAAATATCAGTCACGGGACCACCTGGGATATCCAGATCAGTGACATAAATCGTATAAACAGCGAGGGACGGATTCGTGATCACAAAATCACGGTAAGCACCGCGACAATTTCTGTCGTGTAACTGGCACCCTACTTTTTCAAACTACGACTTTATAGCTGTCAAACATATTTTGAGTATGTATTACAGTTTGCTTGGAGGAACACTGTCTAAAAGGTATACTTAATAATATGTCATTCTACTAGTAGTTAAATATGTAGAAAATAGGGATAAAACCTAGCTCTGATTAAGGACTATACCATGAATGTGTGTTTTTTCCGTACATTTTATTGTCCTGCATTACATTGAGGATGGAGCAAGCTTGTTTTCTGCTGCTCCAGAGACTGGAACATGGAGCAATGGATGCAAGCTCCAGGAACAGAGATTCCACCTCAACATTAGGAGGAACTTTCTGACAGTAAGAGCTGTTCGGCAGTGGAACGCACTCCCTCGGAGCGTGGTGGGGTCTCCTTCCTTGGAGGTCTTTAAACAGAGGCTGGGTGGCCATCTGTCAGGGATGATTTGATCGTGATTTTCTGCGTGGCAGGGGGTTGGACTGGATGGCCCTCGTGGTCTCTTCCAGCTCTACAATTCTATGATTCTATGTGTAACTTTACCTTGGAATCACCCTCATAGTAATGGAAACCTAAACTTTTTTTCAGAAACAATAAATACACAAATTTAAATTCAAAAATATATATTTTAATAAACTGTTTTTTATATTTACATATTTACATGTTTTAGTTACATATCCCAAAAGCAAAATAATTTATATTACATAATTTTAAATAACAAAATCAAATCTTTGAAATAACAGATTTCAAAAAAAAAATTACTGTCAATATAAATACAAAACATACAGGAACACATTTTTTAAAAAAAATCAAATTATAACCCCAAATGCCATTCTATATTGCCCACCCTCCCATCAAGCTGTGCTATGGCCTCCTGTATAGATTGAGCTGAAAAGGAAAAAAAGGGTTTTAGTATTCAGGTACTGCAATTAATATGCATTCCCTTCCCACTATTAAAAAAGAAATTACCTAGGTCTTCGATGCGGGCTAATATATTGAGCCCGGCCAGCTGTGCAGCTGCCTTACGTGCATTGTCAGCTCCTAAGAATTTTTTTTTTATAAAAAAACACTACTGTTGAAAAAAACTACATGACTATAAGCATTACTGAGTATGGGGGTGGTGGAAATACCGTATATTCCGGCGTATAAGACGACTGGGTGCAAAAGACGACCCCCCCAATTTTTAAGTTAAAATACAGACTTCGCCCCCCTACCCCCCGTCCAGCCAGCCACCTGGCTGGAAAGCCTGTCCCCCACCAGCCAGCCAGCTCAGTGGCTATAGATGATGGAATAGTCTGTGAAATTAAAGGACTGAGAACAACTAAAAAAGCATGGGATACTTTGAAAAATCTCTGTGGTGTTCAATCTTTGGAAAGTAAGTTTGCATTAATACTGTAAGTTGGTTAATAAGAAGCTATCAAATCCCAAATTTTTGAATGAGCACATTAATGAATGAGCACATTAATGATTTTAGAGCCACAGTGGTAGACAAAAGAATTTCACCATAGACAAAACTTGATGCAGAATGATAAATCTGAATCCAGAAATTCTAATTTTAGGCTAAAATTGTCCTGAAAAGAAACATTATTTTGACTCTCCTGAGCTAAATGGGGGGCCATTTAACTCTTCAAAGGCAAAGCAGTCATTCTCACAGCAGGAGGAAGGATCTGCTGGGAAAACTGCCCAGGCCATTTTACACTTCAATCATTCTCACAGCAGGGGAGTATGATTACTGGGGTATAAGACCCCCTCCCCACTTTTGAGGAGATTTTCAAGTGTTAAAAAGTAGTCTTGTATGCAGCAATATACAGTAAATAATAAAAATAGCTTACCAGGTGGTGGTGCAGCTGGTGCAAGGCCAGGCTCATGTCCCCCCTCATCATCTGATGAGGACTCAGAGACAGGCTGTCCTGCAGCCCTCCTCTGGATCCGGACCACTAAGGAAACATCAAAAATAATAAAAACGTGTAATGAAATATATTTATGAAATCACCCCCTTCAATAAAATAATCAGTGCATTCACTTACCTCTCGGCAGTCTCCAGCTTGGCTGCCCTGCATGGACCCAAAGGTCATGTAGGACGGCATAAAAAGGCGGCAGCCTTGATGGGGGGCTTCCATTATTGGCCTCCAGTGCCGCGAAAATTTCCCCTTTAGATTTTTAAACTTTGAGTGGCACTGGAGACCCGTTTGCTGGAAGCCCCACTCCAGGAAGAACTGCGTTGCTTCAATGAAGAAGTTGCGCTTCCTCTGATTAGAGGAATGCATCAGGTGATCCGGCGCACCGGCCTGCTGGGACAGGGATTCCAACAGCAGGTTGGTGTCACTGGTGCCCCAGTAGGTGATGCGCCGACCAGCCCGAACACGTTCTCTACTCCCCTTGGCCATCATAACACCATGTGGCAGGATCCGAAAACTCGAGTTTTTGGAAAGACCATTATATTTTGAAACAAGCCTATGGAACTATGAGAATTTATCATTTTGAACTTTGAACACCATTTGTTTTAAGCAATTGGATAATCAGCGTAGGTTCCTCCATGTAGGACTTTGGCTGTGCCTGGAACCATTTTTAAAAAGGGTAGTCCCTGCTAAAGGCACCAATTCCCCAAAACTGCCAGTATTGAAACAAAGTATCGCTGGTGGGTCATTGTTAAAAGTATCATTTAGACTTTGCACAAGGAACGGAAGACTGTAATGCAATAAGTTATACTGCCCCAAGAAAATGATCTTTACAGTGATACCCTGGATATGTTAATATCACAATTATTTGTAATTTTAAAAATCCTTATGGAGTTGTTCACAATAATAAGCAAGACTGTATTCCATGCACTTTATTAGGTAGATATTGCTTTCTTTTTGTACAATTTATTAAATGTAGACTTAGATTCAGTTCTGATGTTGCTGCTGCCAGAAGTACAGTTGCCCCTCCACATTCGCGACTTTCACGTTCGCGGTTTTGATTATTCGTGGAAGGCTGCCTCCCCCCCTGCTGCTCAACACCCCCTCCCTTCCCAAGGCAGCAAAGGGCTTCTGAGGAAGCCCTTCGCTGCTTTGGAAAGGAGGGGTGGGAAACAGCTGGTGCGCTCGCTCTCCACCCCGCTGCCTTGGGAAGGAGGGGTGGGAGCCAACTGGCACGCTCGCTTTGCACCCCACTCCCTTCCCAAGGCAGTGAGCAGCTTCCTCAGAAGCCTGTCACTGCTTTGGAAAGGAGGGGTGGGAAGCAGCTGGCGCACTCACTCTGTGCCCCACTCCCTTCCCAAGGCAGCTAAGGGCTTCAGAGAAAGCCCTTGGTTGCTTTGGAAAGGAGGGGTGGGAAGCAGCTGGCGCACTTGCTCTGCGCCCCCCTCCCTTCCCAAGGCAGCTAAGGGCTTCAGAGAAAGCCCTTGGCTGCTTTGGAAAGGAGGGGTGGGAAGCAGCTGGCGTGCTCGCTCTGCACCCCACTCCCTTCCCAAGGCAGCAAACGGCTTCTGAGGCAGGCTTTGGCTGCGTTGGAAAGGAGGGTTGGGAAGCAGCTGGCACACTCGCTCTGTGCCCCACTTCCTTCCCAAGGCAGCAAACAGCTTCTGAGGCAGGCCTTGGCTGCTTTGGAAAGGAGGGGTGGGAAGCAGCTGGCGCGCTCGCTCTGCACCCCACTCCCTTCCCAAGGCAGCGAACGGCTTCTGAGGTAGGCCTTGGCTGCGCTGGAAAGGAGGGGTGGGAAGCAGCTGGCGCGCTCGCTCTGCGCCCCACTCCCTTCCCAAGGCAGCAAACGGCTTCTGAGGTAGGCCTTGGCTGCGCTGGAAAGGAGGGGTGGGAAGCAGCTGGCGCGCTCGCTCTGCGCCCCACTCCCTTCCCAAGGCAGCAAAAGGCTTCTGAGGCAGGCCTTCGCTGCTTTGGAAAGGAGGGGTGGGAAGCAGTTGGCGCGCTCGTTCTGCACCCCACTCCCTTCCCAAGGCAGCTAAGGGCTTCTCAGGAAGCTTGTCGCTGCCTTGGGAAGGGACTGGGGTGGAAAACCGCTGGCCCACAGGCTCATTTCTTATTCGCAGTTTTTTCACATTCGTGGGAGTTGTCTGCCCCTAACCCCCGCGAATGTGAAGGGATGACTGTACTCCTTTAATGTGTCACAAACAGCCTCCCCCTCAGGTTTCTTATGTGCGTCGTCATTTACCAAAAGTGCTCCTAGAGTGTCAAGCACAAACCTCTGAACCCTTCTGTTTGGATCTTCAAGAATTTTTCCTTTGGTTCACATATGTTATGCACATATCACAGAACATACATTTTCCTCTGCAACTTCTATACTATATCTTAATGCTCTCCAGCGTCCCTTAAGATAGCCAAAACACCTCTCCATGATACAACGCACCTTATTATGGTATCTGTTATACAGTCTCTGCTTAGCATTAGTGGAACCCCTGTAAGGTGTAAGCAGCCATTTCCTTATGGGGTATGCTCCATCTACAAGGGTGAGCGGAACTATTTGCTGATCAATAATAGTAATGGTGGGGTTTCCTGGAACGAAAATTCCACCCTCCATTGTTTAAAAAATGCAGAGTTTCTAAGCATTCGAGCGTTGTGATTCTTGCCACTCCATCCGACCTCCGCATCAATAAAAACGCCTCTGTGATCACAGGTCCCTTGTAGAAGTACACTATAGTTATTTTTCCTGTTAATATATTCGTTTCCTTGGCGCACAGGTGGAATAATGTTGATGTGACATCCATCCAGGCAAGCTATCACTTGTGGGTATCCAAGGGCAGCAAACCCATCCATTACCTGTGCAAGAAAATAGGAAATAAAATTAGGTAATGGTTATTTTAAACACGATTCCAGCCGATTCTTCAATTTTACACATGTATATAAATAAATTAAAATAAAAACAGCAGGAAATTGGTTTCTACATGAAGCATCCTCTCAACCAGAACACTTGAAAGATGTTTCGTCGTACAATAAAACATTTCTCAAGTCATTAGCCATAACACAATTTATGTGAGTACTCGCATTTTCACATATTTAGATTCGGTTTTTTAAAAAAGTTAAATACATCATATAACATTATCTGCCTATGATTTCCCAGGTACACAGTTCGCTTCAGAAGTAACTTCTCCATTGCAAGCACAACCTCAATGAAGATCTTGCACACCATGGATCTCCCCACACCAAAAAGCTGGCAAGTGGACGAGTAAGAGCATCGGTGGGTGAGAAGCCAAATAGCTATTGCGTGTCGCTTCTCCACAGGAATAGCTCTCCCTCGTGTTCATGTCCGCTTTGGCTATCTCTAGTCGGAGAATATCCACAAGTTTCATGAAAAAGAAGCACGGCATTCTGAAGTACATGATCCAGCATTTGTTGGACCAGATGGACATGACGAATTTCTCCCACCAGTCCTTTGTTATCGGATACACCCACCACCACTGTAAACGGGGATACGCGTGAAAGCACTGAATTAACATAGGAGTATCAGTGGTTTCAAAATACATAAACTCACTACCAAGGTCATTGGATGAGATAAGTTCTAAATGAAGAAGGATAATAAAGAGATGGATTATCCTGCATCGGTGCTGGCGACGTCTCAACCTGTACAACATAGAAAGGGTTCTCCTGAGCAGTACAGAGATAGCCATACCAGAGGCAATGTTCATTTCCATTCTGAAAATAATGGCAGGTCAGATACTCTAACACATTAGGTAGTAGTCACTGACCAATGAAGTTTATTTGAAGGGCCCCAGAACTAGCCAATCGCTGTGTCTGTGGCGGGAAAGAGCACCAGACACACGTCAGCTACTTTGTGGAAAAGCAAGTAATCGCATCCTTGATTGACAGCCCAAAAAATAATAAATTAATAAATCCCTGGATCTTAAAGGCGGGTAAACAAAAAAGATACACTACCACGGGAAAGTCATAATATCTCGTGACATGCCGTGGTGTAAACAATGATCCCGGGGTATTCAGATAATCATGACAAATTGTGTAAACAGCAAGGGATGAACTCGGGATCGGGAAATCCCGGTTATCCCCGTGATAAAAAAAGTTGTGAAACTGGTGCCATAGTTACACTTAGTAACTTAGAAAAACCTTAGTTTCAGGGACTTTCCTCCAGAAAAGCAAGCTGAGACAGCAAAGGTTGCACCCAGAATATTAAGTTCCTCTCTGACACATTAAGACTTTTTGATAGCAAGGAGCAGAGGACCAGGTTGTTCACATGGAAGGAGTCTGTAGAAGACCAGCTTAAATGTATGGCCTGGAAAGATAACCTAAACAACTGCTAGAAATGTTAGTTGGATGGAAAATTAACTCAACACATGCACAATATATCTGAGCTGGCAACTTAAGAAGCCTTTATGGATATACAACTGCAAAGCTCAGGGCCTTCATTCTGTTCAGATTCTGATCTGTCAGGGTGTGGGAAAGAAATTCATTTCGTGCAGTAAAGACCCTTGATTCATCAGCCTGGCCTTCTAATTTTGCCTGGGATTACTGGGGGAAGTAAATCCTCTTCACACAAACACTGCCTTTTCATGTGTGGATCATCTTCAAAGTTCATCTTTTTGGTCCACTGGAGCAGTGGGTGAACAGCTGAGTACAAACTGGCAGAAAAATGAGTGATAGATAGATTTTCCTTTATGTTATGTAACATATTTGTTGCATATTTTTTTGTTCCCGGCCAAAGTTTTAGCCTTGGAATGATACTAATAGATACATAAAAAACTAAAAATATATTTGTTGTTCATTAAGACCTTACTATTCCCTCTGTTTGGAATCCAGTATGTACATAGAGTAGTGGTATAATGGTGTAGTGGTTTGAGTGTAGGACTAGGATTCTGGAAGACCAGAATTTGAATCCCTGCTCAGCCATGGAAACCCACTGAACACACCCATTCCCCCAATAACTCAGGGAAACCACATTCTTATCTCCAGTCAGTGCTAAAGTGAAGATTTAAATTTATGCTGTAAATTAGTATGAATACCTTCAAAATACCTTGAATCTGTCCTATTTAAATCAATAAGCTTCAGATCTTAATTTCTGTCTGAACTATGTCTTATTTTCAAGAGATTTTTAGCCTAGTCCTTTGTAGAGTTAAGCCTGATTTGCTCTGCATTGTTGTTGTTGTGTGCCTTCAAGTTGTTTCCAACTTATGGCAACCCTAAAGCAAACCTACCATGGGATTTTCTTGGCAAGACTTGTTCAGAGGTGGGTTTGCCTTTGCCTTCCTCTGAGAATAAGAGAGAAAGACTTGCCTAAGGTCATGCAGTGGGTTCCAATGGCAGAGCTGGAATTCAAACCCTGGTCTCCAGAGTCATAAGGACCGTTTACACAGCAAAATAAACCCTCTAAGAATTTGCAAAGAGTCCTAATAGTTCCCACATCTTTTGGCTTAAAGTCGCCATATTCAGAGGGGGGGCAAAAAAACCCCATAAGTCACGCAGTATCAGCTTTTGCTATTTTCCCCAACTTTTTTGAAAAGTAGCGCGACTGAGCGCACTATTGATTGTGTGAACTACCATTTCGCATACGGCTGTGGAAACTACCAGCATTCTTCCCGAAACAGCCACAGCAGAGCTGAGCCATGATTGGTCGGACTGACCACGGAGAGGGTGGACTTGTAAGAGATGGTGGAGCCTCAAACGAAAAGATCCAGCCAGCCGGCTTGCTTTCCAATTAGCCATAATTACTGTTTCTCTCTCTCTCTCTCTCTCTCTCTGTGTGTGTGTGTGTGTGTGAGAGAGAGAGAGAGAGAGAGAGTAGCGATCGTTTGCTCCCTCGCCCTGCTGTGATCACGTTCTTTTGTGTGTGTGTGTGTGTGAGTGAGAGAGAGAGAGAGAGAGAGAGAGAAGCAGTCTGCTCAGCTGGCAGGGATGCAGGGCGAAGGGAATCTAGCCTGCTTTCCTTGCTTCCTTTGTCATTATTCCTCTCCCCTCTCCCCATGGTCTCCCTTCTTTTTTGGTTGCTTTCTCTGGCTGGAGCTCAGACAAAGCTAACGGAGCCTCTTTCGGAGCCCTCTTTCCCCCTTGCACAGCCACCCCTCGCTCACTCCCTGCCTCCTGCCTGTCTTTAATGACAGTGATCTGGAGGCCATGCTCCCCCGCTTTGTGTGTGTGAACTACAAAGCCAAAAACTCACCAGATCAACCAATTTAGCAATAAATCATGTTAACTATGCAGTGATGGTGCGAAAGGTTGGTAAGCCAGAATTTTATGCACTTTATTCTGCCATGTAACTGACCCCATAGTCCAATGCTCAAATCACTACACCATTCTGGTTCTCCTTGAGCTGCATAAGATGTCCCTTTAATGTAATAATTGTCAATGCTAATGATTTAATACAAGACTGACAGCTTGAAAAGAAAATACCACAGCTTAGATTCTAAATTTTAGACTGGATTGGGCAAACAGCCAGTCTGAGGGCCAGGACCCTCATGGATTGTCAAAAATAAAATTTAAAAAAACACAGAAGTGGCCAAAAATCTACCTATGTTTTTGAAAACCTTTTTTTTTAACAGTACTAGTGGGCCCTTGATCTCTCTGAAAGGTGAACCGCTATATCAAAAGGCTTCCAGGTGAGGCAATTCAATGTTTTTCCCCTAGAAAAAGGCCCATCTGGGGGTGCCAGGGACTGCAAAACCAGACCTGTGACCCCAGCACTACACTTTGCCAATCCCTGCTTTAGCAAAATAATCTGCTCTTGCAAAATATTGTGTGTTGCTATCTCCTCCACCTGTGACTCCTCCCTCCCACCTTGGAGGATTGTGGATTCCATGTGTTGTGTGACACAGCAGAGAAGAAGCAATGATCCTACAGTTATTTGTAGAATATTGGCAAACACTGCCCCCTCCTGGTCTGTTTTCACAAGTGATTTTTATTTTTATTTTTTTGCTCCTGGCCAAAATTTTAGCCTTGGAATAATACTAATAGATACACAAAAAACTAAAAATATATTTGCAGTTCATTAAGACCTTACTGTTCTCTCTATCTGGAATCCTGTATGTACATGGAATAGTGATGTAATGGTGTAGTGGTTTGAGTGTAGGACTAGGATTCTAGAAGACCAGGATTTCAATCCTTGCTCAGCCATTGAAACCCACTGGGTGACCTTGGGCAAGTCACACTCTCTCAGCTTCAGAGGAAGTCAAAGGTAAAACCTCCTCTGAACAAGTCTTGTGAAGAAAATACCATAGTAGGTTCTCCTTAGGATCATCGTAATGGGGAGTCGACTTGAAGGTACACAACAACAGCAAGCACCATAATTACCATGCTACGCAGTGAATCCCAGCTTGACCTCCCCCTAATCTCCATTTACTGGGAAGCTGCTACTGAGATTGGTGGGGGGGTCTGTTCCCCTGTTGCTCTGGAAGTAGTTGGCTGCCATTTCCACCTCCTCCTGTGAATGAACTCTGGTGGAACAGGCAGAAACAGGGTCCCTGTCACAATTCTTCCTTGCACTGGAGATTGCTTGTGCAAGGGGGTGGGACTGTCAGCCAACTACTTCCTGATTGAAAGGGGAACAGACCTCTGTGGATGACAATGGCTGCTTCCCAGTAACTGGAGATTGGGGGACTTTCTTTTTCCCCATGTAGCCCGTAAACTAAGGGCTACATAGGGACCGTGAATGTGTAATAGTTACAAGTGAATAACTCTAAGGCTATGCATTCGTAACTGCTATACAGGATTCTAGCCACTCTCTTTCTCTCTCCTCCCCCTGCCCCCAAACTGAAGATCATAGTTCTAAACATTCATAAACAGCTACACTCATAAAATACATCCATAATGGATTTTAATTGTTGGGAGGCCAATGAACCAGTCATTTCCAACCATTTTCTCACAGAACGTTTAACCACAAGTCTGCTAATGCTTTACACAGACTTTCTTGTTTTAGGATTTGTGGAATTTTACTGTGGGGAAAAAAATCCTCTAGCTTTTCTACAAATTTATCCAAAGTATACAGACTCTTTGTACTATTCACTATCCAAAGTATACAGACTCTTTGTACCTTGAGAAGTAGAGATTAGGACATATACTGGTATAGTCAAATGGATCTATCTCATTTACAGATGTAAGGTGCCAGTGTGGCCAAGCTGCTGCCTTGATCAACAATTGTATAGAAAGAGGTCTATGTGATTTGACAGCAGTGCATATAATTATCATGGCAGCTGGTGCCTATGTCATTGGGGCAGTGAAATCTACTTCAGATTTTACTCTGAAGGACCTATCCAAGATGCTGAACCTATTTGGGGGTTAGGGTTCAGTGTGAAGAGTGAATGAGTTTTCTGTGTTAGTGACACTAACAGACTGGCTAAGAAACTTAACAACAACAAAAAGATGGAGAACCACAATGCATGATATGGGAGTTACCCGGGCAGCAAAGCAAGAAGTCTTAAACTGCTGAGGTGGCATTGATGTATCCTAGGATACGCAGGATGCTGCTGCCTGTTTATCTAGGAAGAAACAGATCCTTCATACAATATGGACAGCAAGTAATAAGCTAACAAAATGTTTGGATACAAACTGATAAGACTTGGAGTGCTTCTGAAACATCAGCAAAAGACCAGGAAGAGCTGGTTGAAGATTTTGTGGACAGACGCAAAAGGGTGATGTTGTTTGATGCGATGAAAAGACTTTAAAAAGATGAGACTTTCTAACCAGCAGGTGTGTTCCTGTTCCGTGGCAACGGGACTCCCATGGTCTTCATGAAGTCTGCCTGATCAACAATCTTCAGTGAATAGCCACTTGGTGTGTATGTGAGTATATGTGTGAGTGCATGGTTAGAATGAGAGAGCTGTCTTGGTACTAAAAGTTATGTGTATGATCCTATGAATAAATGTTAAATACAAAGTGAAAAAATCCAAATTTGGTGTCTCTGCCTCTGTATCAGCCCTATTGGGGTATCTTCTCTGGGGTATCTCCACTACACATTTTCAAAATTAAACGAATGGCCTTATCACCTTGGCCTTGACACAGCAACCTGGATGGGTCATTTAAAGTTCAAACTAAAACCTGGATTCATCACACCACTGACATGGAAGCCATCTGCTGCAACTACACAATTATTAGAATTCAGAAAACATTCCTGTTATGCAATCTGTTCTTAAAAGATCAAACATTCTTGAAGTATCATATAACACACAATGAAACACTATAAGAAAGGCTTAGGATTAGATAAAAAAAAAGCAGCCCATTGTTATGGTTTAAAACTCTTTAACATCACCATATGTCACTTAGGTTTTCAGAGAGGAATATAAGACATTCAGAAACCTCTTGAAGGCATGCATTTGCTTCTAGAATGGGGCAATACTACACTTGTAACATGAAAGGAATTGAAGTGGCAGAATTACAGGATTTGTACAAGAAGTTTGTTGTAGAATGCCCCAGTGGAGGTCTCTATCTGCATGAATTCAAGCAGTTTTTTGGCATTACCAGCCAGAGTGAGGCATCTGAATATGCTGAAAGTGCATTTAAATCCTTTGACAGGAATGGGGTGAGTTTTATTTTAAAAGACAGTTAAAAATATAGGAAAATTCTTTGTGTATGGAATTAAGTCAATATGGTGGCTGACTACTCAGACATGCCATGCAAAAGTAGAGCTTCCTTTGCCCTTTTGGGACCATTCTTATTTTTTGTGCTTCCTAATAAAAGTTTTGTAATTATTTTTCTTTTAACATTTCAGGATGATAAGATAGATTTTTTGGAATATGTAGCAGTTTTAAATCTAGTGCTAAGAGGCAAACTTGAGCACAAGCTGAGGTGGTTATTTAAAGTGTATGACACTGATGGAAATGGCTTTCTTGATAAGACTGAACTACAGAAAATGCTGAAGGTAAGAACACTTGTATTTAATGTTTTAAATTTAACAACAATAACAATAATTTATTTCTTACCCACCTCTCTCCATAGATCCCCAATTCAAGATGGTTTTTAAGCTGCCTTCTTTGTTGCACAGGGGGAGGGGATCTCAGCCATGAGACTGGTTGAGCGTCTTCATGTATAACTAAAAGAAATTATAGCAAAATTGGCTTTTAGGTCAGATGAATAACTGAATGAAAAATGAACAACTGGACCGCATCTAGACTAAGCTCCATGGGGCAGGGATTTGTCCTTTCTGTTTTTGTATACATGGCGTCTATTTTTTTTTAAAAATCCATCTTTTCAGAGTGTGTATAATGTCAAACAAGGATGGGCAAGAAACAAGGATACTCAATTGTCATCCCCAGAGGAAATGTGTGACAGGATATTTCAACTGATGGATGAAAACAATGATGGTAAATATATTCTTTGCATTTTCTGAAGGTTTCCCAAAGTGCATTTGTATCTCTGTTTAAATGGATTTATCAGTGTTTGCTGTCTAGGTACACTATACAAACCAAGCCGGGTGGTGGTGGAAATGCCATACTCAATTTTAATTTCAGTCTCACTGCCTTAATAATGAACAGCCATCCACTTGCAGTTTTACACTATACACATTAAGTATGGCAGAGCCTTGAGAACTGGATTTTATGTGTAGATACTTGCTGCCAGGTTGAAAAAGGTATGAAAACAATGAATGTGCCTGTCCAAATTATTTTTGGAGCACAAAGACAAGCAAAACTTTGACTTGTATCTATAGCATTGATAACCTGAATCCTTCAATTGATTCATTTTATATTACATTTGAGGTTTTCCCCTGCATATTCTTCTATTTCCAAAACATGATAGCAAATAGATTTTAAAAAGTAGTGAAGAAGTACAGAAATATCCTGGGTTGTAATAAATATTAGGGTAATGGAAGAAGTACAAGAAGTGGACTTACCCCCTAACCAGCTGCAACAAGTACTAGCATGGGGTAAGTGTGGTGGATCTGAAGTGCAGGGGGAGGGCGGATTTCTACCTCTGAGGCCTTGGGGACTACATGGATAGCAAATAAAATAAAATAAAATAAAATAAAATAAAATAAAATAAAATAAATGCATATCTACAGCAGAACCAGAAGTGTCTGGAAGACCATTTCTGTTTTTTTTTTTAATGGGTATATTTTAATGTTTAAAAGTTCATGGTTGTCTTGCAACCTACATTAAAAGCTAAATTGCCACTCCTGAAGGCTTCCAGAAGTAATTCACTTTTTGGCAGAGGGGCAGGAAAAAGGTGATCTACGGAGTCTGGAAGAGTCTTGAGAGGCCCTGTGGGGACATCACTGGCAATCCCAGGACCACACATTGCCCATCCACATGCTAGCAAACTGGTACCACCATCGCAAACACAGATGATAATAACTCAGTAGTAAAATACATTTTGCATGCTGAAGGTCACAGATTCAGTCTTGGACAACTACATTCCCTGGCAGGGCTAATAAAGAATCTTATTGGAAATGCCAGAAAGCTACTCCTGATCATTCGTGTCA
Organism: Gambelia wislizenii; assembly: GCA_030847615.1. Classification (NCBI taxonomy): domain Eukaryota; kingdom Metazoa; phylum Chordata; class Lepidosauria; order Squamata; family Crotaphytidae; genus Gambelia; species Gambelia wislizenii. Next base: position 390,692,024 of record JAUMIR010000001.1, on the reverse strand, counting down.
ATAACTAGGTTCAAAAGGACTAGCAGTCTGATTCAGTGCAAGATAGCTTCCTATGGTCCTCAGCTATAACGAGTTGTACAATGGTTTGTGAAAGAGCTTGTGCAACTACTTGTTAAAATAGTTTGTATAACCACCTGCAATGCCTTGTCCTAGTAGACTCAAAGTGCTGGACATGCAGGAACCACCCCCCCCATTAAAAAAAATATATACAAACAGTAGCAGTCTTGCACTAGCACAATGACACTATTGGATACAACCCCCTGCTTCCAAAAAAAAGTCCACAGTTGTTTTTATACTATGCAAAATGTGATTAGTTCAGTGGATGTTCATGGATGCCTGCTTCCATTCAAGCAAGGCTGGAAAATAACAGCTCAGCCGTACATGTTTATTCAGAAGAAACCCCTCCATGTTCTGCAGGACTTTCCCTTATATGTATGTTCAGGACACCAGTCTACATCATTTATCTTGTGCAACTAGGGAAGCATGGCCAATTACATGGAGCAGAGTGTTAAGCTTCCCTGAAAACACCTTAGCTGTTAGTGTAGCTAAATAGACAATGTCATTTATGCCAGTAAGATTTTTTAAAGGAAACTTCCTAGTTCCTAACTGTTATGACAATAATGCAACTGATATTGACTCACTTAAAAGACTCACTGGGAGGAGCTTAAGGGTCAGAAGTATAAGGGAAACTATGGTTTAATTTTTATGTTTGCTATCCAGTTTATTTATAGAAATTGATAATTTTGTTTCAGGAAGCTACAAGTTCAGCTTGCCTGCTCTCTTTCCTCCTAATTCAGGGTTGAGACATAAGGAGGTGCAAAGAACAGAGCTCCTCTTTTTCTCTGGTCTATTTCCCATGAAATCAAAGGATGGAGAATGTTTATCATCTCCAGAGTCTGACAACAGCAATTACTGTTTGTTTTAATTTTTCAATCTGCAAGTTCAGCCTGTATCTGAACTGAAGAATAAAAATATCATTATTGGTACAGGGGTTTTGGATTATAGCCTAAATATCGTGAAAGGTCCCCTGGCTTGTGTTTGACACCCCTGCTCTAAAGCAATCCTAACAATGTTCTTTGAGTTATATAGTCTGATGACTGCAGCCATAAGCAGCTTAGGCTTTGACTAAATCCATAACATATTTGTTTTTTCTATTCTTCCAGGAAAACTTTCCCTGAAAGAATTTATTGATGGAGTGCAACGAGATGACTGGATAAGAAAAATGCTAAGTGTAGAAATAAATCCCACAAAATGGATCCTTGAACATCGGCAGATGTAAAGGGAAAACATGAGGAAATGTAATAAGTAAACAGTACTAGTGTTGGTTTGTTTTTCTCAGGGTGACAATATGATCCTGGGAAATAATAAGTACTAGATTACAAAGGCATCACTTTTTAAACTGGACCACAACATTATATAGCTAAAAATCTTTAATTTCTATGCATACATTTATACATACTTCTTAAATGGAGAATGGAAGTAGCTTAACATCTTACCTGTTAGAACTCTGCTATGGACTATACACATGTGCATACAAATATTAATAACCCTTTATAGTCGTCCCTTCACATTTGAGGGGGTTAGGTTCCACAGACCCCCGCAAATGTGAAAATTCCGTGAATAATGACTGCCCTCCCCCTCCCCCTCCCCCGCCAAAGCGACCACGGGGCCTCCGGAGGCCCCATAGTCGCTTCCCCCCACCTCCCCCTGCCTTGCAAGGCCTTCACGGGGCCTATAAAGACCCTCCCGAGGCCCCGTGGAGGCCTCCCTGGCCCTCCCCCTCCCCCCAAGGACTTTGCGGGGCCTTCGGAGGGTCTCCAAAGGTCTCACAGAGGCCTCCCCGGGCCTTCCCCTCCCCCCAAGGCCTTCGCGGGGCCTCTGGAGGGTCTCCAAAGTCCCGTGGAGGCCTCCCCGGCCCTCCCCCTCCCCCCCAAGGCCTTCGCAGAGGTATCCCCAGCCCTCCCCCTCCCTCCCAAGGCCTTCATGGGGCCTCTGGAGGGTCTCCAAAGGCCCCGCGGAGGCCTCCCTGGCCTCCCCCCAAGGCCTTTGCAGGGTCTGGTTGGCCCTGCATTGTTGCGAAGCACCCCAGGCTAGTAAGGCTTCTCCAGTCAGTTTTACAAGATGGATGCATATTGTTTATCTGAAAGACAATCTATCTTCTTACTTTACCTTTCATTTCCCTCTCTCCCAAGCTGGCATCCATTTCTGTAATGGTGTTTGCATACCCTGAGAGACCAGTAAATCTTCACAATTAAACCTTTGATATTCTGCATCAAAATCCCTCTTCCACCCAACTTGGGTGATCTTCTTCTAGCTTCTAGAGTCTAGGAGATCAAACAAATAAAAATATAAGTTACAGAAATATGAAAAGAGAACACCTGGGTGAGAAACATTAATTCCCTTCTAAAAAGAGAGGTCTGATTATACCTGGGTAAGTCAGAGGGTTGGTTTTGTGCATTTTTAAGTCCTACCCCTACGTTGCCAGCATAATTCAAGCCATGGTTCTTTTTACACTGGCTAGCCAACAGTGTGATGCGGCAGCTAAAAAGGCCAATGCAATTTTGGGCTGTATCAATAGAAGTATAGTGTCTAGATCAAGGGAAGTAATAGTGCCACTCTATTCTGCCTTGGTCAGACCTCACTTAGAATACTGTGTCCAGTTCTGGGCACCACAATTCAGAAAGGATATTGACAAATTGGAGCGTGTCCAGAGAAGGGCAACTAAAATGGTGAAAGGTCTGGAAACAATGCCTTATGAGGAGAGACTTAGGGAGCTGGGTATGTTTAGCCTGGAAAAAAGACGGTTTAGAGGCGATATGATAGCCCTGTTTAAGTATTTGAAGGGATGTAACGCTGAGGATGGAGCAGGCTTGTTTTCTGCTGCTCCAGAGACTGGAACACGGAGCAATGGGTGCAAGCTCCAGGAACAGAGATTCCACCTCAACATTAGGAGGAACTTTTTGACAGTAAGAGCTGTTCGGCAGTGGAACGCACTCCCTCGGAGCGTGGTGGGGTCTCCTTCCTTGGAGGTCTTTAAACAGAGGCTGGATGGCCATCTGTCGGGGATGCTTTGATTGTGATTTCCTGCGTGGCAGGGGGGTTGGACTGGATGGCCCTCGTGGTCTCTTCCAACTCTGCAATTCTATGATTCTATGATTCTATGATTCTAAGATATCATCTAGTTGCATACTATGAACATCCACTATTTTCAAGCTTCACATTTCCCTTTCTTTACTGCACACCTCAAGGCCATAATATTTGGCTTGACTTTTGGACTTTCTTTCTTTCTTGATCTGTTTTGTAGCACTTAGTGTGATAATGAGTTCTGTAAAACTCAACAGCTTGTATTCTTCTGTACTGTTTTTGTTGCTCCTAATAAAGGTATTGCCCAATTGTGTATTTCCCTCCTCACAGATTATCACAACTATCTTTATTTCTTTATTTGCTTTGGGAAAAACAGTCATTTAGGGTGGGATCTACTACCAGAGGAAGATTTTCCACTACCTCAAGGAGTTTGCAATCTCACAACCAGGAGACAATACAATTTCAGTTCAATTGGTTTAAAAAACAAACAAACATAGCAGCAAAAGACTGTCATGTTTCTCTCTACCTCTCTATGCCAATTTGGAAACCTGTACACTTCACCCAAGGCTGGATCAAATTGTCTGATTTTCACCCAACCTTTGTGTTTTCAGAAACAGAGAGGATTGCTGCCATCTCCTAAGTGTAACCGGACACACCCATACATGACTAATTCAGTCTGTAGTTTGGAACAGAGTTTAACTACAGAACTCATGGCCAGAACATCTGGCCTAATCTGAGGGCTTTTTCTTTTGCCACTGGCTACTGTGGAGGGGAGGCAGCATAGTGTAGTGATTTGAGCATTGGATTACAATTCTGGAGACCAGGGTTTGAATCCCCGCTCAGTCATAGAAACCCACTGGGTGATCTTGGTCAAGTCACACTCTCTCAGCCTCAGAGGAAAGCAAAGGCAAACCTTCTCTGGACAAATCTTGCCAAAAGTTGGAAGCGACTAGAAGACACACAACTACTACTTTTGGGGGGATTCTATGTACCTCTGAGGAAGAATTCTAGAGTTCTTTGGCATTTTGGTTGGTCCTAATAGGGTCATTGCCCAGCTGTGAATTTATTTACTTCTAAATTATTAGGGAGAAGAGAACATTGGATGGGTTTTATGGCTTTGGAACCTGCTTGTTCTTGTTGTTGTTAATTGCCCTCATGTCATCTTCCACTTATAGTGATCCAATAAGACCTCGAGGAAACCCTGTTACCAACAAGTGCTGCTAAGTTCTTGCAAACTATGTATCTTCTTTAATGAAATTCACAATAAAATAAGAATTTATCTTTGGTGTAAGCCACACTGAGAAAATGGGCACAAAGTGGCACACAGACAGTATTAAAATTGAAAGTTTAGGGCGAGGGTCATGATTTTAATCTTTCTTGATCCTATTACATTCCATACTAATTCCACAGTGGTGTAAATATGCATTACAGTATATCCTAAGCCCTGGATACCACTCTGTACTGCATCTGAAATTCATTGAAATTCATCCTAAAATAAAAACCAGTTAGGTCTTAAAGGTGCTGCTACATTCCTCCCCCCCTTCCTTTATAAGCTGCAAAATAATAACAGGGCCATGTCTTTGAAAATAAATAAGCTACATTAAAGAACTACAGCAATGGTTCTAAACCTGGGGTCCAGGGACCCCCAGGGGTCCACAATATCCTCACAGAGGGTCTGCAAAGGCTTGAAGGCTGTTTGGCCAACCTTCCCCCTGCAGTGGAGCAGCCACATGAGAGGAGCCAAGGCAGAGGCTGGCTTTGCTTGCGCATTGCCATTCAACCTGCTCTAGCCACAAACTTGCAGGAAGAAGCAGGAGAAAAGTCTTCCCTCACCTTCCAGTTCCTCTGTGGGAAGGTTTAATGGATGGTGTAATTGTATCATCATCATCATCATCATCATCAGATATTGTATTGCTGTTATTGTTATTATTAGGCTTTTAAATCTTGATTTAACTCTGGGGGGCTCTCAGCAACCACAGATATTTAAAGGGGGTCCCTGCTAAAGAAAAGGTTAAGAGCCATTGACCTACACACACCATTCCACCCTTCTCTCCTCAATAGTCTTGCTATGACCCCCAACGACCACTAGAGGCCGCTTTCTGACCAGGCGGGCGGTACATATGTGGCGACACTGGGCGAGGAAGGCAGAGAGGGCGGGGCGAGTTGGTCGTCCGCCCTGCCTTCCTATTCGCTGATTGGCTGCGCTCTGGGCTGCCGACGTCACGTCCTGACGTGGGCCAGGCTCGAGCTCTCCGCCTCCTCCTCCTCCTCCGCTGTCGCGGCGAAACTCCCGGCCCGGCGGCTGCCTCGCTGATCCCTCCCGGGGATGCCTGTCGCGGCCGCTTTACCGGCAGCCTGGAGAGGGCCAAGCTGGCGACGCAGCCTCTGAGGACCAGGCCCTTTGACACCCGAGGCCCTTGTTTCCCCCTGAGGGGACGGAGGGCGCCCCAGGCTCCTTCCTCCCCCGCTCCTCAGGTGAGTGGAGACTCGGCCAACCCTCCGCGCCCCCCCCGTTTAGGAAAAAAAAGCCCCTCACGCCCCGACCGGAAGTGTTTCCCCGTCGAAGCCCCGCCCCTTAAAGGGCCCACCCGTCGGGTGTCGCCTCGGAGGGTCCCCGTCTCAAGCCAGCGCCTCGTCTGAAAGGCGACGGTGGTGGAACTTCTAGCTCACCTTTCCATCCTTTCGGTGGGCCTTAATTTGGCCCGGAACCTGTTTTGTAATGAATGCAGAAGCACCCTTGAACGTGCCAATTTGGATTTTAACAAGAGAAGCTTTGGCTGCCTTATGTTCCAGATCAGAGGCTCTTAACCTTTTCTTTACCAGGGACCTCCTTCAGGACCGGTTTCAGGAATTTTGGGGGGCCTGCAATGCTTTATTTTGGGGGGCCCATATGTTTATCTCAGGTCAATGTAACCTAAATCAACCTACGCTGTTCACTGTACAGGATATTCAGATTATTACTAATAATGTTTTTGCAGGAGGAGGGTTACTACGCCCCCCCCCACAATGATGGGCCCCCCTGAGGATGCTGGCGCCGCTGGTGCCTTAAACGGTCCCTGTCCTCCTTTAAATATCTTTGGTTGCTGCAAACCCCCAAGACTTAACTCACGATTTAAAACTCTAACAACAACAACAACAATTTTATTTATTTATTTATTTATTTATATATATCCCGCTCTTCAGCCACAAGGCTATCAGAGCGGCTTACAAATTGTTTTAAGCAATAGCAATTTACACATCTACACTACAAGAAGCAGTTTCCAATGTGTGTTAGCTAATTGCCCCCACAAGCCGGGTACTCGTTTTACCGACCTATGAAAGGATGGAAGGATGATGATGATGATAATAATAATAATAATACAGTTACACCATCCATCAAATCTCCCCTCTGAGGCACGGAAGGGGGAGGGATGATCTTTCTCCTTCTAGTTTGTGGCTGGTTTGGATTGAATGGCAATGTGCAGGCCCAGCCAGCCAGCCTTGGCTCCTGTTATGTGGCTGCTCCACTGCAGGGAGGAGGTGGGCCAAGCAGCCTTCAAGCCTTCACAGACCTCCTGTGAGGATATTGCAGCCCCCTGGGGGTCCGCGGGCCCCAGGTTAAGAACCACTGGTCTCGAGAGAAGAGATGCTCGAAAGAGAAGCAAGCACAGGTCTTTCTCTTGCACACCCACTCATAAACAGCTTTGAGGCCATGTCTCGTGAGAAAGGCCCACAGAGTTGGATGGAGTTGGCTCCCAAGCATGTTAGGGTTGCAGCCTGGCTGTTTCTCAGGGGCTACCTAAATGGAGAAAATACGGAATGCGAGGAGAACCCTATCTGTCTTAACGGGATCCCGCATAGTATCGTATCGGAAGAAGGGGAGCCAAAAACGTCAAAAACTCCAAGGCTTTTCTCAGAGTTTAAAAAAAAAACAGCGAGGGGGATGTGTATTCCTGCTCCTTGGGATAAGCAGTTCACTTTGAATTGCTTTTCATAGGAAAGGAAGCACAAAGCTGATTGGCTGGATGAGCGCAGGGGCAGGGCTTGCTAACAGGGCAAGTGTCCAGTGTCACCATGTTGATTTTTCACCGTAGCGAGTTAGCGCTAAGGCGAAAAAACGGGGTGTTGTTTCTTTATCTTTTTGTTGCACATACAAAATTCCGCTCCAGCGCACAGTGCAGATAGTTTTTTAAAGAAAAAAGTTTGGCAGCGGCAGAAGCTCGAATAATTCACTTGCGGTAACTGCGCGCATGCGAAGCTTTGGGGGGCAAAGAAACCATTAGGACAAGGCACAGCTGCTGCAAAATGGTATTACTGTGGGGCACTCTTGGATTTTTGGGCTCGTATAGACAAGCCCTCAGATATCCATAGAGCAAAAGAGCTGTGTGTCTCCTTGCCTGCAAGACTGGAGAAACATTTACAATTTGCTATTAAGCTCATTTCATAGAATCATAGAATTGCAGAGTTGGAAGAGACCACAAGGGCCATCCAGTCCAACCTCCTGCCATGCAGGAAATCAGAATGAAAGCATCCTCGACAGATGGCCATCCAGCCTTTGTTTAAAGACCTCCAAGGAGACCCTAGGAAGGTTGTTTAACTTGAAGCTGCATGTCTCTTTTGTCATGGGGACTCAGGGAAAAGTAATTTATATTGAGTCACAGCCTTCTGCTGCTCTGCTAGAGGAAAGTTAACCATTTTTTAACTTCATAGAGTTTCCAAAACAGAGACACAATTCTTCAACACGGCTGAAACTTTGCTTTGGAAGAGCTGCAGACCAGAGGAGGGGCAGCATCCTCTTCTTAGCCTGCACAATGCCACAGCTTCAGGGGCACTCATCTTGATCTGAAAAGGCTAAGAGTTGAGAGAGACCTCTTGCCAGTGGAAGTCTGGGAGAGCCACAATGACCCAGGGTGTGGGAAAGGAGGGGGAGTTAGGGGCCAAATCCACACTACACAGTCATCCAGTTTGAAACTGGATTATTTGCCCTGGCTCCTTCCTGTGGAATCCTGGGATTTGTAGTTTGGGAAGGCACCAGCACTCTTTGGCAGAGAAGACAAAAAGACCTTGTAAAAGTGGGCAATGGGAGTAGTGAATACCTCACTGCAGCAAGCCAGAGGTCCATCTTGTCTAACAAAGAAGCTGTAGTGAGGCCCTACTTAAAAAAAACAAAAACACCTCACTCACCGCAGTCCAGTGAAATGGGCATGGATTTGCAGTTGGGCACCATAGATCTGGATCTTTGTGGTCTGTATTTCAATTACAGCCCCAACGGTTGGGTTATACGAATAAGTGACTTTTAGTTGAGTAACATTTACTCATCAGTAATTGTGCATAGGATTGTCTCCCAGATCCTTTCACTCACATTTGCTTTTGCTAGTCTTCATGACATGCATTATCCCTTGTTTTGGCAAAGGGGTGTATGTGTGTGATAGTAAAAGGAGGCAGTGTAATTAGCCTCTGTCTGCACCAACACACGGGGGCATCTTGTATTGAGAGATTTCCAAAAAAACAGGTAGAAGGAGGAGTTCTGAGTGTGTGTACTACAGTACATGTACCAGTTTGTGTGTGTTGGGGGATAACGTTATTTCATGCACAAAAAAGAATAATTTTGTGATACCTTAAGGACTAACAAATTTTGCCTGGCTTAAATTTTTACACACATCTAATGAAGTGGGTTGGAGTCTGTGAAAGGTTATATCATGTAAAATGTTTTAGCCTGTAAGGTGCCACATTTCCCAGTGTTTCCATTCAAACTGTTGTAACTGGTTTCTTGTAAGTGTTGCTTTATTATTCACTAGAATTGTAGTCATGAAGACTTTCCTGCTGAATTCAATGAGACTAATTTCTGAGTAGACAAAATTATTGCTTGCAAGTGGAGATACGTATTCCCTGCTGTGGTGTGATGAAAAAAAATTGGGTTCGAGAGGCCAAGAATTCCCCAATCCGACTTCCCCATTGAAAGCTGAAAAGCAAGTGTATAATAATGCAGCTTGTCTTTGTCTTCAAAAAGGAGATGAATGCTCTTTTCTTTATCCTGTGTGTCCTTAAAAACACACGGTGAATTCAGAGAAATTAACATCCGCCATTAGTTCAGAAAGAGATAATGAAAAAGGAACACACACACACACTCACCAACAGAAGCAGATGAGTTTAAAGAGGGATTTGTAATTGGGAGGAGACAGTTGGTTTGCTGATTACTGAGGTCAGGGTAAAGTACTGACCATCTGTGGGTTTTGCTTTCAAATGCCATACATACACTCTGGTATTATAAATAGTTTTGAGCCTTATCATTGGCAATTCAAAGAGGGTTCCATAATGGACAAAAAGGGACTGGGCTCTTCTGTACATTTTTTCTCTCTTCTCCCTCAAGTTTGTTAGTTGTTAATGATGATTTATTAAATACCTCTTTCTTTAAAAGGTAAAAAACAAAAAACAAAAACCACAGGCCTTATAGTATTAGAAGGCACAAAAGGTAATAGAGAACAGTAAAAACAGTGTATCTTTAATGTCAAAGGAACATCCTCAGTCTGATCAGATTTCAAGAAATATAAAACCTTAATATTTAGTTCAATTGATTATAGCTGAACAAGAGGAAAATGTGACCTTGTGTTTGCTTAGTCTGTACATTTATGCATAGAAAGATTATAGGAGACAGGGAACATTCTGAAGCTGCTGAGAAGAGGCTGCCAGTTGCACAATCCTAATATATCTTAAATTGTTATGTACAATCTTAATATAATAGTAATAATAATATGTTTAAAAAGAAGTCTGGTTTTTCTCTGAGGAGGCAACCATTGATAGGGAGCCCTGGTGGCACAGTGGTTAAATGCTGGTACTGCAGCCGCAACATTTTGAGTTCCATCCCAAGGGCCCCAAGGTTGACTCAGCCTTCCAGCCTTTTCATAGGTCAGTAAAATGAGTACCTGGCTTGTGGGGGCAATTGGCTAACACACATTGTAAACTATTTAGCGAGTGCCTAGTGTGCTATAAAGTGGTGTAGATGTGTAAGTGCTATTGCTTAACAATTTGTAAGCCACTCTGAGAGCCTTTGTGGCTGAAGAGCAGGGTATAAAATAATCTAATAAAATAAATAAATAAAATAAATTGATAGTAGTAAGCATCACTACATTCAGTAGACTGTCTTGAGTAAACATGCATAGAATTGCTCTGGAAGTCAGTATTCAGATTGATTTAAGGAGAGAGGGTTAGACCCACCATTGCAGAAACACAAAGCCTCTTGTACTTTCAAAAAGTCTTACCAGATAGTCAGGAGGAACTACAGAACATTGTGGACTATGTCTTATGTATCTTAAACAAGTTGTTTAAGTTTTTTCAACCAAATTTGGCAATTTATCTCCCTGTAGCCCCATAAAAATAGTGTGAAATATTATCCCCACCTAAACCTCTGGAGAACCATTTGGGTAGGTATTGTGGGGGAGGAGAAGAATTGTGAGAGTTTGCTTTTTGTGGATTTAGACTGGGGCTTGGTATGGGCCCCAGTACTGGACTGGGGTTTGGAAGATCTGGGTTTAGTTCACATTGAGTCCTGCAACACATTATGTGACATTAAACTTTTCACTTTCTTAGCCAGGCCTACCTTGCAGGATTGTTGTTAAAAGGACTGAGGTTAAAGTAGAGAGGAGGAGTGTTGTGACACTGCCTTGATAAGTGGGTGAAATGTGAGATATAAATGTAACTAAAAATAAATGTTGCCTGTTGCCCTTGGAATTATAATTTTAGTTGAAGTCTTGATGAACCTCTTTCAGCCTAATCTTATAAGAAATGTCTGTGCTTAGAATGTCAACAATTAAGTACTAAAATTACTGAAATAAAATGTTTCTGATATAAAGTGGATGGTATTTTTTCCAGAAGAATTATGATTTTTGGAGTTAGTAATATTTAACATTTGGGAGTATTTTATGGACATTTTAAGGTTGTGTAAAAGTAGGTGATAGTTTTCAAAAAGTTTGGTCACATATGAGAGAACACCATCTATGAATCTAGCAAATATTCTTCAAAACTATCAGTAAATATCCTGGTTTTTATAAGGATTTTTAATTTTTTTTTTTATTTTGGACGTAGTCTACATGGAAACACAAAGTAGATGAGAAGATTCTGTTCTGCTCACCTAATGTCCCAGTTAGGTTTTAAAGTAGTCTTCGCATTGCCATTGTAGATCCATTCTAATATCAAAATGTTCTCATATCCACATAGAGCAGCCTCATGATAACTTTCAGTTATGATAACTTTCAGTTGTTATTATTGTGTGCTTTCAAGTCATTTCCAACATAAGGCAACCCTATCAAGGGATTTTCTTGGCAAGATTTGTTCAGAGGGGGATTGCCATTGTCCTTCTCTGAGGCTGTAAGAGTGTGATTTGACTAAGATTACCCAGTGGATACAAATCTTTTTTCTTTTTTTTTAAAGATTGTGGTCAGAAAGCTGTGTCATTATGAAGTAACATCTAAATGACAACCCTAAAGCAGTGGAAGATATGCATCTGCAAAGAGACATCTGTGATTTTATTCATACAACAAGAAGTATAAAGTAAATGTAATCTCTAGATAATGTCCAACAACACTGGGGGACTTGTTGAAAAGATGTATGATGATGTAAAGAAAAAAAGCTAGTGCAACAACCATTTTCTTTGCCTTAGAAAATATGGAAATAAAAAGAGCAAAATTTCCAGGGGAATAGCTTTGTTAGTCTCATGCAACAAAACTATAAGAAGTTTTTGGCATTTTAAGAGAATAACACATACATTATTATTAAGAGAATGTACATACATTGGGCATACATTTTTGTGGACTGTAGCCCACTTCATTAGATGCCATCCATCTCGTAACTAATATAACTATGCCTAATATAACTAGTCAACAAGAGGTTTTGTTGTTTTTAAAAGTGGTGCTTCAGTTTAGGAGTGTAATACAAACATACTGTAAATAATGAATTTGGACTTCAAAGGTTTGTGACTGGAATTCAAGTAATTTTTTACCATTGAAATTCAAGTTATTTCTTACCATTGACCATGTTGGCTGGGGATTCTGGGAGCTAAAGTCCAAGATATCTGCAGTGCCAGTGATTCTCTATCCTTGTCTTGAAAGAACTCCATTAATACTGGGCATATGGGAAGTCTCCTGCTGCACTATTTAATTTGATTAGTATAACGGGCTCCAGCCCAATCTCCTATTCTTGAGTAGCAGGGGAGATCTTCAAATTCAATCTAGCAACCACCACCCACTAACTTACCCCATGTGACTCAGTGGGACGTTACTGAGGGGTTTAACTTGTGCTTTTCCCACCTCTGATTCTGCAGAGCTTTTCCTTCCACCTCCCATGGGAGATGAGAAACCTATACATGCACTCACACACCGTGCAAGGCATGTAAAGAGAGGGTGGAAAAGAAGATATCTTTTAAGGAAAGCTTTTATTCTAAGCAAGCAATCTTATATTGGCAAAGCAATATCTTGTACATGAAGGCATGATCCTTCAGGTGTTACTTAGGAGTAGTTACAAAAATAATTTTAAGTCATATTCAGCCCAAGGTTAGAAAGAAACATAAGCTCTAACACAACTGGCTGAACATTCCTACTCTACTCACGATACAGATGGTGCTATGGGCCTTTGGATGTTCTTGGGTATCTGGGAATCTGGAACTCTTTGTTCAGCTTATGACCGAGCTTCCCTAGGAATAGTTAGGCAGGTGGCACCTCCCCTGCCCCCCCCATCAGTCCCAAGACTCTTTCATCTCCAAGCTTCCACCCTTCTCCCAAAACTAGTTATCCTCATTGGGCAATTGTCTTTCATGAGCTCTGCTGCTTCTAAGTGATGCTGACCCTCAATAATGTACCCTAAACCATCACGTCATAAACCCTTTGTTTACCTGGAAGAGAGACTATACCTCTCAGCTGTGTTGCCCAGAGAATGGGAGAGCCTATTATCACAGTAACACTTGCCCATCCTGAAAATTCGCCTTTACTATAGACCAGTGGTTCTTAACCTGTGGTTCATGGACCCCCAGGGGGCCATGATGTCCTTATAGGAGATCCGTAAAGGCTTGAAAGCTGCTCAGCCCACTTCCTCCCTGCAGTGGAGCAGCCATGTGACAGGAGCCCATGGAAAGGCTGGCTGGCTGTTTAGCTGGCTAGCGTAGCCTGTGCATTGCCATTCAGTCTGCTTCAGCCATAAATTGCAGGAAGAAGCTGGAGAAAAGTCTCCTTCCCCCTCCAGTGCCTCTGAGGGAAGGTATCATGGATGGTGTACAGTTGTCCCTATACATTTGCATGTTTCACATTTGTGGTTTTGTGTATTCACAGTTTGTAGCTGCTGCTCAACTAGCTCAAACTCCAAGACCCCACCCTCCTCCCCTCTCCTCCTGTCCTGGCAACAAAACACTCCAACTTGCTTTCTTACCTACCACCAAACAGCACTGCCCATTTAAAACACTAAGTAAGGTTGTGTTGTTGGCAAGGCAGAGGGAGGGAGAGCTTGTGGGGAGGTGAATGTGGGTCAGGGGTGTGATTTGTGCATGGGGGGGGTAGGTGTGGCTACAGTTGGAACTTTTAGCTTTGGTTTGGAAAAGGAGTGACCTTACTGTTTTAAACAGGCAGCACTGTTTTTGTGCCAGGTAAGAAAGCAAGCTGGAGTTGAGTTGTTGGCAGGGCAGAGGGAGGGAGAGCTGGCAGGGTGTTGCTACCGCAGTGGCAAGTATCGGGAGGCCTGTTGGCGGGAGAGGAGTCTACAATACTGCAGTATAGTATGTATGTTGGGGGCAGGGCTTAACTTATTCATGGTTTTCACTTTCACTGTGGTGCTCTGCTGCTAACCCCCATGAATGTGAAGGGACAACTGTAATTGTATTATTATTATCAGGTATTGTTGTTGTTCTTTTAAATCTTGAATTAAGTCTTGGGGGTCTGCGGCAACAAAATATATTTAAAGGAGGTTGAAGGTAAAGAAAAGCTTAAGAGCCATTGCTATAGACCTTGGACACACTCAGTCAGCCCCAGAGAAAGGCAAAGGCAAACCTTATCTGAACAAATTCTGCCAAGAAAACTCTGTGGTAGGGTTGCCATAAGTCAGAAATAACTTGAAGGTACACAGCAACAACAACAAATTAACCTTGGTACAGTTATAGCTAATAAATTGCATGTGTTGACTACAACTAGTAGACCACACGTTGAACATGAGTCAACAGCGTGATGCGGCAGCTAAAAAGGCCAATGCAATTTTGGGCTGCATCAATAGAAGTATAGTGTCTAGATCAAGGGAAGTAATAGTGCCGCTCTATTCTGCCTTGGTCAGACCTCACTTAGAATACTGTGTCCAGTTCTGGGCACCACAATTCAAAAAGGATATTGACAAATTGGAGCGTGTCCAGAGAAGGGCGACTAAAATGGTGAAAGGTCTGGAAACTTTAGGGAGCTAGGTATGTTTAGCCTGGAAAAAAGACGGTTAAGAGGCAATATAATAGCCCTGTTTTAAGTATTTGAAGGAGTGTCACATTGAGGATGGAGCAGGCTTGTTTTCTGCTGCTCCAGGGACTGGAACACGGAGCAATGGATGCAAGCTCCAGGAACAGAGATTCCACCTCAACATGAGGAGGACCTTTTTGACAGTAAGAGCTGTTCGGCAGTGGAACACACTCCCTCGGAGTGTGGTTCTCCTTTCTTGGAGGTCTTTAAACAGAGGCTGGATGGCCATCTGTCAGGGATGCTTTGATCATGATTTCCTGAGTGGCAGGGGGTTGGACTGGATGGCCCTCGTGGTCTCTTCCAACTCTACAATTCTATGATTCTACAAGCATATCTTAGCTTGGAGACAAGGACTCATGTCTGAGGCTGAGTCTACTGAGAACTATGGCAATTACAGAGCTTTGTACTTAGACAGATAGCTTCCCTACAGCTCTTAGAAAAATGCTTCTGAAGGTGTTAGAAGCACCATTTCACAAAATAGAGGAGAACTGTTGTTTACACACACAAAAACCAGTCTGCATTCATGGAAACCTGTTTACAAGTTTAATCAGCCTCACTGGATTAGGGCCATTGTGAAAAGGTAAGCCCCACTGAAATCAATGGCACTTAATTATATGTACTGTAATTACATTTG
Source organism: Gambelia wislizenii (assembly GCA_030847615.1). Classification (NCBI taxonomy): domain Eukaryota; kingdom Metazoa; phylum Chordata; class Lepidosauria; order Squamata; family Crotaphytidae; genus Gambelia; species Gambelia wislizenii. Next base: position 390,676,853 of record JAUMIR010000001.1, on the reverse strand, counting down.
GGCTGGAGGGTATATACAGACATGTACAAACTGGAATCAGCATTGTTTTCTGCTATGAAGCTTCTGCTACCTTCATTTCTGAAACAACGCACATACAGTACTTGCTTCCAAATCATGCACTAGTATGTCTGCTGTTTTGCTTGTTCTGCTGGGCTTCAAGTACAGCTATTCTCCTTTCACTAAAAGCTATAAAGGATCTTATAAGTTGTTTGTTTGATGCCCTATTTTTCTTCCCCTCCCCCATTATTTGAAAAAAATATATATGCTAAAATGGATTTAATTCCTCACAAGCATCAGCCAGCCAATCATTGGTGTACATATGATACGATCCAGGAAAAAAAGTTTGCTATGAAAGCAGGCATTCCCATCCTTCTCCTCAGTTGCTGAGCCCTCCAGCCCATGAAGGGGTCTTCTTGAGAGTAAGGGGATGCTGCTCATTGGGGTGTACTGGGGAGGGGGGATCCTGAAGGGAAATGTGAGATTCGCCCCATATCAAGAAGTGCCATCCTATGCAAGTAGCAGTGAAATTCACAGAATGTGCCTCAATCTGATTTTGTTTGCTGAGCTGCCAGTAACATGGATAATATCTTATGCTACCTTTCCTTGGATCTTGTGTATTTAATCAGGCATAATTTTCCATAACACTTGCTCTGAAACCAGTATATGTCTTTGTAACAGTAGAGGTTAGCAGCCAATATTCATGAAATCTTGGTTGCTTTCTGTATGTGGCCCAATTCACCTGTAACACCATCTATCTATCTATCTATCTATCTATCTATCTATCTAATTCTCTTGGGTATGTTGCCTTTTTGAGTGTGCTGATGGGCCGCTTAGGAAACATACCCAACCGCTCCCTCAGTCAGTCACCACCCACATGCAAATCTGTATATTCCAATGTCATACTGGGTGTGACCAAACAACATGCTACAGTGTTGGCTATAGTTACTAAGGCTGCAGGTCTTTTCAGTTCACCAATGTGTCAGGGCTGCACAATTCCCACTTACGATCTAAGTCTACACAGTAATATATCCATTCCCACTGAAATGGGACCCAGGTAGTCAGCTGGTGGAGGGACCTGGCTGCTGAGATGGGACCCAGGCAGTCAAGTGGCAATGACAGTGGGAAGCCACTGCTGCCACTCCAACAGGACCCAGGTAGTCAACTGGGGGTGGTGGCAGCAGGGCAACAGAACGAGTCACCCCCTGCAATTCTGGGAAAAATGTGGAACGTTGAGAAGGGGGAGGAGGAATTCAAATCCACTGGCCTACCTTACAGGGTTCTTGTGAGGTCTACTAGGTGTGTTCTGGGGAGTTTCTTAATATCATATGGTACACTGAGTCCAGCTAGTAATCAGAATTCTGGCTTACCAGTAACAAGCAAGCATGTTTTCCATCCCCTGCCCAGTCTTTCCTATTTGGCTCTTTCTGTCAATAGGAGCAACCAAACTAAGCTGGATGTCACCAGCAAGCAAAATCTTTGTTTTATCTGAACTGGTATTTCTGGCATGACACTTTCTTAGCAAGCCAGAATCTGAAGCCACAGTTTGTTCTTGGCTTATGATTCATAACTTGTTTGGGAGAACAATGCTGGGTATTTCTATTTGGACACAGTGCAAAATGTAATGCTTCTTGGTGACTTCCTACTTAGGTTAGCCACTTTCTGTGGCAGGAGGAGACAAGTGGAAGCAAGCAACATTCAACCTGATTTAAAAGGTGAATTGATGCTCCTGGAGAATTCGGTAAAAGTGAATTCATCCTTTCTTGGCCAGAAAAAGGTATTGTAGAGGCACTGGGAGCAGAAGCCTTAAAAATAGCCTTGAAAACTCTTGTGGCCTCATGGCCTGCTTTGTCCTCCTTTGCCATAGACACTGCTTGCTCCCACATGTCCTTTATCTTAAATCAGCAGAAGGCTGCTCCATGTCCTGTTCTTTGCCAAGATGAGGTTGGAGAGGGCTTTCTTAGTGATGTCACTCATTTTGTAGAATATGCTTCCGGGGAGATCTTTTAGGCTCTGTCCTTTACACGATTGCTGGTACATTCCTCCCCCCATTGGTTGCTGGTACTATCCTCCCCCCATTCTGTGTCTGTACACTACAGAAAGTTTTCAGCTGTTACTGCTTAGTTTTCTGGGTTCTAACAGGGTTTTGTGTATAACATTTTTCTAGTTTTGAATGTTTCTATTGCCTTATTAGACTCTTATTTTGATTATCCATTGACAGAAATAATACAAGAAATAAATAATCACCAGTATTGAAATTACTGAAATAACCAAACTTCTTTTGCCTTTTCTATAGCCACCTTAAAACTATGTGGAAATGGAGCAGTGGTGATGATTCAGTCCCTAAATCTGGAGTAAGTATTTTTAAAAACAATCGCTAACTTTGGTTGGAAATTTGTCAGGTGCAATTCAATTTTTACATCTCAAATGTAAAATGTACCCAGTATAATTAATGTTAATTCTCAGTATCATTGAAAGGCCCTCCCTCCAGCCCAACTGCCAGTGCCCTGCCCTTGGAGGGAGAGAAAAGCCAGCAGTATCTGCTGGGTTTAATCCCTACCCCCACTGCCATTCCCTTTTCCATGTGTGTCATGTCTTATTTAGTTTGTAAGCCTGAGGGCAGGGAACTGTTAAATTGACCATTTGTAAGCCACTCTGATAGCCTTTGTGGCTGAAGAGCAGGGTATAAATACAATAATAAATAAAAATAAATAAGTATCAAGTGAAAATTACCTTGAGTTTGCCCACATTACCTTCTCTGGACAAGTAACTGAATGCATTAGCTGATAAGGTACAAATGTTTTCTCTTCCTGCTTCCCCTACTATGACAGCTGGCTAGCGTTCAAAGGAAGCTGAGATGCTAATGACATATTGTTTGAAAATAGATTGTAACAACTGTCAAGCCTCGGGGTTCCTTCCTGCTTCTGTTGAATAGAATGGGATCTCCAGAGGTCATCTGTACTAGCTGCCACCACTCATTGATTTAGATTTCCCTTGCTCTAGCAACTCATTGGGAAGTTACTTGGGACAACGTGCACTTCCCACTCTCTTGCTGCAGAGATGTTCCTCTCCCCACCCCTGTGAGGAATGAGACTGAGCAAGGCACGTGAAAAAGTGTGGCAGACAGGAGGACTTTAAAGGAAGATGTATTCTAAGCATTATTATTGTTATTGTTATTATTATTTCTTACCCGCCTCTCCCCATGGATTGAGGTGGGGAACAACACATACACACAAAATATCAATTAAAATACATCTTGGTTAAAAATACCTAAATGCATCTAAATAAATAAATAAATAAATAATAAAACACACACTATCAGTTTAAAAGAAGATATAAAACTAGTACTTATTAAAACCATTTAAAACTCACAGTTTAAAATTAATTTGGATAGGCCTGCCGGAAGAAATTTGTCTTTAATGCTCTTTTAAATTCAGACAGTATATGCAACTGTTGGATCTCTTCCGGCAGGCTATTCCACAGTCTAGGGGTGGCTGAAGAAAAAGTCCTCTGGGTGACTGTCGCCAGCCTACTCCTGACTGACTGGACCAAATGTCCCCCAGAAGACCTGAGTGTACAGGACAGATTATATGGGAGAAGGTGATCCCGTATCATGTAGGCCTTTAAAGGTAACCAACACTTTGTACCTTGCCCAGAAAATAATAGGCATCCAGCGGAGTGATTTCAATATTGGTGTAATGCGATCACTCCGAGGTGTGCCAGTAACCAATCTGGCTGCCATGTTTTGAACTTGGTACAGAGGTAGCCCAATGAACTGTGCATTGCAGAAGTCCAGTCTTGAGGTTACCAGTGTGTGTACTACCATCTTTAGGTTACAGCATAATTGCATCTGTTTACATGAAGGCAACAACACCCTTTAGGCACACTTAAGAATTACAGTTGCAAGACCTTTTAAATCATTCCAGCCAAGTTTAAAACAAAACATAAGTGTCCTAACGCATTCTATCTAAACACATTCCTACTCTGCTCACAAATACAGATGGGGTTCTGGGGCTCTGGATGTTCATGGGGGTTGGGAGCCTGAGACACTTTGCCCAGTCTTTACCAAGTATCCCATTAAATGGGACAGGCTCCCCTGCCTGTTGCCTGTCTTTGTTCTTTCTTCTCCTTGCGTTCCTGAGGAACTTTCTTCTGGAAGCAGCTTGAGCTGCTGCCCAACTGTTCATTCATTGGGCAGTTGTCTCTCGTGACCTATGACTCCTTTATGACGCTTACTCCAATAAAATGTAACTTACCTGACACTTCCTTAGCCTTTTGTTTACTTAGAAGAAAGACTATTCCCCTTTAGCTGTGTTGCTAAGCTAATGGGGAGGGCCCATTAACACAACAACTGATTCATGTGATTTTGTAAAATTAAGTGTATAAATACCCTAAAGGCACCAGATCCTGTAGATAAGTTGGAGTGGGTTCAGAGAAGGGCAGCAAGCATGATAAGAGGTACAGAGAACAAAACATATGAGAAAAGAAGGAACTGAGCATGTTCAGCTTGGTGAAGAGAAGACTGAGGGGGTGACATGACTGTACCTTTTAAATACCTTGGGGACTGTTAGAGATATGAGGGTGCAGGCCTGTTCTTTGCTGCCCCAGAGGGAGGATCAGATCTTACGGTTTTAAGTTGCAGGAGGGTAGATTTCAATTGAACATTAGAAGGAACTTCTTAATAGTAAGAGCGGTTTGGCAATGGAACAAATTGCCTAGAGAGGAGGTGGGGTCTTCTTTGGGTGTGTTCAAAAAGAGGCTAGACAGCTATTTGCTAGGGGTGTTTTAGCTGGAGATCCTGCCCTCAGCAGGGGGTTGGACTTGATGGCTCAGGAGACCCATTCCAACTCTATGCTTAACAGTCCAAATAAAGAACCTAAGGTTTGTTCTTGCCTTCTTTCTTTGGTTTGTTAGAGGGAACAAACCACAGGAATAAGATTGCTTGCTGCCATACAACACAATAAACTAGGGAGTTGGCAATTTCCTGGGGTTCCGCAGGTCATTTTTCCAGACCTAGGATCCTCCAATGAATATGCCAGCCCTCCAGATAAAAAAGGGAAGCTTTCTGGTTTTAGGAAAAAGCACAACATGCCCCATCATCCAAACCACGTTCACCTTAACCCACAGAAGTTTTCTGAAACAAAGTGCATGAGGGCGTGTGTTTTGTTTTAGAGGAGACCATCCATCTGGATGATTCTCCCAGTTGTTTTAAGGGAAATAAAAATGGGGAGATGGTTTATTTCTTTGGGGCTCCACTGGCCACAAAAACATCTTAGGGATCATATGCAGCCCACAGGGCCCATGATCCCTATCTCTGTAAAGCTAGCAGCAGGAGCAATTGAGTAGCATGCACAAACAAGCTTGTTGTGTCATGCAAACACATGGAATAGTAATGTTTCACTTCAGTGGAGTGAACAAGTGCATATAGAACTGTTTCTTAGGTTGGCATAAGTGCTGACTGCATAAAGTATGGTATATTCATTGTAGTGATCCTTTTTTCAGTGAATAGCTAAGTTGGGGTACATGTGTTAAATAACTTTCAGTTATTTATGCTTGAACTGTTATTGTTTTACTCAAGGTGGATTATTTATATTCCAATATGAATATTTACTTTTCTGCATCATTTTGCTTCAAAACTCCTTCTGATCTCTGTAGGTTCACGACACTCCTCAAGCAGCAAGCATGTCAGCAGCTGATTTAACTGAACAGCTGGCCCAGACCAAACAACTGGTAATACAACTCAAAGAGCTTGTCAAGGAAAAGGAGAATGAATTACATAATAAGGAACAACAGTTAAAGGTAAATGTGTGTGTAGATCAGGATTGCATCTCTTTACAAATGAAAATGAATTTCCCAACTGTCTTGGTGGCAGGATGCTTTTCCTAAATATCAGGTTAAAAATGGCTATATCAGACTGGAATCACAAAGAGTGATCATAATTAGCAGGTGCAGTTTTCTTCTGGTTTATTTTAAGTTGCCTTAAGTGGCCAGATTTGATTGTCACTCAGAATGTAAATGTTTCTCAAGTGTGAACAGATGCTGTTGATAAGCCCAGGGTTAAAATTCTCCATTTCCAAATGCTATCTATAACATGTACCTGTAGTTCTCATCATATCCAAGACTGCCTGTCTTGGAATTGTTCTTTCAGTGCTGAACCTATCCTAGCATTTTCATATATGTAGGTGCTCATATACTTTGAATATGTATAATTAGTTTACATGTGCCAATTGCCTTTTGTCTAAAAACAAGGTCTCAATACTTTATAGGAGGAAAAAGAAGCTTCTGAAGCTAGGATTTCCAAATTAAAGCTGCAAAACAAAGCCAAAGTAACATCTTTAAGTTCACAGTTAGAGGAACTTAAGAAGCAGTTGTCAGGTGCTGGAACAAAAGAAGGAAAACCTGAGCAAAAGAAAGTGAGTTATATTCTTAACATTCAGATACATTTTAAGCCTTGAAAGCACTGGTAATGATCTCTCATTTACTATTTTCCTAAGGCTGGTAGCCATGCGCCCTGTATGCATGCACATTTCTGTGTGTGGCTGATCCTGTTTACCAATAAGGTGCTTTGCTTTTGCTGCTGTTAAAGAGATAAGTTGCTTTGTAAATGGAGCAGCTGAAGTGGTAGAAACATAGTGATTGAAACAGCAAGCAGTGCTTTGCCTTTGCCTGTGGTTCTCTACTTTGTTTGTGTTTTGTTTAGATCTTGGTCTCGATTCAGAAGTGTGTCCCATTTACTTCTTAGTAAGTGAGCTGGTTAACAACATGAATGAATGATCCTCAGCAACCCTCACCTTTGTGCACTCCCCCCTCCTAATACTTCTTCTTTCCCTACACTGCCTTAAGGAGTTGTTTGGAAACTTCCTTTTCTGCCTTTAATGAACAACATCTTGTTGTGTCCTCTCAGACTAGGACTGAGACTACTCTTTTGCTGTTTTTGAAGTTAATAGTTGTAACAGAGGTGGGCAACTGTGACAGAGGTGGACAAAGTTCAATCCTCCAGATGATGTTGAACTGCAACTTCCATAAAACCAACAGCCAATACTGAGGGGGTTTGCACTCTAACATTTGGACGGTGGCATATTTGTTTAAGGATGCCTTGTTAAACTCTTCATAATTTATGCTAACAGTAGACTGTTTGGGTGACATGACACACCATGATTAAGAGGAAACAAAAACTTCTGAACTCTTTCTGCTGGCCACCGTGAGAAGAGGCAAATATAAAACCCAAGGTTCACTTGCTCATTCATGTTGCATTAAACTGGATTAGTTGAATGTGGTTGCTGCCAGTGTATTTACGATTGTAGCCTAAGTATTTTATGAAGTCTATAGAATATTACCCCAAGTTCTTTGTGTTCTTAAAAATCACCAGGTAATGAACTCTTTCAAAGCATGCCAAAATACTTTAAACAGTTTGTATTGTCCCAACCCTCATTCCAGTATTACTCAAGGAGGAATAAGTGAATATGTTCAGGATTTTAAATTAGCCATCCATTTATTTTCTTCCTCAGATAATGGCAGAAATCATAGCTCAGTTGGCAGAACATTGTTTGCATGCATAGGTTCATCCTCAGGAGTTCTGGTCCAAAAAAATAACTTTTGTAAGCTCTGCTTATAAGCAGTTATATATTTTAGGACCAAACCCATAATAATCTACTTGGAGTTTTTTTTTAAATAGTCAGTTCAGATTCTGCAACTTTTGTGAGTATATTAAAATTCTCAAGTCCTGAACAGAACTCTATAGCAGGCTGTGTTGTTTTTATGACTAAAACAAATCATTTCTTGTATGCTATTGTACACCTCTCATATAGCCTAGATCATATACCTAAGCTGAGTTTCCAGATCTATATTTTTAGGGCTCTAGAGATGGTGATCAGGATAATGCTGCTGCAAGTCGTGGAAAAATATTGGTACTTAAAAAGAAAATTGAGGAACTAGAGACACAGAATGGCCAAAGAAACGAAGAGCTTCAGAGAAAGGTACCGTTTTGTGAAAGACTGTATATATTCTTCATTGTTGTTATTACTTTGGCTGGCAACAGACTTCAGTCTCCCATGCAAATCAGCCTAGGCATCAAGATCTTTGAGGGAGGCATGTCTTTCAGTCTGATCAATACTGGAGTCATGTGCAGATGCAAAGGCTTTCTTAGTGGATACTCCCAAGATTTGGAACTCTTTGCCAGAGAAGGGTAACCTTACTTCACCTTGGTTATTCTTTCCTCAGGCAAAACAAAACATTAATCAGACAGGGTTTTGGCAATCAGCAAAACTGATTTACTATTGATTTTTAAAAATACGTTGGGTGCTGCAGTTTCTTTTTCCACTGATTACTTTATTTGCTGTGTATTTTATTAGGTGTTTTTTTTTTATCTACAAGTTTTAATATTTTAATTAAAAGGTTTTTAAATCTGACCTAAATCCAGTGCCCTTCTGCTGTGTTTCCCATGTCAACATGGAGGAAGAACATTCTCTCCCTCAGCCGTGCACAGAAATCAGTAGGGAAACTGGAGGAACCCCCTGAGCAGATGTTTGGGTTGCCCAGGACTGCAGTGAGGAGGGAAAATGTCCCCTTCTTATTTCTTGACTGATATATACTATCAAAACTGGAAGAAGACATAATATTGGTTAGTACATTTCTGGTGAAACAAAATGTTTTGTTTCCAGATTGCTGAATTGGATGCTGCACGTCAGCGGGGGGCTGAGATGGATGCCATGCTTGCTGAGAAGCAAAAAAAGCTGGATGAAAAAGAAGCCTACATAATTGATTTACAATTAGCCTGTGGGTCAACTAATGATGCCAAAGAAGTATTAGTGCATAACAGTGAATTAAAGGTATTCTTAAACTCTGGTCTGGAAAAGTGCCATCTCACCTATCATCAAGGGTTATTCATCTACAGATGTGACATCCTCCTCAATATGCCAAGCACCATGCACAAAAGCACATCCCTTTGATTGCTGCTGGTATAATGTATTTTCTCTAAAAAGAAATTTCTTTTCTGTTGCTTTTCCAGTTCTAATGATAGAAATTTAGTTGAACATGTCATTAATCCTGAATGGCTTATTCCCGTTCTAATCTTCTAATTCTTTTTCCTTGTGAATTTAAAAGACTCAGCTTTCCACAAAGGAGGCTTCATTACAGAATATGCAAATCCTAGTTCAGAACCTTACAAAGAAAGTTGGAGACAGTGAAGAAAGATGTAGCCTCCTCGAGGAACAAATTAAGAACCTTAAAAGCCTTCAGAGTAAAGAGAAGGAGCATTTCCAGGAAAGAGAAGCCATGTATACACAAAATGTAAGTAAGTCTTTAATAAAATGGATTATTCTCAGACACTTGTAGGTTTCATGCTATAATTGCAAAGTCAGTTGTGACATAAAATCCAGGTGTCTGTCTTTCGGGTAGGACTTTTCCTCATCTGTGGTCTTGGATAGCGGCTGTTGTCTGGTAGCTTTCTTCAGTTTGTAAGATGTTACATTCAAAGAATACATTCTAGTATAAGGTAGATGTTATTGGAATAGTCTTCTTCTTGGGTACCTCACTGAACCTACTTTTCAGCAACATTACATCATTTAATAATAGCTTTAAAGAGGCACTCAGTTGTCCATAGTTGAAATTTAAACTGTTAATGGTGTTGCTGTGATCGGTTTTATAGAGATCTCTTTGTTTTATTTCTTAGATTCGTATGTTTCAGAATATTATACAGGAAAAGGAGAAAGAGCTGATGGGACTGGCCCAGAAACATGAGCAAGAACTCTTTAAGATGGCTGCCAAATCTGATGCTAGTGCTGATCTAGAACAGGTAGGGGAAAATGTACTGCAACACAGTGGTAGGGGAGATGAGACTCAGAGCCTGATTACTAGAATCTCAGTTAAATCCCCAAGTACTCTGTTGTCACCTTGCCAATTTTAACTTGACCAGTGGCCTGTATCTCAAAAAAGAGTTGAACATTATTACTTCCAGATTAGAGTCATAGTTTGAGAAGTGGACCCTTTTCAGCAGTGTCTTCTCATAGCCCTGGTATTCATCTTGTAATCACCGAGCTCTCCTATATTCTGCTGATTTTGGTTACCTTGTCAATACAGTTTGTTCAGAACAATCTAGTTGCCTCTGCTCCAACAAGGAGATTTTGCATGAATGATAGGAAGATAGAGGGAAATTAATAGGAAATGAAGTTTTCATGGGAATGAGAAGAGGCCTTTTGTAGTAGCAGAACTTGAGCTTCCACGCCCTTGAGAACGGAAAACAATTGGCTTTTATATTTAATTTTTCTGGGCTAGATGATGTTTTGAATAAACGTAATGGTTTTACTTAACATCCTAGAAATGTGGAACTTAGTTGCATTAGATGGGATGAGAGGGCCAGGAATAAAAGAATCCAGGTTAATGGAAATTTTCATTTCTAGAGAGATGTCTCTTCTTTCACTTCATAAAATGAAAATCTTCTATCCTCAACAGTTATTGAAAGCCTTGAAACAGAAGTTACATGAAAAGGAGGAAGTCATGCTGGGAAGGACCCAAGTGATAGTTATGTTGCAACAAGAACTGGATGCTAAAGATCAGCAGCTCAAAGTAAGGATGAGGTACAATGTCTAGTGACTTACAAGCAAATTGTTGTCATTCGTAGGCTGTTGCAAAATATGACATTAAGTTCAGGCTCCATTTGATTATATTTGACAAATATGCTTATGTATTTTACGTTGTATTACCATGTACTGTATTTATAGATTATATTTTGCTTATACTCTGTGCTTTGGGGGTCACTGGGTCAAAAAGTAAACATTGAAAAAATGCATTAAAAGCATGTTGACTTTTTTCATTTTTCCTACTTTTTTTACAATTGCATTTTGTATTCTCTTCCCATTGCTATAAGGGCATATCTATTTATTTTACAAGTAGCAGTTGCAAGCAGCTTATTCATCCAGAGCATCCCCTCATGATACATAGGGAAAGCATCTTGAATCACTTGAACTGTATTAGAAATAGCACTGGTGTAGTGCTAATAAACCAGGGGATTATTGTTGGTCATATGGAAGTCATCCAGGATGTACAAAACAATGCATTACTTCAGAAAAAAGGGTTTGGGCAGACAGCAGGATGGTTCCATGTCTCTCTTTTGAAAAATGCCAGCGCAAATTGTAGAATTTGTAGGTGATTTCACAGTTCCTTTCAGTTTCACAGAGGTAACTATGTGAATGCTCACAGACCTCTGATGCAGTGGTGGAAAGGTGGAATCTCCGGCCCACATTAGAAGCATTTGAGATTGATCAAGATCTTGTGTGACCTGGAGATATCCCATTGCCTGTGCTAGAGGACTCCAGTTATTTCTGGAATAGAACCTGCTGCTATGGAACCGGAGCCTCCCATTGAGGAAATTGTTCTGCACTAGCCAGTGTCTGGAATTTGTGTTTTAGATTTTACTGGAATGCAATCAATCCCTAAGAGCAGCTTTCCATGGGAAAAATAAACTTGGACACGTTTATGGCAGAACAACTTGATATGGAGTCGCAGAATTAGTTGTGATTAAACCTTGGTCCTCAGTGATGTTTCACTCAGGTGGTGTTCCTCTGGGGTTGTGGGGCAGGCTTGTTGATTTCCTACTTCCCCTAACCCCCTTTGCACCCTCTGAAAATCTGCAGCAAAGCATTGATGGACCTTCTGCAACAATGAGGAAGATGAGCTGCAGTGATAAGGCAGATTTGCCCCTTCTTTCTTGCAACAAGGATTTCTTAACTGGATCAAAAGCCTTCCATTTCAGTATTTGGAATGTTACTTTCGAGACAAAAAATAATCTATAATGACATTGTGAAGCCACCATAACTAAGAAATAGTAGTCTGATGCTTTACAATACAGAGCATCATCCTACCACTACTCAGTTATGGATGACTTCAGCATCCAAATTCTGTCTTTTTCCTTAAAAGTAAGTATCCCGTCCCTGCCTCTGTGGGCAGAAGGAGCCCTTCTGTTTGCAGAAGGACTCTGGAGCCAACCTATTGACATGAAACCACGTCCACTGAAAGTGTTTTTCACATAATAAAGAGTTTATATTAGCCTAAAGACTGTGGATCCCATCTATTCTTGGAAACTAAGCAGTGTCAGGCCTCGTTAGAACTTGGATGGGACAGTGCCAACAAATACCAGGTGCTGTTAGCTATATTTCAGAGGGAGGAGCTGGCAAAATTACCTCAGTATTCCTTGCTTAAGAAAACCCTATGAAATTCATGGGGTCACTATAAGTTGATAGGTAACTTGAAAACACAAACACACATTTCTGTATATTTAAAATACAGGGTTTTTTTTTAAATTCAGGAAATTAACGAACACCTGAACCGCCTTCAGTTAGAGAAGGATAATCTCCAGTCCAAACTGAATGCCGAAAAGCATGTAATGCGAGCCCAGCTGAGAGACATGATGGAGAAACATGAGAATGAAATGAAGGAAGTCAAAGAGAGTCATAATACTGAGCTCCAAGAGCTCCAAGAAAAGCATGAAACTGAGCTGCAGGAAAAAGATCAAATCTTGCTTCAACTTCAGGAACAATTGGACAAGTTAAGTTCCAGTGGACAAAATAATTTGGAGCAAGCTGTTGATATAGATGCTGTAATTAAACTAAAGCTGGAACAGCTTGAAGGTATCCTATTACTGAACAGTATTTCTTACAGTTCCTTACTTTATACATTTAATCCATGTGTGTCTCAGTAATTTTGCTGTCATTGAACAGTTTTTCATATAGATAAACAGCCTGGAGAGCCATCTTTTTGGCCATTCTTTTATACAGGACTTAGAGGTACTGGTTATCTATGTGGTGGAGCAAGTCTTGCAATCACACACCAGTTTGTGCAGGCCTCATTCATCTTAGATAGCAGTTCTCTGTGCCATGAATGATGAGTGGTACCCTGATCTTAACTTCTCTGTTCTGCTGTCTAATCCAGGCGTCTGTAACATATGGTTATATGCAGCATTAAACCATCCAAGAGTCTCATGGTAATTTCAGTATGTCATATCTGCATATGCCCTAATAATATTTCTCTGAGACTCACATAAATAGTACAACATAGTGCAACACATTTTATAATAGAATTGCTGCTACAATTCTAAATAATGACTGAGATGCATTCTTGTTTAAGCTCAAGCAAAACTGAAAACAGAAGAGGCCAGCAAATCTGAAGCAAGGTTCCTTAAAATGAAAGCTTGGTCCAAATCCAGAATCAGACAGCTTGAAGATGAGCTAAAAAATGTATGTAAATTTTTAAATCAAAACTTACTTCAGTGTGCTTGATTCTGTGACATAGATTTATAATAACTAAAAGGTGGCCATCTAAAATATAAGATGTGAAGAAATCAGTTCTTTACTGGAATACAGTTATAGTTGAAAAGCAAGTGAGTATAGCATTAATTTTTGTGTTATAGAAATGCATATGATAATTATTCTGCAACCATTGCTACTCCATAATGATAAAAATGTGATAGATCTTTTAAATGAGTGTTCCTATATTTTGGAATAAATTAATGACAGAACACATCTTTTGTAGGTTACATCAGTGAATATTAATGTAACTGACTTACAAGACCGGATTTCAGAATTAGAACGGGAAAAGGAAGACCTGCAGTCAACACTGCAAACATTTACTGAACTTAAAACTCAGAATGGTAAGTAATGATTAAACTTCTCTGAAGGTAGAAAATATTGAGGGGTTCAATTAATTGTTCATATTACAATTTAAAAAGCTGAAAACAGTAATGAGGTAGTCTTAGCAGTAAGTAGTAGAAGTGCACTAGATATATGGAACTGAATTTTAAATAACCATTAGAGTGGTACCTAAGCATACTGAACGAGCTATAAAATTGCTCGGGATGGAATGTGTCCAGAGGAGGGTAACCAAAATAGTGACAGGTCTGGAAGCCATGCCCTATGAGGAGTGGCTTAGGAAGCTGGGTAGGTTTAGCCTGGAGAAGGAAAGGTTAAGAGGTGACATGATAGCCATGTTGAAATTTTTGAAGGGATGTCATACTGACGATGGAGCAAGTTTGTTTTTTGCTGCTCTGGAGACTATGACACAGAGCAGTGGACTCAAAAAGAAAAGAGATTCCATCTAACCATTAGGAGGAACTTCCTGACAGTAAGAGCTGTTCGGTAGGGGAATGCACTGCTTTGGAGTGTGGTGAAGTCTCCTTTGGAGGTTTTTAAACAGAGGGCTGTATGACCATCTGTTGGGAATGCTTTGATTGGGTACTCCTCTATGGTAGGGGGTTGGACTGGATGGCCCTTGTGGTCTCTTCCAACTCTGTGATTCTGTGTAATTGTAAATGGGGCTAGACAGCAGGACTGAACAATAGATTTCTAACATGCACACCTCCCAACTGGATCTGCCCATTGTGAGCCTTCCGTTGCCTTCATGCCTCTATTGGTGATTGCATCTGGCCTTTGAGACAACTTCATTTGGTATGGTTCCTAGAAGCTACAGATAGTGTTCTCTCTGCTCATGGCAACGTTCATAGATTCTGAAAGGTCTGATTAATTGCCCAACGTTGTAAGATCTTCCGGGTAGCTTAACAGATTAAGCAAAGATATAATTTTTGGCTTTTTGATGGGCTCAGTCCACTAAAGATACAATTTGACATCTGAGTTATTCAGTATGAAGTTGAAGGCTTTCACCAGTGTGTTCAACAGGGACTCACAGTGTATAAACCCCACACACCACCTTTCTCTGAAGATGCCAGCCACAGATGCAGGCGAAACATCAGGAATAAACTCTTATAGAACACGGCCTCACAACCTGGAAAAAAACCATCAAAAAACCTATCTCAGTTATTGTCATGTTTAAGTATTTCCTCCAGCTCTAAGGCCAAATTAAAGAAGTACAGGTATACCTCAATTAACAAAGTAAATGTGTTCCTAGGCATTACTTCTTAAAAGAGAATTTAGTACCAGAGGCAGAAATATAGGTTCCTATACTACAAAAAAGAAGAGCAGTTCAACATGTTTCAGGAAACTTTTTATCCAAACCTAACAATATTCACATGTGAAATAAAACAATCAAGTCTGATAAGCCTTGCATAACTAAATAAAAGCATTATCAACTTTCTGGATAGTGCTTGAAAGCTTCTTCCAAAATGCATCCAGGGATAATTCCCCCCCCCCACTTCATCAGCCTTTACCTTTCTTAAGATTCCCATTTTGGTGGCCAAATTGATAGGTCTATGCTTTTTAAACATGCTAGGGGTAGCTGGTGAGGCAAGCTTAGTTGCTTTCCCCTTTTGCGGGCCCAGACCGGACAGCCCCACCGCCCTCCGTCCTGAATAAACACAGACTCTCAGATTGGATTAACTTTGTATTGATTACAAATATAAACTTCAGAAAACATGATTAGATACAGGTTAGTAATATACATACATTGAGGTAGATAAATGAACTAATAAGTTGGCAATAATTGGCCGCAATTCGCCAGCTGATGGTTGGCGGCAATGTATGGGTCGTGAGCCCCACGCCGTCCACACATGTGGGTGGCGTCGGAACCGGTCCATCCCGGCTCCCTTGCACGACGGAGAGAGGCATTGGCCGAGCTACCCGCTTGACGCTCTCTCCTTCCCTGTAAACAAGCATAAATTAGCAGCTAGCAGGGGTCTCCCTTGAACTTTGAACTTGAACTTGCACTTGACGGAGACCCCTGAATTGTTACCACTTCCCACGACCCAATACATCCGCCACAAAGGCGTTCCCATGGAATTGCCTTCCGCCAACCATTGCCCCCTAAACAGGCAGGCCTACCGGTCCCCGTGGGCTGCCGCCCTGGCGGGCAGTGCCCTTCCCGGTCTGATGTAGGCCGCATAGGCCCTGGATTGCCACCTTCCAAGGCGCATGATTGATTCTGAAGACATGCCGGCTTCCGCCGCCATGGTCGCCGCCCCAATCCAAAAGGAATGGCTGGTGAAGTCCTCATCTGGAAGACCCAAACCCCTGATGGCCATTTTAAACACACTCACAAACTGGAATCTGGTGAGGGGTATCCCGTCCTGATGCTTGAACAAGGGGCCGAGCTCCGGCCCTCGCACAGCCAGAAACTTCTGCATGCCCGCCACAGGGCACAGAGAAGGACTCTCGACCCTCCGAAGATGCAGGGTGGCCCCACGGCCTCGTTGATCCGCCTTCGAGCGCCTGATGCGAATGGACAATCCGTGAACCCCCAACGAGACGTCGCCCATCTGCAGGGACTTGCCCGAAGAGTCCGTTTTGGAGGAGCAAACCACCTCCCCCACCCTTAGAGCCCCGAAAAAGGCGATCGTGTACGCTGTCCCGAAGAGCAGCGCCTCGTAGCTGGAGTGGCATATGGCAGGCAGATGATCCACCAGCTGCGCTAGCGTTGCATAGGATAGGGGGCATCGCACATTGCGCGCCCTCAGTGCCATCCTCCTCCATCCCTCCAATGCTTTCCTTACCATGAAGGAGGCGCAAGGATCCCCATATCCTGCTGCCTTGCTGATGAAGGAAATGCCTGCTGCCTGACCTGTGATTGTTCTCGGGGCCAGCCCCCTGTCCTTCAAGGAAGCCAGATAGCGCAAAACTTCCTTCTCTGTCGGCGGGCCAGTACATCCGTAGCCGTGTTGTTGCCTGAATTGCGCGAACTGTGCCGCCGCCCTCTGATAGCTGGCCTGCGTAGAAGGGGCCAAGGAGTCCACTACGCCCTGGAGCACGGTTCGCTCCCAAGGCTCCAGAGGTCTGCCAGGAACTGGGTCTCCCTCTCGTCCGTGTCCGGCGCCAGCCTGCGGAACCGGTCTATCTGAAACCGAGACAAGGCATCTGCGATCTCATTATCCACGCCGGGAATGTGCCGTGCGTGAAAGCTGATGTTGGCCCCCAGGCAGGTAAGCACAAACTTGCGTACCAGCCACATGACCCTGTCTGACCTGGAGGACTGCCTGTTGATGATCCTCACTACTGCCTGATTGTCACACCAGAAGCAGACTTTCTTGTCCCTGAATTGCCCTCCCCACAATGTGATGGCCACCACTATGGGAAAAAAACTCCAGAAAAGTGAGGTCCCTGGTGATGCCCTTTTCCGCCCAGTCCTCTGGCCAGGGCCGAGCACACCAGTGCCCATTGTAATAGACCCCAAAGCCCAAGCTCCCCGCCGCGTCGGAGTGAACCTGCAGACTGTTGCCCAGCTCCATGCGGCCCTGCCATGTGGTTACCCCATTGTAGGTTTTAAGGAAAGATAGCCACAGCCTGATGTCTTCCTTCACCCCCCTTGTGAGGCGGATGTGGTGGTGCTGTGCCCGCGCTCCCCCGGTGAGTCGTGCAATCCGCATACAGAATGCCCTCCCCGGGGACACCACCCTGCACGCAAAGTTCAGGTGCCCCAAGAGCGACTGCACTTCTTTCAGTGTGGCTTTTTCTTTGCTCATCAGCTCAGTCAACAATGCCCTCAGGCTGTGAATCTTATCATCAGGTAATCTGGAAATCCCCTCAACGGAATCAAGCTGGATGCCTAGGTACACCAGGGACGTCGCTGGACCAACCGTCTTGTCGGGCGCCAACGGTACCCCCAGCTCCGCTGCCAAAGCCTGGAAAGAGGAAAGCAGAAACCCACATTCTTCCCCCCCAGCTGGGCCCATCATGAGGAAGTCATCCAGATAATGTGTGACAAATGGGGAACCTGTTCGCCGCTGCAAGGCCCAATCCAAAAATGTGCTGAATGTTTCAAAGGCGGAGCAGCTGATGGAACAGCCCATGGGCAACGCCATGTCATAGTACCATTTGTCTTGGAACTTGAAGCCCAAAAGACAATGATCGTCGGGGTGCACCGGCAGGAGCCGGAAGGCTGACTGGATGTCGCATTTTGCCATCAGCGCCCCCTGCCCACAATTCTGCAGCAGGCGAACCACGTAGTCCAATGAGGCATACCGCACCGAGCAAAGCTCCGGTGGGATAGCGTCATTGACTGACGCCCCTTTTGGGTAGGAGAGGTGATGAATGAGCCGGTACTCGCCCTGGGCCTTCTTGGGTACCACCCCCAATGGGGAGACCCGCAGGTTGGGCATGGGTCGTTGTTCAAAAGGCCCTGCTATGCGCCCTGCCTCGACCTCCTTATTGATCTTGTGAGCCAGCACCTCAGGCAGTTGTGTCGCAGACTTTAAGTTGCCTGACATGGTGGCTTCCCTTGTGCCCTGAAAAGGTATGCGGAACCCGAATTTGAACCCTTCCGCCAAATAATTGGCCGCCTCTTTCTTGGGGTAGGCCGCCAAGAGAGGCCGCATAGCTTCCACCCGCACTGGAGTGAACGCCATGGGCCTCCCAACCCCGACCCCCTGTTCATTTTGAGTTGCTGTTGGAGGTGGTCCCGCTGGGCCCACTTTCTTTCCTGCTGCCAGATGCGGCAGGTCGATTGTTCCGAAAGGACTGGCTGCTGCTGCTGCCTTGCCGCGAACAATTGATCTTCGGATGCCCCCCACCGCAGGTGTCACAGGCATGCTCAAATCTGCATTTGTATCTGGAGCACTTGCCCCCATTGAACTCCCAGCACACCGGCCTCTTCCCTTCCTTTTTGCGGGCCACCTTTTGTGCTTCGCCCTTCTCCCGTCTGCCCGGCCCCGTGGCCTGCAGCCAGTTGGGGTAGTCGATGGTCTCCCACCTGTGCATGGGAGACCGAGATGCCTTTTTCCTGCACTCTATGTCGTACAGGATTGCGTTGTTATCCCCTGCTTGGGCCCGCACCAGCAAAACTTGGCGGAAGTGATTGATCAGGTGCCACGCCCGTTCAGGAAACACCAACGCCACCACCCCCATGTAAACTGCGTACCCATTGAGCCAGTTGGCAAAGGTGTGTTCCAAGGTCTCGCCGCTGGCCTTGCTGCTGTCTTTCTTATTGCTCTTGTGCACCCTGGCCTCGGCCCCGGGGGGCGGCGCCAGAGTGAAGATGTCCACGTAATAGCCTTGCAAGATCTTGGAACGCACCTTGTGATCCAAGTGCCCCCCTGGGGGATCCTCTTTGGACTTGGCTTCCCGCAGCTCCTCCCCCTGGGGGTGTTTCCCTTCCGCTTTCCTGTCCTCCCCGGCTTTTTCCCGGGCCCTGCGCAATTTGAGAGCCCATGCTGGCAAGCCGGGTTTGAACGCTCCCTTTTCCCAATACCTGTATTTGTCCTCATCTGTGGACTCACTTGAAGAGGAACCGGAACGGGATCGGCGACGCTTCCTGTGGGGACTGCTCCTCCCGCCGGACCTGCTACGACATCTTGAAGAAGACCCCCTTGAGGCCGACCGCCTGGATTCCCTGGATCTGCTCCTCTCCTTCGACCTGGAACGTCTGCGCTGCCCGCCACTGTTTGGCTCACCTAAACCTGAGGAAGTACTGGGCACCGCAGCATTGGTTGACACTACCTCCTGTGGGACCGCCGGGACAGGCGCACTGCCCGTTGCAGCCCCCCCATCCATCCATTGCAAGACCACAGATAGGGCCCCCATGACGTCCGCCAATGTGGGACCCGGCTGGCCAAAGGCCTCCACCGGAGGGCGGGGGGCCTGCACCGAGGAGACGCCACTGCCGTCCCCTTGCTCCTGCTCCCCAGCCCCATCGCTCAACGAGGGGGCCCGGTCCGGCTGCGGTGGCCCTGGATCCGAACTCTGGCGGCGCCTCGTGGACCTCTTAGGCCCCATTACGCCTGTGGGCCCGTTCGTGGGAGCAGTGTTGCGTGGCGTGGCCTTGCTATGCACCTGAATGAGTGCTTGGTGGTTGCAGTGTTGTTGTTTTTTTGTTTTTTGTTTTTTATTGAACGCCGACCGCCGCCCTGCAGCCCGAGACCTACAAGGGGAAAAGAAAACCTCACCATAGGCTGACGTTTGCATGCACCAGCTACCAATTGTATCCCCTGTGTAAGCTACCCTCGTGCTGCTGCACCCGATGAGGGTGAGCGAGACAAGCCCCCCCAAGGGGGGAACCCCCCCTGCTGCTGCCGCTGGGGGGGTGCCACCTGCTCCGCCCAGCCGCCCCGCTGCAGGCTGTTTTGCTGTTTATGCATGCTCAGTCAGGGATGCTGAAGGCAACGGCTGTTTACCCTGCCTGTGGTAGACAGGCACACATTTCTACAGTAAAATTGATAAAGTAGAATTTTATTGTCTCCCACCTCAAGGTTTACTGCATTCTTTACTGTAGACACATTGCTACAAACCAACAGCAAAAGTCTCTGATTCTCCAGCTCTTCTTCACCATCTTCCTAATGCCAATGCTGCTAAAAATGCCAACTAGTCAGAGGATGAGACGGAAAAGGGGATGGGGCTGAGTGAGCATTAAAAAACTTGGTAAAAAGGGGTTTCTTTGTCAGAGGCTTTGTTAACTGAGGTATGCCTATACGATAGGATTGCTCGAAGTATGTTATTTATAAGAAACGTTGGGAAGTCTGTAACAGTATCTTAACAGTGTCATCTGCTTCAGAATAACCATTCGTCATCATCCAGTTTAATTTGTTTGTAGTCCTTTGGTAATTTTTTCTTGGTAGTGTGATCCAAACCATCTCTCTCTCTCTGGCTTTTCTTCGCAAACAAAGATTCAGGAAGGACACATCCCATGCTTTCCAAACAATACAGACATAAATTCCACATTTTGTCATTGGGACATCCTTCCAAGTAAATATGATCACAATCTCAGTGAGATTGCATTCACTGCAACATTACTCTTAGAAAAAACCAAACAAGGCAGTCACACATAATCTGAGGTTTAAACTGAGATTTAAAAATTGCTTGTAGCACAAAATGCCCTTTGCTTAGCAAAAGATTAAAAACCTAGCTATTGTGTAGATACCCTTTATGCGGTGGGTTGGAGGAGGAAACCAGGATCATGTTGATTATTTATTGTAAAACACATAAATGTAGTTGGATATACTTCCTGGAGCTAAATTGCTTAGTCTATTGGAGCATTCTTCCTGTATATATTTCTGTGATTGCAGCCTGAACTGACATTTGCTCATCTAAATAGTTTCTTTGGAATTTACGATGAATACTGATAATTTTTTTTTACAGAAGAATTGCTGGCTAAGCTGGAAATTTATGAAGAGCAGCAGCGAAAATTGCAAGCAGATCTTGAACAAGTTACGAAGAGGGCAGCTTCACAGGTCTGCTGCTATTGGGGTTAATGGAATATAGCTGAATTGTCATTAGCAGAAGTTTTCAGTTACTACTAAATCTTGAGTCGGGAAATCATTTAAAATTTGTTGTGCTGAAAATCTGTTGAACTGTTAATAGTCACACAGTCTTAAGATTCTGTAGGTTATGTTGGCCATATTTGTTTACTCTGTCTATTATCATTTGGATCAGATGAAAGCCTATTTTTAAATAAAAACTGGACCTCAGCCCTTGCAAGGGAGTGCAACAGAGAGTCAGAGTCTAAGCTAGCCAGGCCTGGCTGTTAGACTAGCCAAAAAAAATGGGGGAAGGAAAGATGTAATAAAGGCTAAATGATGTGAAAGGCAAGTAGCTAAAGATACAGCGCTACCAGTTTCTTTGTGCTCCTTCCCCAGCTCCACTATGTAGAAAAAGATCTGCATTAAAGGGTGGGAAGCCCAACTTTACAGTACGATGTCCCAATTACAATTTTCCTCTTCTCCATACATTACATAGTTATTTAAATTATTCTGTTTAATCTGCTATGTGTCTCTGTGTGTGCATGAGAAAGAGAAAGGAAATCTGATTCTATACTCGATAGAGTTCTGGTTTGGAGGCTACACCTACAAAGGGATATTGTAGAGCTGTAAAGGGTACAGAAAAGGACAATCAAAATGATTAAGAGGCTGGGGAAACTACTCTGTGATGAAAAGTTAGAATGTTTGGTGCTATTTAGCTTAAGGAAAACATGAACAAGGAACATTTTTATATGCTCTTTTAACTGTGTTATGTGCTTAGTTTGTTATTGTTTTTCCCTGCCTCAATCCATAGGGAGAGGTGGGTAAGAAATAAATATGATGATGGTGGTGGTGGTATAAATAGAATGGTGCAATTGTACTCATGTGCTGCTTATGAGTTTCCCATGCATATCTGATTGTGGCTAGTGTGGGAACTGAGATGTTTTGGGGCTGATCTTGCATGACTGTTCTTATATTCTTAGATGGAATTTCTGATTATTAGGTTATTTAACTTATGATCATTTTTGAATCCTTTATATTATGTCCCAATTTAACTTCTTGTAGCCTAGTGAATCAGGCAGTGTGGATGAACTACAGAGTCGGCTTTTGGAATGGCAAGAAATTGTAACTGAATCTGAGGATGTACACAATCAAATTAGAGAGGAAAAATCTGCAATAGCTCTAAGAATGGCACAAATTGAAGAAGAGAGAGAAGGTGAGTTTTGTTTGAGATGGTATTAGGCCATTTTGTTAGGTTGCCAAATATTGGAAGCCAGTTAACAGTTCTGTGCAAAATTTCTTGTTGTGATTCTCTGTTGCAGTCATATGAGAGTCATGCCGGTGGATAGCATCTGGCTGCTGCTGTTGTGATATAATCTTCAGGTATTAGGGATATGTAGAGGAGCATCTGTTGAATTTCATTAATGCTCCATGGTTTTTAATCATTTACACATTTTTTAAATTTAAATTATCCTGGTCAGGTGAACTGTTTGGAATTCCTTTAAAGATTTTCTGTTGGCTGCTGAGTGACCAAGGA
This sequence comes from Gambelia wislizenii, assembly GCA_030847615.1. Taxonomy (NCBI): domain Eukaryota; kingdom Metazoa; phylum Chordata; class Lepidosauria; order Squamata; family Crotaphytidae; genus Gambelia; species Gambelia wislizenii. The sequence goes on along the minus strand of JAUMIR010000001.1, from coordinate 390,654,219 downwards.
AACAGGAACCTAGACTTTGAGCATTTGGAAAAATGCTTGGTCTGTATATATTTATTGAAATGGAAGTGATTGTTTGAAGAGCTGTAATACTGCTAATGGAAAAGAGAGACTTGCTAACAAAATTAAAGTTTATCCTGATAATTCACTTAACCAGGCAGATATATGAAAGGATATATGGAAGGCTTAAATCAGAGCAACATGTACTTTTTTTAAAAGCAACTGATAGCTTCATAGTTCTTAAATGTGTCTTTTGCATATTAATTAATATTTAAGGTGGCTCTGCATGAACAAGCTAAATGAGGGCTAGTCTTGTCATCCATAGGGACTCTGCAAGCTAAGTGAAGACAAATCTTATGAGGACAAATTATTATCATATTTCTGAACCCCCATCCTTGAGTGTGTGCTAAATTCTGTTAGCTGTGTACCTTTGTGTCCACTACATAGATCCAAAAGCTCTCAGATGGACAGCATTTCATTCTTAATGGGTGAGAATTAAAATACCCTACATTCAGTCCTTTGAACTTTATGACTAGTCTTCCAATTACCACATATTAAGCCTTTGAGTCCAGATAAAAGATGTAGTGTAAGACAGCTTGGGGCTCAAACATTCTATGTTGTATTCAAGCCCTTTTGTATTAATATGGTCAAATGTTTATCTTCCTGTATGTCTGGTCAGTATTTAATTTTGCATTTTCCCCTTGGGTTACGCATGACCTTTCTGTTTTGTTTCCCTCCCCTCCCTTTGCGGTTAAACTTGATGAGCACTTGGCATCCCTTCCCCCTCCACTCCTAGCCTACACTGTGATTTGGTCAGCCACTGAGAACATAGTTTCCCATCAGTTTTGTGCATGCAGGATTCTGCAGCCACAGCAGCCTATGGTGTACTGTGGTTGATTTTCCTTGGTGGACATTGTTTTGTGGGAAATCTTCAATAGTGCATTATAATTGCTGTTTGTGGTGCTGTGTGGTTTTTCTTTTCTTTTTTCCTTTTTATTAACATAACTAAAAAATGCTGGTTTTTAACTTAATTTTCTTCCCTCCTGCAATGCCTATATCTTTATTTATGTTAACAGAACCATCTTCATACCTTTTTTACTAATAGCTGGCTCCATATTTACCTTGCAAACTGCATAATTTATTATGTCATAATATCAGTGTCAAAAATTATATTCTAAGGCTTTCTTTAGATACCCTTATTTAAAAAAAACACATCACTAATGAAATTGACATTTCAGGAGCAGACATTTAAATAGAGTTTGAGCTAAAGATACAAAAGAACATGTAGACCATAAGTGCTGCAGTAATCTTTTTTTTGGTGAAGTTCTTTCATAATTTATTCAACAAAAATAAAGCCAAATTTGAGAATATGGCCCTTTACAGAAATATACAGTGTGGATAGCGCTTTGCGTAGGTCGAAATATCTCTCTCATTGGGTCTCATGGTGGACCACCAGCATTAAAGAGAAAAATCCCATAAATGTTAACCATGTAAAGAGTGTTAAAGGTAGGGATGGATGCTTGAAAACAAATAGTGGGGGAGGAGAGGTTTCCAGAGAGTTAAAGGTGGTTGAAAGGGAAAATCACTGCAGTTTTCTGTCTCTAGCCTTATTTAGCATTCACAATGAAATCAATAAAACTTGAAATGGCTTTTTACTGGATCACAGTTAAAGTTTGTAAACACAAACCACTGTTTATTATTATTTATTTTTTAAAAAGTGTTGATTGCATCTGTCCACTATACCCCCACCCCCAGTTTCAGTAAGCCATGATATGTTTCATCCCTTATGCTGCAGTGTTTGATCATCCAGGGTGATTGATAGTCCTAAGACAAAATCATTAATGAGTGGCCAAACTGATTTAGTCTGTTTGGAATAACCAGTTTATACATCTGACAGTTTGAAAAGTGAAAACAGTCATAGCTTGAAGAGAAAATCTTTATAAAGGACATTTTCCCCAAGAACTTGGCTAATGGTGGCATAATTCCAAATTAGCGGTAAAATGTTCCATTTTTCTTGAGTTTGTGTTTGATTTGCAGATATTGGAATATCATATAATGTATAAATATTAGGAAATAACTAAAACCCACAGTGCTGGATGGGTCACAAAAGTGTCAAATAACCAAAATAAACCTCTGTAACATATTGTGTTACCATATGTTTGAGTCTGGAGGTGTGTGGAGTGAACAACTTCAAATGGGTGATTTTTGCCAATCTCTCCTTTCCCCCATAGCTCAGTTAGTCCCCCTCCCAAATATGCTCTATACATTTTTGAGGTGGTGGTGGAAATATCCCTGCAGAATGGTGCACATGGTGACACAGGGAACAGTAGGGGGAAAGAGGAATAGATGAAAATCACTACACTGTGTATCTTCCAGCTGCTACTACACCGTTGCTTCCATCAGTCTTTCTATTTCCAGGACAATAACTCTGGGATCCAAATCACAATGATGTGATAATTATAGGGGTGCCTTAAATTCCATTAATGGACTCAGCGTGATCCAGTCATGAAATCACACAAATGCAGGCAATGGCCTCCTGCTGTCAAGCTTGGTACCAGCAAGGGCTGCCAGAACTCTGTCAGCCATAATGACTAGTGTGAACCTTGTTCAAACATGAGTCTTCGTATTACAATAAATCATCCCAGTCTAGAACTTCATTGCTGTTCTGAGGCATTCACAGGATTTCCATGACATAGTGCTACAGATTCCACCTATTCTCCCCTACTACTAAAGCCCATTATTTATACTGTGCCATTCTGAATGGCCTTCCACATTCAGGATTACCTTTTAAGGAGGTGGGTGTGGATGCAGTGAGATGTGAGTGGTTTAGAAAATACGGTTGCAATCCGTTGTGCGAAGAATTTATGATTGATTTGATACTTGCTTTAAACAAAGAAACAAAAAAAAAGCTGTTATTATTTTATTGCTTTCTGATTTTATATTATTGTTTTCATGTTGGTTGTCTTGTACAGAAGTAGCATGTACAGTCAGTCCCGCAGATTCAAAAATCCACAGCTTGAACCCCCCAACATCCAAAAACAAATATTCCAAAAAGCAAGCCTTGATCTTGCCATTTTATAAGGGTCACCATTTTGTTACACCATTATATATAATGGGACTTGAGTATCCACAGATGTTGGTATCCACAGGGGACCCCGGAACCAAACCTCAGCAGATACCAAGGGCCCAACGTATATCGGCTAATTAAATGTATATCTTTTGGTATGGGTGTAAATCTGGATGTATAGGAAAGTGGTGAGATGTTTCAGTGGTTTGCAAATCAAACACAAATAACCAAAGGATAAATGGAATGGCAGGCAGTATTTATTTAGTCATTTGTTCAATTTATGCCCCATCCTTCCTCATTAGTGTCCCTGGTGGGAAAGGTTACAAGAAAAGCTCATACTGTTGAACGTTATAGTTTCAAACAAATTGAAACAGTTTGTTTCAAACCATTGAAACAAACAATTATTGTTTTAAACAGTGGAAAAACAGAGGCAACTTTGTTATTTAAGTTAATTGAGAGGGTTTGCATACATGGGAACTCCTCTGTGTCTGACCAAAAGTTGTATAGATATTAGAAATTATGTGGAGATAGAAAATAGGTCAATTATTGGAATTGCTTCAGTACCAGTCATTACTTTCTTGTTCGATTTTTTTGAAATACTTACTATACTAGTATGGCAACTAGCAAGTATAGGCTGGGGGTGCCTTCTGTACCCAAGGAAACTGTGCCATTTCACATATTGTATGAAAAATAAGGTTTGCCCCATACTGGATAAAGGATATACCCAATAGGGAACCACATCTAATCCAAATACCTCTATGTTTGTCTCATTCACACCTCACAATTGTAGATGTACACACATGCATACACACACAAAAGTCTCCAAAGAAGCTTTAGAAAAAATAAAGTTCACTGAACCTGGCTCCTTAACCAAACTCCACCACAGGTTACAAAGACTAATTCGTATAGCATATAAAGTCTAGACTTGTACATGTTTGCTTTTACCTCATCAATTCAAGTATAAATCTCTGAATAAAAACACTGATTTGTTGAGGTTGAATAGTTGAAGTTCAGTTACTGCTTTATTAGTGAATAAAGTATGGAGCCAACTTTGCCTGCATTTCTTCATGCTGACTTGTCTGCTTTACATGAAACATCTTCCAAATAAACATGCTTTGTAGATCACACAAAACAGATGGGAATGTCTTTAAAATAAAAATAAATAAATAATCATTTCTCACAATGGACTGCATTCATTTTAGCTGCTGAATTCTGAAATTATTGTATATTATTAACAAATAAGTCTGTATTGTGTACTATCTAATGTTATATACGGCTGGATGCCAGGTTGAAGTGTAAGATACAGGCTTGTGATTTCATTGTCTTACGAGGATACCCTTTAATATTAAAAATCTAAGAAAGGGTTGCTACAGTTTCATAAAAATATATGTACAACTGAATAATCTGAGGTGATGTGTTTATCACACACATAGCTACATTTAAACATAATTGACTTAATTTGAGCTTAATTTGAATATATAAGTGGCTGTCCTCTTTGTCAGTATCTGTATACAAATTGTTCTTTATTTGGAAAGAAATGCCGGTGAGATTTATACCCTCTGGCTTCTTTTAAACGAATCATGTATGGATTGCTTCCATATGCTCTGAGGGGGAAATCACAAGGTGGATAATGATATGTAGTGCATCTATATAACCTATTCCTGCCAGTTCTTCATAAACCCCTGTCTGTATCACTGACCCCTTTTGAATGTCTGCAACGTGTTTGTCTGATGTGTGATTGCTTTCCTGTGGCACAAAACTGATTGAGGATGACTGGTTCTTTCCTGGCTGCTCTGATCCAGCCATAGTCTCAGGGCAGCAGGAGCTGGAGGAGGAACTGGCCACAGGTCAAGGGATTGGCAGAATGCAACCGGAGAGAAGAAAGATTGCCCAGTCCAGCAGGAAACTACAGGTAAGTTGATTGCATTGAAAAATCCATATTTTTGTTGATATCATCATAAGTAGCAAGTACACTCTTATTGCATTCTAGGTGCATATGGGATCTTAATATGCATAGTTTTGGTGAATCTGTTTGGTGAATCTGTAATATGCATAGTTTTGGTGAATCTGTTACCAGTACTATTGCAGTCTTGTCTTCATTAATCTAAGGATAGTTTCAAGAATAGAATGTTGTTGTCCTCACATGTTACAGTGTGGATTTTATAGGCTATTGATTTAAGGTTTCTCTCCCTGTACTGCATTTAGGAAGATTATGGCTTTGATGGAAAGCAGTGCTTTGAAGAGCTGAATGTGACTTTGGATAGTACTGATTCAACAGAAGGAGAGAACATGGGAGGTTGGTGGCCAGAGTACACTTCTCCTAGCACAGGTGTGGCAACCACTAGACAGTTTATTAAAGCATGCACCAACATCTGTTTTGTCTTATTTTTGTTTTGCAAATTCAACTAACAAACCATGTTGTGTTGTGTTTGTATCTGTTGAATTTTTTTGTTTTTTGTTTGCCTTTTTGTTTCAATTTGAGGCATGTGCGTGCTGGATGAACTGTCTAGTTTTGGTTCAAAACTAGTACTTAGTCGTGGTTTAACACCTTGGATTCTCAGTTGTGAATAAAGAGTATTGTCATTCATGGTAAGTTTTTTTTTAAAGTTCTAGTTGTGTTCTTGTGAAAACACCTCCACAGCCAGACATTGTTTTCCAGTTGTGCTTTGTGCCCTGTTTGTTAAGATAAGCTATATCTATAGAGAATACTGTATCTATTTTTATTGTGTAATAAAAAGTATACACTTAACTTGCTCTGGAATTTTTAATGAAGATGACAGGCTTCATGAAATGTATTAGGTCTGTTTTGCATAGATCTGCTAAAGTTATGTTGTGAGTTACATCTTCCACTGAATATATCTTCCTCATATACTGCAGAAATGAGAAATTCTGAAGTACGAAGGCTTTCACGGCCGGCATCCATAGATTTTCCTTGGGTTTTTTTCCGGGCTGTGAGGCCATGTTCTGGAATAGTTTCTTTCTGACGTTTCGCCTGCATCTGTGGCTGGCATCTTCAGAGAGTGGTTGGGTAGGAGTGTGTGTAGAGTTTATATATTGTGAACCCCTGTTGGGGAGTATATATAAATTTGTGTAACTGAATGGTTAGTTTCTGGGTATAGAAATGCAAGGATGATTAGTGTCTGTTTGGCTAATGATTGGTTGATGCGCCATTATCTGCTGGAAATCCCCCTTTCCCTGGGTGGAATTCCTTTGTAAGTGTTGAGTTTTGATTCTATTGTTTTTCCAAACTGGAAGCCAGATTTTGTTTACTTTTAGGGTTTCTTCTTTCCTGTTGAAGTTGTCTAGGTGTTTGTGGATTTCAATAGCTTCTCTTTGCATTCTGACATGATAGTTGTTGGCCTGGTCCAGAATTTCTGTCTTTTTTAATAACACTTTGTGTCCAGGTTGGTTTATAACATGTTCTGCTACTGCTGATTTTTTCTGGCTGGCCTAGTCTGCAGTGTCTCTCATGTTCCTTGATTTGTGTTTGCACGCTGCATTTAGTGGTCCCTATGTAAACTTGTCTACAGCTGCATGGTATGCGGTAAACTCCTGCAGCTGTGAGAGGGTCTCTTTTGTCCTTCACTGACCGTAGCATTTCTTTGATTTTTCTGGTTAGTCTATAAATTGTTTGGATGTTGTGTTTCCTCATCAGTTTCTTTATTCTGTCTGTGACTCCTCTGATGTATGGTAAAAAATACCTTCCCTTTGGGTGGCTGTTTTTCTTCTTCATTCCTGTTGTTTTTTCTGGGTCTAGCTGCTCTTGTGATGTCTGATCTGGAGTAACCATTAACCTGTAGGGCCCAGTTTAGATGCTTCAGTTCGTTCTCCATGTAGTGAGGTTCACAGATCCTTTTTGTACAGTCTACCAATGTTTTTATTGTGCTTCTTTTTTGTCCTGGGTGATGATTGGAGTTCTTGTATAGTTACCTGTCCGTGTGTGGGGGTTTTCTGTATACCTTATGGCCTAACCATTGGTTTGGTTTGCAGATGACTAGGACATCCAAGAACGACAGTGTTCCTTCCTTTTCTCTTTCCATCGTGAATTGGTTATTTGGGTGGATGCTGTTCAGGTGGTTTAGATATGAGACCAAATCTTCTCCATGGCTCCAAATGGTGAATGTCATCCACATATCGGAACCATGTTGTGGGGTTTTTTTGTGCTGTTTCCAGAACACAGCCTCACAGCCCGGAACAAACCCAAGAAAATCTAATTCTGAAGTAATTAGGAACTGGTTTCTCTTGACTTGAAGCAAAGGACAGAATTTAAAAAAGAGAGCATTTATTTTAAAATTATCCAGACAGGCAAATTTCTTTTGGAACTCGAGTAAGCAAAAGCAAATTTTGTATACTAAGAAAATCTCTTCCCTTGCCCCCTCCCTCCAAAAAGCAAGCAAGTGAAATATGAAGATACTTATGCTTCATCAAATTAAATCGGGTTTAACTTAACAAGTGGTATATTATTTCAGTCTGTCAGGAAAGTTTGTAATCAACAAGACTATAAATTAAGATACTTGAGGCTGCTTTGGTTTGTGAGGTTAATGTAATAGAGTATTTTTGAAAATTAGATGTATTTATTATGTTACACTTTTATTCTGTCCTTCCTTCAAGGAATTCAAGGCAGCATACACAGCCCCTCTCCCCCAATTCCATTTTATCCATCCACAGCTTTGTGAGGTTGGTTAGATTAAGAGGTGTGAGTCATGTAAGCCAAAACTTGCTTCAGTGTTTGGGTAAGACGCAAGTTCCCATCAATTATCTATGTTGCTAACACTTCCATCTGAATTATTTTACATACTAGGATGTGAAAATAAAGTGTGCTTTGATGCCGTAATAGCCAAAACTATTATATTGAAGCACAAGTGAAATCTTGGATGTTTCAATGGAAAATCTTAATTTTACTATAATGCAGAAGTGAACAATTTGTGCCCTTCAGTCACTGGACTGTAATTCCCATCAGTAGTGGGCAGTATAGCCAGTATTGTGCAATGATGGTAATTCTAATTCAGCAAAATTAGAGGGCACATGTCCACTTTTGCTGTAAAAAAAATGAGTTTACTTCTTTTTCAAACTGTATAGCATAGTAAGCTTACATGGCATGAAAAGGAAATTTTTCATATTTAATCCATAGCTATTAATTTTATAAATGTAAACTACTTTAAAATTTGATGAACATTCTGTAATTTTGTGTTTTGGAACAGATTCCAAAACCTCTAAAATATAGGTAGTTTAGAATAAAATCCTTTTAGCATCTTTCTTGTTTAAATAATCACTAAATTTCCCTGATGGATGAGAGAGCTTGGGCAAGGATATAAACCATGGTTCAAGTGTTGTAAACATATAAACCCTGTTCACTGAATCAGAACTCTTAAAGCAAGGAGAGGCTCTAGGGCTGTGCATGCTGGCTCCTCCCTAATCTTCCTGCATTGAACAAGAAGTTGAAAAGGGAAGACTGTAACTCAGTATGGTTATAATCATCCGTTCTGCAGTCAGATACCCAGCACTTACCAAGGTTTCTGACCACAGGGAGGGCTGCAGTGGTGTTCAGCTGAATGTGGTTACAATCTCCCTTCAGACTTCCCTGCACAGGGAATGTAGGGGCAGAGTCCCATGGCCTCTATGCGTATGGAGTTTTGTATGTCCGCATACAAAAGGCTTATAACCATTGTAGCAAATGAAGTTTAAAACAAAAAACAGTTGGCTACCCATATCCACAGAGTCAACCATCCATGGCTTGGAAATATTCCAAAAGAAAAAGAAATTCAAAAAGCAAACTTTGATTTTGCCATTTTATACATGGGACACCATTTTACTATGCCATTGTATATACGGGGACTTGAGCAGCCACAGATTTTTTATCCATGGGGGGTCCTGCAACCAAACCCCAGTGAATAACAATGGCCTACTGTAGATTTATTGCCGAAAACATCTGTGTGAAGTGTATAACATAAAAAAAAAATAGGGCTGTAATATTCTGTCAGTGAATTATCTTAACTAAGTTTAAAAATCCCCTTGATTGATGAGACACTTGATTTTTAAAAACATTACTTTGGTAGAAATAGCTGTTAAAAACTAAAAAGAAGCAGGTAGGTCTCACTTTAGAAGAGGTATCTCCCCTCCCCATTCCATGAGATGGTCTTGATGAAAGATGTGATAACTTCTTATACAATGAATAGTTCTTCTGAATTATTGACTAAGTCTGCATATGTTTGCAGAAGATCAGTTGATTAATTGTTTACAAATCATAGAATCATGGAATTGTAGAGTTGGAAGAGACCACGAGGGCCATCCGGTCCAACTCTCTGCCACTCAGGAAATCTTGATCAAAGCTTTGATATGCCTCTCTCTCTGGCTTTTCTTTGCAAACGAAGATTCAGGAAGGACTCATCCCACGCTTTCTGCAAGCACGCTGATGACTAAAAAGGCCAATCCGAGATAAACAAGTCCGGTTGCAGAAAGCACAGCAGAAGGTCTCCTTGGGTGATATTTCTGAGTTGCGATTCTTTCTACGTTGTTGTTTCTCTTCATGATATGACACTGCTGATAAAAGTGTACTTTGAATTAAATAGGTTTACGGACTGTAGTGGAAGAGTTAGAATTGGAAAGAAATCAGTTGCAAGAACAAATTCTCTTTTTGGAGGAACGCTGTCGGGACTTGGAAGATCGATTACAGCTCCAAGGCAGAATGGAAGCTCTGCAGGTACGTGCTAGAAGTGGAGGTCTCCATCCCCCTCTATGACTTTGAATGATTTTCTCTCATTCTAGCTCTCTAATACAGAGTGAATTGTACTGCAAGCTTAAATTGGTTAGAATAATGAAGTGTAAAAGGTGAAGTGAATGTGGGGGGCTGGATTCATTCCCCCTCCCCACATAGTCCTTTTAATATCAAGAACAGACCTCCCCTATATGTGGATAAAATATATGGGGCTACCATATATTTAGTTTAGTTTGTCTTGCAAGTTCTCCTTGTTCTGGCAGTTGCTATTATGTATTACCTCTGTCTGTGTCACAGCTATTTGATTCTGATTTCGAACCGTTTTCTACTAGAAAGCATTTTTTGCTTTCCAGAGTTGGGATGCTACCACGGAATTTTTAAGAATTTCTGTACATGTACTTCTCTGATTGCCTTCTCTGTGTACCTTCTATTGCAGAGAGGAGTTAGCTATTAACAACAACAACAACAACAACAACAACAATGTTTATTTATAAAGCCCTTTCCACGAAAATTGCCTGTTCAGTATCCTAGCTCTAGAATGCCATTCTCCAAAATGCTCAGTTCACACAGTCCTTTCTATGCTTTTCTATTTGCCCAAGCACCTACAAAATTTCCCTGTTTTTATGCCTCTAGTTTTGTTTTGTTTTAAAATCAGCTATATTACAGTTTGCTGTATTATATTGTGTTGTTCCCCTCCCACTTTTCTTCCTGTACCTTTATTGAGAAGGTATTTAGATACAAAGCTCATGTTACAGTAGAAAGATACAAATGGTTTAACATAATTTAAAACAAATAAAGTGAAATAATAAACAATAACAAGAAACCATGGCTCTACGTATGTTGAGTTCAACCAAAAAGCAGTTTGGTTTAGTTTGTTGTAGGCTATGGTGTATATCTGACAATAATCTGGTTACTTTTCTTTCTTTGCAGATTAGGTATACAGTCCTAGTCAAAGCAATACACTTGTATGTTGCTGATAGTGGTCCTGGTGCCTTAGAATGGCTTTAAATGGTTAGCCTAGTTCTGGCCAAAATATGTGCTCTGCAGGTGTACTTCTGCATACACTTTGGCCTTTGTGTAGTCCAAGAAAATAAACACTATTTCCATAAAGCAGTCATTTTTATCCAGTCCATCTGTCATTCTTAGTTTACATGAGACTTTTTCATATAAAGCAATGGTCCAGATGAGATTAAACCAATTTGCTAGTGCCTTCCAGCATTTGCCAATGTCAAGCCAGGCTGCTATTAATAAGATACAAATTAGGTTTTGTGCTTCTGTGGCTTGTTTTCAACAAAGGACCACTGTTTTCAACCTGCTGGTTGGTAATACTTTCTATCTCCTTAAGTACTTCTGCTCAGAAAGAAGCTATTTTTGGACAGTCAAGCCAGAGGTGCAATAGAGAGCCGTGAGCCCCACAGCTTCTCTTACAAGAAGGAGGGTGAAGTTTTAAAGGTGACCAGTGCTAGCTATCTATGGAAACTTTTGATGACTGCTTTCTTAATTTGGATTGAGATTGAATTGAAAGTGAATCTGGACAATATTGTAGTCCATTCAGAATCTGGAACTATAATCCCAAAATCAGATTCCCATAGTAATTTTAGGCCCACAGTTGAGGTATGCAAGTAAGCACGTGTATATAGCTGATACCAGATACTTTGTATAAGAAACTGAGAGCATACACAGTTTCTCAAAAGAAGCAAGTTACCTCAGTGGGCTTCAGTAGGCAGCACAAGGTTGGTAAAAGAATTTGTAATTACTGGAGCCATGATGAGTTGTCATAAGAGAGGATGCTTGACATCTGTTCAGGCGTTGTGGGGAACCCTTGATGGAACAAGTCCTTCATACTATGGAGGCCTAGATTTTCTTCAGTGTTTGTAGCTATTACTAGCTCTTGCATAAAGAAGAGTGGGTGCTTTGCAAAGTGGCAAGGAGGAGAAGGAGGGAGGTAATGTTTGCTTTTAACTGTTCCAGTTTTGATAGGTTGCTGTTAGCATGGTATTGTGGAATTTATGGGTGTTTATCCTTTTGAAGGGAAGAAGTGCGAAACCTAATGAATGGATATTACCTCTTTCCATATTGATTCACACTAAAGTGTCCTCATCATATGTAATGTGGGTCACCAGTTTGAGATGGAAGGCCTGATAACAGAGAAGTAAATTGGGTATCGCCACTCCTCCCTTACAGGGAAGCGATAACATTATTTTCCTGGGAAAAGGTGGTTTTCTATGGCTAGCAATAAAGTGTTCGAATTTTAATTGCCAATTGGCAAACCAATTGTTATTTAAGTAGATGGGGAGAGTTTGGAACAAATACAGAAACTTGGGGAGAATGAACATTTTTATAAGAAAAATTTTACCTAGAAGGGAAATGGAAAGTTTGTGCCAAGTTTTAAGTTTCTACCAAATCCATTTCTCAAGGGATTTAAAGTACAGTTGTCCCTTCATATTCGTTGGGGTTTGGTTCCTGGACCCCCCCCCCCATGGATACCAAAATCCATGAATACTCAAGCAAAATGGTATCCCCTATATAAGATGGCAAAATCAAGGTTTGCTTTTTGGATTATTATTTTTAAAGAATATTTTCAAGCCGTGAATACTTAAATCCATGAATACCAAATCCGTGGGACAACTGTATATGTGTTTCAGTTGGCAAATATCTTTAGTGATGGTGACTCCTAGGTTCTTGAAGCCTTCAGGGCAGAAAGTTGCTTCTGAGAGTGTTTGGATGTTGTTTTGCATCTGTGGGGACATATTTAGACATAAAAGTGTGGACTTGCTGTAATTAATCTTCACACCTCTGAATTGGTGGAAATAAGAAAGTCCTGGAATTGACTTTGCAGGATTGGTTATGTACAGCAGGATATCATCAGCAAATAGGCTGATCACATGGTTTCTATTTTAGTGTTTAGTTGTTTTTTGTGTACATCTGCATGTGAATATTTTTATTTATACTTTGGTATGCTAAATTAGAATGTTACTTAAGAAATATGTTCAAATAATTAAAGTTATACAAAGATTATAGTCAGAACCAGTTGTGATCTAGGAATGTGGATGGATTGGCAAAACAGATGGTCACAGATTTGCAGACTGGGACTTGCTCCTTATTCCGGTTCTGTTACTAGAAGGGATAATTCCTGCAAGTTACACCTGACTTGCTGGTGGCTACTCTTTTTTCTCCTTTGTTTTGGGAGTGCAGTTATTTCACTTTATTGACATGAGCCTCCCCTACCACCTGCTGCCTGCTCTTGCCTATGGTCAAGGAATGCTCATGAATGCTCTGACATCAAAGAGGTTAAACTATGAACACAACACAAAGTCTTGGAGCTAGGTGAGAGGAAATCCAAAGACGTGAGAAGGCAGCACCATTATAGCAGAGACAGGGAGCTAGGAGTGCATGGGCACAAACATGGAATATTATGAACAATCTAATGCAGATGAAAAACACATCAGTGAAATTTCGCAGTTGCTCATATTAAGACAACTTAAGCACACAATAAGCTTGGGTGTCTAATCTCCATGTATACTGCATACACTTTTAAATATTCAATCTGTTAGTCTAAGTGTGTGACTAATAGACCCCTTAACATACTAAAATGCATGTGTGTTATTATGGGTTGCCACATTTTTCTGAAACAGCGATATGTCATTGAATATTTGCATTGTAACAAAGCGTTTCAATACAGGTGACATTTGGTGTAGAGGAAGAAGGGCAGCTATTGAGGGCTGTACAGGTGTGTTTTGCCCATTCCAAAGTGATAGCTTATTTTTTCTTAGAAGTGATATTTGGTATTTTATCTAATCTACCCAGCATTTAACAATGATTTTGGGTTTGTGTGAGCTGCTTCTATTTATGGTTGGTGCTTGTTTGCAGTTTTATCTTACACTAGTTTTGTGAAGCTGGGTATACTAACATATTTAGATTGCATAACAAATTGACTGTGTCAGTGGAGCTTGCTTCATGGCATGCAGATTGCATTCAACAATTTATTACATGCATCACTACTAATCATTGGCTGTTTTTTTGACAACTACGGGGGCGGGGACAAGGTCAGAAATTGATTGTGAATCATTTATTTTCAAATTACAGTACTACTTGGTATCAAATAAATTCTTGGGCTTTCAAGAAGAAAATTGTGTCTGGCTTTTTTTTTAGCCAGTTCCATGTTAGAAGTAAGCAGCTTCCACACAGTTGAGCTGAGCATGGTGTGATGTAGGGTTTTTCCATTGTGGTTGTCTCACGATAAGATCACCATGGGAGGAACCTTTCAAAAGGAATTTCAGTTTGTCTTAGGGCTGATATTCTTGATTGTACTTCTTGATAATAGTTAATGAACTTTATAAAGGTAAGGCTCTAACTCACCACTTTTAACAATAATACTATAATATTCTAGTCAGTGGAATTGCTAGTTATGTGTATCAATTTCTTGCAGAATGAGAATGATCGTTTGCAGTCTCAGCTTACACAGCTGCATAACCAGCATGTGCGTGATGCAGAGAAACATCAAGTTCTTGTTTCCAGTCTGAATGAACAACTTAAAGGGTAAAATAAAATATTAAAAAACCCACCAGACTTCACTTGGATCCAGTCATTACTGTACAGTAGCACCTCTGAATCTGCTGATTCAATTATCTGCAGATGGTGACAGCAGAGGAGTGGGTGAGGGTGTAGCAATAGTTCTGGGCCCCCTTCTTCCTTTGCCCCTGGGAGTGCTTCCCTGGCAGGAATGGTGACATGGGGGTGAAGGGATGGGAAGAGTAGTTCTCGCATCCCTTCTCCCTTTGCCCCGGGATCGCTCCCATGGTAGGAATGATGACATTGCGTTCACTATTATCCGCAGATTTCATTATCCGTGGGGGCTCCTGGAACCAATCCCCCATGGATACAGGGGTCCTACTGTACATCTTAGTTATGACAGAGCAAGTCTAACTTATGCCATCATAGACCACTTTTTTAGTCATTGCAGAGTTCAGAATTCTGTTCTGACCATGCAATCACAAACCTGCCCAACCCACCTTTTGAATGTGGTAGCCTGCCCCCCCAAGACAGCCATTTTCGTGTTGGTGGAGATAGGGAAGCAGCAGAGACAGGTCCAACTATTGTCCTTTAGCTGGATGCACAGCAATAACATCAACCTCAGGGACCACCTGGGGACTCCTGGAAATTCTTAAGGATGTCTGTCACCATGTGTCCAGCTAAAGGAAACTAGCTGGATGCATTCTGTTGCTCCCCCTGCTCTTCATCAACATGGAAATGACTGTCTTGGCAGGGTCTGCTGCACTGAAAAGGAGGGTTGGAGGCAGGGTTTTACCAGGAGACACATTGTAACTGTGTGCTGGAACATGTGCTCTGTTCAGTTTAAATACATTTAAGGTTAATTTTTATGTAAACATACATGTATATAGAAGGATTTTACTGATTCATATTGATGTGGGATTTTAATGAATATAATTAATGAATGAATTTTAATGAATGAAACTAATGTGATACTATTTAAAGAATAATTTGTTTAGTTAATTTCATCAATTTTAAATCAGTTTTATATGTGTATCAAAATAATGTTTATATATTTTATCACAAACCAGAAAGCACTTGTCAATTTGAAAAGCTCCTCTAATCCTGCAGCAGTGGCCCGCCCCAGTATAGTCCCTTCTGTTGCAAATGGGAGAGACTGGGCTGTACGTACCAGCAAGGATTCTGACTTGTCACATTGTGAGAGTTCACCCACTGTCAGAGACCTGAGTATACAAATAATATTTGCCTTCACATTTTTGATTAATTCAAAACTTAATTTATTTTATTGGCAGACTGAATGAAAGAAATGGCTTGCTTGAAAATTTGCTTGGGGAGAAGGATCAAAAGATTTCAAGTACAACTGAAAAGCTAAAGCAGATAGAATATATGAAAAGTTCACTTCAAGATAAAGACCTTCTAAATAAGGAACTGGGTGAAAAGCTTTTGCAAACTGAACAGAAGGTGAGTTGTACTGCTTGAGTGACTCAGAACATCCCTCTGGTATGTGTTCAGTAGTTCACATTTTCCTGCTTGAATCACCTGTAAGCCTATAATATCTGGAATCCTGTTGGTGTGTTATATCAGCATAATAGTCTGCAATATTGTGTAGCAGCTGAAGGGAATGATAGAGAAATCTGCCTTGGATCCCATCATACATTAATAAAAAAATTTAAAAATTGTCCCCAGAGAAAGCTATCCTAGCAGCTCAGTAGCAGCTCATAAGTTGGCAGAGCAATTTTCTCTCCTGACACTGATGACGTCCTTGCTGTATCACCCAACTGCTGCCACACCCAGAGCCATCTTATTGCTGCCCCTGTTATTACATGCCAGCATAGGTGGGATTATGCCCAGTATCACTGCTATATTACTGAATAGGGTGGTGGGACGGGATGGATAACTGAACTAGATTGTGAGTGGCTTGCCACCACCTTGTAAATGCAATTCATTCTGGAACTGAAGCAAGAAGTTTCCAATTATTTGTTTCTGTAATACTTTAGCCATTTAGGGAAGCCTTGTTGAAATGAAAATGAGAGTGCAAATGCGTGTTTTATAATATGATCAGAAATCCTACTGAATGCAGTTGGGTTTATTCCCTAGTAATAGTGTAGGATTGTAGTCATACAACATAGTCCTATACCCAAAAGTAATTCCAATAACTTTTGAATGCTTAAACCCAGGTGAATAAGTATAGCATTTCAGGTTGGATTCCTACACCAGTGACTGCGTTCAAGAGGAATTTATTTACCCATGTACAGTGGATAGATGCTATTAACACAGTTTGTTAACTTCAGTAAAATTATCAATAATGATTCATTTATTGTGGTTAACAAAATAGTGGGGTTTTTTTGTTTTTTTGCTTATAATCTGGTTCACTCCTGTAAATAAAAGACTTGCAAAGCTGGGCTGGATTTGGCTGGATGAGCTAAAAAAGAGGTACATGTGAACATACTGTTGTGTTCTTACAATTGGGCCTTACCTGGTGTGTTTTCTTATAAACAAGAGGGCAAATTATTCCGTTCTCCTTCTTTGCTGACATAGATCAAGTTCAAATGGTTATCAGTGTTTATTGGTATGCCGGAAGTAGCCTACAAGGTTATTTCAGAAATACACACTTCAGATTCATATTGTCCAATTGATAAATCATTGTTTGGCAATCAGAATTGTGCTGGAACTTGTACATCATGTTCCCTCTCTCTTCCTAGTTAGCAATAACTAGACATTTGAAGTAGCCTAACTACAGTTATAGTTAGCCATAGTTTAGTGTGAGATCAGAGACTGAAACTAGCCTCTAGTCCTGGTTTCAGTTTCTGATCTCAGAGCATATTGTAGCTAGCAATAACTATGGTTATTCCTGTTCATGGTTTTACAGTAAACCAATTGCTAACTGGGGAAGGGGGAACTTAATTCACAGTAGTGGAAGTAGGAGGAAATGGGTGAATTGTACAAATTAGGTGCAAGACACACCTAATTGCACAGAGTGCCATCCAAACTCTGCCAAACTGGTGAGTGAAACATAACCAACATGAACTCAAGGTAATTGTGCTGTATATAGTTGGGTCATTTTAGTAGGAGTTACTGTGCATTAAAAATTGCATCCAGCTATTTTAATTTAAATTAAGTTAAATATGTGTTTAATTATGAAGGGATCAGCATAGTTTATAATCAGCCATTTAGTCCATTAATCCTAATTGCATAAAGCATTAAAGGAAGTTTTTCCCCCTCAACCTAGTTGGAAGATGCCTTAAAGAAATGTGGTGCTTATGGCCTGGAATGTACAGAACAGAAAGCTATTATCAATGACCTAACAGAAAAAGTGGCTGCCTTTAAAGAAAAGGTAATTTTCTAAAAACTGTGTGGGAAATGTATGTGTGACTTCAAGTGTAATCGGTGTTCCAGTTATATATGTAACAAATAAACAGTAAAATGACTTTCAGATATAATAACACTCTTGAGGGAACAACCAGAAAACTAGGTTACATGACTCCAAAGAATTTTAAAGCTTTTTGGGTTTTGTTTTGTTTAAAAAAAGGAGGTTATTTAAAAAGCAGTATATGATGGGGAGGTCAGTCATCCAAGGGTGGCAGGGCAAAGGGGGAATGTTCATTGGGCTAGCACCATGTCCTTTGGGTGGCCTAAGCACTTTTTTTGTACCCAAGCCATAGATAACATAATGAGTGAATGCTTAAATGGTGCCATTTATTTTTGTTTTCAGACTGTGAAGCAGGATGCTGCAATAGAACTAATGCGACTAGAGCTTGAACAGACAAATGAGGAACTTGACAGATTGAACACAAGTCATTTAGAAGAGAGATCTCAACTTATTCAAGACCTCCAGAGACGGGAAAGAGAAATTGACAACCTCAAAGAAGTTCTAACTGAAAAAGACAAAGAAATTGCTGCTTTTTCTTCCAGTATGACTGAATATTCTGAACAGATTAATATTCTGAAATGCCAGATCAAGTGCAAAGAGGATGAAATAAGAGACATGGAAGAAGCTCTGTCCAGGGCTGAAAGAGAAGCCCAGTTGTTGAAAGATGTACAAACTGCTGATGTGAAGGATGCAAGCACAAAGATTTCAGGACTTTCTCAGCAACTAAGTACATTAGAATCAGAGCTTGCAAAGGAGAAAGTTGAAAATGAAGCCAAAACCAAAGAAAATGAGGAACTGGTTAGGCAAATCAAAGAGTCCAGCAAAGCAATCAGAGAACTTAATTTGGAAATCAAGACCCGTGATGTTACTTACACCAACAAACTCATGGAGTGCGAGTCACAAATTAAATTGCTTAAAGAACAAATAAGCAAATTAACTGAGAAGTTGCAGGAAACAGAGCGAAAATATAAGGAGGAAATGGAACATCTAAAATCCCAGCTTGATGAATATATCTCTGCCAAGGAAAAACTGAATACCTTGCTAAAAGAGAGAGAAAATAAAGAAGAAAGTTTTGTAAATGAACTGAAATCAGTGAAAGATTTATACAATCAACTAACTTTAGAAAATGCTAAAAAAGATGAAGAGTTATCTAACTTATCCAGACAGCTTGCTGAACATAGCGAACATCTAGAAATAGCCAAAAAGTCTTTACAGGAAAAAAAAGAGATCATAGTGTCATTAAAAGATAAGCTTAAAACTGTAGAGCAGCACAGTGAGAAGGAAAAAAACAAGTTAGTTGAGGAGCTGGGTAATAAAGAGATGAAGTTAACAGAAGTTAATAACAAGCTGCATGAGAAATGTGAAATAATTACTAAGATGGAAACAGAAAGACAGACTAGTACCCTGACTAAAAGCCAGTTGCAGGCAGCTCTTGAGCAGAAAGAAAAAGATTTTTTAGATCAGCTTAAAGCTATTGAAGATCTCAGTAGTGAGGTCCATACCATGGAGAGAGAGAAGCAGCAGTTAATCAGTGAGAATGAGAGTTTGTCTAAATTACTGGATGTGAAAGAATGTGAACTGTTGAAGCATGCTCAGTCTATGGCTGAAATGGAGAGTAAGGTGTCTACTGCTGCCATTGAACACCAAAAAATACTTTCAGAAGTTAGTCGTGATAAAGAAACATTAAGAAACAAGGTTGAAGAACTTTCAAGCCTTGTAAAACAAAAAGAAAATTCAGTCACAGAGCAGTTACTAGAGAAACAAAAGGAGTGTGGTGTGTTAGCTGATCAGCTCTCTAAATGCAGAGAACTGATAGAACAGTTACATGAAGAAAAACAGTCATTTAGCATTCAGCTGCAAGATGTTAAAGACAAAGTACTAGAAAAAGAAGAAATGCTGAGCCATAAAGAGTCAGAGTGTAATAAAATGACACTACAGCTTAGTCAGGAGATAGAAAAAGTATCATCATTACAGAAAAACATTCAGGATATAGAAATGGAGCTTAAAATAAAAAGGAAATCTCTAGATGAAAAAAACAGTCATAATGATGTTTTACTTAAGCAAACAGAAGAAAAACAAGTCAATATAGTAAAATTAGAGAGGGAGGTAGAAATACTTCAAGGTGATGTCATCCGGTTGTCTCATCAGCTTGAAGAAAAAGACTCTGTTGTGTTATCTCAAAGGCTAGAGCTTGATGAACTTCAGAGGCAGATTGCCAAGAAAATGGAAGAGTGCACAGCATTAAGTGATCAAATAGTACTATTAGTCAAAGAAGTAGATGTTTTGAAATGTGAAAAGGACAATGCTTTGGCTATTTGTAGTGCAAAATCAAGTGAGTGTGATGCTTTTCAGCACCAGTTAACACAACATCACAGTGAAATTGTGTCTGCAAAACATGAAGCTCACATGTTGAAATTAGAAAATGACAAACTGAAAGTAGATATTGAAACAATAAATGCTACATTGATGAAAAAGTGTGAGGGAATAATTCCCTTGAATGCACAGTTGTCTCAGCAAGATCACAGTGTTTTAGCCTTTACAGACCAAATTGATACCTTAGTCAGTGAAATAAAAACTTTAAAAGGTAATTTGCATGCTAAAGAGACCCTTCTTTGCCAAAAGGAATCTGTGATTCAGCAAATGAAAGAAAATAAAGATGCAGATGAAAACAAATCTTTGCAGATGGTTTCAGATTTGCAAAGCCAAGTACAGGCTTTACATTGTGAGGTTGATCAACTTAAGCAGGAAGTACAAGAAAAAGAAAATGCATTGAAGAAGCAAACCCAAGAGTTAAAATTGCTTAAAAATAAATCTGAGGAATCTGATTTGCTTAGAGTTCAACTGTCTGAGAATATGGAAATAATTTCTGACCTTCAGAGTCAGATTGAAAATATGACCAAAAAGACTGAAGAATTAAGTAAGTCAGTTACACAGAAAGATAACTTTTTAAAACAAAAGGAGGAGGAGTGTGTTAATTTGCAAACCTGTATTTCTGAGTCTTCCTCTTTGCAGCAGAAACATGTGGAGTCATTGATCTGTGAAGCGGAACAGTTAAGAGCAGTTGTTTTTGAAAAGGAGTCAGTGGTGAATAATACTTTGTTGCTTAACAATAAATTGAAGGCTGAACTTCAAGACAAAGAAACTGAAAGTGAGATGCTGAGGAAGCAAGTTAGAGATTTGGATGAAACAAACTTGAATCTAAAGAAAGAAATAAGTGATCAGAAGAATTTCATAAATAACATTAACCAGGCACTAGCAGAAAAAGAAGTTTCTGTTTTGGATAATGCCTTTCTTGTGGAAAAACTAAGAGAGGAGCTAAAAACAAATGAAGAAAAATTGCAGTTAATTTCTCAGCTTCAGGGTCAGATCACTGAAATGACCCAAGAAATCCAAAAGTCAAAAGAACTAGCACAAGAAAAAGAGGATGCTTTCTTGTCACTGCAGGACAAATTTGCTGCGCAGTATGAACAAAGAAACGAACTCAGTGCTACTCTAAGTAAAAAGGAGGAATTTATTTCAGAATTGCTTAAGTCTTTAGATCAGAAAGATTTGAATGTGCAGCAAGCTGAAAGCAGTGTTCGGGTTCTTACTAATGAGATTGAACAACTTAGAGAAGAGCTAGAAAAAAACTCTGTTGCACTTAAAAAGCTTTTGCAAGAGAAGGATGAAAATATTGCCATTAGTCAGAAGAAACTTGACACTTTGTCAGTTGAACTGGAATTTGTCAAATCAGAGTACCAGAAAACATTGGAACAAGTTGAACTGTGGCAGCGAAATGTTCAAAACAGAGAGGGGGAGCTGCAGGCTTTGCAGGAAAAATGCACCCAGCAGGCTAAGCATATTGAATATTTAAATTCTGAGCTCACTGTTGTAAATTCTAAGTCTCAAGAACGCCATGACCATATCCTTTTAATAGAAAAGTTGGAACAACAGGTGGAGTCCTTAATGAAGGATAAAACTCTTCTACAGGAGAACTTTGATAAGCTATGTGTGGAAAACAAACAGCTGGTTAAGAGCCAGAACCAATTACAGCAAAATGCAAAAGAACTACAAGAACTTCATGAAAAATTAGAAAGCAGTGAGAATGAATCACGAATGCACCTACATGCCGTCACTTTGCAGCTGGAGAATGAGAGAGAGCAGTTGCAGATGCAGGTTAGTGTGAAGTGTGAAGAAGTTGATGAATTAAAGGTTAAGGTAGAAAAGCTAGAACGCAGTCTCCTTGAGTCAGAAAAGAGATGGGTGACAGAACTTGGCAGGGCAACAGAACAAAATGAAATTAATCTTAAGCAACTGAACAATTCAGAAAGGGAACTGAAATCCAAAGATACTCAGATCCAATCTTTGCAAGAAGAACAGGACCTGGTTAGAAGAGAGCTTACCAGATACCTGTGTGCCTTTTCACATAGTAGGTATTTCATCAAAGACTGTGATAGTGATGCTTTTGAGCAAGTAACTGAAAGTAAGACTGTATTGGAAAAATTTTCTACTTTAATGGATAATATTCTTAGCAAAGAAGCTGAAGCAATGGCACTGCAGCAAGCCCTTCTAGAGAGAGAGAGAGAAATACATCACTTGAATAATCAACTAGAAGGCATGCAGTCCCTAAGGCAGGAGAAAGATCAGATGCAAAATCACTTGGAGAAGGTCAGAGATGCTAACCGAACAGAGGTGGAATATTTATCCAATGAACTGAGTACTGTTAGGGAGGCATTATATAAGCAACAGTCTCTTTGTGAAGAAAGGGACATTGAATTGATGGACATGAAGAAAAGGGTTAGTGTTATCCAAGAAAAGAGTGTTAAATTAGAAAAAGAACTTGAAAACAATTGCAAGACACTGAACATCCAATGTCAAAAAGAAGCAAAACTTTCAGAAGAACTACAGTACAAAAGCCAGATGGTAGAAAACTTAATTTCTCAAACTAACCAACAGAAGGATTTAATTTCTACTCTCAGCCAGCAGCTGAAAGAAAAGGATTGTGCTGTTACTCAAGTAATTGAATCTTTATCTAATGAGATGGTAAAATTTTCTGAAGAAAAAAATGTACTTACTGTCAAACTACAGCAACTAGAAGCTATTCAGACAAGCATGACAGAAGAAGCAAGCTTATCGCAGCAAATAGAACAAAGTAAGAAAGAATGTGACCTCAATCAAATTATATTAACTGACAAGGAAGGTACAATTAAAGACTTACTGGATGAAAAGGCACAAATAAATGCTGCATTGGAAAAATTAAGTCAGGAAAAAGATAATCTGAAAAGGAAGCTCCAGGCAGCTTTGATAATAAGGAAGGATTTAATGCAGAAAATTGAGAATCTTGAAAAAACTCATCAGGAATCTACAGAAAGGGAGTATAAAAAAACACAAGGCTTACTGGAGCAGATTGATGAATTAACAAAGCAGGTTGAAAGGGCTGAAGCTGTTAATAGAAATCTTGAATCCCAACTTGAAGGGCTGAAGGTGCAATTGTTAGAAAAAGATACCAAAATATATAACATAAGTGAAATGTTATCCACTAAGACAACAGACTTGGAGGAGTTACAGAAGGATGTTACAGAATTAAAAGTTGCCCTTGCTGAACAAAAAATCATGTTTGATAAGAATGTAATATATCTACAGGAAAAAGATTGTCTTCTTCAACAAAAGCAGTCTGAGCTCACAGAGAGAGAGAGAACTTATGGAGAGGAGTGTTCTCAGCTTTCCTTAACTATAGAAAATCTCAAAGCTGATGTAGCAAAGAAGGAAGAAATGCTTAAACAAATGAATGAGTCAGGAGGTATATTAAATACTGGAAGCCCTTGTAGTGACAGTACACATCTCCTTAGTGAAATCAAGCAATTGCAGAAAGAAAAGGAAATATTGCAAAAGAAACTTCAGGCACTGCTTGTGGCACGTAAAGAAAGCGCTAAAAAAATTCAAAAAATTAAGGAAGAACGTGATACACTACTACTGAGGGTTGATGAAATAACGAAAGACTTTGAAATTATACAAACAGAATATAAAGCACTCCAAGCAGTTCATCAGAAAAAGTGTGAAGAATTTGACTCCAATCTGTTGCTTTCATGCTCTCTTCAGAAAAAGCCAGAGTCTTCTGCAGCTCTGCATCACAGTGAAAATGCTGAAAAGACAACCATGGAGTCAGAGGAGCTAAATGCAAAGGGTCATGCTATGACAGATGGATTAGAGAATATGATAAGTAAGATGGTGGTCAAAGAGGAGGTTGAGATGGCAAACTTTGATAATAACTATATGAAACTAATGAAAGAAAAAGAGAAGTTTCAAGAAGAGTTAAAAGGGAAGTCACTTGAACTTGATAGGAAGGAAAAAGAGGCAGCAAAACTGAAGATCTCTGTTGAACAACTGGAGCAGCAATATAAGAAAGACAAAGACAATATGCTAATTGAGAAAAGTCAGCTTCAGCAACAACTGGAAATCTATAAAAATGAACTGATAGGTGTTAAGGCTGTGATTGATAGTGTAAACAATGAAAAGGATATTCTCCTTAAGAAAACTGAAGATGATCATCTGTTCAGTCTGGAAGAAATTAAAAATTTGAAGCGTGATATTCAACAAGCCAACACAGAAATCTCAGAGAAAGATGAGGAGATCAAGTGTTTGCATAACTCCCTTAAGGATCTCAAAAGCAAGTTTGATCGTGGAAAGGAAATAATGAAAGAAGTTTCACAGCTGCAACAAAGTTTACAGGATAGTCAAGGAGAAGCAAAGCATTTTAAAACAGCCTTTGAAAAAATGAGGCAAGAGAGAGAGGAGTTCTTAAACAACCTTGAAAAGTCAAGTACACACTTACTCAACATGAAAGAGGAACTAAGACATGCCAGTGAGGAAAACAAGGAACTATTGATAGAGCTAAACATGCTGCGTGAGAAGGTTTTGCCAGTTTCTAAGTCAGGCAAAAATGTGGCAGTATGTGTAAAAGAAAGTAAGCAGAACACTAGTATGTGGTTGCAATCAGATAATGTATTGCAGGGCAAAGTTCAAGACACAGAGAATTCTATTCCATTGTTAGATGTCTCTCCTATAGAAAAAGAATCACTAGATGCCAGTCATACTGGAAGGATGACATTAACAGAAAGGACAGATGGAGCATCAGTAGGAATGACTCTTGCACAGATGGAGAAGAAAGAAAACAGAAGAAATTATGAACCACAAGGACAGAAAGATGATGCTGAAGAAAAATGTAGGGAACGACTTCAAAGAAAGCTCCAAGCTGCTTTAATATCACGTAAAGAAGCTCTGAAAGAAAACAAAATTCTGAAAGATAAAATAGAATTGCTAATACTGGAAAACAAAGAACTGGTCGAAAAGGCCCAAGACCTTGGACTTCTGGTATCTCAATTGAACAGAGAAAAACAAGAATTGAATACTACATTGCATAAAGAGGAGATGCTTGCAACAGAAAATGCTAGGTTGTTAATTGAAAATGAAAACTTAACGGCTGCGTGTGAAAGTCTAAAATCTACTATGGAAACTATCGTCCAGGAGAAAGAAGCATTTTCTTTTCAGTTGAATTCCTTAAAAGATTCTCAGACAGTTGAATTAACAAGTTGGAAAGCTAAACACAGTGAATTAAAGCAGGAATATGAGTCACTGCTTCAGGCCTATGAGAATATTAGTAGTAAAATAGCAGAAATGAGGCAAATTATTGGTGTCACTAGAAAAGAAAAGCAGGATGTCCTCCACCAGGTGAAAGAGAGAGAAGCTGAGAAACAGGAAATTGAGAAACTGCTTCAGAAAGCAACTGATGAAAACACACATGTGAAAGAACAGCTAAAGCAATTAGCTGACTCTAAACAGAAAGAAATCAAGGAGTTGCAGATTGAAGCAGAAAAGCAGGCTTCTGAGCATCATTTGTGCTTGGAAGAATATCAGAAAAATATTGATGAATCTGTGCTTCAGATCAAACAACTAACAGAGGAAAATAAGCAATTAAGAGACATTTCTGAGACGTTAAAACAGACCCTAGAGAAAAGTCAAAAAGAAAATGAGGTCCTTTCTAAGGATTTCACTGTAACAAAATCTGCTTTGAGGGACCTTCAAACACAGTTGGAATTGGCCAAGCTTGATGCACAGTCTAAGATCAATGATTCTCTTAATGAGAGGGAGTCATTATTAAACCGCATTCATTTGGTAAATGAAGGGATCTCAGAAAAAGAGAAAACTCTACAGATCTTAAAGCAAGAGAATAAAGTTATGTCAGAAAAGTTAAAAGATGCTGAAGAATCTCTGTGTCAGAAAGAAAACTCATTATCAGAGTTAGAAAATGATTGTAAAAGGCTTAATCAGGAAATAGTAAGCCTGGGTGAAAGAATTAAGATATTAGAAGATGACAAATGTCTTTTACAGGAAGAATTAGAAAATGTTCAAGAAACATCTTATAAAGTGAAAAATGAGAAAGAATTTTTGGAGACAGAATTGCTCAATCACATCAAAAAATTGGACCAAACAACAGACAAACTGAAAGCTAAGCAAATTCAAATCACCTTGCTCACACAGCAGTTGGATGATTTAAAAAATGAGAAAGGCAATGCAATAAGAGAAAAAGAAGACCAACAACTACATCTTGTCAGAGTATTTGAAGAAAAAATGAAATCTGCTCAAAGAGACAATAATGGAACAAAAAACAAAACAAAAGAATTGCAAGAACTTCTAAAAGAAAAACAACAAGAGATCAACCAGTTACAAAAGGATTCTATCAAATACCAGGAGATGATTTTGGATTTGGAAAAATCGGTGAAATTGTCACAATCAAAAAGTGAAATATTTGAGAAAGATTTAAACAATGCAGAAGAGAAGCTTACCAAATCGAATGAAGAAATACAGAAACTAACTGAAAAGCTGTCTTTACAAAAATGTTTGTTGGATCAGTCTAAAGCTGAAATAGAGCAGTTAGCAAATGAGAACTGGAATAGTAAAAAAGAACTTAAAAAGAAAGAAAACCAAGTATTAAATCAGAAAAAAGAATATGAAAGCCAACTGGAATCTGATGTTCAGCAGCTTAAAATAACTTGGCAAAAAGAATGTCTCAGCTTAGAAGAAAAATGCAGTGCCCTTCAAAGAGAGAAAGAAAGAATTCTTGGTGAACACTATCATTTGCAAGAAGAAATAGGCATAAGGGACACTCAGAATAAGAAACTTCAAACTGAACTGAATGATGCCTTAGCCAGATTGGGTGCTTTTGCCAAGTGCATGTCATCCCTTCAAAATGACAGAGATAGAGTCATTGGTGAAATGAGAATTTGGGAAAAACAGTTCAAAGAGGCAATTGAAAATAAACAGCAACAGATAGAGGCCCGTAATCTAACAATAGCATCTTTACAAGAAGAATTGAAGGCGCATGTATCTCGAGTTCAAGAACTAGAGCTCAAAAGTTCTGCACTAGAAGTACCTAAGAACACAGTGCAAACCACTGTGGACTCGCACCATTTCAATGAGCTTTCAAGAATAAAGGCAGAGAATGTCATTCTGCAGAACAGGCAACATGAACTGGCAACTGCTCTGAAGTTAAAAGAAGATTCTTTGCAGGCACTGATCAAAGAAAAAAAGTCTCATAACCATCTGATAAAAAATAATCCTACAGAAAAAGAGATGGAAGCACTGACAAATAACTTGACAAGAAAAGAACAAGAGGTACAGCAGCTTCTTTTGGAAAAAAGTGAGATCCAAGCTGAGTTGGAAAAACAAGTTGCCATTTCTGACCATATGAAAGCCATGCTGAATACAAAAGATACAGAGATTTCGCTTCTGATTTCATCAAAGGACACAGAAATTTCAGGCTATCTTGCTGAAATACAAACTCAGCATAGACAGCAGGTTTCAGATTATGAACAGCAAATAAAGTCTCTGCAGGTGGCCAAAGGGCAATCTGATGAAACTTGCCAAAGGATGAAAAATGAGTTGAAAAATCTTCAGAGAAAAGCTGACAAAGCAGTTCAAGACAAGGCCGAGATTGCCAGTGCAATGGATGCCTTTAAAAAGGCAATGTCCTCTCTTCAGAATGACAGGGATTCCCTGGTTTTGAAACATAAAAATCTAGAGTGTGAGCATAGAGTTGCATTATATGAGAAAGAGAGACTTGTAGCTGACAGTGGTAATGAAAACAGAATATTAACACAAGAACTAAGGAAGCTCCGAAATGAAATAGATGATCTTCATTCTGAAAATGCAATGCTCACCGCACAGCTCATAAAGTACAGGGAAGATCTGAACCAGGTTCTGTCACTAAAAGATAATCAGTTGAAAGAATTACTTACACAGAAATTGGAAAACATTAAGACTCTTGAGCAAGAAAAACTTGAACTTCAGAAAAAACTGAAAGAGATGCAGCTGACTGTGAAACTCCAAGACGAGAACATAGAGTCTCTGAGACTGGAAAATTCAAAGTTAACATCAAAAGCTAATGACTTGGAGAGTGTGATTGCTTCTATAAACAAAGAGAGGTTGGCTTCTGAATCGAGGCAGAAGTTTTCTCATCAGGAGGGAGAGAGAATTGATCAGCAAAAAAGATTTTCAGCCAACCACCAGCTTGAAGAAAACCTGGAAAGAAAATTACAAGAGCTCCAGCAAATGGTTGGCAAAAATACAAAAGATACAGAGCTGGGTCCTATGTTACCAGAGAAAGAAGCTGTTGAAACACCACAGAAAAGACTGTTGGAAGTTCAGTTTCAAAATAAAGAACTACAGTCTCAAATTGAATCTTTTGGAAAAGCTATGACAGCTCTGCAGGATGATAGGGAGAGATTAATAGAGGACTTCAAGGTACTTCAGAGCAAATATATTTCTGAGCTTGGATCTGAAAAGAGAAGAGCGGACAAACTTGAAACTGAGCTCAGTGACTTCAAATCACATTTCTTTAGTGTACTCAAAGAAAATGCTCTTTGGAATCAGGAGTCACCAGAAGCTAAAAGCAAGATCACTCTTGACCACCTCACTAATGAACTTGAAAAACTGTGTAAGCTGTTAAGCACTCGAGATCTTGAAATTAGCAGACTCTCCTCTGAATGTGAGAATTATGCACAGCAGATGGATGCCTTCTCTAAGGCTATGGCTAGTCTTCAAGATGACAGAGAAAGACTTCTGCAGGAACTCTGCAACCTAAGAGTAGTTCATGAATCTAAACAGGGCAAAAGTTCGATTTCCTTACCCTCTGACTACACCAGTGAGATTAGTTGTGTTAAGCATAATTTCAAGACTCTTCAGGTGGATAGGGACAGACTGGTAAGTTCCATTAGATGAGATATCTTACAGTACTGATGAAAAAATATTAAGGCAACAGCTACAGTCCCATGCATACTTACTGGGGAGTATGTCCCTGTGAATACTTGGGCTTCTTTGTAGACCTGTATGGGTCTACAAAGACATTATTCATATCTTTTCCTTCTTTTCAGACTAAATAAGTTTGCAGAATTATATCCATATATATAATCATAAAAAAATAGGAAAACATAGTCATCATCTTTAGACTTAATGAGCTTGGTTTTCATAAATTCTTCTTCCATAGGTAAAAGAAGGAGCCAATGTTGCAGCAACTGAGATAGCAAAACTAAAAGCCAAAGTGGATGACCTTGAGAGAGACTTGCACCAGAAAAAAACTTTCCAAGAAGAAGCCGAGAAAGAAAGAACCTCATACCAAAATGAACTAGTTCGCTTGCGGTAAAGTACATTTTCAACTTAAGCTGTAAAAAGCCTTATGAATGTTCCTTTTTATAAATAATGTGAAAGTATAGGATTGCACTATATAGATTCATTATAGGTAGGTAATTTCTGTGTGTGTCTGTGTGTAACATGTTTCTACTAACTAATGCAGCAGAAACATGGGCATTGATGCCTGTGAACATTTTTATGTTCTAGAAAACCTAAGATACAACAATGAAGTAATCACAATTTATATATAGGATTTAAATATAGAATTTATAGTAGAGATGAACTAGTCAGTGAGGTAGAAAAATGGGATCCTTGGGTAGGAGTGGCCATGTCCTCTTGGGATTTGTTGTTATACAGAGGAAAGGGGAAGCCAATCTCGCAACCAGAAATGCACACTGGACTGTAAGAAAGCTTATTTCAGTAAGCTTACGGAGATATTGAGTGAGATCCCGTGGTCAGAAATGAAGGGAATTCATGATGCATAGGTGTTTCTTAAACGTGAGATATTGAAGGTGCAATTGCAAATAATCCCAGTAAGGAAGAAAAGTGGGAAGTTTCTAAAGAAACCTAGGTGGATGTACAAAGAAATTTCATATGAGATATGATTTAAAAGAGACAGGTATAAGAAATAGAAGAAGGGGGAAACCACCAAAGACGAATAAAGAAGAAATAGGCGATGCTTGTAGGGCAAAAGTTAGAAAAGCTAAAGCTCAGAATAAGCTGAGGCTTGCTAGAAAGGTTAAAAATAATACAAAAGGGGGGATGCCTATGTTCGAGAAAGAGGAAAAACAGGGAAATAGTAGGGCCTCTGCACAGAGAAGATGGTGAAAAGTAATGGGACAGGGACAAGGTTCAACTGTTCAGTACCTTCTTTGCTTCAGTCTTCTCCCAAAAGGAAAACAGTGTTCTAACTAGTGAAAATAGAACAAATGGTACAGTAAGGGGACTGCAGCCCAGAATCAGTAAACAAGTCGTAAGGGGACTAAATTAATCCAGGTACAGGTACTAAATGAATTCAGGTCTCCAGAGCCAGATACTCTAATGAATCCAGGTCTCCAGGGCCAGTTAAACTGCAACTAAGAGTACAGAAGGAACTTGCAAATCTCAGAGCCACTGTCAGTGTTGTTAACTGCCTTCAATTTAACTTCAACTTACGGCAGCCCCCATGAGTAAGAGACCTCCAAGTCAGGTCTTGCAGTCTCAGGCCGCGGCTTCCTTGATTGCATGTATCCATCTGGAATGCGGTCTTCCTCTTTTCCTACTACCTTCTACCTTACCAAGTATTATTGTCTTTTCTAGTGAGTTGTGTCATCTCATGGTAAGGTAGAAGTATCACAGTCTCAGTTTAGTTATCTTGGCTTTTAGGATTGATTCTCTCTAGGACCCATTGATTTGTCTTTTGAGTAGTCCACGGTATCTGTACAACTCTTCTCCAGCACCACATTTCAAATGAGTTGATTTTCTTCTGAGGAGCTTTCTTCACTGTTCACCTTTCTCAATCATACATAAAAATGGTTGTGCCACTGTCAGTAATCTTTGAGAATTCCTGGAGGACAGGAGAGGTCTCAGTAGGCTAGAGAGAAGGCAGATGTTGTCCTCATATTCAAAAAGGGCAACTCTAATATCTATTGGCAAACTTATTTTCTGCTGCTTAAGAGACTAGAACACAAACCAATGGCTTCAACTAAACATTAGGAAGAACTTATTTACTGTGAGAACTGTTTGGCAGTGGAATATGCTGCCTTGAAGGGGGTGGACTCTCCTTCTCTGGAGAGATTTAAACAGAGGTTTGATGGACATCTTTCAGGAGTGCTGTTGTTCTGTATTCTTGTATGGTAGGCAGTTAGACTAGATGGCCCTTGCTGCCCTTTTCAAACCTTAAGATTCTTTGATCCTGTGGTGATAAGTACTGCAGTAGGAACCAGTATGATATAATGATTATATGCTGGAGTAAGACAAGGGACACCTTGATTTTAATCCCCACTCAGCCATGAAACTGTGGGCCAGTTATCTAACTAATGCTGGTTATAACCTGTAAAGCCCTATACAGTTTAGGACCACACTATCTGACAGATTGTATCTCCCCACATGAGTTTGCCTGGCCCCTAAGATTCTCAGGAGAGGCAGGTGTTTGAATCCCACCACCTTTATAGGCATGATTAATGAGCCTTCTCAGTGGCTGCCCTTAACTAGAGGCTAGAGTTGCTCCTCCTTTCTGTCTTTCCATCAGCTGTCAATGATTCCTTTATTTCAACAGGCTTTTGAGCACTGAAGGTTTTTATAGGAAGGGCTTTTAAGAGTGTGTTGTACTGTTTTAATTGTACTGTTTTTGTCTGCTTTTTTTGTTTTAATTGTATGTTTTTAATTGTTTTTATTAATAGTTTAATTTGACTATAGGGTTGATCTTCTGTTTCCCTCCCCCCTAACTATATTGTATTTGCTTTAATTTTTGTAAGCTGCCTTGAGTCTTGGTTTTGGGGAAAAGCCGTGATGTAAATAAAGATGGTAAAGCTGATCTACTTTGCCGGGCTGTTCTGATAATAAAATGGAGAGGGGCTACGTACTCTGCTCAGAATTCTTTGAAGGAAGTACAGTTAAAAATGTCATGAATAAATAACTTAATGTTAACCATTCATAAGAAGGATTGAAAAGAGAGTGTGTTCTGGTAATTCTGGAATTTTGTTTTTCTGTTTACACTTTCATTTATGGCTGGCACACATACTCATTTATGTAAGGAAGGAGGCTTAATTTGTCATGTTTTGATACTACTGCCATCATCAGTGGCATATACATGTACATCATGTACTGCAAGTGACAGTTACAGCAAAGCTAAATGGGAGAGGATAGCTGGAATAGTAGATCATCTACCATTTCCAAAGCCCTGCTAGCTCATGGTAGATAGTGTGAATAAGGGTTGTCTTTGCTGGTGGTCCCCTCCTCATTTTATTTGCTGTTGCTTCCATTGAAGAAGGAATACCTGCATACTCTGATCTCAGCCTGCCTAGGTCAAGGGGTCTAATTCTGGGTTCTTAAGGGGAAAACAGAGGCCTTTTATTTTGAACACCTTCTCCTGCCTTCCAGAGTTCCAGTTTTGGTTTGCACTGCTGCTGTAACTACCACTAATGGGAGAAGCTTTCTGTGGGTATTTTGGGCAGCTCTGCAGAAGACATGACCTAGTAGAGTTCTTCTCTGCTGGAGGTACTTCTGCCCCACTCTAGCATCTCTCAATAGGCTACTTAAAGGGATTAGGATTGGACAGACACTCTTATTTGGGATCACTGGACATTACTACATTGCATAACTGCTCAGAATTAGCCTCACCAATTTGGAAATGAAAATGATCTGGTGTCTTAATATTTTATGTCTAGAATGGAAAAAAATCATCTTCTGGCAGAATCTCAGGCACTCCAGAATCAATTCCAGGCAACTCTTGCAGAAAAAGAGCACCAGATTGCAGAACTACAGAAGGTGCATCGTGAAGTAGTATCTCAGGGATCTATATCTGCTGGTAGCAATTACCCAACCAAGGTAAAACAGTCAACAAAAAACCCTTATCAAATAATGGTTTAAACTTGTCCAGAATATACAACATGCTGCATCTTCTGCTGACTGTTTAATATATATCCACATAGTTTTGTAAGTCACAAAAATCCTGAAGCTGCCATCCTAAAAATCAATTACTAAGGAATAAACAGGGTTACTGTAAATAATTCTTAAAGTAGATGGTTAGTTATTTGTTGTTGTTGCTGTAAAAACCTGCTGAACATACCTACATTTTTCTCTTGATGTGGGAGTTTATCCAGAGTGGCTTGTACTGTCTTATTGGGCTCACTAGGGATCACAGGACTAGGTTTTATTCTGACTTTTGCCTTTCAAAGTAAGCTGTGCCCTAGTTGCTTCCTTTTCTAGCCCAAATAGCAGATTTATTTTCTCTCTCACTCAAGGAAAATGTTCTCAAATGTTGCTTTCTTTTTTCAAATCTTATAGCTGTTTCTGATCCTCTTGTAGCAGTGTATTCCCTCCTTTGTCTTTGTTTTCCTTTCTTTTTGGCTCTTCCAATGAAGCACCTTGGAGCCAAGGCTTCTGAGAAAGCAGTGAAACCTGTTTGGGTCATCTATCCAGGGCAACAATCATCCCCAGTCATTGAGGCTAATGTGGAGTTGTAAGAATTTGGAGCTCCCACATAAGTCCCATCCAATAGAAACTAAACTAGAGACAGCTTTTTTCCATCATAGCCTTATGAACACATTTTGGAGGCTAAGCACATGCTGATTTTGGAGGCTAATCAGGGTAAAGTCTGGTTAGTGCTTAGATGGGAGACCTCCAGGGAATGCAAGAGATCTCTAGGTAGGACTAGAGATACTTGGTACCCTGAAAAGCTGCTGTTGCCAGTCAGCATTGACAGTACTGGACTAGATGAAGCAGTGATCTCACTCAGTAGAAGGCAGTTTTCTGTGTTCCATGCCCAGCAGAGAGGAAATCCCACTGCTCAGAACCAGAAACAAGTGGATAGTTCTGCAAAAAGCCCAGAAACTATTCTTCCTTCCACACAGCTGTGACATTTCAGCTTCCAAACCTCTCCCTTATGACTAAAGCACTCCAGAGCCACCAAGCCATAATAGCTAGGGGGAATAATGCCCTTGTATCTCATAGCACCAGGTGGCAGCAGAGGCAATATGATTCTCACAGGCCTTCCTGAGATAGCGCTAAGGAATTTGTCTGGCAATTCTAGGACCGATTTCAATTTAATTGTGTGATCTTCCTCTGTTGTCAGTGTACATCAGAAAAGAGCCTGATCTGACTAGGTCAGGATAATCCCTATTCTAAAGAGTCAATCCATGGAAATAATTGAGGAGGCGCTAATGAGTAACATCACTGTACAGCTGCAGGAAATCTAGAAAAGTTACTCCAAGAGGCAAAACTAGGAGGAAAAGTTAGTCCTGTGATCCCTTCTGAGCATAATAGGAAAGTAAGCCCCAGTCTGAGTAACCACCAAACAGGAAGAATCTCTTACAGTAAGTTCAAATGTTCCTTTCTCGTGTTTGTTCCTATATTTAGCATTTACATTTGGTCAAATGTGAATTTAATAGTTCTTAATCTTGTGAAAGAAAAATTCAAAACTTTTATCATCCTGAATTAAAATGGGGAAGCCAACTCTCCAGTCCCTGTAGTAAGAGTAAACTCCTGCTTTTTCACAACATGCAGAGGCTTTAGTGAAAAATAGCACAAGACACTATAGAGTAGTTTGTCTTGTTGTGTCACAGTCCGTTTAAAGAGGTTCAAGCTTCCCTAGATTTGATTAACAACTGTCCAGGTCTCATATCATTATTTAAACATTATATATTATCCAGGATTATGGAGGGCAAACGTTGTCCCCATCTTCAAAAAGGGGAAAAAAGAGGATCCCAACAATTATCGTCCAGTTAGTCTGACATCAATACCAGGGAAGATTATAGAGCAGATCATTAAACAGAGAGTCTGTGAACATTTAGAACACAATGCCATAATCACAAAAAGTCAACATGGGTTTCAGAGTAACAAGTCATGCCAGACTAATCTGATCTCTTTTTTTGATAAAATTACCAGCTTGGTAGATGAAGGGAACGCTGTGGACATCGCATACCTTGATTTCAGTAAGGCCTTTGACAAGGTTCCCCATGACATTCTTGCAAACAAGCTTGTAAAATGTGGGCTAGACAAGTTAACAGTTCAATGGATTTGTAATTGGTTGACCGGCCAAACCCAAAGGGTGCTCAGCAATGGCTCCTCTTCATCTTGGAAAAATGTGACCAGTGGGGTGCCACAGGGTTCTGTCCTGGGCCCAGTGCTATTCAACATCTTTATCAATGACTTGGATGAGGGAATTAGGGGCATACTTACCAAATTTGCAGATGACACCAAATTAGGAGGAGTAGCTAATACCCTGGAGGACAGGATCAAAATTCAGAATGACCTAGATAAACTGGAGAGCTGGGCCAAAGCTAACAAAATTAAATTCAATACGGAGAAATGTAAGGTACTGCACTTAGGGCGAAAAACCGAAATGCATAGATATAGGATGGGGGAGACCTGGCTGAATGAGACTATGT
The DNA here is from genome assembly GCA_030847615.1 of Gambelia wislizenii. Lineage (NCBI taxonomy): Eukaryota > Metazoa > Chordata > Lepidosauria > Squamata > Crotaphytidae > Gambelia > Gambelia wislizenii. Next base: position 390,618,805 of record JAUMIR010000001.1, on the reverse strand, counting down.
GCGAAAGGGATCTGGGAGTCCTAGTAGACCAGAAGTTGAACATGAGTCAACAGTGTGATGCGGCAGCTAAAAAGGCCAATGCAATTTTAGGCTGCATCAATAGAAGTATAGTGTCCAGATCAAGGGAAGTAATAGTGCCTCTCTATTCTGCCTTGGTCAGACCTCACCTAGAATACTGTGTCCAGTTCTGGGCACCACAATTCAAAAAGGATATTGACAAATTGGAGCGTGTCCAGAGGAGGGCGACTAAAATGGTGAAAGGTCTGGAAACGATGCCTTATGAGGAGAGACTTAGGGAGCTGGGTATGTTTAGCCTGGAAAAAAGACGGTTAAGAGGCAATATGATAGCCCTGTTTAAGTATTTGAAGGGGTGTCACGTTGAGGATGGAGCAAGCTTGTTTTCCTGCTGCTCCAGAGATTGGAACACGGAGCAATGGATGCAAGCTCCAGGAACAGAGATTCCACCGCAACATTAGGAGGAACTTTTTGACAGTAAGAGCTGTTCGGCAGTGGAACGCACTCCCTCGGAGCCTGGTGGGGTCTCCTTCCTTGGAGGTCTTTAAACAGAGGCTGGATTGCCATCTGTCAGGGATGCTTTGATCGTGATTTCCTTCATGGCAGGGGGTTGGACTGGATGGCCCTCGTGGTCTCTTACAACTCTGCAATTCTATGATTCTATGATATCATCATCTCGCTATTTATCCAACCATCCATCCAGGCTTATACATAAGAAATGAGTGTCAGAGTCTTATCTACTCCATCTTTATTGCAGCAACATTAGCATTCTCTGGGGTTGGTGAGAGGAGGAATCCTATTACTAATGGGATTGTCTGTCACTGCCCAGAGAGAAGCAGGAAGTTGCATCATGGTCTCATGCAAATTTGAATCTTCTTCGTTTTCTCCTCCTGTGGATCACCACGAGGCCAGTTTCAACTTCCTGCTTTTCCCAGAGAAGAGCTAGGTTTATCTCCTCCAATGGGTTCCTCTTCTTCTTTTTCTTTCTCTTCAGCAGCGACATCTCTTTTCACGAGGGCAGCCATCCTATGGGTCGAGGACCTTCTGAACGTACAGCAGCTAGATACCAAAACCCTACACAGGACTCTGGCAAAGATACACTGGACCTTACAGTTTATTGCAGATGTTTCACAGGACTCTATGTCCTTTGCAGCCAGATCTATAGGAGCAGTGGCAGTAGTAAAACAATCTATTTGGCTGAAGCACTGGGAGGTGGAAACACACTCCAGAACCAATTTGTCTACCACGCCATTCAAAGGAGCCAAGCTTTTTGGAGAAGAGGCATTGAAAGACATTCTGGTAAAGGCTTAGAATCAGAAACAAGCAATGCCCACGACACTCCGATGAGGAGACAGGAGATGGAACAAACACTCTTTTCAGTCCTCCCAGTCCTTTTGCCCCTCCAGGGGGTGAAACAGACAGAGAGACTAAAGCAATTTTTGACCAGCGTGGGCTAGAACCAACTACACCATCTGACAGGCTTCACATTCACAGGGTGTGAATAGCTGCAGAGGAGGCCATCAGTCACAAAAAGGCTGTGCCCGACAACAATTATGACCCCAAAACGACACCGGTAGGCAGCAGGCTCTCCCTGTTCCAAAACGCATGGTCAAACTCCACATTGGGCAAATGGGTCCTTGCGACGATATCGCAGGGCTACTGCATAGAGTTTGACACAAAGCCTAGGAACAGGTTACTTCCTGCCCTGATACCCAAGAACTCACAGAAGGCATCATCCCTCGCCGCCGCCATCTGTCATCTACAGGAAATCAGGGTGATAGAGGAGGTCCCGACACAGCAACGTTTCTCAGGGGTGTACTCCTTCTTCTTTACAGTTCCAAGAAGAGAGGGGATTCCTGGTTGATATTAGACCTAAAGTACACAAACTCCTGTGTTTACCTACAAACACTTCTGAATGGAGACCCTTTCATCCATCAGAGTGGCCCTGCAGAGCAGAGACTTCCTAGCCTCTCTGGACTTATCTGAAGCCTACATGCATATCAAGATCATCAAGGAAAGCAGGCAGTACCTTCGCTCCGCTTTCGGGGAACAACATTTCCAATTCAGAGCCCTCCTATTCGAGCTGGCATCAGCCCCCAGGGTATTCACCAAGATCCTAGTACTGCTGATTGCCCTTTTGCAGAGTCAAGGGATCCACCTCTACCCCTACTTGGATGATCTGTTACTGAGAGCATCTTCATTCGAGAAAGCACAAAGGGACTTACACGCAATGATCCAATGCCTACAGCGTCACAGGTTCGTAGTGAACCCCAAGAAGAGTCATCTCACCCCTTTACAGACCATTTCCCACCTGGGGACCTGGATAGATACAAGGCACAGCGAGATCTTCCTGTCACAGGAGAGGCAATAAGTTCTCAGGAAAGAGGTGCATGTGATGAGGACTCTATCACTTGTTCCCCTGACCTACTTAGCCAGACTTCTATGCCTTATGATTTCAGCAATTCAGGTGGTTCCTTGGGCCAGGTTCCATTAAAGACCTCTGCAGTGCTTCCTAGTGGACTACCAGCAACAGATAGCTCTACAAAAGTGCATCCTGCTTCGTCTACCTCAGATAGTCAAAGACTTCCTGACCTGGTGGGCCTAGAAGGAGAATATCGCCCAAGGCTCTCCCTTCACTCAAACTCATCAGATCACAGTAACTTCAGATGCCAGCCTGAGTGGTTGGGGAGCCACTGCCAGGGGGAGGTGACACAAGGCTTCTGGGACCACCAGAAATGGAGCCATAGCATCAACTGGCTGGAACTCTGAACGGCACGTCCGGCACTGCAACACTCCACTCCGCTACTAAAAAGGATGTCACGTACTAGCCCTGACAGACAACACAACAGCCCACTCCTCCATCGCCAGGCAAGGAGGATCAAAATCACAATCACTTCAGAAGTAAGTGGATCTCCTGTTTCAGTGGGCAGAGAACAATGTAAGATCCATAACAGCCCAATACCTTCAAGGGTCAGACAATTGTCAAACAGACTACCTGAGCAAATACTCGGTTCTCCCAGGAGAGTGGGAGCTGAACCAGGAGGTTTTCCAACAAATTCAGAGGCGATTCGGATCCATTGAGGTTGACATGTTCGCATCACAGATCAATGCCAAGCTGAACCGTTTCTTCACCAGGTATCCAAGCCCAACAGCAGAAGGTGTAGACACATTAGGGAGCACCTGGCTGAAGGACCTACTCTGTTTCCGCCACTCATAGGAAAAACCTGCAGGAAGGTGAGGCAGGAATGAGCTCAAGTGGTGCTTGTAGCATCACACTAGCCACGTAGACCATGGTTCTCAGATCTCATGGACTTGTCGGTGGAGAAGCCATGGTGTCTCCCACAGAGAGAAGGTCTCCTGCAACGAGGTCCAATCAACCATCCCAGGGCAGATTGGCTCCAGCTAGCCCATGGAGATTGAGCAGAGAGCCCCGAGAGACTATGGCTATGAGGAATCAGTCATAAACACGCTCCTGTCCTCCCGCAGACAGTCCACCACGAGGCTATATGAACCAACATGGCAGGCCTTCAGGCGCTGGTGCACCTCCAACTCAGTTTCTCACAATGAAGCAGCAGTGAAACAGAAACAGATACTGGCATTCCTGCAGAAAGGCCTAGACCTTGGACTCCAGCCTAACACACTAAAGAGACAGGCGGAAGCACTAGCCTCTGTTCTCCCCCTGCCACAGGGTGAGCATGTTTCCTCGCATTCGCACGTAAGGAAATTCTTGAGGGGAGCGATGCTAATCTCCCCCACCCCCATGTGACACAGATTCCCATCTTGGAGTCTTCCGCTTGTCCTGAGACAATGCGAACACCATTTGAGCCGTTGAGGAAGGTGCCATTGCAGATACTTATCCTGAAAGTAGCATTCCTGGTGGCCATTATCTCAGCTTGAAGAATGTCTGAAGTAGAGGCTCTATTGGTCAGGGAACACCTTTGCACCTTCAGCAACGACTTTGTGATTCTTCGTCTGGACCCTTCCTTCAGACCAACGATCCTGTCGGATTTTCATGTCTCATAGGAGCTGATCCTTCCGTTATTTTGCCCAAACCCATCGCACACAAGGGAACAGTTGTGGCACAAGCTAGACATTAGAAGAGCTCTCAAGATATACATTAAGCACATCAGCTCTTTTTGATGTTGAGACACTCTTCTCGTATCATTTAACCCAGCGTCCATGGGAGCTAAAACAAGAAGGTAAACCATTGCCACATGGCTCAAAGCCTGCATATTTATGTCATACAATGTATTGAGAATGCCGAGACCATCAGGCCTGACGGCACATTCAACAGGCATGACGGCACATTCAACAAGGTCGGCTGCCACCTCAGTGGTCTTCTCATCCAATGCCCTACATATCAGAGATCTGTAGGGCGGTGACCTGGAGCACTCCTTCATCGTTCATCAGACACTATAAGGTGGACAAATTCAGATCAGTGGAAGCCACCTTCGGGAGGAGGGTACTTCAGGAAGTAATAAGTGACTGCAATAAGTCAACCTATTTGTTTTTTCTGTATGTGTGAATATTGTTTGTTCCTGTTTTTTTTCCCTTTCTTTTATGGGGCTTTGCTAGTCAGGAAACTGGCCTCATGGTGATCCACAGGAGGATAAAACAAAGAAGATTGAAATTTGTATGAGACTATGATGCATCTTCCTGCTTCTCTCTGGGCAGTGACAAGATATCCCATTAGTCATAGGATTCCTCCTCTCTCTAACCCCCAGAATGCACTTTCACAGTAAAGAACCAATGTGGCATTCTGGTGTCAGGATGAAGTGGAGGAATAATGAGGTGGAATGAGACAGGTGAATATTTGGCTTTGAGGACCATCACAGACATTCCCAACTTGTGGTTTATGCATGTCTCTCTCTCTCTCTAGCTTTTCTTTGCAAACGAAGATTCAGGAAGGACTCATCCTGCACTTTCTGCAAGCATGCTGATGACTAAAAAGGCCAATCGGAGATAAACAAGTCCGGTTGCATAATGCACAGCAGAGGGTCTCCTTGGGTGATGTTTCCGGGTTGTGATTCTTTCTGCGTTGTCATTTCTCTTCAAGACTTGTTTGGCGTGAGTTCTCAAATAAGGCTGCAGCATTGTGGATAGTGCGTCTCCATGCCTCCTGATGTGAGGCCAGGGCAGACCATTGTTGGTGATCAATTTGGTTGAGCCTGAGATGTTGTTTCAGGGAGTCCTTATATCGCTTTTTTGGAGTGCCCCTCTTATGCTCCTGTGGCGAGTTCACCGTAGAGTACTATTTTTGGGAGGTGATGGTCCTCCATGCTAGAAACGTGCCCTGCCCAGCGCAGCTGTATTCGCAATATCATGGCCTCAATGCTGGTGATCCCTGCTTGCTCAAGGACAGCAACATTCGTCACATAGTCAGTCCAGTGTATATTTAGGATTGTGCATATACAGCACTGATGAAAGCATTCATGTACTCCTCAATTAAGCCAATAGCAGTCCAGTCTAGGGTAATCTAATCAGGTATGTGGAAGCAAACATCTGTGCTTGTTTCTCCAGATGGATAAGAACCATGTGTGCTATGGACCCTGCATATGTCTGTGTGGAACCAGCCAATAAAAAAATCTACATTTCAAGTCCTACATGTGTTGTCAAAGGGGAATGCTTGTTTCACTTCTCTGACTAGAAGAATTTGAAACCAAATCCTACATACATGTTTGATTATTCCATTTATGTTCCAAACACTTGAGGTGGTAGTGCTTGTAGACACAAGACATGTAAACATTTACAGATGTATCAGATTAATGTAGTGTGATGTGGTGGCCAGTAATGCTGGTTTTGAAAGTTATGGGAGATTGAAATTCAAATCCATGCTCACTTTATGATTCTTATGTAGGTTTTCTAGGACAGATCAGTATGCTTGAGACTAAACTACCTGCAGGGTTAAACTTAGAGGTGCTTGAAGGTTGCATTATATATACATGGCAGGTAACAGTATATATCCGGTAACAATGATATATTGTATGCTGTACAGTGTGTGCATCATGTTAATCTCTTTTTTGTTATTTAGGGTTAAATTACCAGCCTAGAAATGTTTATTTTAAAAAGAAAGAACATGTAAATATAGAGACCCTACACAACTTTGCCAGTTTCTATACTTTTTTTTTTATCTTTGTCCAAGGGCTTAGAAACTGTTGCTCTTGTTGGGAGCACAGATGTCCCTGATCAAGTAAATCAGCTGCTGGCTGAGAGGAACCAGCTTCAGAATGAACTCCAGCGCTGCCTTCAGGAGATGCACCAGAGAGAGCTGCGATTTCAGCAGATAAATTCAAAGGTAAAGAAGTAGACAGTAAACATCATGCTCAGTTGTGGCAAACCTCATTAAGGTTTGGCTTTTCCTCAGTGCTTGCAGAAATTATCTTTTTGGACTACAACTCTTAAAATCCTCCAGCCAGAATAGCCAGTGACCACTTTCAACCTCTGCTTTCCCCCCTAGACATCTAGCATCTGGATGCTTAAGTTTATGGAAAGTCTGACAGTATCTTGCTCCTTTGTTCTGCCATGAAGCAATGTAAGAGAAATGTGCAAGGTTGTTATTGATTTATAATAACACAAAACTTAATACACAAGCTTCTCTTTGGGCTTTGGTTTAGTGACCCAAGCCCAATATTAAACTTGGTCAGGTAAAATTGGGTATTTTACATGCTTCTAATTGGGCAGGTGATAAATGAGAAAAAAATAATAGGGAAAAGAATGCTTCTTCTAGAGGACCATATTTGAGTCATAAGTTTGAAACTATTCTTTATTTACATTTGAATGTGCATTTTGTAAACATTTTTAAAAGCCCTTAAAAGTAGCCATTAGTTTTGTTGCAAGTGCAACATGAGTGTATCCATTCTAGACATTTGCAGACTTACTTTTTAAGTAGAAAATCCTTATCAGTTGTTAAGGTATGTTGCATCATCATCCAGATATCTTCTGTTTAATGACAGAAACAAATATGTACAGTTGTCCCTTCACATTCGCTGGGGTTTGGTTCCAGGACCCCCCATGAATACCCAAATCCGTGAATACTCGAGTCCCATTATATGCAATGGGATAGCAAAATGGTGTCCCTTATATAAGATGGCAAAATCAAGGTTTGCTTTTTGGATTATTATTTTTTAAAGAATATTTTCAACCCGTGAATAATTAAATCCGTGAATGTGGAGGGACAACTGTAGTCCTTGGTTATGGACAAAGCCTGGAAACATGGGCAACTCAATTCTTAGAAATCAAAGAAGGGCTTTAAAAGTATGTTTGCAATTACAAAACAAAATGTAAGAAGAGACATGGATTTATTGCACTCAACAGCAAGAAATTTTTAAAAGTTACCCAAATTAGTTGCACTAGTTAAGTTACTTAAAACAGTAAATAAATAAATCTTTTTGAAAGTTATTGAATGAAACAGGTGGACAATACTGACCATTACAATAGGTATGTTGCCAGGCCTGTACTTGTACTCATATAATGGAAGTACAGTATGGCTCCTGTATCCACCAGTGATACATTCCCAGACTTACCATTAATACCAAAACCCACAGGTAATAGCGAATCCTATTAAAATGAATGACTTCCAGCCCAAGCATACCGTAGAGTCGTGCTGGAGGACCTAGTGATTCCTGGAGAGAATATACCTCTCTAGGCATCTTCTAGGTCCCCCAGCACAACTCTAGTCAGATTCTGGCAGAAGCATATCATAGAATTGTGCTGGAGGACCTAGAAGATGCCTAGAGACGGCATATTTTTTCAGACACGGCTAAATGAAACCATGGATATGGGTCCCATGGATACGAGGGTTGTACTATAATTAATTCATTAGCCCAACACTCAAACCGCTACACCATGCTACCAATCCTAACTGAACTAAGAGCTGGCTGTAGGGGAACAGGATTAGGCCCAGCCTGTTCTCCCAGCAGAACCTACTTCAGCCAGCTGATCTGAAATATTTTTTTTACAGAGTGATATGCTGGTGGATCTAAGATCTGCTGGGAAAAGAGGCAAAAAGGAAACTGAGAAGGGGCAGAGTGAGAGAGGAGCTGAGTTAAACCAATTGCAAACTTCTTCCGGGCACATTGGAAGTACTAAAGTAGGCAAAGCTGAAAGAAGTGCTATGTAATTTCCAACACCCCTAATTTGAAGAGTTTAGATTTAGCCCAGTTTTACCTCTTATGGGTCCCCTATCACCACCACTTACGACTCCTCGAACGCTTTCATCAGTGCTGTATACGCACAATCCTAAATATACACTGGACTGACTATGTGACGAATGTTGCTGTCCTTGAGCAAGCAGGGATCACCAGCATTGAGACCATGATATTGAGAACACAGCTGCACTGGGCAGGGCACGTTTCTAGCATGGAGGACCATCGCCTCCCCAAAATAGTACTCTATGGTGAACTCGCCACGGGTCAGTGTAAGAGGGGTGCTCCAAAAAAGCGATACAAGGACTCCCTGAAACAACATCTCAGGCTCGGCCAAATTGATCACCAACAATGGTCCGCCCTGGCCTCATGTTGGGAGGCATGGAGATGCACTATCCACAATGCTGCAGCCTTATTTGAGAGCTCATGCCGAACAAGTCTTGAAGAGAAACGACAACACAGAAAGAATCACAACCCGTAAACATCACCCAAGGAGAGCTTCTGCTGTGCATTATGCAACCGGACTTGTTTATCTCAGATTGGCCTTTTTAGTCATCAGCGCGCTTGCAGAAAGCGCAGGATGAGTCCTTCCTGAATCTTCGTTTGTGAAGAAAAGCCAGAGAGAGAGAGAGCGAGAGAGAGAGTCTTGAGTTAGCTGGTTCTTGATCTTGTGCTCCATGTCAATAGACAACACTGCCAGTCAGCAGAAAAAAGCAGGGTGGCTGGATCATCATAAAGTTACAGAATTAAACGAACCCCATGGATCTGTCTAGTCCAACCCTTGCCATTGCAGGAAATGCACAGCTATAGGATGACTGGCAGATAGCCATCCTACCTCTGTTGGACAACATTGAACAAAGGAAAGTCTGATGCCTTCTGAGGTATCCTGCTCCACTGTTGACCATTAGTTCTTCCTAATGCTTAGTTAAAATTAGAAGCAGACTTAAAGCATCTTCTGTCCTCCCACTATTTTGGAACCCTACTAGGCCCCTGAGATGTAGCATCAGGGAGAGAAAATTGGCCACCTTTCCTTAAAAGGCTTACCTGGTATAAAGCACTTTTCTGTTTTCCTGCTGAATTTATATAATTTAGACTAAACCTAGAACTTCTCTACTAAATTTTTTAAAAATCTTTCTGCCATGTCTGTACCCGTAACATGCAAGTCAGACAATTGCCTTGAGAAAAATTAGTTGCTCAGTACTTTACTCACTTCATGTCGTTACAGGTAATGCAGTCAGTGGAAGAAAATGCTGTATTGTCAGCCCAGCTAAAAACTGTATCCCAGACTTTGCGGGATAATCAACTCCGTTACACTGACCTGCAGAATCGTTACTTGCGACTTGAAAGGGAATATCAAGTTCAAGTTGCTTCTGTGCAAAGTACTGCTCAGGTAAGAAAACACACCATTTACTTATCATTTGTTCATCCTGGCTGTGCAGAGTTGTCTTGAGGCACTTTCTGCACTAAAATATCTCTAAAAATATTACATATCAACATGTTCACACTGGAATTAAAATGATCATAACATAAATGCTAAGATGTTGAACAGCCAAACCACCTTAGAAGTGAAGTAACAAAACATATTTCAATGTAAGTTGTCTTGAGAGATGTGAGACATAGGAGATTATCAGATGTGGCAAAAAGTCCAAGAAGAGTACATAAGGATGACATTACTGTCCCGCAAATGGGACCCAGTTTCAGACATCCTCATCATCCCATCAATGAAAAGTGATGCCTTATTCATGGCTGCAGCACAGAAGCAGCTTGTGATGATGACAGTGTCATCTGAAACGGGGTCCCGTTTGCGGGACGGTAATGTCCTCACGTGCTCATCTTGGACTTTTTCGCTACGTCTGATAATCTCCATAGTTTTCCAAGCAGTACCAAGGAACTAAAAGATGATAAAAATGAATCACAACACCCTCTGGGGGTCAACCAGTTTGCCCTGATTTGGCCAGGTGCTCTCTGTTTTTTATACTTTAGGATTTCCTACACCTGGGGAGGTCATTAGAAGCTGATAAGAGGGGAACTTTTTGATGCAAATTCCTTTTCCTTTTTTGCTTAATAATTAAAAGCTGAACAAATTCTTTATTTGAGCTGATCGTTGCACACAATCTTAAGGTTTATTTATTTATTATTGTTGTTTGCCTGCAAGTTATTTCCAACTTATGGCGATCCTAAGGCGAATCTATCATGGAGTTTTCTCAACAAGATTTGTTCGGGGGAGGGGCAGGTTGCCCTTGCCTTCCTCTGAGGCTGAGAGTGTGTGATTTGCCCAGGGTTATCCAGTGGGTTTCCATGGCTGAGTGGGAATTCGAACCCTGGTCTCCACAGAGTCCTAATCCAACACCCAAACCACTACACCATGTTGGCTCTTTATTTATAGCCCACCTTTTTCCCAGTTCAGGACTCAAGGTGGCTTACAACAGTTAAAATAAATATAGTTTCAAATGCACAACATACAAAAGTTAAAACATGTAACTTAACTATCAAAAAATTAAAACCTGTTAGAAACATAAACTATTAAGAGGAAAACGGCAAATAGAAAATGTAGCACATTATGCAAGGCCCTTTCCCCTTGATCAGTCTTCCAAGGCCTGCTGAAACAAAAACAAACAAACAAACAAACTATTTACCTGCTTGCAAAAAAATAGGAAGGGGGGGATGCCAATCTGACCTCTCTGGGAAAGACATTTCGGAGCCTAAGAGCATCCACTGAGAAGCTCTCTCCTATCTTCCTACTAGATGTACGTGTGTGATTAGTGGAACAAAGAAAAGGTCTACCAAGAAGATCTCAATATATAGGCAGACAGGTATGGGAGAATGCAATCTTTCAAATAACCTGAGCCTGAGGTGTATATGGGTTTAAGAGTCATAACCAGCACTTTGAATTGTTCCCAGAAACAGACTGGTAGCCAGTGGACAAAACCTGCCTGCACACTAGATCAAAACAATAAATTTTTACTCCATGTTGTGATTCAAGACTGAATGTTTCTGTTGAGATTTTGTTGACATTTTGAGCAGTTTTTGCCTGAATAGCATATTGATATTGTTGCATTTAGGGTGAACCTCAAACAGAAGTTCCTCCAGGAGCTCCACAGGAAAGAGCTGCAGTTATTGTTGAAATAGACAATATGGAACTCAACGAACTCAGGAAAAGGTCTGCATTACTTCTGACTTGTTGTAAAACAGAGGAGGGATTTTTTATTTTATTTTTTATTTTATTTTTTTTGTCATGGAGGCTACCTTCCAATCTAAAAGGGATGTGGGGGCCATGCTGTAGCAGGGACAGGACTAGAGCATGGTACAAGGCCAAAGCAAAGCGGGCCATCCCATAAGCAAATTTTACCAGTGTGGACACTTTCCCACTAAGCATGAGGTCTTCTCAGGAGTAAGCTCCACTGAAAATTCCCAGTCAGCAGAATGATCACAGATAAGAAGAGAAAGCACTCTCAGCCAGTAGAGATTCCCCACAGGCTGCATCTTCCCTGTGGCCCAGAGGTTCCCCATTTATGTTGTAAAGTATGCTTTGTGGACTGCGTATAACCTTCAGTAACTTTATCATGATAACAGCACAAAGCTTTCGGGAAAAAATCCTGTATATTTAAAATCTGATAAGTTTTATTATTGTTAAATTGATTAATTTTGGTTTCGTCCCCTAATAGGAGTTAGTTTATATAGAAAGTAAAGGATGTTGGCTGGTTTTGATTGCATGAATTACTGAAAACATGGGTTTACTCTAGGCTTACAGAGATGGAAATGCAACATGATTCGGCACAACAGACTGTATCGCAGCTAACAGAAACACTCTCTGAAGAGAGGAACAGGCGACTGGCAGCAGAAGAGGCCCTGGGGCTCTCTGAGGAACAAATTAAAAGGTAGCAGTATAGTGAAAATATTTCACTCTGGTCTAATAGTGTCGTGATCTTGGGAGCCAGACCTTTATGTTGGTGTAAGAATTCATGAACAGGCCTCTTGATGTGACAGGTCCCCACCTGGAATTTAATGGCAAATGTAGCATTCAGTATTGGTCACTAAGTCTAGCGCTGTGGACCCAAACCTAAAAATGTTGATTTCTTTCCATGTTGATGTGTCACCTGGAGCAAGTCTACACAGTACAGAGTTTTACTGCTGCCCTGTGCCAGAGTGTGAAAATATTACCTTTTTGGATTCAACCTCCCCCCACCCAGGAATCCCCTGGCAAGCATGTTGGCTGGGGTTATAGTCCAAAACAGTAACTTTTCCATGCTTTTTGCCCTGTGCTAACAGAGTGTGCAGCCTAAAATGTATGTGTTTTCAGAGGCTTCACATTTCAGGAGAGGATCAGAAGCTGTGGGCAAGATGGACTTTATGTCATTATTCATTGTACCACATCAATAAACGTCAAAGCAGTGACTGGAACACAGACTGAAAACCATTTATTTCCTCATGAACATCCTATTTTTCTACAGAAGATTGCTATGCTGTTTTTATGTGCATTACTATATAGATTTTAATAAAAGTATGATGAAATTGCCTGTCCTGTTTGAAGAGAAATTAAAAGATTGGATACAGTTAAAAAAAAACTATACTTCATCTGAAAGGAATTGATGTCCAGAGTAATTCCAAGAAAGTTCAGCATAGATGGATAAATGGTAGCTTACAATTATATGTAATTAGTAACATTTTTAAATTTTGTATTTGTTTTTAAGGCTTGAAATGAGTACTTACAGGTCAGCACCTAGAGAATATACTGTTCAGATGGATCCGGATGAGGAAAGGGAGGCTCTAATCATCAATACGAGTGAACATATTATAGTACGAAAGGTAAGTCTTTAAATCTTAAGTTTAAATTTGGAATATTATTTTTTATGGTTGAGAAATAGCAAATGTCTGGAAGCTTATTTCTTTTCAAAAGCATCTTTCTGAAATTCTAATTTAACCTTTTAAAAGAAGTGAACAGTAAGTTAGTTTCTGTTGAATTAGTAAGCAGTAGAACATCTTTTTAACACCAGTTATCCAGTAGCGTCATCTTTTGTGATACCATCAGATTATTAGTGTGTATTCAGTACAACCCTATATCTGCAAAGGTATAGGTGAGTCTCAGTTTATGTTGGACTTTCATTCCCAAACTTGTGATGTAAACTGAGACCGATGTAAATGTGGAGCCAGTTCCATAGGAAATCATTGGAAACCAGAGGGATGCGTTCCAACAAAGCTAAAATAGCCACAAAATTAGTAAGCTTATTAACCAACCACCAGTTTTAAAGAGGATTAAGACATAAACTGTCAGAGCTTACCTTACCTTTTCTAGGGTAGAAAAATATCCAGATGCTCTCCAAAGGGACCAGAAGAAGAAACAATTCCTGATCCCAAGGAGGGGTGGCAGGGGTGAACTGGCTTGCTGTTAGATGACAGTTCATTTTTAGAGGAACTTCCAGACAGAGTGGGGGATACTGTGTTCGTCCTCTGTGCCTTCTCCAGCAGGCTCCCTAGGTTGAGAAAGCAGATCAGGAGAGTGGGAGTCATCACAGTGCCTGCCATGTGTTCTGCAGCAGGTGCAAAAGGCACAACAGGAGAAGAGGCAGCACATCTCCTGCACAGTAACCAGATGCACTAAAAAGAAAAAGGCAAAAAAACCAAACAAGCCCCAAACCAACATTTCACAAAATGCTCCACTATTATTGTTCCTCCCCCTCCCACCAGCCACTTGCTAACCATCTCAGGCTCCTCCACCTTCCATTTCACCTTTGCTGCCTCCTTCAATCTCCTTCTCGGCTCTTGGTGCCACCTTCCTTCTTTGTCTCCCCATCCTCTTTCCATTCCAGCATTTCCTGCCTTCCCTCCTTTTCCCTCCCTGCATCATCTCTCTCCATCCCAGTCTCTTCTGCCCTCTCCTCTATTGTCCCTCTTTCTATTCATTGCCACTCATCCCATCTTATCTCTTCTTTGCCTCTTGCTGCTACCTCAGTCTCATGTCTGCCTCCTCCTTTCCTCACCGCTCTTGCTGCTGCGTCCTCATATTGGTTCCTTCTGCCTCACTTTCAGCTTCCCACTTTGGAGAGTCTCCCCGATCTCCTCCTTCCCCTCCACCACCATCCTCTTTTCTGTCCCTTGCCAGTGATCCTACCTTTCAGCTTCCCTTTCCACTTGCCTTCTCCTTCCACTTTTGTCTTCCCTGCTCTAGTTACCATTGTAAATTTAAAATTTCATAAATGGGGGTGATGTAATTCGTGACTCACCTTTAACTGTAGCTCCACAAGGACTGTCAGCTGCTGATTTAACACTATTGAATCTCATACTGTTGGTCTCATATTAAATGTTCAGTCACATTGGGAAGGAATGTTAATGGACACAACTACACATGGTCAACCGTTAAATACCTCATAGGCTGTTATTGGCTGGCCTGTCAATTTCATAATTTTTTTTGTGTAAGATGTCCCAAAAATCAGATCAGCTTATCATAGTACCAAAGATATTTACCTATTAGTGTAAATTTATTCATGAAAATCTAATTGAATCTTCTTAATAGCAAATTAAGTTTAGGCCTTCATTTTCAAGAGTCTAGAGGAAAAATATGTAACTGGTGCTAGATTTAATAGGCTTGTTTCTTTTCTGAACAGGTAAAAGGAGGTGCCCTTTCTCTCAAAAGATGGATTAGGGGGCGAAGCCTTTATTGCTCCAAGTTGCTGACCTCGAGGGCAAAATCCCGATACCTCTTTCTGACTTATTTGGTGATTTTACATCTTCTTGTTTTCTTGTGCCTAACAGGCATCCTATAAATGCACTTAACTTATTATGTGAGTTATTTTCCTTCAAAATAATGGTGTGCCAATTTGAGATAATGAACTTCTCACAAGCTGCTGTTAATGCTATGCACTGGACACAGTTGTATATAATCTCAGTATAATTTGTGTGGTTTTTCAACTTCTTCCTTCATGAGAAGTTTTAAATGTACATCACACTTGCTCCAAAGTTGACCTGAGTTGCTCTTTAACAATGGGATATTATATTTGCTAAGAAAAAAATGTCTTCTCAATAAGAAGCTGCTGCAATTGGGATGTGTAATATTCTTTGGGAATATATAATGATTGAATACTGTTGAATGGGTTGTAAATTATATCTTTTCTATATATAAATTTATTTTAACAGAGTTGAACTATAAACTGTGGGGGAGAAACCTCAACTGTTGGATTTCTTGGCTTCTGGGTTATAACAAGAAGCATACAGAGTGCAATAAAGAGGGGGGGAGCTGGAATCACTATGAGTTTCTCAACTTTAAATAAAATCTTAAGAACTGAAGATAATTCTCTCCTTTCTTTTGTGCGTAGAGTGTTGGATATTTATCATAGTCTGTGTGTGAGCCACTGGATATGAGTGGTCACTGTTACCTTGTAAAAAATGTCAAAGAGTTGTTAGGTAAGATGGGAGAGTGTTTTCTGGTTTTAAGGTGTTCAGGTTTTCCTAACAATATCATCAATATGGAAATCTTAGCCACATTACTCTTGTAATATATAACACCACCACTACAGAAAAGTTTGCATCTGTTGGCTCACCCTATGGTAGCTAGCTAAGAAAAAAATGACTTGTATTAGGTCTGTGTATGGCAGAAATATCTTCTTGAGTTTCTGGCAACAGGTCCAGGACCATAAATCACTGGTCATTAACTGATGCAGACAACGGCCAAGTTGTTGTTGTTGTTCATTATAAAGTATAGTCCATTCAACCTGGAAGGCTGAAATGACGTGTTCTATCTGTGTAGAGGTTTGACATACCTAATGGGTCCATGCACAGAATATAATACAGCATTCATCAAAACAGCATTGCTAAATTAAGGCTGTTGGGGATGTGGAAGAACCACATGCTAGGAAAACATTTTGTCATAGCACTGAGGAAAAAACTTGGAAAACTAAAAAAGCTTATGATCACACAAATAATCTAGAACTCTATCCCATATAGAAATTAGGAATCATAGTGAAATTGTAATTGGAACATGAAGCAATTCCTAGCATCATCTCTGATATAACAATAATATATTGTTTTGATGAAAGGACAGGCTTTTTAGAAAGTTATTCATTACTAAAACACTGGCAGCTTTTCAAAGATCAAAAATGGCTCATCACATTATTGGAAGCTGGCATTGAGAAAGAGATATGCATGCACAAACAGCTTTCTTTCTCTGTGTATTGAGCCCACACATGGCAAATTAACACCTAAAATGCAAACCTGAGGGGAAGGCAAGGGAACACATGGTGATTATTGAAATAGTAAGTGTCTAATGTATGTGACAGCTAGAGAGCTAACTGTTAGAATATATGTCACATCAAATGAAATGAGTTGTCTACTGTAGGTTGAAGGAAGCTGCTACTAATTGAACTAGTGTACTATTAAGTTGTTTGATATGAATGTACAGAAGAAGAAAGCATCTATGTTCAATGCTTGCTTTGAAGTCTTCAACTTTTGTTTTTGAACAGAATATAGTAACTTAGATTATTATGGATGTGTGAGTGGTAGCCTCCTTTCAAATAATACTCTTGCCAAGTTCTTATCTGCTTTTAGAGTCAGAATCAGAATTGGAGAGAGACTTGGAGTCCCTGGTAGTTAAGTCAATGAAAAATGCAGACCACAACTACCACATCCCTGAAAAGTAGGCCTGCAGCCCAATACTTCCCAAGGCAATTTGTTGCACAGTTAAATAGCTCTTGCTAAGTTAGGACCAAAAAGTTTATCCCTTCTTAAAATCCAGAATATGCTTCCCTACAGCTCCCACCTACTGGTTCTACTCTTGCCTCCTGGAGAGCAAGTCTGCTCCATCTTCTCTGTGACAGGACTACTCCAAGGAATAACCACCAAAGGAGACACTGTTGATGACAAGAATATACCTCACACTAATGTAAATCAAGAAAAAAACACCTTCTAATCTATTTGGTAAATTTAATAAATAATTAGTAAATTAGGGTGAGATACTTTCTTGTCCTCTAGTAGGTATATGCATTTCTTATATGAGACATTCTCTCTCTCTCTCTCTCTCTCTCTCTCTCTGTGTGTGTGTGTGTGTGTGTGTGTATTATGACTAGGATCCTATTGGTGACATACATGAGTATATCTGAGTATTGCACAGATATCTTTTTTCAGACATTGCATGAATCTATTCACTACTAGCTCACATAACCTTCCCTGAAAAATCACACCAATCCTAGAGGTGTTTCCTTTACCATTTACTGATGGGAGGGGGGGCAGTGAGTTAGTGCTCAGCTACAAAGGAAAAGGAATGAAGTAGCTCTTCTGGATCTATAATGACAGGAGATTTGGGAGAATGACCTCATTCCTCTTTGCCCACCTGCAGCCAGGTACTGCTTTGTTGCCCCCTCCCCCTTCTTTCACACTTGGCTACCCCAGTAAATGGCAGTGATAACACTCTTAGGGTTGACAGCTGCCTGGGGGAGGGACAGGCAGAAAGCTGTACATGTGGATGGTTTTGCTTTTCTTCTGAACTTAACTGTTTGAAGAGTTTCATCTGTCATCCAATAAGGCTTTTCTTTTTGGGTGCAGATAGTGTCTTTCTGTATTCTTCCATGCCAATGTCCCTGGTTTCGGTCCAGTGTTCTGTCTCCCAATCTATTAGCCTTAATAGTGCACATCTGTTATAATTATCTGACTGGAAATATCCCATTCGTGTTCACTTTAGGTTGCTCCCCCAAGTATATGTTCCATTTCTTGTTTTACAATGTCTAGCTTCAATGATTCATGCTTCTCACAATCCATGCTCCTATTATATGCAGCTTCAAACTTTTCACATCTGAGTATATCAGCAGCTGAACATCCATTTGGCTCAAGTCCAGTTGCATCATTACACCAGCACTACTCATACCTGTCCTCTGCTCTTCCCCTTGTACTGGTTGAGTGCCTTCTGACCCGGAGGTCTGATCTTTCAGCACTTCTCTTCCTTCATGGATTATCTTGTCTTGTCATGGGGTTTTCATGGCAGAAGACATTCAGAAGTGGTTTACCAGTGCCTCCTGTGCTATACTAACAAGAGTTAACTAAAGTGCCGCTACTGTTGTCTCTCAGAGATTCACTTGTAAGAATTGCAATATATATGTCATTGCCATCTCTCTATGATAGGTAACAGAATGGGACATTCAAAAAGTGCCATTTGAAGTAGAGACCATATACACTCCTACCCAGCCATTCTCTGAGGATGCCAGTCACAGATGCAGGCGAAACGTCAGAAAGAAACTATTCCAGAACATGGCCTCATGGCCCGGAAAAAACCCAAGAAAAATCTATGGATGCTGGCCATGAAAGCCTTGGACTTCATTTCTAACAACCATTCTTATATGGCTTTAAAAGATAAATTGTGGCTACAACTCAGTTTTCACAGCCCGATTTGTGTAAACATATAATCCATTCAGCGTGTCTTCTCTGGCTAAGTCTAGATCCAATGCCAAAGTTGAGACATTTTTTAAAAATGTACTGCACCTCATGCAACCTTAAAGTGCATGAGACAGAACTAAAGTAACCTACAGTTATCACATAGGAGGTGACTTAGTTGCTGAGTCAGCTGCCATTTTCAGGCACAGAGTCACTCCATCTTGAGATAAGGTGTCTATTTTCTGTCTCTCTACTACAGAAACCTGATAAGAACCTGTACAGTTCATCCACCAGTACTGTACATTGTAATTTTCCTTTTTAGAAAAGTAAGGAACAGAGCTATTGATAGTCAACTAAGAATGAATAAAACAATTTTGTTCTGGTTCTGCAGCCACATCTGGTAATCTTTTTGGCTTATCTGAAAAGGGGGGCGAAAAAGGAGGAGAGAAAAGGGAGCTTGTTGGAATAGGGGTAGAAGAAGCCACCTACAACTCAGAGCAGGCCAGCATCCAAGGGTGTCAGAAGTTCTGCCCTAATTTATCCAGCCCTTCAAGCTGTTGCTTTGATAAGCGCAAGCAGGAGAAAAAAGGTTTCCAAAAATGGCATGACAAAACTAGATAGTCTGTGAACTCCATTCCACAAGCTGATATAAATGTAATAAAGGGTGAGATCATTTCATCTGTTGAAGGGAACTGTAAGAATTTTTCTGGTCATATCCTGGGATATTTGGTAAGTACTATACTATCTTCTCACCTTTCTTATATTAGAAAACAAGGCTTTCTTTCTTCAGGGTAATGGGAGTTGTATGGCCTTTTTAATTATATTTATAACTCCTTGTGAGGATACAAATTAGTGCATTTCTTTTGATTTATGATGCCCCAATGGAATAGCATATTCAATGATGATTATTTCAGATGACCTTACCACCATTTGGTGACTATCAGAACTATTCAGGGTACACAACAGAGACATGCTTACAGATCAAAACACTGAACTGATTACTAGCGTAGTTAGAATAGTTGTGTCTTCTTCACAAGTAAGAGTAAGGACAATTTGATGGGGTGTTGCTTTCGTTACTGCTAGACATAAACACATCACAATTGCATTTTGTTGGGAACACTAAATTATAAACATTTTGCTGTCTTTTAACATGGTAACAAAGTGCAAAGCTGAGTTGAGAGTGAATTTTCATACAAAAAAAAATCCTAGGGCAAAAATCCTTTGTGTGTGTTCATGCTGCCACTTTCCACTAAACAGTATGGCATTCAGGACAAAATGTGGTTATTGGGCTGTGGAGGGTGGATGAACTATAGAGACACCTAGAATCCACATCTCTCAATGGGGCAAAAATGCAAGTGTCCTTTCAGGGTGTGAAAAGATGCCACAGAAAGTAGTCGAATCATAGAGTTGTAAGAGACCACAAGGGCCATCTAGTCCAATCCCTGCCATGCAGTAATAAACAATCAAAGCATTCCTGACAGATGGCCATCCAGCCTCTGTTTTAAAACCTCCAAAGAAGGAGACTCCACCATACTCCGAGGCAGTGCATTCTACTGCCGAACAGCTCTTATGGTCAGGAAGTTCTTCCTAATGTTTAGATGGAATCTCTTTTCCTGTAGTTTGAGTCCATTGCTCCATATCCTAATCTCTGGAGCCATAGAAAGCAAGCTTGCTCCATTCTCAGTATGACATTCCTTCAAATATTTAAACGTGGCTATCATGCCCCCTCTTAATTTTCTCTTCCCCAGGCTAAATATACCCAGCTCCCTAAACTGCTCCTCTTAGGGCATGGCTTCCAGACCTCCCATAATTTTGGTTGCCCTCCTCTGGACACATTTCAGCCTGTCCATATCCTTCTGGAATTGTGGTGTCCAGAACTGGACACAGTATTCCAGGTGAGGTTTGACTAAACCAGAATAGAGTGGTACTATTCCTTCCCTTGTAGATCAAATGCACTTGTATATTTGTGCTTTGTGGTAAAATGTAAGCCAAAGCCACTCTGATCTTGAAAAGATCAGTGAGACTTGGTTGGGGGTTGGGTGAGTGAGAAAGAAGAGAGAAAGAGGTGGGGAAGCAAACTAAATAGCCAAACATGAATATATCACCACAGTTCACAGTGAATCATGGAAATTATATTTAGTGAATTCCTTTGGTAGAATTGCTCTGTTTTCTCTACATCAGGGATGGTCAAAGTATAGCCTTCCAGATGTTTCTGGACTGCAAGCCCCATTAGTCTTAGCACATCCAGTGGATGGAATAGATATTCTCCCCCATCATATATGCTCCAGGTTTTTTGGTTATCTACTTTGTCTACCGGCACCAAACTACTTCTTTTTACATATTGTTGGATCTTGTTTTTGCATATTGGAGGATCACCATTGCTCATCATCCATTGCCCAGCCTCTTCTCTCTTGCTTCTCTTGTTCATACATCTTTTGCTTTCCCTGCTTTTGACTACTCCAATATTTTGGCTCTGTTTTAGGATTAAGCATGGTGGCAACGTTAAACAAGATCTGTATTTTAGTATTTGTGGGTGTCAGGAATGGATGTAATTCTTTGCTAATTTAATTCTCACTGGAAGCAACAAATAATTTTAGCAATTTCTTCCTACGTCAAGAATGTCTTCAAAACCTTTGCAGTTTTCAAAGACTATTTGCAGTTCAGGTCTTATCCTGCATGGAATTCATGTTTGTGTGTGTAAGAAATAACATTTTCAGTGCAGGAAACAGTATTACATGTACAGAAAATAATATTTCTGTGCAAAAATTGCTAGATTTTTGTGCAGAACATACTGTAGTTGGTGACTTCTGTAAAAAAAATTCACACATGGTCATGTTCTGTGCAAAAAATCTGTTTCCAGGCGGGGGAATCATATGCAAATTTTGCAGAGAACA
The DNA here is from genome assembly GCA_030847615.1 of Gambelia wislizenii. NCBI lineage: Eukaryota > Metazoa > Chordata > Lepidosauria > Squamata > Crotaphytidae > Gambelia > Gambelia wislizenii. The sequence goes on along the minus strand of JAUMIR010000001.1, from coordinate 390,597,399 downwards.
GGCCCCAAACTGAAAATTCTCATCCATCCAGGATTCGTGTTTTTCAACCATTCTTTGGAATATTTTCAAATATTCCTGGGGGTAGATATACAAGGAGGATTAGTGTCTGTTTGGCTATTGGTCCATTGTCGGCTGGAAATCTCCCTGTCCCTGTGTGGAGTTCATTTGTATGTGTTGAGTTTTTATTTTGGTGTTTTTCAGGACTGGCAAACTTTGTTTACTTTAAGGGTTTCTTTTTTTCCTTTTGAAGTTGTCCAGGTGTTGCATATCTCCCCCCAGGAGGGGATTTCCAGCATTTATTGGACTATTAGCCAAACAGACACTAATCCTTCTTGTGTATCTACCCCCAAGAACTAGCCATTCAAATACACATATCAAATTTACATATCCTCCCCAACAGGGACTCAAAGTATATAAACCCACACACCCCTACCCAAGCATTCTCTGAAGATGCCAGCCACAGATGCAAGCGAGACATCAGGAATAAACTCTTCCAGAACATGGCCTCACAGCCCGGGAAAAAACCCACAGAAAACCTATGGATGCCGGCCGTGAAAGCCTTCAACTTCACAATGAAAGGAGTATCCAGAAGGTATACAGTTATCCCTTCATATTCACTGGGGTTTGGTTCCAGGACCCCCCGTGGATACCAAAATCTGTGAATACTGAAGTCCCATTATATGCAATGACATAGCAAAATGGTGTCCCTTATATAAGATGGAAAAATCAAGGTTTGCTTTTTGGATTTTTATTTTTTAAATAATATTTTCAAGCCATGAATATTTAAATCTGTGGATACCAAATCCGTGGATACGGAGGGACAACTGTATATGCTTTCAGCTTCAATGAAATCATAATTTTGGTCTAGTGAACTTTTGATCTGATCCATCTGGGCAGTTCACTAATACTTTTGATAAGGTTATTATTATTATTATTATTATTATTATTATTTAGAATAATTATGAGAAATATCTATCATTAATGTTTCTCACCAATTTCTGCAGAAAGCCTTGTAGAAATAGACATTTCTATATTTAAGCAGATCAGCATTGATCTTTTTTTTTTACTGGCATGTTCTCAGAATGCCATTGACAAGAGAGCCCGCGTGGCATAGTGGCTTGAGTGTTGGACTAGGGGGTCTGAAGACCAGGGTTCAAATCCATGCTCAACCACGGAAACCCACTGGTACACACAAACACACTGGTTGTCCTGAGATGAAGCATTTGTTCGTTCAATGCACATGAGTCTTTCTTTTTAACTCAGTTTTATGCAGGAACCATGATGAACGCTGTCTAGATTTAGGTTTCTATGGAAATTAAAAGTTCCTGGTGTAGTGTCCTGTGGGAGCAGAGTTTGTCACAAAGTCATTGTAACCTTTCCTGCCTACTCTGGGGGACTAACAACTGCATAAGTGAAAGGAGGCCCTGAGCCCTTACGCGTCGAAACTAAAGAATCCCAAACAGAAGTCACATGTACAAGTTGTTGTTTTTTTTTCTGGCCAGTGGAGCCAGCCATATCTCACTGCACTTCCCAGAACAGTCTTTCTGATAAGGAATTCACAGTTCACAAATATAGCATAGTTCTTTGAAGTGAACACTTAACGGAAGCAGCTGCCATTTCAAAACATTAACCAACACTTTCTGAAGCTTTCCAGAAAAGGTCTATTTTTAGACCTCTCCTGCAAAGACTGTTTATAACATTGTAGCAGCACTAATGGAGACATTTCTGGGTGGAAAAAGTGTTTCTTAGAATGCTAGGGGAAACAATGAGTGTGTACCTCATAGTCACAACTCAACATTTTTCAGGGCTACGTCTGGACAACATGTTTGGTAAAACAAAGATTGTGCTTGAAATATAGTGTGTGTGTGTGTGTGTGTGAGAGAGAGAGAGAGAGAGAGAGAGAGAGAGAGAGAGAGAGAGAGAGGAGATTTTCAGACGGAGGGGGGAAACCCCGCAGAGGTCGGGAGAGAAATGGGGCTGTTCTGCTTCCAGTGCTCTGTTTCACACACACACACGTCCTCCTCCCGACCTCCATTCATTCTCCCTCCATCCTGCTTTCATTTTCCTTCCGCTATTTTTTTACTAATGGAAGTTTCCGTCAATACCAAACAGCGGAAGGACGGAGGGAGAACAAATGGAGGTCAGAAGCAGGATGGGGGCGTGTGAAATGGAGTGCTGGAAGCAGAACAGCCCCGTTTCTCTCCTGACCTCCACAGCCCCCATCTGAAAATCTCCAGAGAGAGAGAGAGAATTCCTACCATAATTTCCATAATATGACTCTATTATATTCCACACATAACCCCTCAGTGAGCTGGTTCATCTGTATCATTTTACTAAGTGATAAGGAAAGCTTTGAAATTATGGGTGGTAGCATGTTAGTGATATAAACACACTTAGGCATGCACATAACTCTTTTAGGTCAAATTCAGAGGACACAAATAATCCAGTTCGAAACTGGCTTATTTGCCGTGACTCCTTCCTATGGAATCCTGAGATCTGTAGTTTTACAAGGTCTTTAGCCTTCTCTGCCAAAGAGTGCTGGTAACTCACCAAACTACAAATCCCAGGATTCCATAGGAAGGAACCATGGCAAATAATCCAGTTTCAAACTGGATTATTTGTGTAGTGCGGATTTGGCCTTAGACAGAGTATAAGACCGTGGACAAAATAATTAACAACTGATTCCTGTCTTTGGCTCTCCCCCACGGCCCCCAAATATCCAGTTCTTCCCTCCCTCTAACCCTCTCACTTCTCCATCCTCCTCATCCACTCTGGTCTCTCCCTCCGCCTCCCCTTTGGTATTCCTGACTCTCATTTTAATCTCCCCACCCCCAGTGTTTTTAAACAATTTTAACAACCAGTTCCAACAAACTGGTGTGAAAAGGCTGAATGAAACCACTGGTACAGGGGGCTATTCTTTAGCCCTTGGTGACTGTTCAACCCCTTCTCTCCCCAGAAGGGTCTCCTGTGCTGCTGCTTATTGGTGGGAGAAGAAGGGAGGGGCTAGGCAATGCAGATGGTGAGAAGTGTTGCCCTTTTGAGCTCCCAGGGAAAGGGAAAGGAAGACAAACTTCATCTGTGCGTGGACCCTCCTTTCTTTCCCCCTCTGAGCTAAGTCCACAGTACTGTGTGGAGGGAGCTTTATGCTCTGCTTCCTCAGGGGTGGAGGGCCCCCACGCAAGTGGAAAAACTGTGAATATCTCTAGGTCCCCCAAACCATATTTAACACACAAAAACTACAATTCATGGATTCAACCCGCTGTAGATGCCTTCAAGGTGGTGGGATTCATTCACAAGGCAGAAGCGGGAACCCGGTAGAGCTTGCCGCCCTATACTGTTTTAAATTGGGGCTTACAAACTTTGCCATGCATTTGCAGTCTCTCTCAATCTGACAAGGCTTGCAGTCCCTGTTAAAAATGGTATAGGGCAGCAGCGGAGGTGGCAGCAAATAAACCATGAATAATCAAAACCGCCAAAGTTAAACCTGCAAATGTGGAGGGCTGACTGTATACTGTATCTGTACAGTATCACCATCTGAAATTCTTCCTATCTTCATTTCCAGTCACAGTACCAATGCTAAGCAGATGGAGAAAGAAATTGTCTTTTGGCCTACATTCTATTGTTAATTCAAACTAGAGTAGAGCCATTAAAACCATTGGATCTACCCTATGTGTTTACTCAACATTCAACAATTGAATAAATTGATCTTTTCTACTTGGGGCTAACCAGGAGGAAGCCAGCCTTTGGCTGCAATTTAACATCCCCTCAATGTAGCGTAAATACCTAAGTGCAGAGATATGAAATTACTGTGCCGCATAGCAAGATTGCAACATTGTACTACATGTCTGCTACAGTACATCCACTACACATGTCAATGACTGGGTGTCCTTGTCCAATGTGCAATGACAATGTGAAATATGCAACACCCAAACAGAATGCATGACGTTGCTGTATGCGCACCTTGGCTTCTGGTGCTGTCAGTAGAATATGTCTGTCGCGCTATGGTGAATAATTTGCCCTGTCTGTGTGGCACAATAATAATAATAAAATTTATTTATATCCCGCCCCTCTGTTAAAAACAATCGGGGTGGCTTACAAAAATTAAAATACAAATACAGATTAAAATCCCTAAACACCGCCCACCCCCACCCTCCCCCATAAAAAGATATTAAACCAATATAAATTAAAAACAACTAATCTAAAATCACATAAAAAAAAATAATAAATAGCCAGCAGACTAAAAGAGGCCAGGAGCTCCTGAGGCCGGGATCTAATTAGGAAAGGCCTGCTGAAAGAGATCCGTCTTTAGTGCTTTTTAAAAGCTATTCAGGCTTGTCATCTGACGGATCTCCTTCAGCATGTCATTCCACAATTTGGGGGTGATTACTGAAAAGGCCCTCTGCCTAGATTTTTGTGGCTGAAGCAAATTCCTCCCAGAGGACCGTAGTGCGCGGGGAGGATTATGCATGCACAACTTATGCGTGCGTATGTCACTAACAGCATGCCAGCCCTTATATGTTAACTATGAGGTGATCTGAAGGATAAAAGGGAAGGTGATACCAGTAGCATGGCTTCCCATTACCTTGATGTCCACACAATGAGCATCAAGATCTGAGAAGGGGAATCATCAATAGGAGAGTATAGTGTCTAGATCAAGGTAAGTAATAGTCCCACTCTATTCTGCTTTGATCAGATCTCAACTAGGAATACTGTGTCAAGTTCTGGGCACCACAATTCAAGGGATATTGACAAACTGAAATGTGTCCAGAGGGTGGCCAAAATGGTGGGAGGTCTGGAAGCCATGTCCTATGAGCTGCAGCTTAGGGAGCTGGGTATGTTTAGCCTGGGGAAGAGAAGGTTAAGAGGTGACATAATATTTGAAGGGATATCATACTGGGGATGGGGCATGTTTGTTTTCTGATGCTCCAGAGACTAGAACATGGAGCAATGGACTCAAACTACAGGAAAAGAGATTCCACCTAAACATTAGGAAGGACTTCCTGACAGTAAGAGCTGTTTGGAAGTGGAATGCACTGCCTTGGAGTGTGGTGGAGTCTCCTTCTTTGGAGGTTTTTAAACAGAGGCTGGATGGCATGTGTATTCCGGCATGGCAAGGGGTTGGACTAGATGGCCCTTGTGGTCTCTTCCAACTCTATGATTCTATCTGTGTAGAGGTGTATATGCTCATAGGCTTCTCCTTTTTGTTCAGCCATGTCCAGCATGTTGACACTCGCTGATGTGACCCTGATGCCACTTTTATTACCTGGGCTTTCTTCATGTGTTGGATGTGTAAAAGAACATACAGCAAGCTGCACGTTTGATTAGATAATGAAATGAGGGAGTGCCTCTCCTGGGAGCAAAATTACACCCACATGTGCACACACACACACACACACACACACACACAGGATTCTTTCACAATACACAATTATAGCAATATTTGTAATATATAGCTCCTCCCATACAATCCTCCCCAGTGCACTCCAGTCCTCTGGGATGAATTTGCTTCAGCCACAAAAATCGAGGCTGTCTGCAACCTCCCAGAGGGCCTTTTCGGTAATCGCCCTCAAATTGTGGAATGGCCTGCCGAACGAGATCCGTCAGATGACGAGCCTGAGTAGCTTTAAAAAAGCACTAAAGACGGATCTCTTTCGGCAGGCCTTTCCTAATTAGTTCCCAGCCTCAGGGGCTCCTGGCCCTTTTTAGTCTGCTGGCTGTTTATTATTTATTATTTTAATGTGATTTTATATCAGTTGTTTTAATGGATTTGGTTTAATGTCTTTTTATGGGGGAGGGTGGGGGTGGGTGGCGTTTGGGGATTTTAATTTGTATTGGTATTTTAATTTTTGTAAGCTGCCCCAATTGTTTTTAACAAATTATATTGCTATAATTTACCAGAGGGGTGGGATAAAAATAAATTATTATTATTATTATTATTATTCCACCTTAACAGCCATGGTTCTATCATGTGGAATCCTGTGATTTGTAGTTTAGGGAAGGGAGTTCAGAATTTACAGCCAAAGAGCTTCAGGCCTTACCAAACTACCAATCCCAGGATTCTATAATATGAGGCATGGCCATTAAAGTGGAATTATAGATAGACAGACAGACAGACAGACAGACAGATAAACTTTTACGTATGTTGCTGTCCCCAGTGTGCTGATTGGCCGCTTAGGAAACTACCCAATGAAATCTCTCCGTTAGCTGGCCAATCAGTACTCTAGGAGCAGAAACACGTGGAACACTTCGACTAGCTACAAGCCCCAAGCATGCTGCTGGGCAGGTCTGCAGAAATTTACTTGCAAGTAAAGGGTTTCTTCCCACCTCCTCTGGGCTGTTCAACCAAACCCCACACACGTCGCCAGAGCCGGGTTTCTCGTGGCTATCTCAGGGGTCTGTGCTGCAATCCTGGGTGGGGTTACTCAGTAGTAAAACCCGACTAGGCTTCCTTTCTCAAGGAAGTGGAAGAACTTGGACTCCCCACTCCCACGAAGCATATTGGAGGAATGGAACAAGATAATGGCATATGTTATGCCGGGTACAACTAATAATAATAATGTAATTATGTAGTGTGAAAAGGGTCCTGATTCTCTATTCTGAGGAGAAAAGAGAGAAGGAAGCAATTCTGAGTGTTTGTATGTATCTCCGATTAAACCCATATCCCATGGTAAAGGCAACCCTCCTCTGAAAAAAATTATGCCAAGAAAACCCTGTGATAAGTTTGCCTTAGGGTTGCTGTAAGTCAGGAACAACTTGGAGGCACACAACAACAACAACCATGATATTCCTTTTCAGTCTCCCACAGTTTATTTTCAGTTATAAATAAAAATTAAAATAATAAAAATAAATAAGTCAGCAGACTGCTACATGAAGCTGCTGTGTATTACAACTCATCTGTCCCTCAGTATAAGCAGCTTTTGATTTTCTCCAAGCATGGATGTCCTTCCCTTCACCTTGAGAAGGAGACATTTGTATTTTTCTTTAGTAAAGCCCAAAGAACACTTTATTAATGTGTTAAATTGTAAACCATTAACTAGGGGAGGAAATAGCATTAAAGCACTGCTGTCACTGGCTTTGCTTGAAATCTTCAGTTGGCCTTCCACTTTTTCATGGGTTAGAGGCAGAGCAGCCTCACAAAAGTGGAAAAATCACAAATATAGGCTTGCTTTTTAAAAACCTGAGATAACACTTCTCTAGGCATTTGCAGGTCCTCTAGCACAATTCTATGGTCAACCTTTTGCATAGTGCCTAGAGAGAACACATTAATGAAATCTGTAAATAATCAAATCCATGAATGCTTAACTTGCAAATGTGGAAGGATGACTGTGCTTCATTTGAATCCTTGAGAGTATCATAGGGCTGCATGGTTAGATAAAAGCCTAAAATTTTCCTATGAAATTCTTAGACGTGCCAGGCCAGCGGAAATAATCATCTACATGATTTAAAAAAAATCTGTTTGGGGGGTAAAAAATCCAAAAAGGCAGCCGTTCGTATGTGTACGACCTGCCTACATGATTTTTTAATCCCCCCAACTCCATATGACCCTCCTTCCCCAGCTGGCTGGAGAGAGCAATCCAAGCAGCGGTTTTAAATCTCCCGCCGCTTTTTAAAAAAAAAATTTAAAATGTGCCTGCTATGCGGACAGTCGGTTTTTCATATTTACAAACAAAATAAAAAGGTATAAATGTAAAATTCATGGACTTACCGGACTCTTGCTTAGCCGGGAATCCAACATGGCAGCCGCTCCCAATTCCCTCTTTGCTAGCCGAGCCCCTTGTGCTCGGCCAGCCAATCAGATTATACAGCCTGTTCATATGTGTGCAAATGGGGTGTACAGACCATCGACAATACAAATGGCTGTACATATTTTAGGTCGAGATTCGCTAATCCTCCCGAACGCTGAATCCATGGAGTTTATGGGGAATTCGCTAGCCCCCCTTCCAAATGACACGTATGCATCCAAACAGCCGTGTGTATGGATGATCGATCTTCTGAAAGCCATGCATTTTTTTTAACCGTATTGGCTCCTCCTACCCCAAATCAAGGCTAGCTATTTTGGTAGGTGAGGCAGATAATTCCACTAGTGCCTTTCTTATAGATTATATACAATAAAGGCAAAAACAAGTAATTACCTCACTCTGCCTAATGGTACACCTAGCTGCAGGATGTAGAACTAAAGCTCTTGAACAAAAATTTCCCAATTTTTAATTGACCCAATTAACCCAACAAAAGAACCTGAATTTAGATTCTGTGGCTAAAGTGGAGTAGCAATACCAAGTTAAGACTACTTGAAAGACTACTCAAAGCAGCAATGTGTATGTAGCAGATTTCCTCACTTTTGTATCATCAAGAATATTCACTTTGGTGAAAGGAACCATATCTTAGCACCTCTTGAAAAAAAGGAAAACACTTTACACATGCACAGTACATATGTAGGTGTAAGCATGCATAGTGAACTTGCTACATTTAACCACTTCAAACATATCATGATGTCTGAAGTGGCTATACGTAGGTAGTTCACTGTGCGTGCTTGCACCTAAAGGACAATCTCAACTTCAGCGCTATATTCACAGCTCAATAGGCATAGCTGATTTGTCTGTGGAAATTCTTAAACTGTAATGTGTAATACAGCTCCCTCTATTATGATTCCTTCTATTTCATATGGGAAGGTATTTAAACATCCTCCATCCACTAGAGGCCTGCAAGCAGTAGTTTTTGAGTAATACATTCTATGTATAAAATTCCTTGTCTGTTCCTCATTCCCAACTATGTACTCAAAATAGCATGGGAGATTCTGTCTCTATCTCTTATTCTCATGATATATCCTGAATTCATGAACATACAGGGACACCTACATGTGCACGCTCTACCTACCTATAATTCTAAGCTTGAATTATAACATTGTTACTCTATAACTTTTGCCATTTTGAGCACACACTGATGTTACTTGCCCACATGTGCCCGAGTTTTTGTCTGTGAAATGTTGTAGGGTATGTATTCATATATTTTGCTGAGTCTACTGGAAAGATGCCTTATTATGCTTGTTTCACTGCTTGTTCTTGTTATAATTATGTTCTGTAATTAACATTATTGCCAAATAATCCAGGCCTACTTTTCCCTAAACAGTTACTTACTTCCTTAGGCTAGGACTGTAAGGAGCCATGTGTGATGATGATGAAACCACAGCTCTTGTCTGTGATAATGGCTCTGGCCTTTGCAAAGCTGGATTTGCAGGAGATGATGCTCCCCGGGCTGTTTTTCCATCCATCGTTGGACGACCTCGGCATCAGGTGAGTTGTTATCAACTGGTCAATGCCAACCACCCAGAAAACTGTATTCAGTCTGCATTCTATGTGCGCCTTTTTCTTTTTGAAATATTGGAATTTGAACCTCAACATACCATGTGTGGTATGACGGGAAAAGAGGGTGCCTGTTCTTCAAAGGATAACAACAGCAACAAAAAAAGCCTCATGCTAACATGCTTCACTCACACGCTCTTCTGTCCTCTTCTAGCCCAACCATGCAGAAGAGTACAGAAGCATTCACTTCCATTTTAGCTTAAACACAGCTTGCTGTACCATCCAAACCTGGTCAATGTGTGGTTTTGATCTCGTATATGGTTTGCTGAGACAAATCAACTTCATACCATAGTTTATGAAGTAGACTTATTTCAACTATCCATACTTAAAACTAACAAGTGTTTAACATTTTACATGGCACAATAAATTGGAGTTAATCTAAAATAAATTCAGGGGCTTCTGATGTCTCCAAAGCCATGCTTCAAAGCCATGAATAAGCCCAGGGCTCAATGTGGCTCATTTTCATAAACTTTATGAGATGTGAAGGTAAACTTTGGTGTGCTGCTGAATTCAAGCACAATCACTGAATGAAGGAGTTGATATCTTATCAAAATGTGTTGGATAATTTCCCACCAATAGTACTGTATTTATGGAAGAATGTATCAGAATAAACAAATGCACCACTTCTGAGCATCGTTATTGCTAGCGATGGGTGGAATGGAACACATCACATGAACAGATTTTCACTCAAACAATAATATTTTCTTCTCCTTGTATCCCCAATACAACCCTCCACATCCTTCCATAATATGCTCTAGAAACTCCCTCCAACCTTCCAGAGTAGATTTTGTCAGTAGTGGACTGTTGAATCATTACATCATCACCAGGAATTGCATCTGCCCAACAATTCTAGGATTGCCACAATTGTAGTCATTTGTTTAACAGGTCTGTTGGGGTCTAAAGAATGGCAATCTCCCTTGAATGGGAAAAGACTGGCAAAGTTTTCTGTAAAGTGAAATATCTCATATTAAAGTAATTACATTATTGTGTTACACATTTTTTCACAGAAACAGGGGTACTCCACTCACAACATCTAGCCACCTAGTTCTCAATTTGTTTAATCTCAAAGAAGGATTATTGAAGCCATAAACAGACTATCATAACCTCAGGCTGACTGTCAACTTTTCCAGAAATAGCAGCTTGGTCAATGTCCCTGCCCCCCACCCCCACAAAACACTGTTTAAAACAGAGGTCTGGCCTGGATGGCAAGTTGTGCTACATTTTGAAGATTTCCCTGAATCTTTTTACCTTTCATTCTATAGTTACAGCCCAAAGTGTGTAAAGCATTTTTCACAATGCAGAAAATATTTTAGACATTATGACAAGCAACATATACACACACGTATACATATATACAGGTATATCTCAGTTAATGAAGTACAGTTGTCCCTCTGTATCCACAGATTTAAGTATTCACAGCTTGAAAATATTATTTAAAAATAATAATCCAAAAAGCAAACCTTGATTTTGCCATCTTATATAAGGGATACCATTTTGGTATGCCATTGCATATAATGGGACTTGAGTATTCATGGATTTTGGTATCCATGGGGGGTCCTGGAACCAACCCCCAGTGAATATGAAGGGACAACTGTAGATGTGTTTGTGTGCACTACTTTTTTTAACAGAAAATTTGGTACCAGAGATAGAAACAACATGGAAAGTATAAGGATAAGTTCCTATGCCACGTAAAAGAAGAGTACAGTCATCCCTTCACATTTGCGGGGGTTAGGTTCCCCAGACCCCCGCAAATGTGAAAAATCTGCGAATAATGATTGCCCTCCCCCTCCCCTGCCAAAGCAACCATGGGGCCTCCTCGGCCCTACCCCCTCCCTCCCAGGGCCTTCACGGAGCCTTCGGAGGCTCCGTGGACACCTCCCCGGCCCTAACCCCTCCCACCCTGGCCTTCATGGGGCCTCCGGAGGGTCTCTGAAGGCCCCGTGGAGGCCTCCCCGGCTCTCCCCCCACCCTCCCCGGGCCTTCACGGGGCCTCCGGAGGCCCCGTGTCACAGTTTTGGGAGGGCGGGGGGGGGGGGCTCCCAAAACCGCAACTATCCAAAACCGTGAATGCTGAGTTCGCGAATGTGGAGGGTCAACTGTACTTCAATCTGTTTCAGCAAACTTTTTGTTCAAAACTTCGTAACAAAACTACGTAACAGCAAAGTACAGTGGCTTGAGTGTTGGACTAGGATTCCAGAAAACCAGGGTCTGAATCCCCATTCAGGCATGAAAACCCACTGGTGACCTTGTGCACATCACACTCTCTCAGCCTAATGGTAAACCTCCTTTTAATAAATCTTGCCAATGAAACCCTATGATAGGATTGCCATAGGTTGGAGTTGACTTGAAGGCGCATAACAACAACAACATGCAAATGTGTAATGAAACAACCAGGTCACTTAAGTCTTGCAAAAGTAAAAATTTTGAACTTTTTGGAGACCACCTAAAGGCTTCTTCCAGAATTCATTAGGAGGTGACTTTTTCTTTCACCAGCCTTTACTTTTCTTGTGATTTCCATTTTGGGGGCCAGACTTACAGATTTTTTAAAAAACATACGGGGGGGAGCTGGTGAGGCAGGCTTAGGTGCTCTCTCCTTTTCTCTTTGTTTTTCTTTTCATCCATGCTCAGTAAGGGATTCTGGAGGCAGCTGCTGTTTACCTTGCCTGTTGTAGGCACGCACACACAGCTACAGTAGGATTGGCTAGAGTAGAATCCCACTCTTTACCAGATCAACCTTTATTGCATTGTTCACTACAGATGCATTGCTGCAACCTGACACCAATAGTTTGTGTTTCTGCATGCTTCCCTCACCATCCTCCCAGTGTCAATGCTGCTAAAAAACACACACACCTTTCAGCTAAATATAGGATGAGGAAAAGTTGGGGCATGAGCAGGCATAAGATGTTGTGAAGTGGATCTTATTTGTCAAAGGCTTTATTAACTTGGGTGTGCCTTCATAGCAGATCTTACTTAGTTTTTATTTCCAGCACCCCGTTGTTTTTTTCTAGGCAAACATGCCCCCCAAAATCTCCAAATGCCATCTGGAGCAGAAATTTCAGTGTAAAAACCCTCCTACTCCTAAACTTACCAAACCACAGAAAACAGGTCAAAAAATCACCCAAAAAACAAAGGCATGAAAACCAGAAATAAACTTCAGCTCACTTCCAGGCTGATTTGGGGGCAAATTTTGACCAAAAATCTGGCCACATGGCCCACCACAGGGGCCTGTTGTTGTTGTTGTTGTTGTTGTTGTTGTTGTATGCCTTAATGTCATTTCCAATCTATGGCAATGCCGTCACAGGTTTTTCCTGGCAAAATTTGTTCAAGGGGGTGTGTCTTTGCCTTTCTCTGAGGTAGAGGGAATATGACTTGCCCAAGGTCACCCAATGGGTTTCCATGGCCGAGCAGGGATTAGAACCCTGTTCTTCAGAGTTGTAGTGCAATGCTCAAACCACTACGCCACCCTGGCTACAGGGCACAGGGGTATAAACTGGCTTCTGCCACAGTTGTCCATTCTTTCTTAGATATTTGGAGTGATGCTTATTAGTGACCAAAATTATGACCACCGTATGGGCATAGCTCATCAAGAAATTAATGAGCGTCTACTAAAAATACATAGTATACAGTGGGAATCACTTATAATAGGCTAATTAGTGCAGCCTTAAGGAAATAAAATAAACATTACCATTAAAACGTCTTCTTCCAATTGGTCAAATTCACTCTGTGTACTGACTGCAATGTTTATTATTTTAATGTTGCCCCTTAAAAATTCTACTTTAACCAAGAAAGGTCACTAATTATGTAAAACTATACATAAACAAATATTCTTATAGGCTCTGTTTAGTCAATGAATTGCATTTCAGTCTTGAACTAAAACAATTTCCCATGAGAGCTATCCTACCTTATAGAAAGCAATCCAAAGTGTATCATAACATTAAATAATTTGAATCTGTTTTTAAAATAGAAGCTAATGAAGGTGGAAACTCTGCATTTGTACAACAATACTTAAAGAAAGGAGAGGTCAAATAATTAAAACAAATTGGCTTTTGATGAGAACAACTGGAGTGTTTCAAGCATAAGGTAAAATTCTTTCAATATTAAGCCTTTTAAATTGGATTTAAATTGATTTTACTTGGAGAGTTACAGTGAACATTTAATTGGGAGTACATTCTACTAAATTCAACTGAGGGGGGATTTTCCCCCCTAAAAGAAAGTATGTATAGGATTGTAATGATGTAACACTGAATATAGCAGGACTTTCTTCCAAGTAAACATTTGCAAGTCCTATTTAGGATTTCATTTACTCCCATCAAAGCAAAATGAATTTTAAAATGCATCACTTTCATGGTAGAGTTCCTATGGCATTCACATGTTGAAATCATAAGTACATTCCAGTTGGTAGTCTCTCTCTCTCTCTGGCTTTTCTTTGCAAACGAAGATTCAGGAAGGACTCATCCTGTGCTTTCTGCAAGCACACTGATGACTAAAAAGGTCAATCCGAGATAAACAAGTCTGGTTGCAGAAAGCACAGCAGAAGGTCTCCTTGGGTGATGTTTCTGGGTTGTGATTTTTTCTGCGTTGTCGTTTCTCTTCAAGACTTGTTCAGCATGAGTTCTCAAATAAGGCTGCAGCATTGTGGATAGTCCGTCTCCATGCCTCCCGATGTGAGGCCAAGGCGGACCATTGTTGGTGATCCATTTGGCCGAGCCTGAGATGTTATTTCAGGGAGTCCTTGTATCACTTTCTTGGAGCGCCCCTCTTACGCTGACCCATGGCGAGTTCACCATAGAGTACTATTTTTGGGAGGCGATGGTCCTCCATCCTAGAAACGTGCCCTGCCCAGCGCAGCTGTGTTCTCAGTTTCATGGCCTCAATGCTGGTCATCTCTGCTTGCTCAAGGACAGCAACATTCGTCACATAGTCAGTCCAGTGTATATTTAGGATTGTACATATACAGCGCTGATGAAAGCATTCGAGGAATCGTAAGTGGTGGCGATAGGTGACCCATGTTTCAGACCCGTAAAGGAGAATAGACAGTTCAGTGGCTCTATGCACATTGATTTTTGTGCTTTGCCTCAGGTGTTTATTGCTCCAGACTCTTGTGAAGTCTTCCAAATGCACTATATGCCTTTGCTAATTTGTGATCGATCTCTGTCAATTTTGGCATCTGAGGAGATGATGCTTCCCAGGTAGGTGAACTGCTCAACATTCCAGTTGGTAGTAAAGTAAAGATAAACACTAAGGGCTCATCTATAAGAGGCAAAAGGAAGCAGATAACTCTGCAGTAAAGGCAACTCACAGCAGCTGCGATTTGTCTTATGATAATATTTTTTTGCTATTTTGGTTTGTGGCCCTTTCAGGAGCTAGGAACTGACTGCCATAGTAAAACTATGAAAGTGTTTTTCAAAGAAGTAGCTGTGTTAGTCCCTTGAATCATTAAAATGCAAAAGAAGGAAGAGAGGGAGAGAGGGGAGGAAAGGAATGTTTAAGACTAACTGGTTTGGTTTTTTTTATTTTAGTGTGAGCTTTTGTGAATATAAGCCCACTTCTTTGGATGCAATACTGAGTGATGTTACGGCCTCAAGTATAAAGCATATTTATACAATTTTGGAAGAGGGACAGAATGTAATAAGATCTAGAAAATGCAAATCATGTCCCTTGCCCTAAATTTTCAAAGGGCTGGGCGAGGTGATATGGGTCTTTCATATCTTTACAGTGGTTAGTGTGGATGTGCGTAAGTGATAAATCTGCTTACCAAAAACAAAACTCTATCTGAGAAGATTCCTTTTGTTGCATGGACAGTAGCAAGGACTCGTGTATTAATATGTGTAGTGTGCCATGAAGCCATTGTCTTTCTTCATATCTCTGATAATGGAGGTAGTAGAATCCAGGGAAACTTGACTTTTGGTAAGCACATTTATTGCTATCACGCATCAACACTAAGGACTTTATCAGTCTAGCCCCTTTAAACGTTCTTTTGCCAGCATTAAGAAAACATTTTTATGCTGGCAAAAGAACGCACCCCCCTCACACTTACCTTCCTCTCTCAGCAAATGCAGCCCTGGGAATAAAGAGGAAGTGAATGGAGTCCCATTCACTTCCTCACTTGAAATCCCATGAGACTTGTCACCTGAGAAATTCAAAAACAAAATGAACACATTAAAAGTTTTTTTAAAAGTATCTAAACACACTTTAGAAGTCCCAAGTAACCTAGGGAGGGTCATAAAAAGAGTGAAACTTACGTGGATGTCCCAATCTCACCCAGAAGTGTTCGTGCTGGACCAGCCATTCTCACTGCAGTGATGAGATTTAAATGACCCGAGGTTTCGCATGCCAGCACTAAAGGGATCTATTGACGGGTTCAGCCGTCAATAAAAAGGTATGAGATTTTGACAGGACATAAATGTGAAAGGGCAATGTCACCTGATCTGCATGCCCTTTCACTTTTATGTGGTTTCATTATGATGCTGTCTTTAGTGAGTCTGATAGAGTCCTAAGACTGCTGCCACACTGCAGAAATAATAGTCTGACACCGCTTTAACTATCACGGCTCCATCCTGTGGAATCCTGAGATTTGTAGTTTGTTGTGGCACCAGAGTTCTCTGACAGAGAACGCTAAATATCTCAGAAGACTACACATTCCAGAATCCGTAGCATAGAGCCATGGCCATTAAAGCAGTGTCAAACTGCATTATTTCTGCAGTGTGGCAGCAGCCCAAATGATCACTGTAAAGATCTGAAAGGCCTGTATCATATCACCCAGCCCTTTGAAAATTTAAGGCAAGGGACATGAGTTGCATCTTTCTGGATCCTTTTACATTTTATCCCACTCACATAACTGTATAAATATAATTTATACCTGAGGCCTTACTATCACTCTGTACTGCATTTGGTGAAATGAGTTTATATGCATGAAAGCTCATGCTAAAATAAAAACCAGCTTCTCTTAAAGGTGCTGCCACATTCCTTCCCCCACTCCCTTCTTCCTTTCTATTAAAGTAGCTGTCTGAAAGTGTCAAAGAAAAAGCATAAATTGCAACAGTCTATAAAGGTGCATTCCCCTTGTGAGTCCTATAGGAGGAGGAGGAGGAGGAGGATAATTAAATTAGAGGCGATACAGTACTTGGTAAACATTTGCAAAATGATTTTTGTATTTCCTTTTCATTTTATCTCCTAATTTTCCAGGGGGTCATGGTAGGAATGGGTCAAAAAGACAGCTATGTTGGAGATGAAGCACAGAGTAAAAGAGGAATTCTGACTCTGAAATATCCCATTGAGCATGGGATTATCACTAACTGGGATGACATGGAAAAGGTGAGTGCCTTATGTTCCTTCTTATTATTAATGATTAGAGATAATGTTGCTTTTGAAACTGACCAGTAGTTGCCAACGCGGTACAAAATTCTGAGCACTAGGGGCAGGTGTCACCCCATCCCCAGAGTTGACTGCATCAGATTCATTTCCCTGTGGTACAATCCCATGCCCAATGATCTGTGAACAATCTGAGCACATGGATGGACTTGGTTACATGGGCTTGTGATGCTACTGCCACTTCCTATATGTATCACAAGGTCAAGGTGGTTGAGGGCAAACTCAAACCTGCCAGCTCACAAGTGTTCAGCCTGGCCATCTCCACCTCTGTTCCTTCCACCTCCCCTTCTTATTTCCCCTCAGTTCCTTTTTATCTCAACCAGGGCTAAACTTAGTTAACCAAATGTGTAGATGGTGTGTCTTCCTGGTAAGCGTGCCTTTACTGTATATATGTTGAATGAATCCCCAAGAGTCTGGAGTTGAACAAACAATAAAGGATTGGTTTATTAAAGGGATAAAGATGTAACATTAACTTTGGCAATCTTGTGCTTATAACGTTTTACTATAGGGTCAAACTTTTACTTTACAGCAATCAATCTTAACAGTAACCAAACTTAAATATCTTAGCACAGATTGTTCTATGGCTGTTCTAATATCTTTTCCTATAATCCATTGACTCTTTGTCCTTTCAGCCTCCATGTTCAGACTTAGCACCTCTGCACACTATATTATTGAATTCAAACCTCACTCAAACAGCCAGGGCTAGCTTAAGGAATTTTGAAGCCCCCTGCAATGCTTTATTTTGGGGGGCCCATATGTTTATCTCAGGTCAATGTAACCTAACCTATTCACAGTACAGGATATTCAAATTATTACATAATTTGTCACCAATAATTTAGTTTAAAAAACTGTATTATAGGCACTAATGTAATATTGGTGTAGATTTCCTAAGCCAAACAGAATACAAACCTATTACAAAACACTCTAATGCAACACTCTCCTAATATTAAAGTAGATCATTTCTATTAAACAAATATCAAAAGACTAGCCCATTCACACTAAATCAAAATTACATAACACTAGTTTCACCATGCAGAATTTGAAGTCAGGAAAAGAAAGAGCTGAGTCCAATTTAGTATATTTAATGCATTTTGTCCTTTCTTACTTTTACGATCATATGTTCTAAATTTTGAAATACAAAGTATAGCCCGAATTATTCTTTTAAAACTAATTTAACCAGTTTACATAACATTTGTACCAAATAATTTAAAATTACAACATTTATAAAATGGACTTTTCTTTTCTGGCTTCTTTGAATTAAAAAAAATTACTCACTTAAATCTTAACTTTTCTTGCTTTTTGTGTGGCAAACACCTTCACTAACTTCTCAATATTTAAGGAGCATGCTATCTGCCTTTCCACAGCTAGTACAGAAAGGCCTCTTTGGCCTTTTTAAATGGGAAAAAAAACCCCGAGGAGATTAGGAGAAAATGGGGCTGTCGCGCTTACAGAGACCCATTTCAGACAGCCCCGTCCTCCTCTGTCCTCCTCCCGACCTTTCCCCGTGCTGCAGGCACCGCTTTTTATTGACAGAGGTTTTCTGTCAATACAAAGCGGTGCCCACAGCATGGGGGAAGATCAGGAGGAGGACGGAGAAGGACGGCTTCGTCTGAAATGGGGCTCTGTAAGTGCAACAGCCCCATTCTTCTCCCGACCTCGGGGTTTTTTTTACCCCATTTGAAAAAGTCCTTAGTCCAGGTCCTCCCTGGCTGTTGACTGGCCAGTTTGAATGTCACTCTCCCTTTCCCAGCTCTCACTGAAATATACTTGGATAGGAATTCTTCCTTTGTCTTTTAGTCTCAGGTACCTGCTAGCTGCTTTGGTGAGTTAATTAGGTTTTAATTAGTGAATTTGATACTTCATTTTATTTGAAAAGCAACCTACTATTTTTGAATATTTCTCTGCTTGGTTCTTGAACAAATATACGCAGTTGGAAACTGGAGATGATTTAATTCTCTTGCCTAGCTTGAAAGTTGACCTTATTCACCCCACCTAGACCATTTGGCAAACCCACTGACCAGGCACTAAATATTTTTAAAGGAAACTTAGGTCGGGGAGTTCCCTTCTTCTTTATAAGTGAAAAGGCCTAGGTACTCACATTTCTAGGCTAAGAGTTTTAAAATAACAAATAGTAAACCCTTGGAATGCATGGAGCACACAGCTCCATTAGTGCCTCCTCCATCCTCTCAGGGGCCACCACCAGGGGGGCCTCCCTTCTCACTGGCATTGGGCTTCTCTCTCCGCTCCCTTAGGTAGCCCCCTAGCCTCCTCTGCCTGAGCTTCTCTGCCTGCCAGGCACTCTTGTCCCTCGCCGCCCCTCTTGGCAGGACTGGTTTAAGGAGCCTGCAGCACCTGCAGCCGCAGGGGGCCCCATCATTGTTGGGGCCCCCTGTAATAATCCTCCTCCTACAAAAACCTTATTAGTAATAATCTGAATATCCTGTACTGTGAATAGGGTAGGTTACATTGACCTGAGATAAACATATGCCCCCCCACAAATAAAGCGTTGCAGGGCCCCCACAAATCCCTTAAACTGGTCCTGCCTCTTGGAGTTTTCCCACTTCTTCTCTCAGGCGGTCCCATCGCTCTGGGAGAAACAGGTCCCCCAGACAGTGTGCATCTGCTCCGTCTCCACTCCTTTGGGAAACTCGACCTCACCTGGTGCTTTTCCTTTCCTTTTCCTTTTCAAAGCACAACTTTTGCTCTCCCTGGACAAGAAGGTGTCAGAGGGTGGGGGCGGGGGGAAGGTGCCTCCCTGCCCTGTTGCTGCTCCTCACATGGTGGCTGCCCCCTTCTGCAGCTGGTCGCTACCCAATGCAGCAAAGGTCAGAAGCCTTCCTACTAATAATATTTTTGCAGAAGGAGGGTTATGATGGGGGCTCCCACAAAGATGGGGTCACCTGTGATTACAGGTGTTGCAGGGCCCTTAAACCGGCCCTGCATACAGCACACACACTCTGAGCCTTCTGCTCCATTCAACAGACATCAACTGAACTCACTCACTTACTCATTGTCAAACCTTGCTTCAAATACACAGAAACCCCTCCCATTACATTCTCCTGTTCTGGGATTGGTTCCTTTCAAGCTTTCATCCCATTCTCTCACCTTCCTGTCCATCACAGGGACTTTCTTATCTAAATAGCACCTTCCTTCCTTGTGTGGCAAATAAACACACCACTCTCCTTAGCGTTCAGGCACAGCACTGTAGCATAGGATCTCCTTCCTCATAGAACTAAAAGCTAAAAAGCTAAAAACTAAAAAAGCTGCAGAGCTCAAAACGCTCTCTCCTATCTCTTCAAGCTCCTCCCCCCCCAACCCTCTCTTATATACTACTTTTCTTCTTCCATATGAGATAACAAGGTCTGGGAACAAGGAAGGTAAGTAACAGCCACAAGCCAAGAGGAGATAATAGCCACAAGCCAAGACTTCCCCTGTTGCTTAAATCCAGAACTATTTCACAAAGCTGGATTCTCATTATTAAAACTGATTTATTTAATTTATACCCTGCTTTTCTCCGGCTATGGCACCCAAAGCTGCTTGCGAAAAAGATCACCAAAAGGCTCATCTGTAGTATACACTCCAAAATTTCACAGATGCGATCTGGAACATGTGTGGCCAAGGAACATCAGGGTGTGGCCAAGATGGCAAAAGTTATAAATGAGGAAGAACACACAAGCTAGGAGAGGCTGCCACAGTTTTCTGTTGCCTGACTCTACAGAAAAGGGCAAGATTTCCCCCTTGCTATCTTCTCCCCCTTCTTAACTGAGTGCAAGCTACTCTGTCATGTTGAACTCAGTTTGCATCAGTTAAAGTAAGCTGAGGAGAAAGGGGGAATGGGAGCAAGAGAGAAAAACTGGGTCCTTCTCCACATGGGCAATTTACCCTATCTTGCCTTGGAGCCCTGCAGTCCAAAAATGCAGGCCTCTTGCCCTATTTCACCCCTGGGCAGTCCTGACAATGCCCAGGGCAAAGTCAAGGTAAAGCCCTTTGCAACAGTGTAAAAAAGGCCCCGGGAAACCTCATGTTACACAGGAAAACCCTGATCAGACTGGTGCCAGAATGCAGGGTCCGAACCTGCCCACCAGCTCATATATCCAGCTGCCGCCACCACCACCATGGGAGTCCCTCTGGAGCCAAGAAGGCGGCCCCCCTCATATGATCAAGGCCCCCTGCATGAGACCAGCCTTGATCACATGCTGAGGGCCTCCTTCCTGGCTTCAGAAGTGACACACAACAGCAGGGGAGGCGGCTGCCAGTATGGGCCATCCTGTTTCGTGTAGGTAATGGGGGCGGGGGTGGGTGGGATTGATCCAGGGCCAGAATGTACCGACAGGAATCTGGCATATTCTGGTGGATCTAGACAAGCCCTGGGACATTTAAAAGGGGCTGAAAAGGTGAGATGACCGAGAATTCACTGTCCCTGTCTCTGCTAAACTGGGACATGTGGAGGATATACAGTAGGACCCCTGTATCTGCAGGGGATTGGTTCTGGGCCCCATTGCAGATAGTGAATTCCACAGGTAATAGCAAACAGCCTTGCCAGCTTTTCTGTCTACCCCCCCCCCACCAGCCATGCCACACAACCAGATACCCCCCCCCCGCAGAGAAGAGAGAAAGGAGGTAAGCTCCCTCTTTCCTCCTTTCTCTGACCACCCACCCTTGCCAGCCATGCCACGCAACCGGACCCCTGTCTCATACTGATTGCTTCATCTAGCCCAGTCTGGTGAATTCCTAACAGCAGTGGCGCTTTTTGGCTTCAGCTGGATTATTTCCTAGCCTTGTCTGGAGATCTTTGGTATTGTGAAGTTGAAGGCTTTCATGGCCGGCATCCATAGATTTTCCTTGGTTTTTTTCCGGGCTGTGAGGCCATGTTCTGGAATAGTTTCTTTCTGACATTTCTGACGTTTCACCTTCATTCAGAGAATGAAGATGCCAGCCACAGATGCAGGCGAAACGTCAGAAAGAAACTATTCCAGAACATGGCCTCACAGCCCGGAAAAAAACCCAAGGAAGATCCTTGGTATTCCCTGATGGTCCAAATATTAGGCCAGTCTGAATCTGTTTAGTTTCCAAAATCTGATAAGATCAGATGTGTTCAGGGTGTTTAAAGCAGCTGGGTTTTTCTTTTATCATATATCTGAAAGATTCTGAGATTTCCTATGCTTTACAGTGTCTGTAGAGGAGCGATAGGGAACTATGCACTTCCTCCTCTAGATGGAAGCATAGCTTTTGTACATTCTATTTGTTGTGCTTCATCTGACTGCCTTATAGAACACAGGCCTCATTTCCCCCACTGAATCTCAATCATTCACCTCATTATTCCCTAAATCTCTGCTCTCTCTGCTGTAACGTAGGGCATGCTGCTAGAAGGCAGCATCTGTTATAGATTCCTCACTGCTCTCTCTTGATGCCATGTCCCTCAGGTCGCCAGCTGTGTCCATCCAGACCTCATGCCAGGCCCCTTCAAAGCTGCACATCCTGTCCTGTTGTTCTTCCCTTTGGCTCCCCTCCTCCAACACTTTTTGCAGAAAGGAAGCTTTTTTTACACCTTTTGGACCTCAGCTCTCTGGGAAAATGTGTTGTAGCCCTGTTTTCCTTAAGGCAGGGCTTGGACAAGGCATTTTCAGAACTACATTTTCCAGAATTTCCCAACCCAGCATGGCTATACTGGCAGGGGAGATTCTCAGAAATCCACGTTTCTGGATTAGGGATATATAGCAGTTGTGATAAACAGTTTAATTTATCCATAGATGCAATTTTGGGATAAAGTGGAGGCTCATGCCATTGATACTCCTCTCCAGACAAAATCGCCAGCTCTGACCTTTCTTCCTTCTGTCTCAGCTATGACCCTGAAGTTGTCATACCAGCCCTGTCTCCCACTGGAGGAAGCTTTTTTCTACTTGGAATCATAGTGGGAGGGCAGTAGTACCTTTTGTACTTGTGTTGTCTCCTCTCTCTCTCTCTGGCTTTTCTTCACAAACGAAGATTCAGGAAGGACTCATCCCGCACTTTCTGCAAGTGCGCTGATGACTAAAAAGGCCAGTCTGAGATAAACAAGTCCGGTTGCAGGAAAGCACAGCACAGGGTCTCCTTGGGTGACTTGTGTTGTAATGTTAGCTCAATGGTGCTACTTCCTGTTTTTTTTGCCTTCCTGCACTGATTCTTGACCACGTCTTCCCTCTTGTGATTGATAGAAGCCGGGTAATATTTGGTGCGGGCACAGCGTGTGTTTTTAATTTTTTTCAAAAAATATAAACAATTAGGCAATTGTGTTAGCAAACCCCAAAGCCACAACTTTACAATTGTAGTAACCACTCCAAAGCCATAACTTGGCATTAGCGCTTCCACAAACTAGCAAGTTTTCTACATAGACACAATGATTGAAAAAATAAATAAATACAAGCACCCAATAGGCTGCAGTTGGATTATGCTTCACATTTCCTGCTCTCCCACTCCTCCATTGTTGGGTTTCTAAAACCCTTCTCCAAATATTCTCTCCCATAATTTCCAGCCTTTTCCATCTGCTCTCCCACTTCTGTAAATTAAACAGATTCAGACTAATATTTAGACCACCAGGGAATACCAGTGATCTCCAGACAAGGCTAGAAAATAATCCAGATTAACATTCCAGGCAGCCCCTCCTTAAGTGCATACTTGACTGAACAATGTTTGTCCTTGGGATACCTTGTGGAATTTCCCAGTTTTAATGGCCATAACTACTGTGGAAGGCCACATTTGACCTTATTATTAAATATTGCCAATTTATTACAGCTATGGGCAGGGGGTGTGAGGGTAGGTAACACATGCAGGATATGATTTCCATATGGAAAGCAATGTTTCATTTTTATTCTGTCCATCAAGCAGAAAAATAATCAAGGCGGTCATTATTTTTTTTGGTGTGGGGGGGCAACAAGACAATGAAACTATGCAAGCAGAATAATAAATTATGTGAGTCAGTGGAGTACAATTTGGGGCTTAAAGAAAGTGAAAGTGGATTGGGACCAGGGGTGGGGGTGGGGAGGGGGAGGGTAAAAGAAAGGAAAGATTGCAGAGATACTCCTCAGAATCATCCTCAACCATGACTCCAGATGGTCTCCTCCTCATTCTGTCCCTGGAAGTAGACTGAAGCTGAATCTAAGCCAGGGACAAATCATACCTACAGAACAGTAGTGGCACTAGAGGGGTGCAAAGAGGCAGAACTACACCAGGTGACACTGTTGGATAGAGGGGTGACACCGGCCTTAGTTATGCCTCAGCCACACGACACCACCTGACCACCACAATTTCATACCCTCCAACTACCCTGATTTGGCAGGTACGCTCCTGATTAATCCTCTGTCACCCCATTTTTTCATCTGCTTTTAAAATGTCCCAGTTTCTCTCTCCTCCTACCGTATCTCCCCTTTGTCCTCAGCTTGCTCTTAATTGATGCAAACTGATTTCAAAGTGCAAAAGTTGTTTGCACTCAACTCAGCAGTGGGGAGAAGAGGAACAGAATCTTGCCCTTCCCAGTAGGCGCAGGCAAAAGCAAGCTGCTGCATCCTCTTCTAGCTTGTGTGTTCTTCCTAATTAATAACTTAATAACATCTTGACCATACTCCGCTGTTGCTTGGTCACATATGTACTAGATTTCACCTATGAAATATTTGATTCCAAACAAGACTTTCACAGCAGCAATACTAGCAGAACAGTAGTGGGAAAGGAGGTCATTATTGGATTATTTCAAATTGGAAAAAAAGGTGCTTTTTCAGCAGTCTTCTGCTGGGAGAACAGTGGGAGAAGATTTATGTCATAAGGCTTGACTGTAAACTTTGCAGTGTAACACCCTTGTGTGAAAAACTCCTCTGTCTGAAGAACTGCACTTGTAGCTTCTGTACAAAAGGCTTGGTAATGTTTTCTCCCACAGGAAAAAGGAGAAACTAAGCTCTGATGTCCAAAAGGCCCTCTCCTTCTACCAGACCCCATCTAGAGAGATTTCCTTAACAAAAAGAGGGGGAATTTTTTTCAACTATTTTCCCCTCAAAAAGCCTATTTTGGTAAATTTGATCACTTAAGGCTTATCCTGGAAGTAACTTCTTTTTTACTTACTTTTTTTTAAAAAAAGGCCTCCCCCAGGTCTAAAATTGCCCAGGAGGCCCAAAAATGTGCAAACACACACACACAGTCCCTAGAGTGTTGGCATTTGGGACCAAAACAATTTGAAAATATTTTGTCCTTTTTTGAATTATGTCTTGGAATTGTTATCCCTGCAGGACTCTGGGGACCACAAAAACAGCCCTTGGGGGTTGGATATAGCTCACAGGCTACACTTTACCTAACCTCCACTTAAGCAGTTATTCCTTTATTTTGTTACCACCACAGCATTGACAGAGGGAGATCCAAGCAATCATCCCGACTAACCTCGAATCTCAGTACTGTTTTGTCACTGGGAGGAGGCTATGCAAACCTCTCACCAACTTAATTAGGAATGAGCATGCCAAGTAAGCTCACTGACCATGGACAAGGGCTAAAAATAGAAAATTAGAATCATAGAATCATAGAGTGGAGGGGGATTCAAGGGCCATCTAGTCCAACCCCCTGCTCAATGCAGGCTCTCCAGCTAAAGCATCTTCAGCAAGTAATCATCCAGCCCCTTTCTGAAGGCATCCAGAGAAGCAGACCCTA
Organism: Gambelia wislizenii; assembly: GCA_030847615.1. Lineage (NCBI taxonomy): Eukaryota > Metazoa > Chordata > Lepidosauria > Squamata > Crotaphytidae > Gambelia > Gambelia wislizenii. Next base: position 390,572,005 of record JAUMIR010000001.1, on the reverse strand, counting down.
CCACCTCTCTAGGCATTTGGTTCTATTTCTGAAACACTCTTACTGTGAAGTAGATCCTTCTAATGTTCAATAAGAATCTACCCTCCTGTAACTTCAAACCATTAGGGTGGAATTCAAAGATATAGCCATCTTAATCTGGAATATCAGTATGCAAAGGGAATTTATAGCATCTTTGAGACTAACTGAGAGAAAGAAGTTGGTAGCATAACCTTTGGTAAACTTGGGACTTTATCAGACCGTGCAAGTACGGCATCATAAGGACGCCTAATGATTGTGAAAAGGCGCACATATCAGACGATGTTGCCTTTTCATGATCATGTCCAGTCCACAACCCATCCTATTTTATTGACGGACCAAGCCATCAATTGATCCTCTGTGGTGCATTTGAATCCACACACCATTGTACTCACGTGAATGCAGCATCAATGGCTGGTCCGGCCAGAACACTTCCAGGTGAGATTGCGACATTCAGGTAGGTGATGCACTTTTTATAACCCTCCGCAGTTTACTTGGGACTGTTATAGTGTGTTTATGTGCTTTCATGTGAACTTTTACTTTGTTATTTTTGTTTTTATTTTTGAATTCGAGTACGCTGATGACACCCAGATCTATTTCTCCTTGTCTCGATCGTTGGCCTTGAATTCCGATGGCGTCTCTCCTCTTAATGACTGTCTTAAAGCAGTAATGGGCTGGATGAGGGAAAACAGATTGAGATTAAATCCGGACAAAACAGAGGTGCTCACGGTAGCGGCCCCAAAACCAGGAGTTGGGTTGTAACTTCCAGTCCTGGACAGGGTCATGCTCTCCATTAAGGACTGTGTTCGCAGTCTGGGGGTGCTCCTTGATTCATCGCTTCAGATGACTAGTCAGGTGAATACGACGGTCAGGAGCGCCTGTTATCAGTTTCGGTTGATACGCCAGCTGTGCCCTTTCCTGGAAGTAAGGTGCACGCGCTGGTAACCTCTTGTCTAGATTTCTGCAATGCACTCTACATGGGGCTACCCTCGTGCTTGATCCGGAAACTTCAGTTGGTACAAAATATGATAACCAGAGTGGTCTCGGGAACATCTCGGAGGGACCATATAACTCCGGTACTAAAATCTCTCCACTGGCTGCCTGTCAGTTTCCGAGCGCAGTATAAGGTGTTGGTTATTACCTTTAAAGCTCTAAATGGTTTGGGTCCAACTTATCTTCGGAACCGCCTCCTCCCATACAATCATCCCCGCACACTCTGGTCCTCTGGGATGAATTTGCTTCAGCCACAAAAATCTAGGCTGTCTGCAACCTCCCAGAGGGCCTTTTCGGTAATCGCCCCCAAATTGTGGAATGACCTGCCGAATGAGATCCGTCAGATGACAAGCCTGAGTAGCTTTAAAAAAGCACTAAAGACAGATCTCTTTCGGCAGACCTTTCCTAATTAGATCCCAGTCTCAGGAGCTCCTGGCCTCTTTTAGTTTGCTGGCTATCTATTATTTTTAATGTGATTTTGGATTAGTTGTTTTTAATTTATACTGGTTTAATATCTTTTTATGGGGGAAGGTGGGGGTGGGTGGTGCTTAGGGATTTTAATCTGTATTTGTATTTTAATTTTTGTAAGATGCCCCGATTGTTTGTAACAGAGGGGCGGGGTTATTATTATTAAGAATTTCCTATGCTATGTATTCTTGTGAGAATCCATGGTATTTCAATAGAGGAAGTGAACGGAGCTACATTCACTCACCAGTCATCTCCGGGGGAAGCCTTTTCATGCGGATAGAAGGTAAGTGTGGTATGGGGAGTTCTTTTGCCGGCATAAAAATGGCAGAAGTTATGCTGGCAAAAGAACAGATTTAAGGGAGTGATCTGATAAAGTCCTTGGTCTACTTCCTCAGATGCATGGAGGCCATGCATCTGAGGAAATAGACTGTGTCTACAAAAGCTCATGCTACCACTTCATTTTCTCAGTTAGTCTCAAAGGTGCTACAAGATCCCTTTTCAAACCATTAGACCTAGTTCTACCCTCTGAGTCAACAGATAACAACCCTCCTTTCTGTGGCAGCCTTTGTGGTATTTAAAGAATGTGAACTTGTCACCCCTCAGTCTTCTCTTCAATAAGCTGAACATGCACAGCTCCTTAAACCTCTTCATAAGTTTTGTTCTCCATTCCTCTTATCATCCTCGTTGCCCTTCTCTGAACCCAGTCCAACTTGTCTATATCTTTCTTAAAATAAAGCACCCAGAACTGGATGCAGTACTCCAGATGAGGCCTGACCAGCACAAAGTATAGTGGGACTATTACTTCCCTTGGCTTGGAAGCTATAGTTCTGTTAAAACAGGCTAAGATAGCATTTGCCTTCTTTGCTGCAGCATCACACTGCTGGCTCATGTTCAACTTATGACCAACAATAATGCCAAGGTCCTTTTCACATATAGTACTGTTAAGCCAAGTATGCCCTATCCTAGAGAGGACGAAAGAAGAGAATGGAGCACTGGAACCCTGTAGGGTAGTACTCCACACTCTATATTGTGTTGCAAGTTCTACATGTAATTAAGGTAGCCAAGTGTCCAAGGCCATTCCATTATTTGAATAGCCATTCGTTTAAAAAATGAGACAGCCAGGGCCTTGAAACTGCCCATCAGCATTTAGTAGTTCTCCACTGTCATGAGATATTATATTTAAATCATAATAGTTTCTAACTATTCAAAAATATGTTCTCTCTAGGCATTTTCTAGATCTCCCTGCACAGCCCTATGGTATGTTTGGGCTGGAAGTTGGGCTGGAACTTTATGGCATGCTTGATTCTATGGTATGCTTCCATAGGAAGTTGACCATGGAGTCATGTGGGAGGACCTAGAAAATGCCTAGAGGGTGTTCTCTCTAGGAATCTCTAGGTTCCTCAGCACAACTCTATGGTATGCTTGGGCCGGAAGTGGCTCATTTCAATATGGTTCACTATTATCTGCAGTTTTGTGTTTCTACGGTAAGTCCAGGAATGTATCCCCTGTAGATATGGGGGTCAAACTGTATAAGTTAGAACACATAGATAAGAACACGTACATGTTGAATCAGACCAAAGGCCTATCTAGTCCAACAATCTATTCACACAGCAGCCAATCAGAATCAGTTACCTATGGGAAGTCCTCCAGCAGGACATGAGCACAAGTGACTACTTCATCTCACATTCCCAAGTAACCCCTATAAGGAGGCATATTGCCTTAGTACAGGGTGTGATGCAAGAGCCATCCTGACTACTAGGCATGAATGGCATTAGTATCTTTTTAAACCTGTTCAAATTGGCAGCTATCATATCATGTGGCAGTGAATTTGACAGTTTAACTATAAACTATATGAACATTTTATGCAAATCTCTGTCCTCCTTTTTTAAATAACTTGTAATATAAAGTAGTAGTCCATTGGTGAGTTATGTACTGCAGAAATCAAATCCATAGAATCAAGGCAGAAGCAAACAGGTAGCACCAGAAGAACAGGAAGAAGCAGTCAGGGTGCAACCAATTGTAGAAACCTGACTATTTAGAAACCCTGGAGGTGATAATTGCATACACACAGACTCACTAGACACTCACATAGACACAGGTGCACAGGGACAAATGCAGCCACGTCAACTACAATGTTTCTGTTTCCGTATATATGCCTCTTTCTTTACTGCCATATGGTGTACGGCCATTTTTAGTGAGCTGTGAGAAATGGAATGCATGGACAATGAAATGAAGCATCCGCCAGCTCGCATGCTTCAGTTCACAATATTCAAATGTGGGCTGCTCCATTTCCCAGTGAACATCCATTTAGGGCAGCATGTAAGTGTTAATGCATTCACAGCTACTGCACATGGAATGTAAGGAAGGGGGAAGGACAAGAGTGGGGCATTATCTTCTGATGACTTCATAAATGTCTAATGGGGCTGTTTGTTTCTCTTCATTAACATATGGGATGGAAATCACTCAAACTCCTTGTGTTTCTATTTTAATTTTATTTTTTGTTACGTATGCACATCATTCTTTCAACTGTTGCAAGCCTTGTTAGATCTTCAGTCTATTGGATTACAGGTGGAGAAAAATTATCTTTCCAGTAACAAAGTATCAATCTTTTAGCAGTCAAAGAAGTGAGAAAACCCCACTTCCGTTGGCCATTTTTTAATTTCCAAGAAGCAGGTAAATAATTCAAAAGAACATGCACATTCCTGAATATCAAGCAGCTTTCCAAAACAAAATTTACTCATGTGATTACTTGTCCCAAAATGTAGCTACTATGAAACAACTCCAAAGCATGTGCTTTTGGAAGCATTAGCAGTATTACATCTCCAAAAATTTTCTGATTTAGAAAGCCCGTTCTTGAATAGGCATTGTGGTGACCAATATACCCAAAAGCGCAATTTCTGCTATACAGAACATAGTCGGAGATCTACAGCCATACTAGTTATAAATGTTAAAATTGATAGCCATTCATTAGTCAGAATTGGATATCACAATTCTCTATTCCGCTGATGGCAAACCTATGACACATGTGTCAGCACTGACACGCGAAGCCATTTGTGTTGACATGCAGCTGTAGGCCTCCTCCCCCCCTGCCGCCGCCTGCAACCTCACCACCCTCCCTAAAGTGGAGATCCGGGCTTCAAAGCCTCACTTTAGGGAGCGGGGAGGAAAGTGGCGGGTGGGGCTATGAAGCCCCGATCGCCACTTTAGGGAGGTGGGGGGTGGAGCCTCCCCCCCACCTGGCCACCACCACCCCTGAGGCCTGCCATGCTTTCCTGGAGCCACCTCAGAAAGGCCGGGTAAGGTGGCCAGCGGGTGGGACTCTGCTGGGGAAGCCGGCGGGTGAGCAGAAGGGTGGCTGCCCAGTCTCTCCCCGGCCTTCCCAAGGTGGCTCCGAAGCCTCGGAGCTGCCTCAGAAAGGCCGGCGAAAATGGCAGGTGAGTGGGAGGGTGGCCACCCAGCCTTCCCAAGCTTAATTAATTGAAGCCACAGAGCCGCATTGGGGAGGCCGGGGAAGGTGGCGGATGGGAGGGACTCTCCCCGGCCTCTCCCCAGCCTTCCTGAGGTGGCTCCAAGGCTTCGAAACCTCAGAGCTGCCTCGGAAAGGCTGGGGAAGGCAGCAGGCAGGTGGGCCTCTTGTTTGAGCCCAGTGCATCGTGTGCAGCTTCTCCAATGGAGTCCTCCTAAATAGCTCTGCACAGGGGAGCTGCCAAAAGAGGGAGGGGGGAGAATGCACGTGTCCATGTGTGTGTGTGTGTGTGTGTGTGTGTGTGTGCATGCGTGGCGTTGTGGGGAGGGGGAGTAAGTGCTGTGAAGGGAAGAAACCAAGGGTCTGGGAGCTGAGGAGCTGCCCGCGTAATCACTCCTAGGCTAGCCAGCAACACATGCTCTGCTCCATGGCTAACTCAGGCGGCCTCCTCATTTCCAACTCCGCCTTGCTCCCACACTCGCTACCGTGCCCCCCCCCAGCCTTCCTCTACCTCCAGCAGGTAAGTCCACCTCTTTTATATCTTTCCCTGCTTCACTCATGGGTGAGGTATCCCCACCGAAAAATAAACCCATGGGTCAGAGGGAGGCCAGGGAAAGTGGGGAGAAAGCCACTTTTGGGAGGCTGGGGGAGGTGGGGGGGGGAAGTAGTGACAGGGCCTCCGAAGGCCCCGTCGCCACTTTCTGGAGGCCGGGGGGGCTGTTCTTATTTGTGGATTTTTCACATTCGCGGGGGTCTTCGGAACCTAACCCCCATGAATGTGAAGGGACGACTGTACATTTTGATTACTCAGTTGTCACATGAGTTGTGACAACTCATTAATTATTAATAAACAATTAATAATATTGTTGATTAAACAATAAATACCGCGAAATAATGTTTTTTCCTCAAAGTGACACACCACCTGAGTTATGCTCAGTTTTTTGGCAACGTTTGACACACCAAGCTCAAAAGGTTGCCCATCACTGCTCTATTACATTCTTGCTGTAAATCTTGCATGTCATATTTATTTATAGATAACAGAAATGTATGTCTATAAGTTGGTTTGGATACTTGATTGGCCTCAACTAATGTCTTTAATATAAAGGGAACCTCAGATGCACTTAAAACTGCAAGGTCAAATCTGGATTGTAATGAATGTTTCAGTTGTAGATGATTCCATTTAACAGACAGAGGTAGTTTAAATTGCTCTTACAAAACTGAAAAAGGAAAAAAAACTCGTCCTCAACACCCAAGTATCTGATTTAAGGTAACAATCCCATTATCGGTCCACACATTCCATAAAAATGGTTCCTTACCAATTTTCAAATCTGGATTCCCCCATAAGTCAGTTTGGCATGAGCGTATGGGTCAAACTGCAATTGACAAGACAATATTTGCCAGACGGTTCTAACTGCTGAAATTGTTGGCTAAACACTGCCCTTTTTTTTTTAATAAAATGAAACGAAGTGCTGTCCATTTGAATAAGGTGCCAGAAATGAAGACTCCACAGCTGACCATGAATGATTATTTCCTTTAAGTGGATATATCTGAAAATTAATACAAGATAACAAATATGCCTGACAGTATGTAAGAAGATCTGGAAAGCTGAACTCTCCCTCTTTGACAGGAATTTGTATCCTTTTCATTGAAATTCTAAGAGGAGAACCTCCCCTCCCAAAATCTCCAAAACAATGCATTCAATTTTTGAAAATACTTGTAAGGAAAAAGTAGAGGAATTTCACAAATAACATAAACAATTCTAGGTATAACTTTCATTTTAATTGTGTTTACATTACCCCACAGACTTTAAGCCCACCCATCTCTCTAAATCTTGTGCAATATTTTTTAATCAGTTTTCTTATATTAAGATTAATCATCTGGGAAAAATCCTTAGGTGTAATTATACCCAAATACATAATAGAATTTGGGTATTATCGAAACTGCCATGCTTTAGATACACTAGAGTCCAGCTTGTCTCCCATTGGCAGTATTTCTGACTTGGAATACCCAGATATTTTACTATTTTAAATACCCAGATATTTTACTAAAATTATTAATCGACTGTGTCAAAACAGGGATTGACTGCTGGGGCTTTTAAATGAACAACAAGCCAGCTGCCGGGACTCACCTGGCGGTCGCATTTACAGCCAGTGTCGCCCCTGCACCCGGACCAGCCGCGTGGCCGGCATGGGCGCTGCCATGCCGGCCCTCCTCTTCCCAGCCTGCTCTGGCAGGCAGGGAAGGGGATCCTGGGATAGCCAATTGGGAGGAGGCTGCTCCTACTTGATTGGCTGGCTCGCTTCTCCGGCGACCAATCAGGGCCCGCGCTCAGCGCGGCCGCTGATTGGCCGGGAGGCGGGGCCAGTCCCTTCCGTGGTCCGCCGGCCAGGTATTTATTCCCGGCCGGTTCACGGCTCAGGCAGTTGGCTCTTGTGAGCTAAAGACCCGCCCTCCCCCCTTTAGTTAGTTGCTTTTTTGTTAGCTAGTCTCGCTTTATTATACTATGTATCTTTTTTCTTTTGTCGCAACTTTCTGGTTGTGTGGTGGGCATGAGTTTTTTGTCCCGTCTGGGGGGGTGTTGGGAGTTACTGGATGGTTGGCCAGGTCCTGGGCCTGGACCTCCTCTGGGCAGCTCCCCCCCCCAGGGGGATATCATCAGGCACGTGGACCAGTCACGTGATCTCGTCACGTGAGTTATTCGCTTCCGGGCACGCGACCCGACACGTGACATGGTCTCACAGCCAGGCACGTGTACGGTCACGTGATCCCCATGTGTCCTGGGTTTAGGTCCGCTTTCGGGGTGGACTTGGGTTTGGCCGGGCAGGTTGAGGGCTCTCATCCTGCCACCAGAAAACTCATGCCCAGACCAACCTCTAACATCTATCACCAAACAGAAAGTTGTGGCCCTTCTGCCAATTTTCCTTTTACTTCCTTATAATAAACTTCTTTGTGCATGTTACATCCGTGTGTGTACCCGTGTGGGCAGGACTGGGGGCGGGGGGCTCCTCAACACTCAGGCGCAAAAGATAAGCTGTGAAAATAACATTTTAAAATTCTAAACCAACATGCACACATCCATTGATCCTGGAATTTTGTCTACTAGCACATGCTAAGTGTTCCAAGTGCAAATTACATATTAAAGGAGACAATGGACACCGCTGCCTTGTACCCTGTTTCAATGTAAAAAAGGATGAGGAAAAAAACATTGGTCATAACCCATGCTGGTTATGTTGGAACTTAACATAGTATTTTTTTCCATTTCAAAAATATTTTAGGAAACTCAAAATTAGCCAATACTGTGAAAATAAACAGCCAGGAAATTTTTATCAAATGCCTTATCAGTATCTAAAGAAATAACATATGGCTGTTCAGTTCTGAGTTTAAAGAAATCAAGCCTACAACCAATCAACTATTATCAGCTCCCTGCCTGTTTTTGATAAATCCCACCAGATCAGCATTTACCAAAGATGAAATGACTTTTTTTAATCTATTAGCTACAATAGCTGTCAATATTTTGATATCATTATTAAGTAACAACATATGGTGGTAGTTACCACAGCAAGTATGATCCTTGCCAGGTTTAGGTATCAGGCTAATATAGGCATTGTTTAATGATGAAGAGAGGAAGTCAGATTCTAAAATATGTTTGTAAAGATGCAAAAAAGTCTTGGTGCTAACAGAACGGGAAAAAATTGCTGTACCGTTCAATTGGAAACCCACTAGGATCAGGAGAACTCCCATTTCTAATACTTGCTATAACATTTATAGTTTCCTCTAACTGTAAAGGTTCCAAAAGAAATTGTTGCTGTGATATGCTAAGAAGGCGAAGATCAATTTAAAAAATGAAAGTCTCTATATTCTGGTGGTGAATTTCATTATTGAGGCTATAAAGATGTGTGTAAAACTTCAAAAATTGTATATTTAAACCTGTAGGCAATATATATGATTAATTGCTTTCATCTTTGATAGCTGAAATGACATTGCATTGCTGTTTATTATTATTAAGGTAATGTGTCAGAATCTTTTTGGGACATTCCCCATTTTCCCAATGTGTTTGCTGTTGACATGTCATAGCAAGTTCAGTTTGTTGTGAGAGAATATTATTCAATTCATTTCTTGATAAAGTTGTCACATGGAGAAACAGCAAATTGAGATACCAGAGCTTTCAGCTACATGTTCAATAATTCCATATTTTTAGTTTACACTTTTTATATAAGAAGAAAAAGCAATGATTCTACCCTTAATGTAGGCTTTACATACTTCCCATTCAATAGCGTATGAATTCACAGAGATCTGCCAACATGTGAGCCTTACACTGTTCATCATTGAGAAGCAAAATATTAAAATACCAGAGACTAAGAACTTTATCAGACATATCAAATACAGTGTCATGATGACACCACATAACAGAAAGGTCACGCAGATCAGACCATTTTGCTCTTCTGTGGTTACGTCCTGTCAACACACATTGGAAACTGTTTAATGCAGTGTAGATGTGTAAATAGCTATTGCTTAAGACAATTTGTAAGCCGCTGTGATAGCCTTGTGGCTGAAGAGCAGGGTATAAATAAATAAATAAATAAATAAATCCCACAGTTTTTAACTGACGGCTTAACACCGTTGATAGATCCCCCGTGCCACTTTTGTGCCAGTATTGCCAGCGTGTGAAACCTCTGGCCGTTTAAATCTCATCACTGCAGTGAGAATGGCCAGTCTGGTGTGAACACTTCCAGGTGAGACTGGGACATCCAGGTAAGTTTCACTCTTTTTATTGCCCTCCCCAGGTTACCTGGGACTTTTTAAGTGTGCCTAGGTGCTTAGTGTAACTTTTTAGGCTTTTTTGTTTTTAGTTTTGAATTCCCTGTGCAACTGAGTTTGCCGGGGAGCCTTTGCTGGGAGAGGAAGGTAAGTGCAGGGGGGGGGGACAGACTTTCTTTTGCTGGCATAAAAATGGGTTTTGTTATGCTGGCAAAATAACATTTTAAAGGGGAGCATCTGATAAAGTCCTAAATGGTTTAGGAGCATTAGAAAAGTGCAATTCTACACAAACCATAGTATAGTCTGATATTATCAAGGATTCAATTTTGCATGTGTTTATATTACTAACCAAAGATGTAGAAATTAAGAAATATTCTAATCTGAAAAAAAATTATAGTGGGCCAGAGAGATAAACATATATTCTTTCTCCTGAGTGTACAGTACTCCACGCATCTATTAAACCATATTCATTCATATATTCCTGTAAAATAGCTCTCACCATAGATTGTTTCCTTGGTGGAGGTGTATATCTGCCTAGCAAAGGATCCCAAATTTTGTTAAAATTATCACAAACAATCATATTGTAAATCAACAAGTTTACTAAAACAACTATGAAATATCACTATTAACTCATAAACATTAACAAAATATCTTGCAAATAAAATCCAAAACTATCCAGCTGGATCTATTATTGCCTGCTGTATTGAAACAGATATTTGTGTTTCAGTTTTTAAGCATTTGAGAATGCCATGGCCTGTACATAAAATAAATTGTCTCTCTTTAGTGTCCATGAAACCAAGCAAATCAGAACTGAAATGGCACTACTCGCTTATTAAACATTTCATATGATGGGAATGTCAACCTTTCAATTCAGTATGTAGTGCATTATACTTGATTCAGGCCAGATTTCTCACTCTTGTAAAATGTCAAAGGTTTTGAAATGAACATTATTGGATAAAGACATATAAATTACACCAGTCAAGAAAATGCAGCTGATTCAAATGTATGCTGGGATAGGTTAAAACATTTTACTGCTTGTGGTAGGGTAGAAAATGGCCTTCACACCCAAGTCAAGGTACATAGCATCCAAGGCCAGTCAAGTTAGTTGGGAGTTGGGCACTTGAGGTAGACAGTAAATGAGGTGAAAATTGCTGCCATTCCATAACTCACCTGAGAGGGCTGTCTCATTCTGCCTAGGAGTAGCTCTGTGGCATCCCAAAGGTCTGTAAGACCTCAGAAAACACAGGATAGCTTACTTGAAAGTGCACCCACTTTTAAATATACCAGCAAGTGGAAAGTTAATATATTAGAAGAAGCTTTTAATGCCATGCTATGCTAAGGACTGTCTGGTTGTCAGCATTCCATACCCTGAAATCAGAGTACCGGTCCTTGTGATGTCAGGAACTGCTTCTGGGACAGCTGATTGTGGAAATGAATACAAAGAGAATCTGAATAAAACTGGCTAACTAGGTAACACCCACTGCCAGCCTTGCTCCCAATGACATGATGAGCCAAATGCATGCACCCACCAGCCAAACTCTTGCCAGTTTTCTCTCTTCACTCCTAGCTTACTGGTGTGTTTATGCTGAATAAACACAGAAACACCTCCTTCCTCTGTCAGTGAGTTCTGGCACCCATAGGTAAGGGGTGGAGATGGTGCCAGCCCTCTGTATGATGAAGCCACCTTATTAAAACAACAGCAACAAATCTTCTCCTCTAGAACTGGAGACCTAGAGAAGCATAGCAATTCCCTAAAAGTTCAGCTGACACCTAGTAACCTTGTTAGCCAGCCTTACACCCCCTCCCTCCAATAATTTATAATTTGGCAGTATTAAACAGTTCACCAAGTCTAAGGTAGACCAGGGCAAACCAAAATCAGGTTGAAATGAAGGTCACCCAAAGGCCTAACAACGTTGTCTTGGAAATTCTCCAACAAACATGTCCAGGACTAGATTAATACCAAACCGCTTAGTCGGGGTAATTAAGGTTGAAAGTGGATCTGCCCTGGATGCATCTGGCAGTGAGTCATACTCCCAAACAAACTGTGACTGGAATCCCCATTACGCATGAAATGTCTCCCCCTCACACCTTTTCCTCTCCACAATACAGAGGCTGCCATAAGCCCATCAACCTTAATGTCTCAACCATTAGTGGCAATCAATGAAACAGAAGTTTCCTTTGTTTAACTATGGGAAACCTATCTAAGCATTGTTTTACATTTAAAACACCTCTTAATGGTACAATATTGAGTATACCTATTATCCCCAAATCATAGCCAAAGTATGCACCATTCTTCTCACACCGTCACTCTGTCGGACTGCTGTCGTGCCCTCAGCTTCAAGCCTGAGTTTCTTTGCTGCATGAATCTCTGCTCTTTGGACAGGAAAATATATCCCATTCTTCCCAAACCTTTACCTCTATCTCAAATTTCTGCCTTGAGTTTTCGCTAGCCTTGTGTGGTCGCTTGTGTGCGTAAGTATGTGTGTGAATGCTTCTATGATTATTTTCCAATAAAAGCCATTTTTATTTCATTTTGGCTTGGAGAATTGTCAGCGAGTACTGGTATACACAGGTGCAAATGTCCCATAAGTTACCCGGCCTCTCGCAGTCATACCTTTGAGCTAATTAAAATCCCCCAATTTAATATCGTAATTTGAGTGTCATAAGTGGGTCCACATGGACCCCCGGCAATTTGGGTAACAACCTGGCAACTTGAGCCCAGCTAACATTATCTATTCTATGATTTTAATGGGTATTCAGTTCCCCTGTGATACAATACAGTCACATGAAGACTATACACTGTACATCTCTCATATATTTGAATCAGCCCCTATGAGTGGATAATTTCATCTTTTATATAATCATTAAATTCTGAGAACCACCGTCTGATACTTCATAGATTTTTGCTGGAGCCTAAGTGGCATGTGTGCATTATATGGTCCTGAAAGCAAACACTATCTAAAGTTATCATAAACATCCAAATATATTATCTCATATCATTTATAAAGAAAATACTTTTACCTCACTGACAGATTCACCTCTGAGACAATGGTTAGGATATATAGTGCCAGCTGCTGGCAAAGGCTACAAATGAAAATCCTGCATGGATTTACTGCCCTGCTCACACGGAAACCACCAGCTGCCACTGCAATTAGAAAGGTTAAATTTCAGGCTAGAAAAGGAAAAAGGAAGAGGAAAGTATTATGCATTCTGTCCTAAACACTACTGGGCTAAACAGACCAATAGTCTTACAGATTAAAAGATAGCTTCATATGTTTGTGATAGCAATGGTTGTTAGAAATGTATCACAGGTACAAAAGAATGTGCAGTTTAGTGAGTTTTTTCCTTCATACAATGTAACATTTTTAGTGGGCAGAGAGGTTGAGCAATTTCTGGGAATTTGTATATATTATCTGCAATATCTGTTTCGTGTACATGCACACATGGATGTAGGACAACTTTACCATCTCACTGATTATGTTCTATTAATTTTTTTTAATATTGACTTTTCATGAATGTTAAAATGTTTTAACTGTATAGATTGCTTAATTGTTTTTAATTGATGATAGATAGGTAGATAGATAGGATTACTGATGGTTTGTATGGTTTTTTAGTCTACAAGTTTTAATAATATGTAAGGCATTTTGAGTCCCATCATTGGGAAAAAGGTGGCTATAAATGAATATAACAATAATAATAATAATAATAATAATGATGATGCCACCTCCACCACTATTGGGCATGCCGAGGCAATCACCTCTGGCAACAGATGCTTGGAGGCAACAGCAAGATGTTGAAGAAGAGCAGTGTGTACTAAGTGGCCTGTAGTGCACCCACTAAGTTCACCTGCTGCATCTAGGTGTTGTACAAAATGTTCTCCCATCACCAATGTTGGATTGCCATTCCAATTGGCTACTGTGCCTAGAATGAAAGAGATAACATTTTGCTCTTCAATTCATGAAAATGTATTGGGCCAGCCCTCCCTCCTTCCCTTCCTCTCTCCCTCCCTCTCTCTCTGTGTACATAAATAAATATGTACTTATTGTAGTTATTATTTTTGTGGAAATTAAAAAAAAATATTTTCAAAACTATTATTTCAAACAAAATTTTCCAACCATACCTCTCCTTTTTAGATTTGGCATCATTCCTTCTATAATGAACTGCGTGTTGCCCCGGAAGAGCATCCTGTGCTGCTGACAGAAGCTCCTTTAAACCCCAAGGCTAACCGAGAAAAAATGACTCAGGTAATGATTTGAATGTTGAACATCTAGATGTGCTTCTTTCCTTCTGAGAAGGGGGGGGGGACCCACAATAATTTCAGCACTGACAGAAATGCAGTATGATCACATAACATCAATAGGTAATATTAGGTTGTAAAGGGAAGCTAAACTGTTCTTTTGTAGAAATACTTTTTATACTAGTGCCCTACAGGTTTTTCTTGTCTTCACTCAGCTATATCCTGCCCCACTTGCAGAAATTTAAGAATTTCATTCCAATCATCTACCTCTTGCAGTTTTTTGTGGAACCTTAAAACTAGCTTTGGGGGATTTTCTAGCCCTCCAGAACTGGTTTTGACAGTGTCTGGGAGCTCCAGAGGAAAAGGCTACTCCTAGTTCCTCTGCATCTAAACTGTTCTACCAGTTGACATCCACTATTGGATTCTGCCCTTGATTCCTTGGCCAGCATCCTCTTGCTGGCATACATGTGATTTACACATGTGTATGCCTCTTTTGCTGTTTAAGGGGCACAAGCATATATTCTCTAATCTCTCTAAGTCTGTCAGAATCACTCACAGGCAGCAGCCAACCTCTTCTGGACAGTGCTACAGGAGAGACAGGGAAGGAAGTGAATAAACAGCAGGGACTGCTGTTATAGAATTTATTTTGTGTATGTTTTTCATAATTTAAGGCCCTAAAGCCTCTATATTGGTAGAAAGAATGGCAATACATTTACTTTGTGACCAGTGTATTCATAGTTAACTGCATACACTGACACCAGTTGTAGGCCTTCAGCCACCAAAGTTATCAACAAGTATAAATAAAAGATAATGAAAGAGTGAGTCTAGCTGAGAGGAGGGAAAATGGAAAACTGAAAAAGTGTACTTAGTTCATATAATAGTCCTTAATCATACTGAATCATACATAGTGAAATCATGTGATGACAGGTAGCCAGAATGATGATGACTAGTTAAACTCTCATGTGAGTGGTTGACTAGTGGCTTTGTACCAATAAAATCACATTTTTAACTGTATGATGGGTGACTCGGAACAAGCAAACTATTAAAAATCTTATCTAATTGGCCGAGGACAAAAGACCAGTAAAATTTGTCACTAATTGGGACATAACAGAAGACCAATTAACAATCACTCCTGACAAGTAGAGATGAGCGATAGGAAGAGCTAGAGATTGTATAAAAGCTCTTTGGGCATATACGACAGCAAGCAGTCTATGGACTTTTTCAGACATTGATTTACCGCGCCAGAAGGCTCATAACACTTGTGACGCTGCTGCATGGCAGGAGGCCCATTTCATATGACGCTGTCCCCCTGCCGAAATCAATTGTTTCAGTTTCGCGAGAGATTGGAGGCAGCTGTGCCATATATGGCCATTTTTTACTCACGGAAGTTGACCGTGAATAAAAAATGGCCAAATATGGCACGGCTGCCTCCAATCTCTCACGGTACTGAAACTGCATCGTATGAAACGGGCCCCCTGCCACACAGCAGCATCGCGAGTGTTACGAGCTTTCTGGCACGGTAAATCAGCGTCTGAAAATGTCCTATGACTGCTTCCACCACTGCAGCTACAGCTGCCCACTGTTCTTTTCCTAAGATAAATACCATGAGCTTGTCTAGACAAAAAGATATAATGCTGATTGCTGCACGTTAACGCAATTTTGCAGCAGTGTTCATTTGTCTCCACTTTTTGGGGGGCAATATTGTTGGTATGCAAAGCTATCCATGTTTGATGTCTACATGTGAATCAAGATGGTCTATGGGAGTGAATTGCTTGTGTTATTATTCTCAACAAGTTGCCACCACTGCACAGTATTTTTTTTTTACTGTAAATCTAAGGAGAGCAAGTACAACCTTTCATTTAAAAAAGTTGTTTGATCACCTCAGTGCAGTGAGAAAGCACATGATCGATACAGCGAAACTCCAAAATGGCACTTCTGGCCACTTGCTTGCCAACTAGCTCACCCCTGAGCACGCCTGACCAATCAGATTTCCACTTCCACTCTTCGGTCCTGTCTATACAAGGGGGGGGGATATGAACACATCCAAAAAGGCAGGCCTTTGCAACAATGTGACCTGTCTTCAAGGTCAAAAGAGCCCCCCTAAACACCAGATGACCCCCTACCCAAGATGGTGGCCGCAAGTGATTTACTCGTGATTTAAATCTGCCACCACCATTTTTTTTAAAAAAAGTTTCCCATTGTGCACACATGCAATAGTTTGTATTTTTTTAAAAAAAAGAGAGTATAAGATTGCAGTTTGGTCGACTTACCGGACCCTTGCTTACCTGAAAATCCTACATGGTGGCAGCAGGCGCTTCCCCTCTTCACTAGCCCTCCCCCCATGCTCGTCCAACCAATCAGATTGTGTTGCCTGTTTGTATCTGCGTGAATGCGATCATCCAAACAATCGCACATTTGTATGTTGTACAGAGCTTTTAAAAATCTGAACATAGCCCTGGATGCTACACACACAGACTTTGTAGTGGATTTCCCTGTACCCCTTCCTAATGACACATATTTGTGTGAATGTCCATATGAACAGATCACCTGCCGTTCATCTACCATTTGTATTACTTTTACCATTTAGACAGGCTTCCAGCTGGGAATGTACTGCGATGCAATTCAGTTGTCCTAACAAGTGGGAATGTACATTTCCCCCCGCATTTAAAAAACAAACAAACAAACAAACAAACTTGGCAGAAGCAGCAAAGCCTTTCCTGGGTAGTTTTTGGAGTCCCCCCGTTCTGAATATGGTGAATCATCACGGGATCTCATTGGGACAAAAGGTATTCTCCCTGAATTCTATGAGGAGTTTTTTCACCATCTAGACAATCCCCATACTTGATAATGCTGGATAGTTAGGCTATTAGATACTGCACTGTAGTGCAATGCCTGTTATTCAAAAGAAAAAAAGATATAACAGATGCCTCTGTTTTGAGATGCCTGTGGGAAACTATGGTTTTCTGCATGAATGCTTTTTTAAAAAGAGATGTACAGATTCCTCAACAGATAATTATGTTATGATGTTTGTGGAAGATATATAATTCCTTACAAATGGAAGCCTATATGGCTGTTTCAGATATGTTTCCTAAGATGAATATGATATTTCATTATGATGCAAGATGTCTGATCACTTACATGCAATGGAAATTATAAGAATGTGCCTAGACTGAAAAATCTATGATCCTCCTCAAGGTTGGTGTGTGTGTGTGTGTGTGTGTGTGTACTCATTCTTTTTACCCTGGAGGAACCCTTGAATTAATTTTCAGGTCTCAGGGAACCCCTGAATAAAAAAGATAATATGTAGCTTAAAAAAGTCTCTCTCTCTCTCTGCAGTCATGCTCTCTTGCAGAATCCTTACCAGCCTCTAGCTTAACCCTAGGGTTCTGGAGAAACCTAGTTAAGAAGCCCTGGTTTATATTAATAGATAGTCTACAATTTAACAAAGCCCCATATTTAGTCCCCTATGTCAAATGCTCTGAAATTCCAATACTTAAAATTACTTAAAGAGTGGAGAAACCATACCTGTTGCCTTTTGTTTCCCTACAGTTTGTGTGTGTGCGTCTGTGTGAGAGAGACAGAGGAACAACATGGTTGTCAATACCCTGCCAATCTCTCTCTCTCTCTCACTCTCTCAAAATAGTATGGGAGTGTGAGGTAGTTGCAGCTGGCCAGTCGTCTCCCTCACTTGCTCTCCCCCTCCCCAAGTTTAATGACTGGATCAGGGAGCCATGGGACTGGGAGCTACTGCCAGCAGGGGGCGTGAGTAGGCCTGGAGCTATATATGCAGAGCAATCATGCTCTGTCCTTGGATTGTTTTAACGGTGAAAATAATCCTTTTATAATTCACTTAGAATCCTATCTGTCTTAATGGGATCCTGCATAATTCCACTGTATTCAGAAGGAGGGGGGCCAAATCCACCATAAACCCTGAGGAAACAGCCTTTGGGGCTTTTCTGAAATATTTTAAAAACTCTGGGGAATGTGCATGATGGATCAATAGGACAGGCGATTGAATTTATTCACATTTCTTCAGAAACGCAGAAATAGAAAGCTGATTGGCTGGACAGGAGCAGGGGACAGGGCTCGCTAAGAAGACAAGTGCCACAGAACCGCCATCTTGAATTTTCACCTTAGCAATCATGTGCTGAGGTAACGTAAGAGCCCTTTTCCTTGATTTTTTGTTTATTTAGGCAGAATATCTCACTATCGCACTTTTGCACCTTATACAGTTGTCCCTCCATATCCACAGATTTGGTATCCATGGTTTTAAGTATTCATGGCTTGAAAATATTCTTTAAAAAATAATCCAAAAAGCAAACCTTGATTTTGCCATCTTATATAAGGGACACCATCTTGCTATGCCATTGCATATAATGGGACTTGAGTATTCACGGATTTTGGTATCCAGGGGAGTCCTGGAACCAAACCCCAGCAAATATGAAGGGATAACTGTATATACCTTTAAAAAAAAACCTGTTCGGTGGTGGCAACTGGCAAAAATAAAAATGCGTGTCACATCCACCATCTTGAATCATAGGCAAGCCTGTTGGGACAGCAAAAGCTTGCCTGCAATTTTGCCAAACACCATTAAGACAAGTTGATCTCCTTCAAATTTGCAGGAATATGCATCAATCCACATTGTATAGATGGACCCTTTGACATCTAGGATTTTGGAAAGATCTATTTTGCCTTATTTTTAAATTCCATCTTAGACATGTGATGCCTAAGGTTCCACAGGACAGAATGCTAGGAGAATGTTAGGGGGCTGCATTAGCCCTCTGGGAGAGCTTGGAAGGCCGTACTCCCTACCACACCCACTCCTGCAAAAACAAAACAAAATCATTTTTTTGGTTCCTAAATCCCCTCTAGGTGACATGGGGGCATTCTCGACATGTTTTGGGATCTTCCTGGGGCCCTACAGGGCATTTCGGGTCATTTGAGGCAAAACTTTTTTTAAATTTATTTTTGCAAAAACTGTTTTGATCCTGGAGGGGCAGTCCAGGAGGGTTTTGAATGTGGTGGAAATGCCCTCCACATATCCTAGAGGTCATTTTGAAGCACAATATTTTTTTTCAAAGAAAGATTTTTGACCACTGGGGCCTTTAAGGGCCCTAAAAGCAGCCCTGGGGGCAACATGCAGGGCCAATTTGCCCACTGTTGCTGTACATTATACAGTAGGACCCCCGTATCAGCTGGGGATTGGTTCTGGGGCCCCGTGGAAACTAAAAACCGAGGATAATAGCAAATGCCATTGAAAATAATGGGACTTCTGGTTTAAAATACCATAGAGTTGCCTTGGAGAACCTAGAAAATGGCTAGAGTGGACACATTTTCTTGGAAGACTCTATGGTAGGTGTGCTGTTTTGTGTCTTGTGGATAATTGAATCAGTGGATAATGAATCAGTGGATACAGGGGGCCTACTGTACAACATTGTAACTGTTGGACAACATGTTGTTCTGTGCTGGTGGATATTTGATTCAATTTACCTGTGAAGATAACAGTGCTATCTTGTTTGAACACTCAAGAAAGCAGAAGTGCAAATGATCAGGAAAACTCAAGGAGCTGCTTAAAAGCTGAGAATCTAAGTATCAGTTCCCTCCTCAGAACAGGTTATTGTTTATCCTTCTCTTGCCAAAGTACCTCATCATTGCTCAGAAGCTGTGCTTTCCCTCTCTACCACTGTGGAAATTATGCTGTGAATTCCGCCAAAGAGCAATTTCACAGTTTTGCGGCACAGATTATTCTTGATAGGTTTGTACTATGTAAGGCCTCTTGCATTTCAGAAGTGGCAAGAGATAATGAAATGGTAGTCACCCACTTTTGCTCAGAAAGAATGTACAGTAGGACACCCATATCCACTGTGGATTGGTTCTGCCCCCTCCCCCCCCCCGCGGATACTGAAAACCATGGATAATAGCAAACGGCATTGAAAATAATGGGACTTCCAGTTTAAAATACCATAGAGTTGCCTCGGAGGACCTAGAAAATGGCTAGAGAGGACACATTTTCTAGGAAGACTCTATAGTAGGTGTGCTGTTTTGTGTCCTGTGGCTAATTGAATCAGTGGATAATAAATCAGTGGATACAGGGGTCCTACTGTACTCTCATTTCTGAAGGACACTGAATTAACCAATTTATCGGCCCTAACCCAAGAGAGGCAGCTCACCTGAGCAAGGAAACTAATGCTAGAATAAAAAGGTTTTCATACTAGACTTTCATTACACAGCAAGTCCAGAATTATGCATGTTAAAACAATTTTGAAATTCTGTTACCAGTATACCAAAAATAAAGACAACCTGCTTATATAAATTTTGCAAGGATTTCTAAAGAATGCATGTGCCCTTTTAGAAGAGCATGATTTGCAGGGTTTGGGGTGAATGTTTTGGGAACATTCATTGTGTTTCATTTCACTTCCTTCAACAGAGTCTTCCCTAGATACTGATAGGGCTGATAGGACTATTGTCTCTTTAATAGTTAACAGATCCGTGAGCAGGAAGACATAGGGGTTGTCTAAATGGTGAAAATACACCTCACAGAATGTGAGGAGAATACAACCTGTCTTAACGTTATCCCACATTATATCGCTGTATTCAGAAGGAGGGTGGCTAAATATGCCATATACTCTGCAGAAAAAGCCTTTGTGCCTTTCCCCGGAGTTTTTAAAAAGCAGTGGGGGGAGTGCGCATCCTTGCTTGTTGGGAGAAATGGCTGAATTGATTTGCTTTCCCATACAAGCAGGAGCTGAAAGCTGATTGGCCAGATAAGTGTGGAGGGAGGGGCTTGATAACAAGGCCAGCGCCCAGAACCACCATGTTTTTTTCACCTTAGTGAGCAAGTGCTATGTGATAGAACGGGGATGGGATTTTTTTGCTTTTCTGTTAAGGCAAAATATCACACTTTCTCACCTTAGATAAGCTTTTTAAAAAATACTGTTTGGCAGTGGCAACCGGTGAGAATAAAATCGCGATTAGCTCATCTTAATTTTCAGACATGCCCTGTTTGCACAGCAAATGCAGATAGCTTCACATTCCTGCAATCTACCTACCCTCCCCTACAAAACTAATGGGAGTTTAGTAAATTCAACAATGTTACCCCCCCTGTGCTTTACTGAAAGTACCTTACAAAACAAGCACCATAAAACTGATAGCTTTAACTTCCTTAGAAAGCACAGAAATAATCAGCAGAGTTTTTCTATTTAAAAATACATATGCAGCAGACACGTATTGATTCCAGCATGCAGGCTTAAGATAACCATCCACACAATTCCCTAATTTATATTTCTAGCATAAAAGAGACACTTAAAAGTAGTTTAAAAGTATAAAAACATCTTTACTCACAGTCTCTGTGCATTTCTCATTGAATATCAGGAGCATAACAACAGGTGAAGACTAAACTAATAAAAATACAACTAAAAACTACATGTTACAAACAAAAATATGCAGGAGCCCTGCAAAGCAGGTCTTGCTTCTAGAAAAGTATCATGGCGACTGGTAAACCTCGTGGTAGCTTTCCAGACAAAGAGAAGGACTTGGATACACCTCTTCCTCTGGAAAACCAATTACATTTCAGTAGGAAGTTACATCAAGCATTCTGTTTGCTTCTATCTGTTAACCTTTTCAGCAGTCAAACATCTCAATTTATTGGATTGCAAACTACATATCCCAACAAAAACATTAAGACAAATTACAGCTGCGGTGAGTTGCCTTTACTGTGGAGCAATCCACTTCTTTGTGCCTCATCTAGACAACCCCATAGCATCAAGCTCTACCAGGAGAAATGTCTTCTTCCTTACTCTCCCAACCGCCTTATAGCTGCTGCACATACATCTCAACATGCCCATTTACTGGCCAGTGGAAAGTAGGGGGCAACAGCAGAGCATTGTTCATATAGCTGGACACACAGCACTGATGTCAATCGGTAAGGCAGAAGCTAAATAGCCATCCTGCCACATATACACACAGAGTCTGCAAAAAATAGACAAGTTTAGTCTTCTTTGTAAAACATACAGGTAGCCTTACTTACAAATTACTTGTGCATAATCAAGCACAAGGTCTTATGAAGGAGAGAGAGAGAGAAAAAAAATGGCTGCAATTTGGAGTAATGCAGGAAGGTGAGAAATCAAACAAACAAGTAGTAACCATAAATATATGTTGTGTCTAAACTCCTATAGATTAACATGCAACCTAGTAATGGTATAGGCATGCAAAGGTTGCTAACTTTAACATTTCTAGAATGATCTCCAAAACCTACAGAGTATTGCACAAAGGATAAGCCCTTTCCTGCTCTCTTGATAGTTTACAGCAGTATTTGGCACGTGATCCTTTAGCCCAGGGTGTAAAAATGTAAACATAGAATAGAAATTGTTGTTTAATTAATAGTGTAAAAATGCAGATTGCAGAACAAAGCATCTGAGTTTGGGTTTCTGAGCGCGGCATTCTTCAGTCTACATGCACCAAGAAGGAATGAATTTAATTTAAATTAAATTAACTATCCTGTGTCAACCACAGCAAAGATCTAGGATTATTTATGCTGGAAATGATAAGTACTAGACATAACTGTTTATCATTTCATTGGCAAATAAATGTTCCCAGCTAATATACATTATCCAAAAATCACAAATGAACTGAATTGTGGTATTCTGATGCCTGAATATCCTTACTATCCTTGCTACAGATCATGTTTGAAACATTCAATGTACCAGCAATGTATGTGGCCATTCAGGCAGTTCTCTCTCTGTATGCATCTGGCCGAACTACTGGTAAGTTTGGATTGGTTTTGTTAACATTTTGTTGTTGATTGTGTTTAGTTATTTTTATAATGGCTAAGCACAACAAACTGGAATACATCCATCTTTTTAAAAAAATAATTAAATTTTATTCTTTTTTAGAATTCAGCAATAACAACCAATGGATCCCTACCTTCCTACTACCCCAATTAACAATATAATTATAACAAAAATAGTCATACATTATCAAATCACCTATCAATTATCTATCTATCTACTCACTCAGCCACTCATATATAATATCTATTATTAGTTGTCATCTCTCTGTAATATACTGTATTACAGTAGTTATCTGCTATGCCAAAACTCAAACTGATTAGTTACAGATCCATCTTCAACGTTCAATTCTTGAGAATACATTAAAATTGATAACAGGTTGCTATGAAAGTTGTTCTCTTTCATTTCTCCTCTCAATCTGGAAAGCTTCCATCAAGTACTCCAGAATGAGAGGACATGTCTCCAGATGTGCACATGTTTTATTACAAGCTCAAAACATATTGTCCTCACACACAAAAAGGACTTCTTCTGAGGCCTACAGAAAAAACATCAGCAGGGCTCGTTCTACCATTAAAGTAAGGCCGATGCCTCTCACTGTGGGCTTTTTGTGTATTGAAAAGGCAACAATTTTTTAATTTATAGCAACTGAATATTTTACTATCAGGCAAGGGGAGGTGCACTGCCTGTGTATTTTCGGTCTCTGGTGTGAATTGGCTACTTCAGGGCTATCTAACACTAGGGATTAAGAGCCAGTGTGGTGTAGTGGTTTGAGCGTTGAACTATGATTCTGGAGACCAGGGTTTGAATCCTTGTTTGGCCATGGAAACTCATTGGGTGACCTTGAGCAACTCCCTCAGCCTCAGGGCGAGGCAAAGGCAAACCCCCTCTGAACAAATCTTGCCAAGAAAACCCTGTAATGGTGTTGCCCTAGGGTCACCATAAGTCAGAAAAGACTTGAAGGTGCACAACAACAATAAAGCACAGGCTGATTTTCTTCTGAAATCCTTTGGTGCAATACATTATCCAATATATGTTTGCAATATGATTGATCCATCATGCCTCTTCCTCATCTGAACCCAGTGTGGACATCTGGCATTTCTCATTCCATATATGGTAAAAAGTCTTTTTTGAGCATCACTTTGCTTGTGAATTTTGAGCATCACTTTGCTTGTGGTTACTGCAATCCCTGGGTGCCAGTTACACGACACAAATTGTCGCGGTGCTTACTGTGACTTTGTGATCACGAATCCATCCCTCGCTGTTTATACGATTTAAGTCACTGATCTGGATATCCCGGGTGGTCCCGTGACTGATATTTACACGTCCAAAGTTCCGGGGTTTTTTTAGATTTTAGGTGGGGTTTTTTGGCTGTCAATCAAGGATGCGATTACTCGTGTTTTCACAACCTCGGTGATGCACTTCCTTTAGAGTTCTGCGCCACGAGCAATGCTATTGGCTGGCTGGGGGGGGGAAGGGGGCAGACGCTTGTGTTTCTCCTGTCTCTTTAAAATGTTAACCCTTTAAGCAGAGGCAGAAAGCATTTTGAAAGACCCAGACTGAGATCTTTCGCTCAGATGCAGGAACGAGTGCTTTCATTTTGAAATCAAGCCAAGTGAGGTGAGGGGGGGAGGCTTGGGTTTCCCCTTGCCTCTTTAAAATGTAACCCTTACAGCAGAGATTTAGCAGCAGAGTTTAGGTTTCAAGCCAGCTACAGACAGGCGTTTTGAAAGAAACAGACACAGAGAGGGGGAATTAAAGGGTGTTCATTCGCTCAGAGGCTGGAATATTTTACTGTGCCCGTTCAAACCCAGGGAGGTGATCAAGGCAGGGGATGAATGGGCGACCCTCTGCCCACCACGATCTCTCTGTAACATGCAGTAGAGGAAAAGGTAAAGCTGAAGGGTTTGCAGTGTAGAAATCCATTTAAAAAGGTGATTGAGTACACACGCGCACACACACACATCAACCTTCGTGCAGCTGTAAGGGATGCCTTTGTTTTCGGATGGTGAAGCTGGATCTGTTGAACAGGTGACTGACCCCTCCTTTTCTGGTCGCTGATCTCTAAGCCCGCCCCCAGTCACCATTTCCGGCCATCCCCTGGTACCGAGATATTTTGTCCCAGGCTGTTTACATTTCTGATTTTCCGAATCCTCCAGTGACTTTTTAAAAAACCGGCACAAACCGCGGGACTGGAAGTCCCGCAGGTTGAGGGATAAAAGCTGCCCCCCCCTTCCGAAAATCACGTACCTGACCCGATGTACATATAAACTGCCAGGGATCGACACGAATTCTTCCCGGGACATTTTCATCGTGTAAACGGCACCCTGGTGTCCTTTTTTGGGATTGGAATGTATACTGAGCATTTCCAATCTGTGGGCCATTCTTTTGTTTTCCATATTTGCTGACATATTTTAGTAGAGATTTGAGTGGATTCTGCCTCTGTTGGTTAAAACAACACTATTGGTGTGCCATCTTTCCTGGTGATTTATTTGTCCCAAGTGCTTTGACTACAGCTTCCACTTCACTTTCTAAAATTCTGGGTTCATCTTCAAATGGGTTTTCCTTGAATGAATCTGTCATTTTTCATCTTTTTTATATAGTTCTTCAGTCGATTATTTCCATTGGCTTTTTATTTCTTCTTGATCATGCAGTGTGTTCCCCTGCTGGCCATAGAACATCCCCATTTTGATTTAAATATCACTCTGATTTCTTGGATTTTATGGAAGCAGTCCCTTGTTCTACCTTTTTTGTTGACATCTTCTATTTCACTGCACTGATTGCTGTAGCAGTTCTCCTTGTTCCTGCTCACAAGTCACTGAACATGCTGGGTTCTAATTTCTATCAACTTTTACTTTTGCTTCTCATCTGTCCTTAACCACTTGAAGAGTTTCATCAGTCATCCAGTGAGGCTTTTCTTTCTTTTTGGCAACAGATAGTGTCTTTCTGCAGTCCAGAGTTCTTCTGGTTTCTGTTCATTTAAGCCTAATAGAGCAAATCTATTATTTTACATGATCTTTAAATTCTATAGGGATGTAATTCAAGTGTACTTTGGCACAATGATTGATTTGGTGTTCATCTTTAGCATTACCCTAAAATTTTATATTAGCATTTAATGGTCTGTGCCACAATCTGCTCCTGGTTTTCTTTTTGCAGAGAGAATAGAGCTTCCACATCTTCTGCTTCTAATTATGAGTCTTTTAAAATTTCTATGTTTGCCATCAGGTGATGTCCATGTATACAACCACCTCTTTGGTTGCCCGAAGAATGTGTTTGCAATGATCAAACAATTGGCTTCACAAAATTCAATCTGTTGCTCTCCAGATTAATTTCTTGATCCTAGGTCAAATTCTCCTACAATGTTTGGTTCTGTTCTGCTTCCTACTTTTGCATTCCAATCATCTGTGATTACCAACATTTCCCATTTGGGTGTGTGATCACTCTCCCCCTGGACTGCATAACAGAATCTTTTAGTTTCTTCCTCTTCTGTCTCTGCAGTTGGAGTGTAAACTTGGATTATGGTTATATTGATGGGTTTTCCCTGAAGCATTATTGATATTGCATTACACTCAGCCCTCCATATCCACAGATTCTTTATCCACAGATTCAATCAACCATAGATTTAAAATATGTTTTTTAAAAAATAATAATCCAAAAAGCAAACCTTGTTGTTCACCATTTTATGTAAGAGACACCATTTAACTATGCCATTGTATAAAATGGGACTTGAGCATCTGTGGATTTTGGTATCCATGGGGGTCCTGGAACCAAACCTCAGTGGATACCGTGGGCCCACTGTATATTCCTCGACTGCTTTTGCAACACCTCTCCTCACTATTAATGCCACCCCATTTCTTCTTAGATTTTCATTTCCCGAGTAAAACACTATGTAGTTATCTGACCGAAAATGTCCCATTTCACTTTAGCTCACTCACCCTCAGTATTGCAATGTTTATATGTTCCATTTCTTGTTTTACAATGTCTAGCTTACCCTGATTCATGCGTCTCACACGCCATGTTCCTATAGTATCTGTTATGCAGCTTTGGATTTTCCTTTCACCTCTGAGCACATCAACAGCCAAATGTCCTTTTGGCTTGAGTCTAGTTGTGTCATTAGTCACAGTGCTACTCATACTTGTTCTCTGCTCTTCCCTGGTAGCTCATTGAGTGCTTTCTCATCTCCTCGCACCATCTCTTGTTTAAAATTTTGGGCTGTCTCGTCATAGGGTTTTCATGGTAGAAGGCTTCACAGTTGCCTTCTTCTGTGCAGTATTAACGAGGGCTAGCTATGGTGCCACTCCTCTTATCTATGAGCGATCCTCTGCCAATGTCACCTGCCGCTGCCCAGTAGCTGTTTGACACATTTAGTCTGGCTCCTTAGCAAAATCCTGTCTGACATGGGAGACCCTACCAGCAGCACATGGGATACCTTACACAGTAGCATAGCCTCTTGCCTCACAGAGCACACAATCCAACCACCACAGAAAGGTAGTCCCATGGTGGGATGCCTGGCATGATATCCAAGGTAATATACAACAAATTAAAACAGAGTGCAGCTAAAATCTTACTAATACAAAATGTTTTTATAAAGCAATTCTATTAAAAGCACAACATTAAAACAGTTTTAACTACATTTAAATCACAGTGATGAAAAAAAATTAAACGAGACAGCATGTTCTATAAGTCCCTTCTACTACATTAGTTGAGTGTCAAACGCCTGCATCATTCAAAACATATTTTCCTACCAGCAGAAGCAGAGCAGAGAGAGAGGCCAGCCTCACCTCCCATGGGAGTGAGTTCCAAAGCCTGGGAGCAGCCATTGAGGAGGCCTTCTCCTGTGTCCTCCCCAAACATGCCTGTAGTGGTAGTGGGACTGAGAGAAAGGCTTTCCCCGATGATCTTAAAATGCAAGCAAGCTCATGGATGGTGTTTCAGAAATTCTGGAACCAAACAGTATAGGGCTTTAAAGGTCATAACCAGCACTTGCCTGGAAATGGACTGGTAGTCAGTGAAGCTATTTTAATAAGGGAATTACAGAGTTAGCAGTGACACTAATTCCAGATCATCAAAAAGAAGCATGAGGTTTTAATAAAAGTTGAATATAGTCATTGAAATGGATTGATGCAAATATAAAAATCATTACTGATCTTTATCAGGCTGTTGGACTTATCCGGCGACTGTATGTGGTCTGGGGAGCCCTCCCCATGTTGGGAGCATGCATGCTGTCACCATGCTGAGTGTCTTCCTCCCAGCAGGCCTTGTGGCTGTATGGGAGGAGAAGAAAGCAGCAGCCAACAGATCACAGCCTGGTTTCTTCTGGTTGGCTGGGTGCGCTCACCTAGCAGCCAATAGGAGGCAAGTGTTAGGCTTTAAACTCCAGTGGGGAAGCCTCCTCTTTCCTGCAGGCTTCCCTCTGGTCTGGCAACTGGGTATATATTCCCAATCACCTTGCTGGGCTCACCAGTTGCTCTCTTTGACGTGAATACAATCTTTAATACATTATTATACAATTTAATGCACTGGTGTCATTTAATACAGTAGAGTGTAAAAGAAATGCAGCACATTTCTCCCTAGCGGGGAAGACTGTGACTGGGTGATCTGTTGTTCTTGCTCAATCCATTAGTCAGCTGATGGGCAACCCAAAGAGTTCTGTGTTCTCCTTATGGTTCTTTATTAGGCTGGGCAGACCTTCAAACAGAGGACTATCCTCTATTAAGTAGGACACATGGTTACTCTGTAACCTGGATTTGACTGAAAATGTTTTAGTTTTACTAGTAACTAGCTATACCCAGTGTAACATACACCCCCCCCCACATGCTACAGCTCCACAGTACACACGCTGCTCCACCGCGCCGCCCCGTGCTGCCCTCCCTGTGCCCCATGCCACCCTCCCCATGCTGCCCTCCCCATGCCCAATGCCACCCCATGCTCACGCTGCCCCCCTCGTGCCCCATGCTCCCCATGTCCTATGCTGCTCTCCCCGTGTCTGTGCTGCCCTCCCTGTGCCCCGCGCTGCCCTCCCCACACTTGTGTCACCCTCCCCGTGCCCCATGTCACCCTCCCCATGCTTGCACTGCCCTCTCTGTGCCCTGTGCCGCCCTTCCCGTGCACACACACACCATGTCACATCCCCCATGCTACTCACACCCCCTCTGCTGCCACTATGTTTAGAAAGGACTTAAATGTCCATATGTTCCCACCCCCAGTGTGCTGATTGGCTGCCCAACAGAGCTTTGATTGGTTGGTCAGTTTCCTAAGCAGCCAATCAGCATACTGGAAACGGCAACATACCGAAGAGGATTATATATATTAGATTGGCTCAGCATTAGGGAAAACAGCAGAGAACAATGCTGTCTAGGATTTTTGTTGCTTTGGTTTTTCAGGCTAGTTAGGAGCCCCAGTTGCTGGGTTTGTGACTGCTATAGCCAACCTTGACACATTATATAGCCCCACTGGAACTCTGTACATGCTCAGAGATCCAGGCAGCCAAAAAACTGCAGCAGAGTAGCAGAAGATGGTTCAGGTACTCTCAGCATATCCTCCATTAGTAATAGGCATACAAACGCTTAGATAGTGCTAACTACAATTTATTTAATGCATAAAAAGAACATTTACAGAAAATAAACATAAATATCTGTGGTAAATGCAGCCAGCAGATATACAGACAGATAGAGAGACTCAACTGAACTGCTCAGCCTCAGTGCAGCTAGATTACAGGCAGGAAACTACTTTGCTTTCACACACTGATAAGACAGTTTCTCAAAACACTTACCAGCTGCTAACTTGTTTATGTACTCATGCCCTTCACAGGCCTCTGTCTGCCCTCTAGAGTCAGACTGTCTGTTTACAGCATGAATTTCCAGGGATTGTATATCCCATACCCTAACAAACCTCATTGCTTCTGGGGCTACCTATGAAATGTTCAACCCCCTGGAGTGTCGAGATTTGCTAAGAACAGCAACAAGAGGCCCAGTTAAGCAGAGCTGCCAATTAGCCAGGGGGAAAAAAAGCAACTCAACTTTTGTTTGCCACCTTGGTCATATATAGTTATTCCACAGCACACATTAAAGGCTATGCTCTTCAACTGAAACTACAGTTATGGGCCTTGTTTGTCTCTACCAGTGTTTGGAAATGTGACTTTTTGGAGGACTGCTCCCAGAAACCTCCATCTAGCTTTCCTGCTGACTGGGAATTCTGGGCTTGGAAAATGAACTTTTCCAAACTCCCCTCCCCTCCCTCCCATGCATGCCCTTTTACAGCCATACACACTTTCCTGTGAATAGCTGCTGTGTTTTATTCCATTAAAAAAAAACCAAGTCTGCTCTTTGGTAGCAAAATCTATATGCTTATACATCAGCACTTGGGATTCTTTGCAGATTGTTTGGGATTCTTCTTTTGATGAAAGGCTATAGAAATGTGAGATCATTATCATTAGCATCTGTTCAGAGAGAACAATGCCGTGCAATTTCTGACTCTTTCGTGCCTGGAAGGCAATTGCTTCTTTGTATAGGGCAGCAATTTCCCCCTTGCAGGAGAAGAGTTCCACTTAGACTGGAGACAATAGGCATTGTCATTCACAGTCTCTCCTTTCAAGCCCTGCAGTTGTCAAAGGGTTTAATTTAGCAGATGGATAGATGGGAAGACTGGGGCAGGGTGGGGTCTATACAGAGAGAAGAATGCTGACATGTTCATTTTTGTCATCTCCCCTAGGTATCGTTCTGGACTCTGGGGATGGTGTCACACATAATGTACCTATCTATGAAGGTTATGCCTTGCCACATGCTATCATGAGACTGGATCTGGCTGGAAGAGATCTCACTGACTATCTCATGAAAATTCTCACAGAAAGAGGCTATTCTTTCGTTACTACTGGTAATCAGCACCTCCCTTAAATATTATGTGTTTGCTTCTTTTAAAAGCCAACTTGCTGTTCCACCTGGTATAAGATGAATGAATGAAAGGTCACCAGCCACTGCCAATGTGAAAGGACATACATGGGAACCAATGCAATTGAACCAGCGTTGCACTGATGGTTCAAAAGATAGCATTGTCCTCTCACTATCTTTCCATGGAGAGGTAAAGTGCTTTTTGTGGGTGTCATGATGCCCTGGCCTGCCCAGCCCATTATGGAGCATTCATCTCCAAACCTATTTCACAGCAGTGGAATTCCATTCCCTGGATTCCATATCATCAGGTATGGCTAAGGGGGTGGGAACCTCATTTCCTAAACATGACATCACATCATCTGACTGGAGAGCCAATCAGAAGTTGGCAGTGCAGATCCAATGAGTGATGACCACAAAGACTTTAAAAGTTCTGACCTTTCCTTTGTTCTAAGAGACCACATGCTCGAGACTCTGGCTTAGCCATCTGACTGAGGGCAGATGGAGAGAGCCAAATGGAATAATCATCAAGATGCAAACTGTGATAACAAAACGTTGGGGGAGGAGCCAACCTTTCTTAAGGGCTTGAAACACCAAGGCCTTAAAATCATATCTGAAGCCCAGGAGGAGGCTTCTATCCCAAAAACTCTGACTCTGAATTCCATCTCCAGAGATTAAGAAGGAGCTGGCTAGGGTAAGCCTGACAAAGTATCCCTTTGGGGACAGAACGGATGATGATGGACAACCTAAATTGTAAGTTATCAATAACCTTAGCTTAGGGACCATCTAGCTAGTTTGCATTAGTTTTATGATTTTATTTTAGTGCTCTGGTTTGAATGTATAACTCTGTAAATCCTAAACTGAAGCCTGAGGGGAGTGCTTTTCCTTCCTGTTAGCTTTGAGCCTTGGAACTAACATTAAAGTCTATTTATTTTCTCTTTATAAGCTTGCCTCACGCGTCTTCTTTGGTCAGCTATCTAAACTTCTCTGGGATAGAGAAAAGGGTTATTATTGATATTTTAACACAACCTGTCTGGCTTCTCGCTGCACCAGACACGAAAGGGTAAACTCAGCGAGTGGTGGCCAAATGAAGAGAAATCCTCGGATTTGGGATTGAAAAAAGGGCCAACCCTGGATTTCAGGCAGCAGAAACTCTAGGGTCAGCCTTCACAGTGGGGGACAAGGGCTTCAGTGATAAACACCTGAGAAAACTCTAAATACTCTTCCCTCCACTCCACACCCCAGGATTTCATAGGATGTTGTCATGGCAGTTAAAGTGGAACCACGGTGCTATAATTGTGCCATGTTAATACGACCTATACAGTAGTCTCCTCACTAAGGTACATAGATGAAGAACAAACGTCCTTTGAGCAAAAGTCAGACCAACATCAATGTCTTGCTGTTAGATTCAAGTATTTAGACCAGAGGAGGGCAGCTGTGGGAAGCTAAAAGTCACATTAGCCTCCCAGGAGAACTTGGAGAGCAGCACCTCCCCCTCCTGCAAAAATGCCCCAAAATCATTTCTAGGGGACATAAAGGGAATTGGTGCCATGTTTTGAACCCCTCCTCCAGACCATTTTGCATCTAGGAGAGGCTTTTTTTTTTAGCAACAGGAAGTGATTAGATGTCACTTCCTAATTTAGAAAAAGGCCTTTAGGGGACCTAAAATGGCCAGGGATGACCCAAAAATGTGGCAAAATTGTCCCACCCCCAATCCCATAGGGCCCTGGTGAAATCATCCCACCCCTAATTTAGACCCTTATCTGATCTATCCACTGGTTTCTTCATTCCATGATCCTTCCTGGATCTCTGCAAAGGAGAGGTCGTTTTGTTGAGATTGGATTTTCCAGAGAAGGAAGTGAAGATAAACTGAGCAGTAGAACAAAAACATATAGTAGCAGATAGGATAAAAAGACCTTTTAGATATCATGATAGCATAACAGCCTTTTAGATAATATGATATATACCTCATATGTGAAAAGAGCTTGAGAGCAAAGGAAAAGGTAGGGTTCTTTGTGTATTCACTTTGATGGGAAGCCTTAGGGATTTCTTTGTGCTGCCAACATAGTAGGGATTTGCAAAGAAGAGACTTATTTTTCATCCAGCTCAGAGTTAGGGAAGGATGTGATTTTAATGATGGCTCTCTAAGAATGGTGGTACACAAGGCAAATAAATAAATCAATAGCCCCTATAGCCTTCTTACCCCTTATTTTTTTATGTCTGTAGCTGAGCGTGAGATTGTGAGGGACATAAAAGAAAAGCTCTGTTATGTGGCTCTGGACTTCGAGAATGAAATGGCTACCGCTGCCTCCTCCTCTTCTTTGGAGAAAAGCTATGAACTCCCTGATGGTCAAGTCATCACCATTGGCAATGAACGGTTTCGATGCCCTGAAACACTCTTCCAGCCTTCGTTCATAGGTGGGTTTAGGCTTATTTTCTTGCCATAGGGTATGGTTGAACTGAACAGAGATAAAGAAGTTGTGCATTATTTTTAAATATACTAGGAATCTTGAAATAGTCCACAAATAGCTTCTTGAGATTGCAGATGATACTGCATGAATGTTTGGTGATGTAGTCAAGGATGGAAAAGGCTTCTGAAAGAAGATCCCATGTGTTGTTGCATCTGATTTTATTTTCACAAGAGTATTTGTAGATTTATCAGATCAATAAGATGGATGGAAAAGCTGATTATGAATTCTTATACTTGGGAAGAAGTATGCTGGAGTATGGAGCAATGTCACAAGAATTTGCTTTATGGAAGGCTTTTTTTAAAAAAATGGAAAAATGCATCTGGTACAGCAACCTGAATACAATATAGGTACATTTTGCATCAGGTTTAAATTGTGTATGTGGGTTTTCCTTGTTTTTTTTTTCCGGGCTGTGAGACTGTGTTCTGGAATAGTTTCTTTCTGATGTTTCACCTGCATCTGTGGCTGTTCTCTGAAGATGCCAGCCACAGATGCAGATTAAATGTCAGAAAGAAACTATTCCAGAACACGGTCTCACAGCCCGGAAAAAAAAAACACAAGGAAAATCTATGGATGCTGGCTGTGAAAGCCTTCAACTTCACATGTGTATGTGGGAATTTCTCACTGTTTCTCCCTTTAAAATATATGCGCTGTTCAGGAAAGGATTGGGTTCATATGTCTCTTAAAAGGAAAAATGAAGGG
This sequence comes from Gambelia wislizenii, assembly GCA_030847615.1. Classification (NCBI taxonomy): domain Eukaryota; kingdom Metazoa; phylum Chordata; class Lepidosauria; order Squamata; family Crotaphytidae; genus Gambelia; species Gambelia wislizenii. Next base: position 390,538,232 of record JAUMIR010000001.1, on the reverse strand, counting down.
TAGGAGGTTGGACCATGTGGCCCTTATGGCCCCTTCCAACTGTTAAGATTCTATGATTGTAAGGGGAAAGACGCACTTCACATTACGGTAGGTTAATATTGTAGATACAGGAGCAGATGTCTGTTCTAATTCCTTCAGGTAAGTATCTCTGCCTGAGGGGATGCTGTAAGTGAAGTTATATCACAGACTTTACCTGTAAAGTAGAACTGAACTGTGACGCATGAATAATAATTGATGTCTTTGCAGGGAATAGGCACAGTTATTTATATGGCACGTTCTTTTTCTTAAAAACTAACCCTAAACTCTTTTAAGGACAACAGTCATGGTTTTCAAATTATTTTCTTTTATTCATATCCCAGCTTTCTCCCAACATGGGACCCAAGGCAGCTCCCAGCACAGACTAAAACAAAGTACAGCTAAAACACAATGATCATAATAAAAGTTTTTAAAGCTGTTCTCTTGTGGCCCACATCTTCCTAGTTCATATTCTCAGCCCAGGAGGTGAGTTGTCTTGCACAAAAGCCTTACTCCTGATTGGAGAATTAGGAAAATAGCCCCTCTGACTTTTACCATGGCAAAGCCTATAACTATGGAGTAGGTTCCTTTGTTTGCCACATCTCCCTGTCACATCACATCCGCCTGCCATGCCTCATCAAACCCAGTCATGTTACATTATCCTGTCATGCTGAAAAAAACCACCTTGAACCATCTCTCTGAATTAGGATCTTGTAGGCATGTTGTGATTATTTAAAGCCAGTATAGGATAGAAGCAAAGCTGCTTTGTTATTTTTCTAACGTACCTGCCCTGATGAAAAAGAAGAAGAAATTGAAAGATTCTGTGCTGGAGTCCAGGAAGAAACTGATTGCACACTAAAAGAGGACTTCTTGTTATTCATAGGAGATTAGGATGCATAAACAGGAAACAGAGCAGAATCAAAGATAGTAGGAAAATCTGGCCTAGGATCAAGAAATGAAGCAGGAGACCAACTGAATTTTTCAAGGTCAACAATTTGTTCATTGCAGACACATTCTTCAAGCAACCTAAGTGACTGTATACATGGACATCACTTTATGGCCAATACAGAAATCAAATAGACTACTTAATTGGAAGCAGAAGGTGAAAACAAGACCAGGAGCAGATTGTGGCATAGTCCATGAACTATTACTAAAAATTAGAATAAAGCTGAAGATGAGCACTAAACCAACCACCATGCCAAAATACAACCTGAAGAACATCCCTGTCGAATTTAAATATACAGGTAATTTGAAAAATCTCTCTCTCTGGCTTATCTTCGCAAACGAAGATTCAGGAAGGACTCATCCTGCATTTTCTGCAAGCGCGCTGATGACTAAAAAGGCCAATCCGAGATAGACCAGTCTGGTTGCAGAAAGCACAGCGGAAGGTTTTCTTGGGTGATGTTTCCGGGTTGTGATTCTTTCTGCGTTGTCGTTTCTCTTCAAGACTTGTTCGGCGTGAGTTCTCAAATAAGGCTGCAGCATTGTGGATAGTGTGTCTCCATACTCCCGATGTGAGGCCAGGGCGGACCATTGTTGGTGATCAATTTGGCCGAGCCTGAGATGTTGTTTCAGGGAGTCCTTCTATCGCTTTTTTGGAGCGCCCCTCTTAGGCTGACCCGTGGCGAGTTCACCATCACTCATCACAGTGGATCTGTCCTTCGAGCCTGTGCAATGGATTTTTCTGGTGGAGCGCAGCGTGCACAGAACTGGCCTCACCCTTTAAACCAAAGGTTAATCTGCTGGCCTTGCAAGCATGGATGGTAGCAGTGAGGTCCTCGGGCTGTAGGTTTGATTAGAGTTTCCTTCTCTTAGATGGTTGACCTTACAGGGTTGGACGAGCATCAACTGCCCGGGTTTGGGCAGTTGATGCTCCTTTCCTTTTCCTAGGACGGTTGCCATAAGGCTAGAGAGCCCATCCTGCCCTTTGATGCTCTTTGTCAGACCCTTCTAATTTGAAAAATAGATTTGCACTATTATGTCTAATTCTCTGGAAACCAGAAGAACTCTGGACTGAGGCCAGGCAAGAATGCAGAAGGATGCTGTCTGTAGGCAAAAGGAAAGAGAAGCCTCATGAGGATGAACGTCCAGTTTTAGAAAATGAAGTGAAGCTGCTGTCAGAGCACTTGGGAGAAATAAATCACTTCAAAATAGAAGGCATACCAGAGCTCCTTCAGTCTATAGAGACAGAAGATCTAACTAACTCTAGGTTTAACTAAAATCTGTCAACAAATATGGAAAAACAAAACAATGACCCACAGATTAGAAATGCTCAATAGACATTCCAATCCCCAAGAAAGGGGACACCTGAGATTGCAGTAACCACAGGCCCAGTGCATTAATTTTCTGTGCAAGCACAGCAATGCTCAAAATTCTACAACAAAGACTTATACTATATATGGAGCAAGAAATGCCAGATGTCCAAGCTGGGTTCAAGGAAGTTAGAGGCACTAAGGGTCATATTGCAAATATATGTTGGATAAAGGAGCATGCCAAAGAATATCAAGAGGAAATCAGCCTGTGCTTTATAGATTATAGCAAAGTCTTTGATTGTATAGGTCATGAAAAACTATGGATGTCTCTTAAAGAAATGGGTGTGCCACGAGATTTGATTGTTCTTATATGAAACCTGTACTCAGGACAAGAGGCTACTGTTAGGACAGAATACAGAAAAATTGAATGGTTTCCAATTGGCAAGGGAGTCAGGCAAGACTGCATTTTATCACCCTATCTGTTTAACCTGTATGCTGAACATATCATAGGTAAAGAAGGATTAGATTAGGAAAGAGGCATGAAAATTGGAGGAATGAACACTAACAATGTAAGATATGCAGATGACACCATACTACTAGCAGAAAATAGCAAAGACTTGGAACGATGACTGAAGAAAGTCACGAAAGAAAGTTCCCCCTACTCATCAAAATTAAAGGCATGAAATCAACCTGTATTCATTTTCTATCACATTTAGATCCATAAACCCATGGTGCAAGTGGGCTTGCTAAATAGTCAATATTTAATCCCTGTTGTTCCCTTTGTTATCAGGAATGGAGTCTGCTGGTATCCATGAAACTACATATAACAGCATCATGAAATGTGATATTGACATCCGTAAGGATCTTTATGCTAATAATGTGCTGTCTGGAGGAACCACCATGTACCCTGGCATTGGTGACCGTATGCAGAAGGAAATTACAGCTTTGGCTCCAAGTACTATGAAGATCAAGGTTGCATCTAATTTTTTTTAAATTATTAAATCCAGTTGCTAGTCGACATACTGAATGAATCACTGAATGGTAAATTAACACTTATGATTAAATGAGTCTACTCTAGTGGGGACTCTAGTTGGATTTAGGCTTAAATATACACACTACCTTTCTGTCAACAAAAACTGCCATTCAGTGTAGCTAACAGCAATAAAATTAAAAGCAAATGTATTTAAAACACAAAAAGCAGATTAGAAACACAATTTAAGGCAACAAAATACCCAAAAGAAATAATAGCATCCAGACAATTAAAAGTCTTTCAGCAGTACCACAGTTTGAATGTCTAAAGCCTATTTTTTAAACAGGTCACCAGCAGAAGGTCAAGATAGAGGAGTCCTGCTTAGCCTTCCTTGACAGAGGGCTTATCTACACTAGCCAGGATACACCGATTCCTCACCAACAAATCCTGGCTGAAGAGCTGGCCTGCCTCCCTCCGTTACCTGCAGAAGGCGGGCCAGAGTCCAAATAGGGCACTGGCCCATCACTGAAGCCACCACCATTTTCTTACTAACATGGAAGCCAGGCAGCAGTCCTGCAACATGTGACTGCAGGACCCCTGCAAGAGGCCAGCCTTGGTCCCATACTGCAGGACCCCTGCCTGGCTTTGAGAAGAGCCAGGGAGCTGGCAGAGGCAGGGAAGAGTAGTGTTCTGAGCTGGCGGAAACATAGTAAAACAGGTATTAGCTTATATCATGATAAAGGGCCCTATCCTGGCTTGCCCCTGTTCCAGCCCTGTATCTGCCACAGGGGTCATTTGGACTGCCCATGGGTAGATCAGAGTAAATGCCCTGTGTCGTTTGGACTACAGGGCTCTGGAACAGGGGTAAGCTGTGATATTTGATCAGTGTAGAAAAGCCTAGAGAGTCCCAGAATGTGGGAGCAGCCACTGAGATAACACCCTTTTAGGCAAAACATGCTTCCAAGGCCAGTGGGTCAAAGAGAAAGATCTTAAGAACTGGGAAAATATAGTCTTTCAGATAGGCAGGTCCAAATTGTACATATTTCATAACTAGCTCTGTGAATTTTATCAAGACACAAACCAGTAGTCAGCAAAGTGGCTATAGCAGGGGATTACAGTAATATGCTCCCTATCACCCTGAGTTTGGCTTCAACATTCTAAATGAGCTGAAGCTTCTGAACATTTTTCAATATGTTATGATAATCCAAAGGGATATAACTAAGGCATGTGTTACCATGTGCAGATCTGACATCTCTAGGAGTGGATACAGTTGCTAATAGTGTTAACTGTGCAAATACACTTGTGAGCATCACCTAAACCTGGACATTCAGGTTCAGGACTGAATACAAGAGTATACCTGAGCTGAGCCTTTAGGGTTCATCTAAAACAGATTGAATCTGTATCCCCTGATTTGCCTTTCATCTGACCAGGAGTACCTCTGTTGTATCTGATGGCACTTCAGTTTGTTAACCTGCATCCATCCATTACACAGGATACTTACATCCTATAAATGCTTGTTCAAGAAATAACTCCCATTGAGTTCAGTGAGATGTACTCCAGATAAGTATATACAGGATTCCAGCCTAACCTTGTGCTTCTTATCCCAAAGTCTTTATTCTCATAAAGGGCTTGACTATGATTTGATAGCTGGTTGTGAGCTATCTGGCTGGAAATGAATCTAGGCAGCCCTGAAGTACTGACAATTAGAAGTTCCTCTGATCTATCTTATTAACTTCACCTTATGTCTTTTTTTTTTTGAGGTTGTTGCAGAGGTTGATATTCTCTTCCATCTTCTGCAGTGGGCAAAGCTCATTGGGATTCACAGTTTTGCTACAACAGTGGCCCCCAGAAGCCATTCTATGGCTGATGGAGACCACAGAGGATGACAAGAGTCTCTGGCTATGCCCCACAGGCAGATGCAGACCAATAACACCAGCTGAACCTCAGCCATTGTTTGGCCCCTTAGCAAAAGCCTGTTTCTCTTGGGAGACCATTGCCACAGTACACAAATAATCTAGTTTGAAACAATTTGGCTCTTTCCTATTGAATCCTGGGATTACAAGGTCTTTAACCTTCTCTGCCGAAGAGGGCTGGTGCCTCACCAAACTACAAATCCCAGGATTTCATAGGAAGGAGGTAATACAAATAATCCAGTTTCAAATATTTGTGTAGTGTGGATTTGGCCCATATCAGTAGCAATGCTGACATTAGTATAGTCTCTGACTTCACAGGAACATGTAATTCCACCACCATGGAAAGATACTGCCAAAGTGGTTTAGGATTTTATCAGACCCTCCCCACTTAATGTTCTTTTGCCAGCATAAAAACATTTTAAAATATGCCGGCAAAAGAACCCCTGTGATCAGACCTAACTTTAGCAGCATTCACAGGCAGCCCAGGCACTAACAGAGAGTGAATGGAGCTCCATTCACTTCCTGTTTCAAGATCTCACCAATTCTTGCAAGAAGACTCTAGCATGAGAAATTCAAAAATAAAAGCAAAATAAACATAACAAGTACAAGAAAGCACAAAAACACACTTTAAAAGTCCCAAGTTCATGCAGGGTCATAAAAAGAGCGTCCCCTACCTGGCTGTCACGATCTCTCCCAGAAGTGTTTGCCCACTGACTCTGTATTCACGTGAGTACAATGGCATGAGGGATTCAAACTCTGGCAATGCCAGCTACAAATCGCCATGGTAGATCAATTGACAGCTTGGCCCATCAATAAAAAGGAACAGGGTTTTCACAATACATGATCGCAAAAGGGCAATGTCATCCAGTATGGGTGCACTTTTGCAGTCTTTAGGCATCCTTATGACACCATATTTGCCTGGTCGGATAAAGTCTTTAGTCAAGTGGAAGAGAGGAAGAAAAGAGGAAGACAGTGGATTCATTCCATTAAGGAAGTCAACAGCCGAATGTATGCCAGATCTGAGTGGGGCTGCTGATGAGCCAGGCTCATGGAAGTCTCACATTCATAAGACTGTCATATTTGATGGCCAATTTGATGGCAAATAACAACAATGAAAGCCCAAGTCTATATCTTTCAAGGGGATTATAAAATCTTTTCATTTGAGGGGGATCTTGCTGGCTAACGTTAACATGGTAGGGATTATTTTCTTCCTGTCTGTTTTCTGGAATTGCCCATATACTATGTTAGATTCATTTTATAAGTTGTCCTGTTTTTAAGTCATTGCTGCCAATTCTGTGCTTTTAGAATAGAACAGCCTAAACATCTAAACTAATCAACCAGTCAACATTAAATAAATAAATGTAAATATTAACTAGAGAGGTAACTTATAAATACAGCCGCCCCTTCATATCCACGAGTTCTGCATTCCTGGATTCAACCAACCACAGCTTGAAAATATTTATTTTTGTGGGAGGAATTCCCAAAATCAAACCTTACTGTTCAACAAAGTGACACTGTTTTACTATACCATTGTATGTAATGGGACTTGAGCGTTCCACAGGTTTGGGGATCTACAGGGATCCTGGAACCAAACCCTGGTGGATACTGAGGGCCCACTGTATGTCACGAAGCAAAGATATGAGTTAATTTTCTTGTTCTGCTGATTGATAATTGACCCAATTTTGCATACATAATTGTAGTTTCTTTAGACACACAACTGCAGACAGTGGACTATATGTTACATTGAGTTCATGTTTTAGTGTGATAATACATAGGGCTAGATAAAAGTCTCTCTGTGTGTGTGTTCCTTCAAGTCACCTGCCAATTTATGGTGACCCCATGAATTACCTATGGTAATAATCTGATGTGGTTTTGCCAGTTCTTTATAGAGGTCTCTAACATGATTAAAATGAGAAAGGTTGTTACCTGATTTATACATTCCCTTCTTTGTTTTATATTTCTCCCCATAGATGATTGCACCTCCAGAACGTAAATATTCAGTCTGGATTGGGGGCTCCATATTAGCTTCTCTGTCAACCTTCCAGCAAATGTGGATCAGCAAAGATGAATATGAAGAAGCAGGTCCTTCCATTGTCCACCGCAAATGTTTTTGAGTATTCTTGTCATTTATTGTAAGGAATATAATGTGGTGTTTTCCTGCATATTTTCTTTAGAAACAGTGCATAGTTTCCTTCACTGCTTATTCTGAAAATGTAATAAAAGGTCAAGTTGATTGAGATGTTGTCATTCCTGGATGCCTCCAATTTTGTATTCTAGTGACAGGGATGAGTTTGAAATTAATAGCATCAACAATATGCAATTCAGTAATTCTTCAAAGATTTTCAATTAATTTTTGAGAAGATGAAGTGTGTAGGAAGCTTTCAATGCTGTTGGGAGTGCAGATATGTTACTTCATGCTCTAACAAAAGGGAAAACTAGTGCTACTCAGAAACATGCTTCACTGACTTTTGAAGGATTTACTCCTAGGTAAGTATGTACAGGGCCTCAGATTAAATGCCTTTTAATTAATCTTCTGCCACTGCCCTTGTTAGGAAAATGTAATGGTTGCTAAATAAATAATGGTTTTTAAAAAATACTCTATCATAATTATTGTTTTTTAAAAATGAACATGCAATTAGCCATGTAACGCTAATGTGACTAGCATTAATTGCATAGCAACTGGTTTATCTATTAAATAGATATGAATAAGCCACCATAATGGTCTGTTTTAATTTGTTTATGAAAATCCCTCTGGTACATTAAAACGGAATGTTAACACAAAGCCATTTTGAAACAAATGGTCCTGAGGTTTAAGTAATGCGGCCAAACTCAAACAGGCTAACTAGCAATAGATCTACAAATAATACTGTGTTTATCATGACCTAAATGCCAAAGAAGCTGAGAAACAAGATTTTAAAAATTGACATGTGTTTGTCGGTAGGCAAATAATGCATACAGTAGTTACTTACTACAGTAAGTACTGCGTACACCCGGTAGTTGAAGAAGTGGTTTTTGTGGTGAAGTGCTGTAATGTATGAGCATCTTCATTCAGGCCGGTTACTGAGTAACGGTGTCTTACATGGGTTGTTCTTCTTGTTTTAACAAGGAACTCAAAAGTGTTTTAGCCTATATATAGTAAAATACATCCCACATATTAGATAATGTGAAGAATTCCTGTCAGTAAAGAAAGGTCCCACCCTCATATAATCACATTATTCAGAGACTGAGGCTGTGTTTACATGGGGAAACATTCCCCTAAATATACCGCAAAGGTTCCTCATTGTTCCCACGCATCACACCATAGTATTGCCTCATTCAGAGGAGGGGGGAGGTAAAAACCCCAAAAATAGTGTCTCAGGGGATGTCAGTTATTTTGCCAACTTATTTGAAAAGTAGTGCGACTTTGTGCTATATTGATTGTGTAAACAACCATTTTGCTAAGGGCTATGTGAATTACAAGCAATCTCTCTGACATATTCACAGCAGAGCTTTGCCGTGATTGGTTAAAGTCACCAGGGAGGGGTTTGGACAAGGAGGGCATGAAGGATGAAAAGATCCATCCACTGTCGTTTCCAGCCACCCGAGCAAGTACTATACCCATCCCATCTGCCCAGCTGTTTCTTGCTTGGCTGCTCCTTCTGTGTGTGTGTTCATTCATTGGTTCTCTTGCCCTGCTGAGATCCCATTTGTCTCTTTCCTTCCCTCCCTCCTCGGTATCTTCCTGCTTGGTTGCATCTGTGTGTGTGTGTGTTTTCATTCGTTCCTTCCCTCGCCCTGTTGAGATCCCATTTCTCTTTTCCTCCTTCCCTCCCTCCCTTCCCTCCTCGGTATCTTTCTGCCTGGCTGCTGCCAGCTGAAAAATCCCTTAGGTAGCCAGTCTCTCTCTCTCTTTCTTTCCCTCCCGATCTCCCCCTCCCCCCTCTCTCACACACATACACTGAGTGGGCTGGCAAAGACTTGTATCAAGAAGCTTCATTGTCCAATGCTTTGTTAACTGGGGTATGCCTGTACTGTACCTATGTGTTCTCCCAGTGGGACGAGGGGTAGAACTTTGGTAGGAAACAGCAGTAGGAAGCTTTTCCCAGTAGCTCAGGGATGAGAACTTCCAGACAGCTCTGTGGCCACAAACAACTTCTATTGCTATCTTTAATTAGTGATGCAAGATAAAGTTTAAATACCCTGCATGGAACTGTGCTGTGTTTTGTAAGCAGGAAGCTGGGTGCAGCTTGCTTTGCTGTCTGTGCTTGGGAGGCCATGCCCCCACACCTTTGCCTGTCTGAACCAGAAAGTGAAAAAGTAAACATAGCAACTGAATCCCCCATAAATTGTGTAAACTGACCGGCACTGGTGCGAAAAAGCGCTAAAGCGCAAATTGCCGCAATAAAACCTGCCGTGTAACTGAAACCTATGTAAATTCTCACTACCTGAAACTGTATTCTCTGAAACTTAGATTAATATTCCAGGCTGTGAACCATGAAAAAGAATTGCTGCCTTGGGTCCCATATAGCCATCTTGGGTTCCATATTAAGAGAAAATGGTAGAGGGGTATTAAACAGACAAAGAAATACATAACAGAATTGCCATTAAACACTTTAGCTTTGTTATTGTTCTCAGGGACTACTGACAAATGGATCTAATTTCTGCACTGTTGACAGGAGCAATCGTGTTGTTGTTGTTGCTGCTACTGCTGCTGCTGTTGTTACAAGGTCAATCCATGGCTATAGCTGCAGAATGTGGGATGCATACTTGCCAGTGATGCAGTGTCAAATGTTGCACTAGAGACCCTGTGTAACCTGTTCTAGACAACTGAGGAATGAATTGGCAATTTTTAGCACAGAACAATAGTATAAAGCTGAAATCTTAACAGAACCTATTCAGGATTTACTTCTGTATACTCAGGGGTTGTTTATACGAGGCAAAAAGAAGCATATTGCTCTGAAGTTAAGACAACTCACAGTAGCTGTGATTTGTCTTAGGACTTTTTCAGATGGGCTATTTATTCTGTAGGAGATACGGAACAGGGTTGGGAAAAAGTTTTCTTTTCAGAAGATGTTGACCCTTTTCTGTGTCTCTCCCACCCCTATTCTGCATTTCCCTGTGATATTTTCATCACAGGGACACATCGATTTTGGACCACCCATTCCATTGTAGTAACAGAATCACGGGTGGTCTGAAAGGTGTCCCGTTCCTCTCCCATGATGATAGCTGTGGGGGGGGGGAGGTCCGTTCTGGACACTTCCGGGCACAAACAGGACACCCAGGTAAGTGGCACTCTTCCCCCCCCCTCGGGTTACTTGGGTTTTTAAAATGTGTTTTTGTGCTTGCTGTAGTATTTTGACTTTGGGGGGTTATTTGTAAATTTCCCGCACGACCGTTCTCTTACAAAAACGAGCAGGATTTCAGTTGCTGGTCGTAAAGGCAGCCTTACAATGGCTGCATTTATGACTGGCCAGCTTGGGGAGAGGGAGGACATTCCTGCCGTGCAATGAAGGTAAGTGTTTTGAACATTTTTCCTTTATTACACAGCAGGAATGGGATTGGGGCTTGCAGGGCAGGAATGGGGCATTTGGCCCTGTCTGAAAAAGTCTATAATGGGTTTTTTTGGGGGGGGGTAGGTAGATCACAGGCATGCGAAGCTATCCACGTTTGCTGTGCGAATGGGCATGGCTGCTATTCAAGGTGTTAGCTGTGAGTGAATTGCTCGTGTTTTTATTCTCACCAGCTGCCACTGCCGAAAAGTAATTTTTTTTTTTAAAAAGCATATCTAAGGTGTGAAAATACAATATTTCACCTTAACAGGAAATCATATCCTGGTTGCAGAGGTGGCCTGCTCTGCCCCCGTTACCTGAAGAAAATGGGCTGGTGTCCACTGACCCATTGCTGCAGCTGCCTCTGCTGCCGCCATTTTCTCTGCTGTGCTGGGTCTGGACAGCCAGTCACACCATGTGACAAGCCCCCTGCATGTAATCAACCTGCAGGCCTGCTGCCTGAATCCAGCAAGGGTTACCAGCAGAAGTAGTGAGGGGCAGTCTTCTGGGACAGGCTCCCACAGCACATGGGGCCTGATCCCTCCTGTCCCGGCAGTACCTGATTAAACTGGGTAATTTTCTTAAGATGGAGTAAAGAGCCCTATTTTAGCTTACCCACATTCCTGCCCCATATCTGCCCCGGGGGTAGTGAAGACTATCGATTGGGGCAGAAGCCCTGCATCATCTGGACTGCAAAGGTCTGGAATGGGGGCAAGCTGGGTTATTTAACCCATGTAGATAAGCCCACACTGCATATATTTCACATTCCTATTCTTTGCATTTTTTTTTCAAATAATTGAAATCATTAAAAAAATTATTCTTTGGCCATTCAAATTTCATTAATGTCAGTACAGGCATCTGGAGCAATTAATCCACTGGGATACACATTTTTACAAGTGAATTTTAAAGGACATATGCCAGGTGCCCTGCGGAATAAATAAAGGGGTCAAATATGCTGCTGAACATTGCTTTGCCACGCAGCATGCCAACATGCACTGGAAACTTTTGCTTTAAATTATTTACACTCTTTGCTATTGTTTATGCGACTAGGAAGTGTTCTCGACTGTGGATGAAGCAATGGCTCTGTTGACTTTAGATATTTTTCATGCCCGAGGTGAAGTCAGAATTATGCCCTTCTTTCCTTCTGTGCATTGGAATTCTGTTTTAATGTCACACAGAGATAGATATTATGGGCAGAGAAATTGACACACACACCCCAAAAACCTAGTGCCTGAAGCCGTTGCTTCACATTGTTTCATAACAAGACTGCTCCTGAATGGCAATACAGTACAATGCAAAATTTGACAAGTTCTACACTGTGTTCCTTGCCCCCAGCCAATGTACAATAAGCATGCTAGAAATGGCTGGTTAAAACAATACTCTGATAAGGAGAGGGAAAGAAAAAAGATAAGAATATTACTCAGAAGAACATTACCCATCTAAAGAAACAGTCTCCTTTTGAAAATATTATTATATTTTTGAAGCAGTCCAAAGGAAGCAATATTTTTGTCCATTCTGTCTGAAATATTGCCAAAACAAATGGATTTCAAAATGGAGCTGACTACAGTCGTCCCTTCACATTTGTGGGGGTTAGGGCCGCCAGACCCCCACGAATGTGAAAAAAACAAGAACAACCATCGCACAAAGGGAGGGAAGGCCCAGCAGAGGGGTGATTTAAGAGGCTTTGCCTCAACCCCCCATGTTTGCCTGGGTCTTCACTCCCTTTCCAAGGGAAGCGAAGACCCAGGCAAGGGCGCGGGGTGAGGGAAAACCTCTCAAACCAGCTGTCTGCTGGGCTTTTCCTCTCCCCACAAAGGGAGTGAAAGCCCAGCAGAGGGGCGATTTAAGAGGCTTTGCCTCTTCCCTCCCCCATGCTTGCCTAGGTCATCCCTCCCTTTCCAAGGGGAGCAAAGACTCCGGCAAGCATGTGGGGGGGGGGAACCTCTCAAACAGCGAATAATCAAACCCGTGAATATCAAAGCCGCGAATGTGAAGGGACAACTGTAGTGATAAATTTGATACATTTTTTCACTCTTCTCCAATCCCTTCACAAAAAGAATACGCTAAAATATATTTTATTAACAGTTTGTTCCCCTGTTTTAAGAACTGTTTGTTCTAATCATACAAACCACGAAAGCAATTAAACTTATATGTGGTCGCAAGAAGGAATTCCAAAGCTTTCACTTCTAATTTTTTATTACATTTTTATTACAAAACTATTGTTAAACTTAACTATGGATTGTCTGAGAGAAGCCAACTTCAAGACTTGGTTTGAACACTCTTGCTTTAGCAAACTATTAAAATTAGTCACAGTGTTGGTTTCATAGAATCACAGACTTGGAAAGGCCTCTTGGGCTAGCTGGTCCAACCCACACCATGAAGGAATACACAGCTAAAGTACTCCAGACTGATGGCCATGCAAAACTGTTTAAATGACAGAGAGCCCATGACCCTCTGAGGCAGTCTGTTTCACTATCAAACAGTTCTTACCATTAGGAAGTTATTTCTAATATTTAGGTGGAATCTCGTGTCTTGCAATTTGAATCCACTGGCATGTGTCCTAGCCTCTAGAACAGCAGAAAACAAACTAGCTCTATCTTATTTATTTAATTATTTATTTATCTTATTATTATTTTTATTTATTGAATTTATATCTCACCTTTCGCCCACAATAGGATTCAAGGCAGCTTACAATATTTTTTTAAAAGATCCAGCTAAAACATTAATTTACAAAAATTAGAAATAATTAAATATCAATATTATTAAAACATGATTAAAGACAGTTGAAAACACTTAAAACATAGTTAAAACATAACTTCCATATGGCATCTTTTCAGGAATTTAAAGACAGCTATATCACCTCTCAGTCTTCTCCAAGCTAAATATACCCAGCTTCCTAAGACATTCTTCATAGGGTTTGGTTTCCAGAGCTTTCACCATCTTGGTCACCCTCCTTTGAATATATTCCAGCTTGTCACTATCCTTGCACTGTGGTACACAGAACTGTACACAATATTCCTGAGATCTGAACAAAGAAGAATAGTATGGGACTATTATTTCCCCCAATGTGGATACTATACTGTACTCCTGTTGGTGTAGCCTAGAACTGGCTCTTAGAAATCACAGCATTTCTCTCTAAATGCTCACAGGCTGCTTAATGATTTGTTCTAGAACCTTCCTGGGTTGTATGTATTATTTAAAATTCATATCCCAACTTTCTCTCAAGATGGGACCAAAGGCTAACTACCGTAGTCAGAAATTGCTCAGGTCCACTTACTTCCTTTTTTGAAGATGGGGACAACATTTGTCCCAGCTGACCTTTGCTGTTCTCCAAGAAATCTCAAAGACTATGTGACTCTGCAATTACTTGTACATCTATGAATTATTTTAGTACCTGTTGGTGTAATTCATCTGGCCCTGCAGACTTAGATTCATTTCAAGCAGCTAGGTAAGACTGATGCAAAGAAAATGTAGAGCAGTTCAGACCTCTCTAACCCCTATTAGCATTTCACTATCTTCTCTATGCATTAGCCGTACCATTTCCTGGACTGAGGTTCAGATTTAGAATTTTGCTCATAACATTGGAGGACCCTTAAGAACAATCTGGGATGCGGTACAAAAGGCTGTCTTTGGAGCTCAGGATTGGTGGAAATTGGGGCTTCTGCTCATGTAAGCATTCTTTTGGCTCCAACACTGTTAGCTGCAACATGTTGGGCATTCTGTACACCATAATAAACTTTCCTGGGGAGAGAATTTCATAGTCTGAGAGTGGCCAATGAAAATACCCTCTCCAGCATCCTCACTAAGCATGCCTGTAAAAGAGATGGGAGCAAGATAAAGACCTTTCCAGAGGATCTTGGGTAAAGGCACGTTTATATAGGGAGATACAATGTAACAGCTGAATATAACATTTATTTATTTAAAATATTGAAGCTGCAATTGTGAGATTACAATGGTATGGTAGTACAAATGGGCTCCCATTATCATATGACGTCATTGTCTTCCCCTACTCAGTCTGTGCTCCACCAGGTGCCACTTTTAATTGATGGGCTAAAGCCATCAATAGCCCTCAAAATCACTCTTTCTGCTGTATTGACAAGCGTGCAAAATCACATCCTACTGTAATCATGTGATTACAGTATGAATGGGTGGTTCCCCCCCCCTTTCCCAACAAGAACACATACTTCAACTTCCAGGGGAGAACGTGAAGAGGACCAACAGGATGCTGTTTTAATGAACTGTTGCCTTTCCTTGGTACATTTTTATATTTGTTTAAGTTTTTATTTGGGAAGTTCTTTCATTATGTATTTCTTTTTGGTGTGTTTAAGCGAAGTCACATCTATAGATTTTCCCTGGGCTTTTTCTGGGCTGTGAGGCCATGTTCTGGAATAGTTTCTTTCTGACGTTTTGCCTGCATCTGTGGCTGGCATCCTCAAAGAATGAGGATGCCAGCCACAGATACAGGCAAAACGTCAGAAAGAAACTATCCCAGAACATGGCCTCACGGCCTGGAAAAAACCCAAGGAAAATCTATGGATGCCGGCCGTGAAAGCCTTTGACTTCACGAAGTCACATCTTCTTGCGAGAACAGCTGAAATCTCACCCAGGCAAAATCCAGGAAGTAAGAGAATTTTTTTTCTTTAAAAGCACATGCACTGGGCAGCAGGAAGCATTAATACTCTGTCATTAGAAGGCAATGCAAAGACAAGTGTTACTATAGTACAAGCTGAAAGCCCATTCTTAAACCACTAGTGGTGGGCATGCAATAATTGCTGTAATACTGCCACTATGTTTCTGCTTTCCTCAATAGTGGAATTACAGTGTTTTTAGATGCTTGTATGATAAAGTTCTAAGGATCGGTTTACATCTAGTTTATTTGACATTCTGTGCACTCAGCTTTATGTTCTAAATAAGACATAATACACAAGGAGACATGAGATGGAGGAGGGGAGAGGAAAGGTCACCGGCAGCAAAGTCCCAGCATGGGGATTCCATATGCTCTCCTGGCTGCTCTCCTCCCTTTATGGCCAGAGCAAGGGCTGTTGGAATGAACCAAACTCTGGAGATTTTCACACGGGGCCAAAATGTCCCATTACTGCCCCGCCACCTCCTCTCCTGTTCCTGCCACAGAATAACAAATCTTTCACACACTTACCTTAATTCCGCAGCAGGAACGGGCTCCCCTTCCCCTCGCTGGCCGGCTGTAAATGCAGCTGTCGTAAGGCTGCTTTTACGACCGGCCATCTGAAACGTTATCACGTGATAACGGCCGGATGGTAATTTTTTAAAAAAACTCCCCCAAACATAAAATCAGTTCACCAAGCACAAAAACACACTTTAAATCACATAATCAAAACAGGGAGGGTAAAATAAAGGGTACCACTTACCTGGCTGTCCAGATCATACCAGGAAGTGCTCGGAACGGACCTCCCCTCCATGGCTATCATTTCTGAACAGGAACGGGGCTCCTGTTTACACACCTGTGATTGCATGATAGCGACGGAACGGGAGGTCTATTCACGATAAAAAATCGTGATTACATTGTTCTGGAACAGTCACAGGAGTAGGATGGATGCAGGACAGAACGGGGTCAACATCGTCCGAAAGGGAAAACCTTTCCCGACCCTGTTCTGTTCCTGCCACGGGATATATAGCCTGTGTGAAAATCTCCTCTGTATGGTTCTCCTCCCCAGCTGTAATGTAGATGTAATGTGTGCAGATGTAAAAGAATGACTGCACACGCCTTTTGCAAACAATATACACTGCCCAGGATGTGAAGCAAGTAAGGGCTGAAGAGTGAAACCTTCAGATGAAAGGGAGCCACAAAAATATCTCATTACATGTAGTGGAGAAAGTCAATACATGGATGGGATTAACAGTGGTTAGTTAGAGGTTAGTTGAATCTTTTTTCTGTTGCTCGTGAGAAACAAAGCCTTTATGGGCAATAAAATAGCATTCTCTTCTATTCTGTCACTTTATTTGTATCCCATCCTATTTCCCAAAGCTAAACACATACTGAGGTTATGATTAAAATAGTATTACAAGTATTACAATGTCTATAGAATTCATCAAGACAGTATGCTGTAATTGTTTGAATGTTGGACCAGGACTCTCGGAGATCAGGGTTTGAATCCCCACTCAGCCATGGAGACCTCCAAGGTGACCTTGGGCAACAACAACAACAACAGAATTAAAACAATTCAAAAGTACTTTGGAGCCTATTTGCTTCACCAAAACACAACAGAATAATGGTTCATTTACGGTAGGCCTCTGAATGGCATATAACACATTTATGAGCAATTAGACTTTGGAATTCTTTTTCTTTTCCAAACACAAGAATAGGCCTGCCTGAGAATGGCCGGCAATCTTCAAGGAGCAAATAAATAACCTCTGAATATACCATTGAAAGAAATTACCCACATATTGTGCCAATTGTTTTTAAAAAGTGTAGACAGTGGCAGATTCTTGAAGGGCAGCATCCATGAATAAAACAGCAATAACCGTATACATAACTGGAAGGCTCCCCTTTTTCTTCTCTTTCCAGCAAAACAACATTCTGCATTCAGAAGTCCTTGTTTGGCAGCTATATTCATCAGACCAGCTGGAGCTGAGGTTTAATTCTTTATGCTCAGAATATGAATCTGCTTCTTGCAGCTGATTTCATTTTCACTATGGCACTTGATTAAATTCTGAATATATTCCTAAAGAAATCCACATATGGAATACTATTCAAAATTAACAGCCTGTGATATATTTTGAATCAGGATTCAAATAAGAGCAACGCAAGCAAGCAAGCATGCGCGCGCGCGCGCGTGCACACACACACACACACAGAGCAAGCTAATGAGAGGTTTTTCATTTGACAAATCTATTTTCACTTGAGGGCTACCATTCTTATTAAATTTCGCTTAACCTTTGTTTTCCCCAGAGAAATGATTGCATGTTTCCTATTTATGCATAATTACATGATGAGAATTACATGATGAGGCTTATACCACTCTAAAATAATGTTGGATTTTGCAAGGGTACTTTTGCACCTGTAAGCATTCACTTCTAAAAATATGACACATGCAGAAATGTGTGCTTTTCCTGGCACCAGATCAGGAAGCTATTCTGGAATTGTGAAGTAGCTGGGTCCTCTTCTGCTAAAACAAATGAGCAGAAAAGATTTATAGAGACTACAATGTCTGAACAGGTTCAAGAGTGGCATGATGTTTTTTTTAAAAAGAGGAGAAACTGTTGTAAAATATACAGAGCGCATTCACTCTCTGCCCATCCGAGCAGAGATGCATGCAGTGAAATAGCGTGGGCTTTTGGACAAAGCCATGCACACCTCTGGTGCAAAAGAAAGATAGACTGTTTTTCTTTTATGGTTTTATTGAAAGCAAAACAAAAATGAAATAAACAACAGAAGGCATTCATCCATGCTTCTGTATGCTCCAAAGTTCCTCAGGAGCTAAGAGAAAAGAAAAGGAGCGCCCAAAATGCAGGAGGCACAACTAGCTCCAAAATCCCCTCCCAGTTATATACTTTTCCAAAACATTCAATCCTTCTGAGAAACAACAAGAAACCTGGAGGCCTTGGTTTTGTTTCTCGCTTTCCAACTCTGAAGGACAGAGAAAACATAACAACAAGAGACAGATTTATGAGTTCTAGTAGACAAGCTGGAGTCTTCAATGCCTTGGTGAATAAAATTACCCAAAGTAGGGATAAACTTCTGATTACAATATCTATTTTCCCTGACAGAAACATGAGAATTTCCCTTCAATAGGCTTGTACAAAATTGGGCATGCACAAACATACAGAAAATGTCACCTGGCTGCTCACTTTCCCCATTCATTCATGCTCTGTTTTTCTGGCTCTTTCTCTTCCCACCCCACTGCTTCCCTGTGCATGACACCACTCTTCTTACCCCATGCATTGCCCCCCCGTTTTCCCCACAACTATGCTGCTTCCCTAACTTACTTGCCACTCTCCTCACCTCACATGCTTCCACCTTTCTCCCATCGTGAGTCTCTCTCACTCCTTGATCCCACTGTTGTTCTCCCCCAGGCACTGTCTCACAATGATGTCTACCACTCCCTCCTGCACTGCTTCCCCCTCTGTTACTCTCCCTATAGACTCCTGAACCTCTCTTTGTCCACCACCTCCATCTCCTGTGATCCCTCCCTTCACCTTCTCAACCCCCCCTGTCCTATTTCCTTGACCCCGTGCTACTTTCCTCCCTTTTCCCTCATGCCCTTCTCACGCCCATGCTGCTTTTCTCTTGTTGTCCTTTGGATCAGCTACTGCTACTGCTTTGGACTGAAGCAGAAAAGTATTTTGCTTGTGGTTGAGAGTGTGTGCTATTCTGCTCATCCCACACAAAATATGTCCTGTGCTCTTGAGACAGAGAAAATTTCTACTCACTTACATGTCTAGGAATAAGTACTATATTCCTTTAAAACTACTATGGCTAAGAGCACCAAACACTCTGTTTATTTCATTCTTTGCTCAGTCACAAGCTAATGCATTGTTTGTATGTGGGATGGGGAGGGTTGGGCATGCAGGGTCATATTAAGGACATATATGGCTTCCACTCACATGTCTGGCACCAATTGCATCTTCATTTCTCCACAATGCATCAAAACAAAACAACAGCATTTAAGTTGACACAGCGGTTGTCTAAACAGCAAAAATTGTCATAGAATTTGGGAAGAATATGGTTGTCTAAATTCCATCCCACATCAATCCGCAGTATTTGGAAAGCAGGGGGCAAATCCACCAAAAACTCTGAAGGCAAAGCTTTCGCGGCTTTCCATGGTGTTTTTAAAAAGCTCCGCAGGGAATGTGCATTCCTGCTCATTGGGACAATCTGATTCGCATTCCCGATAAAAGCAGAAGTGGAAAGCTGATTGATCGGACATGCACAGGGGGCAGAGTTTGATAACAAAACATGCGCCCGGAACCACCATGTTGGTTTTTCATCTTAGCAATCATGTGCTGAGGCAATGAAACAGCCTCCCCCCTTTACCCCCCCCATTAATGCGAGTAATTCACTCATGCCCGCCATCTTGATTCGCAGACATGGCCATTGGGACAGCAAAAGCGGATAGCTTTGCATGTCTGCGATTTTGCAAAAAATCCCACACTCATTAAGACAAATCAAAGCTACTTCGAATTGGCATTAGTGTGCATCAATCCGCATCCCCCCTCCTCATATAGATAACGCCACAGATTCAAATGACTTTATCAACAAATGTCCAGGAAATTGGACATAGGACTTTATCAGACGAGCCCCTTAAAACATTCTTTTTCTGACATAAAAAAAATCAATTTTTATGCCAGCAAAAGAACGCCCCACCACCACACTTACCTTCTCTCCCAGCAAAAGCTTCTCTGGCAATGAAGAGGACGTGAATGGAGCTCCATTCATTTCCTCATTCAAAATCCACTGGATTCTCACAAGAAAATGCTCACATGGGAAATTCAAAAATAAAAACAAAAATAAGAAAGTTAAAGTTTTAAAAAAACACTGGATCACACTTTAAAAGTCCCAAGTAAAACTGGGGAGGGTCATAAAAAGTGCATCACTTACCTGCATTTTGTGATCTCACCTGGAAGTGCTCATGCTGGACTGGCCATTGATGCTGCATTCACATGAGTTAAATGGCGCGAGGTTTCACAGGCTGGCAATGCTGGCACTAAAGAACCACAGGGGATCAATTGACAACTTCAGCCATCAATAAAAAGGTATGGGATTTGGCCAGGACATAAACACAAAAGGGCAATGTCGTCTGCTTTGTGTGCCCTTTTGCATTTATGTGGCATTGTTATGATGCCATATTTAGTGCATCTGATAAAGTCCTTAGTGGGCTTTTGAGGAAT
The DNA here is from genome assembly GCA_030847615.1 of Gambelia wislizenii. Taxonomy (NCBI): domain Eukaryota; kingdom Metazoa; phylum Chordata; class Lepidosauria; order Squamata; family Crotaphytidae; genus Gambelia; species Gambelia wislizenii. Next base: position 390,517,687 of record JAUMIR010000001.1, on the reverse strand, counting down.
CCATTTGTTGCCTTCCAGGGCCTACTACTAGAAGGCCTTTCATGATACTAAAGAGCTCTGTGGGAAGACTCAATGGAGGCATGAAAATACTACTCTTCTGTGCCATCACAACCACAGAGTAAGCTCTTGAAAGGATTCTTATTCAGAGCTTGGAAGTAAATTCCTTGTTACAAATAATAACTCAAATCCTGTTTGTAATCCCTACTAGAGTAGGCCCACTGAATTAGTCAGATTTACATAAGGGTCAACTCACCACTGAATAACTGATTCAATTATCTACTTTAGTCTCTGGTTGGGATTACCGACCAGATTCTCGCCAATGAGCTAGTTGTAATTAATCCAGTCTTCCAATAATATAGGTTTAGCTACATTACATTACAATTGTAGTCTAGTGAGGGATAACATCCTGAAAAATGTCATATGGTTCAAGGGCTGATTTAGGCTGTCCCTTGTACCATTGCTTGTTGTAAGTGCTGAAGAGATGAGAAGGTGAATAAAAGAAACGTATGTTTTGTATCACAGGTCATTGGCTTCTAGCATTCAGGTTTTTGAAAGTACAGTTGTCCCTTCATATTCACTGGGGTTTGGTTCCAGGACCCCCCGTGGATACCCAAATCCGTGAATACTCAAGTCCCATTATATGCAATAGCATAGCAAAATGATGTCCCTTATATAAGATGCCAAATTCAAGGTTTGCTTTTTGGATTATTATTTTTTAAAGAATATTTTCAAGCCATGAATACATAAATCTGTGGATACTAAATCCCTGGATACGGAGAGACAACAGTACAGGTGCTCCCTCTCCATATCCATGAAACCAATATCCACAGTTTCAGTTATCCATAGTTGAAAAAAATAGGGACACATAACATAGAGTCAGGCTGGAAAATGCCTAGAAAGGTGTCCTCTCTAGAAATCACTAGGTCCTCCAACGCAATTCTATATGTTTGCACCAGCAGTCCTTTATTTTAATAGGGTTTGCTATTATCCACAGTTTCATTTATAAATTGTAAGTCCAGGAATGTATCCCCTATGGATCTGGGGAGTGACCTGTACCTAAAAGTAATTGTTTTCATATTTTATTACTTTGGAGAAACCAAAAAATAAAGAGTTATAGTCGAAAAACTGTAATTATAATGATAATTAACTACAAGGAAAGGAGGACTTAGGAGATTATCAGATGCATTAAAAGTGGTGTTACAGGAATGCCAGGAGATCGCAAAAGGGCTCCCTTTTCAGATGACGTTGTTCTTCCCTCGTTATGCACCTGTTCTGCTCTTGCTCTGCCAGTGCTGCTTTTTATTGACGGAAGAAGCCATCAATAGATTCCCCATTCCGTTCCTGTCATGGATTTGACAGTGACTGAAAAGGTGCCCCGTTATGATGGTGAGATCCCAGCGTCAATGGGAAGTCCGTGCCAGAACATTTACAGTTGAGATCGGGACATTTAGGTAAGTGACACACTTTTTATGACCCTCCCCAGGTCACTTCTACCTTTTAAAGTGTGTGTATGTGCTTTTTATAACTTTTTTTGTGTGTATTTTGGTTTTTATTTTTGAATTTCCTGCACTTGCATCTTCTCTCGAGAATCCATGGGATTTCGATCCAGGAAGTGAAGGGAGCTCCGTTAGAGCTCCTTTCATTCCTGGACTGCCGGAACGATGGGAGAGGAGATAAGTGCAGTGGAGAGGGTGATTGTGGTGGGACTGAGAAGGGAGTGGAGATTGTGGGAGAGGAACACTTTTTTTTCCTGTCTGATAATCTCCTTGGAATGATAATTGTATGTTCCAAGATAACTGTATGTTCTGAAAGGATGCTCCAAGGACAGTCTTGATTCTTCCTAAGAATCTTTCATTCCCCCCCCCCATTGGTTGATTAAATGGCATCCCTCAGGATGTTCGCATGATAGTGTTTATTGAATGCCATTGCTCAGTGAATACAAGGTGTTGGTTATCCTGCCGACTCCATGGCAGCCAACTGTGTGATGCAACATTTTGTGCACACAGATGGTCCACATTCCTCTGCAAGGCAGGGTTGTAAATTGGAAGGAATGTCCCTTCCCCACAGTGCAGCTTTATTTTTTCTGCTGGCACTCTCATAAATAGCATTTTTAAATTGCACACTATGCACTAAATCAGTATTCTGACACACACAGTGCAAGCATTGAATTTAACATGACATGACCCAGAGATGCAAAGGGATTTCTTTCATTACCAGCATTTTAATGCAAGGGAGGACACCAGCCATGTTTCCAAGACAACCACCAATGCTAAGGGAGCTGGGCAGACTAAAGAGCAAGTTTTTCATCTAGAGGAAATCAATTCAGATAATAGTCTTTTGAAATGCACCCATGAAGTGTAAAACAAATCCTTGCAGAAAATTAGCTAAGGGAGGAAACATGCAGGGACTTCCCAATTAGTTATACTGCAATAAATGTGTAGTTGTTAATAATTTTTGTATGGAATGGAATCCAGCTATTGTGTCTCAAAGGCATTATTGGAAAACCTCCTCTTCCAAAATTAAAAGCAACTATAGTGTGTTCTATTTCTGTTCAAACTAAAGATAGTGCTGCCCACACAGATCTTGGTCATAGATCTGTAACAAACCACTGCATTGCTATACACCAAATAGCAGAAAACTGAATTGTTAGTGTTGCATACATTTGCACTAAGGAGATTATCGTACGTGTCCAAAAAATGCAAAGAAGACATTACTGTCCTGGGAATAGGACCTGTTTTCAGATGTCCTCATCGTCATTGTGTGCTGCTCCTGTGCTGCAGCAATTAAGAAGGCATTGCTTTTCATTGACGGGGAAGTCCTGTCAATGAAAAGCAACACTTTATTCATGGCTGCAGCACAGGAGCAGCACATGATGATGATGATGTCTGAAACTGGGTCCTGTTCACGGGACAGTAACATTATCCTTGTCTGCTGCTCTTGCACTTTTTATGTGTCCGATTATCTCCTAAAAACAAAAAATAGGGCAATAGTTTTGCTTAACTATTATCTATCTATGTTTAGGAGTCACAACCTCTGCTGATCAGGCACCTGCAGAAAATACAAGGGCGCATAAGACCACCACCCCAATTTTTAAGTTAAAATATAGACATTGCCCCCCCATCCAGCCAGCCTCCCACCAGCCAGCCAGCTCAGTGGCTGTAGATGATGGAATAGTTTGTGAAATTAAAGGACTGAGAAAACTAAAAAAGCATGGGATACTTTGAGAAATCTCTGTGGTGTTCAGTCTTTGGAAAGTAAGGTTTCATTAATAATGAAGTTGGTTAATATGAAGCTATCAAATCCCAAAATTTTGAATGAGCACATTAATGATTTTAGAGCCACATTGGCAGACTTGCAAACTTGCAACGCAGAAAGAACCACAACCCGGAATCATCACCCAAGGAGACCTTCTGCTGTGCTTTCTGCAACCGGACTTATTTATCTCAGATTGGCCTTTTTAGTCACCAGCATGCTTGCAGAAAGCACGGGATGAGTCCTTCCTGAATCTTTGTTTGCGAAGAAAAGCCAGAGAGACCATTAACACCAATAGAATTATGCCAGCATGGTGCTTCTACAGGATTGTGGCTTGAACTTATGACACAAATGCCAATGCAGCATTATGCAGTTCAGTAATATAAGACTACAGCCGGACCCCTGTATCCATGGAACCAATATCTACAGTTTCAGTTATCTGCAGCTGAAAAAATAGGGAAACATACCATATAGTTGTGTTGGAAAATGCCTAGAGAGGTCCTTCATGGGTGCCATAGGTGTACACCGAACTAATCCCGATCTCCCCCACAACCTTCCAGGAGACCACCCTAAGGTCAATGCTCCAAGCCCCCTGTAACAGTGTGGGGTAGGCAAAAAATCCTGTGGAAAAGGGGAAAAAGTCTTACTTGGCCCATAAGCAACCAGAAGGTTCATACTATGACCGAGGTGGGAGGATGGGTCAAATTCAACCAAAAGAGTAGGAGGGAAGGGGCTGCCCTTATTTAACTAGCCTCTGCTCCACCCCAGACCTCCTACATCATGGCATAAGATGCCATGACACAATTAAAGGCCTCACATCATGTGAAACCATCAAAGCACCTCCCCTCACACAATGCTACGCTGTGCTGGGGGTAGGGTATGTTCATTATTTTAATAGGGTCCACTATTATTTGTGGTTCCTGGTATTCATGGTAACTCTGGGAACTGAACCCCCATAGATATAGATGTCCAACTGTACTGTCCTATGCACACTTAGTTACAAAACACAGGTAGTCTTGCTTCTGAGTTAGCATGTGTACGATTTAGTTAAGTTTTGATATTTAACACAGATATCCTGTTGGTGACATATGCAAGAGTAAATCGAGGTTACATGTGCATAAGTCTTTTCTTGGACGTTTCACAAAGAAGTAGAAACTATTCATTTCTTTCTTGTACAACATCCTCTCCCTGGGCAATTTGCAAGCCCAAAGGTGCTGTTATTACCATTTGTTGACCAACGGAGGGTGAGGAAACCAGGTAGTGTTCATCTGGGCTGTGGTTCTGAAGCCACTGGAGATCCAGGTGGCCAACTTCCATTCTCTTTCCATTGCTGCAGAACTGCAGCAAAGTGCTGCCTGGTTGCTTTCCCCTCCCACCCCACACTTAGTAAGTGGTCATGACAGCATCCCTAGGATTGGAAAGTACAGAACATTTGTGCCATTTTATTTCTGAATAGCTGATAAAGATCAGCCTCATTACCTTGCATTGCTCCCTAGGAATTTTTGTGGCCTAGTGAACTTGACAAGCAAAAGACAGACACTTGTGTATTTCACATTATGAACACTGGCATGTGAGACCTTAAAAACAACAAAATAAGTGACGTCAAAATAAGTGAGATCTTCCCCTACTTGTTTTTTCTGGTAACACAGTGTTTCTCAACCAGGGTTCCACGGAACCCTAGGGTTCCCCCAGAGATCGCCGGGGTTCCTTGAGAAAATAGTAATAAATTAATAAATCACAGAGAAGTGGGGAGCTGGAACAGCTTATCTCTTCCCTACACAACAGAGAAAGCCAGGGAGGAATGAGTATGTGTGAATGAGTTTTCACACCAATGCTTCCAAAGGGGCCTCTTACCTTGCTCTCCCTCAGCTTTTGCTCTGCCTTAGATGTGCTAATCAAAAGGGAGGAGGGGAGGAACAAGTTTACCGTGATGCTGGCTTGGCAGGAAGCTACAGCCTCCCTCTGATCCTGATCCTGGCTGCTTAGTTGCTGCTTTTTGCAAGCTCTGTTAGCTCAGAGCTCAATTTTTGGGTCAGAGTCAGTGATGTAGCCATGCTTAAATACTTGAAGGAATGTCATACTGAGGATGGAGCAAGCTTGTTTTCTGCTGCTCCAGAGACTAGGAGACGGAGCAATGGGTTCAAACTACAGGACATTTTTCAGGTTTTAATAATGTTTCACAATAAATATATTTGTTTTTCATTTAATTTATTTTTTATTATAGATTACCTTTTTGGCATTTTCATAGGATAGTTTGTCAGTATTTTAATGTATACTATAAATACTCCTCAGTATGCTCTTTCAGACCTGTTACTTTTAAGTATCAAATATGGATTGCTAGCAATGTGGAATATAATAAGCATCTATTTTTTCACTGTTTCTGTATTTTTTTAAAAAAGGGAGCTGTAGGTATAATTTTTACGTAGGGGTTCCTGGGGACCTAAAAATTTTCCTTGGGTTTTTTCCAGGCTGTGGGGCCATGTTCTGGAATAGTTTCTTTCTAGAATAGAAAAAACCCAAGGAAAATCTATAGATGCCGGCAGTGAAGACCTTCTACTCCACACAGACCTGAAAATTATTTCAAGGTTTCCTCCAGGGTAAAAAGGTTGAGAAAGGCTGTGGTAACACATAGAAGTAGAGATTACAAGCAGGAAAATGGTACTTCCTCCAGAATCTACTCACTTCATCCTAAGGACGGTCATGCGGATGAAACTTTTATAATATCACTTTCTTGCCTTCTTAATTCTCCTTGCCCGCTATCCTTGCAATAAGGATAAGTTTCAAATTACTGTTGCAAATGCATTTCTCATTAATTCATACTGCAATTTTAATTTATCATTCTTATTCTATCCATGCCAGACCATGTTAATGGCATAAATTGCTTTAGTTTATATGGGAAGCTGCCAAATGTGCTGCTTAGATTTTTAATTACTTCACATAATGTTGGAACCTACTAATAATATCTGACAGCAGAGTGGTTATTGCAGAGCTGATCATAGGAACACCAAGATAAATCAAGTGGAAGACCAATGACACAATCAGCTTGAGTATTTTTATGTCAGGCTCTGCAAGGCCTATGTTAGAGCTCAAAATGAATTTGCACAACTTTGGTGCATTGCTTAAACTTCTCACTTCCTCTCTATATTGGGAACATTCACACTTCCTACATCAACTGAATCGTGTTATCTCTTTTTCCAGACCCCATAAAATTTCCAGCCTGCTATCACATAAAGATATGCATTTCATACAAGCAGACATTTCATCCTTCTTCATATTTGGAAAAACTAGTCAGAAAGCTAAATTAAGTAGCATAAAACATGTGAGGTCAAATTCTGGAACATCTGCAGGTTTCCTATGTATGCCAGGATAAAATGGAGGAAGGGAAGTGGGGAAAGGACTGTGGCAGCACCATTCAGTCAAGATCTTTTGGACAGATAGCTCCTCAAGCTAGTAAGTAATTCTCCTTGCACCGTATGCTACAAAAAGAATTGCAATTGACTCTCCACACAATGGGAAATATTGCACATTTCCTATGTGTACAAAGCCCTAAAAATTTTTCCACACTAGTTCCCTTATTATGATTTCCCCATCTTTGGTGACGTTTGGTGACATACTGGGCAGCTAAACCCATCACATGTCAGCACATATTCATTGGGCACCATTTTTATCACCCTTTTATTTTTTTTAATAAATCTTTTAAGCATAGATTTTTAAACACACACATACATTAAGATAGCACTTAATGAAGGAGTATCATAGTGCTCTGTAAATGCATTATCCTTGCTCCCTTTGAATCAACAATGGCAGATATAGATAAAAGGCTCTTGACTGCAATACAGGTTGAATATCTCTTATCTGAAATGCTTGGGACCAGAAGTTTTCTGTTTTTTGGGTTTTTTTCAGATTTTGGAATACTTGCATATGCATAATGAGAGGTCTTGGAGATGGGGCCTGAGTCTAAACTCAACATTCATTTATGTTTCATATACAACTTTTACACATAGCCTGAAGGTGATTTTATACACAATATTTTTAATAATTTTGTGCATGAAAGAAAGTTTGTGTACACTGAACCATCAGAAACAGTGTCACTATCTTAGACATCCATGTGGACGAGTTGGAGTACTTTGGATTTTGGCATTCCAGGTAAGGGATGTTCAACCTGTATATTTCCATCTTCTAACATTTGTTTATTTATGAGTATAAATCTAGCAACTATTGCTAAGATACATAGCTATGTGGTCAAACTTTATTTCTATTTCCTTCCCTCACTAATTTGCTCAATAGTTCTTACTTTCTTCTACTTACCAGTAGGTGTCAGACTTATACAAAGTTGACCAAACACCCAAACTTGCACTATACCCCTCCTTTACATAAATGTTCTTTTATATAAAACTTTTATGCTTTACTTAGCTCATGACAAACTTTGCTTTGTTAGGATCAACTAGGGTCAACTTAGGGTAAGACTCTATATTTCAGCCAGAGGGTATATTAAGGGCTCATCTACATGATGAAAAAAATCCGGCAAGAATGCTGGCAGAATACCTTTAGTTTACATGAGTGCCTGCTGGGATTCACCATATCAAGAAGGAGGGTGGCTGAAAACTCCACATAGACCACAATAACAGCTTCTGCTGTTTCTCGCAATCTTTTTTAAAAAGTGTGCAAAAATGCGCATAATAGGTCATCTGTACAACCGATTCAAAATGGGGACACAGCAGAGCTGAAAGCTGATTGGTCGGACCTTGGAGGGGCCAGGCTTGCAAGGGAGGGCTTGCAATGCTGGAGCTGCCATTGTTGTTGTTTTTACAGGTACAATTGATCAGCTGACAAAGCGGCAAGAGCAAAAGTAAGAAGTTTCGTTTAAGCGGAAAACAGCTCTTCCTCATCTGTCACTTTAAGAAAAAAAAAAAAAAGAGGGGTGAATGGAGGGAGATTGCCCAGACTCAATTCACTTGCGGCTAGCTTTTTCCCCCCATGGATGTAAACTGAGAAATATTCTATTCCAAGCCTGCTAATGAGCCGTGGGCACAAATGGGCATTGCAGTGAAAGGGAGGTAAGGTGATATTTTTTGCCATCAATTCTCCCATCTAGCTGAGCCCTTAGATCTCAGAGTTGATATATGGAATTTTTATAGCTCAGAAGAGTGGCCTCAGTCAGAGGTTTCAGCAGAAGGTGGAAGCTATGTCTAGTTATAATTTCAGAAAATGTACAGATGGAAGACTCTAGTGTTTACTTGCCTTGTTTACAAAGTTGGTTTTCCTTATCATCTATCCTATTTGTTTACTTGCCACTACAGGATATTTCTAAAAGCAGCAACTCTAAATTTAGAGCTGAGTGGAATTTGTCAAAAAATAATTCTCTAATAATGTTTTTGTTTGGACTTCCCTCAAACAGAAGGAATAAGGTGCACGCTTTGAGAAGGTTATTTTCACTCACACTGGTGAGATGTAATATGACTAACCTCTTAATTTATTTTTCTTAACCCAGATAAAGACAATGGTAACAGTCCCTATATGCTGATGTAAGTTCACTGGTTCTCCTATGCTGCCTTCCTCCATGTACTGCGAGGACCAAAGGAAAAGCCTGGGTTCCCCACTCCCCTCAACTTCCCAGACTACCCTCTGATTGATTCAAGAAGGCAGCAATTGCTACAGACTAGTTAGTATACACTTTTCTCTCAGTACAGACCAGTCTCTAGTATAGTTAATACATACATCTCTCTCAGCCTGAGCCTTTCTCAGACATATGGTCTATGGACTATACGTACCCCAAAAACAATGTTTGTGGGCCCTGGATTCTCCTAGAAGCCCCTGCCCCTCAAAAAGGGGGGACTGAGTACAAGCCTCCCTTGTGCCCAAACATATTGTGTGCTTTGTTTTCTCCCAGGTGGAACATAAATACCACACACAATATAAGGGATGATAATTTAAAGTTGTACCATGCACCTTTCCTTTCCTTTCCTTTCCTTTCCTTTCCTTTCCTTTCCTTTCCTTTCCTTTCCTTTCCTTTCCTTTCCTTTCCTTTCCTTGTTTTCTGCTAAATTTAATCAGTAGTGGTGGCATAGCTCCAGCAGTTACAGATTGGACTGGAAAGCCACACCTAGTCCTTTCTGTTCCTGTTTTTCAGCATCTGTTAAGAAGTCCTGGATTGCTGCCCCCTCCTTTTCTATTTTTTTTTCAAGCATCCATTTGTAAAGGAGTAAGTGACTTTGCAGCCAACTTCAAAGATGGCTTTGCAACCAACAATTGATTTACTTTGAACTCAAATTGCCTCCCTTCCCCACCCCATGGCAGAGGAGAAAAGGGAACAGAGTCTTGCCTCTTCCAGTAAGTCCAATGCAAAGATGTACTTGCTTCAGCTTTGAAATGAGGCTCTGTGATCCCAGTTGCTTCTCCCAGTAATAAGGCTGCCGGACTTACCCAGTGGCCATTTTGTGGTCCTGGCAAGAGGTCCCCTGCCCCTCTTCGTGGTGACCAGGCATGGCTGTCACCATGCGGCATCTGATCCTCTTCCTCCCAGTGAGCTTCCACACTTGCTGGGAGGATGATGGAGTGACAGCCAATTGGAGCAAAGCTGGCTTTGCTCTGATTGGCTGGGGGTGTTTGCTCCCCAGCCAATCGGAGGTGAGCATTCAGCTCAAATCCGATTGGCTGGGGAGAGAGGGAAGCTGCCCCTGTTGGTAAGCTTCCCTCTGGTCTGGTGGCCAGGGATAAATTCCTGGCCATCTCATCAGATCAGCCAGAGCTCTCAGCGAGCTGACCCACCCACCAACCCTCCAGGCAGGGATTCATCATAAGGGCTGCATATTTTCTTTATTGTCACAACTAGGGGGCAGTTGGCATGGGTCCTGGATCTAAGGTCAATGGTATTGGGGTCTCCGTCACTGGCGGGTCACAGAGATTCTCTACAGGGGTATGGGGGGCATTGGCCATGGTAGCATACCAGCCCAGGGCATGCACATTCTGCCCCTCACCCACCTTTGAGAGAGGGGAGGAGGTTGGACAGGAGGCACTTGGGCTTTGGAAAGGATACATCCCTTTCCCTGTTATGTTCAGCACAAGGTAAGGGAGATGGTGCTGCATTTGTATGTGGGCCTGGATTGAGCTGAATCTACCTGATCCAGCTGTCCAGACAGCAAAAGAACCAGAAGCACTCCAGAGTTTCCTGTGGTTTCTCTTAAGCCAGATTTATGGCTTAATAAAGCAGATTTGATGTGTGCATTGTCTAGACACATCACACCAGGTCTGGGGTAAATTCAGTTTATTTCCTTAGTGTAGACAAGCCCTAAGTTCATCAGATGCAACACATGGGTGTTAAGTTATAGGAAAACTGGGATTTGACCTTATTTGTAATGTGCACTGGTCAGAGGAAGTGGGCGTGAACACAGAGTGACCATGAATCTGAGAGAAAGCTGTAATTTTTGAGCAGGGCCACACCTTTTGATTTTAGAGTAATGTATTATACTAGCTGTACCAGGCGCAAAATATGCTGTTAAAAGAACTCCCCCCAAAATGCTCAATAGACCTCACAACAACCCTGTAAGGAAGGCCAGTTGAGTTTTAAATACCTCTTCCCCCTTCTGTGTTTTCCACACTGTTCCCAGAATTGCCACTGCCAGTTGACTGCCTGGTTCCTGTTGCAGATGGCCCACTGCCACTGCCAGTTAACTGCCTGGGTCCCGTTGCAGGTGGCCTACCACCGCCACCAGTTAACTGTCTGGGTCCCGTCATATCGGCGTCCTGCTGCCCCTGCTACCATCAACTGACTGCCTGACCCTGTCGCAGGCAGCCCTTCACCACCACCAGTTGACTGTCTGGGTCCCAATCTGGGCCATAGATTGAGTGGCAGGAGTGGATTGTGAGGTCGAGAGGAAATTTGCATGTGGGTGGTGATTGGTTGGGTGTGTTTCCTGAGCAGCCAATCAGCACACTGGGAGAGGCAACATACCCAAGAGTTTTATATATATAGATAATATTTATCGTTAATCTTGCTGCAGGTCCATACACATACAGAGTATTTATTGATTTGGGTTTTTAGTTTTTTCTTCAGGATTTCTTAAACCTAGCACATAAACTCCAAGGTTTTGCTGCATAAAATAGTTTTATGTATTTTTTTCCTCATTAATCACTTTTACTCTCTTGTTCCCTGGCCACACCCTTTTGATGAGGCAGATCTGTCCCAATGTTCTGTGAAATGTTGGAGGGTATATGGTGGTGATCTAATTAAACCACTTCTATTGAAATAAATAAGCAGAGCCCATGGATGATCTACTGATTCAATCTCAACTGGAAAGTTTAAAAATTGTAGTAGAAGAAACATTAAGAGAGATAAGGAACAGACAAATGCTAAGCCATGGTTCCTGGGATTGGACAGAGGAAACAAGACAGGAGACAGAGATTACAGAGAGACTTCAAATCATTTGATCCTTCCTACCTGTTCTGGATTTGCTGAAGTGGCTGGCATTTAGCGAAACCACTACTTTGGGATTGATTCAGGTCTTACCCAAATGCATATAGTTAGATTTCTATAATTTATTATAAGCCTAATCCTTGCAATGATACTCCTGAATAGATTAGTTCCTGATATTGCAGAAGAACTTCTTCCTGAAAGCCGATGTGGCTTCAGAGCCAATAGGAGTACTACAGATATGGTATTTGCCCTTAGACAACTGCAAGAAAAATGTAGAGAACAGAACAAGGGTCTCTATGTAACATTTGTTGACCTCACCAAAGCCTTCAACACTGTGAGTAGAAAAGGGAGATTTTCAGATGGGGAAATTATTCCCCGGGGAGATCGGGACAGAATTGTTTCTGTCCCAGAAGCAGCGCCGCGTTTCGCACGCCCACTTCCCTCTCCTGATCTCCTGTCATCCTGACATTGTCCTTGTTCTAGTTCTTTTTATTAACGATGAACTCTCGTTAATAAAATATACTGGCAGGGAACTAGAACAAGGACAGTGTCATGGCAACGGGAGATTGGGAGAGAGAAGTGGGCATGCGAAACACGGCGCTGCTTCTGGGACAGAAACAATTCTGTCCTGATCTCCCCAGGGAATAATTTCCCCATCTGAAAATCTCCTAGGTCTGTGGCAGATCCTGGAAAGACTAGGATATCCCCCCAAGTTCCTTAAAATGATTATCTTGCTACACGAGGGCCAGCACGGTTGATATGGCGATGCTCTTTCAGAGCCCTTTCTAATAACTAACGGAGTGAAGCAAAGTTGTGTTTTTGCTCCAACTTTATTTACAGTCTTCTTCAGCATGATGCTCCAAAGGGCTACAGCAGAGCTTGAAAAAGAAGATGGCATCTATATAGGTTACCGTATTGATGGTAGCTTGTTTAACTTAAGCCGTCTAAGGGCTCGCACTAAAACTCTATAAACTATCTAGTTCATGAGCTGCTCTTCACTGATGATGATGCCCTTGTTGCCCACACAGAAGCAGCTCTGCAGCGCCTAACATCCTGCTTCACAACAGCTGCAGAGCTGTTTGGGCTGGAAGTCAACCTGAAGAAAACGGAAGTTCTTTACCAGCCTTCACCACAGGACGAACACCATTATACCCACATTGCCGTCGGCAAATCTGTGCTTAAGTCTGGTCAGCAGTTCACCTACCTGGGAAGCATAATCTCCTCAGATGCGAAGACTGATAAAGAGATTGATCACAGATTAGCAAAGGCATATAGCGCATTTGGAAGACTTTACAGAAGAGTCTGGACTAACAAACACCTGAGGCGAAGCACAAAAATCAGTGTGTATAGAGCCATTTTACTGTCTATTCTCCTTTAAGGGTCTGAGACATGGGTCACCTATCGCCACCACTTACAACTCCTCGAATGTTTTCATCAGCACTGTATACGCACAATCCTAAATATACACTGGACTATGTGACGAATGTTGCTGTCCTTGAGCAAGCAGGGATCACCAGCATTGAGGCCATGATATTGAGAACACAGCTGCGCTGGGCAGGGCACATTTCTAGCATGGAGGACCATCGCCCCCCCCCAAATAGTACTCTACGGTGAACTTGCAATGGGTCAGCACAAGAGGGGCGCTCCAAAAAAAAGTGATACAAGGACTCCCTGAAACAACATCTCAGGCTCGGCCAAATTGATCACCAACAATGGTCTGCCATGGCCTCATATTGGGAGGCATGGAGACGCACTATCCACAATGCTGCAGCCTTATTTGAGAACTCACGCTGAGCAAGTCTTGAAGTGGAACGACAACGCAGAAAGAATCACAACCCAGAAACATCACCCAAGGAGACCTTCTGCTGTGCTTTCTGCAACCAGATTGTTTATCCCAGATTGGCCTTTTTAGTCATCAGCGCGCTTGCAGAAAGCTCAGGATGAGTCCTTCCTGAATCTTCATTTGTGAAGAAAAGCCAGAGAGAGAGAATGTTTGCAGACACCTATTTACCAAGCCTGAAAGTGCACTTCATTCCACTCTATTGTTCTTTGAGATCTCACTTGAGGGTCAGGTGCCCCTGCTGTTGAATGTGGGGGGGGGGGAAACAGTACAGTACACAGATGTCTTCAATTAGCAATGTTTATTAAATCCTCTTGGAACAAAAATCAACACCTACCTTTAAAGAAACCTAAAACATAACTGAACTGCCTGTTCTGGGAAAAACAGAAGAAATGCTTTCCATTTGGGATGGAAGTTAGTCGAGAATTTGGCACTTGTACCATATCCCCAGAAGCCAGGAAAAACCTGAGGTGTCCTTGTCTCTCAGGAGGTGATCTTCCTAGCTTCTGCCTCCAAAGAGAAAGCATTTCCTTCTGTTCCCCCTCCCGTAAGGTGTGCTAGTGCTGAGCTCTTCTGGGCTGGCCTCTTAAAGAGGTAGCACACAGCACATGAATCAATCCACTGCCTTCTTCACAACTGTATTCTTGCTGTGGAACTATCTCCTGAGGAAAGCTAGAATGGCTTCCTCTCTCCAAACCTCTAGAAAATGAAGGATAGAACTAATTTTGATGAGAGATGTGGATCTTTATGGCTCTTTCCTCTCCATGTCTATACTTTTGACTTTGTGTCTCCTTTCCTCTTAAAATGTAGTTGAAGAACATAATATGTACAATTATTTAATTATGTTGTGCTGTCATCAGCAAGGATGGAAAGCACAACACACAGTGACATCGTGTCAAATAGTAATAAATTAGATGTTATGAAGAAGAGGCAGGAAGGAGATATGGCGCAGATGATCTAAGGCAGCTCCATGCTTTTCACAATGTCTAGTTCCACCCAAAAATCTTCCACTCTAAAATGAATTAACTAATTAAAAAATAAACACAGTGCCCTTTAAACATGTTATAGGGAAAATACAGTAAGTGGAAAAATAGCCAGGATATTTCAGCTCTTACATACACACACAAGAAACTTCGATCCAGAGATGCAGAAGAGCAATTCCCCCTTCTGCTGAAAAAAATGTTCTCAAACAGGAAAGTAAAGAAGATTAGTTGATCTAGCTGTCCAGTGAAGGGAGGAAGCCAGATTCATGGCTGCAGCCTGCTGTTGTATTTGTGCATGCCTGGATTTGCTGAAATCCCCTTATAACTCTGGTGCATTTTTTTAAACAGTGAGGGATACATGTGCCAAACTGCAGTCTGAGATCTGTTAAATATTAATTTGCCATTTCAGAAACTAAGCAAGTGTCTTCTTTAAGAAGATCCATAGCTTTTAATTATGCAGTATAACTCAACATTCTCAGGCTTTTAAACCACATCCATTTGTGTGATTTTTTTTGACAGTTGTCTTACTTCATTAAAACTCACAAAATATTTTAAAGTGTGAATCCCTCTAGGTAAAATATATCTCTCTTCTACACTTTCTTCTTTGATTTCAACACGTGTGTAGTTCTGGTTTTATTCTCAATCCTACATTATTGTGTTGTACTTACTTCAGAGTAAGTAAAGTTTTAGTCAGTGGTATTTATTTGTCCGTAAATATTCATAGGCCTGAATCTGTTAGTCCCAATTAAAATAGACTCATTTAACCAGTAGAGCTTAATAGAAGTGGTGACTTTAACAGTAGGTATTTTTATGTGGTTCTTCTGTAAATAATATTCTTGTTGTTGCAAGAACAATTATTTGCAATTTCTGTTCTTTTTGGATTTGTGAGATAATCTGTATACTTTGGCTTCTACAACTTAACAGTTTCCAAATGGTTGCACAGACATTGTTGGGTCTAGCTGATGTAACAATGGAGCCATTTTCTATGTATGCTTTTGTCACGCATGATTTTAGAATTTCAATGATGTAAAGCAGGAGTGGGCAACTATAGTGTGTTGTTGTTGCTGTTGTTGTCCTCTATCAAGTCAGCTTTAACTTATAGTAACCCTATGAATTTGATACCTCCAAGTCATCCTATCATCAAGAGCCCTGCTCAGGGCTTGCCATGGTTTCCTTGACTTTATCCACCTGTAATGCGGTCTTCCTCTTTTCCTACTGTCTTCTTCCTTACCAAGCATTATTGTCTTTTCTAGTGAATTATGTATTCTTAGGATATGGCCAAAGCATGACAGTTTCAGTTTACTCATCTTGGTTTCAAGGGAGAGCTCAGGCTTGATTTGCTCTACGACCCATTTATTTGTCTTTTTAGCAGTCTACAGTATCTGTAGAAATCATCTCCAGCACCACATGTCAAATGAGTTGCTTTTCTTCCTATCTGCTTTCTTCACTGTCCAGTTTTCACAAACTTACATAGAAATTGAAAATACAATGGTATGGTGAATCCTGACTTTGGTATTCAATTATACATCTTTACACTTAAGGATCTTGTCTAGTTCATAGGTTCAAAGTTGCCCTTCCAAGCCCTTATCTTCTTTTGATTTCTTGATTGCATTTTCCATTTTGATTAATGATTGAGCCAAGGTACAGGAAGTCTTTGACTATTTCAATGTCTTTGTTCCTGCACACAAGTTGTTGAACAGTTGGGGTTCTAACAAGGAGCCCTGGTGGCGCAGTGGTTAAATGCCAGTACTGCAAGTCACCACGTTGTAAGTTTGATTCCAGCGGGCTCCAAGGTTCACTCAGCCTTCCATCCTTTTGTAGGTCAGTAAAATGAGTACCCAGCTTGTGGGGGCAATTAGCTAACACACACTGGAAACTGTTTAATGCAGTGTAGATGTGTAAATAGCTATTGCTTAAAACAATTTATAAGCCGCTCTGATAGCCTTGTGGCTGAAGAGCGGGGTATAAATAACTAAATAAAAAAATAATAAAAATAATAATCTTTTACTTTTGCTTCTCATCTGTCCTTAATGGCCTGTCTGTCATCCAGTCAGTCTTTTCTTTCTTTTTGGATGCAGATACTGTATTGTCTTTTTGCATTTTTCTGTCACAACTTCCCTGGCTTTAGCCCAAAGTTCTTCTGGTTCCTGGTGAATTAGGACTTTATCACACTACACTGTTACAGTGCTATTATTCTACTTTAATTGCTCTGCCTGCCTCCTATGGAATCCTGGGATTTGCAGTTTAGGGAGGGGCATTTAGAATTCTCAGCCAGAGAGCTGTTAGGCCTCAATAAACTACAAACTCCAGAATTCCAAAGGAAGCAGCCTATTAATAAGTCACAAGGACAGACTTTTGACAAAATATGTTTATACCTTCCTAACCCTGTATTCAGTCACAAAAAACTATATGTTGCTTTCTCAAGAGTTCGATCATTTGATGCATTAAATGTTGTATCTGAGAAGAACAAGATTGTTAATTGTGTTTACACTGAAATATATGAATAAATACATAAAATGAGTTATACATTTATAACCTTTAAAATATCCTATAATGGCATACGTAACGCTGGGTACAGCTAGTAAAGAATGGATAGATTAGAAAGGATATATTTCATAGAATCATAGATGAATGATTCCATAGATAGATAGGGAAGAGACCACAAAGGCCATCTAGTCCAACACCCTGCTCTGCATGAATACACAATCAAAGCATTCCCAACAGATGGGCATTCAGACTCTGAATGAAGAATGAAGAGTATCCAAAGAAGGAGATTCCACCTCACTCTGAAGCAGTGCATTCCACTGCTTAACAGCTCTTACTGTCAGGAAGTTCTTCCTAATGTTTAGGTGGGATCTCTTTTCCTGTAGTTTGAGTCCACTGCTCTGTGTCCTAGTCTCTGGAGCTAAGCAACTGCAAGACACTGTTACACTTTGTTGTATATAAACATGTAAGTGTAATGTTTATCTCATAATCCAATATACAACTGTAAGGGACAGTAATACAATATAACAATAAAGATTATTACAATTGTTCCATTCATGTATCTATTTTCTTTACAATTTGGTATAATCTATGTGTCATTTAACAAAAATAATAAAAATAATAAAGCAAATATAGCTGAACCAATTCTCTTGCAAAATATTAATTAGTAACAATTTTCTTCAAAGTCACTAATACTATGCCAACATTTTAGGACATGTACTTGAAAAATACCAAGCAAGCTCTTAACCAACTGTGTTAGTTCTCAAAGTCAGGACATCTTGTCAGAATAAGTTTCCAGTTCTTAAAAACTGTGCTATTACTCAAAGTTAAGGCATCTTGTCAGAATAAGAATAAGTTCCCAGTGGTGCATCTGGACCTTTTTCAGACCATTTTGGTTGGATGCCTTCTTCAGGAAATTTAACTATAACATAATATGCTTTTAGTAAATAAATTATCATAGGTAAAAATTATTTTGTAATTTTCTAAGGCATAGTTGTCTTACCTCCCTTTTATATTCCTTTCATATGCAGGTGCTCACGAACTATTTTCAGTTCACTTTTGTGCTTCAATAACTATTAAATATTAATAATTTAATAATTAATATTATGTTTAGTTTGCTGTATTTTTTATAATGGTATTCTTGGTATACTTTAATAGTAATAAGATTTAAAGTTTAAGATTATGAGATAAACATTACACTTACATGTTTATATACAGCAAAGTGTAACAGTGTCTTGCAGTTGCTTAGTTCACAGTAGAACGCTTCATTTGTTCCTTTACTACTAGTCTTTGGAGCAGCAGAAAACAAGCTTGCTCCATCTTCAGTATGACATCCCTTCAAATATTTAAACATGGCTATCATGTCCCCTCTTAACCTTCTCTCCTCTAGGCTAAACATACACAGCTCCTGAAGCTGCTCCTCATAGGGCATGGCTTCCAGACCTTTCACCATTTTGGTCGCCCTCCTCTGAACACAATCCAGCTTGTCAATATCATTCTGGAATTGTGATGCCCAGAACTGGACACAGTATTCCAGGTGAGGTCTGACCAAAGCAGAATAGAGTTGGCACTATTACTTCCTTCAGTCTAGACACTATACTCCGATTGATGCAGCCTAAAATCACATTGGCTTTTTTAGCTGCTACATCACGCTGCTGACTCATGTTCAGTTTGTGGTCCACTAAGACTCCTAGATCCCTTTTGCATGTAGTGCCATCGAGCCAGGTGTCACCCATCCTATGTCTGCATTTCATTTTTACTGCCCAAGTGTAATATCCTACATTTCTCCCAGTTGAAATTCAGTTTGTTAGTTTTGGCCCAGTTTTCTAATCTGTTAAGGTCATTTTGAATTCTAATCCTGTCCTCTGGGGTATTAGCTACCCCTCCTAATTTGGTGTCATCTGCAAACTTGATAAGAATGCCCTCTATTCCATCAACCATCATAATTTTCAATTTGTTAGTATCATTATATTACAAAAATTGGAGTGGAAATACAATTATCAACTATCAGCAACTGAATGGTGGGAAGTTAGAATTATTACTGTGTACTCTTTCTATGATTAAGTGAGATATATTGTATGTATATTTAACAATAGGACAAGCATAATTATAATCACAAAGAAAAGACCATATAGTCAAATATGTCAAGAAACTAAGTTTATTGTATTTTATGGACATATATTTTTATTTATATCTTTGATGTTCTTTCTTATTGGTTTCTTGTTGTTCAACCATGACTTATTTTATTTTTATATTTTGTTTCAAGTTTTAATAAAAAATATTTTTAAAAATAGAATATAACTTTTCTAATGCTCCTAAACACTTTAACCTCTGGCAATTTAATGTTTCACTTCTCAGTTATGAACAGTTTAGGGCCCAAATGTCAGCAATTCTGATGGAATATTTTAAAATGAATGAAGGCCTTGCATGTTCATACGCTATTGAATGGGAAGCATATAAAGCCTACATTCAAGGTAGAATCATTGCTTATTCTTCTTATATATAAAAAACGACTTTAATTTTTTTTAAAGGAATTATTAAACAATCAGCTGAAATCTCTGGTATCTGAATTTCCAGTTTCTCCATTTGAACAACCTTATCAAGAATTTGAAAAAGTTAAATATGAATTGAATAATATTCTCTCACAACAAACTGAATTTGCTTTGACATGCCTACAGCAAGCACATTGGGAAAATGGGGAAAGTCCCAAGAAGATTCTGGCACATTGCCTTAAGCATCAAAAGCAACACAATGTCATTTCAGTAATCAAAGATGAAAGCAATTATTTATATACATTGCCCACAGATATAAACCTACAATTTTTGAAGTTTTACAGTGGGCCCTTCTGATCAGCAGGCTTCGGATCTGCACTTTCAAGTTGCTGTGAATCATCATGTCTTATACTCAAAATGATGGTGAGAGGGACATGGGCATGCTAAAGTGTCTGTGTGCACATTGCCACCATTTAATAACATGGGACACAATCATCTGTGTTTTTTGTTATCTGCGGGAGTCCTGGAAAAGAACCCCCTATGGATCCAGAGGGCCCACTGTATGTGGACCTTTATAGCTTCAATAATTCATCAAGAGGATATGGGGATGTTCTTTTCTCATATTGACCTTCCCCATCTTAGCCTATCACAGCAACAGAACCTTTACACTTAGAGGAAATTATCAATATTATAGCAAGCATGAGAAGTTGGAAGTCTCCTGGCCATCATGGGTTTCCAGTGAATGGTACAACACTTTCTCAACAAGTGGAAGCAACAGGATGTCATTCCAAAGGCCCGCAGGTTTAGAACCTACTATGGACTACATACCACACAGACTAGTAACAAACTAGGTAGCATTCTCTCCAGGAAGCTACTAAAACATCTGATGAGCATTCTGTACAGCAAACAAGAAAAGTTCAAGAGAGAAATCTCCAGTGTAGAAGCATAAGTAAGAATCCTGTTTTCTACAAAGGCTTCAATGTATTTATTTATTTGTTTATTTAGGATCTTCTCCAAGAACAGGAAAACCATCTATGAGACACATTTCTTTTCCCTGATGACAAAGAAGGAAAAAAACTTTGCTTACTACTAGAAGACTCCATAATCTACAACAGGAGTACCATGAATCCAGACAATACAGTAGAACCCCCGCATCCACTGATTTGACATCCACTGATTCAATTATCTGGGGATGGCAACAGCGGGGGGGGGTGGAAGGGGAGGGAGGGGATGGCTCTGGTGGCAGTGGTGGGGCATGTGGTGGCAGTGGCGGCAGAGGCCTGGGAGGCTGCGGCGGCATGATGGTGGTGGCAGGGCATGTGGTGGTGGTGGTGGAGGAGGAGGTCATGGTGGCATGATGGTGGTGGTGGGGCACACGGTGGCAGAGGAGGCCACAGTGGCATGATGGTGCTGGTGGGGTGAGTGATGGTGGTGGCAGTGATGGCAGAGGCAGCCGCAGTGGTGTGGCAATGGCGGGGTGTGTGTTGGTGGAGGAGGAGGTGGCTGTGATGGCAGGGCAGTGCCAGGATGTGTGGCAGTGGCAGCAGCGGTGGAGGCCTAGGAGGCTGCGGCCTACGTGGGCCAGGTTGCGGTGGTGGCAGCCTGGGCCATGAGCCTCCTTCCCTACTCCTCCAGGGCATTCATTATTATCCGTGGAATTCACCATCCACAGGGGGGTTCAGAACCAATCCCCTATGGATGTGGGGGTGCTACTGTATTGTAAATCTATCAAGCCACACCCTGAGTCAAGAAGAGGAGTCTGTTCTATCACAGGGCTTATCCTTTTGCCCCTCCAAATCCACACATGATACATCTCTGTTGTGATCTTCCTCTGCCATCTATGCCTCAAGGAATACTTTACATCTATGTTGTGATATATTATATGATACATATGATACATATATATATGATACATCTATGTTGTGGTCTTCCTCTGCCATCTATGCCTCAAGGAATACTTTAAAGGACAGTAACACCAGTCAGGACAACGACTCACAAAGATCACTCCTGTTTCCACAACACAACAGTAGACACTACACCAATATACAACACAATACATATTAGACTCATAAAAAGAAGAACTCCACATGGACTCCTCCTGATGGTCTAGACTTCTACATAGAATGCTATTGCCTGATAGAGTGTGATGACTCTGTCAATGCTCACACACGGAGACAATTTCCATTGATCAAAAATGGTTTATTGCAGCAGAAACCGAAACATTCAGGATCAGGATCAAAGACAGTTCTGAACTCAAAGTTCAGAATACAGGAGATAATAGGAATTTTAGGTTTCTGTTACAACACACACACACCTGCAGTGGCTAATGAGGGAGCATTCCATTCCTTGCTTCCCATAGCAGCTTCTCAAAACATAATTGCCTCCACAACCTTGAAGGCCTAGTGACAGATAGCACTGTCAAAGCTGCTTCCCAGCCTAAGCGAATTCCCAGAGAGAGCTACATCTAATCCCAGCATGCCTTCTGCTCATGTCAGGCTCTGGCATGCTAGCTAGGCCTAACCAGCAAAGCACATTCAAGCTAACTACCTATACAGTGCCTATGCCAAAGTCATGACATAGAGAGTGCATGCCTAATAGAGAGTAAGAGATCCTGATTTAAAGAGCAAAGACATCAATGGCTTAGAGAAAAAAATCTAAAGGCTTTATTATAGGAACTCCATTCTGAGATAGGAAATTGCTCAGGGTGCTAATCTAAACTAGCTAGGGAGAGCTGAGAGAACTCTGAGGAGGATAAGAGGTGGAAATATCCCTAAGAGTTTACATCACAGAGGGAGCAGGATAGGTAGACAAACAGGGAGGACTGTGGGTCACTCAAACTAGCTAACCCTAATACTACTGCCCACTCTGAGGCAATCTTGACTCTGCAGTGCTAAACGTTATTGCACTTCCAATACTGCCACACCGTGCCCAGACAGAAATAATCAATAAGAGACATAATTTGCCACACAATTTTAGCTGCAAGGAACAAGGTGTGATACACAATCTCAGGAACAATCCTGATATTGTCACCAAAGAGGCTGTAGTCATCGTGGACAAATCTGATGACATTCAGGAGGCTGAGAGGCAACTGTCCAACACAACCTTTTATCTAATGATCATATCTAAAGATCGTATCTAATAATCATATCTAATGATCCCACAGATGAATACCAGAAGAAATTCCCAGACTACTCAGGAAATTTCCCATGGAGGTGCAAAACCAAATCCAAATTAACACACCCCTG
Source organism: Gambelia wislizenii (assembly GCA_030847615.1). NCBI lineage: Eukaryota > Metazoa > Chordata > Lepidosauria > Squamata > Crotaphytidae > Gambelia > Gambelia wislizenii. The sequence continues at coordinate 390,494,978 of JAUMIR010000001.1, read as the reverse complement.
GAGCCTCAACTAGACACATTCTATTACCCAAAATACATAGAATCATAGAATCATAGAACCATAGAATTGCAGAGTTGGAAGAGACCACGAGGGCCATCCAGTCCAACCCCCTGCCATGCAGGAAATCACGATCAAAGCATCCCCGACAGATAGCCATCCAGCCTCTGTTTAAAGACCTCCAAGGAAGGAGACCCCACCACGCTCCGAGGGAGTGTGTTCCACTGCCGAACAGCTCTTACTGTCAAAAAGTTCCTCCTAATGTTGAGGTGGAATCTCTGTTCCTGGAGCTTGCATCCATTGCTCCGTGTTCCAATCTCTGGAGCAGCAGAAAACAAGCCTGCTCCATCCTCAACGTGACACCCCTTCAAATACTTAAAAGGGCTATCATATCACCTCTTAACCGTCTTTTTTCCAGGCTAAACATACCCAGCTCCCTAAGTCTCTCCTCATAAGGCATGGTTTCCAGACCTTTCACCATTTTAGTCGCCCTCCTCTGGACACACTCCAATTTGTCAATATCCTTTTTGAATTGTGGTGCCCAGAACTGGACACAGTATTCTAGGTGAGGTCTGACCAAGGCAGAATAGAGCGGCACTATTACTTCCCTTGATCTGGACACTATACTTCTATTGATGCAGCCCAAAATCGCATTGGCCTTTTTAGCTGCCACATCACACTGTTGACTCATGTTCAACTTGTGGTCTACTAGGACTCCTAGATCCCTTTCGCACGTAGTCTCATTCAGCCAGGTCTCCCCCGTCCTATATCTATGCATTTCATTTTTTCGCCCTAAGTGCAGTACCTTACGTTTCTCCGTATTGAATTTCATTTTCTTAGCTTTGGCCCAGCTCTCCAGTTTATCCAGGTCATCTTGAATTTTGATCCTGTCCTCCAGGGTATTAGCTACTCCTCCTAATTTGGTGTCATCTGCAAATTTGGTAAGTATGCCCTCTATTCCCTCATCCAAGTCATTGATAAAGATGTTGAATAGCACTGGGCCCAGGACAGAACCCTGTGGCACCCCACTGGTCACATCTTTCCAAGATGAAGAGGAGCCATTGCTGAGCACCCTTTGGGTTCGGCCGGTCAACCAATTACAAATCCATTGAACTGTTAACTTGTGTAGCCCACATTTTACAAGCTTGTTTGCAAGAATGTCATGGGGAACCTTGTCAAAGGCCTTACTGAAATCAAGGTATGCAATGTCCACAGCATTCCCTTCATCTACCAAGCTGGTAATTTTATCAAAAAAAGAGATCAGATTAGTCTGGCATGACTTGTTTCTCTGAAACCCATGTTGACTTTTTGTGATTATGGCATTGCCTTCTAAATGTTCACAGACTCTCTGTTTAATGATCTGCTCTAGAATCTTCCCTGGTATTGATGTCAGACTAACTGGACGATAATTGTTGGGATCCTCTTTTTCCCCCTTTTTGAAGATGGGGACAACGTTTGCCCTCCTCCAGTCTGCTGGGACTTCTCCTGTTTTCCAGGAGTTCTCAAAGATTATTGCCAATGGCTCTGAGATTATATTTGCCAGCTCTTTTAATACTCTTGGATGTAGTTCATCTGGTCCTGGAGATTTAAATTCATTTAGATTAAGAAGGTATTCCTGTACTACCTCTTTGCTTATTCTGTGCTGGATTTCCCCTGTTGTGTCTTCTGTACCTTTATCCTCAGGTTGGTCCCCCTTTACCTTTTCTGAAAACACTGAGGCAAAGAAGGTGTTGAGTAATTCTGCCTTTTCTCTGTCCCCTGTTAGCATTTTGCCATCTTATCCGCGTAGTGGCCCTACCATTTCCTTCTTTCTCCTTTTGCTGCGGACATACCCCAAAAAACCCCTTTTTATTGTTCTTAACCTCTCTAGCAAGCCTGAGCTCATTCTGTGCTTTAGCTTTTCTGACTTTACTCCTACATGTGTTCGTTATCTGTTTGAATTCTTCTTTGGTGATTTCCCCCTTTTTCCATTTCTTATACATGTTCCGTTTAAAACTTAGCTCTGTTGATATTGCTTTACTCATCCATCCTGGTTTCTTGAGACACCTCCCATTTTTCTTCCTCAATGGTACTGTTTGAAATTGTGCCTTCAGTATCTCCCTTTTGAGAAAGTCCCATCCGTCTTGAGGTCTCTTCTCTTTTAGTATTCCTGACCATGGGATCACCCCCAGTATTTCCCTGAGTTTATTGAAATCAGCTCTCCTAAAGTCAAGAATGTGTGTCTGACTATGCCTGGCTTCTCCTTTCCATTGTATAACAAACTCCAGGAGAACATGATCACTCTCACCTAAGGATCCCACCACTTGCACCCCATTAACCAGGTCATCCCTGTTGGTTAGGATCAGATCTAAAATAGCTGACCCCCTTGTTGCCTCTTCCACCTTTTGGATCATGAAATTGTCTTCCAGGCAAGTAAGGAATTTGCTAGACATAAACAGGGCAACCCTGGATGGCCCAGTGTCTCAAGCATTGGAACACTCACAGTTAGAGCCTCTGGATATATGGACAATATCCTTGGACAATATGCCACCAACACTTCCAACTATGTGAAGGACACTACTGACTTCCTGCAGAAATTATAGTCCATTCACACACACACCCGGGAACAACATCTTAGCCACCATGGATGTGGAATCCCTATATACCAACATCCCACACAAGGATGGACTATAAACTGTCAAAAGCATCATTCCAGATGGGGCTTTAGCAGACCTAGCCACCAAGGTCTGCCACTTTGTCCTCACGCAATTACTTCACTTTTGGTAATAACATATATCTTCAGGTTAATGGTATTGTCATGGGCACATGCATGGTACCACAATATGCCAACATCTTCATGGCTGAACTAGAACAGTATTTCCTCAGTTCCATGAGTAAGATTACACTGGATCAGTTTCAGTTGGTGAGTACCACAGAGGTGGACAGGCTGCTAGGTTGAGTGAGGAAGACAACTTGTCCTCTTGATCTCTGTCCTACTTGGCTGGTCATCCAGGGAGGAGATGCTATTAGAGTTCAGCTGCAACATATTAATAATGCATATCTCAGGGAGGGAAGTTTCCCATCTAGTTTAAAAGAGGCAGCAGTGCGTCCACTTCTCAAAAAGTCCTCCCTAGACCCCCTGGACTTAAACAACTACAGACCCATATCAAATCTCCCTTTTCTGGGCAAAGTGATCAAGAGGGCAGTTGTCTCCCAACTCCAGGCAGTCTTGGATGATACAAGTTATCTAGACCCATTTCAAATGGCTTCAGAGCAGGATACAGAGTTGAGACCACTGTCGTCGCCTCAGTGGATGATCTTCACCTGAGCATTGATGGGGGAGTGTGTCCCTGCTGGTGCTCTTGGACCTCTCAATGGCATTCAATATCATCAACCATGGTATCTTTCTGGAATGCCTGGGGGATCTGGGAATTGGAGGCACTGTGCTTCAGTGGTTCCTGTCCTATCTCCTGGGTAGGTTCCAGATGATGGTGCTTGGGGATAGCTGCTCCTCAAAAAAAGGAGCTGTTATATGGCACACCCCAAGGTGCCATTCTATCCCCAATGCTATTTAACATCTACACGAAACCACTGGAAGAGATCATCTGGAGGCATGGGGCAGGGTGCTATCAGTATGCTGATGACACCCAAATATATTTCTCCATGCCTCCTGTCAAGGGTCCTAACCTGGGTTTGGAGGTGAGTCAACCAGTTCTGGATGGGATTACACTCCCCCTGAAAGACCTGTGTTTGCAGCTTGGGAATGCTTCTAGATCCATTGCTTCAAATGACAGCTCAGATAGATGTGATGGCCTAGAGTGCCAATTATCAGCTTCAGGTGATACACCAGCTATGCCCCTTCCCAGAGTTGGAGGATTTTAAAGATGGTAGTGCACACACTGGTAACCTCAAGGCTGGACTTCTGCAATGCACTGTACCAATAAGAGACATAAGAGGCTACCTCTGTACCAAGTTTGGACACTTAAATTAGATTGGTTACTGGCACACCTAGGAGTGATCACATTACACCAATATGAAGTCACTCCACTGGTTGCCAATTAGTATCTGGGGAAGGTACAAAGTGTTTGTTGTTACCTTTAAAGCCCTACATGATTTGGGTCCAGGTTACCCACAAGATCGCCTTCTCCCATATAACTCACCCCATACACTCATGTCCTCTGGGGAACATTTAGGACTTTTTCGGATGGGCTTTTAAAACGTGAGCAGCCTCGTCCCTGTTGTGAGGCTGCTGCGCTGCAGGGCGTCCCTTTCGTGATTAGAAAACCGCCAAATATAACACTGCAGTGTCCCCGTGGTTACACAACAGTACCAGCAGGGGAGAGCGTCATCCGAAAGGGACGCCCTGCAGCGCAGCAGCCTCGCAACGGGAACGAGGCTTCTCACGTTATAAAAGCCCATCCGAAAAAGTCCTTACTCCAGTCAGCCAGGACTAGGCTGGCAACGGTCACTCAGCAGACTTTTTCTTCAGCCACCCCTAGACTCTGGAATAATCTGCTGGAACAGATTCAACAGTTGCATATACTGTCTGAATTTAAAATAGCATTAAAGACAAATCTTTTGCCTATCCAGATGACTTTTTAAACTGTGAATTTTAAGCTGTTTTAATATGTACTGGTTTTATTTGTTTTTTAAAAATGCTATTGTGTGTGTTGATGTGTTCGTGTATTTTTAACCAAGAAGTATTTTAATTGATATTAGTTATTTTATGTGGATGTGTTGTTTCCCACCTCGATCCATGTGGAGAGGCAGGTAAGAAATAAATATTGCTGTTGTTGTTGTTGTTAACCTCTACAACCAGAAGCCTCTTTTCTACCTGAGGTACATTGATTATATCTTCATAATTTGAACGTGTGGACTCAGTGAAGACATTCCACCAGAACAACTTCCTCTCTACCATCTGTCTCAGCCTGGAACTATCAACAGTTCAATGTGAAGTCAAGGGCTTTCACGGCTGGCATCCATAGATTTCCCTTGGTTTTTTTTTTTTCCCCCCGCAGGCTGTGAGGCCGTGTTCTGGAAGAGTTTATTTCTGACCTTTTGCCTATAAATTTGTGTATTTGAATGGTTAGTTTCTGGGTGGAGATATGCAAGGAGGATTAGTGTCTGGTTGGCTAATGGTTGGTTGGTGGCCCATTATCTGCTGGAAATCCCCCTGTCCCTGGGTAGAATACATTTGCAAGTGTTGAGTTTTGATTTTAGTGTTTTTCAGGACTGGAAACCAGATTTTGTTTACTTTTAGGGTTTCTTCTTTTCTGTTGAAGTTGTTCAGGTATTTGTGGATTTCAATAGCTTCTCTGTGCATCAAGGAATCAAGGAACATGAGAGACACTGCAGACTGGGCCAGCCAGAAAAATCAGCAGTAGCACATGTTATAAACCAACCTGGACACAAAATGTTATTTAAAAACACCAAAATTCTGGACCAGGCCAACAACTATCATGTCAGAATGCACAGAGAAGCTATTGAAATCCACAAACACCTGGACAACTTCAACAGGAAAGAAGAAACCTTAAAATTAAACAAAATCTGACTCCCAGTTTTGAAGAACAATAGAATCAAAACTCAACACTTACAAAGGAATTCCACCCAGGGACAGGGGGATTCCCAGCAGATAATGGCCCATCAACCAACCATTAGCCAAACAGACACTAATCCTCCTTGCATATCTCCACCCAGAAACTAACCATTCAAATACATAAATTTACATATCCTCCCCAACAGGGGTTCACAGTATATAACCCCCCCACACACACACTCCTACCCAACCATTCTCTGAAGATGCCAGCCACAGATGCAGGCGAAACATCAGAAATAAACTCTTCCAGAACACGGCCTCACAGCCTGGAAAAAAACCAAAGAAAATCTATCAACAGTTCCCTTTCTGGACACCACTGGACAACTACAGAAGGTATATCTAAGCACCACAGTATATCACAAATCCACTGACCACTAAACATACTTACATGCCTAGTTTCCCCCCTGAACACACTACCAGATCTATAGCTTACAGCCAAGCCCTCCAGTACAATCACATCTGCTCAGATATATGCCATCCTTTGTCAACAATAGCCTTCAGCACTCTACATTGGGCAAACAGGGCAGTCTCTGCACCAGAGGATAAATCAACATAAATACATATTAGTATTGAGAATACACAAAAACCAATGGCACAACACTTCAATCTTCCTGGGCATTTCATCTTGGACCTCATAACAGTAGTCCTTGAGAAAAAAAACTGCCAAGGAAGATTGGAAATAGCAGAATTGGCATATACAGGTTGGCCCCCATAGCCACAAGGGATAAAGCTTATGCTACCAACCTCTCTCTCTCTCTCTCTCTCTTTCTCTCTCTCTCTCTCCCAGTTTTAAAGGTGTTAGCTAAATTTGGGTTTCCTACAATATTTTTGAAATGGATAAAAATATTTTATTCAGCTCCAAGAACGTGGGTTATAACCAAGGTTTTTTCTCATCCTTTTTTATATTGAAACAGGGTACAAGACCAGGGATGTCCATTGGTTTCTTTAATATTCAATTTATGCTTGGAACCCTTAGCATGTGCTGTTAGACCAAATTCCAGGATTAAGGGATTTGTGCATATCCGTTTAGAAAAGCATTCTTTTTGCAGATGATCTTTTGTTGTATATTTCAAAGCCTTAACAGTCGACCCTTGTTTGATGCAGTTGATTAATAATGTTGGTAAAATATCTGGGTATTCAATTAACTGGTCTAAGTCAGAAATACTGCCAGTGGAAGACAAGATGGACTCCACTGTATTTAAAGCATGGCATTTCCGATAATGCCCAAATTCTATTACTTATTTGAGTATAATTCTCCCTAAGGACTCATCCGAGCTGATTAATCTTAATATGAGTAAACTCATAAAAAATTATTGCACAAGATTTAGAGAGATGGGCAGACTTAAAGATTAGTCTGTGGGGTAAGGTAAACACAATTGAAATGAAAGCTGTACATAGAATTATTTATGTTATTTGTGGAATTCCTCTATTTTTTTCTTGCAAGTATTTTCAAAAATTGATAGCATTGTTTAGGAGAAGCTCATCTCCTCCTAGAATTTTAATGAAAAAGATGCAAATTCCTGTCAAAGAGGGAGAGTTTGGTCTTCCAAATCATCTTACATACCATTGGACATATCTGTTATCTTGTATTGATATTTGGATATATCCACTTAAAGGAAATAATCATTTATGGTCAGCTTTGAAGTCTTCATTTCTGGTACCTCTATTCAAATGGATAGTATTTGGTTCTCATTTTATAAAAAAGGGCAGTGCTATGACAACAATTTCAGCAGCTACTACTGTGTGGCAGATATTGTCTTATCAGTTGCAATTTGGCCCATATGCTCATGCCAAATTGATTTATGGGGGAATGCAAATTGGTAAGGAACCATATTTCTGGAAGGTGTGGACCGATAATGTGATTGTTACTTTAAATCAAATACTTGGTGTTAATGATGAGATTTTGCCCTTTTCAATTTTACAAGAGTAGTTTAACCTCTATCAGTTAAATGGCATTTTCACTGAAACATTACAATCCAGATTTGGCCTGCAGCTTTAAGTGCATCTGAAGTTCCCTTTGTATTAGAGACATTAATTGAAGTCAATAAAGTATCCAAACCAACAATGTATAGATATACATTTTTGTTATCTATAAATAAATATGGCATGGGAGCTTTAAAGCAAGAATAGAATAGGGAATTGGGATGTTTAGATCTCCAACTACGTCTCATACAGCAGAAGTTGTTCTTTGGAGTATATTGGTCACCACAATGTCTATTCAAGAAAGGGCTTTCTAAATCTGCAAATAGTTGGAGATGTAATACTGTTAATGCTTCCTTAATCCATATGTTTTGGAGTTGTTCCATACATACATACATTTTGAGAGGAAGTAATCACACAAGAAAATTTGGTTTTGGAAAGATGTTTTATATTCAGGAATATGTGCGTTCTTTTGAATTATTTACCTGTTTTTTGGAAATTAACATATAGCCAATGGATATGGATTTTTTTCTCACCTTTTTGACTACTAAAAGATTGATACTTTTTTACTGGAAATATAAGTTTTCTCCTCTTGTGATCCAAGGAATAGAAGAGCTAACATTTGAAAGAATGATGTATAGATGAAATTTACAAATGGGCTTACATTTGGACATTTGATCATATTTTATAGAAACTTATGACTAGTGTGGTTATTTTTCCGCCTTTTGTGTTTTTATTTTCCTGGTTTTGCTATACTGCAACATTATTGTATATAACTTGAGATCCCTTCTGAATGTAAATAATTAAAAAAAAAAAAGACTGAGGAGGAACACACACACACGATCATCAGTGGACCTTTAAAAAGGTCCAATCAGATTTTACACTAAATTTTTACACTTACCAACCATCTCTCACTTTTAAAAGTATTTATGTGGGGCAGTGGTGATTTTCACCAGTGCTGCAGTTTATAGGGGAGGTTCAGCTCTTGCCTCTCCTGACACAATCTGATGAAAATCTCCCATTCCTATGTTTACAAAAGAAAGCTTCCATGTATTCCAATGGGAACTTCTTCATAGCAGTAACTGCAAAGCTGGGGAGCATGGGTCAGTATCAAGATCACAGCTGGGGAAGACAGTGCCATTGGTACAACTGAAGTCAAGTATTTTAAGTTTGTTCTTTGCATTTTCTTCCTTTGCAAAAGAAAGTAACTGCATATGAGCACCCTTATGTTTCAAGGGTTTGTGACAGATGTTTAGATGGAACTAGTTCAGCTGCTTTTTTGTTTCATCAGATTTTGAACTACTTATAGCATCTGCAAGATTATGTGTCCTGTCAGTACCTATTATCTGTACTGGATCTTTTTTCCAGGTTTGCAGCAGAAACACTGGTTTTCTTTTTGTCTTTTTAAAACAGTAAACATTTGCTATAATAACAAACAAATGCATTCAGCGAAATCTGTAAATAAAGCCAAATTACCTCTAAAACAAATGTAGGCAGAACAAAAAGGCTGTGGAAAAACCTGCCAGGAGCAGCTTTATCATGGATCTGGCCATCAAAATACTGCATATTGATCTCTTTTATCTGTATAATTCTTTATGCCTGTGTGCAGTATTCTCTCTGTAATTTTGTGATGCCCTGAAATGGAAATACCTACCTTGTGTACTTTCCTGTCCACCAGGTAGTAAGAACTAAAACTCCATCTTGATGAATAGTGGGAGACACCAGTTATCAAACTATGTTTCTTTATTCCATTATTACTTTCTAATACTACTAACACGACTTTCTCAAACTTAGGGTCTTCCATATGTTTTAGACCTACTCGTATGATCCCTCACCATTGACTGTGTTGGCTTCTGTGAGTTGTATTGAAAAAGCACCAAATAGAGGGAAGGCTGTTCAAATATTTATAGATGAATGGACGCTAGGGGCGACATGGCCTAAATATAGTGAGCTCCGCCCCTACCTCCTCCCTACCATGGTGTGCCACGCCATGGTCCAATCCTGTGTTTCATTTTCCTATGAGGTCATTAAAACACCTCCCCCAAAGCAATGCTGCACAATGCTCAGGGGTGTGTGGTTATTAATGACCAACATATGAAATAACAAGATGGACACACAGGATGGGTTGAAATATGGGCCACTTTATTGCAAAACTAACCTATTTAATTATTTATTTCTTGAGGTATATGAACCAAGGGGGGAGACCCAGTGTGGGAATAGCTGGAGTTGATGGTCTCCACAGACCCATCTCCCAACTTCCCTGGGCAAAACACCTGAGCCCAGAGGGGGATCCCAGTAATTCGGATACCCGCTGGGCACCATCTACTGGAATTTTTGGGGGGTGAGGAATTTTTTATTGGAATAAGACCATTCTACTGAAAAATACACCCGACCGCAAAAGGCCATAACAATAACACAAAAATAATATTAATTGTTTTCCTCTTTTCTTACTAATACAAAAATAAAACTATCTATCCTAACACTAATACATTTTCCTCTTAATCTAAACGCACTATAATCACATTATATTTACACAATACAATTATACTTATTTGGAAAAGAAAAAATAATAAAAAAGATTAATTAAAAGATTAATTTAAAAAATACAAAATTATACAAAAATACAATAATAATAAAAATATTTATTTATTTAAAATATCCTTTTAAGTTATTGCTGGGGTTGTCTCACTAAACCACAGCCAAAACTTTTTCCAATTTGCAATTTCTCTTTTTCACTCAGAGCTAAATTTTCAATTACGTTCTTCACATAATAAGCAGTGCCTTTTACATCCTGCAGATTTTGACTTTTCAGCTCCCTTTGTCTTTGGAAAAATAACCCTAACATCACATAGAGGTTGACCAGGTGCACCGTGGACCAGGGCACTTTCCAAAAACTCTCAGCCATGGAACCAGGCTCCTTCCTCTTCCTCTTTTGGCCCACCGTCTTTCTAGGTCCCCTGACACCCTCTGGAGGTTCAGTCCCCAAAAGTATTGTTTCCCAAGCCTGTTGTGCCAAATCTGGCCAATCCAGGACCTGGGCCACCTCCTCCCATGTTTCCCAGGCACTCGGGCAGTTCTGGACAAAATGCCTAATCGTCTCCTTCTGTGCCACACCACTCAAAATCTCGGCCTTTTTACATTTCAGACGAGGACAAGTCTGCTCATCCTCTGCGGTCCACGGTCTCCTTCCCCTCAGATTAAGAACCTGATAGTAGAGCCTCCACCTCAAGTCCCACAACTTTTTGGGGACCCTTTTATCAATGAAATACTCAGTCGGGCTAGTCTGGTGTTTTAGGTAGTCTGACAAATCTGGTTTGGCCTGACGTTTTTGCAAACACGGGTTAGCATAAATCTCCTCCACTATTTTTCTGTACAAACCTCTCTTGATGCTCTGACCTGGCCTGTCTTCACCCTTCAACTCCTCAGCATGGATTCTATATTTCTTTACGTAAAAAACAAAGTCTCTCAAAAAATCTGGTGCTTTCAATTTTTCAGGCAAAGAAAACCTAAAACTTAATGAGCCTTCCTCCCACCAAGTCTTTCCCCATCTAGTCCCCATCCAGCACTCACAAAACAAAACTAGCCAAGCCTGAGGTTGAATCTGACCCTTTTGCAACAGAGAGACTTTCCCAAAATTTTGGGAAAGCCAAATTACCTCTTAGGTCCCAGGTCTGGGAAGTCCAGGCCCCCTTGTTCTACCTGCCCATAAGCCACTGCTCTTGCCAGGGGGAACGTGGCCATTCCCCAAAGGAACTTGAAGAGAACCTGATCGGCTTCTTTAATCACTGAATCTGGAGGCGGGAAAACAGCCGCCAAGTTGGCTGCCACCAGAAGCAGGTAGGTATTTACAAAAGCAGCTCTCTGGTAAATGGTCAGCTTCCATCTCTGCCAGAGGGCCACCCTTTCCTTCACTTTTTCCAACCAGCAATACCAATTTTCTTTCCATCTCTTGGGAGCCACTGCAAAATTCAGCCCCAGGATCTTCACCCTATCCATCTTTGCCTCTTGCTCTGCTTGCTACCCTTCCTTTCCTTCAACTACGCCCTTCAGAGGAATAGCTGCCATCTTGTCCTCTGCAGCAAAAATCCTGATCAAAAAACTCTTTTCTATGTTAAGTCGAGCACCAGAAACTCGACCGTAGGCCTCAAAAGCATCTTTAATCTTTCTAACTTCCATCTTGTCCTTAACCAAGAGGGACACATCATCAGCATGGGCAACAAATTTAACAGATTCACACCGAACCAACCACGAACTGTCCAATGGACGTGGGATTCGGATCCCCGAGATGCTCTTGTCTAAACTAATCTTAAACAGGATAGCATCCAAAGCAATAACATACAAGAGAGGGCTCAGTGGACAACCTTGCCTCACCCCAGAATTTAACTTAATCCTCTTTCCTCTATGACCTCTCTCTCTCTCTCTCTCTCTGGCTTTTCTTCGCAAACGAAGATTCAGGAAGGACTCATCCCGCGCCTTCTGCAAGCGCGCTGATGACTAAAAAGGCCAATCCGAGATAAACAAGTCCGGTTGCAAAAAGCGCAGCAGAAGGTCTCCTTGGGTGATGTTTTTGGGTTGTGATTCTTTCTGCGTTGTCGTTTCTCTTCAAGACTTGTTCGTCGTGAGTTCTCAAATAAGGCTGCAGCATTGTGGATATTGCGTCTCCATGCCTCCCGATGTGAGGCCAGGGCGGACCACTGTTGGTGATCAATTTGGCCAAGCCTGAGATGTTGTTTCAGGGAGTCTTTGTATCGCTTTTTTGGAGCGCCCCTCTTACGCTGACCCGTGGCGAGTTCACCGTAGAGTAGTATTTTTGGGAGGCGATGGTCCTCCATCCTAGAAACGTGCCCTGCCCAGCGCAGCTGTGTTCTCAATATCATGGCCTCAATGCTGGTGCTCCCTGCTTGTTCAAGGACAGCAACATTCGTCACATAGTCAGTCCAGTGTATATTTAGGATTGTGCGTAGACAGCGCTGATGAAAGCGCTCGAGGAGTCGTAGGTGGTGGCGATAGGTAACCCATGTTTCAGATCCATAAAGGAGGATAGACAGTACGATGGCTCTATACACACTGATTTTTGTGCTTTGCCTCAGGTGTTTATTGCTCCAGACTCTTTTGTGAAGTCTTCCAAATGCACTATATGCCTTTGCTAATCTGTGATCGATCTCTTTGTCAATCTTGGCATCTGAGGAGATGATGCTTCCCAGGTAGGTGAACTGCTGAACGGACTTGAGCACTGATTTGCCGACGGCAATGTGGGGATGGTGGTGTTCGTCTTGTGGTGCAGGCTGGTAAAGAACTTCTGTTTTCTTCAGGTTGACTTCTAGCCCAAACAGCTCTGCAGCTGTTGCAAAGCAGGACGTTAGGCGCTGCAGAGCTGCTTCTGTGTGGGCAACAAGGGCAGCATCATCGGCGAAGAGCAGCTCACGGACTAGATAGTTTAGAGTCTTAGTGTGAGCCCTCAGACGGCTTAAGTTAAACAAGCTACCATCAGTACGGTAGCGTATATAGATGCCGTCGTCTTCTTCAAGCTCTGCCATAGCCCTTTGGAGCATCGTGCTAAAGAAGATTGTAAATAAAGTTGGTGCAAGAACACAACCTTGCTTCACTCCATTAGTTATTAGAAAGGGCTCTGAAAGAGCATCGCCATATCTGACTTGACCACGCTGGCCCTCGTGTAGCAAGATAATCATTTTAAGGAATTTGGGGGGACATCCTAGTTTTTCCAGGATCTGCCACAGACCTTTTCTACTTACAGTGTCAAAGGCTTTGGTGAGGTCGACAAATGTTACATAGAGACCCTTGTTCTGCTCCCTACATTTTTCTTGCAGTTGCCTAAGGGCAAATACCATGTCTGTAGTACTCCTATTGGCTCTGAAGCCACATTGGCTTTCTGGGAGAAGTTCTTCTGCAATAGCAGGAACTAATCTGTTCAGGAGTATCCTTGCAAGGATTTTTCCAGCAATAGAGAGCAGTGTTATGCCTCGATAGTTTGAGCAGTCGGATTTTGCTCCTTTTTTCTTGTACAGGGTGATGATGACTGCATCTCGGAGGTCTGATGGCAGTTCCCCTTTTTCCCAGCAATTCACAAGGAATTCGTGGAATTTTTCGTGGAGTGCATGACCTCCGTGTTTCCAAACTTCAGGTGGGATTCCATCAATCCCAGCTGCCTTGCCGTTTTTCATCTGCTGTATGGCCATAAGGGTCTCTTCCAAAGTGGGAGCTATGTCCAATTCATTTTTCATTGGTTTTTGTATCATATATTGGATAGCTGAGGCTTGGACTACTCGGTTGGCGCTAAAGAGACTTTGAAAATGTTCAGCCCAACGATTTAGGATGGAGGCTTTATCAGTAATTAATGTTTGACCATCTGTACTGTATAAGGAGCTTTGGACCTGATAAGTAGGTCCAAACACTGCTTTAAGAGCTTCATAAAATCCTCTATGATCACCCAGATCTGCACAGCGTTGTGTCTTTTCTGCTAAATTGATCCACCACTTGTTCTGCATGTCTCGGAGTTTTTGTTGTAGTTTGCTACATGTGAGGCGGAAGGCTGCTTTTCTTACATGACAGGTTGGCTGGGCGAGGTATGCCTGGTGAGCAGCTCTCTTCCTTGCCAACAGCTCCTGGATCTCTTGGTTGTTTTCATCAAACCAGTCTTGATTTTTCTTGTGGGAGAACCCGAGGGATTCTTCTGCAGACTGGAGGATACTGTTTTTGATATGTTGCCAAAGCACTGTAGGAGAAGGATCTGTAGGATGGTCTTCAAGTTTCGTTTGTAGGTTTGCCTGGAAGTTGTCTCTCATGGTAGCTTGTTGAAGATTGTTGACTTGGAGCCTCTTCTTTAAGATGCAGGACCGGTTTAAGGAATTTTGGGGCCCCCTGCAATGCTTTACTTTGGGGCCCCCATATGTTTATCTCAGATCAATGTAACCTAACCTATTCACCGTACAGGATGTTCAGATTATAGCAGGACCCCCGTATCCCTGGATTCATTATCCATGGGACACAAAACAGCACACCTACCATAGAGTCTTCCTAGAAAATGTGTCTTCCCTAGCCCTTTTCTAGGCCTTCCAAGGCAACTCTATGGTATTTTAAACCAGCAATCCCATTATTTTCATATTAAGGAGGCCAACACGGGGCCCTCTCTTGACCTCGGGGCCCCCTCTTGACCTCGGGGCCCCCTGCCAATGCTGATTTGGCAGACAGGTTAAACCGGCCCTGTTAAGATGCCACCCCTTTTAGGTTTGAACTTAAGATGAAGATTTAGTTTACATCTGACGAGGCGATGATCTGTTTGGCATTCTGCACTGGGCATCACTCGGGTATGACGGACATCACGAATGTCTCTATGACCATTGACTTGCAAAACCACCTCTGCATCCCTATAAAACAATTTTACTAAAGCAATAAATCTCTCTGGCACTCCTTTCCACTTGAGGGCTTCCCATAGGAACGTATGATCTACATCTTTCATCTGGTTGACTTGTAGGATTTGACCAGTCCAAGCTCCCTCCTTGCTGAGTCAGAACACTTCCCGAAACAAACAAAGAGAGTCTACCATAGTCCTACCTGGCACAGCACTGGACTGTACTTCCATCACAATCTTATCAGCCACCTTAGCCAGCCGATTGTTCAGTATTTTTGCCAACATACGGTAGTCTACGTTGGTCAGAGCTATGGGGCGCCAGTTTTTTGGGAGGGTAGGATCGCCCTCCTTTGGGAAAAAAAATCAGGACCCCTTGATAAAACATCTCAGGGAGCTCATTATTATCCCACAAAAAATTAAACAAAGTGGTTAAACGGGGAACAATCCACTTCTTGTAAACTTTACAAAAATTCCAACTGAGGCCATCTGGGCCAGAGGCCGACTTACCCTTCCCCTGAACTATGACCTCTTGCTCTTCTATAGGAGAGACCAACCTCCTCCTGTCCTCTGGACTCAAACCCTTATAGAGGGTGCCCATCTGGTCCTCTGAAAAAGCTTGGAAAAAAACCTTAATCTCTTCTATATCTATGTTCTTCCGAGTATATAACTGCCTGTAATATCCCTCCATGATATCCAGCATCTCACTTGGTCTAAATGCAATAGGGTCTGACTCAGAGGCCCTCAAGCCATTTAATTCGATAGGAGCCTTTGGACTCCAGGCACCTGCCCACTCATCCACATCGACCACACCACCTTGAGTCCTGAAATTTTTACTCCTCTTTCTGTTTTGTCTTTGCTTTTGGCAAAATCTTGCTATCACTCCCTTCGCCCAGTTAAGCTCTTGTTCTGAAAAAGGAACACCTTGGTTCCATCGATAATGACACTTCAAAAATGATAAATGGTCAAATGATACTCCTGAATCTGTCTCCCATTAACGTTTGTCTCGTAAGCACGGCTAGTGGCCCGAACTGCGCACTCCACACGTTCCCACCACCTGCACAAATCATCCTTGTACATGTCAGCAAGAGTTAGGTTGTGGGCTAGTGCTGAGGCAATGCGCTCTTTACATGCCACATCTTCCAAAAATTTAGGGCGCAACCTCCAGAGAGGTCTCCCTTTGGGGTAAACCTGACCTATACCGAACTCTACAGCCAAGAGCCCATGATCCAATCAAGGAGTGATCATAACAGTGCACTTTCCCACCTTCATTTCCTTCACTGCCCTCCCACGGTCTATTCTGCTGGCTGAGGTTTTGTGATAATGAGTAAATCGAACTCCTTCCACCGGGGGAAAATCTGAACCAAAAGCCTTTCTGCAATAAACAGGAAAAAATTCTAACTCATTCACCACATCAAGAGCTGCATCCTTAAGACCTTGTTTCTCTAGAAAAAACTCCAACTCTCTTTCCTCTGCTGTCAGGGGTTTGGGCAGGGACAACTTTGTCCGCTCTTTCTGGTCTGCATAAGCACTCCTGTCCATCATCCTTGCCCTGTTATTGAAATCTCCTACGATAATAAGATGCTGCCGAGTGTTACACTGATCTTTTAAATACCCCCAAAACTTTTTCCGTTCAGCATATTTTATAGGAGCATAAAGCCCACACAGCCTGAAAGCCTTCTTTTCTATTCTTCCATCTTTCTGCTTTTCCTCCATACTAAAATCCACCAACAACAACCTCCCCAAAACTACTTCTAACATGAAATCAATGGTCAAATTGTTCCTGGCCCTAAACAGGACCCCTACTCCCTAACCACCACACTCCCCATATGACCATACAGAAGGTCCTTGTGTCCACAATCTCTGACACCGGCTCCGCTCTTGTTTGTTACAGATATGAGTTTCCTGCAACACAATGATGTCATAACGCAGGCTGCCAAGGCAGGGCAAAATCTCATTGCACCTATCCTCAGTTCGCAAGCCACGAACATTCCACGTGGCAATTTTTAATGAACTCGTTGTTTTATGTACCCAAAAATTTATTAAGGCCTCCGTTATAAATAACCCAAAACTAACAGAAGTATATTGGCCATACCGATTGAAATAATTATTTTCCTACTAAAAATCTAACTTAAAGTCTAACTTAACTGAAATCTAGCTTACACTCTAACTTATTAAAACTCTCTTTTTTAACACACTCTTTTTCAACACACCTCTGGTGTGTTTCCAAGTTGGAAACCCCTCAAGGAAGCTGTGTGACTTCTGTCGAGGGTACCTACCTGGCGCCAGCATCAAGGATAAGCTATCTCCCTGCCCCCAGCCGTATGCCTGCAGGTGCAGTTAGATAGACCCATCCCTCAACCCAAAAAGGGTTGCCATAGGTGAACACCAAAGTAATCCCGTCTCTCCCACACCCTGCTACAGATATGGGGCAAGTGTCTACTTAGCCCCTATCCCCCACCAGGGTAGCTAAGACAGTTCTCACCTCAGTTTGTATATCCTCAAGAAATATCTGTATCCCAAATCTGATAAGTGGCCATTAACCCAGTATAAGTCAGGTCTGCCATAAGAAATATTAGGATGGTCAATGTAATGACCAAGCCTCTCAGCCATAGCTTTGCAAATTACTCTATTAACGTTTTCCACAGCAATGTCTATACGTTTTGTATCACCCTCACCTAAAACCTGGCGAGCAATGATGGCAGACCAAATCAGCTGTATACCTGGCCATGCAAACTTGATCAAATGCATATCCTCCAGCATCTGTAGGATTAGTGCTCTCCCCTTCAATAAACCCAGATCATTTCCACCCAAGTGGATAACCAGAACATGAGGCAGAGGTCCACGATGCTCCTCAAACAATGTGTGCATGAGGCCATGCCATTTCAATCCTCGTTTACTTCACTACTCCACAGAAGCCATGATGCTCAGCCCCAAGTGAGTTCTAAGATGACTTCTTTTGGCATAGCAAGCTGCCCAATACACAAAGCTATGGCTGCAAATCAGCACCCGATCTCTTGTTGGCCTCAAACATATGTATGTAAAACAGAAAGCAGTGACAAGATTAATAACCTAGCAGTTGCACATATTTCTGGTATGCAGCTGATTTCCATTGCCCCAATCTACGGATGGCCTCGGGCGGCATCCCCATAGCCAAAGCAGTGGATGCCGCTCCTGTTCTAAAGGAGTGGGTACCAAATTGTACACCAGCCAGTCCCAATTGGGCAAGCACCTTAGAGGTCACCACCCAGAACTGATATCTTGTTAAAAGTGACCCATCCTCATGACAAAACAGGGGACCCACCTGAGGTCTCTGCACCCTGAAGTAAGTGCACAACGCCCTGACTGGGCAAAGTGTATCATCATAGCACCTGGTTAGGCAAATGCTAGATCCTTTGCCTTTCTTATCTGATTTAGACCTATGGATGAACAACAAGACCTGTTGAGGTCCTAAGGAAACACCCACCATTTGCAAGGCCTTACTGGACCTGTCCCCCTTAGACATAACTACAAGTTCGCTTATGCGCAGTGCTCCAAAAAAGGCCATAAGGGATGCATGCCACGCCATCGTCCAATCCTGTGCTTCGTTTTCTTTTGAGGTCATTAAAACACCTTCTCCAAAGCAATGCTGCACAATGCTCGGGGGGAGGGGTATTCTTTAAAAATGAACAGAGTATTGTTTGTCCCTCCTTAAAGGCCTCCAGGCAAGTATTAGGACTTCTTAACCTTCCATGCTTATGTATATATTTTTTAATCATTTGTGGACCCGGTGTGGCAGATAGTGGTTGGCTGGGACATTTTTACTTGAAAAACCTCCAAACCTGCCACAGCTAGCTTGGAGCACCTCATGGCTCTATTAAAAGGACACTCTAGGCATTATAGGGAATGAGAGCAGCTGCCTCATCACACTTTCTCATCTGTGGTAAAGAAAGTTGTTAATGGAGTTTTCAATTTTCCAGTTAAAAACAGAACATCTCCCTGCCCTGCAAAACCTTTCATACTGCAACACTGGCTAGACATTACTTATTGTGTTAGAATAGGGACTTCTATTATTGTACCTAATGCACATAATTATGCTGTTTTTTAAAAAGCAACATTGTTATGTGAACATTAGTCATTTTTAACATATCTCCGCCACACTGTCAAGGTTCCCTGGGGGTAAGGGGACAAACCTGTGGGAAGCAGTGGGGGGAGACCTTGTTCCATATGAGGAACTCTGCTTTTTGTTGTTAGGATCCAGCCCATTTATATTTTGACAAGTTCCAATGATTTCAATGGGACTTACTTCCAAGTATGATTAGGTCTAAAACCCAACTTCCAGAAGCTTAAGGAAGCATAATCATAACTAGGAACATCTGAAGGATGTTCTGGTGTTCTCTGG
Source organism: Gambelia wislizenii (assembly GCA_030847615.1). NCBI lineage: Eukaryota > Metazoa > Chordata > Lepidosauria > Squamata > Crotaphytidae > Gambelia > Gambelia wislizenii. The sequence goes on along the minus strand of JAUMIR010000001.1, from coordinate 390,475,739 downwards.
AGTTGTTGTTGTTGTTCCTTCAAGTTGTTTCCAACTTATGGTGACTCTAAGATAACCCTCTCACGAGGTTTTCTTAGCAAGATTTGTTCAAAGGGGGTTTGCCTTTGACTTCCTCTGAGGCTGAGAGAATGTGACTTGCCCAAGATCTTCCTGTGGGTTTCCATGACTGAATGGGGATTTGACCCTGGTCTCCAAGTCACAGGCTAACACTCAAACCACTACATTCCATTGGCTCTCTGGAGTACATTGCTAATTAATGAAGTGTAGGCTTGGAAGAACTACTAGTTATTAATTAATAAACTACTTTAATTTCAATTCTTCTCTGAGGGAAATCTGTCCTTAACTCTGCAAGTAGATCTATGCTCTAAATTTTATGTATGTTCAATATTTTCCCCATTCTTTATACTAATTTTTCATGTGATTTTTGTCCTTGAACATATCCAGTATTTGCCAGAAAGTTGTCCATGCCTGAATCTGTTTCATGTGTATTTGGTAAATAAATAGTGAGTCTGTAGTCAGATAGAAGACAGATAGTGGTGTTTTACCAAAAATACTACAGCTAACATCATCATTTACTTAATGTTTGATCCTTGTGTATCTATACATAGATACACAAGACAAAAGAATAAAATTAAAATCAGTCTCTGGATGTTTTTGTCTTATGCCATTCTGAGATTAATTTTAGGAAGATTTTTAAAATTCTCCACCACCAAAACTACCACCGCGCTGCTCCTGTCCATGATGGACAAATTGTTCTAGAAGGTCTAAGGACATCTTCAGACAGTGCTTAACAGTGATTACCGTGGGATTAGATCCCGGGAGAGGAACAGCGCTCTTGTGCGGCAGGGGGTCATTTTTGGACGCCGCTGTCCCTCTTCTAGGATCCTTCGTGGCACGTCCGTGAAGCTTTGGAAGTGGCCGCACCATATTTTAAGCACGGGCAACTTCCGTGCTTAAAATATGGCGCGGCCGCTTCCAAAGCTTCACGGATGTGCCACGAAGGATCCCGGAAGAGGGACGGCCTCGTCCAAAAATGACCCCCTACAGCACAAGAGCGCCGTTTCTCTCCCGGGACCTAATCCCATGGTAAGCACTGTTAAGCACTGTCTGAAAATGTCCTAACTCTTGGCTAGCTTTTGCATAGGCAGAAGGAATGGGCTTCTGTGGAAGGTAGTGCTGACCATTACAGCATGGAAATATCAAGTTTCATTGTGTTCATGAAAACACAGACCTTTTGCACATATTTCTAAAATGTAGAAATTCTTAACACGTGATAAGAAAGCACTGAATGTAAGGGTTGTATTCCTGAAGTTGCCTTTTTCACAATTACTGCAAGATGTTATCTGCTTTAAAAAACCACTGTTTTCCATTAGTGAAATCCATTCTCAGTTTAAGGAAACATTTTTCTAAGGGAGAGAAGCTGTTTTGATAATAGCTGTGTAAGAATATAAAAGGAGGCAGAGTCTCCTGCTGATATGATTATGACCTAGTTTTGTGTATCAGTTCAAAGACAAAAGAAGGTGAGAATGTTTGAGAGAACTAAGAAGTGATTAATTGCTCTTTGTTACCTGCCCCAGAATGCAGAGTGAAATTGGGACACTATTTTCCCAAAGCTAAATTAAGAGAAAACAGCAACTAGCCTGCCCCTCACCCCCACCCCACTCAGCAGCTATTAAAATCTGACACTTTCAAATCTGAAATATGATGGGGTTCTTAAGACAGCAATGGAAGTCATATGAATTAATTATTTCAGAAACCCAGTATCTATTACATTCAGTTTCAGCTTTTCGCTTCTTTATAAAAAATTTTCACTGATGAGTTAGCTACGAGTCTGTCACAGACAAAAACCAGGGTGCCACCTCTGAATAGGTCCTTCGTCTGGTAACCACCACTGTGCTTCAGATTCTGTAGAAACCCTAGAAGGGCCTCCACTATTGATCTCCAGAGTATGAGCAGAGAAACATGGAAAGTAGTGATGAGTGAGGAGTCCAATGAAGACTGAGGCTCAAAAGGCTTCGTCTTGATCTGCACTTCTGAACAGGCCAGATGTAATCTTCATTCCAGTATTCTCCTACTAATGGACTTCTGCAGATGTGACCCCCCCCCAAAATGTGTACATTTAAAAAGTGGGCATAGAAAAACTGTGCCCATTTCAATGGCAAGCAAAACACACTTAACACCACATAACAGTGGCTCTTAAACTTAAATAATAATACCTGATGTTAAATTACACCATCCATTAAACTTTCCCTTAGAGGCACTGGAGGGGAAGGGAAAACTTCTCTCCTGCTTCTTCCTGCACTTTGTGGTTGGAGCAGATTGAATAGCAATGCACAGGCCAAGTTAGCCAGTCAGCCAGTCAGCCAGCCAGCCAGCGCCTTGGCTCCTGTCACGTGGCTGTTCCATGTAGGGAGGAAGTGAGCCAAGCAGCCTTCAAGCCTTCACCCCTGTGAGGCCATTGCAGCCCCCTGGGGGTCCACAAATCACAGGTTAAGAACCACTGCCACACAACACACTTCAGTCAATGGGGCTGTATTCTAAACACACAGGCTGTGTGTTTTCAGAGTGTTTCTTCAGAGCAAGTTCAGCCCCATCCAGAACAGTCAGTGCTGGGTGAGGGTTTCTGGCAGTTGTAGACCAAAAAAGTAACTTTCCCAAGATCTGAACCTGGACCAATGTGAATCACCTATCAATAGCATTTATGTCTTATCCAGATTGAGCTTCTATATATTGTCCCTCAGTCTTTTACTTTCACTTCCCCAAAATGCTGTTTTAACTCAGTAAATACAAGATAGGGAACAAAGGTTGTCATGATAAAATGTAGTTCCATCCTTAGAACTTATCCAATGCAGCCGATTCAATACCCATGTCTACTTCTCATGGGACAGATCTGCAAGTCCTGATGAAAAAGCAATAGCTCAATATTTAGTTTATACGCAATGAACCAGAAGGAGGAAGCTGTGTTGTTAACCCCTACATTTTAAAAAGGCTATCTATCTATCCTTCAGTACAGAAGAAGCAGCTTTTAATGAACAGGCAACAAAAGAACAGAGACACAAGGGAGCCAAATCTGGGTTTGTCTAGAGAATTCCCACACTGAATCTAGATCAAGGAAAACTTGATTTATGTTGCATTTCTGAGAGGGAGTTGGAGAGAATATGACACACAGTGTCAGCTTCAGGAGTCTAGGGGCATATCCTTTACTTTGCCTCCAATCTTCTCCAGCATCCCATTCAAGCAGGGAGAGGTGGCTCTGATGTCATTGTGGTAGTTTTAATCCAAACTTTAAAGGGGATCCTCAGTGTGCTGAAGCCTTAGGGTTTGGTGCTCCTTTAAAGGTCTGACTACCCAGAATGGATCCATTGCTTCATGATATTGAAGACCTCAGTCTCCACTGCATTCAAGTAAGCATAGTAAACCCTGTTGGGATAATGGAAACAATAAATCTCTGTATTTGCTCTCTAGAGCCCCTAAAGCCTGCCAATTTGGGAATATATATTTACTTTGATAATAATTGGGTCTCTGACTGAAAATCATGGGTTTCCCTTTGTATAACCTGCTTCAGATACGTGGATACCCATCACAGTTATCCATTAATAAAGAGGCCCATGTTGTTTTGGGATAACTTTTAACTACACCCACCATCCTGTCTAAACAGTGTATGAAGCAGGACTCAGTAATTGTGAATGGAGAATTGTACTTAATAGGAGTGTAAATCTGGAAATGCTTGGAAAGACTCATTCTGCAAAATCCTAAATAACATTTATTTTATGAATCTGCATGACAAATTATTCTCTACATAGTGGCATTACTAGGGGGCTGGGGGTATAAACCGCACTGGGTGACACCATCAGAGGGGGTGACACCAACAATGGGGGTAGGGAGAGTTCAATGGAAAACTTCTCAGCTGCAGAGAAAGTGCTGAAGGTGGGCAGCAGAGCCCTCAAGGCTGCTAAGTGACCAGCCTGGAAGGCACCTTGTTCCTTCCTTACTCTCCCGCAGTCTGGCCATGCTCTGCTGCTGCTCCTACTGGCACTGATGCAACAGCTACAGTCCCCAGGTGGCACCAGGAGCGAGGTAGTGAGAGAGGAACTGGGCACTGAAGCAGGGACAAAAAGTGGGTATGTGTGTGTTCCCGCACCTTCATGTGTACAATCTCAGGATGCAGGAGGGCAGGGCGTACAGATACTTGAAGATTCTGGTATTTTAGCTATAATATTGTGGTCTGGTCTGATCTGGTGTGGGGGGAGGTCCATGGAGGTGATACTATGAGTTACTGCACTGGGTGACACCAACGCTAGTGATGCCACTGTTTGTACAGTTGCAAACAGGAAAGCTAAATTGGAAATGCTATGAACCTATTCATAAGCTCATTTATAATACAAAAGTATGAAGACTATTTTATTTTAAAATGTGTAAGATCGTTTGGACTGCATGCCTGGAAAAAGACAGGGTGTAAATTGAAAATAAAATAAAATAAATGAAAGTGGCTAAATACTGTGTGCACTCAGTCATAGGCATAATTAATATATTGTTATATATAGAGGTGTTGTCTCTTGCTGATTTTTTTTGGGGGGGGTGAGGGGAGAATCTTAAAACATTTTAACCATTCTGGAAATTGGAAAGTGCTCCATATACATTAAATTTTAACTTCTGGCTATCTTCCCTCTGCATATTGCAGAATTCATGCTAAATGTTACATGCGGGCAGAAGGGTGAGTTAAGGCAAATGTCTATGTTTTGTTACATTGCAGCAGATGTGAGAGACTGCTTTGGTAGATCTGCTCACATGAATAACCAAGTCAGGATAGCTATGAAGAAGGGCATATTTCTAGGATAGTAGATTACAAAAGGGGACAGAGCAAACACAATGTAGTACTGTCTGGATATTTTGAGAAATGAGGACATAAAAAATGGAACATCAGCTACATCTTCAGCAGAACACTCCTAGTGTGAAAATGGCTGAGGCCAGCCTGCATCTTAGATCATTTTTCAGAGACATGGTGTGGGGTATACCACTTCAGGTGAGGACATATGTTACAAAATTTCTCCACAGAAACAATTTACTGCCTCCAAATATCTGTAACAATAAGATTAGACTAACTCTTCTAGCTGACATCTGCCTTGCTATGTGGAGGACATTTTATTTGTTTGTTTTTATGTGGAGGAGCCTTCAGCCAGCAGTTCCCCAACACTGGAAATTGTATATATCAAGCAGTGACACAGGATTTCCAATTCAGTGATCACAATGCCTTAAAAGCAGGAGGTCTTACAGTTTGAGGAAATACATAAAGCCTTAACCCTGTCCCTGCATACCTCACCTATGGCCTCTCTGGTTTTCTTATTACCATATGGATTAAATATGAAATTTTTCTCTAGAAGCTCCTTAAGTTGTTCACTTTCTTGCTTCAGCATGATGTAAATTTATATTAAGCCAGACTATGTGGCAAACCATACAGCTATTTTGTGCTCACCCCAATTTTCACCAGTCCTTTTCCACAACTCTTAATGCACAAATTTGTGCTAATGCTGCTTTTATGTTGACAGGTGGTCCACAACCAATGTCGAGAGCAATATTGCTTTAGAACTCTCCAGGCCCAAAGCAGCATTTAGCTGGAGTGCTACCTCACAATTGGGAAAGTATAGGCTAACTAACTGCAGAGACTGGGCTGGCCTGTCAGAGTGCATTGACCTCAGAACAAGGCTAGGCTGTGGGGGTTGAGTCCCACCAAAATGATCAGGCACCAAGACTCTGGACCATCAAGACTCCTATGTAGTTGACCCCCCCCCCAAACTACCAACCAGAAGTGTCATAGTTTATAACCATCTTTGCATTTGTTTAGTGGGGTCTTAAATACTTTCCCCCTTCTCTGTTCTTGTGCTTTAAACTAGTGGTTCATAATTTTTTCTGGGACCCCCTTTAAGTATCTTTTGTTGCCACAGACACCAAAGACTTAACTCAAGATTTAAAACAAACAAACAATCAACTACAACAACAAACAAACAACAACAACACAGTTACACCATCCATTAAACCTTTCTTCAGAGGCACTGGAGGGGGACGAAAGGTTTAATGGATGGTGTAATCTCCTGCTTCTTCCTGCAAGTTTGTGGCTGGAATGGATTGAATGGCAAAGGGCAGGCCAAGTCAGCCAGCCAGTCTTTGCCTTGGCTCCTGTCATGTGGCCACTCTACTGCAGGAAGCAGGTGGGCCAATCAACTTTCAAGCTTTTGTGGACCTCCTACTGAGGACACTGTGGACCCCTGGGGATCCCTAGACCACAGGTTAAGAACCACTGCTTTAAACCATTTTATAACATTTCATTTATTACTTTGCCCGTTGTGTTCACAGCAGTCATATTGTGTGTGATATTCTTCTTCACAGTATTCTGGGTTTTTGCTGTTTTGTAAAAACATACATGCAAGTACACAAAGTTCATAATGACCTGCCCGCCAGTCTTGAGCACCCTGCATTTTGAGCACCTTGCTATGTGCCTGGAATTGGATGGATGGATGGATAGGTAGGAACTAATATTTGTTGGTCTGCCTCAGCAAAATGGCTTGAATCCATCCTGCTTCTGAGACATCTCATTTTGTAATGGAAGTACAGTTGGCCCTCCACATTCATGCATTTCTCCTTCACAGATTTGATTATTTATGAGTTTGTAGTTGCTGCTTAAATAGTTCCACCTCCTCACTCCTCTCCTCCTCCTCCTCCCTGTATCTCCTGTATTTCCAAAAGAGCCAACCAAGAGGTGGATGGGCTGGAAAGGGAATTAAAAACTGGCTGGCTCTTTTGGAAGGACAAGAGATTGTAAGGAGGAGGATTGGGAGGAAGAGGAGTTTGGTGAGGAGGTCGATTCACTGGAAAGGGGTTCAAAATCTGACTAAAGCATCCTGGTGGCAAGGTGGGAAATGGACTGGTGCTGTTGACAGGAGTCCGCAGCATGCACGTTCAGGGGAGAACTTACGATATTTGTAGTTTTCCCATTTTCGCAGAGGTCCTATGCCCCTAACCCCTGCAAATGTGGAAGGCCAACTGTAATGCCTGCAGGGTTTTTCAGCTTAGATGAGTATGACTTTCCATTCTGCTTTAAAATGAATCTGTTAAGACTAAAGGTGATTCTGTGCCCCCTAAGCAGCTTGGTCTCAGCAAATTTACATAAACAAGAATAAAAATCTGCTACTGTGATGAAGTTAAAGACTGGAATGAGGGAAATGCTTCATGAATAAAATAGGGCTTCTGTCTCAAAAATACCTATGGCATTTGGGACTTGTTCACACCATGCTTTGTATTTGAATTTTCATCCATTTACCACAAGGCCGGTTAAAGGCAAGAGCGCAACCATCCAGGACAATTAGAGCTGTTTGTTTGTATTCATGTAGAGAGAGAGATATATCTTTATTTCTCCTAAAAGAGATAAAGTATAGAATAAAGGAATTTTGTCTGCAGCATCCTAGGTGTAGAAGAAAGAGGAAAACCACTAGGGAACGCCTCTTGCGAAAATCTCATTTATCTTTCCCTACTGCCTAATGTTGCCAAGGGCTCTGGGCTTATTTAAGAACTACCACTGAGAAATGCGATTCATATACATTTTGTAAAAACTGGAGACTGTTGAGTTGAGAGAGCAGCCTTGTATTAATCTTTGTTAGAAGTCTAGCTTCAAGCATTATAATCATGTAAACAAGCTCAAAAAGTGAGGAGGAGATGCATTTACTGAAATTATAACATCAGACTAATGAAATGTCAGCATTAAAACAGAGAGTAAAATATATAAAAAATTGGGCATGATGATTTTTTAAAAAAGAAACTGAAGAAAATATGTGCAACCTTATTGAGATTATTACTTCAGATATACTTTTAAAATGAATCTGTATAATTCGCAGCTGTTTTAGTTATGGAAACTATTCTAGATCTTCATATTATGGCTGGGCTGGGCAACTGTGGAAGACTAGGGGGCTGCATTAGCACCCCAAAAGACCTTAGAGGGCTGCACCTACACCTAAAAAATATCAAATTTTCCCCACAAATACCCTCTATGGGACATGGGGGCATGTTTGGGTGCCTTCCTGGGTCCCAAAGGGCATTCTGGGTCATTCTGAAGCAAAAAGGGTTTTTTAAATTTATTTTGGCAAAATTTAATTTCTATCCCAGGGGTCCAAAACATGCCCTCTACAAACATATGCCCTCCCTGCGATCAGTTTGGAGCATTTTTTTAACCCCTGGGGCTGTTGGGAGCCCCCAAAACAGTTATGGAGGGCCACATGAGGCTGTGAGCCACACTTTGCCCTCACTCTACATCATGGTAATATTTAATATCAAGGAAGCATTAATTTGCAACATTAAGGAAACATTAATTTATTTACCTGGGGAATTTAAGGGAAAATATAGTAACATTTTTATTTTTATTTAAATGGTTATTGTTTAAAAGTGAAAGAACAACCTCCTACATTTTAAAATACTTGCTTCATTAGAAAATACAGAACAAGAATGGTATTTCACACTGACTATCCAAGATTTCTGGTGCTTGTATTTGCATTTTATGTATGTATGTATGTATGTATGTATTTTTTCAAATTAATAAAATTAGAACTAACCATGGATAACTCAACCGAAATTTGGTTTTGAAAATTATATGGAGTAACTGGATTAATTTTTTAATTGTTCAGACATTAATTTGAACTCCAGATTGAGGAAGGAATAGATCCAGTCCCATCACTTACTACTAGTGTGTAGTAATGACATCATGAATATGCAATGGGTTAACAAGCATTAGGCTCTCTCTAATGGTATTACTAATGGAGAAACCAGGGAGAGATCACTTGGAAAGGAAGCCGCAGGTTCTCACGTCCTAGATATTGCTGTATATGTCAATTCCAGCCTTCAAGGATGGTGGAAGCCATGATAAAATGCAGTCTTCTTATCCAAGAAATATTTGATGGTTGAAATGAGCCTCTGTGATAGTTCCCATATATGCTGCTTGGTTGCTTCCATATATGCCTCTCCTTGCAGTTCTTGCTTATAATGATGGCATTCATTAGGAATTCACATATTTTTGGATGAACATCACAGATATTTGGGGGAAAGGGGTTAATAAGACCTTGCCACTTAAAATATCCAGACATACTGTTGTCCCCTTTAAACATAGTAATTGGTTAGATTATGTTTGCCACTCTTGGACAAAATAGTTAAATTACAGGACAGCATGGAAAGACACGGAGAAAACATTTCTGAATGCTTGAATTAAATAGGCCAGAATGAACGAGGGACTGTTTTACACAACAGCTGAATGCAGCCCTGGATCCCAGATGGGCAAATTGGAACAAACAAGGTAAATGTTAGAAAATGTATATGCCAAATGTGTTCATATTTCATATTCCATATACCTATATGGTGTTTTTCATCCCACTCTCTGCTCCTACAAGGTTTCAATGTGTTAAATATAAACTGTAAACTTGATATATCTTCTGATTTTGTACTTGCATGATACAGATCTACTGAATATTCAATGGATCTTCATCTTGGAATTATGGAGTCAAAAATATTGCCATAGTCCAAAGAATTAATCCTCAAGGTACATGTTCAGGGAAACACCATTGATTTCAACTGGCCAGAATCAATGATTAAACTCCAGTAACATGAACTGTGAAGTGTTGTAAAGAAAGCAAAAGAACTCTTTATTATAACTACTATTGGCGTTTGACAGCAAGAAAAGGACTGATATTACTTTATGTATAAATAATGTTAAACAAACAAGCAAGCATGTCCTGTTGGATACGAAATCAGATTCTATAACAAGATCAGGTGTGCATTATTTAAAGCTAATGAAAAACTGTAAGACCTCATCTGATACTCTTGGAACTGTTCTTCCCCAAAATCATTTATGACCAAGAGAATGTGAAGGAATTCTTGTATGTACGCTGTGTTCTGTGCATAGGAAACTGCAAATAATGAGCAGATGTTTTAGAACTTGTCAAATATCTAGGATCTGAGGGTAACTGAGGGGGCAAATAGCTCTCTAAAAACAAAGATAGGTGCATCTTTCTCTAAAGAGTCTGACTAGGAACCAGAAGAACTATGGACTGAAATCAGGGATGTATATCAGAGAAGAATGCAAAAACACACCATCTGTAGCCAAAGTGAAAGAAAAACATCACTGGACAACTGATGAAACTCTTCAAACACTTAATAACAGATGGGAAGCAAAAGTAAAAGGTGACAGAAATTGGATAAGAATCCTGGATGCAATTGTTCAGTGACTTGTGTACAAGGACAAAGTGAATGATTATAGTAATCATTCCAAAGAAATAGAAGAAGGCAGCAACGAAGGTGCAAAACAAAAGATCTCTTCCACCAGATCCAAGAAATCAAAGGTAAATTTAAACCAAGAGTGGGGATGCTATTTAAAACAAGAGTAGTGATGCTATGGGGGAACATATTAGATGATAATGATAAAATAAAAAAAAAAAACGATGACACCTCTCTCCCTGGCTTTTCTTCGCAAACGAAGATTCAGGAAGGACTCATCCTGTGCTTTCTGCAAGCACACTGATGACTAAAAAGGCCAATATGAGATAAACAAGACTGGTTGCAGAAAGCACAGCAGAAGGTCTCCTTGGGTGATGCTTCCGGGTTGTGATTCTTTGTGTGTTGTCGTTTCTCTTCAAGACTTGTTCAGCATGAGTTCTCAAATAAGGCTGCAGCATTGTGGATAGTGCGTCTCCATGCCTCCCGATGTGAGGCCGGGCGGACCAATGCTGGTGATCAATTTGGCCAAGCCTGAGATGTTGTTTCAGAGAGTCCTTGTATCGCTTTTTTGGAGTGTCCCTCTTACTCTGACCCATAGCGAGTTCACCGTAGAGTACTATTTTTGGGAGGCGATGGTCCTCCATGCTAGAAACATGCCCTGCCCAGCGCAGCTGTGTTCTCAATATCATGGCCTCAGTGCTGGTGATCCCTGCTTGCTCAAGGACAGCAACATTCATCACATAGTCAGTCCAGTGTATATTTAGGATTGTGCATATAATACAGCGCTGATGAAAGCGTTCGAGGAGTCATAAGTGGTGGCGATAGGTGACCCATGTTTCAGACCCATAAAGGAGAATAGACAGTACAATGGCTCTATACACACTGATTTTTGTGCTTCGCCTCAGGTATTTATTACTCCAGACTCTTTTGTAAAGTCTTCCAAATGTGCTATATGCCTTTGCTAATCTATGATCGATCTCTTTGTCAATCTTGGCATCTGAGGAGATGATGCTTCCCAGGTAGGTGAACTGCTGAATGGGCTTAAGCACAGATTTGCCAACGGCAATGTGTGGACGATGGTGTTCGTCCTGTGGTGCAGGCTGGTAAAGAACTTCTGTTTTCTTCAGGTTGACTTCCAGCCCAAACAGCTCTGCAGCTGTTGCGAAGCAGGATGTTAGGCGCTGCAGAGCTGCTTCTGTGTGGGTAAGAAGGGCAGCATCATCAGCGAAGAGCAGCTCACAAACTAGATAGTTTAGAGTCTTAATGCAAGCCCTCAGACGGCTTAAGTTAAACAAGCTACCATCAATACAGTAACGTAGATAGATGCCGTCTTCTTCTTCAAGTTCTGCCGTAGCCCTTTGGAGCATCGGCTCCTTCCTTGGAGGTCTTTAAACAGAGGCTGGATGGCCATCTGTCGGGGATGCTTTGATCGTGATTTCCTGCGTGGCAGGGGGTTGGACTGGATGGCCCTCGTGGTCTCTTCCGACTCTGCAATTCTATGATTCTATGATCATGCTGAAGAACATTGTAAATAAAGTTGGAGCAAGAACACAACCTTGCTTCACTCCATTAGTTATTAGAAAGGCTCTGAAAGAGCATCGCCATATCTGACTTGACCGTGCTGGCCCTCGTGTAGTAAGATAATCATTTTAAGGAATTTGGGGGGACATCCCAGTCTTTCCATGACCTGCCACAAACCTTTTCTACTCACAGTGCCGAAGGCTTTGGTGAGGTCAACAAATGTGACATAGAGACCCTTGTTCTGCTCTCTACATTTCTCTTGCAGTTGTCTAAGGGCAAATACCATATCTGTAGTAGTCCTATTGGCTCTGAAGCCACATTGGCTTTCAGGAAGAAGTTCTTCTGCAATGGCAGGAACTAATCTGTTCAGGAGTATCCTTGCAAGGATTTTTCCAGCAATAGAGAGCAGTGTTATGCCTCGATAGTTTGATCGAACTATGACACCAATACACCGAAGAACTATATAAAAGTGGTGAAAGAATGACAGATTCCTTCAAGGAAGAACCTTGAAGCTGAAGGATCCCACAATTTTAGAAAGTGAAGAAGAAGCTGTTCTCAAAGCACTTGAAAGAAATAAAGAAATAAGGAACTAGGAACAGATGGCACAGAACAGTTCCCCCCACCCTCTAAAGAATAGCTTGGGGCCTCAATATTTCAAGGAGTGCCTCAGTCAATATATTCCTGCCCAAGATCTGCAGGAGGGGCCATACTCTGTGTCCCACCACTGGGAACAATATGGTGTTGGAAGACATGGAGAGGACCTTCTCAGCTGTTGTACCCAAACTGTGGAGGGCATTCCACAGATGTGGTTCCTTCCAACTCTATGATCCTATGATTCTATTTCAGAGGTAGGTGACCCTCTCTTTGTCCATGAGCCACCAATGCTTTGTCCATGAGCCACCAGTGCTAGGAATTTCATGTACTGTGGTAGTAGACATACAACCACATGGAAAATCACTCTAACACCAGCCTGTATAGTGAACAGAACTTACGAAGACACTTTTACCTAACAACACCAGACAAAACCAAACAATAAACTGGAAAGCAACAGTCTATAAAATAATTGTTGCTGCATAGGTGGAGACGGTAGATAATGGATTCTCCATGTATTTTTCTATGCCCTTTATGTAAAATACTATTGGTTAAATTTTCACCTGTAATTTTCACTAAAGGTAAGAGTCCAAGTGAAAAGGATACTAAAGTATTCTTAAGAATAAGAAAATATACCAACATTTTACAACATTAACTTACCAGTTTTGTATCTCAGTGTAAGTAAAGCACACATTTCTTTTCATAATTGTGTTTAATTGCTTAGATGGCTGCAGACAGGCTAATAGCTCTACAACTTTGGATACATTCCAACTCCTTTAAACTCAGTAGCAGTTCTGTCATTGACTTCAATAGACTCTTTCCCACCACCAGCTAATATTAACTGGACATGGATGCTGAGACAATTAGTGTAATAATCCTCAGATATCAGGGTTTACACTGAGTACATTCTTGTGCTTTTCAGTTGCCTAGATTCATTAGTGAGGCTATAATTCTGCTTAGCTTTGCATTTTGGTCTATTATCCAAATTCTAATGAAGTACTAAATATTAGCTGTACTGACAGCCAAGGTACTGAACTAGGTGCCTGAATAGCTTAATTTGCTTTGGCAAATGTTTTTCTATTGTGCTTTGCATGTTAATGGAATTAATATTATAATAGTATTATCATATTATGAGTTCAAAAATGCTTTTGCATATTTGATTATTTAATCCATTAATGCAGAATAGCACAGCGCACAGAGTATCTGGGAGGAGGCAATGAAAAATTTATTTCAAGTGAATTTCAGTTCAGACTAGGTCAGTTTGAAGTTGGATAACTATAGTGGCTTAAAATACATACACCATGCTATGAACAAGATCACATATCTGAAAGAGAAAGGCATAGTTTTAGAAGTCATGGAACTAGATACTGTGCATTAAAAACTAGACTCAGAAATCTAGCCAGTTCTATCACACTCAGGGTTTTACCTATTTTACTCCCTCAACATCCCTCTGAAAGAAGTTATTTACATATAGTTACAGTACTCTGTGATTGTACAGCTAAGCAATGCTTTTAACCCAATTGCCCTTACTGTAAGTATGACATTTTAGCGCTTACAAAACATTGGCTCACAGGATAACCATAACTGGAACAAGAGATCTAGATGACGGGAGCTGGATAAATAAGATTAATGTGTGAAGTTTAGAACTAAGATGGAGAAGACATACAAGCAGATTGTGTCTAAGGAACCACAGAAGGAGACAGAGAACCAGATGGTGGGGGGAAGAGGCAGCAGAAAAGCGGATAAGTCTTCAGATAGTTCTAAAAATAATAGGAAATGTTAATGAAATGGTACATTTTCCAATATGCTTTGGTAGAAAACATTTTGAGGCTCTCAAAAATTATTATTATCATCAAATGATTAAGAAAAAACAAAGTATCACGACAGAAGCTGGCTAAGAGAAATTGCACAAATCTAGTGTTAAAACATGAGAATTTATGGTGACTAGAACAGTTATAAGCAACGAGACTACCCTCCCCATGACTCCATTAAGGTCACACAAGCACTCCTGGAACAATTAATTTAAAAGTGATCTCATGTCACTTTTAGTTTCATTTTCAACCACTTTTAGGACAATTTTTTCCTATTTGGGAAGTTGTGGTCATTGAGGGGTCAGAGAGGTTGAGGGAGTGAAAAAGATGCATTTTGCAGAAGTTTTGAGCTGTTTTGGTCATTTTGGTTTTAAAAACACCACCCATGAAATTTTAAAAATTCTGGCCATCTGGGAACTTAGCAGGTCCACATATGGTGAGCATGCCACAGTTTCCTCACCTAACTGTGATAGAAAAGCCATGAAGGTTAGTTAGATTTTCATTACTTATGTTAACCAGGTTTACACTGATATTTTTTAAACATCTGTCTCAACTGCAAGTCTTTAAATTTACATTATATTACTATCCTAAAAACCTTGCTGAAATAGATGATGATGATGATGTGACGATGATGATATTTATTTCTATCTCAACTATTTTGCAGTTCAGGCTCCACAACATATAAACTGCTGCTTTTGGACTGACTCATTGTACTAATCCTACAAATCTCTGGACTGCTAGTTGAACTGGCAAGGATGTATGCAATCCAACAGCTACCAGTGTCATGAACCTCTAAAAAGCCCCACTGCAGCAGTCATTTTCCACTCTGTTTTTCTGATGATAAAAAAAGATATCAGTTAGAGGGCTATTTCACTGCACCAGCAGTTCCAAATCCTCACTTTCATTCAAAGTATCATGCATAACTTGGAGTGACAGCATCTTATGACTCATCTCTACAACAGCGCTAGTAAGTGTGTGTATTATTGCTGATGCTTGTGAGCCACAAGTGGCAGGTACTCATAACTGGAGTCCCAAAGGCCTGGAAGAGACTTATCCTCACTACTGATCCAGGCATTTGTTGGTTAGTGTGCCATGACAATCTTACTGAAGGGTTGAAAGGAAGAAAAGAGAAGAAATCTAGAAGCCTCTAGATTTATAAATCAGAAGAGAGTGGGCAAGGTATGAAGTCTTGGAAAGACCTATGTTAGCATGCCCTGCTACCCCTCCCCACAAGATTCCATAACTGGATGTATTAGACACTTTTTGAGTTCACATTGGCTTGGGCAGACTGGAGGTCAGTCAAAGGTCACAATGACTAAGATGTGTCTAGAAATATAATGGTGGGAAAACCCAAGTTAGGATTATGCTGACAACCCAGTCATTAAGGGGTATGTCCTAATCCTTTCTTCCAGCCCTGGGCATTTCAGTCAATAATTTAATCAAGCAATCAGGTGACCATTCCTCAGCCCATATCCTACATAAATCTCTCCTCACACCCCCTCCTGTCCAACCTTATGAGGTTGTCACAAGCCAATCTATGTTCTATCTCTCCGCAGTTAAAGCTATCAGTTGAGTTTCAGTTCCTTTTGTCTATTTGGAAAGCCACCCAAGCTTTGTTTTTACTAACTCATCCCTCCAAGGTTCAGAACAGAGTAGAAATATTACAGCCCAAACAATATCTAGGTGTGTCACAGCCAAAGTATCATATGGCCAGGCCTTTCCATTCTCTTCTTTGCTGTGCCACCCTCAGACACTAGTCTGAGTATCTTCACTGCACGGAAGTCTCTTCCCCTCGAGACTGGTAACTATTACACTATCTTCCCAGACCTAACTCTGTCTATCCAGCCTTTCTGCCTTACTCTGCTATAACCTTGTATGGTTCATAAGAACATATGTTTGTTTACTTTTATTTTAGTTTACTTTCTGTATTATTTCAATAAAATACTTTGTTTTATTTTAACTGGAGCCTCCTCTACAGTTAGTACTGGTATACATACAGTTGTGTAAAAAAGAAAGTACATCCTGTTTGAATTCTATGGTTTTACATATTAGGACATAATAACAACCATCTGTTCCTTAGGAGGTCTTAAAATTAGGTAAACACATCCTCAGATGACCAACAACACATGACATATTATACTGTGTCATGATTTATTCAACAAAAATAAAGCCAAAATGGAGAAGCCATGTGTGAAAAATTAAGTAAAACTTATGATTCAATAGCTTGTAGAACCACCTTTAGCAGCGATAACTTGAAGCAATCATTTTCTGTATGACTTTATCAGTCTCTCATATAATTATGAAGGAATTTTGTCCCACTCTTATTTAGAACATTGCTTCAGTTCATTTTGGTTTGCAGGCATTTGTTTAGTTACAGCTCTCTTAAGGTCCCACTATAGCATTTCAATCAGGTTGAGGTCTGGACTTTCACTGGTCCATTGCAACACCTTGATTTTTTTCTTTTTCAGCCACTCTACTGTAGATTTGCTGATGTGCTTGGAATCATTGTCCTGTTGCATGACCCAATTTCGGCCAAGCTCTAGCTGTCTGACAGATGGCCTCACTTTTCACTCTAGCATACTTTGGTATACAGAGGAGTTCATAGTCAACTCAATGATTGCAAGATTCCCAGGTCCTGTGACTACAAAACAAGCCCAAATAATCAGCCCTCCAACACTGTGCTTGACAGTTGGTATGAGGTATTTTTGCTGATATACTGTGTTTGGTTTTCATCAAATGCGTCGTTGTGCATTATGGCCAGACATCTCCACTTTGGTCTTGTTTGTCCAAAGGACATTGTTCTAGAAGTCTTGCAGTTTGTTTAGATGCAACTTTGCAAACCTAAGCTGTGCTGCCATTTTTTGATTTTCTTATTTATTTATTTAGAGAGAGTCTTGTGCGAGCCCTCAGATGGCTTAAGTTAAACAAGCTACCATCAATGAAGTAACGTATATAGATGCTGTCTTCTTCTTCAAGTTCTGCCGTAGCCCTTTGGAGCATCATGCTGAAGAAGATTGTAAATAAAATTGGAGCAAGAACACAACCTTGCTTCACTCCATTAGTTATTAGAAAGGGCTCTGAAAGATCATTGCCATATCTGACTTGACCATGCTGGCCCTCGTGTAGCAAGATAATCATTTTAAGAAATTTGGGGGGACTAATGTTGCTGTCCTTAAGCAAGCAGGGATCACCAGCATTGAGGCCATGATACTGAGAACACAGCTGTGCTGGGCAGGGCACATTTCTAGGATGGAGGACCATCGCCTCCCAAAAATAGTACTCTATGGTGAACTCGCCACGGGTCAGCATAAGAGGGGCGCTCCAAAAAAGCGATACAAGAACTTCCTGAAACAACATCTCAGGCTTGGCCAAATTGATCACCAACAATGGTCCGCCCTGGCCTCACATCAGGAGGCATGGAGACACACTATCCACAATGCTGCAGCCTTATTTGAGAATTCACACCGAACAAGTCTTGAAGAGAAATGACAATGCAGGAAGAATCACAACCCGGAAACATCACCCAAGTAGACCTTCTGCTGTGCTTTCTGCAACCGGACTTGTTTATGTCATATTGGCCTTTTTAGTCATCAGCATGCTTGTAGAAAGTGCAGGATGAGTCCTTCCTGAATCTTCGTTTGCGAAGAAAAGCCAGAGAGAGAGTATTTAGAGAGAAGAGGATTTTCTTCTGGCAACCCTCCCAAACAAACCATATTTATTCAGTCTTTTTCTAATTGTACTGTCATGAACTTTAACATTTAACATGCTAACTGAGGCCTGTAGAGTCTAAGATGAACCCCTTGGTTTTTTGCAATTTCTCTGAGCATTGTGTGGTCTGACCTTGGGGTGAATTTGCTGGGACATCCATTCCTGGGAAGATTGGCAACTATATTGGATGTTTTCCACGTCTGAATAATCTTTCTCACTGAAGAATGATGGACTTTAAATTGTTCGTAAATGGCCTTATGACCCTTCCTAGATTGATAGGCAGCAACAATTGGTTTTCTAAGATCATTGCTAATGTCTTTCCTCCTTGACATTGCATTAACACACACCTGAATGCTCCAGACCAGCAAACTGCTAAAACTTCAGAATTTATAGAGGTGGTCACACTTGCTAATGATCAATTAATCAAGGGCATTTGATTAGCAGCACCTAACTGCTACTTAGCACTGTAATTCCTATGGCAGTAGTAAGGGTGTACAGTTGTCCCTTCACATTCGTGGGGGTTAGGGGCGGAAGACCCCCACAAATGTGAAAAAACCACGAATAATAATAGTCCTCCCCCCACCCGTCTGCAACAACCCACCACATCGCCACTCTCCCTCACCCCCCCCCGCCCTTCCCAGAGTGGTGTAGGGGGCTTCAGAAGCCCCCGTCGCCACTCTCCCTCACCCCCCACCCTTCCCAGAGTGGTGTAGGGGGCTTCAGAAGCCCCCGTCACCACTCCCCCTCACCCCCACCCTTCCCAGATTGGTGTAGGGGGCTTCAGAAGCCCCCGTCGCCACTCTCCCTCACCCCCCGCCCTTCCCAGAGTGGCGTAGGAGGCTTCAGAAGCCCCCGTCGCCACTCTCCCTCACCCCCCGCCCTTCCCAGAGTGGCTATGGGGGCTTCAGAAGCCCCCGTCACCACTCCCCCTCACCCCCAGATTGGCTATGGGGGCTTCAGAAGCCCCTGTCGCCACTCTCCCTCACCCCCCCACCCTTCCCAGAGTGGCGTAGGAGGCTTCAGAAGCCCCTGTCGCCACTCTCCCTCACCCTCCCCTGCCCTTCCCAGAGTGGCTATGGGGGCTTCAGAAGCCCCCGTCGCCACTCTCCCTCTTCCCCCCGCCCTTCCCAGAGTGGCGATGGGGGCTTCAGAAGCCCCCATCGCCACTCTCCCTCTCCCCCCACCCTTCCCAGAGTGGCGATGGGGGCTTCAGAAGCCCCCGTCGCCACTCTCTCTCTCCCCCCGCCCTTCCCAGAGTGGCTATGGGGGCTTCAGAAGCCCCCGTTGCCAGTCTCCCTCACCCCCCGCCCTTCCCAGAGTGGCTATGGGGGCTTCAGAAGCCCCCGTCGCCAGTCTCCCTCACCTCCCACCCTTTCCAGAGTGGCTATGGGGGCTTCAGAAGCCCCTGTCACCACTCCCCCTCACCCCCCCCTTCCCAGAGTGGCTACGGGGGCTTCAGAAGCCCCCATTGCCACTCTCCCTCACCCTCCCCCGCCCTTCCCAGAGTGGCATAGGGGGCTTCAGAAGCCTCCATCGCCACTCTCCCTCACCCCCCCACCCTTCCCAGATTGGTGTAGGGGGCTTCAGAAGCCCCTGTCGCCACTCTCCGTCACCCCCCGCCCTTCCCAGAGTGACGTAGGGGGCCCCTCGCTGCCTTGGGAAGGGACTTGTGTGGAGTGAGGGAGGCTTTCCATCCCCCCTTTCCCAAGGCAGCAAAGGGATTCGTTAGAAACCCTTCGCTGCCTTGGGAAGGGACGAGGTGGAGTGGAGAGGGGGTGCAGGCGGCTTTCCGTGAATAATCAAAACCGCGAATGTGAAAGTCGCGAATGTGGAGGGGCAACTGTACTTAGTTTTTCACACATGATATCTCCATTTTGGCTTCACTTTTATTGAATAAATAATTACATGGTTTAATAGGCCATGTGTTGTTGTTCATCTAATTTTAAGACCTGCTAAGGAACAGATTATTGTTATTGTGTCCTGATATGTAAAACCATAGAATTCAAAGAGGGTGTATTTTCTGTAGGTGAAAAGATCCTGGAAGTTACCCTCCTCTTGCAGGCCTCCTATCTGAGCTAATAATTCCCCCAAATATTAAAGATTTGGCATCATGGGTGGGACTCTAATGCACCCCCACCTCTTAGGGTAACACCTGGATATGTTTCATTTGAACGACTTGATGCAGATGTGGTTTGGAAGTTCCTGTAGAATTTGACTACAAAAACTGCATGTAGCCCTACAAAAGTTATCTGGAATTAGGCACGGGATCCTTTGATCTATATGGACAGATGTGGGAACCAATGATACTGCAAGGCATAGCGTTCAGAATATCAAAAGGGATTATGAGGCTCTGGGTAGGAAGCTGAAGAACATGGATGCACAGATAGTCATTTTGTCTGTCCTTCCAGTGGAAGGGCATGGCCCAGGAAGGGAGAGAAAGTAGTGGAGGTGAACAACTGACTGTGCAGATGCTGCTGCCGGGAACAATTTGGCTTCCTGGACCATGGGGTGTGGTTTCAGGGAGGTGGACTACTGGGAAGAGATGGGTTGCACCTCACAGCAGTTGCAGGAATGTTTTTGCTAAGACTCTGAAAGATCTGATCAGAAGGGCTTTAAACTGAGTTGTGGGTGGGGGAGGGAGACAGTATTCCTGACAGCAGGGGTTCACCAAGTGCTGGAGAAAATAGCCAGAATGTTATACAGACAACAAGCAAATAGTACAAAAACCCAACAGTGGGAGGAATAAAACCTTTAAAAGTCAGATAGGAGGAATGGCCCATGGTCTTGGATGTCTCTATGCTAATGCACAGAGCTTGGGAAATAAACAGGATGAACTTGAACTCTTAGCACATCAAGGAAAATGTGATTTGATAGGCATTACTGAAACCTGGTGGGATGAGTCTCATGATTGGAATGTAGTAATAGAGGAGTATAACCTATTTCAGAGAAATAGACCAAACAGGAAGGAGGTGAAGTAGCATTATACATTAAGGATGTGTACACCTGTGAACAGATCCATGATTTAAATCCTGGGAGCCAGGTTGAGAGCATCTGCGTATAAATCAAGGGGAAGAGAAACAGCAGGGATGTCATTGTGGGGGTCTACTACAGACCTCCAAGCCAAACTGAGGACTTAGATGATACCTTCCTAGAAGAGATGACCACACATTCAGACAGGAGAGATTGAGTAATAATGGGGGATTTTAACTATCTTGATATTTGTTGGAAGTCCAACGCTGCCAACAATTTAAGGTCCAACAAATTCCTCACTTGCCTTGCAGAAAATTTTATTGTCCAGAAGGTGGAAGAGACAACAAGGGGATCAGCTATTTTATATCTGATCCTAACCAACAGAGATGATCTGGTTAATGGGGTGGAAGTGGTGGGATCCTTAGTGGGGAGTGACCATGTTCTCCTGGAGTTTGTTATAATCTTTGAGAAATCCTGGAGAATAGGAGAGGTCCCAGCAGACTGGAGGAGGGCAAATGTCCCCATCTTTAAAAAGGGCGAGGGGAAGAAGACCCAAATAATTATCACTCAGTCAGCCTGACATCAATACTAGGAAAGAGTCTAGAGCAGATCATTAAACAGACAGTATGTAAGCACTTGGAAGGGAATTCTGTGATCACTAAAAGTCAACATGGGATTTTGAAAAACAAGTCATGCCAGATTAATCTTATCTCTTTTTTTGATAGAGGAGATTATCAAATGCCCTTAATATGGTGTTACATGAATGCCAGGAGATTGCCAAAGGGCTTCCCTTTCAGAGAACATCATCCTCATCATGTTAAACTCCCATGCTGGTCCCGTTTCATCCTCATTTCTTCTTATTCATTGCTTAAGCTGTGAATAGATTGCCCATTGCGTTCCTGTCACGGATCAACGGGGCGAGTGAAAAGGTGCCCCATTCCTGTAGCATGATGCCAGCGTGAGTGGGAGGTCTGTTCTTGAACACTTCCAGGTGTGATCAGGACATCCAGGTAAGTGATACACTTTTTTGTACCCTCCCCGGGTTACTTGAGGTTTTTAAAGTGTGTTTTTCTGCTCGCTGTCAGTTTTAAATGTGTATTTTCTTTTTTCTTTTTAAATTTCCTGCATGCTCATCCTCTCATGAGAATGGTCTGGGATTTGAAACCTGGAAGTGAATACAGCTGCATTCACTCTTGGGCTGCTGAGGGGAGCAGACAGATGCGCAATCAAAGTAAGTGCAAAATTTTTCATTCTTGTGCTGGGATGGGATTGGGAGGGAGTCGGGAGAGGAGATAGCAAGACGGGGATGCTATTTTTGTCCCCGTTTGATAATGTCCAGAGTTACATACTTGATAGATGAAGGGAATGATGTGGATGTAGTGTATCTTGATTTCAGTAAGGCCTTTGACAAAGTCCCCCATGATATCCTTGTGCAAAAGTTAATAACCTGTGGGCTAGACAATGCAACTGTTAGGTGGATTTGCCAATTGGTTAATGGGCTGAATCCAAAGGATAGTCACCAACGGCTCCTCTTCATCCTAGAAAGAAGTGATCAGCGGGATGTCACAGGGTTTTGTCTTGGGCCAAATGCTATTCAACATCTTTATCAATGACTTGGATGAGGGAATAGAGGGTATGCTTATCAAGTTTGCAGATTATATCAAATTAGGAGGGGTAGCTAATACCCTAGAGGACAGGATCAGAATCCAAAATGAGTTTAACAGATTAGAAAGCTGGGCCTAAACTAACAAAATGAATTTCAACAGGGAGAAATGTAGGATACTACACTTGGGCAGTAAAAATGAAATGCACAGATGTAGGATGGGTGACACCTGGCTTTGGCAGTACATGCGAAAGGGATCTAGGAGTCTTAGTGGACCACAAACTGAACATGAGTCAGCAGTATGACACGGCAGCTAAAAAAGCCAATGTGATTCTAGGCTGTATTAATAGGAGTATAGTGTCTAGCTCAAGGGAAGTAATAGTGTCACTGTATTCTGCTTTGGTCAGACCTCACCTGGAATACTATGTCCAGTTCTGGGCACCACAATTCCAGAAGGATATGGACAAGCTGGAACGTGTCCAGAGGAGGGCGACCAGGATGGTGGGAGCTCTGGAAGCCATGCCCTATGAGAAGTGGCTTAGGGAGCTGGGTATGTTTAGCCTGGGGAAGAGAAGGTTAAGAGGGGACATGATAGCCACGTTTTAATATTTGAAGGGATGTCATATTGAGGATGGAGCAAGCTTGTTTTCTGCTTCTCTAGAGACAATGACATGTAGCAATGGGCTCAAACGACAGGAAAAGAGATTCCATCTAAACATTAGGAAGAACTTTCTGGCACTGCTTCAGAGTGTAGTGGAGTCTCCTTTGGAGGTTTTTAAACATAGGCTGGACAGCCATCTGTTAGGATTGATTTATTTGTTTATTCCTTCATGTCAGGGGGTTGGACTGGATGGCCCTTGTGGTCTCTTCAAAATCTATGATTCTATAGAGATTATCACATGCTAAAAATATCCCAGGACAGGGAGACAGGAGATTGCTAAAAGGCTTACCTTTTAGACAACGACATCCCTGTCCTGTGATGCTTCTGTTCTGCTCCTGTTCCTCCCCGCTTCCTCTTATTCACAGAAAAATCCGTGAAAAAGAAGTCCGTTCCATTATCATAATGGAATGACAGGTGAGTGAACAGGAGCCTGTTCGGCTCCCAAGATGGCAATGGAATGTGATGTCACCAGGAAGTCCGTGCTGGACACTTCTGGGTGCGATTGGGACAGCCAGGTAAGTGACCCCCCCCCCCCCCGCTGGGGTTACTTGTACTTTTGAAAGTCTGTTTTGGGGCTTGGGTGTTTGTTTGTTTTTACCTTTTATTTTTCAATTTCCCGTGCAATCGTTCTCTCACAAGAACGCGCAGAATTTGGCTTCATTGCAGTAAAAGCAGCTTTACGACAGCTGCCTTTTGCAGTGAAGCTGAGGGGAGGGGAAGCCATTTCTATAACATGAAAAGTTAGGTGTTAGAAAAGTTTTTTTCTTTACTGTTACAAGAACGGGAGTGGGGTTGGAGAGGGGTGGGTGGGTAGTGGGACAGAGATGGTTTCAAGGGACTTGTGTGATAATCTCCTATGTTGGGTTTTTGGAATTCCTTAGTGACATTGATTTTCTTAACTTTAAATCTAGAACAGAGGAAGACACATTATTAACACTTGTAGGAAGTAATCTTAGAATGATATTGACAGGTTGACATCAGCTGACTTGTTCTCAAGAATTTTGATTAGTGTAGTGTCCAAGAGAAAACTGTGAGTTTTCTAAAACCCAGATTAAGGATGTATTCCCTGAGTCTGGTGCAAATAGGGCCCTACAACGTGTCACTATTGCACAAGATTTGGGGGAAAGGCTGCACATCATGTGGCATTATCAGGCCGGATTTGTGGGGAGGGATTTCGGGTTTGTGACTGGCGTAGTCAAGCCCTCACATATTTTGTAGTAATCAACATTATTAGGGATGAAGGAGATGAGACACTGGGAAATTGCTACAGGTGTATCAACAATTCCCATAATACTCATTCCAAATATGCAATGCATAATAATAATAAATAATAATAATAAAATTTATTTATACCCCGCCCCTCTGTTAAAACAATCGGGGTGGCTTTCTGTTGCATATTTCTGTTGCTATTCTAGCTAAAAATCCTGTCTACCTTGTTATGTGAAGGACAAAAATACTCTCATGGAAACTAGTCACATGTCATTTGGGATAAATTATGTTGTGGTTATAACATCTATATTGTTTAGAAATATGTTTGTTTTTAAGGATAAGTCTTAAACGAAGGAAGCAGCAGTTTATTCAAAGCAGACACATTTTGGCATTTCTCCTGAAAAGAAAACCTACATGCAAACCTCAAGGGTAAATTATAGAAAGTGAGCAGCAGATTTGGGTTTTATCATTCACATGAGTGAACTCCCTTTGGTAGAATTATGGCTCAGTAATAAAACTAAAGGAGAATGCTCATGTCATATTGATTTAAATTTTTTGATGTAACAAACTGTTTATAAAACCTGCTCACAGTATGTCTATGTTTTTATTTGTGTTTTTCTGTGGGAATATGAGAAAAGAGGATTTCTTCTCAACATCATCACTACCTTTCTTAAAAAAAAATGTTCCCAATATACAAACAAAAATCTTAATACACAAACTGAAATAATTCTTTATTTCTTTATTACTATTCTTTAATATTCTTTGATTGAATACAGAGACCACTTACTTACCATTAAGAAGAAAAATGTGAGAAGAATTGCTTAACATTTCCTGGCAATTTCCTTTAAATTACTGCCAAACATAATTCAAGGAATGGTCAGATTGGAATAAATGGCTTGTGTAAATTGTGCTAATAAGTTTCCCATTTCTTAACTTACTCATGGGAGAATAACAAGACAGCACATCCACTCAAATGTAACAAATTTCATAGTACAACATGATGCTACCTGTGCTCTGAAATGTCATTCCTAAAAACGTGCTGCCCTTCAATACTGTTTCAAATTTCCTACCTAAGGCAGCTGTCTATTTTGCTAGGTGGGACAATATATCCTCATTCAGAATGGAAGCAAAGGTCTTCATTAGAACTTCTCTCTCTGGCTTTTCTTCGCAAACGAAGATTCAGGAAGGACTCATCCTGCGCTTTCTGAAAGTGCGCTGGTGACTAAAAAGGCCAAGGATTTTATGAAGCTCTTAAAGCAGTGTTTGGACCTACTTATCAGGTCCAAAGCTCCTTATACAGTACAGATGGTCATTAGAACTTACATGGTTGAAATCCAGAAACATATTGATTAGTCTATTGCATCAGTCCACTGTTGACTCCAGTGTATAAGTCAACATTACAGTAGTTCTACAACTTATCCAGAATTATGGCAGTTTCCAGGTTACAGCAATAATATTGGGCTATATCAAACAGCACACAAGTTGACTTTTGCTTGTTTAATGGGGCTTCCTCTTGCTCAGTTTCAGAGCAGTGTCACCCTAAGAGGTGGGGGGTGCTTCAGAGTCCCACCCATGATACCAAAATCTCCATTAATATTTGGGGGGATTATTAGCTCAAAGGGAGACCTGTGAGAGGAGGGTAACTTTGGGGATCTTTTGACCTATGTATGCCAATGCTAACTGTAGAGAACACTCCTATTAAAGTGAAATAATGTATTTTATTGAACTAACACAAAGTGAACTAACATACACAGTACACATTCTTAAGAACCCTACAAAGTGATAGCAGAGTAAGGCAGAAAGATTAGACAGGAGAGAGGTTTGGGAATATAGGGTGATAGTTAGCAATCTTGAAGAGTAGAGTTTTGTGCAGTGAATTTACTCAGACAGGCGTCTGATGGTGGCACAGGAAGTTCCGATCCGGGGGGCGCTGAGAGAGTGATTAGGTTTGTCCACTGTGGCACACTTTACTGGGGTCTAGAGTTTAATATTTATACCCTATTCTGTGCCTTGGAGGCATAAATTTGGTAATAACAAAGCTTGGATGACACAGAAACTGAAACTCAACTGATTGCTTTAATTGCTGGGAGACAGAAATTGTTTAGTTTGCGACAACCTCACAAGGTTGGACAGGAGGAGGTATAGGAGAGATTTCTGTAGGCTGTAGTTTAAGGAATGGTCACTTAATTGCTTGATTAAATCATTGCTGAAGCACCCAGGGGTGGAAGAAAGGATTAGCACCTACCCCTTAACAACTATGTTTATTAAGGGGTTTTCCACATAAACTTGGGCTTTCTTACCACTATATTTCTAGATACATCCCAGGTCATTGTGACCTCCAACTGACCTCTGTTTTGCCTCAGTCAACCTGACCCCCCAAAATGTCCAATATTTCTAATTATGAGATACAGTGGGGCGGGGGTAGTAGGGCATACTAACTGCAGATTTGAGAAATACATTGGGGGAGATACAGCGGAGAAGGGGGAAATGGTTCCATTAGAAGTTTCTGGCTGTTGGAAGACACAGAGGTGTTCCCATCTATGGGCAACATTAACAGGTTTGTTTTAATTTAAATATGAGAGCACTTGCTATTTACTATGTGGTGTCTTTGTAATCTTTAACGTAAACCTTTAATTCTTTAAGGACTTATAAGACTCTATTCGTTTTAAGTGGTGTTTGATATAAACTGATCAGTAGGGTTCGCCACAGCTATTTGCTGGCAGATTGATATAGGTTTGGCCTATTTGCCCCTACCTGCCAACTCTGCATCAAGTTGCAAGCAAATCACTGTTGGAAACCCAGCACTACCCCCCACGCCCCCACTGATCAGTTGCTATTCAACTCCATTTAAAATTAACAGACCTCTTAACCACTAACAAATATACATATTTTGGTTGACACTGCAGTCCAGTTCATCAGATCCAGGTTCCATAAAATTCACTTTTCTCTTTCCCAAATGTACTGCTTTCCACCCTGTCTCCTCTGGTGTGAGATTGCATTCCTGCAGGTAGATTGCTCAGTCAGGGAGAGCAAATTTGCTAAGCATTACCTCCTACTAAGGGAAATACAAGAGGTGATCTCTGACTATGAACAAACCAGACATTCTACAAAGGATCATCCCACAGTTTCCATAACAATATGGACTGAAATGGACATGCAAAACAATAGGATTAAAAGGAAGTTAAGTTTGGACCACTGGGAAGCTGAAAATGATTTGGTGAATGCTATTACTACTAATAGTCAAACACTGCAATCAGTGTCACTTTAATTGGCTTCATGCCAATTAAAGCCATAGCAGGGTTTTAGCTGTATAGTGTTTTGCCTCTGAAATAAGTGATTATTTCTATACAGCAGATCTCATTTGTTTCCTTTTGGGGTGTGGGGGTTTGCTAACACTAATGAAGAGGTTAACAAGCAGCTATTTCTGATCTCTAGCAATCAGCTTTC
This sequence comes from Gambelia wislizenii, assembly GCA_030847615.1. Lineage (NCBI taxonomy): Eukaryota > Metazoa > Chordata > Lepidosauria > Squamata > Crotaphytidae > Gambelia > Gambelia wislizenii. The sequence continues at coordinate 390,447,970 of JAUMIR010000001.1, read as the reverse complement.
TTATATAAAAGAACAGCAACAGAAACATCCAGTCAGGTTCCCCATTGGCATGAAAGGAAGAACATCTGCCTCCTGAATGAGAAGAAAAGTCTACAGCTGATTAGCTGTGCTCTCTAATGAAGACATAGCTTAGTCTGCATTTAGTAATAGGCTAGCTAGCTTTGTTTTTTCAAGGCATTTGGGATAACTTTAAAAGCACAAAGTGCCTTGCTATGAAATCTCCTAATAATTTTAAGGCCCAACATTATCTAGTATATTAACTTTAACAAGTTTGTAGTGCTGTCATTAACATAGCCTGATTGCACTGCAACTTAAGGATGATTCAGTCATCATCTGGGCAATATAAATGCCATTGGGAACCATGAGGATGTCTAACCACATAGAATACTGTATTACTTTTGCTTTTTAATTTTATTGAAAATAAAACATGGGCTGAAAATCACTCAACATATATAGCTAATCACGTATTTATTTACAGGTCCCCCACCCCCATATCTACGAGGATACATTCCTGGGCTTACCGCAGATACGTGAAACCAAGTATAATAACAAACTGCCATAGAATACCAGAGAATCGCACCAGAGAATCTAGATAATGCCTAGAGAGGATGCCTCTCTAGGCATCTGACATGACTTTATGGTCAACTTCTGGTCAACACTGGAGGACCTCCTGATGCCTAGAGAGACCTCCAATATGACTCTGGTCTTCCAGATGCTAGAGAGACCTTTTTGCCCCCACCGTGGGTAAGTGAAACTGCAGGTACTGATCCCACGTAAACATGGGTGTGTGTGATCTGTACTTCCAGCTAGGCCACCAGGAAAATGTCTAAGGCCTAAATCCAATTGTTAGTCCCAACTAGCAAACTCATTGAATGAATGAACAAACAACACTTAAATAGTGTTGTGCTATCCATTTCCCATTGATTCAATAGTTCTACTCTAGATGAGACTGGATTTAGGCCTAAAGTGGTTCTTACTACTTATTTGTATGCAAACATTTTTGATATTCTTTCATACAAGCTGCCTGGGACAAAAGATCTTTGGGAAGGCCCTTACCTCTGTCCTGCTTTCCTCTCAGGCATCTTGGTGAGGACGAAAGAAAGAGACTCCTTAGTTGTCGCTGCTAGGCTTTGGAATGCCCTTCCCAGGGAGGCCCTCTTGCTGTCTTTCCATCAGTAGGTGTAAACCCTATGAGTACTGGTTTGGCTCAGTGGGTGGTGAAACCCTAAAGAAGGAGCTGCACGTGCTGGCTGAGTTAAAAGGAAAGGGAGAGCTGGAATGGGAGCTGCAGTTGCTAGGGCTAAAGAGTAAGCCCTTTTCACTTTGTATAAGGTAGTGGTATTTTTAGCTGTGTATTTAGGAGGGAACAGAATGGTAAATTCTTGCGGTGTAATTTCTATATTGCATTTTTTTCTATTTTTTTATTTAGGATTTGTATCCAAATGTTACAGTACTACTGACAAGCATAGGCAGAAGAGTTCTGCTGTCAGGTTCTGCACTGGCACCTCATTGGATGCTTGGAACGTTTGGGAAAGTACATATGTGTCAAATTTAATATATAATCTGTTGTATTGTTGTTAAATACATATGTATTGGGACTTAAATTGTAATTTTCTTTGCAATATCAATTATAGTTGGCCCCATAGAACCCAGAAAGAGATACACAAGCAAAAACTTTTTTTTTATTTTGACAGTCCTTTTGGAACTACAGTACGACCTCTATATCTGCGAGGGATACATTCCCAGACATACTGTGAATAGTGAAAATCGTGGATAGTAGAGAACCCTATATTTCCAGCAGATGCATGCCATAGAATTGTGCTCCATTGTGACTCTATGGTCAACTTCTATTTTAGGCAGGAATCTTTTAGAGCCTCTTCTCTTAAGAGGTGGGTACAGTAAAAGAAACTGTGGCAAGTTGGGTAACTATGGAGAGACACCATAGGTCAACTTCCGTGATTAGGAAATGGCCAAATATGGTGCTGCAGCCTCCCAGCTTTTCCGGAAAAGAATTGGCAGGGGAACGGCATCATCCGAAATGCCCCCCCTGCTGCGCAGTAGCCTTGCAAGAGGGACGAGCCTTCTTGCATTACAAATCGCCATCCAAAAAAAGTCCTTAGACTCTAGAGAAACTTCAAAAGGGATGAAAGGAGCTTTGGGGCTGCCACTTTTCCTCTGAACCAAAGGAACAGCCTTCCTTTGTCTAGTCTCAACTAAAATAATTTTTAGAGTCTCCCCTCCAAAGAGGTGGCTGCTAGTAAAGGGAACTATGTCATGATTTTGCCTGGAAGAAAAATTGGTCATCCAATGTTTGAGCTAGAAGCTGTGATAGATTTAGCTGAAAAGGCAAGAGAATCTCTAGTGGCATCAGCAATAAAGGCCAGCAGTAAATTTGCACATTTTAATTAAGGTATCCTGCAGATTTTTGGCATTTAAATCATGATAATTAAGGAGGTCTTTAGTCCATATCATCAATGCTTAAGCTATGGAGGAGGCCTAATGGAAATGGCACATGCACCATGAGCTAACTTTAATGCAGTGTCAGCAGTTTTCTCATTGGTGTCCCTAAGAGCTGTGTCTTTTTATTTAGGGACTAAAGTTCCAGAAAGGAGGACAGAAATTAGAACATCTACCAGTGGAGCTTTGAGCATATCCATGGTCTTTAGAGAGAATGTATCGTTTTGGAACAAGACTGACACATCTACCTTGCAGAGAAGGAGACCATTCAGCTCTGTGCAAGTCACCAAAATCTGAAGGCGAAGGCACTTCTGTGGTAGAAACCTTGGCATTAGGAAACCTAGGGCTGTTAGTGAGAAAGAAGTCTGATTGTCAGAAGAGGGAAAAGGTTCTTGAAGTCCTAGTCAGAAATGTTTTAGAAAGAACAAAATCATTAGAGTCAAATAGACTGTCCTTCTGAGAGTCCTCTTGTTAGGCAAAATTAGACCATTCTTTCCCCTTTCTGTCTAACCATTCATTAACAAAAGCAAGAGATATCAAGATCCTGATCTCCTGACTCTAAACACTTGTATGAACAATTTCACATTCCTGCTCAATTATCTTACTACAGATTAATAGAATTTGAAAATAACACAGACTGTCTCCTGCTATATTGCTATATTTGCAATAATACCTGCAGTGACTGTGACAGTACAATATTTAACAATCCCCATGTTGTATTTTGATTAGGAACATCAGCTTTCTTATACTGCTTGTAAATCTTGTAAGTTATATTTTATGATTCTAATATAAACATTTATTTTGAAAAATCTGAAATTTAGCCCAGATAACAAACACCACTCTTTTTTAATAGTCTAATATGAACATAGACATGTACCATACTGGAGCCTCCAAGGAAAAAATGCTAACAGAGAGCTCACCTTTAAAAATTAATGAAGCATCTACTGTAGTATAAACTGTAGTATATGATGTATATTTAAATATGTATAAATGGCCAAATCAGCTTCTCGTTTTTTTATGGCATGGCAAGCAGCTTACTATTTGCAACAGCTGGACAAAATAATTGTAACACAGTAATGATGTCCTCCTCCTAGGAGTATTTGCTTCTGAAATAAACCAGTCAAGGGCAGTTCAGGTGATTGGTTTTTTTTATTGGAAACGATATGAATAGTATCTATAGTATGATTCTTTGTCATTCAGCATACAGTAGTTATGTTCAAGTGTATTATGTGCCTTAAAGTTGCCTGTTGACTTATGGCAACCCCATGAGTTTCACAGGGTTTTCTTAGGCAAGGAATACTCTGAAGTAATTTTGACACTTGCTTCCTCTGAAATATAGCCTACCTAGCAATAAGGATGCAACTGATTGATCCTAACTACCTCCATAATTTCTGGATCCAAACATTAACAATGATATATAGAAAAATCCATTGGGAAACATCTTGTCTGGTAACATACAACATAAAAGTAAGAATGATGTCTTTGGATTAAGGAAAATATTACACTTCTTGGCCAGTATCCTCTGTGGTTCAGCATAGTGTATTAGTTTTGCATGTAGAATTACACTACAGCTACACATTTTGCATCTGGCTACAAGGACATAGCCAGACATTTCTCAGATCCTTCACCTTCTCTCCATCAGGCACTGTATGGCTACAGGGAGGCCGCAGCAGCTCTACAGTAAATTTGGGGCACAGTGAATGGCCAGCTGTAGCTTAGGTTCACATGCCATGGAAGGGGGCTGCAGCATGTCTACTATAAGTTCAGAGGGGCTTTGACTGTGAGGAGGGAAAGGAATACCAACCTCTGCATTGGGGGAAAAAAAAGACATATGCAGGTGTAAGGTTGACTTAACCTGCCTATGCCACTAATAGGATGCCAACCATGATTGTTACAGGAACACATTGGTGTTATGCCCATTTGTTTTCTGTACTCAAATGCACATGTACACATGTTTAAACATTAACATTTTACTTTTGCACATCTCTTATTTTCTGGAGGAAACTTCACAATAATGCAGACATTGCACAAAACAATCATAACCATAGAGTGGCTTAACAGCTAACATCTGAGATGTTTCTTTCCGATTATGTATTTGAATTTAAAGAGTTGACCATAAATTTGAAAGCAGGTTAGTTTTTGGATATATAGCTTCTGTGTGCTGGAAACATAAGTGTGACTGAACAACTGAAATATCAAGAGAATTGACAGAGATTGGCAGAGGGCCCATCTAAATGGTGAAAATACCCCTCATGGAATTCGCTGGGAATCCTACCTGTCTAAACAGGATCCTGCGCCAATCCACACTATTCTGAAGAGTGGCCTTTTCAAAAACCGGGAGGGGGGTGCACATTCCTGCTCCTTTGGACAATTGAACAACAACAAATTCGAAGGGAAGCACAAACCTGATTGGCTGGGCAAGAGCGGAGGTGGGGCTTGCTAGCACAGCAAGCGCCCACTGCTGCCATGTTGGATTTTTGCCTTAGCAATTACTCACTAAGGTGATAAAACAGGATGAATATTTTCTGTTTTGCTGTTTTATAAGATTGGAAAATTGCTGTATTGCACCAGCGCACCTTGGATGACTTAAAAAAAAAAACAGTGGCAGTAAAGAAGTAACATGAGTAATCACTCACAGCCATGAGGAATGCGAGGCTTATGAGGGCTTCCAAGGCCAGAAAAACCACTTAGACATGTCACTGCTGCTGCAAGATGCCAGTACTATGAGGTACTTTGGATTTCCACCCCCATGTAGATGGGCCCATTGTCAGCTGTCTATGGAAGCTGAAAAGTGGCACAAGTGCTCTCTTGGTGTCCATTATAGTCTATAAAGAAAAAGATGTATTTTATAGGTATTAGGGGGTAGGAATTAAAATGATGACTATATGCTAGCTTGAAGAATGAGTCACACTTTTAGGAGGCACATCTTTGTTTGTTTTCTTGGCAAATAAAAACAGCAACAAAATGAAGAGTTTTTACAAACTCCATCCCTAAACAGGCTAAAATAAATAAATAAGCTGGATCAGATGTTGACCAAGGAATGGGATCCAAAGTAATAAAGTACTGAATGTCCCTCTGGCTTTTCTTCGCAAACGAAGATTCAGGAAGGACTCATCCCGCGCTTTCTGCAAGCGCGCTGATGACTAAAAAGGCCAATCCGAGATAAACAAGTCCGGTTGCAAAAAGCACAGCAGAAGGTCTCCTTGGGTGATGCTTTTGGGTTGTGACTCTTTCTGCGTTGTCGTTTCTCTTCAAGACTTGCTCGTCGTGAGTTCTCAAATAAGGCTGCAGCATTGTGGATAGTGCGCCTCCATGCCTCCCGATGTGAGGCCAGGGCGGACCACTGTTGGTGATCAATTTGGCCAAGCCTGAGATGTTGTTTCAGGGAGTCTTTGTATCGCTTTTTTGGAGCGCCCCTCTTACGCTGACCCGTGGTGAGTTCACCGTAGAGTAATATTTTTGGGAGGCAATGGTCCTCCATCCTAGAAACGTGCCCTGCCCAGCGCAGCTGTGTTCTCAATATCATGGCCTCAATGCTGGTGATCCCTGCTTGCTCAAGGACAGCAACATTCGTCACATAGTCAGTCCAGTGTATATTTAGGATTGTGCGTAGACAGCGCTGATGAAAGCGCTCGAGGAGTCGTAGGTGGTGGCGATAGGTGACCCATGTTTCAGATCCATAAAGGAGGATAGACAGTACGATGGCTCTATACACACTGATTTTTGTGCTTTGCCTCAGATGTTTATTGCTCCAGACTCTTTTGTGAAGTCTTCCAAATGCACTATATGCCTTTGCTAATCTGTGATCGATCTCTTTGTCAATCTTGGCATCTGAGGAGATGATGCTTCCCGGGTAGGTGAACTGCTGAACGGACTTGAGCACTGATTTGCCGACGGCAATGCGGGGATGGTGGTGTTCGTCCTGTGGTGCAGGCTGGTAAAGAACTTCTGTTTTCTTCAGGTTGACTTCTAGCCCAAACAGCTCTGCAGCTGTTGCAAAGCAGGATGTTAGGCGCTGCAGAGCTGCTTCTGTGTGGGCAACAAGGGCAGCATCATCGGCGAAGAGCAGCTCACGGACTAGATAGTTTAGAGTCTTAGTGTGAGCCCTCAGACGGCTTAAGTTAAACAAGCTACCATCAGTACGGTAGCGTATATAGATGCCGTCGTCTTCTTCAAGCTCTGCCATAGCCCTTTGGAGCATCGTGCTAAAGAAGATTGTAAATAAAGTTGGTGCAAGAACACAACCTTGCTTCACTCCATTAGTTATTAGAAAGGGCTCTGAAAGAGCATCGCCATATCTGACTTGACCACGCTGGCCCTCGTGTAGCAAGATAATCATTTTAAGGAATTTGGGGGGACATCCTAGTCTTTCCAGGATCTGCCACAGACCTTTTCTACTTACAGTGTCAAAGGCTTTGGTGAGGTCGACAAATGTTACATAGAGACCCTTGTTCTGCTCCCTACATTTTTCTTGCAGTTGCCTAAGGGCAAATACCATATCTGTAGTACTCCTATTGGCTCTGAAGCCACATTGGCTTTCAGGGAGAAGTTCTTCTGCAATAGCAGGAACTAACCTGTTCAGGAGTATCCTTGCAAGGATTTTTCCAGCAATAGAGAGCAGTGTTATGCCTCGATAGTTTGAGCAATCGGATTTTGCTCCTTTTTTCTTGTACAGGGTGATGATGACTGCATCTCGGAGGTCTGATGGCAGTTCCCCTTTTTCCCAGCAATTCACAAGGAATTCGTGGATTTTTTTGTGGAGTGCATGACCTCCGTGTTTCCAAACTTCAGGTGGGATTCCATCAATCCCAGCTGCCTTGCCGTTTTTCATCTGCTGTATGGCCTTAAGGGTCTCTTCCAAAGTGGGAGCTATGTCCAATTCATTTTTCATTGGTTTTTGTATCATATATTGGATAGCTGAGGCTTGGACTACTCGGTTGGCGCTAAAGAGACTTTGAAAATGTTCAGCCCAACGATTTAGGATGGAGGCTTTATCAGTAATTAATGTTTGACCATCTGTACTGTATAAGGAGCTTTGGACCTGATAAGTAGGTCCAAACACTGCTTTAAGAGCTTCATAAAATCCTCTATGATCACCCAGATCTGCACAGCATTGTGTCTTTTCTGCTATATTGATCCACCACTTGTTCTGCATGTCTCGGAGTTTTTGTTGTAGTTTGCTACATGTGAGGCGGAAAGCTGCTTTTCTTACATGACAGGTTGGCTGGGCGAGGTATGCCTGGTGAGCAGCTCTCTTCCTTGCCAACAGCTCCTGGATCTCTTGGTTGTTTTCATCAAACCAGTCTTGATTTTTCTTGTGGGAGAAGCCAAGGGATTCTTCTGCAGACTGGAGGATACTGTTTTTGATATGTTGCCAAAGCACTGTAGGAGAAGGATCTGTAGGATGGTCTTCAAGTTTCATTTGTAGATTTGCCTGGAAGTTGTCTCTCATGGTAGCTTGTTGAAGATTGTTGACTTGGAGTCTCTTCTTTAAGATGCCACCCCTCTTAGATTTGAACTTAAGATGAAGATTTAGTTTACATCTGACAAGGCGATGATCTGTTTGGCATTCTGCACTGGGCATCACTCGTGTATGACGGACATCACGAATGTCTCTCTGACGGACTAGAACGTAGTCAATGAGGTGCCAATGTTTGGATCGGGGATGCATCCAGGTTGTCTTCAAGCTATCTTTCTGCTGAAAGATTGTGTTTGTAATAGTCAGCTGTTGTTCTGCACAGAACTCTAGCAGGAGGCATCCATTATCATTGCAATTTCCAACAGCATGCTTGCCTAAGACACCTTTCCAGGCTTCAGAGTTCTTTCCTACTCTGGCGTTGAAGTCACCAAGGATAATAATTTTATCTTCTACAGGGACTTTTTGTATGAGTTGGCGTAGGTCTGTGTAGAATTTGTCTTTCTCTACAGGGTCGGCTTGCATAGTTGGGGCATATATACTAAAGAGAACAACATGTGGGAGGCGTAAGGAAATAATACGATCAGAGTGTCCTGTTGGCAAGGTTTCAAGTTTGGAGGCAATGGAGTTTTTAATCATAAAGCCTACTCCTGACAGATGTTTTTCGGTTTTGGGTTTGCCAGACCAGCAAAGTGTGTAGCCGGCGCCATGTTCTTTAAGGCTGCCTTCCTCATGGAAGCGAACTTCACTAAGAGCAGCGATGTCAATATTAAGCCGTGATAGTTCAAGGGCTATTAGGGCAGAACGACGCTCAGGCCGTCCACTATCTTCAGAGTCTTGCATGGTTCTGATGTTCCAGCATGCAAGTGTCAGTTTATTTACACCTTTGGAGGCCGGTGTGTGCCTTTGTTTCTTTGCCTTGGTTTGACCGCATCAGAAGATTCCCGTTGGCCGCGGCTAGCCAACCAGGTAGTTGGGGATGAGCTTTCGTTAGGCCACCTTTTCTAGGCCCCTCTCCATATGGAGCAAGCAGTGCTCTCCTTAAAAAAGGCTGCTTGGTCGTTCAGAATGCTGCCGAACAAGACTGTCATCTCCCGGGTCAGGCTTGAGCGACCAATGTCCTGAACCGCCTGCATGCAGGGTTGGGGCTGCGGCTTCCAGTGCATCTTTACACCTGCCGGTTTCGTCCCTCGCCAGTCGCTACAGGGCTTTTTTGGAAATGGATTTGTCCTTCGAGCCTGTGCAATGGATTTTTCTGGTGGAGCGCAGCGTGCACAGAACTGGCCTCACCCTTTAAACCAGAGATTCATCTGCCGTGGCCTTGCAAGCATGGACGTGGCAGTGAGGTCCTCGGGCCGTAGGTTTGATTAGAGTTTCCTTCTCTTAGATGGTTGACCTTACAGGGTTGGACGAGCACCATCTGCCCGGGTTTGGGATTGGAGTTTTCCTTCTCCTAGGACGGTTGCCACAAGGCTAGAGAGCCCATCCTGCCCTTTGACGCTCTTTGTCAGACCCTTTGGTTTTGACCTGTCTGGCATGGGAGACCCTACCAGTGGCTATTATGCCACCGCCAGCATAGCTCACAACATCATTAGTGTACGCAAGCCTCTCTCCCACGACAAGGGGGCGTCAATGGAGAGGTGTACTGAATGTATTGTAACAAATATAAATCAAATGAGCAACCTCACATTGCGAGGTATTCTGTTAACAAAAATGTCAGGGGGAAAAGAGCAATAGATGTGGGGGGAAAGCAATTGGAGCTATTTAACTGCAAATGGGGGAAGGGCAATAGAGGATCTAGGTTTTTACCACACAGAAGTCTGATGGTGCAGTGATTCCATCATGTAAATGACAGATTCATGTCTGTTTTGGACCACATGTATCAGCCCATTCCGGAACAGAGGCAGAAGAACAAGCGAGTGTTGCGCTTTTTGCGCACCACATTTGTGGGCTATGCCCCTCCTTTCCATCATTTCCCCATTTATGCATCAATCTCCTCCTTCTCAGTCACTTCCTTGTGTGATTGTGTGCATGCGCAAGTCTGTAGATCTTGCTGTGTTCACGTTTGTATTTCGTGCGATCTCACGATAATTCAGGTTCTGCCTGGTGTTTGGCGCTATTATATGACAAACACTTTCAGGGCGGGCTATTTCCACGTTCAGTATGCCTGTCACTTGATTTCACTGATCAGCTTTGTTGATCTATGCTTCTTTAACAACCTGGGGAGAGCTGGCAAGGCAAGCCTATCTGTTTTCCACTTTCCCCTGTTTTACTGTTCATGCATACACAGTAAGGGATTCTGCAGAGCTTCAAGGGAAGCTGCCCTCTGGGTCAAGAAGGCAGCAGCCCCAGGTGCCCACCTCCTTGAAGCAAGGGCTCCCTGAAGCCCAGGGCTTGCTTGGCTCCCTCCATTCCCTCCACTGTCCCTCACCTTGGCACATACATTCACTCTCCCCACCCATCCTCCCTTCCTCTGCCTTGCAGCTGGTTCAGCTTTGTGGTGGAGAGGGGTCTTCCTCTTCATCTCCCTTCTTCTCTTTGTGGGCGGGGGGAGGGATGCTCCCAAGCCCACCCCAGTCTGTGGGGAGTGTCTGTGTCTGAGGGTAGCTGGGTGTCTGCAAGCGAGTGAGTGTGCCTGAGCAAGATTGACCACTCCCCCCTTCCTCTCTCTCTTCCTGCAGCCACCTCAGCCTCCCTTTCAGCTCTGTCAGGCTTTGGGACTCTGGGGGTTGGTGCAGAGCTTCTCCTGGGTCTCAACGAAATGGCTACTGGAAGCTGAATTGGGAAGACTGTAGGGGCAGAGTGAATACTGAGCAGCCTAGTCATGCCCTCGCATGATTACGTGATGAAGAGTAGACGGAACAAGCATGCAATTTCGCACCACATGTGTTTTTCTTGTGGGAGTTTTGCACGATCAAGGGCTATTGACGGGGAAAGATCGTTAATTAGTTGTAGCACACCAGAGATCAAATGGAGATGGAGGGAACACTGAATACATATGGCATCGTGTGGGCCATGGAAATACAGCCAATACTGTAGCACTTTCACGACGGAAAAAAGCCGTAAGTGGTAAACGCCCTATACATAGAATAAAATAAAATAAAATGTGAACTGTTTTTAACTGTTTTTTAGTATAAGTTACATAATTAATAACAATTCCTAACAAACTCCAGAGCTTAAATGATAGAAATTATCATCAAGGGTAACTCTATGAGTATTTTACAAGATTCACAGTGGTAAGAACATTTACTTGGTCACAATTTAAACTGAAATTAGAGGTTAGTCATAAAATTAACTAGTTCCAAACAAGAACCTTAAGAACATTAAAAGAACCTTGATTGCTTTCCAGCACAATGCAATCCTATACATGTCTACTCAGAAGTAAATCTGATTGCATTCAAAGGGATTGGCTCCCAGGTGAATGTGTAAAGCTTTGAAGTGTTAAGGTTCTAATGTTCTTATTTAGAGTTAGCAAACTAGTTGTTTGAAAATTTAATAGTGAGGCTTTTATTATAGTGAAGGCAGCTCTTGCCTGTAGGATGCTCTAGTCTTTGCATGTGCAATATAAAATGCAAGATGAAAAAGTGTGTTATTGTTGCTATGTACCTTCAACTCTGACCTATGATAACCCTATTATAATGTTTTCTTGTCAAGATTTATTCAGAGGAGATTTGCCATTGCCTCCCTCTAAGGCTCAGTGTGACTTGCCAGCTGACCCTGGTCTTCCAGAGTCCCTGTCCAGTGCTCAAACCACTACACCACAATGGCTCCTTAACATTGTGGGATTTCCAGAAGATAATAGCCAATAACAACAACAACAACAACAACAATAATATTTATTTGTACCCCGCCCCTCTGTTAAAACAATCGGGGTGGCTTACAAAAATTAAAATACAATACAGATAAAAATCCCAAAACACCACCCACCCCACCCTTCCCCATAAAAAGATATTAAACAAATATAAATTAAAAAGCAACTACTCTAAAATCACATTTAAAAGACAATAAATACAATAAATAGCTAGCAGACTAAAAGAGGCCAGGAGCTCCTGAGGCCAGGATCTAATTAGGAAAGGCCTGCCAAAAGAGATCCGTCTTTAGTGCTTTTTTAAAGCTACTCAGGCTTGTCATCTGATGGATCTCGTTTGGCAGGTCATTCCACAGTTTGGGGGCAATTACCGAAAAGGCCCTCTGGGAGGTTGCAGACAGCCTAGATTTTTGTGGCTGAAGCAAATTCCTCCCAGAGGACCGGAGTGTGCGGGGAGGATTGTATGGGAGGAGGCAATTCCGGAGATAAGTTGGACCCAAGCCATTTAGGGCTTTAAAGGTAATAACCAACACCTTATACTAGGCCTGGAAACTGATAGGCAGCCAGTGGAGAAATGTTAATACTGGAGTTATATGGTCTCTCCGAGATGTTCTCGAGACCACTCTGGCTGCCATATTTTGTACCAACTGAAGTTTCCGAACCAAGCATGAGGGTAACCCCATGTAGAGCACATTGCAGAAATCTAGATGAGAGGTTACCAGTGTGTGCACCACAGTCTCGAGGTCCCTTACTTCCAGGAAAGGGCACAGCTGGCGTATCAGCCGAAGCTGATAACAGGCGCTCCTGACTGTCACATTCATCTGACTAGCCCATCAACCAACCATTAGCCAAACAGACACTAATCAGCCTTGCATTTCTATACCCAGAAACTAACTATTCAATTACACAAATTTACATATACTCCCCAACAGGGGTTCACAATATATAAACTCCACACGCACTCCTACCCAACCATTCTCATAAGATATCAGCCACAGATGCAGGTGAAACGTCAGAAAGAAACTATTCCAGAACACGGCCTCACAGCCCGGAAAAAAACCAAGGAAAATCTACCAATGTAATTCCATTTGAAAAGACAACTGGATGACTTTCCACACTGATACAGATATTTATCTTACCAATCGGACAATTTCAACCATGCCAGTACATGGTCAGAAGCACAGGCACCCATTTTTGGGGTGCCCTATTTGCATCTTTCTTGGAGAGATGGTGGTGGGACAGCAGCAAAGAAGCTCCTTTTGAGCAATGTGACCAATAGCTTGAAAGGCTTGTTTGGCTATCAGGCACTGCACTGGTAATGCCCCCAGGGCCAATTAGGTATGCTAGTTGACTCCCAGGCGAAGTATTTGTAGGATCAGATCTAGGAAGGACAGTTCCTGGGGCATTGTTCATTACTGACCCTGACACCCATCACTCCCTTCCATAAACTTCTGTTTCTATCCTCTGTTACTGAGGTCAGATGCTGGCCGCTGTTTAGCAGGGCTGGAAAAGCATTTTACCCATTACCACGATGGTACTTGGTGCAGGTGTTTTTGACTTTTCCCACATCTATTTATGTACATAAATAATATTGTACTTTGACTGTCATATCTTTTCACTGGAATGGCATAGTCATTGGGTTAGATTCTGTTTGAAGGGAGCTGGGAGTACTGGTACCTTGGGCCCAATAATAAACTGTTCCTATAAGGATCATGGGATTCATCCAGGCTCAGGGGATGGCCATGCCTACTTTTCACCCCAGATGCTAGGCCCATATTATTGGTGCAAGCCACAGTGAGTCCTATATCATGTCACTCCAAGTTATATCCCTGGCAGTTGGGCTGAGGCAGATAATCAATCAGCAGTTTGAGTGCCAGATGACTGGATCCAGGCCGTATGCTCATGTGGCCAATCTGGCTAATTTCAACCCAAGTCATGTCTTTCTATATGTTTATTGCTTCCTGGAATTTCCCTGTCCCAAATGGGTACCATAGGCAAAAATGTATTCTAAAGAGGGGCACAGATATTAATCAAGGTGTCATTTTTTTGTTAGCATTTTCTATTCCTTTCCCAATATTGTCTAACTACTGGGACACTCCGCTGCCCAGAACCAACCCCCCTTTCCCTACTACTCCCTGCTAGATGTCTGCTGCTGAGGTGCTGCGGTGCAGGACAGCCTCTCCGCAGCTGCAGAAGAGCCCCGACAAGCACTGTTCGAGGGCTGGATGTCCACCGCCGAGCAGCTGCTGAGCCAAACAGCCTCTCCACAGCCACAATGAAGCCCCCAACGTGACCTGTTGGGGAGCTGGGTGTCCACGGCTGAAGTGCTGCCGCACCAAATGGCTTCTCCGCAGCCACAGAGAAACCTTCAACACGGAGGGAACGTCGCCACGGAACACTGTCAAGTATATTTACTTGGGAATAAATCCTAACTATATTTGGTTGCTGTAAAGTCAACAGACACATTGGAGAGACACTATTTGGGGAAAGAAACCCACAAGAATTTTTCTTCAAGTGAAAACAGAGGAGGCAATAATTGTAGAATAATCAAGAGATTTACTCTAATACAAACCTGGTGAATAAACTTAATACATACTGGTTTGTTTTGATCATGGAAAATTGTGCATGTCATCTTGATATTGTAGTAGCTAAAAGTGGGGGGGAGTGAAGGGGCAAGAAAATAGTATAATTTACAGTGCCACCAGATGAGAAATCTTGGATAACTATATTTCCACAGCTCTTATTCTTCACAGAACAAAATGAAATAAATCTGATCCCAAATTATATTTTTCCAAAAGATTTTTTTCAAACATATATTACAACTGTATCTAAACCAAGTTACTGAATGCTTCTCTACCAGCTCCTGTTTTATGATTATGGTTTACTTCTATTATTTGTAAGCCCACCTGAAAGCTAATTGTTGAAGAGTAGTATAGAAAGAAATGACCAAATTGAGGCTATCTTATTTTGGCCATATCATGAGACAACGGATTTGTCTATACTAGCAGGAAACCCTGATCCACCTCATAGCCCACACAGATGTTTTTGATCTGCAGTGGCCCCATAAATGCCATACTCACTGGGGCTTCTCCAGAGTATCTGCCACACTGTAACCATAGGCAAACTTGTGTTGGCATAAAAGGGCAGTCCAACGCTGATCACATGTCCTATATATCACATTATTTTTGGCCACACAGCCAGGGCTGCTCCGTTGTTTTTTTCTGTTCGCTCATATATGTTGTCTCAGAACACTGTATTACTGGGTAAGTGAAGATACACTAATCCAGATATGCACACAATCAGGGGGAAGTGCCTGAGTTTGCAGGACCTGAGCAAGGCTGTTGATGATGGATTCTCTTGGAGGTCTCTTTGTCATAGGGTTGCCATAAGTTGAAGCCAACATGACAGTGACTAACAACAATAATATAGAAAAAATAAATAAATGAACAATCAAAGTCGTGCTCTTAGTTATAATCTGGAAAGGTGGGTATATATCTGAAATGTTTGCTAGTAAAAGGAATTACAAAGCATTATTAGATTGTAACTTTGAAAACATAAGAAATTGTAATAGTCAATGATGTTACTGCCTTTATCATAATAACAAGATAATGACAATGTTTGCTACTTTCTTATACTTCTTGAAAAGCAAAGGTGGTACTTTTCTCTACAAACTCTATATATTTGTTTGTTTAATTTAACAGGTTACGAATGTGATTGCATTTGCATAATTCAAAGCATTATACTATCTATATACCAGCTATCTGTCAGTATATCAGTATAAAAGGGCATGTGATTATCTTTTATACACTCCTAAATTTTCTGCATTTCTATTACAATGTACTTCAGGATCCACCAGAATAAAAAGAACTTTGGAATTTCTTTTTCTTTTACTCACAGCTTTCAAGGCATTTGTTGAAAATGGACTACAAAGGAAACTCTCTTCATGAACCTTGCTGTCCTATTTTCAGCAGTATCTCTAGAGTTATGAAACAGGATTTAGCCAGTCAGTTTCTTCTCATCAAATGGAAGGGGGCAAAAATGTTCTGGTGCTTTAAAAATTTAAAACCTTGGTTACCCACTTTAGATGGAATAGAAATCTTCAACTCAGAAATGGATGCTACTCTTATTTTGTCTGTGATCTTTGCATAAACTTTAAATTGTGTTTTCACTCATAGGCAACAGAAAGAGTAGCCTACAGGGGAAAATGGTATGAAATAGTGTAATAGCTTGTAACTAGTGAATATAAAAATGGTCTGAACATCTGCAAATATATTTTATACCTCTGTACTTATAAACACATCTTCATTTTGCAATTTACTTTAACCACTACATCTTTACTTTTATTATAATCATAATAATATGCTTTTAATATTCTTTTTGCTATACAGTATATTGTTATCAGTGCAAGTGGCACTCTATGTTTACGTTAACCTCTAAATTTTGCGTAAACAGAATAAAACCTAAGCCAAAAATAGGAATCTGTCTCGTGGAGTCGCACTACATGTGGCACTCACTGTATATATCAATCTCTCAATTTTTGCATGAGCAGAATTCAATCAAAGACAAAACTAACGGTGCAACCACACTACACAAATAATCCAATTTGAAACTGGATTATTTGCCACAGCTCTTTCCTATGGAATCCTGGGGTTTGTAGTTTGGTGAGGCACCAGCACTCTTTGGCAGAGAAGGCTAAAGGCCTTATAAAACTACAAATCCCAGGATTCCATAGGAAGAAACCACAGCAAATAATCCAGTTTCAAATTGGATTATTTGTGTAGTGTGGCTGGCCCCTAAGGACTCTGAAGTTTGAAAATGGAGACAGAACAGAGGGAGAAGCAAGGATAAGAAAGGGTTGCCATCCTGTTTGTTTTCAACCAGACAAAACTGAATCTGGCTTAATCATTATATTTTTCACCTTTTCAAAATCTTTCCACTTTCTTTAAAACCCACTTTCTTTTTTTCCTCCCACTTCTAGTATTAAATTACACATACATTTTATAGTTTATGGAATGGAGGCTGGGAGGGAAGAAGTAGACATGTTAGTTTCTTGCAGCATAAAATGGAGGAAGGGAGGAGGGAAGGAATGTGACAGCATCTTTAAGACTGTTTTTTATTTAGCATGAGCTTCTGTGGATATAAACCCACTTTTTTAGATGCAGTACAGCCTCAGGTTAAAAATCATATTTATATAGTGGTGGGAGTGAGGTAAAATGTAATAGGATCCAGAAAGATGTAAATCATGTCCCTTGCCTTAAATTGTCAAAGGGCTGGGCAAGGTGATGCAGGTCTTTCAGATCTTTACAGTGGTCAGTTCAAAACTTTTGCTGAGAAGATTCCTTTTGTTATATGTGCAGTAGCAAGGACTCTTGTATTAATTTATGCACTGTGCCATAAAGCCATTGCCTTTGTTCATATCTCTGATAATTGATTGGAATTTATGAATGTAATTCAATTTAGCTGTTTCTCTTTCTGGTCTTCCTTTGTAATGTCCTTGTTCAAGGACTGCAACCTATAAATCCCTTATTGTATGTCCAGGAAGTTTGAAATGTTCTGCAACTGATTTTGGGGTATTGTCATTTCTATTGTCAGATTTGTGTCCATTTATCCTCTTGCACAGAGACTGTCCTATTTGTCCAATGTAAAGTGGAGAGGGGCATTGCTTACATAGACTGGCATAAATCACATTGGAGAAGGAGCAAGTAAATGCACCTTTGATGTTGTGAGTGATGTTATTGGCCCCTGTAATATTTCACCCAGAGTAAATGTGGGAACAGAGTTGGCATCCAGGTTTGTGTCAGAGTCTTGTTCCTTAACCACCCATGTTATGTATCCTATTGTAAGTGAATAACTGTTTAAGATTTGGAGGTGGTCTGTACGCCAATAAAGTCCTGCTTCCCAGAGATTGTGAGAGGGCTGTATTATTCTCAAGAACTGATTGTAGGTCTCAGTTGGGGACTGTAGGTGACCACTAGAGGTGTTCTGTCATTTTGTGCTTTTGGTCTGTCTTGTAGTAGATGGCTCCTGAGTATTAATCTTGCCTTGTTGATTTGTTTCTTTGCCTCTTTAGGTGGGTATTGCAATTTGACAATTCCAAGAGTTTTAAGTCTCTGTCTTGTGGGTCTGAGCAGACGTGGAGGGATTGGATGCAAACAATAGATTTGGTAGTGCATTCTGGGTAGAAACTGGGGACATATAAGTATGTGTAGAGATCAGTGGGTTTTCGACAGAGCATGGTGCTCAGAAGTTAATTGTGCAGTTGCACAGTGGTGTCAAGAAAGTAAATTTGTTGTTTGGATTGTTCCAGGTTCAGGTTGATGGTAGGGTGGAACCTTTGAAATCCTCGTGAAACTTCTCACGTGATTGCTTTCCCTGTGGCCAAATTACAAAGATGTCATCGAGTGCATGGTGGTGTCAAGGCAATGAATTTGTTGTATGGATCATTTCAGGCACAGGTTAATGGAGAGTGGAAGAAAATGTGGAATTTGAGGAGGAGATTAAAGGAAGTTGGAGAGTTGGGGTGCCATCCAAATGTTTTAAGAGAGCAATCCTGGTTAAAAGTCACAAAATGGGGAAAGCATTTGAGAGACCATGTCACAGTGCTGGAAGTACAACAGGAAGGAACAGCTAAAATTTAGGATTGGCCTAGAAACTTCTTAGTAATTAGACCCTATATGGCTTGGAGCCTGGCTATCTAAGGGACTAAGGAACTGGGTGCTTCATTATGAACCTGTCTGGCCCTTTTGAGAATACTGTCACCTACAAGGGCCTTCTTGTTCAGTACGTGGGAGAGGGCTTTTGGTGTTGCTCCCAGACTGTGAAATATATTGTGCTCAGGACTATGATTACTTCCTACCCTTACCACTTTTAGGTAGGGTGTGAAGATACAGTTCTTCAAACTGGCCTGTTATGCAGTTTTGAAAATTATAATTATTGATAATTTTTGATTTGTATGAGTCAGTGAATTGTCTATTTTGTTTTTAATAATGATTTTAATGGCTTTATTGTTCAGTTCATTTTTACTGATGTTTTTAACTGCTTTCAGTGCCATTTTTTAGCAGAAAGGCAGGATACAACTGCAGTAATAAATAACTGAATACATTTAAAAAGAATTAATGCTGCCAAGATATTGCTGTTATTACTACCAAATCACAGTGGTGGTTGGTGGCTTCCATGTCAATGTGGGGATGATTCCACTGTGGGTTTTAGTGTGAACTTTAAAGGAGCCATCAAAGGTTTTAAACCTATTTTGGGGACAGGGTTCAGCACATCGGAACACTTCATGCACACACACGCACACACACACCATGGTGGTCACCAGCTGCGTCTGCAGAACCACATAGGGTTGGTAGTTGAAGAAATGTGCACATTACAGCATTGGTAGTATGGCAGAGATAGTTACTGTATGTTTGTCAAGGCAACATGACAATATGCCAGGATTTAGTGAAGAAGGAATATCCTGTTGTTATGCCTCTATAAGAACAAAAGTTACCATTTTCCTGAAAAATACAAAGGATCACATACTCTCAGCCTCAAAGGAAGCAAAAACAACAAATCTTGCCAAGAAAGCCCCATGATAAGTTCTCCTTAGGGTCACTATAAGTTGGAAACAACTTAGAATCATAGAATCATAGAATTGTAGAGTTGGAAGAGACCACAAGGGCCATCCAGTCCAACCTCCTGCCACGCAGGAAATCACGATCAAAGCATCCTCAACAGATGGCCATCCAACCTCTGTTTAAAGACCTCCAAGGAAGGAGAGCCCATCACGCTCGGAGGGAGTGTGTTCCACTGCCGAACAGCTCTTACTGTCAGAAAGTTCCTCCTAATGTTCAGGTGGAGTCTCTGTTCCTGAAACTTGCATCCATTGCTCCATGTTCTAGTCTCTGGAGCAGCAGAAAACAAGCTTGCTCCATCCTCAATGTGACACCCCTTCAAATACTTAAACAGGGCTATCATATCGCCCCTTAAACACCTTTTTTACAGGCTAAACATACCCAGCTCCCTAAGTTTTTCCTCATAAGGCATGGTTTCCAGATCTTTCACCATTTTAGTCGCCCTCCTCTGAACACGCTCCAATTTGTCAATATCCTTTTGCCCAGAATTGGACACAGTATTCTAGGTGAGGCCTGACCAAGGCAGAATAGAGTGGCACTATTACTTCCCTTGATCTAGACACTATACTTCTATTGATGCAGCCCAAAATTGCATTGGCCTTTTTAGCTGCCGCATCACACTGTTGGCTCATGTTCAATTTGTGATCTACTAGGACTCCTAGATCCCTTTCGCACGTAGTCTCGTTCAGCCAGGTCTCCCCATCCTGTATCTATGCATTTCATTTTTCTGCCCTAAGTGCAGTACCTTACATTTCTCTGTATTGAATTTCATTTTGTTAGCTTTGGCCCAGCTCTCCAGTCTATCCAGGTCATCTTGAATTTTGATCCTGTCCTCTAGGGTATTAGCTACTCCTCCTAATTTGGTGTCATCTGCAAGTTTGATAAGTATGCCCCTAATTCCCTCATCCAAGTCATTGATAAAGATGTTGAATAGCACTGGGCCCAGGACAGAACCGTGTGGCACCCCAGTGGTCACATCTTTCCAAGACGAAGAGGAGCCACTGCTGAGCACCCTTTGGGTTCAGCTGGTCAACCAGTTACAAATCCATTTAACAGTTAACTTGTCTAGCTCACATTTTACAAGCTTGTTTGCAAGAATGTCATGGGGATGCTTGTCAAAGGCCTTACTGAAATCAAGGTATGCGATATCCACAGCGTTCCCTTCATCTACCAAGCTGGTAATTTTATAAAAAAAAGAAATCAGATTAGTCTGGCATGACTTGTTTTTCTGAAACCCCTGTTGACTTTTTGTGATTGTGGCATTGCCTTCTGAGGGCATACAACAACAAATGTGAGAAGCACATGCTCTGTTGCTGATCTCTGGCTCTAATTCTAAAATGAAAATATATCTGCCCCAGGATTTAACATATGAAGTTCAACAGCTAAAATGCACATAACAATATTAGTTTCATATATGCTCTTGGACACTTCTAAATATGAAACATGTCTCAGAAGTTCATCAGTGTTGCACAGAAGGCAAAGCCATGTCATTTTTATTTTGGAAAAAGAGAACTGTAATTATGTTCTAAAAAAAACAAACAAACCTCAAGCCAGGTTTTGTTTTGTTTTTTGTATACAGCTACAGGAAACACCTTTGTCTTTGTAGTGTGCCTTCAGGTCATTTCCGACCTATGGTGATCCTAAGGTGAACCTATCACATGATTATTATTTTTTTGCAATATTTGTTCAGAAGAGATTTGTCATTGCTTTCCCTTGGGGCTGAGAGAGTGTGACTTGCCCAAGATCACCCAGTGGGTTTTCATGGAGGAACAGGGATTCTAACTCTGGTCTCCTAGAATCCTAGCCCAGCACTATATATGCTATGGTCGAATCTACATGAGGGGAAAAAGTGCAAAGTACCTCGTAGTATTGGCATCTCACAGCAGCAGTGACATGTCTAAATGGTTTTTCTGACCTCGGAAGCCCCCATAAGTCTCGCATTCCTGATGGCGGTTGTGAGTGATTTGCTCACATTAGTTCTTCACCGCCATTGGTTTTATAAAAAAGTCATCCAAGGTGCACTGGTGCGATAGAGCATTTTCCAATTTTATAGGAAAGCAAAACAGAAAATATTCATCCTGTTTTATTGTTTTAGCGAGCGACGGCTAAGGTGAAAATCCAATATGGTGGCAGCGGGTGCTTGTCCTGCTACAAGCCCTGCCCCCACTCACGCCCGGCTAATCAGCTTTGTGCTTTCCTTCGAGTTTCCTGTTGCTCAATAGTGCACACGCCCTCGCGGTTTTTGAAAACATACGGGAAAATCTGCGAAGGCTTTTTCTGCATTGTTTTTGCCATTTTGGGCCCCCCTCCTTCTGAACAGCGTGGATTGGTGCTGGATTCCGTTTAGACAAGTAGGATTCCCAGCGAATTCCATGAGGGTTATTTTCACAGTTTAGATGGGCCTTATGCCAGAAATAATAGAATGACTGACTGACCCCTCCCACACTCCTGGTTCCTCTTCCAAAATCCACCTCCTGCTAAGTCTGTTATCAGTTTGTGCCAACCCACAAGGAACAAACCTTATCAGCTGACCTAATAAAGGTATTACCACACAACACCCTGTCTTTGTTCCTAGAGGAGAGGGCGGATGGGTGAAGGAGGAGTAGGAAACCAGGGGGCTCCTTCCACCTTATAACTGGATTTTCTGTGGAGAAATTGTATCTTTGAGCTCTCTCCCTCTCTCTGTGTGTGTATGTAGATATAAAAGCAGGCGAACCGTTGCCTTTGTCTTGTCATCTTTCCCCTCAGGAAAAGGCTGCCTTTCGCAAAGCCAGCGCTGAGTTGGGCCGCAGAGCCCGTCTCCTCTCCGCCAGCCTTTTATCTATCTAGGGTGAGCTGCTGGAAGTGAGGCGTGAAGAGAGTGCTTCTCCCCTCAGGGGGTCAGGCCAAAGAAGAAGCCAGGCGCCGGTCGCCTATTGTCACATCGCATCCATTTGCAGCGTGTGCAGGGGAGCGCAGCGCCCAGCCGGCCGGTCGGAAGGAAAGAAAGAAAGAAGGAAAGAAAGAAAGAAGGAAATAAAGAAAGCGCACTCTCCATTCTTCCCTCCCTCCTCCTCCTCCTCCTTTCCACTCCCAGCAAGTTGTAAAAGGCGCGCTGGTATTTCCACCAAAGCTCTCCTCACGTTCCCCAGCTCAACTTTTAACAGTGTGACTCCGCTACTACGAGGAGGGGAGAGAGGGGGGGGGAAACACACACACACCATGACGGATTACAAAAGCAGCGGCGAAGGAAGCAGTAGGGCCAACCTTTCTGGGTTGAGGCTGAGGTAGAAGGAAAGGGGGGGCCGTCTGTCTGCCGCTGAAAAGCCCGCGCCAGCCGGCGACTCTGCTGCTGCTGCTGTTGCTGTAACAGGTAAGAAGCAGCTTCGACTGGCTTGGAAGTCCTCGGTTTGTTCTTTGCCGGTCCATTGCGATGGGGCTGAAGGAACCAATGCTTTTACTGGGGTGTGCTTTGGGAAGCTTTGAGGCACCTTCGGTTTTCTGAACATCATCATCATCATCATCATTTCCCCCTCTCCTATTTCCCTCAGTGTGCAGTTTCATGCTTGTGTCCTTGGGAGGAAGCCTGACTGAATTTATTAGTGAGATTTTCATCTAGCCCAGTAATGATGTGTAGAATCCGAGCGTACAATTAACTATCTTCCCCCGGCTTGTTAAAAACAGTCGTTCTGCCCGGTGTTGACTGCTGTGTGAAGAAAAGAAAGGGAAACAAACCACTGTTTGAAAATAGGCGCCTCCGTTTCCAACTACATTTCTGCCCACTTGTTACTTGAAATTAATCGAGCGTACTGGCAGTAGGGCGGGGACTGTAAAATAGGCTTACTGTACTTTGTTACAGGCGAAGTCCCATCGATTTCAGGTTTCAAGAGGCAAATGTTTTGGTCTCGGGGTTTTAACGCTGGTCAAGAGGATGCCAGGCTGTGCTCTGTGCAAAAGATGTGCTGTATGTAGGCAGCCAAAGGCATGACCCATCTTAGTCAGTGGCAGGGATATTAAATCTATATTAAACAGTATTACCCCAATTCCTCATAGCCTGATTTATGCATATTGCTTCTTTAGCACACGACTTTGTCACTTTGCTTGGAAGAAGGGTAAAATGAGAACGCTGAATTGTCTTTAAAGTCCAAGAAAAGAGAACAGCACAGCAGATTTCTGGTTGAAATGTGTAGGCTAAAAATAAAATCCATAAATATTAGAATAGACATTTCTTCCCCTGTTAATAAAGGCTGAAATATGGAATAAGAGGAAAACCTGAACTCTTGTTTCCACCTTCTTGTCTTTTAAGTTGCCCTTTGCTAAATTGGCTATGTTTTGGAAATAGTACTGTAATTCATTGACCTTTTGGAATAAGCCCCACTAGAAGTCACATAGAAAAATTCAACAGCAGGTGGCAGCTCTTGAAGAGGTGTAGCACCTCTTTTTTGAGGTACTGTATACACATATCTGAAATGGTTGACAGGTTCCCCTCTTGAAGATGGGGAAGTGCTATCTGTTGGATTTTTCCTGCTATGCAACTGTTCAAGACTCACAGCTTCTGTTAGGGGGTTGTAAACACAGGAAAAGATGGTGGGCATGTCTCATATGGTCCCCTGCTTTTAAATTTTTTTAGCAGTACTCTTGCACCTTGCAAACGACATGCAGAAATTTGAGGCTTTGGCATCATGAAGATGTTAAGGAAAATTTGAACCTGTTGAATTATTCACAGAGAAATGTTTTAAGTACCAGGAAAAAGTGTGGTGATCTTAGTTCCCAAAGCTGTCTTGCCACATTAACAACCATTTTTGGCCTTATGAAGGTAGTGTCTTTAAAATAAATATTATGTAAGGAAAATGGCTCAGTCGTCAGCATTATCACTTGTAAATATTTTGATAAACAACAAATAAATTCTGGGTTTGATCCAACCTCAGTCAGTACTTAAGGGTAGACCAGTTAGACTCAGTGGGACTTCAGTCAGTCATGTTTAATTTAAGTACTATTATGTTCAGAGCGTTATGACTAAGTAAATTTGATATTAAACTCTGTGTTTAGATTTGGGGCTTTAAATGAGAAATGTAAGCAAATATGTTCTGTCTTGGTACTGTGCTACTCATGCCAATTTTGTTTCTTCACTATATTGAGAGCTTGAAGAAAAGTTTGGTATTTGTTATCAAGAAATTTGAGGTTTCCCTGATGTAGATATGTCAACCAGTTTAGCAACATGTAGAGGTGGTACTTGAAGTTGGAATGTGTGTGTGGTGTTCTCCATTCAGCTGTCCCTAGTACAAAGCTACAAGAGAAAGTTGCAGTTCAGCACACACTCCTTCAAATCTTGCTTCTGCTTCATTGCATGCCCTGAGGCAATATTGTGAGCAGTAAACCGTCCTGATCTTTTCAGGTCACAGTGCTCCATTAACTACATATATTAACGAGGCTCATTAACTAGTAGCTAAATCCATATTTTAAACAACTGAGTTGGGATTTAGGCTGAGCCATAATGCTTCAGTGACTTTTGGGTTGAAACATCAATGCTCTGAATGTCCGTAGTATATGTTTTCTCTGGACAGTTTGCTCAGACTGAAACAAAATTGGACCATTTGGTAAAGATTGCAGTTTCTAAGAATTCTGATTATACTGGCTGCCCATTATATGGTTAAAAAAAGGGAAATGCATTCATCAGTTTATTTGCTATGTGAGGAATTCACTTAATGGATTTGAATCTTGATACTCCACCCCCTGGTTTCTCAAGTAGATGTGCAGACGGGTGACCCCTAGTTACATACTCACTCAGACTCTCTATGTTTCCATGGAAAGGATGGGGGAAATCCCTCAAGTGGAACTCATAGTGAATGTTGAAACTGAGGAGGAAAATGTTCTGGGCCTTGCCTTGACTATTTACTCTTTACTCTAAGTTCCACTCTAAGGAATGTTTATTAATGACGGTGTTCAGTGTGGACTACAAATGATTTCTTGCTTGAAATGTTCAAAGGTTTTAAACTCTTGTACTGCTTAAACTGAGAACCTGGCCTATACATGCAGCAGAATAAAGGGAGGCGGATGGTATTGTTCTGAAGGGATAAGGTGGATAATACCATGTCAGACTTCAGGTGGGAAGTACCATTTTTGTATATAACCTAGCATTGAAAAAACATCTATTGCAAGTATAAATGTAGCAGAGCTAAGAGTTAGCAGGGATAGACTGTTTCCCCCTTGGTTTACTAATGCTTTATTTGCTAGGAATATTTAATTGATTTATTTACATCAGGGAGAATTTAAATGTGGCATCTTTCATCTGCATCCTGATATGATGCACCCTCCTTCCCTGTGCCTAGACCAGGTATAAAAAAAGAGGTTAAAAGGAAATAGGAGACAGAAATGTGAACTCTCTTTTTGACAGATGAGATTTTACAAATTTATTTTAACAGGTAAAAGTTACAACAAGGAAAGGAGACACAATAGCGTTATGACTTTACAGACAATGAGCAAACAATTACCATTACATAAAGTTTAACTTCAGATTAAACAAATTTCAGAACAATCAATCAACTCTGGCTGCTACGTTCTTGAGAGGCATTTCTTTGAACAGGTAATAAAAATATATCTTTCTAGAAGTCAGTATGACTCTCAGGAGAACACTTGCTTGAAAAATGATTGCTCATGAAGCTAATAAAAGGAAACCCTATGTTGTGAAACTTGTCTTTTGTTTGACCTTTTAAAGCTCTTAATTTCATGGTTTCTTGAGAGATGGCAGGCAAGACAAGCAAAGGATGCTCTATTTCTCCATGATGTATAATTTGACTCTTGTTACTATTCTAGAGAGAGAAACCATACGTTTGGTGGGCTAGGGCAGCAAAAAAATAAATGAATGGATTTTATATCCCATATGAAAAAAAAAGTCTCAGTGGGAGAGGTGTTGTGGTGAAAGGAATTGTGGGTGGCTAAGGATCCAGTATGGTGTAGTGGTTTGAGTATTGGACTATGACTCAAGACCAGGGTTCGAACCCCTGCTCAGCCATGAAAACCCACTGTGTGACCTTGGGCAAATCACACACTCAGCTCAGTAAACCCCATGATAGGCTCACCTTAGGATTATCATAAAAGTTGGAAATTATTTGAAGGCACACAACAACAACAACAACAACAACAAGGGTAGCCATAGGTTCAAGAGAGACCCTTGGCAGCCACATGCAGGGGTGGGAATTTTGTGGCTCTCCAGATGTTGAATGGAAACTCCTACAGCAGCTCCAGCCAACATAGCGAGCGGTAAGGAATGCTGGGAGTTGCCATTCAGCAACATCTGGAGGTCTACACCACTCCCATCCCTCCTCTAGACTACAATATTCAGTGAAGTCAAGTGAAGTTACGTTAGAATTTTTGAGTATTTTTACAGTGTTGATAGTTTTGTGATCTAGTGGGTGGAGGAACTCTGCAAAGAGAAAGAATTCTATGAAGCGAAAAAGTGGGGTTAACTAAAACCTCAAGCCACTCTTTTATGCAAATGGGGCATGTGTGTTAGTAAAACCTGCTTTTTCTGCATTGAGGATTCTGGTAGGCTGTATTTCATGGCTTGTAGACTTAATAGGCTTGGTGGTCCACAAGTTGTGCTATTAGCTTCTAAAAGTTAAAAGGAGAAAAGTAGGAGAGGTTATCTTTGGACTCTAAAGGAACAGCCAGAGTTTTTGAGGGACAATCAGAATTTGGACAAATTTCCTTTTGGAAAAATGACTCCCTAGATTTCACAGACTACATGCAGTAAAAAAATAACAATCCATCTTTTCTAAGGTATGGGAACACTATTTGAGTTTGACAAAGCCATTTAAAGTGTGTATGTAACACTATGTGTTGTTTATCATTTTAAAGGGATTGAATCAGAAATAAGAGGATCTCAGACTAAAAAGAGTAGGTACCATTACTTTCCAATCATTTGTTTATCTGGATCTGCTCATTGCCAGTATTTGCATTATTTTTTGTCTAGACATGAAAATTCTAGTTTGGTGTTTTGTTTTTGTTTTTTGGTAGTGCAGAGTGGAGTATTTTTCAAGCCTATGGACTGAAGGAAAGGATAGATATTGGCTGAGTGCTGATACTGCTTTGAGGTGAATGTTGGAATATATATTAATCAATTAATTTATTAACTTACACTTTACTTTTGGTGCAAAAAGCATGTATTGCTATTTTTTGCTTCCCAAAACTGGCAATGCACATGGCCAGTTAGTACAGTTTATCTTTAAGAGGAGAATTGTGTCATGTGCCCTCAGACATTCTGCATGCACACAAATAGTTTTACTCACTTAATAAATATGTTTAGAGTGAACTTATGGAGGAAAGACTGGGGGCTTGTCTACATGGACAACATACCCATTTTCCCCCCATCTTAGAGCCCTGAAGTCCTGACGACACAGGACTTTTGCCCCATTCTGCCCTGGGCGGTTCTTATGACCCCCGAGGCAAAGATGGGGGGAAGACTAGGTGGGGGTTGCTATACTGTTGCTTTTTTTTTTTTTTTTAAATACCTGCTTTAATCTGTTTCTGCTGGCAGAAAACGGAACAGTCCCTATGTGGCCATAGGAGCCTGTCCTGGCAGGGCAGCCCATTGCTGCAGTCTGCCATTGCTCTGCTGGAGGAGGAAGGAGTCCCACAGCATGTGACCAAGGTTAGTCACATGCAGGGGGGCTTGGTCACATGTTGCCAGCCCACCTCCTAGCGACCGGCTGGTGTGCCCATCTGTACTTCCTCCTGTTTGGTGATGGTAATGGCGAAGGAACAAGCCTGATCTGTGGGCAGGATACGCCGGCAGGGAGCTGGCATATTTTGGCCCATGTGTATGGGCCCTGGAAATCATAGAGAATGGATTGGGACTTGGCTAGCCTCCCCCTGGCATCCATACAGGCATAACATATACACATTGCTGCTTAGAGGTGTTCTCCATGTAGTTGATGACCTGGAATCTCTGATTATGTGTATACTGCATGGTAGTTGTACACATGTAGGCTTTTCCCCAGACTTTCAGATGAATTTCTGGAGTGGGGTGGAGTGGAAACAATCTACCTCTTCCTTCCATATGTTAAAAATTCTACACATCTGCTGTGTGAATAAGACTTTCAAGTTTGTTATTACAAAAAGCATGGGGTGCTCTTGGGTATTTGTGCAAATATAATTATGCTTCAGTATGTGTGCATATATAATTAATTACCAAAGGAGAATTAATGCCTATTTTTACTATACTTCCCTTGTTTCTATGTATAAGTAAAAAGATACTTCAATATGTTAGTCTGGCCATCTAAGGTTACTCATTCAAATTATTTGTCTTCTTTTACAAACTTAAAGTCAGGTTTTGTTTTTTTATTCTTATTTTTTTCTATCTGTATTTTTTCCTCTTGTAGCCAGTTCTTCTGTGTCCTTGTTTGACCTTGTTCAGTTATGTAGGGTTATTAGGAGGATAAGAGAAAGAAAAATAAACACTCTGTATTGCAACAGTTTTCTTTGATGTTTTTTCAAAGAAGTAAACAGAAAAGCAGAAAAGTCCATATTTTGGTTAATGTATAATACGGTCTAGATGACATACCTATATGATGACTTTTTAAGTGACTCTCCATTTCCACATGCTTCCTCTTATGTTCCCTGCTTTTGGTCTGCCATATATCTGGATTTCATTTTAGTGGCTCATGATATTTGGAACAGGTGCGATTTTAATGACCAGAGGCAAAAAGCCCAAAATCTTACCAGTTTTTTTAATTGTTATTTTTTAAAAAACAATACATACAAAATTGTGCAACATTATTCACATGTATTGTTTTTCCAATAAACATTTTTCCAAGAAAAAAAGACTTTTCCCCCCAAAATATAACAGGACGGGTCAAGTTTCAGGATATAGAAATAAATCTTATATTTATCCTATTTTCCATGTTTATTTTTGTTATTATTTAAATGTCTTATCTACTCTAAAATCTACTATTATGGTAAAACCATCTGTCTTACACATCATACATTTGTTATCTATAACCAAAAGTTTTGTTTATAACATTGGTATTACCATTTTCTGTTTGTTCAGGTTTCCATTCTAGCTTTTCAGGTTATTATCTCATCAGTAATTGACATCCTATTTCCACACAACAATGACAGTTTCCTTTGTTAATCGTTTATGAATTCTTTTCCTTAGACTTTATTAGCTAATGGCTTCAACTAACTTGTCTTCTTTTAGCTCTATTACTCAAAATGGCATAATTCTGTAATATTTCCCCATCTATTGGCAAGGTATTTTAATACAGTTGACCAATCCTTTAAATAAATTCCAGTAGTTTTTTCTTTAATCATGGTCAATTTGTCCATATGCATTATTTCATATAGCTTTTCAAGCCATTGGTCTATTGTGGGACAATCCTTATTTTTCTACATTTTGGCGAAATTTATTCTTGCCGCCACTATCATATAAAAAAATAGCTTTCCATATTCTTTTTCTATTGTTTCCTCTATCATGCCTAATAGAAATGTCTCTGGTTTCCACTGTATGTCAATATGCAATATTTCTTGCGGACCCAGACCGTACGACCCCTCAGCCCCTTTGAATGAACACTCAACACTTGGTTACATATTTTAAGATTATATTTTGGTTACATCTTCGGAAAACATAGGTTAGATACAGGTTAGTAAATACATGTTTTGGCAATAAATTGGCCGCAATTTTTTGCTAGATGGTTGGAGGCAATGTATGGGTCGTGATCCCTTCTTGAGCCCATCCATGTGGGCCAAGACCACCCGTCGGCCCATGCCAACTCCCTGGAGGAGAGGGCTGCTGGCCGAACCGTCTGCTCGACTCCCTCTCCTCCCCTGAAAACAAACAGTTAGTCACTAGAGGCAGGGTCTCCCTTGAACTTGAACTTAAACTTGAACTTGAACTAGTGCTAGAACTTGCACTTGATGGAGACCCCTGACCTCACACCCTGTCACGACCCATAACATCTGCCAACAAGGCTTTCCCCCTGGAAACGCCTTCCGCCAACCATCCCTTCATCAACAGGCAGCCTCTCAGGCCGGATGTATGTGGCGTAAGCCCTGGACCTCCATCGGCCCAGCTTCATGATGGCTTCCGCTGATAGGCCCCCTTCTGCTGCCATAGTAGCGACCCCTATACGGAAGGAATGGCTGCCAAATTCTTCTGCCGGCAGCTTCATCTGCACCAAGGCCTTCTTCAGCATGCCCACAAACTGATACCTCATGAGTGGTATCCCATCCTGATGCTGGAAGAGAGGGCCCTTAGCTGCCCCCCGCACGTGCAAAAACTCCTGCATACAGGTGACCGGGCATGGGAATGAGTCCACAATCTTCTGCAGGTGAAGAGTGGCCCAATGGCCACGCTGGTCAGCCTTTGACCGGCATATGCGCAGAGTCATGCCCTTGCTGGAGATCATCACATCTTGTCGCTGCAGCGCCCTGCCGGACACATCTCATTTGGAGGAACACACCACCTCCCCAACTCTCAGGGCCCTGAAGAATGCCATGGTGTACGCCGCTCTGAACAGTAGTGCCTCGTAGGAGGAGTGGCAAATGGAAAGTAGCAAGCCTGCCAGCCGGGCAAGTGTCTCAAAGGACACTGGGTGCCTCCCGTCTGCTGCCCTTGGCGTCGCCCTTCTCCAGCCCTCCAGCGCCTTCTTTACCAAGAAGATATTGCAGGGGTCTCCGTGACCTGCCGCTTTACTGAAGAAGGAGATGCCTGCCACGTGTCCTGCGATGGCCCTGGACGCCCGGCCCTGTTCCTTCAGAGCGGCCAGGTAGTGCAATACCTCACGTTCAGATGCTGGCCATGATGCTCCATAGCCATGCTGCTTTTGGAATGCCATGAACTGGGAGGCCACCCTCTTATAGCTGGCTTGCGTTGAAGGTGCCAAAGAATCAGCTACTCCTTGCAGCACTAATCGTTCCCAAGGTTCCAGAGGTCTGCTGGAAAGGGAGTAGCCATCTCGTCGGCTTCAGGGGCCAGCAGGCGGAAACGCTCCTCCTGAAATCGAGATAAGGCATCCGCGATCTCGTTATCCACACCCGGGATGTGACGGTTGTGGAACGTGATGTTGGACTCCAGGCATAACAGTACGAACCGGCAAACCAGTCGCATGACCCTGTCAGACCTGGAGGACTGCCTGTTGATGATACTCACCACTGCCTGATCGTCACACCAGAAACACACCCTCTTGTCCCTGAACTCCTCCTCCCAGATTGCAAGGGACACCAGGATGGGGAAGTATTCCAGGAATGTGAGATCCCTCGCCAAGCCGGATGCAGACCATGCCTGAGGCCATGACTGTGCACACCAGTGGCCATTGTAATACACCCCAAAACCTAAGCTGCCCACCACATCGGAGTGCACCTGCAGGCCGGCCTCAAGGTTCAGCCGCCCCTGCCATGCAGAGACACCATTGTAGAATTCAGAATTCTTAAGAATTCAAGCCACACTCCCATGTCATCCTTGACCCCTCTCGTCAGTCGGATGCAGTGGTGCCGGGCTCTCACTCCCCCCGTGGGGTGTGTGATGCGGCTGCAAAAGGCCCTCCCCGGCGAAACCACCCTGCATGCAAAATTCAGATGCCCCAGCAGTGATTGGGCTTCCTTCAGCGTGATCTTCTCCCTCCGCCAGAGATCGACCAGCATCCCCCTCAATCCCTTGATCTTGTCATCAGGCAGCCTGGAGACTCCCGCCATGGAATCCACCTGTATTCCCAGGTATACTAGGGATGTGGAAGGGCCCACTGTCTTATCTGGGGCCAGGTTGACTCCGAGCAACTCGGCCAATGCCTGAAAGGAAGAGAGCAAGAACCCACATTCCTCTCCCCCAGCGGGGCCGATCACGAGGAAGTCATCCAGGTAGTGGGTAACAAAAGGTGAACCAGCCCTGTGCTGCAGGGCCCACTTTAGGAATGTGCTGAAGGCCTCGAAGGCTGTGCAGCTGATGGAGCAGCCCATCGGTAACGGCATGTCATTACCACTTATCTTGGAATTTGAAACCCAACAGGCAATGATCATCCGGATGCACCGGTAACAGCCGGAACACTGACTGGGTATCACACTTGGCCATGAGGGCTCCCTGACCACATTTTTGCAAGAGCCGGATCACATGGTCCAATGACGCGTACCAGACCGTGCATAATTCCGGAGGAATGGCATCGTTGACAGAAGCCCCTTTTGGGTAAGATAAGTGGTGTATGAGACGGAATTCCCTGGGCACCTTCTTGGGAACCACCCCCAGCGGCGAGACCCGCAGATTGGGCATGGGAGGTTGTTCAAATGGGCCGGTTATGCAGCCCGCCTCCAGCTCTTTCCCAATCTTCTGGGCCAATACCTCCGGCAGCTGCACTGCTGATTTTAGGTTGCTGGAGGTGGACGCCTCCCTTGGACCCTGGAAAGGTATGCAAAAACCCAATTCAAAACCCGCGGCCAGGTAAGTCGCCACCTCTTTCTTGGGGTGGCGGCTAGAAGGGGTCGCATAGCTTCCAACTTGATTGGAGTTGCTGCCATGCGACTCCACCCCCCATTCCCAGGGGTCCCCTCACTTGGCTGAGTTGATGTTGGTGCCACCTCCAGACCCTGCCTCTTTTCTGGCACCACCTGAGGCAGGGCGGCTGCTCCAAAAGGACTGGCTCCCACCCCCTTGGCGAGAACAGTTGACCTTCGGATGCCCACCCCCACAACTGTCGCAGGAGTGGTCAAACCGGCACTTGTACCAGGAGCACTTGCCCCCGTTGTACTCCCAGCACACTGGCTTCTTCCCCTCCTTTTTGCAATTGGCCTTGGGAGGATCACTCTTCTCCCGCCGGCCTGGCCCAGTGGCCTGCAGCCAAGTAGGGTAGTCGATGGTTTCCCATCTGTGCATGGGGGATCTGGAAGCTTTCTTCCTGCACTCAATGTCATACATGATGGCATTGGCATCCCCCGCCTGAGACCTAACCTTGATCACCTGATGGAGATGGTTGATCAGGTGACAGGCCCGCTCCGGAAAAACCAGAGCCACGACCTCCATGAAAACCGCATAGCCACTGAGCCAGTTGGCAAAAGTGCGTTCCACAGTCTCCGAGCTGGTTTTTCCGTTCTCCTTCTTGTCACTCCTGTGAACCCTGGCTTCTTTACCCGGGGGTGGTGCCAATGAGAAAACGTCAACATAGTAGCCTTGCAGGATCTTGGAATGCACTTTGTGATCCAGATACCCCCCCGAAGGGTCCTCCTTGGATTTTGCTTCCCTCAGCTCCTCACCCTCAACTGCACCCCCCCCACAGCCTTGCGCTCCTCGCCGGCCTTTTGCCTGGCCTTCCGGAGCTTAAGGACCCACCCTGGCAGGCCTGGCTTAAAGGAACCCTTTTCCCAATACCTGTATTTGTCCTCGTCGGAAGACTCACCCGATGAAGATCTGGAACGTGACCTCCTGTGCTTTTTCCGCAGGCTACGCCTACCACCGGATCTACTGTGTCATCGTGATGCTGATCCCCGTGACTTGGAGTGACCAGAGTCCCTAGAACCACTCCGACCTCTGGACCAGGAGCGCCTTGACCCCCCACTGCCAGTTGATGACGTGCTGGGTTCCATGCTCAGGGCCACTGGTAGCATCTGCACCTCCTCTCTCACCGTGGAAGAGGGTTCCCTACTCCTGTCCACCTTCTGGACCAGGACATTCAGAACCCCCATGATGTCCCCTAATGTGAGTGCCGGGGCTCCAAAGGCCTCCACCAGAGAGTGGTGGACCTCCCCCGGCAACAGGTGGGGCAGTGTCCCGGGTATCACCG
Source organism: Gambelia wislizenii (assembly GCA_030847615.1). Taxonomy (NCBI): domain Eukaryota; kingdom Metazoa; phylum Chordata; class Lepidosauria; order Squamata; family Crotaphytidae; genus Gambelia; species Gambelia wislizenii. The sequence continues at coordinate 390,413,932 of JAUMIR010000001.1, read as the reverse complement.
GGCTGGGCCTAGGATCCCCGGCCGGGGGGCCAGCCCCTCCTTCACCCACCGGAGCCTCCCCCGCTGGGGGTGGTTCCTCAGCAGGAGGTGGCGGCTGAAGGTGACGTTGTTTCGCTGTGCGTTTCGGCCCCATCTCCCAGCTCAGTCAGTTGATATGACCGTGCTGCGCCTCTGGGATGGGTGCTACTAGCAAATAAATTAGAACCTCGTAGTTTTATTTAGCGCCGACCACCGTCCCGCATCCCGAACCCTGTAAAAGAAAATTGCTGACTGCAGTGCATGGAGGATGTGCCATTCAGAATTCATGCTGGCCCCCAGCCAGGCTAAGCATTCTGCCCCCCAGGCCCCCAGGAGCAGGCCATGCGTTCCCCCCCCAACCCATGGGAGGGAGGGGATGCCCAGGCTCCACAGCCGTTCCCCCTTTTTTGTGTATCCCCCAGCTGCCCAGCCCACCAGGGAGGGCATGGGGGAGGAGGACCCCCATTGTTGATGGCTGATGGGGGAGGGGGGTTGCCATGTGCCACCCTGAGCCCCCCTTTTCGCCCCCTCCCCTGACTGCTGTATGGGAGGGGCGCCATCACCTCAGCCGTGGCCGCCATGCCCCGCTCGCCACCCACAAACCCGAGGAGGGAGGGGTGAGGGGGTGGGTGCATCCCAAAGAAGAAAGGGGTGCGGCCCGAGTCTGAGGCCACCCGCCTCCGCCGCCCCCCTCCCACCACCCCAATGGCCCTGCCCTGGCCTCTTCGTCCTCCGCCCAGAGCCGCTAGAGCGGGGAGAGGCCCGGGGCGGTGTATGGTCCACTGCTATGGTACCGCCGCATGGTCCCACTCCCAGCCCACGGCCCCCCAGCCTGGCAACTATCTGTTGCTGGCCTGCCTGGCGGTGGCGATGAAAACCCCCTGCCACCCGACCCTCCCTGGCAGAGAAGCGGGAGTGGAAGAGGGATGGGGGTGGGGAACACAGCGGCTCCCCGCCTGCGGCCCCAGCCATGGCTGCTCGAGCCCCATGCCGGCTCGCGCCCCCCACCCTGCAGCCCTTGAGCAGGCTGCGGCTGCTGGTGGTGGGGGGAGAGGGGGGGCAGTGCACGGCGGTGTGTTGGGCGGGCTCCGCTGCCATGGCCTGCCCAGGTGCCCCCCGCCGCGTTGTGCCTCCGCCCCCCCCGTCCGCCCCCACCCTGAGCCATAGAGGGTCGCAATGGGAGGAGGAGGGGGCAGCGGAGCCCACTGCCATCCGTTTACCCTGCTCCGCCGCCCCCCGACATCCTCCTTCTTCAGCTCCTTGGAGGCAAAAGAGGAGGGAGTGCCGACGGAGCTGCTATTTAACAGCTCCGTTGCCCCTCCTCTGACATCATCCGGCCACGCCAGAGCTTGTCAGATGACCCGCCTCCCAGGGAGGGCCCCAGCCAATCAGGGGTGAGCAGGCCCACTCTGATTGGCTGGCCGCCCTCCCTCTGCCCCTTCCGGCTGCAAAGCGGCCTGGGAAGGAGAAGGCAGCATGGCTGCTGCCATGGAGGGCCATGCGGTCCTCTGCTTCCCCCCCCCTGTTCCTGGGGTGTGTGTGCAAAGAGGCATCTGGGGGGCGCCAGCCGGGCTGCAAAAAGGCCTGCCGGTAACCAGCAGAGCCCCTTCCAGAGTTTAATTTTTTCCCCAGTATTTAACAGTCTCTTTGCAGTTCCACCATAAATGGTGGTAGAACGTTCCGTTTTTTTCTCCACATTTCCAACATGAACCTTTGGTTCCTTTGTACATCATTGACAATTTGTGTGGTGAGAGATACCAACGGAAGTACATTTTGTATGTATTATCTCTTATATTTTGACTTAAAGTTCTTTTGATCTGTCTTGTCCATAATTTTTTCCAACTTCCTAGTTCTATTGTATGGCTGATGTTTTGGGCCCAGACTATCATATTTGGTTTAACGACTTCGTCTTCTATGTCCCATTTTAACAACAAATTGTAAAATTTAGATATCGTGTTTTTATTTCCTGATTCCGAAATAATATCCCACTCTGATTTTTTAACTGTAATTCTTGTTCGATCTGTATAAAATGGTCTGTAGTCCATTTTATATCTTTCTTTCATCTGCATGTATAAGTACCAGTGGCATTCCAAATTATCTTTTTTCATCCCTTCTTGTGATTTCATTGAGTGTTGGTAATCTTTTATAATTAGTATATCGTTATATCTTAGCCATTGGAGTGATGGGATACCTTCTTTATCAATTAGGGCTTCATGTGGTGAAGCCCATATGAGTATTCAATGAAATAATCTACCTTTGATTCTTTTCCAGCTTTTAATTAGTGAGCTTCTAATACAGTTGTTATAAAATTCTTTATTAACTGTATCATTATTATAGAAGAGTTACGCGTGCCATCCGTATAGGTTGCCATCTCCTTCGATCACCAACAGCTTATTATTTTCCAGAGTAGTCCATTCTCGAATCCATGTCAAGCAAGAGGCTTCGTGATATAATCTTAGATTTGGCAAACTTAAGCCCCCTCTTTCTTTAGCATCCTGCAGCATTTTCATTTTAATTCTAGGTTTTTCCCCAGACCAGATAAATTTAGATAGATCTGATTGCCAATCCTTAAAGATTTTTTGTGAGTGAATAATTGGGATCGCTTGGAATAAAAATATTACTCTAGACAGAATTTTCATTTTCATAGCACTGATTCTACCTAAGAGTGAAAGATTCAAGTGTTGCCAATTAGTCATATCTTTTTTGACTTGTGTCCATTTTTTTGTAATTACTCTCAAAGAGATCCAAATTTTTATTTGTTATGTTAATGCCCAGATACTTCACCAGCTTCGCTATTTTGAAACCTGTTTTCTCACTTAAATATATTTCGTCTTTTTTTGTTAATTTTTTTGTAAGAGTCATAGTTTTTTATTTGTTTATTTTCAGCCCAGTTTGTACCTCAAAGTCCTTTGATATTCCCACTAAGGGTACAATTTCTTCTTGCGGGTCTCCCAATGATAAATCGTCTGCATACATCTTTAGTTTGAATCTATTTTTTTAATTTTGATTCCTCTGATCTTATCTTCTTGATTTATTTTTGTACTTAATATCTCCATGACCAATAAAAATAAAAGTGGCGATAGAGGACAGCCTTGCCTGGTGCCTTTTTGGATCTGTATCTCCTCTGTCTTATCTCCATTATTATTATCTTTGCACATTGCTTATGATATATAGCTTTAATCCAATTTATGAAAATTTGACCAGCATTTATTCTATTCAAAATTTCCAGCAGTGTATCCCACTTCACATTGTCAAAGGCCGAAAATCTTACCAGTTTTAAGTGACTTAATTAAGTGTTTTAGGAATTAGTATCCACAAAAGCTAATGCTAAAGTAAAAGCTAGTGAGTCTTATCTCTCCTTCTGGCTTTTCTTCACAAATAAAGATTCAGGAAGGACTCATCCTGTGCTTTCTGCAAGTGCGCTGATGACTAAAAAGGCCAATCTGAGATAAACAAGTCCGGTTGCAGAAAGCACAGCAGAAGGTCTCCTTGGGTGATGTTTCCAGGTTGTGATTCTTTCTGTGTTGTCATTTCTCTTCAAGACTTGTTCAGCGTGAGTTCTCGAATAAGGCTGCAGCATTGTGGATAGTGCATCCCCATGCCTCCCGATGTGAGGCCAGGGTGGACCACTGTTGGTGATCAATTTGGCCAAGCCTGAGATGTTGTTTCAGGGAGTCCTTGTATTGCTTTTTTGGAGCGCCCCTCTTACGCTGACCCGTGGCGAGTTCACCGTAGAGTAGAATTTTTGAGAGGCGATGGTCCTCCATCCTAGAAATGTGCCCTGCACAGTGCAGCTGTGTTCTCAATATCATAGCCTCAATGCTGGTGATCCCTGCTTGCTCAAGGATAGCAACATTCGTCACATAGTCAGTCCAGTGTATATTTAGGATTGTGCATATACAGCACTGATGAAAGCGTTCGAGGAGTCGTAAGTGGTGGCGATAGGTGACCCATGTTTCAGATCCATAAAGGAGATAAAGGTGCTGCTATGTTCCTTTCCCCCACTCCTTTTTAGGAATTCCTCCTTTTTAGGGATTAGTTTGTTTTTGTTGTTACTTGCCATCAAGGCAACTTTGGCTTGTAGTGACTATGAATGAGAGACCTCCAAGAACGCCAATAATCAACTGCTCTCTGCTCAGGTCTTGTAAACTTAGGGCTGTGATTTCCTTGACTGAATCAATCCACTTGTAATGTGGTCTTTCTCTTTTTCTACTGCTTCCACTTTATCAGAGCTTATATCTGGAACATGGAAAGCCACAATAAAATGCAAGGACCTCATGTGTAAACTGCTTTCCTGCTGTAACTCAATAAGCACAGCCATGTCAACACAATGGCAAAGTAGAAGAATATGGTTTCTGTACATGTTGCAGACTTAGTACTTGGATATCTTTAAGAGAAGATTTCATAATACCATCCACTTTCTAGAAATTAGTAAATGAATGAACCTGGGTACAATATAGTTTCTAATCTGCTCTCCAGATCAAAAAGCCATTGCATTTTCTCCAAGAAAAAAGCTCACATCATATCCTCAGCTCATGAGTGCCATCCCCATTAACTTGGAGTTAATGTTCAGCTACAGCTCAGGGAGAGGAGGAGTGTGTGTGTGTGTGTGTGTGAGAGAGAGAGAGAGAGAGAGAGTGTGATTTTTTTTTTATTACAAACAATACCTCCAGGGGAAAATAGTAGCTAAAGAAGGAATATTCAGCAAAGAAGTGGCACTGGCCCTCAGTCAAGTTTGGACAGGCATTTTAGATTGGGGTGTGCACTTGCTTTTTCTTCAGAATAAAAGTACAGTGGGCCCCTGTCTTCCAGATCCACAATAATTTGGTTTTGGGACCCCCCCCCCGATGACAAAAATGCAGATGATTGTGTCCAGTATTATTAGAGGGTGGTAATATGTGTGCAGATACTTAAGTGTTCATGTTGCCACCATTTTAAGTAGAGGATGTGGTGATCCGTGGTCATTTGAAATTGTAGATCTGGATCAGGAGGGCTAACTGTAACTGTAAATTTAGCTTTAGCTATTTTAAAAATATGAATGATGTAATGGAGCAAAGCATTTTTCTTATTTTTTTTTTAAAAGACGCTATTCATTTTCTGAACTCCACCATACTGGACAGTTTCCAGCCAGTCTCTAAGATTCCAGTCTTGCAAAAGGTGTATGACTGTTTATTGTTGTCTCAGTTGTAATGGTTTCTGTAGGAGAAAGATTATCTTGATCCATTACAATCAGGCTTCAGATCTGGTTGTGGGAGGGTGATTGGTTAGGTCACCTTGGGGAATGAATGATCTGTGCTGGAAACTGGATGAGGAAGCATGCCCATGCTAGGTTTGTTGATTCTTTGGGGGGTTCATTGTAGTTTTGTGGATTGTCCATCTGGGATGGGTCTTGTACTGGGATGGGTCTTGGGTCTATTGTGGTTCCTATAGAAAGGCTAGTTTAGCTGGTGCTGTTGGAGAATGCTTGTTTAACTCTGCAGCTGTTGGCCTGTGATGGCCCTCAGAGTTCTATACTGTTATTTACCCTCCCCCCTCTCTCTGGCTTTTCTTTGCAAATGAAGATTCAGGATGGACTCATCCCGCGCTTTCTGCAAGTGCGCCGATGACTAAAAAGGCCAATTCGAGATAAACAAGTCCGGTTGCAGAAAGCACAGCAGAAGGTCTCCTTGGGTAATGTTTCTGGGTTGTGATTCTTTCTGTGTTGTCATTTCTCTTCAAGACTTGTTTGGTGTGAGTTCTCTAATAAGGCTGAAGCATTGTGGATAGTGCGTCTCCATGCCTCCCGATGTGAGGCCAGGGCAGACCATTGTTGGTGATCACTTTGGCCAAGCCTGAGATGTTGTTTCAGGGAGTCCTTGTATCGCTTTTTTGGAGTGCCCCTCTTACGCTGACCTGTGGCGAGTTCACTGTAGAGTACTATTTTTGGGAGGTGATGCTCCTCCATCCTAGAAACGTGCCCTGCCCAGCGCAGCTGTGTTCTCAGTATCATGGCCTCAATGCTGGTGATCCCTGCTTGCTCAAGGATAGCAACATTCGTCACATAGTCAGTCCAGTGTATATTTAGGATTGTACATATACAGTGCTGATGAAAGCGTTCGAGGAGTCGTAGGTGGTGGCGATAGGTGACCCATGTTTCAGATCCATAAAGGAGAATAGACAGTCCAATGGCTCTATACACACTGATTTTTGTGCTTTGCCTCAGGCGTTTATTGCTCCAGACTCTTGTAAAGTCTTCCAAATGCACTATATGCCTTTGCTAATCTATGATCGATCTCTTTGTCAATCTTGGCATCTGAGGAAATGATGCTTCCCAGGTAGGTGAACTGCTGAACAGACTTGGGCACAGATTTGCCAACGGCAATGTGGTTCCGTTTTCTTCAGGTTGACTTCCAGCCGAAACAGCTCTGCAGCTGTTGCGAAGCAGGATGTTAGGCACTGCAGAGCTGCTTCTGTGTGGGCAACAAGGGCAGCAGCATCAGCGAAGAGCAGCTCACGGACTAGATAGTTTAAAGTCTTAGTGTTAGCTCTCAGACAGCTTAAGTTAAACAAGCTACCATGCTTCTTCAAGCTCTGCCATAGCCCTTTGGAGCATCGTTTAATTGTTATTTAACATTTATATGAAATTGTGGGAAATATTGTTTGGCATGTTGGGATTGAGGGCCTTCAGCAGTCTGATGGCACCCAACTCTTTTCTTTCTGTTTTAAATCTAAGGAACTATTTTAGTTATAATTCAGTGTGTGATGATTGTAATAGACTGGATAAGGGCAAACAAATTGAAGCTGAATTAAGACAAGACAGAAGTGCTCCTGGCCGTTTAAAAGACAAATCAGGGAATAGGAATTCATTCTACTTGGGGTCATATTCTCCTTGAAGACTGAGGCCTAAATCCCATTGCTAGTTCTAACTAGAATAGGCCCATCGTATCAGTGGGACCTTAGTAAATCAATCCTTGCATAAATTTAATTGATTTAGCAGGTGTATTCTAGTTTGGACTAGCAATGGGATTTGGGACTAGCGGTGACACAAGACCTGGATGCCCAGCTTTTGAAAGTGGCCAGGATAATGTTTGCACAGTTAAGGCTAGTGTTCCAACTATGTCCACTCTTGAAGGTGCTGCATCTGCTGCATGCTTTAGTTACATCCTGTTTGGACTACTACAGTATGCTGTGTGGGGAGCTGCCTTCAAAACATTTTTGGAAATGCCTGCTGATGCAGAATGTTGCTACCAGATTACTGAGATGATAAAATGGGTTGCATCACTTTGGACTGTGGATGGGGGAAAACATGTTTATAATCATTCTATACATTAAAAACTCTCTCCTTCCTGCAAGGGGGGTGGCTGTGAGCTGGTTGAGAATTACCTGTGTGCCATTTGATAATCTGTTGTCTCATTTAATCTGAGGGTGTTACCACTGTAGGCTTGTCTACACAGGTGAAAAAACTGTAGTCACGTTGTCCTAGGGGCTGGTAGATCACACAGCGTTCTTGAGGATTCGAATTGAATACAGGTTTTTTTGGCACTCGAGGGCTTAGATCTGATTTTTTAAAAATTACCATTTATACTGCGCTTTCCTGGAAAAACTAGTTTATTGTATATATGGCCACTTCTGGGTTGGCTTTGGCGTGGTGCCTGGGGGTGGAGTTTTGGATCACCTGATCATTCCCGCCAGGAAAGGTTACTTACTCGGTTTGTATCTACGTTTTGCCAGCATGCAGTCACTATTATTTTTTGAAGATATGTTTGTGTGGATACTTGTACATTATTATTAGCACAGCTCTATCTATTTGCATATTCACATCATGTCAGGAAAAGTGGGGGGAAGCAGAGCAGCTATAGCTGTGTGGCTGAAAATAATGCGAAATATAGGACATGTGATCATAGCAAGACTACCCTTTTTCAACAAAGTGAGCTTACCTAGGGGAAATGTGTGGCTGGTAATGCCACTCTCACTTCACTTTAACAAGATATGCAGACTAGGAAAATGTGATTTAAAGCAGATTTTATTTCGCCTGTGAAGACAAGCCCTTTGTGTGAAATGTTAAGCATATCAGCCTAGTAGTCAGTGAGCTCTTGTGTTCTAACACAGCATACATATGGTATTACCTGGGGAAATAATTTAAAGAGTATGCTAGATGTGTGCACCTTCCACACATAACTTCTGACTTCTGTTTATCATGTTTGCATTTGTCTTAGGATCTGGGACTTTATCGGGTCACAAGCAAGAACCCCACATTTGTATTAAGGTGACCTAAGATAAACTTTGGTACTTAAAAGTACACCATCTTTTATTTCCCTTTCTCCAGTTTTAGACATGGTTTCTCTCCGTACTTTCGAGCTCCATTTTGTCAGTTTCCAAAGTCAACATTGTACCTAGAGTCCCTTAGTGATTCCATTCAAAAAAGCTGCCCCGTCCTTTTTCTTCTATTCCTACATATCACTTGGCTTTGGTGTGCTGTGTGATTGGCAGGAGAGAGAGGAGGCTGGGCTGTTAGACAACCTGGCTTGGGTTCATTGTTCTGCCTCGCAGCTGGAAGTCAGCACAGTCCCTGGAAAGTTTGCTTTTCAAAACATCAATACCTTTTGGTCTCCTTGTGCCAGCTCTGTTAGGAACTGACATTTTGAGGATTTATTTCTTTGAGTCATGTCACAGGTAAGGTTTTTACATATCAGATGGGTTGTTTGGGACAGGGAAGCTGGAATATGTAGGGGGAGGGGAGTAGTGTCATGTTCCTTCTCTCAACAAGTGCATTTCAAAGAAGGACAAATGCATTATGTAAGAAGCCCCAACATGGCTTTCTGAGCTTCAGCTTCACTGATAGATTTTAATTTTCTTTGCTGTATATTGTGTGTCAGAATAGTACAACTGTGTGCCTGGTGCCATTTCACTGAAGGGAAGTCCTTTTGAAAACGTCTGAGCAAACCTTGATTCTGGTAAGGAAAGTTCCTTAACAAAACGGCTGTGTGATTCTTTGCTTTTCTTTCCTGAATAAAGAGTAGTTTACATCCTGCCAAGTGTTTAATCTTTTAATAGAAGAAGAGAAGAGGCAATATTACTCTGATACTTTTCTTCTTTTTTGACAGTGCTTGTTTGCCATATGTACTCATTCACAAGCAATCATTGTTAAATGTGTGACATATGCTTCCTTTGATTAACTGGATAGTTTTCCCCTCTTCAAAATAAAATACACGCATAAGGATTGATTCATATGTTTAGGTTTTGTAATCCAGCTGACTGTACAAATCTAACTGGTGTGTGTCATTTCATATGAAAGTCATTTTGCAGGAAAACTGCAGTTCCTTAGGCATATGCCCAGATACAGAATTTGGGAAAATTACTTTTGGATCACAACTCTCAGAATCTACTGATCAAAATAGCCATGATGGCTGAATGATTGTGGAAATTATAATCCAAAAACTAACTTATCCAAAGCTGTGTCCAGACACGAGCTGGGTTCTTTTGCCTTATAATCAGGTATGTGTTGATGGATCTCTAGTTCCTTTTGTATGGATCAAATTACTGGTCTCCCCTTGATGAAATGAGAAAGAAAATCCTAGTTTACATGTGATGTCTTTGTTAATTAGGTGCTAGCTATGTTTGTTTCTCATGGAGCTATGATAGAAGCCTGACAGGAAGCCATGCAGTTCTTTCTGGAAGTTCTGCGTGTTCATGCTAAATGTATGGGCTATAGGCTATGATGGTTTGATTGACTAGTTGATTACCTTTCTATTTAAAAATAGTGTTTCAAGCAGGGGTGTAGCTTTAGGGGAGGGCAAAATGAATGCTTTGCCTCCCCAAATAAGAATTCTGTGTTCCAAATGTAATTTTCTCCAGACCCCATATTTCTGCTATCTCAGAGAATCAGACACTGAAAGTAACTTTGCCTACTCATTTTCTTTGAATCCTTAAACTGTATTTCTAAATGCTCAACTGAAGTTTTAAGTTACCATAAAGCTAGAAATTTGGTGACTGAAGAAAAATTTCATGAGGGGGGAAGAATTTTTATGGGGGCAGTGCCCTCATTTGCCCCCCAACTCATAGATACACCCCAGGCTTCAAAGCAGCTAACAAGCATAATTGAGAAAATTTGAAGCATCAAAGTAATTTTAACATCTTCACACTCTACCTCAATGCATCATGAATGGGAACTAACAGTAACTCTTAATGGCACAACATGTGATGACATGAGAATGGTGTGGGAAAGGCATTCATCATAGGTTTAGAGTATGTACCTGTTCTACCCCAGGGCCACCTATTCCAGTGTTCAAAACAGTTTCTGGAGTTATTTCCAGGTTCAACTGAAAACCTGTACTGAGTGACCTTAGTATATGCTGTGTAAGTGAACAGACTACTTTGTCACGTGATGTCTGCAACATGGGGCTTCTCTGCATGGGATAAATACCTGGCTTGCCCCTATCTGTGAGCATTTGCTTAGTTCACCCCTGGGCAATCCTTACAAACCACAGGGCAGAAACAGGTCTCAGGCAGGGGCAAGCTGTAGTAGGGCCCTTTACCGTGGTTTAAAATAATGCCTGCTTTAAACTGTTCCCACCAGGATGGAACGGATCAGGCTCCATGTGTCTGCAAGAGCCCATCCAAGCAGGCTGTTCCTCGCTGCTGCCACCAGTCACCCTTACTTATCTTGGTCTGGACAGCAGGCTTGCAGCAGGAGACCAAGGCTGGTCACGTGCAGGGGGCTTGTCACATGGTGCGGCTGGCTTACCAGGAGATGGCAGAGTGTGGAAAATGGCAGTGGCAGTAGGTGCAGCAGTGGGTGGGCATTCTGTTTAGACTCTGATCCATTTCCTCTAGGTAACGGGGGCGGGGGGCAGAACAGGCCACCTCTGCAGTCAAAATACACCAGTGGGGAGCCAGCACATCCTGGCTGGTGTAGATAAGCCCATGGTTCCTTTCAGCCCACTTCTTGGAAGAGTTGTACTGTCCATGAATTAGGAATCTTTCTGATGATATGCAAAAATGCCAGTTTATCTTTATAAGAGGTAGCAGACATGGTGTAAACTGGGCAGGAAGAATATAACCAGTTAAAATTTATCCCTTATTATTGTAAAAGCAGCTGTAGTTTTGGCTTTCTGGTAGAATAGCTTTCTCTCCTTTGTCTTGAAACCTTCTGAATCATTCATCACCTATCCTGTGAAACTGGATGTATATTGTATCATGTTTCATTCTCATAGGCAACACTAAAAGGATTGAATTGACAGAGAATATTTTATTGGGCCACCTTTAGGTTTTGCATGACATGTTTTGTTTTGTTACCCCAGTGATGTTATACTTTCTGTTTTAATATAATTTGTGTATGTTACCTTTCACAAACAAAATGAAAAAGATAATGCTGAATTATTTGTATACAGAAAAGACACAGTCCCTAGCTCAAGGTACAACAATGTTGCATAGCTAAATTGTCCTTCCTCACTCTGTAATACCTGGTAGAGAAAAGTTACCTTTGTGTTTATTGTTGTTTTGCTATTAGTGTAATTTTTTGGTACTGTTCTCTGCTTCACAGAGAGTTTTATTTATTTTCTCATCCTTTTATTCAGCACACCTTTTGAGATGACTTAAAAAAATAGTACAGTACTGCAAAAATATAATTCAGATGTTAAAATGTACAATAGTATCAGTAAACAGGAGAGAACCAGAAAAGCAACGTAATTTCAGCTATGAATCATTTCATATTAGTAATGGAAGGAGCTTTCCTGAATGGATCAGCTTTCCTCACCCTCCTACAGCAGCTTGGCCCAACTCTAGATATGTTGTAATATGAAGTCCATCATTCCCAAACCAACAAGGGCCTGTTGTTTTAACACATTGGCTTTGTGGTACAACATGTCATTTGGGAAGGGCAACAAATTTCAAGATTGGGAGTTGAGTTCTAAAGGAGTTCCAAAGGAATGGCACTATCAGTGAGTTTGGCTGTTGCACTCCTTGACTCCCCTTGTTACACTCCAGCAACTCCTTGAATGATGTTAGGCCAGCCTTTCTAAACCCCTTTACCCTGGAGGAACCCTTGAAATAATTGTCAAGTCTCAGGGATCCCCTGCATAAAAATTATTATACCTACAGCTGGAAAAAAAATCCCCCCCACCATCATGATCTTTTGTAGAACTCCTATGGTTCCAGGGATCTGTGGTTGAGGAACCTTGTGTTAGGCTGTAGCAGAAAGTGATTGTTGTATGAGTCAAAGGAGGTTTAACATGTAGTTTTGTGGCTAGAGACAGATTTTGCCAAGTGGCTTGTTGAGTGGGTTGTATGCTTCTTGATTCAGGTGTTTGGGATTCAGTTACTTCTTCTTGTTGTTGTGTGTGTCTTCAAGTCATTTCTGACTTATGGCAACTCTGAGGTGAACCTCTCACAGGTTTTTCTAAGGGTTGAGAGTGTGTGACTTGCCCAAGGTCACCCAGTTACTATACAAGTTTATGTGCTGTGACAACACATCCATCTGTGGAAGAATATCATACACCTTTTTAATGGCACAATACAGATATTCTTTGTGCATAGAAGGTATTAAGCATCTCCAGTTTAAAAAATCTCAAGCAGGAAGAATGGGAAAAACCCTTGCCTTAGATCTTAGGGAACCTTAGATCTTGAAGAGCCACTACTAGTTGAATTAAATTGTGGTGGCAAGAAGATAAAGCTGGATCAACAAGTAGATCTCTTGGAGATTGGGAAAAATGTCTGTGGTCTTGTCTATACAGTCAAAATAATACAAACAGCATATGAACAGAGGATGATCTGTTCATACGGACATTCGCACAAATATGTATCATTTGCGGGGGGGGGGCAGCCAAGTTCAGCACAAAGTCCATGTGTGTAACATCCAGGGCTTCGTTCAGATTTTTTTCAAATGCTCCATACGACATTCGAGTGTGTGATTGTTTGGACAGTCCTATTTGTACAGATACAAACTGGCAGTGTAATCTGATCGGCTGGATGAGGATGGGGGTAGGGCTAGCAAACAGGGAAAGCACCTGTGGCTGCCATGTTAGATTTTTGGCTAAGTGAGTGTCTGGTAAGTTGATCAAACTTTGATCTTATACTCTTTTCTTTCTTTGTTTTTTTGGAAATACGAACTTGCTTGTGTGCACCACGGGAAATTTAAAAAAAACATTGGTGGCAGCAGATTTAAAATCACAAGTAAATCACTTGCAGCAGCCATCTTGGCTAGGGGTCATGCGGAGTTTAGGGGGGCTCTTTTAACTGTGAAGACATGTCACATTGTTGCAAATGCCTGCTTTTACGGATGTGTGCATATTTCCCTGCCCCCTTGTATGAACAAGACCTAAATCTCTCCAACTGTTTAACAAAAGCAGCAACAAAATGACCCCCTTTACCATCCTAAATTAAATTGCTGAATAAAGAAAGCTTGAGGTATCAGTACTGGAATTTTGTATGAATGGGTATGTTACATTTAGTACTCAAAACAACCCCACAGGTTCAAAATTCTTAATTCATAGTTTATTTTTTGGCAATAAATTTGGGATTCTAGTAAAAAAAATAATAGGCTGGAAGCTTGTTCTGCCCACCCCCATATTAGACAACATTGGACCAGACAGACCAGTGCTTTGCTGTTATAAGGCTCTTGTGTCTGACACCAGCGTTTGGAATCATTAATTTTATTGCTTGATACTCATGAACGATGAGTAATGGAATGTGTTATTAATGTGTTATTTACTATCAGTCTTATTTTTTAACACCCCCCTCAGAACATATGAATGAATGCATCCATGTTCTGAGTACACATGCCTATCAGGGATCTTGTAACTTTGGCAAAATCAGGCAAATTGGACTCAAAAACCAGCATTCACACAGATGTCTCTAAAAGGAGAATTATATTGAGCATATAGCAATCAAGCTACACACAGTAGTTGCATTGGGAAATAGCAAATATTGTGGTAGAGCTCCCAAATAGCAAAAGTTCATGCAGAATGTGAGTGTTTAGTATTAAATGTAGCTTGAAGCTGTAGAGGTTGCTGAGGAGTGAGAGATAGAGGTTCAAAAATAAGGGCAATATAATACTTTCCCTAATCCACGCATGCATGCACACATGCACACACACATGCACACCAGAGAAAGAGGGAGCAGTTTGAGGGAGCTGCAATGTGCAAGGAAAGTATTCCCCAAAATATAGATTTAAGAGATTGAGAAATTACCTCTCCTTAGTCCTGTTGGATTTGTGAGAAACTGGGGAGCCCTCCTGCCTAGAACAGTGCAAGGAAAGTAGGACAAGTTTACCAGGGTCCTCTACACCAATGCCAAGGTTTGAAAAAGAGAATAAACTCATGAGATTTTCTGGCCAAAATCCAGGATTCTGGGGGATTGCAAAAGTGGTTTCAGCTTGGAGTGAAGTTCAGCAAAGTGCCTCCAGAAGGAGACAGGTGGCTCAATATCATGCTTAAAGTAAAAAGACCTCACCCCAGAATGGATTGCTATGAATTTGGAATTCTTTTTAAAGCATGTCATGCAGGGGAAAATGAAGATGACATCACAATTTCTTTAAAACAAAGAGACTTCTTAAAACAAAGGGTATTCACCTGGATTTCCTAAGACACAATACTTGGGTTAACCAAAGGTGGTGACAGCTCAAACAAACACCCACTTAAGAAAGACATAACAAAAGTGTTAAGTCAATCACCCTTGACCCAAAGTTGACATTTTCTGTTAGTGTCATTTCTTGTCTGTAATACATTGTCTGCCAAATGCAGGGTGACATGCTGGGAGAGACAGAACTTTGTCTAGGGGGTATTTTAATTGTTTAATCAGAATATATGATGGTATATCACTATCCACAATGCTGCAGCCTTATTTGAGAACTCACGCCGAACAAGTCTTGAAGAGAAACAACAACGCAGAAAGAATCACAACCCAAAAACATCACCCAAGGAGACCTTCTGCTGTGCTTTTTGCAACCAGACTTGTTTATCTCGGATTGGCCTTTTTAGTCATCAGCGCACTTGCAGAAAGCACGGGATGAGTCCTTCCTGAATCTTGGTTTGCGAAGAAAAGCCAGAGAGAGAGAGAGAGAGAGATGATGGTATATAATGGAGTGTAGGAGAGATGTTAGTGACAAGAGTTGTCCAGGAGAGGTGTTTCCATCTAACCCTTCTGTGCCCAATCAAAAGTGGTTTCATTTTAGTGCATACACATGAATATCTTGGCAGGTGTGTTGGATTGATCTGACTGTCTCCTAACACCCCCTCCCACACTAAAATGGCCCCAATGTCCAAGCCCTTCCAGTCTCCTGCCCAAGTTTACTGGAACATTAAGTAATATTACTTACATAATGCTATATTAAGTAATGTTTCTGAAATAACCACTACACATGACTAGTATTCAAGTAGTATAAAATAACAAGTACATATTCTTGTTATACAACTCCTCTCCCAACCTTGCCTTGCTTTTGTTAAAGTTTTAAAGTAGCTGGGAAACTGCAGCCCACAGACCACACATGGCTCCCTGGCTGCTCATTTTGTGTCCCGCAAATACACCTCTGTAGCTTGGTAAAGATATAGAGCATATCTGCTTCACAACAGTTTTAACAGTTTAAGAGCACTTTAATTGCCATGGCTCCAATTCTGGGTTATGTGTGTGATTTTCAGGTGGTTTTTGCCTGAAAACAGCACCAAAACACCCCCCCCCCCAGTGTAAGAATGTCATTCACACCCATAGTCCTCTCTCAAAACCCTCCACCCACCTAAAATAGATCTTTTTTTACTGTATAGAGCCAAAATAGCACTCTAATGCTGTAGTACACACCTCCTGATGCTTGAACTAGCAGAGAATTCTAAGTACTATATATTCCGGCGTATAAGACGGCCGGGCGTATAAGATGACCCCCCCCCATTTTTAAGTCAAAATATAGACTTTAGGGTATACTCGCCATATAAGATGACCCCCCATCACCCGCCCTTCCTGAAGCTGCGATAGGGCTCCCCTTTGTGGCTTCAGGGAGGGTGGCTGGTGGCTGGAAAGCTGTTCCCCCTCCAGCCAGCCACCCTTCCTGAAGCCTTCCTGAAGCTGGCTGAGGAATCGCGGGGGATGTCTGCCTGGCTGGGAAGAGGCTGAGCCACCTCCCACAATTCCCCAACCCACGAGGAGGCTGGCTAGCCTCCTCGTGGGTTGGGGAATCATGGGGAATGGTTGCCTGGCTGGGGAGCGGCTCAGCCACTTCCCGCAATTCCCCAACCCACGAGGAGGCTGGCCAGAGTTGGGGAATTACGGGGGATGGCTAGCCAGCCGGGGAGAAGCACAGCCCCATCTCCAACTTGTATCCGGCGTATAAGATGGCCCCTGACTTTTCAGCTGATTTAACAGGCTGAAAAAGTCGTCTTATACGCCGGAATACCTCACCAAGCTGAAGATCACAGAATTCCATAGGATGGAGCCATGGGAGTTAAAGTGACATTAGATTGCTAAACCTGTGTAGTGCAGTTATACTCTGTATTTCAAGATATAGTGAGTTGATTTAGCATGTATTTAAGTGGACCTATTTCCAGTGGTTATCTGTTTATCAAGATTTAGGAGGATGATAGTTGTAGTTTTTTCTTTGAAACACTGAAGCTTTGCCACACAAGTTTGACTGACTATAGCTTTTGTGCTTGAATATCTTTTAAATATCTTTTATGCTCATTTGTATGTTTGTGAGAAGTACTTTTGAAAACTACCTAGCCTGGAAAAAAAATATTTATTTTTTTTTAAAAGAATAAACTCAGGCCATAATTACATTTCAGAAATCCTCTAATTTCATGTCCTTGGAAAGTATAGCCTTTGACAATTTTATTACATTGTTAATATCTAATGACTAGTATGAATAAACAAAATATATTAAAACATGAAGACATATTTTGATTATATCCAAAGCACTCAACAATTAATTCTATACTGGTGCCCCCCCTTTTTTGATGCCTTTCTTTTCAATAAGACGCCTTTTCAACCATTCTAAATTACAACCCAGTACCGTATATTTGATGTGTGGTCCGCTCTTTCAACCATGCACAGAATTACTATACTGTAATGGGTTTTGGTTATGTATAATTTCAAAGGTTCAAAAGAGCAGTTTGGTGGGTGTAGCTGCTATAGTACTATACTGTACTGAGACTGAATGAAAACATAGTGCTTTGCAAAATCCTTTTTTCATCTCAGCACCATCTTTTGTTCAGTCTGTGTACTGTAAAGTACTGTACAACAAATTTACAGGCGTCTCCTTGTTCTCCTCCTCCTTTGCTGCCAGGAAGGATGGTTGGGAGAGGTATTTTGCTCAGTAGTGCTCAGGCAAGTTTGGAAGCAGCTTTAAAGGAGCAAGTGGACTGTTCCAGCTTGCTCTGCTGTGGAGCACATGCAAGGAGAGAAAAAATAAGAAAAGCAGGACAAGAGAGAAAGTGTTAATTTTCCCATTAACACTTCTATACTCTCCAAAGGATTTTCCAGAACTATCACCAAGTCAGCAGCAAATGCCCTTAACTTATATATTAATCCTTATACACAGAATTCTCTTGTCTTATGTCTCTATTCAGAACCTCAAGAACCAAGATAAAAGTAGAGACAGTGATCCTTGTCTTGTTCCTTTTTGAATCTCACAGGGTTGTTAATTTGCTATTAATCATAGAATCATAGAGTTGAAAGAGACCTCAAGGGCCATCCAGTCTAACCCCCTGCTCTGCAGAAAAACGTAATCCAATAATTCCTGACAGATTGCCATCCAGCCTCTGTTTAAAAACCTCCAAAGAAAGCGACTCCACCACACTATGAGGCAGTGTATTCAACTTCTGAACAGCTCTTACTGTCAGGTTGTTTTTCCTAATGTTTCGGTGGAATCTCTTTTCCTGTAGTTTGAACCCATAGCTCCGTGTCCTAGTCTCTGGAACAGCAGAAAACAAGTTTGCTCCATCCTCAGTATGACATCCCTTCAAATATTTAAACGTGGCTATCATGTCCCCTCTCAACCTTCTCTTCTCCAAACTAAACAGTTCCCTAAGCCGCTCCTCATATGGCATGGCCTCCAGACCGCCCACCATCCTGGTTGCCCTCCTCAGGAAATGTTAATTTGTGCTTTTTGGTAAAGTATAAATTGATCTAACCATTTAATAAAATTATCACCAAAGCTCATCTCTTCCAAAATGCCAAATAAGAAAGAACAGTTCAAATTGTCAAATGCCTTTTCTGCATCCAGAAAAATCAATGCAGCTTGCTTCTCGTTATGCCGTTCTAAGTATTCCAAAATACCTAACACATTTCTGATGTTATCTCATAATTGTCTTTTAGGTTGAAATCCTTTTGCAATTCCTTTGCAAAAATATTGATTTGATTGGTAATACGTAATTGGAAATAGGTCCTTTCTTTTTATCTCATCCAGAATCAGTTGACCCTTTTCTTGTCTCTCTTTTAAGTTTGGTACTGTATTATGCTGAATGAAACACCCTCTCATAAATGCTTTGCTTAATTCCCAAATCATTCTGACTTCTGTACCTTTGTTCAAATTATTTTCAAAAAATTCTTTCCGTTTCTTTTTACAGTCCTCAACCACCTTTTCATTCTGAAACAGAATTTTATTCAGTCTCCATCTATAATTATCCCTTTTCTTTTTCAGAGTTAAAACAACTGAATTATGGTCTGAAAATTTCTTTGGTAATATATCGGCTTTACGAACCCTAGTAGCCAAAGTCTTAGAAACCCAAATCATATCTATTATTGAAAAAGACCTATGTCTTTCAGAAAAGTAAGGATATTTGTATCTCTATTTGTCAGCCAACTCCAAATTGTCCATTAAAAAAAATAATAACTTGCCTTGAGAAATCCTAATATTTTTTAAGCAGAAATTCTGTCTTTTGGGGGGGATACCACTCCATCCCAATCTCCTATAAGACACCAATTCTCATAAGACATATCTGGTGAGATGAGTTGATTTGATTCCTGTCAGCTTTCTTCACAGTCCATCTTTCACATCCATACATAGAAACTGGAAATACTATGGCATCGACAAACCTGATTTTGGTATTCAATTAGGTATCTTTATACTTGAGGATCTTACCTAGCTCCTTTAAAACTGCCTTTTCAAGTTCTGGGCTACTTCTGATTTCTTTACTACAGTCTCTATTTTGATTAAAGACTGAGGCAAGGTATAGAAGGTCTTTAACGATTTCACTGTCTTTATCATCCACTTTAAAGTTATGAAAATAATCTGTTTTCACTATATTTGTTTTCTTAATTTTAAATTATAACCCTGCTTTTGCATGTTCTTCTTGATTTTCAGCTGCTTACCAACTGGCATAGTAACCTGAAATCTATTTCAGAAATGCGCTTAGAATTGATTCCCAAAGCCTATTCATGAATATGTGAAATCTGTGGTATTGAAATAGCCATGTTGGTGATTAAGAAGTTTGGTACCAAATGTGGTGACAAGTAGTTATGAGTAATAGCATCCTGATCTGCGTGGAAAGTATGCATGCAGCTATTCCAACATTCTTTCTTAGAGAGGCATAGACTTAAAGATATGAAAATGTAATGTGGGGCATGATCCTTCCAAATCTGAATGCTTAACACATTCTTCTACTTCCTTTACTTCTTATAGAATATGTAAACTAGGAGTGATAGTGTCCCATCCATTCAGTAATTTTGTTTGCACAAAACCAATTGAAAAAAAAATGGGAAAAAAAGTCTCAAGAATTTGATCAGGAGGGCTTTAAACTGAGTCAAATGGGGGAGGGAGACAGTATGCTGGAAGGCAAAAGGGCTGGAGAAAATAGTCAAACTGTCATAGAGGGAACAAGGCAATCAGCACAAGGACCCAACAGTGGGAGGCAAAAAAACTTGCACAGGGAGCAAGTAAAGGGAACACATCGTCTTAGATGTCTCTACACTAATGCACAGAGCATGGGAAATAAGCAAGATGAACTTGAACTCCTCACACTACAAAACAAATATGATATAATAGGCATTACTGAAACCTGGTGGGACGAGTCTCATGATTGGAATGTAGGAATAGAGGGGTATAACCTTTATAGGAGAAACAGGCCAAACAGGAAAGGAGGAGGAATAGCATTATATGTCAGGGATATTTACACCAGTGAAGAGATCCATGACATCAATACTGGAAGCCAGGTGGAGAGCATCTGGATAAAAATTAAAGGGGAGGGAAACAACAGGGATGTTACTGTGGGACTCTACTACAGACCCCCAAATCAGATGGAGGAAATGGATGATGCCTTTCTAGAACAGATGAACACACATGCAGAAAGGAGAGATGTAGTAGTGATGGGTGACTTCAACTATCGTGATATTTGCTGGCAATCTAACTAAGCCAAAACTTCAAGGTCTAGCAAATTCCTTACATGCTTGGAAGACAATTTCATGGTCCAAAAGGTGGAAGAGGCAACAAGGGGGTCAGCTATTTTAGATCTGATCCTAACCAACAGAGATGACCTGGTTAATGGGGTGCAAGTGGTGGGATCCTTAGGTGAGAGTGATCATGTTCCCCTGGAGTTTGTTATACAATGGAAAGGAGAAGCCAGGCATAGTCAGACACACATTCTTGACTTTAGGAGAGCTGATTTCAATAAACTCAGGGAAATACTGGGGGTGATCCCATGGTCAGGAATACTAAAAGAGAAGAGACCTCAAGATGGATGGGACTTTCTCAAAAGGGAGATACTGAAGGCACAATTTCAAACAGTACCATTGAGGAAGAAAAATGGGAGGTGTCTCAAAAACCCAGGATGGATGACTAAAGAACTTTCAATGGAGCTAAGTTTTAAACGGAACATGTATAGGAAATGGAAAAGGGGGGAAATCACCAAAGAAGAATTCAAACAGATAGCAAACACGTGTAGGAGTAAAGTCAGAAAAGCTAAAGCGCAGAATGAGCTCAGGCTTGCTAGGGAGGTTAAAAATAATAAAGAATAATAAAAAGGGTTTTTTGGGGTATGTACGCAGCAAAAGGAGGAAGAAGGAAATGATAGGGCCCCTACGTGGAGAAGATGGCAAAATGCTAACAGGGGACAGAGAAAAGGCAGAATTACTCAACACCTTCTTTGCCTCAGTGTTTTCAGAAAAGGAAAAGGAGGACCAACCTGAGGAGAATGGAACAGAGGACACAATAGGGGAAATCCAGCTCAAAATAAGTAAAGAGGTAGTACAGGAATACCTTCTTAATCTAAATGAATTTAAATCTCCAGGACCAGATGAACTACATCCAAGAGTATTAAAAGAGCTGGCAAATATAATCTCAGAACCATTGGCAATAATCTTTGAGAACTCATGGAGAACAGGAGAAGTCCCAGCAGACTGGAGGAGGGCAAACGTTGTTCCCATCTTCAAAAAGAGGAAAAAAGAGGATCCCAACAATTATCGTCCAGTTAGTCTTACATCAATACCAGGGAAGATTCTAGAGCAGATCATTAAACAGAGAGTCTGTGAACATTTAGAAGGCATTGCCATAATCACAAAAAGTCAACATGGGTTTCAGAGAAACATGTCATGCCAGACTAATCTGATCTCTTTTTTTGATAAAGTTACCAGCTTGGTAGATGAAGGGAATGCTGTGGACATTGCATACCTTGATTTCAGTAAGGCCTTTGACAAGGTTCCCCATGACATTCTTGCAAACAAGCTTGTAAAATGTGGGCTAGACAAGTTAACTGTTCAATGGATTTGTAATTGGTTGACTGGCCGAACCCAAAGGGTGCTCAGCAGTGGCTCCTCTTCGTCTTGGAAAGATGTGACCAGTGGGGTGCCACAGGGTTCTGTCCTGGGCCCAGTGCTATTCAACATCTGTATCAATGACTTGGATGAGGGAATTAGGGACATACTTATCATATTTGCAGATGACACCAAATTAAGAGGAGTAGCTAATACCCTAGAGGACAGGATCAAAATTCAGAATGACCTGGATAAACTGGAGAGCTGGGCCAAAGCTAACAAAATGAAATTCAATACGGAGAATGTAAAGTACTGCATTTAGGGCGGAAAAATGAAATGCATAAATATAGGATGGGAGAGACCTGGCTGAATGAGACTACGTGCGAAAGGGATCTAGGAGTCCTAGTAGACCACAAGTTGAACATGAGCCAACAGTGTGATGCGGCAGCTAAAAAGGCCAATGCGATTTTGGGCTATATCAATAGAAGTATAGTGTCTAGATCGAGGGAAGTAATAGTGCCACTCTATTCTGCCTTGGTCAGACCTCAGTTAGAATACTGTGTCCAGTTCTGGGCACCACAATTCAGAAAGGATATTGACAAATTGGAGCGTGTCCAGAGAAGGGCAACTAAAATGGTGAAAGGTCTGGAAACGATGCCTTATGAGGAGAGACTTAGGGAGCTGGGTATGTTTAGCCTGGAAAAAAGACGGTTAAGAGGCGATATGATAGCCCTGTTTAAGTATTTGAAGGGATGTCACGCTGAGGATGGAGCAGGCTTGTTTTCTGCTGCTCCTGAGACTGGAACACGGAGCAATGGGTGCAAGCTCCAGGAACAGAGATTCCACCTCAACATGAGGAGGAACTTTTTGACAGTAAGAGCTGTTCGGCAGTGGAACGCACTCCCTCAGAGCGTGGTGGGGTCTCCTTCCTTGGAGGTCTTTAAACAGAGGCTGGATGGCCATCTGTCGGGGATACTTTGATCAAGATTTCCTGCGTGGCAGGGGAGTTGGACTGGATGGCCCTCGTGGTCTCTTCCAACTCTGCAATTCTATGGATTGTGCCAGGAGAGGTTTCAGGTTAACTATTGATTTAATCTAAATGAATTATTTTTGAAGGTGGGTTGAAGACAGCATTTGGCTTTTAAAGCTAACTTATTGAAGTAGAACTGCATTCTATATATAGTTCCATTATTGTTTTCCCTGGGGCTTTCTATTATAGTTGTTGTAGATTTAAGGAAGGACTTTCCTTTCTAACTGGTTCTTTGCTGAAGATCTCACTATCCCACATACAGTTGTCCCTTCACATTCGCTGGGGTTTGGTTCCAGGACCCCCCATGAATACCCAAATCCGTGAATGCTCAAGTCCCATTATATGCAATGGCATAGCAAAATGGTGTCCCTTATATAAGATGGGAAAATCAAGGTTTGCTTTTTGGATTATTATTTTTTAAATAATATTTTCAAGCTGTGAATACTTAAATCCATGAATTCCAAATCCATGAATGTGGAGGGACAACTGTACACTTGTTTTTCTTGGGATGATGATGATGATTTTATTCATTTATATCCTGCCAATGGGATCCAAGGCAGCTAACAATCTCTTTAAAACAATACAAACTAAAAACACCACAAAGTAAAAATTATATTATAAAAATATTTTTTAAAAAGAATTAACCACTTTGTAAGTTAAAAACACCAAATAGTAAAAATATTAAAATGCCTCAAAAAGACGCTTATTTTTTTTTTTTTAAAAAAACTGTATCACACAGCCTTATAAGCCCACCCCTTGTTAGTTCAAGTTCATAAAAACCTGGTGGCATAGAAATATTTTAACCTGCTGCCAGAAGGTTAAGCTGCCAGAAGGAGAGCAAAGATGGGGCCATCCTGGCTTCTCTGGGGAGGGAGTTCCAAAGTCAGGGAGCAGCCACCAAGAAAAGCCCTCTCATTTGTTCCTGCCAAACAAGGCTGAGAAGGTGGTGGGACAGAGAGAAGGGCTTCTCCAGATGATCTTAAAACTCTACTAAGCTCTACTGGGAATAGATAACATGCATATCTCTGTATCTTTATCCCTGAAGCTGGAGAAGACAGACCTCAATGGAATACCGGTTAGGAATAGTGTCTGTATGAAAAATGCATAGGTATAGCATTGTTAGAATCATCCCTTCAGCATTTTAAACATATTTAATTTTAATCTTAGAAAAAAAATGACTATTTCCCCCTTTTCATCTTTGTATTTGTGATAATTTCATTAGGGAGCCCTGGTGGTGCAGTGGTTAAATGCCAGTACTGCAAGCCACAAGATTATGAGTTCGATACCAGAGGGCTCCAAGGTTGATTCAGCCTTCTGTCCTTCCATAGGTCAGTAAAATGAGTACCCAGCTTGTTGGGGACAATTAGCTAAAAAACAACAACAACGTGAACTGCTTAGGGAGTGCTTTGGCACAGATAAGTGGTATATAAATATCAATGCTATTGCTATTGCTATTCTTTCTCAGGAAAAATTAATTCCATATTTCCATGGCAGACACCAGAGGAAATCACACTATTTTAAACTAATTTAAAAAAAATGACATATCATGCTTAATCATCTGACTATACATATAGCAAAGGACTACTTCACTGTGAAATTTCCTAGTGTTTCAGATGATTTTGGACAGATTTGGTCAACCTTGGGTGGACCTCTTCGCTTCTCAGGAAAATCACAAGCTCCTGTGGTTCATGCGCAGGTTTTGGATGAAGGGAGTGTTAGCATATGATGCTCTTATGATAGCATGGCCAAGGGTATTGTGTTAGATCCCCACTCCCATTGGTTCTATTTTCCAGAGTACTCCACAAGAAGTGAGACAGGAAAAACAGAAGTGATTTGGGTAGCCCCTTGGTGGCCCAGAAGGCTTTGGCTTCCTGACACCATCAACCTTCAGGTGGAGAGGCTTGGCTTCTTCCACCATGGCTGAATCTGTTACATCAAAAAGGGCTATTTCATCCAGACCCAGGCTGATTACAACTGCATGCCTGGTGGTTGAGAGAAAGTGACTGTTAGCACAGGGCTATGGGGAGAACATGGTGCATACCATTTTGGCTGCTCGTTGTCCTTCAACTATTTGGTTATATGAATCCACTTTCTGCAGGTGTAGATCATAAAAGGGTTTATCTGCAGAAGGCATCAATATGTTCAGTTTTGGCCTTTCTACAGGTGTGTCTTAATAAAGGATTGGCTGCTAACACTTTGAAGAGATATGTTGCTGCTCTAGGTTCTATTTTGAAGGGTACTAAAAACATGTCTTTGTCTTGTGACCCTCATTTTCATAGTTTCTTGAAGGGCACTGTCTCAAGTGAAACCTCCAGTAGTACACTGATTTCCTTCATGGAATCTAAATGTGTTGAAGGCATTAGTTAAGGAGCCATATGAACCTCTGCGTACAGTGGCTTTGAAGTTTCTCACTTTAAAAGTAACCTTTATGATAGCCATCACTTTGGCCTGGAGGGTATCAGAATTGAGGGCCTTATCAGTTAGGGAAGAGTTGTGCATTTTTCATAAGGACTCAGTTGCTCTTAGGTCAGATCTCTCTTTTGTGCTGAAGGTAAATTAGGTTTTTCATAGGTCTCAAGAGTTAGTTCTTCTGTCGTTTTGCCCAAACCCTGTTGCCCCTCTAGAAAGGCAGTGGCAGAAGTTAGATATGCATAGGGCATTAAAATTTTATTTGAAAAGGACTAAAAGTTTTAGGAAGTCTGACAGTTTGTTTCCTTTTTTGAATCCATGAAAGGGTGACATGTATCTTCATACACTATAGCAATTGGCTATGTTCATGCATATGTAGTGTACATACATAATTCACTACCTGTACCAGAGGCGATTTTGGTGAATTCAACCCACAGTGCTGCCACTTCTGCAGCTTTTCCCGCTTCTGCTTCCTTGTTAGAGATTTGTAAGGCTGTAGCTTGGGCTTCTTCTTCATCTTTTGTTAGACATTCTAGGAAAGACAAGTTTGTATCTGCTGATGTGTCTTTCGGAAGATGCGTTTTACAGCAGATTGTGAAACATTGATTCAAATTGTTGCCCACCCATTGTGGTGACCACTTGTGTAGGTCTCAGTCTGAAGGAGTCCCTCCCTACACTACTGGAAAATGGAACATTTGTACTCACTGTGAAGGTTCCTTTTCAGCAGTTGTAGAGAGGGAGCCCTTCCCGCCCATTTATGTTTAAGATTTTTGTTCCATTTTGGTTTTATCACTGGAACCTGCTTTTCCATCACTGAGGAGGTTGGGGCTGGCTCGCCTCCTGAAGGTGGTCTTGGGAGCTTTTGATTGGTTACTTGCCCTGCTTGTGAAGCATGAGGGGAGGAGCCAGACCCACTCTGAAGGATTCCCTCCTCACAACTGCTGAAAAGGAACCTTCATGGTGAGTACCAATGTTCCATTTGAAAATTGATTCAGTAATGTTAAATGTTGGAAATTGGGAAATTAATCCACTGCCATAAACAGTAATCATTGAAATCATTAAATTAGTTAAGTGACTAATAATTAATCTGTTGATTAGTGATGGGCCAGGTCATGGGATTTACAGGGAATGGCATGGAGATTATGACTGTTGTCTTTAGGTAGGTTCATTTCCCTAAAAAGGCTTTTTTTGTCCTTTTAAGTTGCCTTCCTCTGACTTAGAAATTTTATCCATATGGACTAGAAAGCCCATAATTGTTGCCTAGGAATTGTGGGAATGCAACACATCTGAGAACACTCAGGTTGGAAAAGGCTGTTTGAGAGCATAAAATCTCATCTTTAAGCTTCTTCAATTCAGTTTGTTGCTTATTTGCATCTCTCTTTTCTTTTCACCGACAACTTCACTCACTTTACAGATGCCTTGTTTGTTAAAAGTTAATAAGAAATTATTTATTTCATTTAGAAGTCATTGGTCCACCATAAGTACAGCAATCAGTGATAGCTACAAAGATCAATTTGTCATCCATGGAGAATTCTTGATCAGAAAATGTTGTCAGTCTCTGAGCGTATGCTGAACAGTTTTCTGCACAACCGAGTCACTCATCCTTTTTGCCTCCCCACTTCCAGTCAAGAACTGTGGTCTATGAAGATTAGTGGCAGAACACTTGACTTGCGGGAATTAGAGATTCCGAATACAGTCTGTGGCATCTTCAGTTTTAATGACCAGGCATCATTAACCCATTTTACCATAATTGTCTATCTAAAAGGGGTTGGGCAGATAATCAGAATAGGAAGTGGGGAGGGAAGGAAGGAAAAGCCAAGAGAAAAGGCGGATAGGTAAGATGAAAAGTTTCCACATACTTACACAAGTTCATATCACCATATGAGCAACATTACTAAGGGATACATTGCAGCTCACCCCAAATAATAATATACAAGACTAGCGGGACACGGCGTACCATACACCATTAAAAAACTCCCCCCAAAATGCCAGTAGACCTCATGACAACCCTTTAAGGTAGGCTGGTGGCTTTAACTCACCCCCCTGCCGCTCACCTCCCCTTCCGCTCGCCCTCCTGTTGCTCGCCCTGGCCCCCCATTGCTCACCCTGGCCCTCCACTGCTCACCCTGCCCCCCATCGCTCACCTCCTCTTTCACTCGCCCTCCCATCGCTCGCCCTGCCTCCCTGTCACTTGTCCTCCCATCGCTCGCCCTGGCCCTCCCATCACCCTGCCCCCCCATCACTCACCCTGGCCCCCCATCGCTCGCCTTCCCATCACTTGCCCTCCTTCCACTCACCCTCCCGCCTCCAAACTTGCCCCCCGTTGAACTCACCCCACCACCAAATTCACCCCTCCTCCAAACTCAGCCCCCTGCTGGTTGCCATCCTGTCGGCAAACTCGCCTCCCATGCCACCGAATTCACCCCCCCACCAAACTCCCCCATGCCGTCAAACTGCCCCCCTCCCCTGCACTCCGGCACACACACACACCACATCCACCCCCCTGCTAGTCACACTCCCTCTCCATCTGCCATGGTTTGGAAAGGATTTCAATTTCCACATGGTCCTGCCCCCAGTGTGCTGATTGGCTGTCCAACAGAGCTTTGATTGGTTGGTCAGTTTCCTAAGCAGCCAATCAGCACACTGGAAACAGCAACATACCTAAGAGCAATATATATATATATATATATATATATATATATATGAGTATGTTATGTCAGCCTGACTGAATGCGGAACTACTGATCTGGAGTAACCATTAGCCTGTAGGGCCCAGTTTAGGTGCCTCAATTCATCCCTTCAGGTAGTGGGGTTCTCAGATCCTGTTTGCGCCGTCTACCAATGTTTTTATTGTGTTTCTTTTTTTCTCTTGGGTGATGATTGGAGTTCTTGTGTAGGTATCTGTCCATGTGAGTGGGTTTTCTGTATACCTTGTGGCCTAACCGTTGGTTTGGTTTGCGGATGACCAAGACATCCAAGAATGGCAGTGTTCCTTCCTTTTCTTTTTCCATCGTGAATTGGATATTTGGGTGGATGCTGTTCAGGTGGTTTAGGAATGAGACCAGATCTTCTTCTCCGTAGTTCCAAATGGTGAAAGTGTCATCCACATATCGGAACCATGTTGTAGGCTTTTTTGGTGCTGTTTTCAGGGCTTGCTTTTCAAAATGTTCCATGTAAAAGTTTGCTATCATGGGGCTCAGGAGGCTGCCCCATCTATCTGTTCATAGAATTTGTTATCCCACTGGAAGTAGCTTGTGGTCAGGCAGTGTTTGAACAAGGCTGTGATGTCCTCAGGAAATATATGTTGTTTGAGTGCCATGGTGTCCATTATGGGGACTTTGGTGAACAAGGAGACAACATCAAAACTGATCTGTCTGTCTCCAGGTTTCAGTTCGATGTTGATTTTTTGTATGAAGTGAGATGAGTCTTTGATGTAATAAGGGGTTTGTCCAATGTGAGTTTGTAATTGTGTGGTCAGAAACTTGGCCAGGTCATACATGGGGGATCCAACGGAGGACGAACTGAGGCATCTAAACTGGGCTAATGGTTACTCCAGATCAGACATCACAAGAGTAGCCAGACCCAGAAAAAAACCACAGGAATGAAGAAAAACAACCACCCAAAGGGAAGGTATTTTTATCATACATCAAAGGAGTCAGAGACAGAATAGGGAAACTAATGAGGAAACACAACCTCCAAACAATCTACAGACCAACCAAGAAAATCCAAGAAATGCTACACAAGAAATGCGAAGGACAAAAGAAACCCTCTCACAGCCGCAGGAGTTTACCGCATACCATGCAGCTGTGGACAAGTTTACATAGGGACCACTAAACGCAGTGTGCAAACACGAATCAAGGAGCATGAGAGACACTGCAGACTGGGCCAGCCAGAAAAATCAGCAGTAGCAGAACACGTTATAAACCAACCTGGACACAAAATGCTATTTGAAAACACAGAAATTCTAGACCAGGCCAACTACTATCTTGTCAGAATGCACAGAGAAGCTATTGAAATCCACAAACACCTGGACAACTTCAACAGGAAATAAAAGTAAACAAAATCTGGCCTCCAGTTTTGAAAAACAATAGAATCAAAACTCAACACTTACAAAGTAATTCCACCCAGGGACAAGGGGATTTCCAGCAGATAATGGCCCATCAACCAAGGATTAGCCAAACAGACACTAATCATCTTTGCATTTCTATACCCAGAAACTAACCATTCAATTACACAAATTTACATGTACTCCCCAACAGGGGTTCACAATATATAAACTCCACACACACTCCTACTCAACCAACCTCTGAAGATGCCAGCCACAGATGCAGGTGCAATGGTAGAAATAAACTCTTCCAGAACACAGCCTCACAGCCCGGAAAAAAACCCAAGGAAAATCTGTGGATGCGGCCGTGAAAGCCTTTGACTTCACAGGGGTCACTCCCCTTCTTGGCCATGTGGGAACAATAGCCAAAGTTCAGTAAAAAACAGGTAATAAAATTTCAACTTCTGACTTAAGGCGACCTTATTGTGAACCTGTCATGGAGTTTTCTTGGCAAGATTTGTTCAGAGGGAGTTTGCCATTGCCTTCCTCTGAGGCTGAGAAAGTATGATGTGCCCAAAGTCACCCAGTGCATTGCCACAGGTGAGCAGGGATTCAAACCCTGGCTCTAGGATCATAGTCCAATGCTCAAGCCACTACAGAAGGACCCCCATATCCACTGATTCATTATTCACTGATTCAATTATCCATGGGACACAAAACAGCACACCTACCATAGAGTCTTCCTAGAAGATGTGTGCTCTCTTGCCATTTTCTAGGTCCTTCAAGGCAACTCTGTGGTATTTTAAACTGGAAGTCTCATTATTTTCAATGGCGTTCACCATTATCCATGGTTTTTGGTTTCCAGCCCCCCCCCCCAACCAATCCCCAGCAGATAAGGGGGTCCTACTGTACACAACACTGGCTTTCTTAACTTCATTAGCAACAGAAAATTAACTTCCCTTGAGGCTAACTGCACCTTTGTTTAGGCTGAGTACTTTGAATTTCTCAAGAAGTCTCTCTGTACATCTGGAAAACCTTTTAGGTGCTCTATAGCTAAAACTTATATTATCTAATTGTTGGTGGAGTATGAACTAAGTGGTGAAGGAAGACAGAACCATTAGTGCAGCACAAACTCTCATGAGTAGTAATCTTCTATTGCTAGACTATGCCTTGCTCTCTTTTCCATAGCTAATCAAAACAGAGGTAGGCATATAGTTCATTAAGTTGAAACTAAAAGCAGAGTTGGGTAATGCTGGAGTTAGGTAATGTTGTTTTTCTTTGAATTTGGTCCCTACAGATAATTTTATAATCAAATTATAAAAGGAAAGTGAGGAATTAATATTTTAATGGGCACTTTCAGAGAATGGGCACTTTCAGAGAATAGATTACATTTTCAATAGTTTGCTGAAATCATATAACAAAATACTAGGGAATGTAAGATTTTTACTAATATTTTGACAACAAAGTAGCAACGTAATGACTCCTTCTTTAGATTATGATGCTGAAATGATGAAAGCTTGGTGCAACCAGGAGTAGATTTTTCTGTGGAAGGTACCATTCAGTTCTGGTTCTCAGAACAAATTCCTGGGCTCCTGAGCCTTTCATTCTAAATATATGTTTTTGCACCAGACTCTGGATGATGGCTCTCAGAATTCTGGTAATTAATAAATAAAAATACAGCAAACCAACATTTAGTCTCTACCCATATTCTAAAAACATTCAAGCACAATTCATACAGAGGTCTTGGTTTTTGTTTTTTTTTAAGTAAATTTTGTCTAAGTAAACAATGTCTACTCATGCCTGGCATAGGTGGTAGGACTGTAGAACATCCTGATTCCAGATTGATGGTAAAATGTTAACTAGTGATTTAAGAAAGCTAAAGAACTCAAGTTAATATTTGACTAATTTGTGATAAGAGCCAAATACCATTGTAATGACAGTCAAAAAATCAGTTCTTGCCAGATTTTCAAATGGAAGTTAATGTGGCAGTTGAAAGTACCCTAGAGTTTCTTGATTATGAATTAGCCAAATTTAATTTCTTTTTACTTTTTAAGATAAAAAGAAAGGGGGAAGAAAAAAATAAGAGAAAAATATTTAATTTAGCATGGGCTCTCATGGTTTATAATACAGTTAATTGGAATACAATATTCAGGCCTCAGGCACATAGACACAGTTACATCAGACGAGATCCGTCTTATTACCACCTTAGACAGCTTTAAAAAAGCTGTCAAGACGGATCTTTTCCGGCAGGCCTTTCCTGAATAATTATCCCGGCCCAAGACTCAGCTGCCCTTTATAGGCTACGATTGTATGTTTTTAATTTTTTTTCCTTCTAATTTATATATACTGTATTTTAATTAATGCATGTTTTTAATCCTTTGCAATTTAATATTATTTTAAGGGGTGGGTGGGCTAGGGTATTGTGAGTATGGGGTTTTTATATTGTAAGCTGCCCCGATTGCGTTGCAGAGGGGCGGGATATAAATAAAATTTTATTATTTATTTATTATTATTATTATCATTTGGGGGACAGAGTGAACTGAGATGCAGCAAAAAAAATGCAATTATCATACTGGTCATAAATCATCAAAGGGCTGGTTTAATAGAAACAATTTGACATTTCCAAGTTAACAGAGGGCATGCTTATCAAATTTGCAGATGACACCAAATTACCTTCGAGCCTGTGCAATGGATTTTTCTGGTGGAGCGCAGCGTGCACAGAACTGGCTTCACCCTTTAAACCAGAGATTCATCTGCTGTGGCCTTGCAAGCATGGACGTGGCAGCGAGGTCCTCGGGCCGTAGGTTTGATTAGAGTTTCCTTCTCTTAGATGGTTGACCTTACAGGGTTGGACAAGCACCATCTGCCCGGGTTTGGGATTAGAGTTTTCCTTCTCCTAGGACGGTTGCCACAAGGCTAGAGAGCCCATCCTGCCCTTTGACGCTCTTTGTCAGACCCTTCGGTTTTGACCTGTCTGGCATGAGAGACCCTACCAGTGGCTATTATGCCACCGCCAGCATAGCTCAAAACATCATTAGGGTACGCAAGCCTCTCTCCCACGACAAGGGGGCATCAATGGAGAGGACACCAAATTAGGAGGGGTAGCTAATACCCCAGCAGACAGGTACAGAATTCAAAATGACCTTAACAGATTAGAAAGCTGGGCCAAAACTAACCAAATGAATTTCAACTGGGAGAAATGTACACTTTGGCAGTAAAAATGAAATGCACAGATATAGGATGGATGACACCTGGCTTGATGGTGGTACATGCGAAAGGGATCTAGGAGTCTTAGTGGACCACAAACTGAACATGAGTCAGCAGCATGACGCAGCAGCTAAAAAAGCCAATGCAATTCTAGGCTGCATTAATAGGAGTATAGTGTCTAGATCAAGGGATGTAAAAGTGCCACTCTGTTCTGCTTTGGTCAGACCTCACCTGGAATACTGTGTCCAGTTCTGGGCACCACAGTTCAAGAAGGATATGGACAAGCTGGAATGTGTCCAAACGAGGGAAACCAAAATGGTAAAACATCTGGAAACCATGCCCTATGAGAAGCAGCATAGAGAGCTGGTATGTTTAGCTTGGGGAAGAGAAAGTTAAGAGGGGACATGATAGCCATGTTTAAATATTTGAAGGGATGTCATATTGAAGAGGGAGCAAACTTGTTTTCTGCTGCTCCAGAGACTAGGACCTGGAGCAATGAATTCAAACTACAGGAAAAGAGATTCCACCTTTATGATTCTATTCTATTCTATGAGTATACATGTCTGCTAGGCTATTGTCTCATGATATGGTCAACGTGTGATAGCTTGAGTTTGGTAATTTTGCTTTCTGGAACAGTTCAGGCTTGATATGTTCTTTTGTCCTATCTGTCCTTGCCCACATATGTATAGATGCACATGGACCATGCAGCATACCAGCTGTTCATTGTGCAACACTGTCTAAGTAGACCCCTATCTTTCTCTTCACATAATAAGGACTAACTATTGCAGAGGGTCTTGGAAGTGACTATAGGGAGAAGCATGGCAGCTTTATTAACCTAAACAAACAAACAAAAAAGTCTTGTTAGTATTTCTGGCGTTTACCTGTAGCCTCCAGCAACCATGGGTCGTTTAGTACATTAAAGTTTACTACATTTAAAGTTTAGTACATTAATTGGTTAATATAATGGAATTTCTATCATGTGAAATTAATGGCTTTCTGCAGGAAGTAAAAGTAGCTCTGTTTTCTGGATGCCTGGTTTCTTTCCTTCTTTCAGCATTTTAACAGATGAGGTTAAATGGATATTATACTTTGCGCAGAAGAGCACTATCAGTTATGTAACACACTGATTAGAAGAAGTGGAGCAGAGACTTAATTTTTTTTTTTAATATCACAATTTACTGAAGTCATCTTTGGGGAAATCTAACCTAGAATGCTAGAATTAATTCATCCATCTAGAAACAACTTGCAAGGCCGTTATGGCTTGAGGTGCAGTGTGCTTTTAATTTTTGAAAGTTGCTTGCTGTTGCACTTGGGATATTGACCTTAATTACTTTTTAAAGATAAATTATGGTTTAATAGAAAACAATAAATATTGACCTACCTTTGTGTTTTAACTTAACTTAGTTCACTTGATCTTCTGTTTAGATGACACAAGTAAATTGAACTGCTTAACAATATGTGATTTTGATGGCAAAAAAGAATAGAACCATAGAATCCAGTCTAACCCCCACCATGCAGGAATACACAATCAAAGTGTTAAAAGCAGTACATTGGGTTTACTGATTTTGGGGGAAAAGCTCTTTCAGGCACTAACTCCCTGCAGGACCTTACAGGCTAAGGGTTTTAAAAATGGACAATTAACCAGAGTGACGCCAAGTGAAAGAAATCAGGTTGAGGACAAACTGATTTTGCAGCAAAAATAATTATTTCTTTATTAAAAAGACAGAAAAAGATAGCAGTAGAAACCAATAGAAGTCTATATTCAATACAAGCTGTTTCTAAGCTGTTTTTCAAAGTAAAAGAGAGGAAAAACAGCATGGGTGCTAAAACTACTCTTGACCAATCAGGGGAGGGGCTAGAGGGGTGTTGCTAAGCTTAAGGGTGCACAGACTGAGACACACATGTAATTTCTCACCCTTCGATTCGAAGAAGATTCCATGTCTTCTAAGGAGAGCTTCTGGAAAGGAAACCTTTCTGGCCCTTTTCTATATAGCACTTTTCTAACTTGGGAGCTGTCACCTGAAGTGAAGGCGACACCTTTGGGTGTGGAAAGTTATCCTTTTGGAAGGTTCAAAAGGCCCCATGTACTTAGAGTGATGAATGCAAAGCTTATGCCTTGTGTGCAAAGGGCAGATATGAACAGACTTCTGCCTTTCACCCCCTGGGCACTTGTAATGACTCTTAATGGTCTGGAGAGACTAACACAATGGAGTTGCACACATGAGACAATGCCAGTCAAGTAACCTCTTTTGAAATCCAGTCAGGTTTGCCCAGTTTCTCTGGAAACTGTACAATACCTTACAATGGGTATATGTGTACCAGCTGAGTGAGTTTGGCACAATAGTTAAGCACTGATTGCTCTCAATGAAGAGGTAAGCACAACAATTAAGCACTGATTGCTCTCAGTGAGACCATTTCCTATTCAAGAGGAGGGAGGGAAATCCCAGTTTGTACTTTAAGATGAGGTCTGACTCTCCAAGATGGCTAGAGATTCAGGCTTTTCACTGCCCTATGGGTTGTTTACTACATTAAAGTTTCAGATCTCCAAAGGAGACTCAACCACACTCTGACACAAGTTATTCATCTTAATAATCTAGCGGGCATTTTGAGGTGTACTGACATAGCAGTCCTATATTCACATTGGATTGGGGCCAAGGTGTTTATCACATGAACCCATTGTTACATTCAAAAGCACTTTCCCTCTATTTAGAAAGTTAGCGGGAGGACAGTATACCTTTTACACCATTAGTACAATGCACTTCAGTGTTGGTTCAATAGCATTGGTTCCCACATTTGTCTATTTGCTCTCTGGATCTGAAGGCCTTGATTCTGTCTTCTTTCTCATAATTGGTGGTAGCCGATGAACATCTCTGCATGTTCTCTTTCTTCTCTTTTTTAAAAACAGGTAGTCAAAATTACACAGCTGCGATACCCCACCCCATATCGTGTCTTGTAGGTATTTTCACTGGCAGACTCACCTGTCCCTCGTGTATACCATGCATGCTTTTTGGTGCTCTTTTTGGCTCTTTCCTAATACTCCATTGTATAGTTTGAGTGGATTCCTGTTTAGCATTCCCCCTTAATTCTGTGTGATATGTGTGTGTGTATGTGTGTGTGTGTGGTATATTTATATTTATATTTATATTTATATTTATATATATTGATGTAATTGCAGTATTGCCTGTGCTTGTTGGCCATGGAAACCAAAGTAGCTTTCATGCTGCATTGCACACTGAAGTTGTTGCCCTATCCTGCATAGCCCTGTCCAGCAACAGGGAGCTTTCTTGGGGGAGGAGCAGCAGAAGATCAGCCATTGTGCTTTCTCTTCCTGTTTCTCCTGGTGCATTTGCAAAGTCAAATAGTCCATCTTAGGCTAGCTATGCAGGACAGCCAGTTCAAGGTCAATCCTTGCATGGATCATCAGCGATCTACTGCGAAGGTCTTGGTAGGTCAGGCCCCTGGTCTGGAGAGAATAGAGAAACACTGACGTGTTGACTTTGTGGGATGATGGCAAATGGTGGTACAATTTTAGGATGACCTAGGGCTGAAGCCCTTGCATCCATTACAGGCCAGTGTGTTATAGCCTTGGAGGTGTCAGTTCGTATGCTGGTACAGTGGATGGAGCACAACAGGAGGACTGGGCAGGTTGTATAGCCACTGTTGAAAAGCAAGGAAATGGCATGTCAGAAAATGTAAATTTTATAAATAATGTATTGATTAATGTTTTTTTAATTAGAAAAGGAACATTCTGTGGTGGTTTTTTTTGGGGGGGCTGTGGTGAAATATGAGGAAAAAAGAGGTGAGGAAAGAGACCCATCAAAATTCCTTCACCAATTTCAGAGTTCCATCCTCTAACAGCTGGATCCAGAGCCTGTGAGCTGTGGGGGAAAGGAATCCCCATCTACTGCTTCCAGGCAACAAAGGAAGAACAAATTTGGTTGTGTTGAACATCTTTATTGAATGGAATCTGTGATGAAGAAAAAGCACTGAAAGAAAAAGACACATGTAGGATTGGATTCTAGCTCTAAGCACAGAGCTCCTGCTCTTCACTGGCTATGGCATCCTTTTTGAGTTCCTGGCAAATTCTATGATGGATAGAGGTGAACAAGCTGATGTTTAGTCCAGACAAGACTAGA
Organism: Gambelia wislizenii; assembly: GCA_030847615.1. NCBI lineage: Eukaryota > Metazoa > Chordata > Lepidosauria > Squamata > Crotaphytidae > Gambelia > Gambelia wislizenii. The sequence goes on along the minus strand of JAUMIR010000001.1, from coordinate 390,377,443 downwards.
TAGGGAAATTGATGCATGTAGAGGGGACCAAACAGTTCTGGGTGGTGTTTCTCTTCCCCTGAAATACCAAGTTTGCAATGTGTATGTTCTTCCGAACATGGTAGTGTCTCCAAAACATAAATGTGGGCTTTTTACCAGTGTTCTACAATGGCTTACCTTTGAAGACTTCTTGAAGACTTCAGCTGGTATAGAATACAGCTGCTCATATGCTTTTATGGACAGATGGTATGAACATATTACAGTGAATCTGCACTACTTGTATGGGTTGCTGGTATAGTTCTGGGCTCAGTTGCAAATGCTGATTTTTAACTTTTAAAGCCTTAAGGTGTTCGGGGGAAGGTTAGTTTGGGGCAAGGGAGCCCTGGTGGTGCAGTGGTTAAATGCCAGTACTGCAAGTCACCATGTTGCAAGTTCAATTCCAGCGGGCTCCAAGGTTCACTTAGCCTTCCATCCTTTTGTAGGTCAGTAAAATGAGTACCCAGCTTGTGGGGGCAATTAGCTAATGCACATTGGAAACTGTTTAATGCAGTGTAGATGTGTAAATAGCTATTGCTTAAAAAAAACACAATTTGTAAGCCGCTCTGATAGCCTTGTGGCTGAAGAGCGGGGTATACATAAAAATAAATAAATAAATAGTTGAAGGACTCCTTCTGCCTGTATAAACAAACCCCTGTTCTATTCTATGATCAGCATTGGAATCCCTGATGGTTGGCTCATCTTTAAGAATAATGTGAGGATCTTTCCTTCATGGAACTCTCTACAAAGGGGTGTGTGGTTGGTCTCCTCTGAGGGTTTTTGTTGTTGTTGAAGCTTTGACATTTACTTTACTTTATAGCAGTAGAGTAAATTGGGTACTCAGGTTCTGTTTCCACTCTCTGTTTAGAGGACTCTAATGCAAAATTCGTACTTTTTTGAACTGCAGCTCTTCAGCTAATATGATTAATGGCCATGCTGAGTTATGAGAGTTGTAGTAAAAAAAAAAAAGGAAAGATATTCCAGCTGTGCCTAGCATAATATTAACTTGCTTCCTACATGCAGAAAGCCCCACAAAAGATGGTGGAAGAGCTGGAAACAGCCAGAGCTGTTGGTGCTCTTGTTTGTAGCAGCCAAACTCCACTTTGGAGCTGGTTTTCTTTCTTGTTCTGTGGAAATAAGATTTTATTGCAAAACCATGTTTGTTTTTCAGTTCATTGGTGAATGAACCAGAAAGGTTGGCATCTCCTAGTCATCTGCTAAATGTTTACTCTAGAAAGAAAGGCTTTCACTACATATTTGAAGAGAGGATCTCAGGAGGATTTAACTTTGCATAAATTCTGTTTTGGTTTGTCTTCTGCATTGTTTTAACCATTTATTTGATTCCAAATATAGCATAATTTTTGATGTCAGCATATGTGCTATTTAACAATCTGTGCAAAGTTACTGAACAGAATTAAACAACAGGGAACTTTTATAGCTGCGTATTAGAGTTGGAGTGTCAAGTCCTCACCTTTGATTAGTGGAGGTCTAATCACTTCATGACTATAAATGAGTTTGGTTTCCCCTGTCTCAGACAGGGTTCCCCTCTCCCATTCAGTTGGCACGAATCTGGAAAGATTTATGGGACAAAGGTAAGAGCTTTTGATGTTTCTGAAAACCTGTAATCTTTCTGTAACTCCAAATAATTGTTTACAAACTATCATGCCATTCATTACTCATGTTTCAGTTTCCTTTCCCTAGTCTTTTGTGTCTCAGTAATGCCTAAATACCCTAAAGGCAACAGATCCTGTCTGATTTTAGGAGCTAAGCAGAGTCAGCTCTGGTTAATACTTGGATGAGAGACCATCAACGAATCCCAGGTGCTGTAGGCTATAGAATCATAGAATCCTCAAGCTGAAAAGAGACCACAAGGGCTATCAAGTCCAAACCCCTGCTATGCTGGAACAAAGCATTCCAGTGGAATACACTGCCTTGGAGTGTGATGGAGAACTGGTGGTTGGACCCGAACAATGTCCTCTCAGGCCTCCCATTCGAGCCCCGTCAGCCGAGCGTCTCCATCGCGACGGATGCCTCGTTACAGGGATGGGGTGCCCACCTCGGATCCCACACGATTCAGGATGTTTGGTCCGACAACGAGAAACTGCTACACATCAATGTTCTCGAACTTCTGGCGGTCCAGAAAGCTCTTCGCTCCTTCGAGGTCATGGTGAGGAACAGGACGGTCCTTCTTCTCACAGACAACACGTCCGTGATGTATTATTTGAACAAGCAAGGGGGCACCAGGTCCCCTCAGCTCCTTCAACTCACACTACAAATTTGGGATTGGTGTGTGGAAAGGAACGTCTTTCTGCAGTGCATCCATCTTCCAGGGGACGAGAACACTCTTGCAGACGGACTGAGCTGTTCCAGTTCCAACGTCCACGAGAGGATGCTTCATCGACACGTAGCGTCCGACCTTTTCCTTCGTTGGGGGACCCCTCTGATAGATGTGTTCGCAACTGCACAGAACAAACAGTGCAACCAGTTCTGCTCCAGAGTGCAACACAAGGATTCGAGGGGAGATGCGTTCCTGTACCGCTCCTGTATCTCTTCCCCCCGATCCCGCTTCTGACAAGGGTCATCGCCAAGCTTCGCCGAGACCAAGCGGATGCGATTCTCATCACGCCTTGGTGGCCTCGACAACCGTGGTTTGCTCCACTGCTTCTACTCTCCGACAGGCACTACCTCCACCTCCCAAGACGGCCGGATCTATTGACCATCCACCAAGGCAGGGTGAGACATCCAGACCTCGACTCTCTTCACCTGACGGCATGGAGAATCCGTCCGTGACCGCCGTCCTTCCTCAGTCTGCTCCTCCGTCCCTACTCCCTCCTGAGGTGCAGGCAGTTATTGATGCGGCGAGAAAACCTTCCACTCGGAAGGCCTACTTCTACAAGTTGAATCGATTCCAGCGGTTCCTCGCGGACAAAGGACTAACCATTGAATCCTGCTCGGTGTCGACGGTCCTCCAATTCCTCTTAGAACTCTCGAAAGCCGGGCTTTCGATTTCGTCTCTTCGTGTCTATTTGGCAGCTATCTCCGTTGAGTTTCAAGCTAGGAACCGACCATCTCCTTTCCAGGATCCGACAGTGAAAAGGTTCCTGAAGGGATACATGAACCTCCATCCTCCCGTACTCGATCCTGTGCCATCGTGGAGCCTTGAACTCGTCCTTTCTCAGCTGGTAAGACGCCCCTTCGAACCTATGGCTTCGACCGACCTTCGCCTGCTAACCTGGAAGACGGCCTTCCTGGTAGCCATCACCTCCGCTCGTCGGGCTGGGGAACTTTGTGCCCTCCGATCGGATCATCCATATCTCTGCTTCCATAAGCATAAGGTGGTTCTGAGACCTGACATTTCCTTTCTTCCTAAAGTAGTCTCCAGTTTTCATCTTAACCAGCCAATCGTTCTGCCTGCTTTAATGCAGGATCCGAAGGACGAATTCGAGCGTACCCTCCACTCGATGGATGTGCGGAGGGCGCTTGCTTTCTACATACAACGGACTGCTCCGTTTCGAAAATCACCCCAACTCTTTGTCTCTTACTCTGACTCTAAGCGGGGTGCTCCGATCTCGCCGCAGCGTCTCTCGAAGTGGGTTACTTCGACCATCGCGCTCTGCTACGAACTGGCCAAGAAGCCGCTGCCTCCACGGATTCATGGGCACTCTACGAGAGCTGTCTCTGCTTCGACTGCGTTCCTCTCGGGGGTGCCCCTAGAGGACGTCTGCCGTGCTGCAACCTGGTCTTCACCATTGACATTTATCTCACACTACAGACTGGACTCTCGTTCTAGGAACGAGGCTGCCTTTGGGAGGGCTGTGCTTTTGTCTTCCATTCAATAAGTGAGTGTAATAATTGTAGTCATGCTTAACATATCCATTGCTGTTAGAATTTTGGTGAGAATGAGTCAGTGTTGTGGAATGTGCAAAAAAAAAACTTGTGGGGAATCCCTTTCAAGGCTTATGTAAGGGGTCCTCGTCTACTTACATACAGGACATACCCTCCTCCATTGGGGAAGCTTGCTAATCTACCCAACTGTGTGATTCACAGAGACCACGAAGAAGATGGACAGGTTGCTTACCTGTAACCATAGATCTTCGAGTGGTCTTCTGTGAATTCACACAGACCCGCCCTTCCTCCCCTCTATGTCCTACTAATGCACGATTGCTTAATGTTCCTGATGCTGCTAATTGCGGCGTCATTCAAGGAACTGAGGGAATTTAGGCGGGAGAGCCTTTTAAGGGACCGTTATGGTAGGCGGAGTTACCGCCAAAAATGTATCAATGCACATTCTGCCTAGCGGTGCTAGAAGGTTCCGTAGGCACTGCGCAGGCGCAGGAATAAACCCAACTGTGTGAATTCACAGAAGACCACTCGAAGATCTATGGTTACAGGTAAGCAACCTGTCCTTCAATTTCATTTCAGAGTAAAATGTAATTAATTTAAATAGTGTGCTAACTGTGCCAGGAACAGGTGCAGTTGGCACACTAGTTTTAACTGTGCAAATGCACTCCATTGTCACTGCTGAAAGCTGGACCTCATGGCTCAGAGCTGAATCCAGGAGAACCTCCAAACTGCTATCCCTCAATTGCAGATGTAACCCCATCTAACACAGGCTGAATCCCTATTCCCAGAGGGGTCTTTCAATTGACCAGGAACACCTCTGCCTTGTCTGGAATAAGCTTCGCTTGGTTGGTTGTCATCCAGTTCATTACAGCTGACAGGCACTGGTTTAGCAAGAAACAGAAAGGAGGCCAGCCCCATGTGATACTAGATGGTTAACTGCTTATTCCTTTAAAATGCCCAACACATTTTAGCCTATATGAGAAGAGGCTTTCTTCAGGGGCTAAAAATAAAACACAAATGCAAACCTATTATAAATGTTAAAAAGACAGGGCACTAAATTAACCATATCCCATAAAAACATAATGTAAAAATATGATTACATTATATTTCCTATCCAAAACATACTGTACATACCATTCAACAGAAATCACTGGAGTTGTAAACAACACTCTTCAAAAGTCTGGACCATTAAGTATGAAAAGAACAGAGTCTACAGGTTTTTTTTGTTTTGTTGTTGTTGTTATTTATACATATTCTGGATAGTCATTAAAAAGGAAGAACCAGTGATATGTGCTGAAATCAGTCACAAGGAATTCTGATGCAATCTGTCTGAGCATTTACGCAGCTTCTTCATGATATTATAATATTCTTGAAATTCCTTGAAATTAAGTGGAAAGCAGTAATAGAGCTGGATAGCAGCAGCATACTGGTAACACCTGAGTCCAAACTCCAGAGAACCTCTCTCAGTGGTTTCATGTAGATGTTAAATAGCATAGGGGATAAAGCAGAACCTTGAAGGACTCCACAGGCCAAAGGGTTGAATCGGAATTCCCTGGAACCACCCTCTGAGAGCATCCCTCCAAGAAAGAATGGAGTCACTGTAGAACAATGCCCCCAAGTCCCATTCCAGAGAGATGGCTCACAAGGATAATATGGTCAAGAATATTGAAAGCCACTGAGAGGGCCAGCAGACCCAACAGGGACAACTGGCCCTGTCCAGTTTCTGGCATAGGTTGTCTGTCCACCAAGGTGACCAAAACCACCTCTGTCTCATAACCAGGCCTGAAGCAAGACTGAAATGGACCTAGATAATCTGCCTCATCTAGCAACCCTGGAGCTGAGAAGCCACCACATGTTCTAGCACTTTGCCCAAAAACAAAAACAGCAGACCACTCCAGTAGTTCTGCCTTTGGTTTTTACCCAGAGATGCTTACAAAAACAGAAGCCCTTCATGAAAACCTTGACCATGGCCGTATAAGCAGACATACCACTATAGGAATTGATCACTTGGAAATCAGCAGTCATCATCCTATTAAAAAAAAAAACTAAAAAAAAAAAGATATGCAAAGTATTTAAAGAAAGGTCCCAAGGACTTTCTTTACTGACAGTGTGAGTCTGGCTTCACAATTTATATGAAAGATGAGTATGTTGATGTTAGGTCAGTTTTCAGTCTTGCTTTTCTTCTCACACAACAAGAGTTCTGTTTGTCCTTTAAACTAATTTTAAAGAGGGACATGTGCACAAGCATTTTAATGACAGTTGCAAACCACTTTTGAGGATTCTGCAAAGGGGTGTTAGTGAAACCACAGTACAGCCCAACACGTGTATATGTGGGACCAGTGTATGTTGTTTCACTTATCTGAGATCCATAGCTGCTTTTGCCTTTCTCCTTTCTCACCTTTTCCTTGGGTGAGATGGTGAGGGAGGCAGTGCCACTGCCCGGCTCCTCCTTCCTTACTGTCTGCCGCCCTTTCTTCCTTCCTTCCCCTCTCTCCATCCTCACCAGTCCCAGGATGAGGAGGACAGTAGGCTGCCTCCTCTCTGCTGCTGCCCCCCACATTGTGCAGCAACTGGCCATCCAGCAGCATCTGTCTCAGCTGTGTCTGGCTCACCACTGCCTCCTCTGTTGCCTCCAGTTCATGCTTCTGCTGCCCTGGGCTCTGTTGGCCAAGGAAGGAGAAGGATACACCTTCCTTTCCCAAGAGGCACAGGGGTCCTGGTTGCATGGAGCTGTGAATCTCTCTTGGTGGCAGATGCTGCACCCTCATGTGTGAGAACAGCAGCAGTCCAGGCCTGCTCCTCTCTCTTGCCTGTGCTGGCCTTGTGGCAAAAGGAAGGAAGGAAGGCTGGCTGGCTGACCAACTGCTCAGTTGCTGCTCCCAAGGTGGCTGGATGCAAAGGAGACTGGATGAGAGGAAGAAGCAGTGGCACTGGCATCAACAGCAGTGCTTCTCTTTACACTTCCTTCCTGTGAGGAGTGGGAAGAGGCTTTGAGATGCTAGCATTAGGCAGCGTGAACTGGAAGTGGTGATGAACCAGGTGTGGCCAAGGTAGATGTTCCTGTCTGGCTGGTTGCTGTGCAAAGTGGGAAGTGACAATGGCATGGGCGAATTTCTTTTGTTTCCTTGAGATTAGTTTGTTTGTGTGAGTAAACCACTTTTGTGTGCTATTAAGTACACAAAATCCTCAGTGAATTATAAGCTTTCTAAATGATACACTGAAGGAATGGTTGCTTGCTGCTAAGGTGTTGTATTTTGCAGCAATTCCTACTAGTGTGTATATTAGATATTATAAGCATCTATGATAGATAGTAGATATCTATCTATCTACTAAAAGGATAGGTGTTCTTTCACAGATCCAAGCTAAAGTGATATAACATTTGCAGGCGTATGTTACTGTGAACTGTAGATCAGTGGAATCAAACATTTCAATGTCCGTATACAGTTGTCCTTCCTTATCCATGGATTTGGTGTCCATGGATTTAAGTATTCATGGCTTGAAACTATTCTTAAAAAAAAAATAATCCAAAAAGCAAACCTTGATTTTGCCATCTTATATAAGGGACACCATTTTGCTATGCCATTGCATATAATGGGACTTGAGTATTCATGGATTTTGGTATCCACGGGGTGTCCTGAAGCCAAACCCCAGCGAATATGAAGGGACAACTGTAGATAAATATAGCATGCCAAGGAGAAAATTCTAACTTGAATTTCTACACAACCTGCTGGTTTTTGAATATGCAGGGAATTTTAATTTTCATGAGAGCAAATTTGCCTATAGCGGAAATAATAGTTCAGAAAAAAATACTCGGCCCTCTGTATCCATGGATTCTGTATCCACAGATTCAAGCATCTATGGCTTGAAAATACCCCTCCCCCCAAATATTTCCAAAAAGCAAACCTTGATTTTGCCATTTTATATAAGGGACACCATTTTACTACACCAGTGTATTTAATGGGACTTGAGCATCCATAGATTTTGATATCCACAGGGCATCCTGGAACTAAACCCCAGTGGATACCAAGAGCCACTGTATAGTTGGACCCCTGTATCCATGGACATTTGGTTCCCAGACTTACCATGGATACTGAAAACTGTGGATAATAGTGAACTCTGTTAAAATAATGGACTTCTGGTACATACATCCCATAGAGTTGTGTTGGAGGACCTAGTGATTCCTAGAGAGGACACTAGGCATTTTCCAGTGCAACTGTATGATACGTATCCTTGTTTTTTCAGCTGCAGATAACTGAAACCATGGATATTGGTTCCACAGATACAGGGGTCCAACTGTACTTCAAATGGAGTATTTGATTATGTGTTGATCTTGTGAAGCTCCTACATTTGTTCCAAGAACAGAAAATGCATGGCATCTACTTGGGATGTTTTAGGGATGGGAGGCAGTGAGTTCTGTGAAACCAAAAGTAATAAAGGTCATTGTAGGTGAGACCTGTGAGTCTGATTTACCACACTACAGTGGATATATTTTAAGGGAAACAAGAAGACTTATTTTCCAACTTCTGAATAATGCAGGCTTTCTAAAGTGGTGCCCTCCAGATATTTTGGACCACAAGTCCTATTATAAGAGTTTATGCATTTTTGTAGTGCAATTCCTATTAGAGGAATCCAACATATTTGAAGGACATCAGGCTGCAAAAGGCTGGTGTAACGTATGAAGCAAATCTTGTAGCACTGATGAATGACAAAAAATTAACATGAAAATGTATTTCATATCTTTGGAAAGGATTAATTATTTTGTTATTATGCTAATGAGACTCTTTATCTGATTGCATTAACACCCTGTGATGAATCTCAATTAGTACTGCCTTTTCATTTGCTGATCATGTTAAACTTCGAAGGCCCATGGCTATCTGTTCTCTACAAGATATATCCACCTAACTACTTTATTTAATAGTATAGAAATGGGTTGAGAGTTGCCTTACCTTATATGGAATCATGACTGTGGGGAGTTTTCCTGTGTCCCCAAATCTACCCATTTACTTACTTCTGTAGTGGACCATGGTAGTGATTAATTTCTATGGTAGACAATGGAATATTGCTACTGTTGTGATAGGAGCAAAACCAGTCCAGGCACTGTGGTTGCTAGCACCTACTCTCTCCATAACTTTCTGCCATAGAAGTGAAAAACAAACCACTCCAGTTGCTTATGTCACTACGGAATTTAACTTTGGCTAATGCCAGTCAGGATTTTCTTGTATCCATAGATATAAAATAGTTTCAAAGCCTGGTCATAGTAAACTCTGTTTAGCACTGGCCGTGAAGGTCAATGCCAGTGTAAGGTTTAATTGGTGCTGATGACTGCCAGAGGAAGGCACTTTCCTCTAAAAAAAAGAAAGAAAAAAGAATGTGCCATCTTGTAGCCTACTCTCACATGCTTAACAAAGGAGTTGGCAGCATTATGCCCGTTTCTGCCTTTTGTACTGAAGTTAAATGGCTTTGACTGATGGTTTTGACATAGAGGCTATTTAATTTTTAACTGACTTGTACTTCTTTTTCACTTTGGCACCTCTGGACAATTGATAGCACTTCTGGATTACTGAATGCAGCACATTCCTTTTCTTTTTCATATGAGCAGGATATTGACATTCAAGTCAGGTTTTGCTTCCACTTGTCCTGTTTCACAGACCGAAAGGCTTATGAACGGCACATAGATGCATTCTTGTTTGTTTGTTTCTGTGGGAACTTGAGGAAACATGGCCACATATGGCTGTGGGCATGTAGACATCTGCTATTTCTGCATGGAAAGACACATTACTATAAACTTCAGACATTTGTCTTGTCAGTTTAAAGATTCATATTTTGTAGCAGACTCAAATAAGGGCATGTTTATCTGTGTGTGCGACACACACAATTATTTGCCAAAAGCACCAAGTGCCATCTATCTGTTTGCACTGTAATAAGGATTGTCCTGGAGTTCTACCACCAAAATGTGCCAGTAGCAGAATTGCTATTGTGACAGTCTCAGATGTTTTGAAAATACTGTCAGCTGTATGAAGTGTGAATGCTTTGATCAAGCTTTGCTGTTTACTTTAATCCTAGAATGAGACACTCTTCGATGCTGAGGGAGCATGAAGCTCTGCCAGTTTACTTTTGCAGGAGATCTAGTCCAGGATGACAGAAATCTGGGAGGGTAACTGATGGTGAGAGAATAATGGAAAGTAAAGGCAGCTTTCCTACTGCCCCTGTGACCAACCAGTTGTCCTTTGCAGGGGGCAAGAGACCAAGCTCTGCCTAGGAGCATTTGGGTACCATTGCATAGCCAAGAAGAGACTTGCACAAGGAGGTACTGGATGTCTCCTGTGCAATGGCACCAAGAAGATTCTGCTACAATCCTATAATACCTCTTGTTGTGTGCCTTCAAGTGGTTTCTGACTTCAGGTGACCCTGAGACAAACTTATAATGGGGTTTCTTGGCAAGAAATTATTCAGAGTGTGGTTTGCCATTGTCTTCCTCTGAGGTGTGTGACTTGTCCAAGACCAACCAGAGGATATCTATGGCCCAGTGGGGACTTGAACCCTGGTCTCCCAGAGTCCTACTCAAGTACTCAAACCACCACATCACACTGGCTCCAGGGAATAACCTCAGTAGGATTTATATCTGCATACAGGATTACGTTATCTTCTGGTTGTTCCACGTAGAGAAATTATTCTAACTAAAATCTCAACAGGTTCATATATATATGTGTGTGTGTGTGTATACTGTATATATATAAATAAATATATATGATGTTTCTATTGATGAGACTTCTAATGTCATTTATTTATGCTCCTTTGAAATTTTTTTTCCGGTTAGTTCATAGTTTCTAGTTTGCTATGAGTCCTTGTCATGTACCATATATTCCTGCGTATAAGACTGCTTTTTAACACTTGAAAATCTCCTCAAAAGTGGGGGGTCATCTTATATGCCCAGCAGATCTTTTCCCCTGCTGTGAGAATGACTGCCTTGTCTTTGAAGTGTTAAATTCCCTGGGCTGTTTCCCCAGCAGATCCTTCCCCCTGCTGTGAGAATGACTGCTTTGCCTTTGAAGTGTTAATTGCCCTCCATTTTGGTAAACTTGCCAGGAAGATTTCCATTTGCATAGTTTTGGGGATTTCCTCTCCAGGAGTTTGCAAGTCTGCCAGTGTGGCTCTAAAATCATTAATGTGCTCATTCAAAAATTTGGGACTTGATAGCTTCATACTAGCCAACTTCAGTATTAATGAAACCTTATTTTCCGAAGACTGAACACCACAGAGATTTCTCAAAGTATCCCATGCTTTTTTAGCTGTTCTCAGTCCTTTAATTTCACAGACTATTTCATCATCTACAGCCACTGAGCTGGTTGGCTGGTGGGGGGCAGGCTTTCCAGCCAGGTGGCTGGCTGGATGGGGGGTAGGGGGGCGAAGTCTGTATTTTAACTTACATTTTTGGGGGGGGGGTCGTCTTATGCACCCAGTCGTCTTATACACCGGAATATATGGGTAACAAATGAGAATGGTTAAATAGTACACACTAAGAACAAACTGAAGTGTTATGTTTGATATACTTTTACTTTTTCCAGCCATGCTAATTTTTAAATTGTGTGGGCTGCTACATGCAAACATCTTTTTGTGTGTCGCAGGGTGGAGCTGTTTTTCTTTAGTGCAAAAATGTGGTATAAGTTTAAGATTGCTGTTTCCAACTTAGTTGATGACACAGCCTTTAACTCTGCATTAAAGAAGCTCAGTTCTGTTGATAACAAGAATTAATTTAGTTTGGTTGTTTGCTGCTGTACTGCTGCCAAATTTTAGTAGCTTGGTAGCAAACCCTGTGGGAGCCCTTCACCTCCAGATATTACTCATGCCTGCTTTAAAAGATACATGACAGAGGGAAAAACACCATCAGCCTTAATATTCCTATCATAGATCTGCTTTAATATAAACATGGCAGGGAACTCTTCCTTCCTCAATCTTAATATTCCTACAACAGATCTACTATTGTCTAAGAGACTGCCAGTTGATTTTCCTCTAGTGATGTAGCAGCTAAAGATAAAGAGCAACCGTAGCAATTATTTGTGAGCAATATCAGAAAAGTTACAAAGAAGTTATCACAGCTAACAATATCTATATTGTTAGATATCTTAAGAACATTTTACCTGCTGTCATGTTTTTGAGATGCTAGTTAGGGCACAGTGTGTATTTTAAAATTATAAATGTAAGAAACTTGACTTTAAAAATATAAATAATGAGAATCACATAACATCAAACATTGAACTTCAAATAGTGGACACTATGGGATTTGATAACATTGTTGAAATACTGCACTATTGATTTGGAAACAGAGAATTGTCAAAACACAGCATGCAAGTGAGGAAATTTGGGAAAGCAACAGAAAAGGAATAGAGTTGAATTATGTAAAATGATGGTAAAACAAAACATACCAGAGACGAATGAATTGTACACTTGAGCATGTATTCCATGTATTGGAATTAATAGTGTAAAAATATTCAGCATTGTTAAAACTCTTCCTATGTATGCATATTGGCAATTTTTTAAATTTTATATGTTATTCACTATGGTTTTGTTTTGTATGCCAATCTGAAAGATTTGAAAACAAATACATATCCCACAAACAAAGTAACAAATAAAGTATAATTTACAAAATAGTTTTAGAGACCCCGATCTGCTATGATGGATTTAAATATGGTCTCACACTTAAATTCTTGTCTGTCTTGTCTATACCTTCTCTGAGATAGGTTGAAGATGCCAGGTTTTCAAGAAGTGCTGAGACACATTGGAGTTTTGGAATTACCTTTTTGTGACTCTTAAGTAGAAGGCCATCCAGACTCATTATTGAAGTGAGACCTGAACTATAATGACTATTTGGCTCAGGAGCTGCAATACTCAGCAACATCCTAAAACTGTAAAGTGTCCTGGTACTGTTTATATATCTAGTGTAGAAAACTAATCCAGGGAGAGCCAGCATGGTATAGTGGTTTTAGCATTGGACTATGACTCTGGAGCCTCTCCATTGATACCCCCTTGTCGTGGGAGAGAGGCTTGCATACCCTAATGATGTTTTGAACTATGCTGGCGGTGGCATAATAGCCACTGGTAGGGTCTCCCATGCCAGACAGGTCGAAACCAAAGGGTCTGACAAAGAGCGTCAAAGGGCAGGATGGGCTCTCTAGCCTTATGGCAACCATCCTAGGAGAAGGAAAACTCTAATCCCAAACTCGGGCAGATGGTGCTCATCCAACCCTGTAAGGTCAACCATCTAAGAGAAGGAAACTCTAATCAAACCTACAGCCCGAGGACCTCACTGCTACGGTCCATGCTTGCAAGGCCAGCAGATGAACCTTTGGTTTAAAGGGTGAGGCCAGTTCTGTACACACTGCGCTCCACCAGACAAATCCATTGCACAGGCTCGAAGGACAAATCTAATTCCAAAAAGCCCTGTAGCGATAGGCAAGGGACGAAACGGCAGGTGTAAAGATGCACTGGAAGCTGCAGAACCAACCCTGCATGCAGGCGGTTCAGGACTTTGGTCGCTCGAGGTTGACCTGGGAGATGACAGTCTTGTTCGGCAGCATCCTGAACGACCAAGCAGCCTTTTTTAAGGAGAGCACTGCTTGCTCCATATGGAGAGGGGCCTAGAAAAGGTGGCCTAATGAAAGCTCATCCCCAACTACCTGGGTTGGCTAGCATCAGCCAACAGGAATCTTCTGACGCGGTCAAACCAAGGCAAAGAAACAAAGGCGCACACTGGCCTCCAAAGGTGTAAATAAACTAACGCTTGCATGCTGGAACATCAGAACCATGCGAGACTCTGAAGATAGTGGACGGCCTGAGCGTCGTTATGCTCTAATAGCTCATGAACTATCATGACATAATATTGACATCGCTGCTCTTAGTGAAGTTTGTCTCCATGAGGAAGGCAGCCTTAAAGAACACGGCACCGGCTACACACTTTACTGGTCCAGCAAACCCAAAACCGAAAAACATCTTTCAGGAGTAGGCTTCATGATTAAAAACTCCATTGCCTCCAAACTCGAAACCTTGCCAACAGGACACTCTGATCGCATTACTTCCTTACGCCTCCCACATGTTGTTCTCTTTAGTATATATGCCCCAACTATGCAAGCCGACCCTGTAGAGAAAGAAAAATTCTACACAGACCTATGCCACCTCATACAAAAAGTCCCTGTAGAAGATAAAATTATTATCCTTGGTGACTTCAATGCCAGAGTAGGAAAGAACTCTGAAGCCTGGAAAGGTGTCTTAGGCAAGCATGGTGTTGGAAATTGCAATGATAACGGACGCCTCTTGCTAGAGTTCTGTGCAGAACAACAGCTGACTATTACAAACACAATCTTTCAGCAGAAAGATAGCTTGAAGACAACCTGGATGCATCCCCGATCCAAACATTGGCACCTCATTGACTATGTTCTAGTCTGCCAGAGAAACATTTGCGATGTCCGCCATACTCGAGTGATGCCCAGTGCAGAATGCCAGACAGATCATCGCCTCATCAGATGTAAACTAAATCTTCATCTTAAGTTCAAACCTAAGAGGGGTGGCATGTTAAAGAAGAGACTCCAAGTCAACAGTCTTCAATAAGCTACCATGAGAGACAACTTCCAGGCAAACCTGCAAACAAAACTTGAAGACCATCCTATAGATCCTTCTCCTACAGTGCTTTGGCAACATATCAAAAACAGTATCCTCCAGTCTGCGGAAGAATCCCTCGGGTTCTCCCACAATCCCACAGAAAAATCAAGACAGGTTTGATGAAAACAACGAAGGGATCCAGGAGCTGTTGGCAAAGAAGGGAACTGCTCACCAGGCATACCTTGCCCAGCCAACTTGCCATGTAAGAAAAGCAGCTTTCCATCTCACATGTAGTAAACTGTGAGATGGAAAACTTTTATCTGTTTTTATTAGTAATTATTTACCATGTACCTAGAACATGTACAGTGCAAAATGAAGCTCTTTGATTGCATTCTAGATATTACAGAGCATTCTTCATATTTTTAGTCTGATGCTCTTAGAGTAATAAATCCAGAGTGTAATCAGCCTATTTTTTTTAATGAAAACAGGTGGCTGATCTGAATTGGATTGCTAAATTAATCTTATGGGAACCAGAAAACAAAAACATGTGTCTTGTTAGCGTGGTCTACAGGTAATGTGCAGCTCATATTGGATGTGGTGAAAGAGGGGCTCATGCTATGAATGCAGCTCCCAACCTCTTTTTGTGCCCCACAAGCAGCATGCTTCCTCCCTGACCTCAGACCCTTCCATTACACAAAAATTGGTGTGAAAAATGTCCCCAGATGTACTCTCTAATCCTGAACCCTCAACTATCTGAACTTTGGTTCAAAATAAAAAGTAGAAATAGAGTTCTGGTTGGAGCCAGCATGGCATAGTGGTTGAGTGTTGGACTACAACTCTGGAAACCAGGTTTCAAATCCCTGCTCAGTCATGAAAACCCACTGGGTGGCCTTGGGCAAGTCACACATTATCAGCCTCAGAAAACCCTGTGATGGGTTCTCTTTAGAGTCACCGTAAGTCAGAGTTCTGGTTATTTCTGAGATAATTTTTGACTGAAAATAAGGTGCTTTAGCCCACATTGTGGGGGCATGGAGAGTGTGTGAAAATTTGCCCTCACCAAGGTTAGCCATCCTTGATATAAAAGCTGGTTTATGACCAGGTAAGGGTATGGAGAATTTGTTGTATTATCTTTTCTCATATTAAACATACTACAATTGGTCCTCTATATCCACAGATTCTGCATCCATAGATTAAAAATATCTTTTTTTAAATTCCAAAAAGCAAACCTTGATTTTTATTTTATTTTATATAAGGGACATCATTTTACTACACCATTGTATATAATGGGACTTGAGCATCCACAGATTTTGGTATCCATGAGAGATCCTAGAGCCAAACCCCATCAGATACCAAGGGTCTACTGTAATGAATTTCTAAAGTATAGTTGATGTTTGCAAAAGTATCTAAAAGAGCCACATACTTCTTCAACCTCTTTTTTTCCAGCCATTCTTGGGATTTACTACACTATGGATTAACTCAACCTGATACTGATTTGTATATTTAATGGTCAAGCTCCTGCATTGCTGTTGGTGGAGCATACAGAGCTGTATGTGCAGCACTGCAACTCAGCTCTGCAGCATTGCAACTCAATATTACTTTCATATTGCTTGATTACATTTAAAAGCAAACTGCGGTTAGCTAAAAAAGGAATGTATAAATAAATCAAACAAGTAAGTAAATAAATTATTGAGGCCACAACTCTGCTGCTGTTTATCTGAAAGCAAACCCCTTCTCAGTGTATGGAATTCTGCTGTAAATGAAATCACCTTTTATTGCTTTGTTCCTGAGCATATCTCAGTAAGAATAGTACATTAGGGCAGAATTTGAAACCTTTAAAATTATCTAGAGGATAGAAGCCAGATGTAGAACACCATTACAAAATATTAATTGTTATTTTTAGAGGAAACAACAGGGGAAAATCTTCTTACTGCCTTGTAGCAAACATTATAATTAATGAACATTTGCAGTATGAGATAAATCATTGCTCACAAAGGTGCCGAAGATGGAAAATGGCAATAAATGATAAGTTAACATGTAGAATTAAAGTAAGAAGAGGAAGTTGGAAAGAAAGTGATTTTGATACAATTTGGAAAGTATTTGTTAAAAAAGTATTACAGACAAAAGATGGGAGGTTACCTCCACAAGAAGAAATGAGATTCTGGAAAGATTAAGTAAGGGATAATGGCTCCGGTGAAGGGGAGCACTGAGGTGGGGGAGGGTAGGGGAATTAATATTTTTGAATAGAATTATAGTAAAGAATCTATGTTAACTTTTGAAATTAGTTAATAGAAAAATTGCGATGTTTATAGTAATTTTATGTGTTATACTAACTAAGTATTGATTGGATAATACAATGTATGATTATAAAATTAATAAAAATATATTAAAATAAAAACAAATGTGCTGAAGAAGAAAATGGAGCCATCTGGACTGCTGAACGATCATACTATTAGTGAAGTGATCCAGAAAGTAATTTTATTCATAAACATCTGTTAGGAGTAAATTAATGGAATATGTGTGTTTTTGTTATGCATTTCATATTAGTTTCTCAACTGACCAAAACATTGGCCAGGCTTATACATAATGGAAAGCCAGGGGTCTGATGAATAGTAGCTTGTTGTTATGTCCAAACATGTCCCTCTGAACAAACCATAATTTGTTACCCAGCTGGAAACTACATTTGAAGAACCCACATTTAGGTTTGTTTCTGGCTTGCATAGCATACTATCTTCATATCCAGAAATGTGGTTCTCCCTAGATTGATTCTCCAACTATTTACCTAATACAGGGGGTCCTCAGTATCCACTAGGGTTTGGGTCCAGGACCCCCTGTGGATACCAAAATCTGTGGATACTCAAGTCCCATTATATACAATGGCATAGTAAAATGATGTCCCTTATATAAAATGGCAAACAGCAAGGTTTGCTTTTTAGATCCCCCCCTGAATATTTCTGAGCAGTGGCTGATTGAACCCATGGATAAAGAACTGTGAGAGTTGTGAGAGCCTATTGGGGTGTGCACCCTCCTATGACCCGACTCACCCCAGCCCTGAGGATGTAGAGCAATGAGACACCATGGAAGCTGGAATGGCCGGATCTCAGAATGAGGAACCGGGATGGAAAGCTAGTGTCTACAGGGTGGGGGTGGGGGAGGAAAAAGGAAACGGGGCTGCAGGAAGGAGCAGGGGATTTAAGTCAGGTGAAGAGAGCTGACTAGGAGGAGAAGCAGGAGGCTGGGAAAGAGAGAGGATGGCATGGAGAAGGGCAAAGGAGGAGGAAATGGAAAGCAAGGAGGGAGCAATTTGGGAAATGGCGGTGGGGGGGTGAGACAAGGAAACCAGGAAGGCTTGGGTGCTTGGAAGGGACAGGTAGTCAGGAGAGGGTGAGGACTGCCAGAGGGCTCTGGGCAGGGAAATGCTCCTGGGGAAAGGGAAAGGCATCCTGTTTGAGAAAGCTTGAATGCTCACACCAGCCTTTCTGGTGATGAGGGAAACCAGGTTGGGGAGATCTTCAATGCCCTTAATGTAATTGTGGGGGCCCCCAGAAGGGGTATGGGGATCGATGGGAGTGGGTAGAGACCAACAACAGTCAATATTGGGGAGAGGCATTACTCAGAAAGAGAAAGGTGAATGGGAGCATATGGAGAAGGAAAGATATAGTAAACCTGGTTCTCATTCTTAAAGGGAAGGTAGGCTTTGGAATAGAGCTCCAGGGGAAGGAGCGGTTGCCACATTACCCTGAGGAACAGGGTGGGACTATAAAGACGCCTATTCCATGTATGTATTATTTATGTTAACTTTGCTGATGGTTTATTTCACTATTAAAACTTCTCCTTCATGCAGTATTTGCTGAGTCCATCTCCTTTAATGGAAGGAGGCTCTGGCTGGCCCACACCCTCTACAGGGAGGGGGCGGAGCAACAAGAACCCATGGCAGCTTTTATGCCCTGTTTTCTTAAGGTCAGGGACACTGGTGGCTGCTGGCTACCCAAGGTGTTGGATGATGTGGTTTAAATAGTATCATCAACTTGGATAGCTCCTTTAAACTCTGGAATGAAAATGCAGGATTATCATTGCAGTACTGACATGAAACCACCAGCCACCAGTGATCAGGCTATATTCGGTCTTATAGAGTTAAATTGAGCCAGCATGGTATAATGTTCTGAGTGTTGGACTATGACTCAGGGAGAGCTGTATTTGAATCCCCACTCAGCCATGGAAACCCACTGGGTGACCTTGAGCAAGTCACACACACTCAGCCTCAAAGGAAAGCAAGGCAAAAACCCGTGAAAGGGTTGACATAAGTCAGAAATTACTTGAAGGCACAGAACAACGACAAAGAATGAACTTTGCTTCAAAGCTCCAAAAAAACTAGTGTGCATATGGTCTTTCCACACCAGCAAATCTTGCTTGTTTAACCACAGGAAGGACCCTTCCTTTGAGCAAATTTCAGACATTTGAAAGTGCTACAGAAATATGGTGGAGCTAGGGAAGAAAATCATTTCACACTACTGACCAGCTGGTAGGAGAGAAAGACTGGATGCAGAGAAAGAAATATAGTTGTCCAAATTTAAATTTTAAGCAGTGGAAAACTGAAGAGGAAGCGGGGAAAGGCAAAACTTTGGCACTAGCCATGAAGACCTACCTTTGATGTTCGTTTTCCAGGTGGTTTTAGACTAGCTGCTATTTTCATCCTCATCTGTGTTATGATGACAACAGGAATTACCTGGTACAGGCTTGCTTTAAGAATGATTGAAATAATTTATTCAAGTGCTTTAAACACTCTGTATTACAGAAGTGTTTTGTTGCATTTGCATCCTACTCATGGGTTTCCTATAGGCTATTGGTTGTACACTTTATGAATAGAATGCTGCAATACAGAGGTCTTTGATCTCATCTAGCATGGTTCTTCTTATGTTCTTATCAGTCCAAAGAGTGATCATACAGTATACAGCACAGTGACCCTTCATTACATTTCTATTGTTTAATAAGTAAAAAGTAAGTACTCGTAGCCACCATGGCACTACCTTTCTGTGGTGGTGGGATTGAATGCTGCTGTGAGGAGAAAGTTTATGCTGATGGTAGCAGTGTGAAGTAACATTGTGAGATAACCGTGTGAAGAAAGAATGCAGAAAGAATGCAATATATCTAGCCAAAAAGAAAGAAAAGCCCCACTAGATGACAAGTGAAACACTTAGCAGTTAAGAACAGACAAGAAGCAAAAGTAGAAGGGGGCGGAAATAGAGTCAGAAACTTGAATGCAACTGTTCAGTGACTTGTGTGCAGTCACAAAGAACTACTATAACGATCAGTGCAGAGAAACAGAAGATCACAACAAAAAAGGTAGAACAAGAGACCTCTGTCAGAGAATTCAAAGAGAAATGTAATCCAAGAGTAAGGATTCTCTATCACCAGCAGGGGAACACACTGCATTATCAAGAAGAAATAAAAAGATGATGGAAACAATACACTGAAGAACTATATAAAAGAGATGAAGGAGTGACAGATCCATTTAAGGAAGAACCATTTGAAGATGAACCCACAATTTTAGAAAGTGAAGTGGAAGCTGCACTCGAAGAACTTGGAAGAAATAAATAATCAGGAATAGATGGAATCCCAATAAAGTTGTTTCAGGCAACAGACAGAATCTACCCAAATTGTGACTAAAATCTGTCAACAAATGTGAAAAACAAAACAAAGGCCCACAGATTGGAAATACTCAATATACATTCCAATCCCCCAAAAGGAGACACCAGGGATTGCAGTAACCACCGGACCATTGCATTAATTTCCCATGCAACCAAAGTGATGCTCAAAATTCTACAACAAAGACTTTTACCATATATGGAGCAAGAGATGGCAGATGGGTTCAGAAAAGGAAGAGGCACAAGAGATCATATTACAATACCCCAACTGCCACAGCCCTGGGTGCAGAGGGAGAGAAGGAAAGTCAGGCAGAACTCCATCTTGCCTCAGCCCAGAAGCAGGACAGCCCTCTCTCCATCCCAGCTGCCATTGCCTTGGGTGCAGAGGGAGAGAAGCTAAGGCAGGCACAACTCCATCTTGCCTCAGCCCAGAAGCAAACAGCCCTCCCTCCATCCCAACTGCCATTGCCCTGGCAAAGGAGGGAGAGAAGACAGTGCTAGACTTAATCCCTTCTTCTACTGCCATCCCCTTTCTTTTTGTATCATGTCTTCATTAAATTGTAAGCTTGAGGGCAGGGAATTGTTTTGTTGTTCTTTTTCTTGTAAAGCACCATGCACATTGATGGAGCTATAGAAATAAAATATAATAATAACAATAATAATAAAGCACATCAACAAATTTCAGAAAAACATCAGCCTATACTTTATAGATTACAGCAAATCTTTAATTGTTTAGATCATGAAAAACTATGGATTCCTCTTAAAGACATGAGTGTACTACAACATTTGATTATCCTAACATTAACCTGTACTCAGGAGAAGAGGCCACCATTATGATAGAATATGGAGAAACAGAGTTTTTTTTCCCCAGTTGGCAAGGGGGTCAGACAAAGCTGTGTTTTATAACCCTATTTGTTTAACTTGTACACTGAATATATCATACACAAAGCTAGATTAGTTAGATCTGGGGGAAGGAAGTGTAAAAATTGCAGGAAGGAACATCAACAATTTAAGATATGTAGATGACATCATACTGCTAGCAGAAAATAGCAAAGACTTGGAACAACTACTGATGAGAGTCAAGGGAAAAAGTACAAAGGAAAGTTTACAGTTGGAACATTAAGAAAAAAATAATGGTCACAGATAATTTACATAACTTTAAAATAGATAATGAAGACATTGAGACACTTAAAGATTTCCTATACTTTGGCTCAGTTGTTAAATAAAATGGGAACTGCAGTTAAGAAATTTGAAGAAGACTAGGACTTAGAAAGGCAGCTATGAAGGAACTAGAGAAGATCCTGAACTGTAAAGATATATAATTGAATACCAAAGTCAGGATTGTCCATGTCATTGGATTTCTTATTTCTATGTATGGTTGTGAAAGCTGGATAGTGAAGAAAGCTTATAGGAAGTGAATCAACTCATTTGAAATATTGAAATGCTGGATGAGATTTCTGCAGATACCCTGGATTGCTAAAAAGATAAATAAATGGGTCCTAGAGCAAAAAAGTAACTAGTTGTGTTCTCATTATTCTGTTGTGTTGTATTACTTTATTCATACCTTTATAGCCTTTCCCCAAAAGCAGGGACTCAGTGTGGATTCTGAGATAAAAGGAAATATAAGTAAAATGACATGTTGATAAAAACATAACAAAAATATGTTTTAAATGGTATTAAATTACGTGTAGAATTAAAATAATTTAAAACACCTCAGTTTAAAAGCAAAGGATAAATATAATACAAAACATACAAGTGCTTTTTCTTGCAAAACATTCAGTTCCTGAAGGACTGGTGGAATAAAAATGTCTTCACCTGCTGACAAAATTATATCAAGAAGGGGCCAATCTACCCTCCCTAGGATGGGAGTTCCAGAGGTTAGGATCAGCCACCAAGGAAGGTCCTCCCTTGCATTTCCACAAAATGTGCCTGTGAGGGTAATTAAAGTGAGAAAAGCCTCCTTGGAGGATCTCAGAACCTGGACAGATTCGTTTGAGAAGATACAGCTCTTCAGATAACATGAACATAGCCTAAAGACAGCTTTAGCAGTCACAACCAGCACTTTGAATCCTGTCCAGAAACAAGCTTAATCCAGACAAGTCAGAGGTGCTTCTATCAGTCAGAGGATAGATCAGGGAATATAGATTCAACCTGTGCTAGAGAGATTATATTAGGGATGTAAATCTTCAACAGTTTTGTCCTCACATGTGTTTTCTCCATGCTGCAGAAGAAGACACACATTTTCCCAAAGTATTTCCCCCATATTCAAATGTCTTGAAGTGTTATGGACAACTTACTGTGTGGAGAAAAACATGATGTGTTGTTTTTTTTGTTTGTTTTTTTTGCACAAAAATAGTGTTTTCTGTGCAAGAAACAAATTTTCTCCAAAGAAAACATGTTTTCCCCCTGCAACCTTCCTCCCTTTTCTCTGGAGAGTAACCACCAGTTTTTTGGATGTTCAAGTATCAGGAAGGAATTGAACAAAATTATCATTGGTCTATGGTTCTTCCAAATGGGGTTTCTCAGATGATGGGAAACACATTTTTCAACCCGAGAACTAATAATCACAAATATTCTTTTTGTCCCTAGATTACACTCCCACTGAAAATACAGGTTCATAGTTTGGATGCATGCCTAGATTCAGTACTGAATTGTATGCTCAGGTTTTGCCAGTAGCCAGGAGTGCATTTCTGCAATTGAAACTAGTACACCACATCCAAGGGGCATCTGACTTGGCCATGGTGACACATGCTATAGTTACATCCTACTTGGATTACTGTAACCTCGTCCACTTGGGGTTGTCTTTGAAGAGTGTTCAGAAACTTCAGCCAGTTGAAAGAGCTGCAGTCAGATTGCCAAGTAGAGCAGGTTACAATGTGCACATGACTCTCTTGTTAACACAGCTCAACTGGCTATTGCTTTGTTTCTAGACACAGTTCGAAGTGCTGGTAATAATAATAATAATAATAATGTTATTTTTAACCTGCCCCTCTGCTTGGCAACCGGGGCGGCGTACAAGATTAAAACACAGCAAGTTAAAACAATCCTTCCCAATCCTAACCCTCCCACCCTTTAAAACTAAATTAAACTAATAGAGAATTAAAACAAAGATAAAATACAACAAATAAATAAATAAATAAATAAAGGCAATAGCGGCAAGGGAGTGGGTAAGCAATCAGCTCCACTTGAGCCGGGAAATTATTCCGGGAAGGCCTGCTTGAAGAGATCTGTCTTTAGCGCTTTCTTGAAGCTATCAAGAGTAGTGATAAGATGGATCTCGTCCGGCAGGCCATTCCAAAGTCTGGGAGCCATAGAAGAGAAGGCCCTCTGGGAGGTCTGCGACAACCTAGTTTTCATAGGCTGCAGCAGGTTCCTCCCAGAGAACCGAAGTGCATGGGGGGGATCATATGGGATGAGGCGGTCCCGAAGATAAGATGGACCCAAGCCATGTAGGGCTTTAAAGGTTAAAACCAACACCTTGTATTGTACCCGGAAACTGATCGGCAGCCAGTGGAGAGATTCTAGCACAGGTGTTACATGCTTTCTCCTAGATGTACCTGTAATTAACCTGGTTGCCATATTTTGTACCAGTTGAAGTTTCTGGGTTAGGCACAAGGGTAGCCCCATGTAGAGTGCATTACAGTAATCTAAACGTGAGGTTACCAAAGCATGTATCACAGTTTCCAGATCCCTTGTATCCAGGTAAGGGCGCAGCTGGTATATCAGCTGAAGCTGATAACAGGCACTCCTGACCGTCACACTCACCTGACTAGTCATGTGAAGCGACAAATCTAGGAGTACCCCCAGACTGCAAACACAGTCCTTAGAGGAGAGTGTGACTCCATCCAGGACTGGAAGTTGTATTCCCAGACCTGGTTTCGGGCCTGTGACTGTCAGTACCTCCGTTTTGTCTGGATTTAGTCTCAGTCTGTTTTTTCTCATCCAATCGATTACCGCTCTAAGACAGTCGTTGAGAGGAGAGACACCATCTGAAGTCTGAGCCGACAATCTGGTCATGGAGAAATATATCAGCATACTGATGACACCAAGCTCCATGCCTCTGGATGATCTCTCCCAGTGGCTTCATATAAATGTTAAATGGCATCGGGGGCAGGATGGCACCCTGAGGGACGCCACAATTAAGCTCACTTTTGGAAGAGCAACTGTACCCAAGCCTCACCCTCTGGGATCTGCCCGAGAGAAAGGAATGGAACCACAGCAGAGCAGTGCCTCCAATTCCTAACTCTCTCAGCCGATCCAAGAGGATGGAATGATCTATAGTATCAAAGGCTGCTGAGAGGTCCAAGAGCACCAGCAGGGTCACACTACCCCTGTTGATGCTCAGGCAGAGGTTGTTGGTTAGAGCGACCATGGCAGTCTCAACTAGCCGGTTTGAAATGGATCAAGATAATCGGTTTCATCCAAGACGGCTTAGAGTTGGGAAGCAACTGCCCTCTCAATCACCTTGCTTAAAAAAGGTAGCATGTACATTATGACATGTACATTATTCAAAAGTAACTAAAGTAGGCACATATAAGTTATTTTTTAAAACACTATAAGCCAGTGGCTTGTGATTACAAAACGCACCTAAATAGTGAGGCTGAAGTAGGTAAAATAAGTAAATCTACTGTTAAATCACTTTTGCGTTACAAAATGAGTAAAGCTATTCCTTGTTATGTTGGTTTACTTGCTTGCTTGTCTGCTTGCTTACTTACTTATTCAAGGGTCCCAGAGGTAATGCTATATCATGTTATCTCTCTCTAGCTTTTCTTTGCAAACGAAGATTCAGGAAGGACTCATCCTGCGCTTTCTGCAAGCGCGCTGATGACTGAAAATGCCAATCTGAGATAAACAAGCCTGGTTGCAGAAAGCACAGCAGAGGGTCTCCTTGGGTGATGTTTCCGGGTTGTGATTCTTTCTGCGTTGTCATTTCTGTTCAAGACTTGTTTGGCGTGAGTTCTCAAATAAAGCTGCAGCATTGTGGATAGTGCGTCTCCATGCCTCCCGATGTGAAGCTAGGGCGGACCATTGTTGGTGATCAATTTGGCCAAGCCTGAAATGTTGTTTCAGGGAGTCCTTGTATCGCTTTTTTTGAAGCGCCCCTCTTACGCTGACCCATGGCAAGTTCACCGTAGAGTGCTAAGTGTTGGCGATAGGTGACCCATGTTTCAGACCCGTAAAGGAGAATAGACAGTACAATGGCTCTATAAACACTGATTTTTGTGCTTCGCCTCAGGTGTTTGTTACTCCAAACTCTTTTGTAAAGTCTTCCAAATGCGCCATATGCCTTTGCAAATCTGTGATCAATGTCTTTGTCAATCTTGGCATCTGAGGAGATGATGCTTCCCAGGTAGGTGAACTGCTGAATGGACTTAAGCACAGATTTGCCTATGGCAATGTGGGGATGGTGGTGTTCGTCCTGTGGTGCAGGCTGGTAAATAACTTCCATTTTCTTCAGGTTGACTTCCTGCCCAAACAGCTCTGCAGCTGTTGCAAAGCAGGATGTTAGACTCTGCAGAGCTGCTTCTGTGTGGGCAACAAGGGCATCATCATCAGTGAAGAGTAGCTCACAGACTACAGTCGTCCCTCCACATTCGTGGGGGTTACGTTCTTGAGACCCCCGCGAATGTGGAAAAACCAACTGCTCCCGCAACTCCCCCCAGAGGGAGGGAGGCCGCGGGAGGGTGTCTGGCCAGCCTGGCTGGCCTCTCTGCAAGCCTTCCTGAGGGGACTCCGGGCCTTAGAATACCTGGAGCCTGCTTAGGAAGGCCAGGACGGCAGCGGGCAGGTGAGCAGGCAGGTGGGTGGGGAGGAGGCTGCGCTGCCTCCCCCGGCCTTCCTAAGTGAGCGCTGGGGCTTTGGAGCCCCGGCACCTGTTTCGGAAGGCCGGGGGGAGCAGTGGGCGGGAGGGCGGGTGGGTGGCCGGGCGGGTGGGGAGAAGGCTGTGCTGGCTCCCCCCGGCCTTCCAAAGTGAGCGCTGGGGCTTTGGAGCCCCGGTGCCCGCTTCGGAAGGCCGGGGAGAGCAGCGGGTGGGCGGGCAGGTGAGCGGGTGGGAGGGGAGGAGGCTGCGCTGCCTCTCCCCAGCCTTTCTCAGCGGGCTCCGGGGCTCCAAAGCCCTGGACCCCGCTGAGAAAGGCCAGGGAAGGCAGCGTGTGGGTGGGGAGGAGGATGCGCTGCCTCTCTCCGGCCTTCCAAAGCAGACACTGGAGCTTTGGAGCCCCGGAGCCCGCTTAAAAAGGCCGGGGAAGGCAGCGGGCAGGTGTCTGCCTTCCTTTCCCCGGCCTTCCTGAGTGGACTCCGGGGCTTAGAAGCCTTGGAGTCCCCTCAGGAAGGCCGGGGAAGGCAGAGGACGGGCAGGCGGGCAGGCGGCTTTCTGAGCGGACTCCGGGGTTTGGAGCCCCGGAGCCCACTTAGGAAGGCTGGGGAAGGCAGCAGATGGGCGGGAGGGAAGCTGCCCGGCCTTTCCCCGACCTTCCTGAGGGGACTCCGGGTCTTAGAAGCCTCGGAGTCCGTTTAGGAAGGCCGGGAAAGTCGGAGGGAGGGAGGCTGCCCGCCCCACCCCCCAGCCTTCCTGAGCAGACTCCGGGGCTTTGAAGCCACGGAGCTGCCTCTGGAAGGCCGGAGAAGGTGCAGGCAGGAGGTTGCCCTGCTTCTCGGCAGCCTCCTCTAAGGGTCTGTGGCTAAACCGCGAATAATCAAAGCCGCGAATGTGAAAGCCATGAATGTCGAGGGGCAACTGTAGACAGTTTAGAGTCTTAGTGCGAGCCTTCAGACGGCTAAAGTTAAACAAGCTACCATCAATACAGTAACGTATATAGATGCCGTCTTCTTCTTCGAGCTGTGCCATAGCCCTTTGGAGCATCATACTGAAGAAGATTGTAAATAAAGTTGGAGCAAGAACACAACGTTGCTTCATTCCATTAGACATTAGAAAGGGCTCTGAAAGAGCATCGCCATATCTGACTTGACCGCGCTGGCCCTCATGTAGCAAGATAATCATTTTAAGGAATTTGGGGAGACATCCTAGTCTTTCCAGGATCTGCCACAGATCTTTTCTACTCACAGTGTCGAAGGCTTTGGTGAGGTCGACAAATGTTACATAGAGACCCTTGTTCTGCTCTCTACATTTCTCTTGCAGTTGTCTAAGGGCAAATACCATATCTGTAGTAGTCCTATTGGCTCTGAAGCCACATTGGCTTTCAGGAAGAAGTTTTTCTGCAATGGCAGGAACTAATCTGTTCAGGAGTATCCTTGGAAGGGTTTTTCCAGAAATAGAGAGCAGTGTTATACCTTGACAGTTTGAGCAATCGGATTTTGCTCCTTTTTTTTTCTTGTACAGGGTGATGATGACTGCATCTCGGAGATCTGATGGTAGTTCCTCTTTTTCCCAGCAATTCCCAAGGAGTTGATGCCCCTTGTCATGGGGGAGGCTTGTGTACCCTAATGAAGTTTTGGGCTATGCTGGAAGTGGCATAATAGCCACCGGTAGGGCCTCCCATGCCAGACAGGTCAAAACTGAAGGGTCTGACAAAGTGTCAAAGGGCAGGATGGGCTCTCTAGCCTTATGGCAACCATCCTAGGAGAAGGAAAACTCTTAATTCCAAACCCGGGCTCGTCCAATCCTGTAATCATGTTATAATTATCATGTAATCAACTTATGCCTTAGTTTAAGGTTTCCAAATTGCAGATGGACTACAACTACCATCAGTCCTAACAATCATGCTGATAGTAAGGGATGTTGGGAGTTGCAGTCCAATAACATTTCAAGGGCCCACAAGTTGCCCATTCTGCCTTAGTTACTACGAAAAGAAATTTATAACACAGAACTTGTTGTTTGTAATTAGTTTCTTCTAAGCTGTCATTGGGCTGGAACCTAGAACCTAGGGCCCATCTACACGAGGGGAAAAAAGCCAAAGTACCTCATAGTATTGGCATCTCGCAGCAGCAGCGACATATCTAAACGGTTTTTCTGGCCTCAGTAGCCCCCATAAGCCTCACTTTCCTGGTGGCAGCCGCAAGTGATTTACTCATGTTAGTTCTTCACCACCACTGTTTTTTTTTTAAAGTCATCCCAAGGTATGCTGGTGCGATAGAGCGATTTCCCAATTTATAGGAAAGCAAAACAGAAAATATTCATCCTGTTTTATCACCTTATTTTTATCACCTTGCTTGCTAAGGTGAAAATCCAACATGGCAGCAGTGGGTACTTGCCCTGCTAGCAAGCCCTGCCCTCGCCCAATCAATCAGCTTTGTGCTTCCCTTCGAATTTCCTGTTGTTTGATAGTCCAAACAAGCAGGAATACGCATCCCCCTCGTAGTTTTTGAAAAAGTATGGGAAAATCCACAAAGGCTTTTACCCTGTTGTTTTTGCCGTTTTGAGCCCCCCTCCTTCCGAATAGTGTGGATTGGTGCTGTATCCCATTTAGACAGGTAGGATTCCCAGTGAATTCAATGAGGATATTTTCACCATTTAGACAGGCCCCTAGAGTTTTGTCTATATACAGTGGGCCCTTGGTACCCACTGGGATTTGGTTCCAGGACCCCGCATGGATACCAAAATCCATGGATGCTCAAGTCCCAACATATACAATGAGATAGTAAAATGGTTTCCTTATATAAAATTGCAAAAATGGATTAAAAAAATATTTTTAAGCCATGGATGGTTGAATCCATGGATGCAACCGTGGCTACAGAGGGCTACGGAGGGCCCGCTGTATTGCAGTTGGCTCATGTAAATGACAAAGGTATGTTATCTTGTGATGAAAATGAATGTTGTTTAGTGTAAATGAAAACATAGGGTACACCAGGAGTGTTTTATTATCTTTTCTTAATGGAAACACAGTACAGTATTCTTTTTTTTTTATTCTTCTGCAAATAAAGTTGCATTATAAACGTCAGTTCCGAATTTTATTTCTTCAACTTTGTATTGACTTTGAAGAGGCGTTTCTCTCATATTCATTGTGTCCTTTACTCCCTCTAGCATAAAGTTAAGAGATTGAAATCAGTAAATCATAGAACAGATATGGTCTACTGGATATGATTAATAAAACTGACAATTATTCTTTTCTCTCCATGGCTGTGTTAGATGGGGAAAGAGGTCAACTGAAGAATGGTGAAAAGAGTTGTGTGTGTGGTTTTTTCCCCCCCCTGGCCACTTGCAAACAACAAGCTGAGAGCTAACAGGAGGCTAGGGGCACCAAGATGGTGAATTTTAGAGTACATTAATAACATCCTACTTGAGGTGATAGGCATACTGAATTTGTGCTATATTGGATGCTTTAAGTGATTAGTTATATTTCTCGGTTCCACTATGGCATTTTTGATCTATATGTTCCAGTACAGACTTACAGCTAAGTTTGACTCTGGATGTGTAGATAAACTGTGTCATAAAGAGGGGAGAGGTTTGCTGCTACAGTGCTACCCCTTAAATGCCTTCATGTAACTCCATTTTTATTGCAAAAAAGGAGTCAGTTGTACAGCAGGTATGCAAATGTGTATGACTACTTAAATAGTCAAGATGTTCATACTTGTACTGTGTCTTGAGTAGTGTTGATTCTGGGTTGCCCTATCTCATGTTTATCACATACAGTATATTTGTTAGGGTTGCCAGGTGTCAGGAATGGAAAGCTTGCCCCTTAAAGGACTGACAGAGATCCTCTATAAAACCACAGAATCATAGATCAAAGAGCTAATGTTTAGGTGGAATCTTTTTTCTGTAATTTGAATCTATAGTATCTGGAGCAGCAGAAAACAAGCTTGCTCCATTCGCAATATGACATCCCTTCAAATATTAAAACATGGCTATCATGTCACCTCCTAGTCCCCAGCTCCATAAGCCGCTCCTCATAAGGCATGTCTTCCAGACTTTTCGTTATTTTGGTTGCCCTCCTGTGGCATGTTTCAGCTTGTCAATATTCTTTTTGAATTGTGGTGCCCAGAACTGGACACAGTTATTCTGGTGAAGTCTGACCAAAGCAGAATAAGGTGGTACTGTACTATTGCTTCCCTCAATCTAGACACAATACTCTATTGATGCAGCCTAGAATTGCATTGGCTTTTTAAGCTGCCACATCATACTGTTGACTCATGTTCAGCTTGTGGTCTATTAAAACTGTTGTCAAGCCAGGTGTCACACATACTCTATCTGTGCATTTCATTTTTTCTCCCAAGTGTATTCCCTTACATTTCTTCTTGTTGATGTTCATTTTGTTAGTTTTGGCCCAGCTTTCTAATCTGTTCAGGTCACTTTGAATTCTGACCCTGGCCTCTCCTAATTTGGTGTCATCTACATACCCTCTATTCTATCCTTCAGGTCCTTTATAAAGATGTTGAGTAGCATGGGCCCTAGGACAGAATCCTGTGGCACCCCGCTAGTCATTTCTCTCTAGAAGAGCTATTGGTGAGCCCCCTTTGGGTTCTTTCAGTCAACCAATTACAAATCCACCCGATAGTCTCATTGTCTAGCCATATTTTACTAGCATGTTTGCAATATGATGGGGGAATCTTGTTGAAGGCCTTACTGAAATCAAGATATGTTACATCCACAGCATTCCCTTTATCTACCAAGCTTGTACAGTAGCACCCCTGCATCCACTGATTCACCATCCACTGATTCAATCAGCCATCGTGACGGCGGGGTGGGAGGTGGGAGGGAGGAGGTGAGCTCATGGGGGTTTATGGCACAGCGGGCAGGGGAAGGAGGGAGGAGGTGACCTTGCTGGTGAATTTATGCATGGTGAGCAGGCAGGTGGGCGGGCAGTTGAAGGAGGTGATCTTGTAGGAGGGTTGCGGCCAGCCGGCTGGCTGGCAGACAGGCACGCAAGTGAAGGAGGGAGGAGCAGACCTTGCTGGGAGTGAATTCCGGTGCGGCTGCATTGTGGAGCTGGCAGGCAGAGGAGGGAGGGAGAGGACCTTGCTGCGGGGTGTGTGTGTTCTGGTACAGCTAGCAAGCAAGCAGGCGGGCGGGGGAAGGAGGTGACCTCACAGGTGGATTGTGGCTGGCAGGCGGGCAGGGGAAGGAAGGAGGAGGCGACCTTGCTGGGGAGGTTTCTGGTGCGGCAAGTGGCCAGGCAGGTGGGTGGGGGAAGGAGGCAACTTTGCAGGAGCATTGTGGCGGGTGGGTGGGTGGGCAGGGGAAGGAGGAAGGAGGTGGCCTTGTGGTGGGATTCTGCTGAGTGAGTGAGTGAGTGAGTGAGGGAAGGAGGCTACCTTGCGGCGGGTTCTGGTGGGCGGGCGGAGGGTTCGGGTGAGTGGGAGGAGGGTTCCAGCATGGCAGCAGCATTTACTATTATCTGCAGATTTCACCATCTGCAGTGGGGCCCAGAATCAATCCCCCATGGATGTGGGGGTCCTACTGTAACTCTATCAAAACAAAAAGATAGTTAGTCTGGCATGATTTGTTTTTGAGGAACTCATGTTTACTTTTAGTGATCATGGCATTCATATCTTAGTGCTTAGAGACTGTCTGTTTAATGATCTGCTCTAGAATCTTTCCTGGTATTGATGTCAGGCTGACTGGTCAGTAATTGTTTGGGTCCCCTTCCCCCCTCCTTTTTGGAGATGGGAAAGCATTTGCCCTCCTCCAGTCTGCTGTGACGTCTCCTGTTTTCCAGGAATTCTCAAAAATTATTGCTGGTGGTTAAGAGATTGCTTCTATCGGTTCTTTTAATACTCTTGGGTGCCAGTTAGACACTAGTTATTGTTGTGGGGCATCCCGGGACTTCTTGATCCCATATTCGTTCCTCATTGTTTACACAGTTTTTGTCTCTGAACTGGATATTCCGGGAGATCCCGGGATCTTTGTTTACACGGCATCACGTCCGTGATATGTATCTTCTTCCACTATATACTACCCCCCTTTTTTTATTTACACGAGTTTACGGTCCCGGGATAATTTTTTTTAGCTGTCAATCAAGGATGCAATTACTCTTTTTTTCACAACCTCAGTGACGTACTTCCTTTAGAGTTTCCCGCCAGAAGTGATGCTATTGGCTGGCACAAATGTTTGTTCAAGCTTCTGTGTTGGGGATGAAGGGATGAATGAGCATTGCATTGGGGATGAGGGGAGGAGGGGAGGAATGAGCGATCCATGCCCAGACCCTTGCTGTTCCTTTAAAATGTAAACCCACCATTGAAAGCAAGCTAACATGGGGAGGAAGGAGCGATCCGTGCCCAGACCCTTGCTGTCCCTTTAAAATTTAAACCCACCATGCAGGGGAGGGACAGGTTGAAGCTGAAGGGTTTGCAGCGTAAAAATCCATTGATCGGCGTGACTTAGTGCACACACATACACATACGCATAAACCTACGTGCAGCTGGAAGGGAAGCCTTTGTTCTCAGCTGGTGAGGCTGAATCTTTTGAATCTATTGAATGGGTGACTGACCCCTCCTTCTCTGGTCTCTGATCTCTGAGCCCGCCCCTGTCAGCGTCAATTTCTGGTCATCACCTAGTGCTGAGATATCTTGTCCCGGGCTGTTTAAACATCTGATTTTCTGAATCCTCCTGTGCCTTTTTTAAAACACGCCACAAACCGCAGGATGGAAAGTCCCACGGGTTGTGGGATGAAAGGTGCCCCTCCTTCCTAAAAGCTCAGAACTGACCCAATGTATGTGTAAACTATCAGGGTTGGACATGAATTCTTCCCACTACATTTTCATTGTGTAAAAGGCACCCAGGATGTAGTTCATCTGTAGTTTGTGTCAGGCCCACAAGCTACTGCTTCTGTTCCCCTCAGTAGGGAGTCCTTACCACCACCCACACATCTCCTCTGGGGATTGGCAGGGGCCATTCACTGTGCTGAATCTTCCAAGGTCACCTGCACGTATTCTGAGGACTGACACTGTTGCTTTTGTTCCTGTTCCTTATCATCCCCGGTAAGAGAAAGACCTTTGCGTTGATTCTGTGGAGATTTTCAGACTACCCTGTCATAGTGTTACTATTCCACTTTAACTGCTCTGGCTTCCTCCTGTGGAATTCTGGGGTTTGTAGTTTAGTGAGGCCTAAGAGCTCTCTGGCTGAGAGTGGTTTTAATCTTATTGTGTTTAATGTCTTTTTATGTGGGAGGGTGGGGGTGGGTGGTGTTTTTAGTCATTATTATAATGTTTTAATTGTTGGAAGCCGCCCCGATTGTTTTTAGCAGAGGGGCGGGGTATAAATAAATTTTATTATTATTATTATTATTATTATTATTATTATAGCAAATAAAGTGGAATAGTAACACTATAACAGTGTTGTCTGAAAATCTCCTGTAGTTCCAAAATCACAGAATAATCCTTGGTCCTTCTATTTCTATGTGTCACGTTATTCCATATGTCTACCTCCTGTGTTTGGGAACTGACCTCCTCCTCAGCAATTTCCTTGTGCGCTCCTCATCCAGGACAGTCTGCTATGCTTTATCTAAGAAAACCTCACACCCCTAATATGCTGAAGAGTAGATACAGTACATGGGCCTCAAGTTGCTGGAACTTCTCTTCTGGTAGGGTCACCAACTTGCACACATTGAAGGTATAACTACTACATCCCCTGGCAAGAACACAAACATGCCACTGCTGTTGCAGTTGACTGCAGCAGCTCCCTCACGACCCATGTTCAATAATCTTAAGAAGGCATGGAAACAGAATTCTGGGTCTCCCCTTCAAAGCTACCCTACTAAACACCTACACAGAACACCCCTGTTGGCCTTGCTTGTTAGC
Source organism: Gambelia wislizenii (assembly GCA_030847615.1). Classification (NCBI taxonomy): domain Eukaryota; kingdom Metazoa; phylum Chordata; class Lepidosauria; order Squamata; family Crotaphytidae; genus Gambelia; species Gambelia wislizenii. The sequence goes on along the minus strand of JAUMIR010000001.1, from coordinate 390,343,658 downwards.
CAAGCTCTGTTCACCGAACTCCAGGGACTGGTCTGCAGCTATATAGAGAGCTAATGCCTGCTAGCTCCTCCCTCAACCAAGTTTCTGACTTTCTCTTAGCAATTGCCCCACCTCTCTGATTCCTTATTATAAGGAATGTTCCCTATTTGAGGATTGGAAAGCTTTTCCTTTTTAACAGACTAAACAAGATTCCCTTCCCCCAGTCCTAATACATGACTATGTTAACTGAAATTAGTACTTTCCTTTGGTACTTAGGTAGAACACAAACTTGTTAATAGCTAAGTCCTGATTGTCAGTCTTTCTCATGAATTTTGACCACAATATTTATTAAATCTATCATATTGGCTTAAATGTATTTGTTGGTCCCAGTTATATTGGACTCATTGAATCAAAGGAATTGACACAAGTGGATGTTTTTATGTGACTTATATTTCAAAATGTTTGAATTTTTCTATTCATTCACTTTGTATCCAGTTTTAACCACAAATGGGAATAAGGGCAGCTTACAATAAAACAGTATAAATACATAAAAGGAAGAAAAATATAACAACATTAAAACACTGTTTAGAAAGAAAAATAAAGCACTCATGCAGTTAAAAGCCCTTTCTCCAAGCAAGGTCAGTTGCCAAAGATGTGCTCGCATAACAAAATCTTTCCCTGCTGGCAGAAAACACAGATTTTTATTACATATTGTGACATTCATTTGTGTGCACTGCTGGAGTCAGTTCAAAAGCAAGTCCTAAAATGTTATTGAATAAATCATAAATAGTGAACTCAGATGCTCAATGCCAGCAGGATCACAGATAAAACAGGCAGCTGAGAAATGAGGTACACTAAGAGGTTAAAAACATAAAGGACAATCCCTCTCATAGCCCAGTGAGGACTGAGCATGTTTAGTGGCCACAGAACACTGGCTCTCTGTTATCAGAAAATGGAGAGGAATTGAATATTTTGGAGAAGGCATGACTTTCTGACTCACTAGGAACCTGAACAGAAGCATGTCACAGTTTTAACCTTATGTCGGAGGTCCCACTTGCAAAAAACCAACCCTCAAGAGCATAAAACCATTTGACTTTCAAAAATTACAGTAAAGTCACATATTGGGAAACATATGGAGATGCTGTTCTGGTACAAATACCACTTCAGACCTAAGGTTGGAATCACATTTTTGATAGGTATCAGTCAAATATGTGAGGAATGCTCTCCTGTTGATGGCTGGGTTGGCAGTGACGGTGGTTTCATTCTAGTGCTGAGTTAAAACAGGTTTTTATTCAAGCCTTTGGAGCCTGAATCTGTACATATACATGATATTAAACAGTTTTAACTTTTAAAAGTTGTTTAATATGCTTTTAGAATGTTTAAATTATTTCTGTTATTTTAAATTTTAAACTGTTTAAACAGATTTTATCATCAGCTGCCAAAGAGATGTTACAATACATAGGATGGGATACACATATTTTTCAATCAATCAATCAATCATGTTTATTTTAAAAATCAGGTACAAATAACGAACATAATGTATATACATATGCATATGTACTGGCCATTGAGGAAGTTTTCTTCTGCATAGGTGGGGAGTACATTAAAAATTGGTCTTCCCACCAACAGTCTGAAGAACAGTCCACTCTTTGTTGTTATTTGCTTTCAAGTTGTCTTAGACTTAGGGCAACCCTACAAGTGAGAGCCCTTCTTGATTCCTCATCATCAACTGCTCTACCTCAGGTCATGGAAACTCAAGGTTATAGCTTCCTTAATTGACTCAACCCACCTTAGGATTCCAGTTCTATATTCATTCTCCATATGGGGAACCTACATGTGGAGGAAAAGATGGTGGAAACCTGTTTGTGGCCTTGCTCTGGGCATCCTGCTTGATGGGATTGGGGCCTGTGCCAAGCAGGAAGTCAAGCACAGGGCCAGCAGCACTCCTTCGCCATTTGTCCCATTGCCTCCTTCACCATTTGTTGAAACTGTGCATGATAAGGTGTCTGTTTCCTGCTCATGGTGTATATATAGAGCATCGTAAGTGACAGAGGATGAAGAGGACTCAGGGAAGGCAGATAAACATAGAAATATGACAGGGTCTTTGGGGATAGGATTTGATTAGGGATTTCCCCCATTATTTTAATGATGAAAATATGGAAGCAATGTTAATCCCTTACAGACGGCTGGAATAGTGTTTATGACTCCAGTGATGAAAGAGGGAGATAACAGCCATAATGTCAGGTTGGTTTGGGATTATAGAGTTATGTTTAGCATTTTATCCATATTACAGTATACGTACATTTAAACATATCTGAAAGCTATTGTTATAAGAAGATTATTTATCATTTCCATGACAGCAAGAGGAATCCTTATCCTTACATATATTCAATAGATTTTGTTAGTGGATATTATTATTATATTATATATTGTTTTAGAATTTTATTGTTTTGATAGCTTTTTATGCTTGGATTTTCATTGCTGTGATTTGTTTTGAGTAGTATGTGAGTACCAAAGAAAAATGTATAGAATTTACTAAAAAATTCCAAAAAATAAAACCATATACTAATTTTTGGGTTTCATCTACTTAGAAGGAATGCCTAACATCTCAACTTACAAAAGGTATTTGACTTTGTAGGTTGACTGTCACAAATATTTCCTTCTTGATCAAAGGATAAAACATAGTAGATAGCACAAACAGGAAATTAATACAATTGGCCCTCCACATTTGCAGAGGTTAGGGGCACAGAACCTCGGACAAATTAAAAACATTTGAACATCTGTCCTCTGAAACCTTAACTCTTAATATTTAACACCAGCTGCCCACTTCTGCCTTTGGAACAAATGAGCACAAGCACCTTTGAAACCCTGCTGTGGTGCTTCTGCTTGCCTGTTCCAAAGGCAGAAGCAGATCGCTGGCGGATTGTCCCTCCCCTGGGCAGCAGAGTAACCACCCCTTTTGCCTTTGGAATGAGCGAAGAGAAGGATAAGGTATTTCTCTTCACACCTTTCAAAGCCAGAAGCTGATGGCTGGTGGGCTGCCCTGCCTCCAGCTGCCCAAATGAGTGAACACACACATGCACGCACAGACTCTCTCTTCACCATCCCCTTATCCCATCCCCTTCCTGCCTGTGTGAGTGGGTGAGCAAATGCATGCACACACCCTCCCTCCTCACAATTGCTTTATCCCATCCTGCCTGGCTGAGTGACCAAACAAATACACAGACACAGACCTTCCTCATGATCCCCTCATTCTGTCCTTTTCCTGCTAGGCCTCATGAATGAGTGAGTGAGCAAGCAAATGCACCCACCTCTCCTCCTCATGAGCCCCATTCCATCCCTTCCCCCACAACAAGTGCGCTAGTGACGGAATGCGTGCGTGGTGGAGCCCAGCCACCCCACCAGTTTGATTTCTTTCCAGCAATACTGGTGCTATCGAAGTAGTAAAAATGTCATAGGGCAGCAGTAGAGGTAGGGTAAATAATATGTGAATACTTAAATCCACAAAAGTGAAACCCACAATTGTGGAGGTTTCAGTGCTACTTTTATTCTGGGAAGCCAGACTTTGAGCAGAATACCTTTGGGAGAAAGTTGGCATATAAATTGCATAATAAATAAATAAATAGATAGATATCTAAATATATATATATATAAATAATGTTAAGGGTTTTTTTGGGGGGGTCCCTTTGTATTACAAATACTATTAAATTCCCTTGCGTTCTATTAAAGCATTTTTGATATTTGCATATCCAAGTACAGTTGCCCCTCCATATGCATGGCTTTCACTTTTGCGGTTTCGACTATTCACGGTTTGCTCAGGAAGCACCTCATTAAAATCAGCTTCTCTCCCTCGTACATAAGGGAGAGGAGCCGATTTAAACAAAGTGCTCACTGAGCAAACCTGCCACCTAACTCTCCCCTCTCCTGGGACTTGGCTCCATTTGGGGTGCACAGCCAAACCCCGGGAGAGCAGGGAGTTGAGGGCAAAGGCGCTTTTCAGCCACCCGCCCCACCATTCCCACAGGGGCACTGTGGCTTTTCCAGCCTTGTCGCGGGATTGGGAGGGTGGGGGGTGGCTGAAAAGCCTCTTGGCCACCCTCCCTCCACCCCCTCCGCAGCCTCCCTGAAGTGGCTGCGGAGCTTCAAAGCCCCCTAGCCACTTCGGGAAGGGCAGGGCGAAGCTCCACTCCCCCTGCCCACCTGGTCGCTTCCCTTTCTGGCCTACCTGAAGTGGCTGAGGGGCTTCAAAGCCGCCCAGCCACTTTGGAAAGGGCAGGGACAAGCTCCCACCCACCCACCTGGTCGCTTCCCTCCCCGGTCTCCCCGAAGGGGCTGAGGAGATTAACCCCCCCCAGGCATTTCGGGAGGGGTGGGGAGAGGCTTCCCACCCCCCGCCTGCCTGGCTGCCTCCCTCCCCAGCCTCCCTGAAGTGGCTAAGGGGCTTCAAAGCCCCCCAGCCACTTCGGGAGGGGTGGGGAAAGGCTCCCCAACCCCCACCCACCTGGCCACCTCCCTTCCTGCCCTCCCTGAAGTGGCTGAGAGGCTTCCAAGCCCCCTAGCCACTTGGAGAGGGGCTGGGAGAGGCTCCTGACCCTCCCGCCCGGTTGACTGCTTCCCTCCTGGCCTCCCAGAACTGGCTGCAGGGCTTCAAAGCCCCCCAGCTACGTGGGGAAGGGTGGGGAGAGGCTCCCCACCTTCCTGTCCGGCTGGCCGCTTCCCTCCCCGGCCTCCCCGAAGTGGCGGAGGGGGTCAAAGCCCCCCAGCCAGTTGGGGAACGGTGGGGACAGGCTCCCCACCCTCCTGCCCGGCTGGCTGCTTTGCTCCCCAGCCTTCGCAAAGCGGGTATGGGGCTCGAGAGTCCCATACCACTTCGGGAAGCACGGCAGGGGGCGGGGTGGTGGTGGCCATGCTTGTGGGAGGCTTTTTAGCCACTCCCAGAGTTTGGTGGGAGTGGCTAAAATGGTGATTGGGCTCTTTGGGAGAGTAGGGGTTTGTGGGCGGGTGGGGGGAGACCTTTTTTATTGGTGGTTTTTCCACATTCACAGGGGTCTTGAGACCCTAACCCCTGCAAATGTAGAGGGATGACTGTACTGGCAAAGGTTGAATGCCTTTGTAAAGAAGGAATATTTTCTCAATTGGAAATATTTATTTATTTCATTTATATGCCACCTTTCTCCAAAAGTGGGTAGAAAATATTTTTGAATTAAGTGGTAATGTATTGTTGTTTAACATAAAGAAAGCTATGTACTTAAATACCAAATGACCCTGGAAATCTTACTTAAAAAATTAAAACAGAGAAAAGGCTTGTGAGGGCACAGTTTTCCTTAAAGGGTATACTGAAGAAGTTTGTCATTGTAGTCTCAAACTTTTTTGAAACATCTGTGAAATGTTCTAACTCCATCCTGTGAGAAAGATGAGTATTGATAACTGAAGAATAGCTATGAGAAAATGCCTGAGAAAATGTTTTTATCCACTGGGGTTTGGTTCTAGGGCCCCCTGTGGATACAAAAATCTGTGGATGCTCAATTTCTGCTATATACAATAGCATAGTAAAATGGCTTCACTAATATAAAATGGCAAAATCAAGGTTTGCTTTTTGGATTTTTAAAAAATATTTTCTAACTGTGATTCGTTGCATCCTTGGATACAGAATCCATGGATACGGAGGGCCAATTGTATAATAATGCAAAGAAGAGAAGAATCATAGAATCATAGAATTGCAGAGTTGGAAGAGACCACGAGGGCCATCCAGTCCAATCCCCTGCCACGCAGGAAATCATGATCAAAGCATCCCTAACAGATGGCCATCCAGCCTCTGTTTAAAGACCTCCAAGGAAGGAGACCCCACCACGCTCCGAGGGAGTGCGTTCCACTGCCCCAAACAGCTCTTACTGTCAAAAAGTTCCTCCTCATGTTGAGGTGGAATCTCTGTTCCTGGAGCTTGCATCCATTGCTCCGTGTTCCAGTCTCCGGAGCAGCAGAAAACAAGCCTGCTCCATCCTCAACGTGACACCCCTTCAAATACTTAAACAGGGCTATCATATCACCTCTTAACTGTCTTTTTTCCAGGCTAAACATACCCAGCTCCCTGAGTCTCTCCTCATAAGGCATGGTTTCCAGACCTTTCACCATTTCAGTTACCCTTCTCTGGACACGCTCCAATTTGTCAATATCCTTTCTGAATTGTGATGCCCAGAACTGGACACAGTATTCTAGGTGAGGTCTGACCAAGGCAGAATAGAGTGGCACTATTACTTCCCTTGATCTAGATACTATACTTCTATTGATACAGCCCAAAATCGCATTGGCCTTTTTAGCTGCCGCATCACACTGTTGACTCACGTTCAACTTGTAGTCTACTAGGACTCCTAGATCCCTTTCGCACGTAGTCTCATTCAGCCAGGTCCCCCCCATCTATGCATTTCATTTTTTCCGCCCTAAGTGCAGTACTTTACATTTCTCTGTATTGAATTTCATTTTGTTAGCTTTGGCCCAGCTCTCCAGTCTATCCAGGTCATTCTGAATTTTGATCCTGTCCTCTAGGGTGTTAGCTACTCCTCCTAATTTCGTGTCATCTGCAAATTTGATAAGTATGTCCCTAATTCTCTCATCCAAGTCATTGATAAAGATGTTGAATAGCACTGGGCCCAGGACAGAACCCTGTGGCACCCCACTGGTCACATCTTTCCAAGACGAAGAGGAGCCACTGCTGAGCACCTTTTGGGTTCGGCCGGTCAACCAATTACAAATCCATTGAACAGTTAACTTGTCTAGCCCACATTTTATATGAATATGAAAAGCTTTGGTATGCTGTGCAAATGTGATTTTACCAACTCTTCACAGGCGCTTTTTTTGAGATATCACTTGAGCTGTTGAGAAATTTGTTTGTTTATTTATTTATGTATTTATTTTGATTTGTATCCTGTCTTTCTCCCAAATGACACCCAAAGGGGCTTACAATGTAAGCTGAAAAGAGAACAGCTAAAACAATATGAAGTACAGAGGTTAAAAAAAGAATTAAACTATAGAATTAAAATACCTCTTTTAAGACATTTTTGCCTGTTTTAGAACCTGTTTATGTATCCTTGTTCATGTATGCTGACTGTGTAGTTCTTAAAAAGGAAAGCATATTGGTCAGGGCAGTGACCGTCGCTACCATCTCCTCACATGTATGCACTGAATATAGAATATATCCACTGATTCATTATCCACTGATTCAATTATCCATAGGACTCAAAACATCACAGCTACAACAGAGTCTTCCTAGAAAATGTGTCCTCTCTAGCTATTTTCTAGGTCCTCCAAGGCAACTCTATGGTATTTTAAACCAGAAGTCCCATTATTTTCAATGGTGTTTGCTATTATTCACTGTTTTTGGTATCCATGGAACCCCCCAGAACCAATCCCTAGCCAATAAGGGGGTCCTACTGTACCTGAAAGAGGTTATTACTCCTACTTGTCTGAGACTATACAATAAACAATACAGTAAAGTTATTATGGAAATGAAAGAGCTCCCTGGAAAAAATCTACTTCTCTACCCACTGCTAGTCTGAATTAGTTATGGAACATGAATGAACTTCTGATTGAATTAATCATGTGGCTTTACCCAGTTTGAACTAATAATGGGGTTGCTGGTGTCATTTTGAGTTGCTGGCCCTACTAGGCATTTAGTAGAGAATGTGGACTTCTGTACCTAGCTCATTATAAAGGATACAGATTTACTGACTATACACTAGTCTTAGTGTGAAGTCGAAGGCTTTCACTAGTCTTAGTGTTCCAGTTAAATAAATCAGGCTGTAAATGGATATTACATCTGCTTCTAAATACTGCTATGGGTGTGTGATATTTCTCAAGCTAATCTATATTGTTGTCTATGAGAAGGAAGCCTGTCTATTCTGCTGTTCATATACAGAAAGTCCCCCCACCCCGAGTACTTGCAAATGACACAGGAAGAGACCATTCCTTACTCGCAGCAATATTTATTAAACTACAGGTGTTTTTATATCAAAAAGTTGAAATAGATAGAAGTGGTTAAAAAATAAACAGCCCTCCTTCTCTGCTGGCTGAACCACATTCACATTTTAACCTGGGTAAATTGCCTTGTCCTTTGTTTTTCAGCCAAATGCATTAAGAGTTCCTGAACATGCCTCGCAGCCCGACATCAAGTGAAGATGAGATGGCTCGGAGTTTTTCGGATTATTCAGTGGAATCTGAATCGGACAGCTCCAAAGAAGAAACCATTTATGATACGATCCGGGCCACAGCAGAAAAGCCAAGCAGCAGGATGGAGGATGCCCAAAACAACACGTTAGTGATACGGATTATAATACCAGACCTGCAGCAAACGGTAAGGAGAACTCCATTAAAAGTTTATTGACCAAGACCATAGAACAGACCAATGTGCAGAAGTCAATTAAAGTATGCCAGTATCTTGCAAGAATTTTTAATGACAAAAGCATATAGGTAGTATTTCTAAAATGTGGAATCAGAGGAGCATACATTGAAGCTTAAGGGAATGGTAATAATTTTGGAAGACTTGGTTTTCGGCATTAAGTAACATGAAATGCATAGTTTATTTTGTGCATGTTAGCCTGATAAGTAGACTCCAAATCATTACAGCATACTACAGTATATTCCTTTATTCATTTATTTGTAACAGAAATAGAATAGCTATCTACAATACAGGGGAAAAAATCTTCACCTTTTGTGATTTTATTAATGCATATATTCCTTCTGCTCTTTTAACACATTTTTCAGGATCTTTTTTTGAGCTCTTTTAAAGAACCTTAATAAATGGGGAATGTGTTCTGAATATTTAATAAACACTATTTTCCTCATAGCATTCTTTAAGAGCATTGGGACAGAAATAAGGGTTAACAAAAACTGAAATGAATATGTTTTCCTTCCTAAGAAATGGGCTATATAGGGCACATCAGATGAGATAGAACTTCTGGCAAAATAACATCTCACCTATTTTCAGTTTCGGCAGTGCAGTATTGCTTCTTTCCAGTTGACTGCTGTGTTGCAAGACTAATTAAATGTAGATTTTAAATTGTTCTTTGTTTTTTTTTTTAAAAAAAGATCTTTGTAGACTACTGAGGGAAGTCATGGAATTTTTTTTGTTTGGGTGTGACATTTTGCTTAATTGATTGTGCAGTCTAGGCATTGTTGGGAACTTAAGACTAAATTCAGAGAAAATGGGAAATAAATTTAGGGTGTGGTGATTAAGGAGATTTTCAAATGGGGCCAAATGCCCCGTTCCTGCTCCACAAGCCCCTCTCCCATTCCTGCCACGGAATAAAGGTAAGATGTTCAAACACTTACCTTAATCCTGTGGCAGAAACATCCTCCCTCTCCCCTTGGCTTCACTGCTGTAAAAGCAGCTGCCGTAAAGCTGCTTTTACAGCAGAGAAGCCAAATCCTGCTCATTCTTTCGTGAGAACGAGCGGGAGGGAAATTCAAAAATAAACCCAGCTGTCAAAAAAGGAAAGGAATAATAATAATAATAAAAAACAATAACCTGGGGAGGGGAGTGGGAAAGGGTCCAACTTACCTGGGTGTCCCGTTCCTGGGTTCCTAGGTCCAGAATGGACCTCCCTCCCACAGCTGTCATCGCTGGAGAGGAACGGGACACCTTTCAGACCACCCGTGATTCCGTGACAGAAACGGAATGGGTGGTCCAAAAACAATGTTTCCCTGTGATGAAAATATCATGGGGAAATCTGGAATAGGGATGGGGGAGACACAGAAAAGGGTCAGTGTCTTCTGAAAATAAGACTTTTTTCTGACCCTGTTCCATGTTTCCCACAGATTTAAATGAGGGTCTCCTTAGAGTTAAACATTTTTCAGTTCTTTTGAGTTCAGTGAGAGAGTTCAGTACATTATTAACTCTTCCATTTATATCAATTAGGAGCCAATGTGTTTAGGTTTGGTTGAATCACACCCTTTCTGTTGAAGACTACGAAATAATTGTATCAGTCTGAGCTCTCAGGTTCACATTAGTCTTGCACATGGTTAATTCTCCAGGAAGAGTTTTCCAGTTGCCCATATTTGTATTTATACATATCTGGTAGATGTCACATGGTATAATAACATTCTTCTGCTATTCTACCAAATTGATGCAATATATATAACTTTTCTTTCTTTTGGTGAAAATTATCCATTTGAGATAATACAAATTATGTTTGAAAGCTGATATAGATGGAATTAAGATTTGCTCTGGCTAAAAGCAGCACTCAGTGTGTCAGAATTTGAAAGTGAAATTTGAGATGATGGTAGTAATCATATTTATTATTGCATGTTTTTCTTGTTTATTTGTTATTGTTTTTAATGTTTTTAAAATCAAAAGTTGCATGGATCAGAGGAGTTGAACTTAAGTACTAATGCTTGTTGCCCCAGCACTTTTCTTCTAATCAATAGTGTGCAGGAAGTAGGATGCTCTTCTCTGCACCTCATGTAATATAAAAAACAATAAAGAATCTCCCTTCACTGTTTTATCTGCAGATAGGAAAGGCACATAGCACAAATCGAACTGCAGCCAATGTATTTGATTTGACAGCGACAGTGAGAAAAGAGCTAAAAGGTTATGATGAACATAGTTGGGTACAGGATAGGCCTACAAACACAGTATGATTATTCTTTTTCTTCTCATTGTGTTCAGCAATAACATTTCTGAAACATCCTTCCATACGGTCTTAATGAGACCGTGGTATTGTCCAGTTCTTTGCTTATTTGGAAAGAATATCACCAGAGTATGCAAGGAGTTCTTCCTAGCTTTAAACCATTTGATCAACTTTATTCAGTACTAGTACTGTAATGTTGATTTTTTTTCCCTTTGGAGACTGCTCCTCTTTGAAAACCTACTTATATTATCAGATTGTTTCTGTACAAAATTTTTGGTATGCTAACTGACTGGAACATGCACAGAAATCTAGATTTTCATCAGCCATTTTCTTCTGTTGTTGACTTGTTCCAGACTTTACCACTAACTTTCCACAAGAGTTAATTCAAGTTTATTTCTTTTAAACTTTAAATGTCACATCTCTCTGTCGGCTCTGTAAACACTTGAGCCAAAGCAAGTGGCAAAGGATATTTCAAATTCTGGTGCCGAGAGATACTCAGAAATTATTGATCACTTCATTGATGTACAATACAGATATTTGACTTGAGAAATGCATTATTTTGTGACATTATGGTAGTTTCTGCTCAATTGTATCCTTCCCTGCTTCAGTTTTAATTTGAAAAGAAAGCAACAAAACTTAAAGCAAAGCCTGAGATCTCATATACAGAAATTCAGTAAATGGTCCACTAGTTCTAACAATGATGTATATACTGCAACATATTAGCTTTATGAGTGTGTACTACAATGTCAGCTGAAAATAATTGCAGACTGTGGAGATACAGGTGCAGCATGGCATAATAGCTGAGTGACAATTGCAAAACAAGCCACATAGGTGAGCTGAGTCCGTATAAGGCTTGGGTTGAGTCTGTCTGAAGGATTCTGTCCTCCCGTATAAGCCTCCCCAGGCTTTGACATCTTTAAGGAGGCTACCTGCTACGATCATAGGCTCATCCAATGGGAACACAGAAGAAGGCTTTTTTGGTGACTGCTCCCATGCTCTGGAATTCCCTTCCTGGAGAGGCTAGGCTGGCTCCATCTTTGTTGCCCTTCCATCAGCAAGAAAATACTTCCGTAAAAATCCAAACAGGCTTTTGGAAACTACTATTTATAAGGAAAGAGTTTGTAATAGTCTGCTGTACTGTTTTTATTTCTTTTCTTTTAATTAATTAATTAATACGTTGTAAATTGTTCTAAATTTTATAAATAGTTTAATTATATTTATTTAATTATGTGTGGTTTTAGTGACATGAGCTTTTATCTGTACCCGTTTTAATTTTTATAATCCACCTGGAGTCCCATGTTGTGGAAAAGGAGGTGCATAAAACTACAATGTCGTAACTAAATTGGGTAACATTTCCTCTCCTAGAAGCATAGAAGAGGGGAAGAGGGGGAAAGAACGGGTTACTTACCATAGCTATAGTTCTTCGTGGTCTCTGTGAATGCACATAATGGGTTAATCCTGCACCTGTGCAGAGCACTTCAGAAACTTCTAGCACCTCATTTAAAACTTTTGGGCCATATCACTGCCCCTCCTCACCCCTGGTACATATAAGCCCATCCCTTTCACCGACTGCTCAGTTCCTTTAAGCCATGTTAAATAAAGTAAGTGAGAGGTAGGACACCAGAGGGGAGGAAGGCAGGTTTGTGTGAATTCACAGAAGACCACTCGAAGAACTCCTGTTTAACTTCTACATTAATGATTTGGTGGATCACCTCAACAACACTAACTTCCACCCCCCAAAATTAAAGGGAAAGCATATTTCAACGCTGCTTTATGCGGATGATGCAGCAGTACTTTCAAGATCTCCCATTGGACTAAAAAGAGCCCTAAGAGCACTAACACATTATTGCAGAGTGGAACAGCTAGAACTCAACTATCAAAAAACTAAAATCATGGCATTCGCTAAAAGGCCTAAGAACTACAACTGGAATATAGATGGCCACAAGATTGAACAGGTCTCTTGCTTCAAATACCTGGGGGTAATTTTTCAAGCCACTGGTAGTAGGAAAGCGTATGGGGAGTATGCTGCTTGCAATGCGCAGAGGAGCACAACAACCATTCTCAAATTTCTTAAGACAAGAGGAGGCCACTATTTACCTGCAGCGCTCAAACTTTTTGAAGCCAAACCAGTAGCACAACTGCTTTATGGATCCCAATTGGGACCCTTCCCCAACCCTACCCCATTAGAACTTGTCCAATCCAAATTCTTAAGATCAGCTTTCCAAACTCCAAAATGTGTCTCTAACGCAGCTCTGAGACTGGAGTCAGGATTTATGAAAATGGAGGCCAGAGTGTGGGTGACCATACTCAACTACTGGCTCAGACTATCCCTCTTTCCCACTGGCCTTGCTCCACTAACCTTAAGTGATGATTTCCAATCCAGCTGGAAACAGACAGTGATGACTAAAATCTCAATGCTGGGCCTTTCCCCAGTTCTCCTGCTAAGCCTGGGATATGATAGGGCAAAAGCTACTATCAAACAACGGGTAGCAGATATAGAGCGACAACTGGACCTAGCCAGTACTCCAACCTTCATTGCTAGTGACTCCAACAGATATCTGGCCTCACCTTTGGCATACTTAGCAACACTTGAAATATCTAAACATCGAAGGGCCTTTACTCTTGCACGGTGTCATGCCCTCCCTTCAGCTGTCCTTGAAGGCCGATACAAGAAGATCCCCTTCTCATACAGACTGTGCCCCTGCAACTCAGGCCAAATAGAAACAACAGAGCATGTATTACTCCAGTGCTCATACTACAGGGGCATACGTCTCAGACTTATTTCACCCCTGTTGCATAAATATCAAGGGCACACTGGACAATTCTACATAAACTTGTTGCTTTCAGACACCAACCCAGGAACAACTTATAATGTTGCCAGATTTTGCGCAGCTGCGGTTAAAATTCGTCAGACAATGTCCTCAGCAGTAGAATAGTGTCAACCTAGTCTTGTTATACTGGAGCTAACATTTTAAATACTGCTTTTAGCCTGTTTTTATTCTGCGATCTTACCTTTATTCTGTATCCCCTTTTTACCTGTGCTGGTCTATGACCGTAATAAAGATTCTATTCTATTCACTCGAAGAACTATAGTTACGGTAAGTAACCCCTTCTTCTTTGTGGTCTTTGTGAATGCACACAATGGGTAGATTAACAAGCTCAGGAGATAGGATGCTGGGAGAGTCCAGATCAATAAAAAAACTACAACAACATGTTAGAACAGAAAAGCTATATTATAACTGAGGTAGATTAAAGAGCGTTTCAGTCATCCAAAGCTGATTGTGCAAGGACTGCCCTGGCCAGGGCTGTACCATCCATAGAGGAAGAGTCTATCTTATAGTTTTTCACAAAGGTAAGTGGCGTCACCCACGTAGCCGCTCTGCAGATATCTGGTAGTGGCACACCGTTCATGAATGCCATTGAGATCGCTGTTGCTGTAGTAGAATGGCTTCGTATTGAAGAAGGCAGGGCTGTGCCTGAAGCCTTGTATGAGATCTTGATGGCTGAAACCACCCATGTGGAGAGGCGTTGAGATGAGACAGGAAGGCCCTTCTTGGGGCCAGAATAGCAAATGAAAAGCTTATTGGTACGGCGAAATGCCTTAGTCCTGTTGAGGTACAGTTCCAGTGATGCTCGTAAATCTAGAAGATGACGTGACACTGGAGTATTTGAGGAAGCTATAGTTTCCATAGCCGGAAGTACAATGTCTTGAGGTGGAAGGAGGAAACCACCTTGGGCAGGAACGCCACATCTGGCCAAGGCATATTTCTTGTTCCTATGGAATTGAGTGTAGGGGGCATCTGCCCTGAGGGTGCAAAATTCACTGACCCTTCTGCCAAAGTGATGGCAACTAGGAAGGCCGTCTTAAAGGATAGAAGGCGAACGTCCAGCAGTTCAAAGGGAGAGTGTGATATGGCTTTAAGAACTAGCTGAAGGTCCCATGATGTGATTGGTCCAGCCACCTGTAGGTGTAAGTTCTTGTAACCCTGGAGGAAACGTTGAACCATCAGGTCTGCGAAGCAGGAGCCTTTCACCAGGCTTTGGAGGTTAGAGGAAATTGCGGCCACATAGATGCGTACTGATGAGAGTGATAGACCTTTTGTTGACAAAGAGGCCAAAAAGTCAGTAAGAAGCGGCGTCGAAGCGTCAACTGGGCAGATTCCCTTAGCATCAAGGAACTTGCAGAATTTCCGCCATTTGTAGCTGTATGATTTTAGCATTGATGGTCACTGAGCTTCCTGGAGTATTGATTGTGCTGAGTCTGAAAGCTGGTTCAGTGGTCTATGAGCCATGCTATTGGGTTGATCATCTCCAGGTCTGGATGGAAGACTGATCCATTTTGCATTGACAGGAGATCCTTCTGCAGGGGAAGGTGGCAAAAACGGTGGTTCAAGAGGAGAAGAAGGGGAGCAAACCAGGGTTGCCTGGCCCACCATGGCATGATTAGTATGCAATTGGATCTGTTTCACCTGAGTTTGGCCACAACCCTGGAGAGGAGCAGGAACGGGGGGGAACGCATATAGTAGAGCTCCTGTCCACTTAAACATAAATGCATCTCCCAGATTCCTGTGAGACATCTGTTGCCTTGAACAGTAGAGGTTGCATTTGGTGTTCTGGCACAAAGCAAAGATGTCTACTGAAGGTAGGCCCCACTCTGAGAAGAGTGTTGATAGTACCTCTGTTGCCAATGACCACTTGTGACAACTGGTTTTGGTTCGGCTCAGTGAGTCTGCAAAGTCGTTCTGAGTCCCAAGCAGGGGGATGGCTGTCAGAAATATGCCTCTGGGTATGCACCAATCCCAGATCTGAGTAGACAGGTCTATGAGTGTCCTGGACCTGGTTCTTCCCTGCTTGTTGAGGTAGAAGACTGTGGTGTTGTTGTCTGACACCACCTGTACCACCTTGCCGGGAAGTGAAGATTCAAACACCTTCAGTGCCTTGAACACTGCCAGGAGTTCTAGAGCATTGATGTGGAGATCCTTCTCCATTGCTGACCAAAGGCCATGGATGTGGAGGCCGTGAGAATGTACCCCTCATCCTGTCGTAGATGCATCCGTTGTCAGAGACCTGGAGGGGTGGGGAACTGCGAAGGATAGGCCACACCTCATGTTCCACTGGGAGGACTACCACTGTAGCTGTCTGAGAAGAGCTCTGGGAACCGACAGTAATTTTAGGGTGTCATCCTGTAGAGGGTCGAATAACTGGAGGAACCAAACTTGCAGAGGGTGCATTTGGAGCCTGGCAAAGGGGGCCATTGCTGTGGTCGAAGCCATGTGACCAAGAATGGTCCGAACAAAGTGCGCCATTACTCTTCTCTGTGCCATGCAATGATTCACCATGTCCCGTAGCTTGAAGAAGTGGTCCTTCAGGAGAAACACTTTGCCCTGGATAGAGTTTAGTTGGGCCCCAATGAACTTTGCGACCCTAGAGGGGGTTCCATGTTGACCCTGAGGTCTCGGTCTTGGAGTAGTGAGGGTGCAACTGTCACATCGGCTGCTACCTTTTCCTTTGAAGGGCCTGTGATCAACCAGTCATCCAGGTATGGGAAGATTGTGATTCCTTTCATGTGTAGATGTGAAACCACCGGGGCCATGCATTTTGTGAATACTCTTGGAGCTGTGCAGAGGCTGAATGGGAGTGCTTTGAAACGGTACATTTTGAGACCTACTGCGAATGCCAGAACGTTCTGTGGGGTTGTGCTGTTGCAATGTGGAAGTAGGCATCCTTGAGGTCGATGGTAGTGAACCACTCTCCTGTGTGGAGAAATGGAAGGATAGAAAAAAGGGTGACCATCTTGAACCGTTTGGGAATAATGAAACAGTTCACCTCTCTGAGGTCGAGGATGGGACATAAGCTGTTATCCTTTTTGCTGATGAGGAAGTAGCGGGGGAAAAAAGATTCTCTTTTCTATAGCCCCTTTTCTCAACAAGGAGTGAACCTCTTCCTTGAGGTGTACAGAGGGGGTGGTGGACTTGAGAAGTCTCGTGCATGGTAGGGTGTCAAATTCTATGAAATATCCATTCCAGATGGTACTGAGGACCCATGAATCTGTGGTGATAGCACACCAATGGTGGCATGCAGCCAGTAGGCCATTTGATGGTGGTTGGCCTGGTGACACGGAGGGAGAGGGCAGGTAGTCAGACTCTCTGCTTGGTAGGTTCAGGTTTCTTCTTTTGGAACTGAGACTTATGTTTACTGGTAGTTGGGAACTTCCTCTGGTATTGGGTATAAAATAAAGCTGTGAGGAATGCTGAGGGCGTGACAAAGAGGGACTGAACCTCCTTCAAAAGGAAAGCAGGTATGGTAAACGACCACCGTCTCCCCACTATTTCTCTTTAAAACCTTAAGTGATCGGCTTCTTGGCACTTCTCACCTCCACATCAATAATCTCTCTCTCTCTCCGGCTTTTCTTCACAAACGAGATTCAGGAAGGACTCATCCCACGCTTTCTGCAAGCGCGCTGATGACTAAAAAGGCCAATCTGAGATAAACAAGTCCGGTTGCAGAAAGCACAGCAGAAGGTCTCCTTGGGTGATGTTTCTGGGTTGTGATTCTTTCTGTGTTGCTGTTTCTCTTCAAGACTTGTTCAGCGTGAGTTCTCAAATAAGGCTGCAGCATTGTGGATAGTGCGTCTCCATGCCTTCCGATGTGAGGCCATGGCAGACCATTGTTGGTGATCAATTTGGCTGAGCCAGAGATGTTGTTTCAAGGAAATCCTTGTATCACTTTTTTGGAGCGCCCCTCTTATGCTGACCTGTGGCGAGTTCACCGTAGAGTAGTATTTTTGGGAGGCGATGGTCCTCCATCCTAGAAACGTGCTCTGCCCAGCGCAGCTGTGTTCTCAATATCATGGCCTCAATGCTGGTGATCCCTGCTAGCTCAAGGATAGCAACATTTGTCACATAGTCAGTTCAGTTTATATTTAGGATTGTGCGTATACAGCACTGATACAGCGTTCGAGGAGTCGTTTGCGCGTATACAGCACTGATACAGCGTTCGAGGAGTCGTAAGTGTTGGCGATAGGTGACCCATGTTTCAGATCCATAAAGGAGAATAGACAGTACAGTGGCTCTATACACACTGATTTTTGTGTTTCGCCTGAGGTGTTTATATTCCAGACTCTTTAGTAAAGTCTTCCAAATAATCTACTGATAACACAATGGTAGCAGTTTTCAAATACTAACTCAGAGGCCAATATAGGTTTTAATAACACAGTAGAATGATGCATTTCTTTTAAACATGTAGGCACGCCTTCTTGTTTTTAAAACTTGGTAATAACAGTTCTGAGTTACAGGTTCATATGCAATGTAGCTATTTCATATACAGCTGCCCCTCCACATTTGTGAACTCGGCATTTGCGGTTTTGATTATTCACGGTTTTGGGAGAGCCCCCCCGGTGGCCCCGTGAAGGCCCTGGGAGGGAGCAGGGAGGGCCAGGGAGGCCTCCACGGGGCCTTCAGAGACCCTCCGGAGGCCCCGTGAAGGTCCTGGGAGGGAGCTGGGAGGCCTCCACGGGGCCTTCGAAGATCCCTCAGAGGCCCCGTGAAGGCCCGGGGGAGGGAGGCGGAGGGCCGTGGAGGCCTCCACGGAGCCTTGCAAGGCCCTGTGAAGGCCTGGGGGGAGTGGGGAGGGCTGCAGTGGCCTCCACGGGGGCTTGCGAGGCCCCATGAAGGCCTTGGGGGTAGTGGGGAGGGCCGCGGAGGCCTCCATGGGGCCTAGCGAGGCCCCAGGACGGCCTTGGGGGGTAGTGGGGAGGGCCGCGGAGGCCTCCATGGGGCCTAGCGAGGCCCCGTGAAGGCCTTGTGGGGAGTGGGGAGGGCTGCAGAGGCCTCCATGGGGCCTTGCGAGGCCCCTTGAAGGCCCTGGGAGGGAGGGAGGAGAGCCGGGGAGGCATCCACGGGGCCTTGGGAGGGTCTCCAGAGGCCCCGTGAAGGCCTTGGGAGGGAGTGGGGAGTCCAGGGAAATTGACCATGGGGCCTCCGGAGGCCCCGTGGTCGCTTTGGCAGGGTAGGGGGGCAACCAATATTCGCAGTTTTTTCACATCCACGGGGGTCCGTGGAACCTAACCCCCGTGAATGTGAAGGGACGACTGTACAATACTTCATCTCTTCTGACTGTTACAACCTAACAAAACAGACCCTCTCTCTACTAGAGTTCTGTAAATAATAAGAGTTATCCTTTCTTCTACTCTTATCCTTTTAAAACTTAGTTCCCTGTGACCAATTGATTCTTCACTCAACTCTCTTGGTTCCTATTTCTTCTAAGAACCATCTCTATCCTCTCTACAAACGGTCCCTCCTCCTTTCTCTCCCACACAGCCTGGGCTATTTGTGCTCTCAGCTGCTCTCTCATTGGCTAGCTCCAGCTGTCTTCGGATTGGTCATCTGCCTTCTGGTATTCTCAACTCATAGCTGTCCTTTTGTTCATCACATACCTCCCTCCTTCAATATGTTTAAGGACACACTTAACCTCTCGGTTAGGTCGGTTCATAAATCCTTTATAAGTAACTGTACTTACCCAAAACTCTATTATGAACAGCATTCAATTTCTAATACCACCCGTATATACGATGCATTTATGTACATACAAACCATTGTCTGTTAACCAAAATTACATTAGTAGGTCACTTTTTGTATCATTAAACTATAGTGAAAGTTACATTTTTAACTCTATACTTACATTGATCACAGTCAAATATTTTATGCAGTTACACGTTTGTTTTTTATTTTTCTTCATTCACTCTAGAAAGACCATCCGCCACTATTTTTTTTTACCTTTCACATATTGGATGGAATAATCAAAATCCTGTAACAATAAACTCCATCTCAAGAGTTTACTATTATTTCCCTTAGTATGGTTTAACCAACACAAGGGCAAGTGATCGGTTTTAATTGTAAACTTTCTTCCCCATAAGTATGGCTTGAGCTTATTGACAGTCCATATGATTGCCATACATTCCTTTTTGATGGTAGCTAGGTGTCTTTCTCGAGGAAGGCATTTTTTACTCAGATATAAAATTGGATGTATATGGCCATCATCATTTTCTTGGCTTAACACAGCTCCAAGTCCGACATTGGAAGCATCTGTGGTGACTATGAAAGTCTTGTTGTAATCTGGAGCCATTAAAAAAGGAGCTGTGGTCATAAGATGTTTTAACTCCTTGAAAGCAACTTCACATTTGTCTGACCATATAATTTTAGTAGGTGTGTCCTTTTTGGTTAAATCGGACAAAGGGCTTGCAACACTATTAAAATTGGGAATAAATTTCCGGTAATACCCCACTAAACCCAGAAATGACTTACTTCTTTCTTAGATGTAGGTCTTGGCCAGTTAATTATGGCTTCTATCTTGGAAGTTTCTGCCTTGATGTTTCCACTTCCTACCAGATATCCTAAATATCGGCTTTCTCTTTTGCCTAGGTGACACTTGGAGCTTTTAACTGTCACCCCACTCCTTTTAAGCCTTTTTAGTACTTCAATTAGATGGTACAGATGTTTGTCCCATGAATTACTAAAGATACAGATATCATCAATATAAGCCACAACACAATGCTTTAGCCCTGCTAAAATGTCATCTACCAATCTCCGAAATGTTGATGGAGCATTAGACCAAAGGGCATCACAGTAAATTCATATAGACCTCTATGTGTAACAAAGGCTGTTTTCATCTGATCTTTGGGACCTGCCAACATTGGTACCTGCCAATAACCTTTTGTCAAATCCAAGGTTGACATATATTGAGCCCTTCCCATTTTCTCAATCAAATCCTCAGTTTTAGGCATAGGATAGGTGTCAGCTTGGGTAATTTTATTTAACCCCCTCTAGTCCACCCAGAATCGAATAGTCTGGTCAGGCTTTTCCACTAGTACTACTGGTGAAGCCCAGGGACTATTAGATGGTACTATAATCCCCATTTATAGCATCATCTCAGTTTCCTCCCCCATTTTGTCTGCTAATGGACCGGTGACTCGGTATGGAGGAGTATCTATAGGGGTTGCTTCTCCCGTGTTGATATGGTGAACTATTCCCTGAACTCTCCCAGGTATGTCTGAGAATATGTCCTCAAATTCTTTCAACACTTCTCTGATCTCTACTTGTTGTTGGGGAGTAAGAGATGGATCAAAAGTAACCCTTTGTGTCTTATTTTTCTCTACCTTTTCAAAGTCCCACTGAGGAATAATAATGTCTTCATAATCCCACTCTCTAACAGCATACAATACTATATGTTCTCGTCTAACATAAGGCTTTAAAATGTTCACATGCACCAATTTACACCCCACATTGTCTCCCAAGTCCACTATATAATTTACACCATAGATTTTCTCAGTAACTTGAACTGGACCCGTCCATGCATATTGTAGTTTATTTCCTCTTGTTTGTCTAAGGATTAGTACGTCGTCTCCAGGCATAAAAAATCGAGATCGGTCTCTTTTGTCGTACCAAGTCTTTTGATGGGTTTGAGCTGTTTTCAGGTTTTCTCCAGCAACTCTCAAAGCTTGTCTCAACGATGTCATCAAGTTTTGGACATTTGAAACTACATCTTCTGGCTCTTTTTCTTCTGGAGATTCCCACTCTTGGCGCACTATATCTCATGGTCCTTTTACTTTGCATCCAAACAGTAGCTTGAAGGGACTGAATCCTAGACTTTCTTGTGGCACCTCTCTATATGCAAATAATAGGTGTAATTTAGTGTCCCAATCATTTTGATTTTCTGCTTTGTAGGACTTTGTCATATTAACTAAAGTCCCATTAAAGTTATCTATAAGCCCATTACTTTGAGGCTGATATGGACTTGTGGTTAAATGTTTTACTCCACAAAGTTCCCATAACTTTTGCATCACTTTGGAGGTGAATGATCCCCCCAAGTCTGAAATTACCTTACTTGGAAACCCTAATCTGGAAGAAGTATTTACCAGGGCATTAGCCACCGTTGTTGCCTCTATATTTCGTAACGCTAAGATTTCAGGATATCTCGTGGCATAATCCATTATAGTAAGAATATACCTATTTCCTCTTTGAGTGGCTCGAGGTAGTGGCCCTATTATATCCATCCCTATTCTTTGGAATGGCTGGGACATAATTGTCAAGGAACAAAGCTTAGCTCTGGTCTTACCTCACCTTGTCACCACTTTCTGGCAAACATCACAGGATTTACAGAAAGATTTTATCTCTTGTCCCATTTTTGGCCAATAAAAAGACACCAAGGGAGGACTCATCATTTGTCTTTTCCACTGTGTAGGTGGATTCTTCTTCCCGGTACCGGTCTGGTGACAGTATCGAGAGACGCCATTTCCCCAGGGGCGATACCGGGGAGCCTTCCTTGGTTTCCCCTTTGGAGCTCTTCAGCTTCAGGTCACATGATTGGCGATCATGCTGCTTGGCCTTCTTGCGTTCCCGGAATGGACCCCTTCTAGGGGATTCTTTCCTTCCAGTAGCCTTAGCTTTCTTTGTTGGAAGGTCCTTTGCTTTTGATGCTGTCTTGGAAGACTCCGGTACCAGTGACTATCTCCATCCTGCCAAAGTTCCGGGATCATCAGAGCCAGACTGGCCTGTGCCATTATCTCTCGCTCTGGTTGACATTGGGATGGACGTCGAGGCCTTTGCAGGTACCGAGGTGGGGCCATTTTTGGCCAGACCCTTAGACTTTTCAGGGGAGAGTGCAGACATCAAAGCCTTCCCCAATGCAAAGGCTGATAGGGCCTTCTCATAGAGTTGGGCCTTGAGCCTCTTGTCTCAATTCTTTTTGGCCTGTGGGGTGAAGGCCTTGCAATGCCTGCATGAGGCTACATCATAGGCCTCCCCAAGACAAAATAGGCACTTAGAATGGCCATCTGACTCCATCATTTTGGCTGAGCACTGGGAGCAGAATTTGAAGAAACAGGCCCCAAACATGCTTAGAAAGGAAAAATGTCACAGTATCATCCAGTTCAAGGTCAGAAGAGCAGAAAATCAATCTTGCAGCTGAATCCGGTGAAGAGGTAATCACAGTATCCACGGAATCCAAGGTCAGAGATGTAAATCAGTCCAATCCGAGAGGCAAAGCCAAAGGGATAAGCAGTAGAGGAGTCAAAAGTCAAGTCCAAAGTCAGGGGAAAAAGCCCAAAGAGTAAAAAATAAGAACAATGAGGCTAGGAGAAGTTCTTTCAGAGCTTTCCGCATGGCAGGAAAAAAGGAACTGAGCAGCTGGTGAGAGGGATGAGCTTATAAGCACCAGGGGTGAGGGGAGCGGTGCTACCGCCCAAAAGTTTTAAATGAGGTTCTAGACGTTTCCGAAGTGCTCTGTGCAGGTGCAGGATGAATCCATTATGTGCATTCACAGAGACCACAAAGAAGAACCACATAACCCTGTGGCTTTTCTCAGCCTCAAGGAGTCTCACCCAAAGAAAGTTATAGCATGGGTAATGTTGTGTGCAAACCAGACCATAGCCTAGCGTAGATCTTTAGAGCTATTTGCTTGCTGCTCGACAGACTGCATTCAGTACAGATTTACTGCTTAGATTAGATACTGATTCCAGTGGTTCTGTTATGAATCTCAATGCAGCCCAATGCCTATAGGCCTCCCTCTTCCCATAGCTGTCACAAAATGACTTTACCCAAGTGTCACACTCATTCTTGCAGCGTGATGAATCAAATTGGATGTTAAATACTAGGAGAGTTGTTGTGTACCTTTAATTAATTTCCAACTTAAGGCAAACCTATCATGGGGTATTTGTGGCAAGGTTTGCTCAGAACAGGTATTGCCATTGCTTTCCTCTGAGGCTGAGAGAGTGTGACTTGCACAAGCTCACCCAGTGGATTTCCATGGCCAAGTAGAGATTCAAACCCTGGTCTTCAGGATCCTAGTCCAGCACCCAAACTACTACATTACACTGGCTCTCGTACTAGAAGGGTACAGAGATGAAATGATGAAATAAACTTTTAAAACCATTTTAAGTACTGAAAGGATACAGCATGTTATTAATCTGTTGAGAAAAGTTGATTAATTTCATTCAATTTTACTGTAATAGAAGAATGTGTTCCTATAAATGTTATCATATATGATTTTATTATAAGTGATAACTAGTGGCTGTATTTGTTTAAATACACTAATGTATTATTACATTTTAACCTTGAAAACTTCTCTTAGGGTTTCATGCTGATATATATGGTCAGTCTCTTCACAAGTTAGATCACTGAACTTAAGTATTATGGCAAAAACCAGATTTGAATTCAGATTTTAACTAGGACTGACAAAACCAGATTTGAATTCAGATTTTAACTAGGACTGACACCGTATAAATACACTTCAGCATACTGTCAATCTGTGGTCCACTTTGAACAAAGAAGTGTATATGTTCAGAAATTTTCTTTAATAATATAGCAAATATATACTGGGTTAGAAAGTATAAATGTAAAGATATAAGTATAATGTGATTAAAGTAATTCTCTATGTAAAAAAAAGATATTATGAAATGTTAATCTTTGGGGGATAGAAAAATTGTATTTGTATTGAATAATGAAAATAATGATGCACCTCATGTAGG
The DNA here is from genome assembly GCA_030847615.1 of Gambelia wislizenii. Lineage (NCBI taxonomy): Eukaryota > Metazoa > Chordata > Lepidosauria > Squamata > Crotaphytidae > Gambelia > Gambelia wislizenii. The sequence continues at coordinate 390,319,535 of JAUMIR010000001.1, read as the reverse complement.
AATGCCAATTTCATTCATGTGAATCACTGCAATTTATGTATACCAATTGCTTGATTGTTCTGTTCTTTTTGTGTGTTGTTTTATAGAAATGTATTAGATTCAATCCTGAAGCTTCAGTGTGGGTAGCAAAACAGCGAATTCTTTGCACGTTAAATCAAAGTTTGAAAGACGTTCTTAATTATGGCTTGTTCCAGCCTGCAAACAATGGGAAAGATGGGAAATTTTTGGATGAGGAACGACTTCTTATGGAATACCCTCAACCTGTGAATAAAGGGGTTCCTTCCTTGGAGGTACATTAATGAACAATCCTTTACTTAAAATTAGGATATCATGATATTTGTACAATGCAGATAGCAGTAGATAATGAAACATCTCATATCTTGGGCAATACAACATATTTTGTAGAGCTGTTACAAGCTAGAGCAGTGGAAGGAGAAAGGATCTGGCCAGGCTTATATAGAAGGAAAATGGAGCTCATTACATTGCCAGTTACATAGTTTTTTAATCTAGTCTGTTGCTAGCTTCATGGCTGCCAGATGTGTTTCAGGGCATAGTTGTTTAGACCAAGGGACAACATGGATTAAAATCCCAGTTTTCTATTATCTCCATTCTAATAGGCATTTAATAATGAAAGTATTACAAGCTTTCAGTGTTTACTATTTGAAAAAAATTGGGGATATAGCCCATTAAAGTAATTCATATTTTCAACAGTAGTCCCACATCTCAGTAGTCTCACAGTAATGGTATTAGCTAGACCTGTTTCCTCCCTGTTCTAATCAACCAGCATTGTAGTAGTGTTGCTTATAGAGGTGACTGTACTAAGGTTTTAGGGCTAAGGAGAGAATGGATAGACCAAGTGGGTAGCCACTAGAGCAAGAAAGAGAATGGGATAGGAAAAACTTATTTTTAAAATTAAAGTAATAGTCTTTATTCAGCATTCAAATATATGTTTGCTTAGTCAATATGTTGAAACATCGCCTTCTTCCTCATCAAGATACTGTGTTTTTCAGTCTCACCTAGTGAATAGAAATCTCTTTTCATCTTGGTTTCTCCTACTAGTTTAGGATAAATTTTTAGCCTATTTAGATCACAAGCAATAATGGTAGTAGAATTTTCATGAGAAAATCTGTTAAAAATACAAGATTATTTTAAAAGAAAGAGAAGGATATAGAATTGTCCTGTTTTCACTTTTTAGATAAATATAGCTGTTGATATGCAACACTTCATAGTCTAGATGTATTGAATTTTTTTTCCCTCTGAGTGAGTACCAGGTAACAAAACATGTAGCTCTCCATTCTCTTTCATCTGTGCTGAAGAAGTCAGTGATTTTGTTCCGCTGGAGCAGGAATAGGTTTATTCTTTGTGAACACACACTTTTTATTTCTTCTTATAAGACCAGAATGTAGTTATCTTTTTGGAGCTGGAACTCCAAACTGGGCAGAAGCCACCATCTTTTTGTGTCTAGGTTCTAGACGCACTGCTAGAGTGATAGTACTGTTTGAGCCATTTGTTTTATGACCTATGGTTAAAGCCAAGAGTGTGGGACAGTACTAAAAAACAAAACAAAACCCTGTCTATGTTTTCTTGTGCTGTTGCAGGACTACTATATTGTTCTTCTCGGGGAGAATACCCAGATGTGCTGCATAGAGTCCTTTGCATCCATAAGAATCCCTCATGAACATCTCTGTAGAGAGTGGAGATCCAAATACAGTCTGCACCAATAAAAGATAAAAAGCAGAATCCAATTACAATTAAACACTTCTAACTCATACGTTTTATTGAATATCCCATGTTACTAGATATTCATAAGTTCAATTCATAGCAAATCATAGTTAAGGAAGTTTACATTATGATAAATTATGGCTTGTGAATAACTAGCAAGTTAGAATTAGAAACAATGGCTGGTGCTGACTGTGGTTTTGTGTGACAACTGAAGTGACTGATTATCACTAATGATCTCCCTCTGCAGACCACTGAACCGGAAAACTAGAATCAGATGAAAAATAGTTCTGTACAGTTGTCCTTCCATATTCGCTGGGGTTTGGTTCCAGGACCCAACATGGATACCAAAATCCGTTAATACTCAAGTCCCATTATATGCAATGGCATAGCAAATGGTGTCCCTTATATAAGATGGCAAAATCAAGGTTTGCTTTTTGGATTATTATTTTTAAAAAATATTTTCAAGCCATGAATACTTAAATCCGTGGATATGGAGGGACAACTGTACTGTGTTTTGCTTGAGATTGGGCTTATCTGCATGGACAATTTACCCCATCTTGGAGCCCTGCAGTCCAGATGACACAGGGCTTTTGTCCTGGTTTCCCCCCAGACAGTCCTCACTACATCTGGGGCAAAGACAGGGCTAAGACAGGGGGAAGGTGCGGTAGGGCCCATTACAGTGTTTTTTGTAAAAAAAAAAAATACCCAGGAAATATGGCTCCTGCTGACAAAGAACAAATTGGGCCCTGCCTGACTGCAGGAGCCTGTTCCGGCATGCTGGCCTGTTGCTACAGCTGCCCTCTGCCGTGGCTCTACCACAGCACGAAGGGGCCTTGGTCACATGTTCCAGGTCAGCTTCCTGACTTCAGAGAGAGTGAGGGAGATGGTGGCGGCAGCTGCAGCGACGGGCCGATGGACCTATCTGAACTTCTCCTGTTCCATTTAGGTAACAGGGGAGAAACAGGCCTAATCCATGGGCAGGCTATGCCAGCTGGGAGCTGGAATTTTCTGGCCCATATGGATGAACCCATTGTTAAAAATCAAGCCATAAGTTTAGTTTTAAGAACGACTTGTACAAATCATTCTTCACATGGTTAAACCTTAAGCATTTTCTTAAGTGTTTTAGTATCTTGTTGATTATATGAACTAACCCTCAAGACATTTAATGATTTTTCTGTTGCTCTTAACTAATATTAATACCCTTTCCCCCAAAAACACAATGTTTCTGGAATGAAAATTAATGTTTGGATACTGTTTCCTTTCAGTTTCGGTATAAGAAGAGGGTATACAGACAATTGCATCTTGATGAAAAGCAGCTAGTTAAGCTTCATACCAAGGTATGTCCAAGTGTAGAGCAGAAAGTAGTCTTAGGGCATTTTATAGACCTTTTGACATTTTATTCAAATCCTTTGGTTTTAATAACAAGCTAACAAAATTATAGGGCAGATTACAAGACTGATATTACTATGAAATGATCCTGTGCACATGTAGTCATTTATGTATGGTAATGGGCAAGTCACACACACATAGCTTCAGAAGACCCTGTGATATGGTTGTCTTAGGGTTGCCATAAGTCAGAAATGACTTGAAGACACACAACAGCAACAATTAATCAATATATTCAAAGATTCCCCGAAGTTCTGCTACATTTGTACATGGTTGCCCTCTTCAGACAATACAGTTGTCCCTTCATATTCGCTGGGGTTTAGTTCCAGGACCCCCATGGATACCAAAATCCGTGAATACTGAAGTCCCATTATATGCTCTCTCTCTCTGGCTTTTCTTCGCAAACGAAGATTCAGGAAGGACTCATCTCGCGCTGGCAAAAGTACCTCTGAGTTTTCCTTGACTAAGAAAACCCTATGAAATTCATGGGGTCACAATAAGTCGACAGGCAACTTGAAGGCTTGCGCACACGCACGCATGCACGCACACAGTAGACCCATTGAATCAATGTGAAATTGGTAAGTCAACACTTACATAAATTCCATTTATTCCATTGGATTTGGGCCTTTAAAGGTTTATTTTCATTTTATTAGTTTGACTCCACTTTGTAAAAACGCTGTTAGTTTAGTGGGTTGGCTGCCTTTATTAGGTTGCTGATCTTTAAGTATTCCCCCCACCCCCAAGTGACAAACCTACCTGGGAACGTTCAGTCTTTCTTTGGTACAGAGCTGGAATGAAGAATCAAAGCAGCAGCATAATTCTCTGGGTGAATTAGAAGATGAATTAAAAGATGTGCAGTCTCTTCCATCTGACTATATGTTCATTATGTACAGTTGTAAGAATGTCCACACATACCTTTGGGTAGCCAATACCTGAGATTTTTTTTTTTCTGTAAAAGAAATGTATATCTGAAGGTATTAAGAATTAACCTAATGTTCTTTTTCAGGCAAATTTTCGAAAATTTATGGACCATATTCATCACCTCTCAGTAGAAAAATTAACAAAGATGTTGGACCGAGGACTTGATCCAAACTATCATGACTTAGAAACTGGAGGTATGAAACAGACAAATCTGTTACACATCTTTAATAATTAAAAAATATCAGATTTTTAGTGCATGAAGGGAGTTGAAATTGATATAATTCTTTATATGCCTAAGAAAGGAGATGCATAATAAAAGACAATCAATTAAAATGTGAATTCCAGAACTGTTTATTTCTTTTCATTCTTTAGAAACCCCACTAACTTTGGCAGCTCAGCTTAACAACAGTGTTGAAGTGATCAAAGCTCTGAAAAATGGAGGAGCTCATTTAGATTTCAGAGCCAAAGATGGCATGACAGCATTACACAAAGCAGCTAGAGCCAAGAACCAAGTTATTCTGAAGGTAAATTTTTCTAGAGTCATGTGGTGTATTGTTTTATATAGAAGAGTAAAGAAAATTATCTGAGATAGTTTAAGTGTCTTGAATGGATCTTTTAATTTGCATTTACTCAAAAGCTTTTGTCTTTGGTTTTTTGCTTCTAAAATTTGCTTTCAACAAATAATTCAATTTGGTGGAAAGAAAAGGGGTGGTGAAATCTTCTGACTTTTTAATAGACAAATAATGTAATATTAGTCTGTGGGAAATAAGAACAGTACAACAGATGTTTATCAGACTTTGATGGTGAAAATTTGTCCCAGTAAGCTACCATTTTTAGAACCTTTAACAGTGTCCTTTGTTCTCTTTGTCCTTCATAATTAATGTTTATTAATGTCTAAAAATGTTTTATTTGTTTGAATTTGAAATTTGGCATGGTTATAGATTGTTGAAGAGTTTGAGGACTGTTTTGCTGTTAACTGCTATCAACTTCAGCTTATGGCAGTTGAAGTTGTTTGCACACTGCATTTAGTGGTCCCTATGTAAACTTGTCCACAGCTGCATGGTATGTGGTAAACTCCTGCAGCTGTGAGAGGGTCTCATTTGTTCTTCGCTGTCCTTCACCTTTTTGTCCTTTGTCAATTCGCATACCATGCAGCTATGGACAAGTTTACAGAGGGACCACTAAAGCAGTGTGCAAACACGAATCAAGGAACATGAGAAAAACTGCAGACTGGGCCAGCCAGAAGAAAAATCAGCAGTAGCAGAACATGTGATAAACCAATCTGGACACAAAATGCTATTTAAAAACACAGAAATTCTGGACCAGACCAACAACTATCATGTCAGAATGCACAGAGAAGCTATTGAAATCCACAAACACCTGGACAACTTCAACAGGAAAGAAGAAACCCTAAAAGTAAACAAAATCTGGCTCCCAGTTTTGAAGAACAATAGAATCAAAATTCAACACTTACAAAGGAATTCCACCCAGGAACAAGGGGAGTTCCAGCAGATAATGGCCCTTCAACCAACCATTAGCCAAACAGACACTAACGAGCCTTGCATTTCTATACCCAGAAAATAACCATTCAATTACACAAATTTACATATACTCCCCAACAGGAGTTCACAGTATATGAACTCCACATACACTCCTACCCAACCATTCTCTGAAGATGCCAGCGACAGATGCAGGCAAAACGTCAAAAAGAAACTATTCCAGAACACAGCCTCACAGCCTGGAAAAAAAACAAGGAAAATCTATGGATGCCGGCCGTGAAAGCCTTCGACTTCACAGTTATTCTGTGTCTTTGCTATTTTCTGCTAGTAGCATGGTTTCTTTTTTCACACGTCCTTCCTCAGAGTCTAATACAGCTTTGTGTATGATACATTCAGCATACAAGTTAAACAGAAACGGTGATAAAATGCAACAGTGTCTGACCCTCTTGTCGATTGGAAACCATTGTTTCTGCATATTCCTTACTAACAGAAGCTTCTTGTCCTAAGTACAGGTTATACATCAAAATAATCAAATGCCGTGGCATACCCATTTCTTTAAGAGCGATAAGAGCAGTTTTTTCATGATGTATACAATCAAAGGCTTTGCTATAATCCAGTGTCTCTTAATCTTTTCTTCACTAGGGACCCCCTTTAAATATCTTTTGTTGCTATGGACCGTCAATATTTAAAACCATAATGAAAACAACAACAACACAATTACGCCATCCCTCAGAGGCACTGAAGGGGGAGGGAACACCTTCCTCCTGCTTCTTCCAGCAGGTTTGTGACTGGAGCACATTAAATGGCAGCCAGCCAACCTTTGCCTTGGCTCCTCTCATGTGGCCACTCTACTGCAGGCAAGAAGGGGGCAGAGCAGCCTTCAAGCCTTTGCAGACCTCTTGTGAGGACATCACAGCCACCTGGGGGTCCCTGGACCACAGGTTAAGAGCCACTGCTATTATCTATAAAAACACGGGCTAATTTTCTTCTGAAATTCTTTGATTCACTCCATTATCCAATATAAGTTTGTAATATAATCCCTAGCGCCTCTTTCTTTTCTGAACCCAGATTAGACATCTGGCATTTATTGTTCCATATGTTCCACCTAAACACTAGGAAGAACTTCCTGACAGTAAGAGCTGTTCGGAAGTAGAATACACTGCCTTGTAGTGTGGTGGAGTCTCCTTCTTTAGAGGTTTTTAAACAGAGGCTGGATGGCCATCTGTCAGGAATGATTTGATTGTGTATTCCTGCATGGCAGGGGGTTCAACTGGGTGGTCCTTGTGGTCTCTTCCAGTTCTATGATCCTATGAATCTATGATTCTATATGGTAAAAGTCTTTGTTGTAGAATTTTAAGCATCATTTTGTTTGCATGGGAGATTACTGCAATGATCCAGTGGTTACTGCAATTCTCCTTTCTTGGGTATTGCAATACGTATTGAGTGTTTCCAACCTTGGGGGGGGATTGTTTTATTTTTCATATTTGGTTACATATTTTTGTTAGAATTTGAATTCCATCCCTGTAACTTGAAACAGCTCTATTGTTATGCCATCTGTTAGTGGTGATTTATTTCTTCCAAGGACTTTGAGTACAGCTTTCACTTCCCTTTCTAAAATTGTGGATTCATTTTCAAATGGTTCTTCCTTGAATAAATCAGTCACCCTTTCATTTATTTTATATAGTTCTTCAGGGTATTATTTCCATTGTCTTTTTCTTTCTTCTTGATCATGTAATGTGTTCCCCTGCTAGTCATATAACAGCTCTGCTCTGGTTTAAATTTCTCTTTGATTTCCCAGATCTTGTGGAAGAGGTCTCTTGTTCTATCATCTGTTGTCGTCTGTTTTTCTGCATTGATTGTTATAGTAATTATTTTTGTTCCTGTGCACAAGTCATTGAACAGTTACATTCAGGATTCTGACCCTACTTCTGTCACCTTTTACTTGTCCTTCTCATCTGTCAGCTGCTTGTCTGTCATCCAGTGAACCTTTTATTTCTTTTTAGCTGCAGACAGTATAATTTTGCATTCTTCCCTGACAGTGTCCCTGGCTTCAGTCCAAAGTTTTTCTGACTCCCATTCAATTAGGCTTAATAGTGCAATCTGTTTTTTACATTATCTTTACATTCTACATAGATGTTCTTCATGTTGTATTTTGGCCTGATGTTTGATTTATTGTTCTTATTTACTTTTACTCTAATTTTTGATATTAGCAATTCATAGTCTGTGTCACAATCTGCTCCTGGTCTTGTTTTTGCACAGAGAATAGAGCTTCTCCATCTTCTGCTTTCAGTTATGTAGTCTATATGATGTCCATATAATTGTCTCTTCACTTTTCTGAGGAATGATTTGTGATGAACAGCTTCACAAAATTCACTCAGTCTCTCGCCTGCTTCATTTCTTGATTCTAGGCCAGATTCTCCTACAGTGTTTGGTTCTACTCTGTTTCCTACTCTTGAATTCCAGTCATCTATGATTATCAACATGTCCTATTTTGTTGTGTGATGACCTTCCTTCTGGACTCCAGTGTAGAATCTTTCAAATTCTTCTTTTGCTTCTGTAGTTGGAGCATAAACATGGGTTATGGTTATATTGATAGGTTCTCCCTAAAGTCTTATTGATATCATTCAGTCAGATTTTGCATTATATCCCCTGATTGCTTTCCCTATGCCTCTCCTCGCTATTAACACCACCCATTCCTTCTTAGATTTTCATTTCCAGAGTAAAACAGTGTGTATTTATCTGACTGAAAATGTCCCATTCCTGTCTACTTCAGGTCACTCACTCTATTGCAATGTTTATATGTCCATTTCTTGTTTTACAATGTATAATTTATGCTCCTCATGGTCGATGTTTCTGTAATATGTGTTGTACAACTTTGGACACTATTTTCATCTCTGATCATATCAACAGCTGAGTGTCCTTTTGTCTTGAGTCCAGTTGCATCATTAAGCACAACATTGTTCCTAGTTGTTCTCTGCTCTTTCCCAATAGCACATGGAATGCCTTCTGACCTTGGAGTGCCATCTTCTGGCACTATCTCCTGTTTCATTTTGGGTTGTCTTATAGGGTTTTTATGGTAAAAGACAGTCAAAAGTAGTTTGCCAGTGCCTCCTTCTGTGCAGTAACAAGCGTTAGCTATGGTACCACTGCCATTGTCTCTGAGAGATTCTCTGCCAGTGTCACCCCCCACTACAGCTGCTGCCCAATAGCTGTTTGGCACATTGATCTGGCTCCTTAGCAAAAGCCTTTCTGACATGGGAGACCCTACCAGGAGCTCTTCTGCCATCAGCACAGCCCCATACCTCACAGGAGTACCCAGTCCCACCACCACAGAAAGATAGTGCCATGGTGGGTTGAGGTCTGTTACCTAAAGAATATGTGAATTATTTGAAACCATGACATTAGTTAGTATCATTACTGCCTGAACATTCGTCAGTTTTTCCACTTTACTGTTCTTACTAATTTTGTTGAAATTTGCTTCCATGTAAATGTATATATGATTTTAGTCTGGTACCCAAATGCTAAATATATGTTGTTGTTGTCATTGTTGTTGATGTTGTTGTCGTCGTCATCATCGTTGTTGTGTGCCTTCAGGCCGTTTCTGACTTATGGCAACACTAAGGGGACCCTATCTCAGGGTTTTTTGGTAAGATTGGTTCAGAGGGCGGTTGCCATTGCCTTTCTCTGAGGCTGAGGAAGTGTGATTTGCCCAAGGCCACCCAGTTTGCACGAGTTTCCATGGCCAAGCAGGGACTCAAACCCTGTTTTCTCATAGTCCAACACACAAACCACTACATCATGCTGGGTCTCTTAAATATACTTACTTAGAACTAAGTTCTTTTGATCTTAGGCCAACATATATCTATAAAGCAGTCTTATAGCACCTTTGCGTATTTAATAACAAATATAGCTCACTTGTGTTCAGTGAGGCATACTGTCAAGTAGATGCTTTCCTGTACACCTTAGGATTGTGCCTAGAAAAGATAAGAAATATGTAGAAAGTCTTTCCCTAAGTTGGTACCTTTGAGATGTATTGGGCTGTAATGCTCATCATTCCCAGTCAACATGACCAGCATCCGTGCTGGCTGGGAATGATGGCAGTTGGATTCTCCTAGAAAATCAGAAGGTCTGTGGAGAATGAGAGCTGGAAAGCATGTAAAATAATTACTTATGGAGCTGTGATGGGAGGGGCCTCTGAGTGAATAAGATTAAAGAATGTGGGAGCCAATCCCAGTGCAGGAAACTGTGATGGGAGGGGGTTCCAAGAGTATGATCTGAGTGAATGTCAGTTGAGAGAGTCTGTTGGAGTTAAGAGAGGGACAGTTGAAGTTAAGAGTTAAAGTTGAGAGTTGTGAGAGAAGCGTGACTGAGTCTGTTGTCTGAGAGATAATGAGAGTGTCATGTATGAAGGCAATTTGATTAATTTAGTCAAGAGACTAAAGTATTAACATGTATTAACAGAAATAGTCTGTCACTAAAAAGTAATAATCAGTGAAATTAAGAAAAGGAACAATGTTATATGCAGAGTACTGAACAGCTGAAGTTTGTAACCTTGAAGATAATAAACCAACCAGTTTGTTTTGTTAATTGTTCATAGTCTCATTTTGCTTTATTACACTCACTAGAAAAGGTAACAGCCACATTAACCAAAGGAGACCACACTAATACCTAATCTATCCACAGGAAGGGTCACCTGGAGACTCATACCCCAGTCCAGTTAAGGGATTTAAAGGGGGAACTGAAGTGAGGTGGCAATGACAGGCAGCCAGTCTGTATGTTGAGGTAAACTTGTCTGGCAGGTCCGTTACGGGCTTCACGTTGGGAAGGCTAATATATAGCATCTATGTTTAATTTATGTACATGTTAACACATTCTTCAAAACTTAAAATTATTTACAGACCCTCTTAGAGCTTGGAGCATCTCCTAACTATAAGGATAGTTGTGGGCTGACACCACTGTATCACACTGCTGTTGTTGGAGGTGATCCATATTGTTGTGAGCTATTACTTCATGAACATGCTACTGTTGGTTGCAAGGATGAAAATGGATGGCAAGAGATTCACCAGGTAGGAAAAATATAACAGTATTTGTTTAGTGGATTTATTGTTATGTAATCTAACTATCTTGTTAAATACAGTTAGAAAAGCAGAACTCTAAAGATTTATTTTGCTGAATCTATCAAATTAAGAAATTAAGGAATATTTACTGCTATGAAAATTGATTTTAGTAAAGGAACCATATGTTGTTAAGATTAAAATTAAAATTATGACAGAATAAGAAACAATAAAACAATATTATTTTATCATTCTTTTATAATTTTGATAGTTTTAAACACAGGATCTTCAGCAGCCTGTTAACAGTGTACTATTTTAGTATGTGCTCATGCTAGCGTTGTACCGACATCACTCTAGAGCAGACTGTTATTTCATTTAGGACAATGGTAAAAATACTTTTACCTTGTTTTGCTTTTTATATAAAAAAAAGTAATAGAATCATAGGAATCCTAAGGGCCATCTAGTCCATCTCCTCCCAGTGCAAGAATCCCGATGCTAAAGTGCCCTGAGAGGTGGAGGTAGAGGTAGAGGTAAAGTACCTCTGTTTAAACGGCTCCAGTGAAAGAGGATCCACTACCTTCTGAGGGAATCTATTTCACTGTCAAACTTTTTTTTTTACTGCCAAGAGGTTATTTTTTTTTAAGCATTAATATTTATCTGAGTGTTTTTGGGTACAGATGTTGTTTCAGGGTTGCTGGACCATTTTCTTTCTGCTTTGGCCTCACTGTCAATCTCTTCATTTGCACAAAACAATAAAATCATAACAGATACATAAACACACTCAAAATATTAATAGTAAGATGTAATAGAATATAATGATGAAATGAAATGAAAATAATATCTGCAACCAATGCAAAAAACCCCAAACCCAGGTATACAGAATATCAAAGATACACAATATACCTTTAACTGAAGCAGGAGAAGGAAAATGTCAATGAAAAAAAAATACACAGTAGCCTGGAGGACAATGATTGCAAAACAACATCAAAACAACACAAGTTTTTTTTAATAATGTCTTCAGTTGTACCAGATATTCTCCTTTCAAGCTAAGTACTGAAATGTACAGCCTTACTTCAAAATGCTTTCATTTCCAAATTGCTGAACTAGTTACCTTGAGAATAAATCTTAATTGTGTTAGCAGAATGAAAAGAAATCCACCAGTCTCATTTATGTACATATGTATATGTATATTGCATGGAATGACATTAAAAATAATGAGATAACACACAATTCCTGACATAATAGATATTGCTTTCATTTTTTGTGCTTCAGTGAAAGATTTTGTTTTGCTACATTTTTACCACTCCTTTTATTTAAGTCCTTGTGTGGTGACAGGTAGTAAACTGAAGCTGTGATGGGAAATAAAATAAAATAGTTCACACTCCCCTTCCCTCAAGTTACAACTGAACATGCTTTCTTATTTAGTAGCTAGAAACATCTGTTTAGATTGATACAAGCATTCCAGACCTTACTTCATCTCAGTTCATCTGGTGCCCCCTTGAGCTACCCAGAGGAATAGACAATGCTGAAGCCTTGGCTCCAAAACTTTGGGTGTGATTTTAAACATTATGAGGCATACACACCATGCGTAATGTCCATGTGCACATTGTCGCCATTTAATAATATGAGACACAATCATCCACATTTTTTGTCATCTGTGGCGTGTTGCAGTACCAAACCTCTGCAGATCTGGAGGGCCCACTGTAGCAGTAACAACATGGGAAAAGGTGCTGACAAAAGTACAATATCAGTTCATCCTTTAGTGATCTATCCTCAAAGAGGAGGAGTATGTTGGGCCTAATCATCGTGCTTTTCAATCAGGATATGTCTTAAGTTTATATCTGGGAAACTTACTAATTGAAGGAAGACCTCAAGAAGGTGCTGTAGTCATAAACTGTGAAGTATGGCTACTCAATATGCGATTGCCAATAACCATATTTCCAAGAAGAGCCCTCATTCCACTATAACACTGGTTTTAGATACCTTCAGCATATTATCTCAGGCTGCTTAAATATGTTTTTATACACTGATATCTCAAAGCATGTAGGCCTATTTCAAGTCATGGAATTGACAGAAAGTCTGAACACGGTGTTATGTTTTGTCTGAAGGCATTGCTGTGCCAAACTCAGCATCAAAGCTGTCGCCCTCTGTGATGAAGATTGGAACAAGGCAGCCATCTTTCCAATACAATGTGGACCTATAAGGTCCTTAAGGAGACTTTAGCCCTTCAGGGTCCTTAAGGACAGTAGATTTTGATTGAACATTAGAAGGAACATCTTGACAGTAAGAGCATTTCAGCAATGGGACCAATTGCCTAGAGAGGTGGTGGGGTCTCCTTCTCTGGATGCCTTCAAAAAGAGCTGGACAGCTACCAGCTATGGCTGCTTTAGCTGGAGTTCCTGCATTGAGGTTGGACTTGAGGCCCCTTCCAACGCTATGATTCTATGATTTTAGCTTAGAGCAATAGTGAACCTCAAATTAGATTATATAACATGTGCACACAAGCATGCACTCATACACATTGGTTTCTTTGTGAATTTTTATTCTTGTTGAACCTAATATATTTATTCATAATTTTCTATTCAAAAGGCTCTGTGTGCACCTATTGTCTTTTTTTGTACTTGGAAGTATCATAAGAATTCAAAAGCCATATTTTCTGCATGTAATCAGAGACAAAAGCGGTTGGCTTGCATCAAGAATGTAGGTTAATTGAGCAGTACACGCTCAGTAAAAATAAAGTCATCATTCAGAACAGTGTAAAGCAATCCCATTTTCTCTTTATCAGTTGTGGAAGGTGTGAATCATTTTGGCACAGTGAACAAGCCATCAGTCACAAGTGGGTTTTTACTCAAAGCATTGTTTATTCATCTGTGTTCACAGCTTTATATAGAGGAAACTTTCCTATCTTCTTTTTACATAGTGATAAATAGGCCATGCTCAAGTGTATTTGACTGCTTCTTTAATTAGGAGTGGCATTTTAGAGCTTAGCGACACATAGGAATAATTCAAGATATTCTACTTTTTATGTTGCTGTGTGCCTTCAATTAATTTCTAACTTATGGCAACCCTAACGTTAAGCTATCATGGGGTTTTCTTGGCAAGATTTGTTCACAGAGGTTTTTATCTTTGCCTCCCTCTGAGGCTGAAAGAGTGTGGCTTGCCCAGTGGTCACCCAGTGGGTTTCCATGGCTGAGTTGGGATTCAAACCCTGGTCTCTAGATTTGTAATCCAGTGCTCAGACCACTACATCACACTGGCTCTTATTTTTTGTTTAGAGAATGTCATTTCTCTAGCCTACAGCTGATCTTTGTTTTTCAGATTTATTTTGTTGTTTTTCTGGTAATGTAGATGACAGTTTAACTGTTTCGTAGATGTAAGAAATTTTAATAGAATGGTGTTTCATAAAATATTCAAGCAAGAGAGTTTGCTGCAAAAAGCTAGCTAGCAAAAAGTCTAATAAGAGAAATAATCTAGACACTTGGCTTAAATACAGCTGCCAGTTTCAACCAGCATAGACTCAGTTAATCAATGGAATTTATTTTAGATTCAATGTACTGGATTTAGGCTGTGTGTTTCCAGGTTTTGTCAAACTACATTTCCCTGAAAAACAGATCATTGGACATGCTAGATGAAGTCCAAGAACTTTTGGGGACTCAAGGTTGGGAACTGCTGTACAGCAACTTTCTCCAACCTTCCAGATGTATTGGACTACATCCCATTACTTGCTGTTTGGAGTGGTAGGAATTGTAATCCAATGTACCTGAAAGACACCAGGTGGAGAAGACTGCTCAAGAACTATGTTGGTAGGATATATATATATATATGTGGAAGTTGGACATAAACACTGCAATCACGCCTGAGAACCTATACAAAACCACACAAAAAAAGCGCAGAAACTACACCCCCTCACCCCACTTACTTACTGCTATTATTACAATTTTAAAACAGTGATGACTACAGTGCAACCCCCATATCTAGGGGGGATATATTCCTGGACTTACCTTGGAAACACAAAACTATGGATATTAGTGAACACTATCGAAATGAATGACTTCTAGCCCAAGCATACCATAGAGCCATGCTGGAGGACCTAGAGATTTTTAGAGAACACCTCTTTGGGCATTTTCTAGATCCTCCAGTATGACTCTATGGTCAACTTCTGGAGGAAGTGCTACCCTAAAAGGTAGGGGGTGCTTTAGAGACCCACCTGTGATACCAAAATCTCTATTATTATTTGGGGGAAATATTAGCTCAAATGGATGCCTGCGAGAGGAGGGTAACTGTGGGGATCTTTTCACTATGTATACCAGTACTAACTGCAGAGAACACTCCAGCTTAAAGTGAAATATAGTATTTTTATTGCAAATAACACAAAGTGAACTCACACATGCAACACACATTCCTAAGAACCATACAAGGCTATAGAGGAGTAAGAAATATTTGATAGAGGGAGAGATTGGGAAAATAGGGCAATAGTTATCAGTCTTAAAAGAACAGAGTTGGTGCAGCGAAGATACTCAGGCACCTGAGGGTGGCACAGGAGGTTCTGATCTGGAGGTGTGCTGAGAAACAGAGTGGCTGGGTTTGTCCACTATGACACAGCTATCTATATTCTATATCTACTAATATGTATACCCTATTTCATATCCTGTGGGGGTACTCTGGCTAGAACAAAGCCTGGGTGGCTTTACCACAAGACAGACAAAGGAAACCAAAACTCAATTGATTGTGTTAATGGCTGAGAGGTAGGAATTGATAGATTTATGACAACCTTGCAAGGCTGGACAGGAAGGGGGTTTGAGGTGAGACTTCCTAAGAGTAGATTTGGGAATGGTCACTTAATTGGTTGGATGAATGGCTCATTGCTGAGGCACCCAGGGCTCGAAGAAAGGATTAGCATATACTTCTTTAATGGCTGTATTTACTAAGGAGCTTCCACACAATCCTGATACGGGCTTGTGCCAAAATATTTCTAAGACACACCCCAGGTCATTATGACCCCCACCTAACTTTTTTGGTTTGCTCCACCCAACCTGACCCTGAAAAGTGTCCAATATTTCCAATTATGACATGTCATGGAGAGGGGGTAGTAGGACATACTAACAGAAACATGCTGTAGAATCACACTAGAGGAGCTAGGAAATGCCTAGAGATAACGTATTTTTTCAGACGTGGGTAAGTGAAACCACTGGTTCCAGTCCCATTGATATGGGGGGCCATATTGTATTTCATTTTTTTCAGAGGTAGCTAAATCAGTTTCTTTTTATTTACTTTTAAAACCATCTCTATAGAGCTTCCAGTCATGAGACAGAGGCAAAGGGAATCTAGAGAAGGAGCTCTTCTCAGGGTTGACCAACCAAATGTGGTAAATAGAGATTTATAAGAGTAAATCTCAGCAGTTTTGACCAGGAAGGTAAAATTCAGTGGGGCTTGCAAAATCCCAGAGTTGTCTCCCTAAACTGTTTTGGAAATGAAATGGAGAAGGAAGAACTGAAGAGGGAGCAGCCATTACTGCGAGAGGCAGTCTTTGGACTTTAAAGCCTCACAGGCTTCACGACTACAAAGCTATCAAATTTAAAGTATAGTGAAATTAAATACCAAGAGGAGAAAGCGGGTTTGTCTACAGAATTAAACATTCTCTCAACAAGGACTGTAGATAAGAAGAAGAGGATTAAACTACGATACGGATTGGACACAAACAACAGCGAGAGTAAGTTACTAACTTACCCTTACATTTATGAAAGCCTACAAGGGGAGTAGGTGGTTATATCTAAGGAGGAAATTTGGAGAACTGATGACCAGGCCATGGAAGGAAGGGAATCTGTGACGAAGACTTGGATCGAGGAGAAAATAACTTGGAAAGCCGAGAAATGAGAAAGAAAGGTGACAGACTGGAGGAGTAGCAGTAGACCAGGAAAGTATGAAAGACTGAAGATGACACAAAAGTATTACTGAGAAAGGCTTCAATATTGAGAGGGGAAGCAGAGACCTGGACTGCAGTAGGGAAAGACGGAGAGGCGGAGAGAAATCCTGAGAGAAGAGCAGTCAGGCAGTAGAGCTGAGCTGAGTGGTGGTGTCCGGAAAGGCGGGGAGCAGAGAAAGAAAAAGGAGGTTGAAATCAAGAGAACAGGTGGCAAGAACGATCCGGAATAGAGAGAAAAGGAGAAAGCGGACAGGAGAGAAAGAAACCAATAGTAGAGAAGAGGCACCAACCGGGGATCTGAGGGGGATGGGTGAAGCGGAGGAGAGAAAAAAGAAAGTAACCCCAAGCTCAGCAAGAGAGCAAAAGAGAGGAAGATCGGGTCCAGAAAGAGAGATATGGGAGAGCGAGAGAATAGAATAGGAATCCCAAATTGAAGCCTTAAACAAAGAGCCAGTCTGACATAGAGGAAGACAGAGAGGAGACAAGCAGAGACATACCTGAGTGAAGAGAAAAACGAAAGCAGACACAGATCGGAACTGAGAAAGACAGGACACAGAGAAGAGATAAGGAGTTCAAAGAGCTGCAAAGGGATGGGGGGAGGCACAGGATGCATTTAAAAGCTGAATTAAAGATAGAAATCCCCAGATTGACATAGGGAGAGTTAGGCAGGTTAGAGAGAAGAATAAGGCATATTAAAGCTAAGATACGAAGAGGTAGACCTGGATCGGGGCGAGATTTAGGGGGAATATAGAAAGAGAAAAAAGGAGACCTTAAAGTCAAGAAGAAACAGATTGATCTAGAGTGGGACTGAAGGAGAGGAGAAGGAAGGAACTTGAGAGTAAAGAAAGGGAATAGCAGATTTAGATTAAAAAAGAAAGAAAGAAATGGGAGAAGGGAGGGGGAAAATAGGAATATAAAAAAATAAGAGAAAGGAAGTGAGAAAATTGGATTGAAACATTGCGAAACAGTATACTTCCCAACAATTATATACCTATATAAGAAATAAGAACTAGGCAACTGTTAATAATAGTTATTTTAAGAAGAAAGGGACTGATAAATAGAGCTGTTTAGAAAGAAACAGAAAACTAAATGGCATTTGGATTAAGACCCAGAGCATATACAACCATGCAGACAACATTGTCTCGAAGAGGATCAATAGAGATGCCAGCAAAACAATCCGACATAAATCTGCAAATCTTGGAAGAGCTCAGATCTTTAAATAAAGAACTACAAGAAGATTTTGATAACTTTATGAAAGAAGTAAGGGACAATATCAAAAAAATGGGAAAGAAACTTGATAAAATGAATTGAGAAATGAAAGACCTGTAACATGATGTAGAAGTGGTTAAGAAGAAAACAGATAAATTAGAGGATAGATCTACAATGCTACAATTGGAACAAGAAAAAGAAAGGAAACCAAATCTAACCTAAGAAATACATTATAGAGAGAAATGTATAAAGTTAAGATGGGTAACGGAAATAACATATGAAAACTTATTAGAGTGAATGGTACCAATTCTTGCAAAATTTATAGAAATCATGGAGGAACCTTTTGAATATGAAGTTGATAAAATGTTTAGAGCCATTTTGAATATCGCTAAAGAGAGAAATTTACCAAGAGATATAATAATTGTCTTCACAAGATCTAAAATATGGGATATGATCATTCAAAGAAGTTTACTTGGAAAAATTAATAATAGAGGAAAAAGAAATCAAAATCTTCAAAGATATACTGGTGGAGATACTTTAAAAAAGACAAGAATATAAAGTGTTGATACAAGCACTAATAAGAAACAAAGTGAACTATAGATGGGGAAGATTAGAGGGTGTCTCATTTACATATCAACAAAAAAGATATAAGATAACATCAATAGAGGAAGCAAATGAATTTCTTAAAAAAATAAATACAAACGAAAGAAGGCAAGCGGGAAGGAAAACAAAGAAGAAAAAAGAGAAAGAAGAAGGAAAAAAGGAACACTAAGCTCAAGAACAAAAGGAGATACTATTTGGGAATGATGAAGAAATGAAGATGGAACTTTTTGAGGAAAACAATAAGAGGGAAGAAGACATAGAAGAAGAGGAAATAAGTAACGTAGAAGAAAAGGTTGAGGTAGATAAAGGAGACTAAAATAGCAATATCAATAACCTCATGGAACGCAAATGTTTGAATTCCCCAAACAAGAGAAAACATGTCTATCATTACTTGGAGAAACAGAATTCAGAGATCGTATGTCTACAAGAGACCAAGATACAAGATAAAGACATAAGATTATTGCTTAACTCCAAATTAGGTCAAGAATTCCATTCATCTAATAATAATAAGAAAAAAGGGGGGGTTATATATGTAAATAAAAATTATGTGGCAAAACAAATTCTACAGGACAAAGAAGGACAATATGTGGGATTAGAAATATGTGTTCCAAATCTGAAAGTTGCATTAATTGCGATTTATTCCCCATTAGAAAGAAAAGGGGAATTCTTCAAAAAATTATACAGAGAACTAGAAAACATTGAAAGATTACCCCTAATAATCATAGGAGACTTTAACGGAGTGTTAAACCCTACAAGAGATAGATCAGCAGGTAAAAGAGAAAGAAAAATATGGGGAAATTATCAACAAGCAGATTTGATCTCCTAGAGAAATATAATCTTTCAGATACGTGGTCAACATTATACAAAGACACCAAAGGATACACATTTTATTTAGACGCACACTTGACGATGTCCAGAATAGATATGTTCTGGACATCAAAGTCATTTGGCCCCAGAATCAAAAGAATAGATATACTACCTAAAATAAGTTCCAACCACAACCCAATTGAAATACAGTTACAAATACCAAAAAAAAAGATTACTCATGGCGCTTGAATGAATTTATATTAAAGGACGTGACCTTTGTTAGAAAAATAAGGAAAGAATTACAGTCTTACTTTGAAATAAATCTAGAAGGGAATACACACATAAAAGTAATATGGGATCCCTCAAAGGCTACAATCAGGGGATTATTCATGAAACGAAGTGCAGAATTGAAAAAACAAAAAAAAAATGCCAAAATTCAAAAATTAGTACAGGAATTGAAATTAAAAGAAGAACAAAGGAATAAACCCAACAATAGTAAACTAGAGAGAGAAATAAAAATTTTGCAGAATGCGATTACAGCGGAGAATATGGAAGAAATCAGGAAAAACTGAAATGGACAAAACAACGATACTTTGAATATGCTAACAAGACTGTAAGCTGGTTAGCTTACAAATTGAAAAAAGAAAAACAAAAAAAGATAATCACAGAAATAAAATACAGAGGCAAAAGATCTACAAACCAGAATGAGATTAAAGAAGCATACTTAAGTTATTATACACAACTATATGAAAGGCAAAAACTAAAAGACACACAAGAGGAAGATATGGAAAGATATATACAAGAAAACATTTACACAAAATTAACAGAAGAACAAAGGACAATACTATCAGCACCTTTCTCAATATAGGAGATAGCAACAACTATTAATAACCTGAAACCAGCAAAATCTCCTGGGACAGATTGGTTCTCAGCGGGATACTATAAGACCTTTAAAGAAGACCTAATAATACATTTACAAAAAACCTTTAATAGAGTAGCAGAAGACAGTATACCTGAGTCAGGGGAATTAGCAAATATGGTGTTAATTCCGAAGGAAGAGAAAGATAAAACAGAGGTAAAAAAATATCATCCAATATCGCTACTAAATGTTGATTACAAGATATATATATGACAATTTTAGGAAATAGACTGAAAAAATACTGGGAGAGATAATTCATATAGACCCAAACAGGTTTTTACCAGGGAAGAAACTATCAAACAACATAAGGATAATGATGAACGTGACTGAATATTATGAAAGAGCTAATGAGAAACAAGCAGCATTGTTATTCATTGATGCAGAAAAAGCGTTTGACAACATGAATTGGTCGTTTCTCTTTAAAGTAATGAAAAACCTAGAAATGGGAGACAGTTTTATAAATAATTTATCTCAGGTATATAAAAAACAATCAGCTCAGTTGATCATAAATGGGGAGAAAACAAGAGCTATTCCCATTCAAAAAGGCACAAGACAGGGGTGCTCCCTCTCCCCATTACTGTTCATTTTAGCGCTGGAAATTCTATTAAATACTATAAGAAAAGAGAGAGAAATATCCGGATTGAAAATAAAAGGGCACAAATATAAGATCCAAGCTTTTGCTGGTGATCTAGCATTGATAACAGAAGAACCGCTCAAAAAGCTGGAACAATTATTGGAGATACTAAATCAATTCTGGGAGTTCTCTGGATTTAAAATTAATAAATAGGAAACCACTATAACTAAAAATATAACAAAATGGGGCATAAATACAATATAAGAAAAACAGGATGTAGAGTAATGAAAAAAAATAAAGTATCTAGGAATCTGGCCCTTGAATAGAAATACAGAACTGTACGATACGAAAACAACTACAAAAGGCTTTGGTGGGAAATCCAAATAGATTTAGATAAATGGTCAAAATTAAACCTATCGCTACTGGGGAGAATACAGACTATAAAGATGAGCATTTTGCCCAAAGTAATATTTTTGTTTCAAAACCTAACTATTTTACACATCAAAAAACCTTTTCATCAATGGAGTAAAGAGATAAAAAAGTTTATATGGAAAGGTAAAAAGGCAAGAATAAAATGGTCTACGCTAATGGAACAAAAAGAAAAAGGAGGAACTGCTTTACCTAATTTAGAGTTATATTATATGGCGTGCAGCTTTATTTGGGTAATAGATTGGATAAAGTTGTCAAATACAAGGATATTAACGTTAGAGGCTTCGGGACTGAGATATGGCTGGCATGTGTACCTGGGCTATGATAGTTCCAAATTAAACATGGAATTTTAACATCATATAATACGAAAAGCCTTATTAAAAATTTGGATTAATATAAAACAAAAATTTTACACAAGGTTACCATGTTGGATATCCCCGCAGGAAGCCTTCTTAAGAAGATGGACGGATACAAGGTAATGGCTAACGTATAAAGAATTACTAGGATGGGAAGAAAAGAGAGAATATGTTTTTAAAACAAGAGAGGAACTGCAGGGAGATTAGATTTATATACAGTGGTTCCCATATTTACAATTAAAAGATAGATATGTAGAAGATAAAGAGAAAAGAGGATTTGAAGAAGAGGAGAACGAACTAGATGATATAATGAAAGATACTAAGAAGAAGAAAATAACTAAAATTTATAAAGTCTTATTGATGAGAAAACTGGAAAGAGAAACAGTAAGAGAAGAGATGGTGAAATGGGCCACCAATATCCAGGACCCAATAGGTATAGAAGAATGGGAAAAATCTTAGAGTATGACAAACACATTTGCCTCAAATCAAGATTTAAAAGAAAATTACTTAAAGATAACAAATAGATGGTATTTAACACCAAAGAGAATAAGTAAAATAAACAAGACAGAGTGCAGTAAATGTTGGAAGTGTGAAAAAGAGACTGGCACGTTATATCATATGTGGTGGAAATGCCATCTAATACAAAAATTCTGGAGTAAGATACATAAAATAATTCAAAAGATATTTAAAATCCAATTTCAGTTTGATCCCAAGCTATATCTACTAAATATAACAACACATATAAACAAGCAGGATATAAAAAACTATGGAAGAATCTATTATATCTAATAACAGTGGCAAGACTTAAAATGGCAGCTTATTGGGGGGGAAAAGGAACCACCATCTATTGAAGAATGGCTATTGAAACTACAAGAAATAATAGAGAATGACAAATCAGCATATATCATTAGAGGAAGAAATACAGAAATGCTAAAGAAGGAATGGTCACCGGTCGTAAAATATTTGCAAAATAGATGGAACATGGAAAGAAGCTCAGCTTTTGAGGACTGAAAGATAAGATATAGAAGGTGTGCAATAAATAACAGATAGTATACTGGAAGTAATAGGAAGAGAATTAAGTAGTAATCATAATAAAAGAAACAGTGTGAATATAGATATGATACTATAGGATGAAATGGAGAGATGAGATGATGGATGAAAATAGAAGCAATTAAATATCTCAGTTTGGTGAAATTTAAGACAAAAGAAGAATTTATGAAAGAAAGTAATTAGAGAAGAACTATTGGAGATACTAAGGGAAAAAAAGAAAGGAGTTCATTTGGGTTATAGAAGAAAGGAAATATAAAAGGCTAAATTAGTAGATATTGTAAACAAGATCTGTAAGAAATGAATTAAGTTAAAAGAAGATATTAGTAAAATGGAGAAATGGCAAACTGTAATGAAGTTTGAACCAATGTTATGAATATGTACTTACAGGCTTGTATAAATCCCAATAAAAATAATAATTAAAAAATAAATAAAACCATCTCTATGATACAAAATGCTGGCCTGTGGTACAAAATACACTTTCCTACTGGCTATTTTGTTGTAACACCCACAACAGGATATAAAGCACCAGCACAGGGGGCAGCATGGGCTAGCAGTTGAGCCATGTGAAATATCTCCCATCATTTAGTGAGAACATACCTCATGATTGTAAAAGTCACTGAAAAGTTACACTTACCCTGCAAAAGGAGTGACGTTATTCCACCCTACATTATAATTATAATATACAAGTTACACCTTCTTTATTAAAAATAATTAATTATGAATAAGTAGCTCTTTGTAAATAGTTACTCCTATGCAGTGATACAAATTAGTCAGTTAGTCATAAACTTTATTGTACATAGCCAATGGCCTTCACAATATACACAAAAGAAAAGAGCATGAATAAAATTGACAATAAACATTAAAATGTTATACATAGTGTCAAGATATCCCAACAATTCCTATAAAACATCAGAAAGACCAAAAATCCATTTTATGATACAATATGTTCCTTGATAAAGCGAGCACGTAATTTCTTAGCTGCCAATGCAAAACGGGCTATTGAGTATGTGATAAAAATTTATGTCAGCTAGTAATGCCACAACTACTTCCTGAGATGAGTAGTCTGTGTATAGCTGAATAATAGGGGACACAAATCTTTGTCTACGAGCAGCATAAAGGGGGCAAAACAACAGATAATGGGTTATGTCCTCAATCTGGTTGCACCCAAAAACACATTTCCTGTCTAGCACTGGAGTACCTTGAAATCTCCCTTCAACATATGCAGAAGGCATCTGCTGAAATCAAAGTTCTGTAAACGCTCTTCTGATCTGATGAAAGGTTAGAGTTTCAAAGTACTGTGGCCTTGCACGGTTGATCTGAATCTGTGGATACCAAATGGAAAAACGTGCTCCAACTATGGCTGCCCTGTCTTGGTTAGCATCATGATCAAAAATCCAGTTTTTGAGATCAGGAGCACTGAGTCTTAAATATTTCTCTCTATCAAGGTTGTAAACCTTTAACTTATCTTGGCACAATTGTGCCCAACCTCCTGTCCTCAGGTCCTCCAACCAGCAAAGTTTGCTGAGGGAGTGATCCTCAAGACCATTTAATCTGTGCCAGAATCATACAAAAGACAGATCAATTCTAGCTGCAATTGAGGGGAGACCTAACTCTGCCCTAAGGTGAGCCGCAGGAGCCCCATGGGTTAGACCCAAGATCTGTCGCATGAATTTGTTTTGCAATATTTCCAAATCATATTTAACACCTTTTCCCCAGATTTCAGCTCCATACAACATTTGTACTATTATTTTTGCAGTAAAAGCTTTTAAGACAGGATTTATTAACTGCCCCCCTCTTGAATAGAAAAATCTTTTGAGTTGTCCAATAGATCCAGTGCATGAGATTTTGATGGCTTCCAATTGTTGCTTCCAAGAAAGTTTCTCACCAACATGCAGCCCTAGATATTTAAATGAGTGCACCTGTTCTAAATGGCAACCATCAAGTGTCCACATGCACTTAGGAGTTCTCCTCCCAAAAACCATTATCTTGGTTTTAGTATAGTTAACAAGATATTGAGAACACAGCTGTGCTGGGCAGGGCACGTTTCTAGGATGGAGGACCATCGCCTCCCAAAAATACTACTCTACGGTGAACTCGCCACGGGTCAGCGTAAGAGGGGCGCTCCAAAAAAGCGATACAAAGACTCCGTGAAACAACATCTCAGGCTTGGCCAAATTGATCACCAACAGTGGTCCACCCTGGCCTCACATCGGGAGGCATGGAGACGCACTATCCACAATGCTGCAGCCTTATTTGAGAACTCACGATGAACAAGTCTTGAAGAGAAACGACAATGCAGAAAGAATCACAACCCAAAAACATCACCCAAGGAGACCTTCTGTTGTGCTTTTTGCAACCGGACTGGTTTATCTCAGATTGGCCTTTTTAGTCATCAGCACACTTGCAGAAAGCGCGGGATGAGTCCTTCCTGAATCTTCGTTTGCGAAGAAAAGCCAGAGAGAGATAGTTAATGTAAAGTTCTTCTTTACATAGCCCCCCAAATTTAACTAACATCCTTTTGAGGCCAATTTTATTCAAAGATAGCAACACCAGATCATCAGCATAAAGCAAGATTGAAATTTTGCGGTTACTAATGGCTGGAGGGAAAAATGAAGGGGAGTTCATTTCTGGGATCAAATCATTGAGATAAAAATTAAAAAGAAAAGCTGCCAAGATACAACCCTGTTTCACTCCCTGGTTGATGGGAACAGGTTGTGTTAAAGCACCATTTAAGCCCATTCTCACCTGCAAAAAATTATCCTGATGTAGGAGCTGAATAAGCTACAACAGTCTTTTATCAATGTTTGTTTTAGCCAATTTGTACCATAACCGCCACCTGTCTATCAGATCAAAAGCTGATGAAAAGTCTACAAAAGCTGTATATATAAACTTATTTAGGCCACTGGTATATTTACATATAAGATGATGTAATGTAAAGACCTGGTCCAGAGTACTTTTACCTCTCCTAAAACCTGCTTGTTCCTCATGGATGATAGATTGATTACTGTTCCACTCTAAGAGCTTGTTTAAAAAATATTGTGCATAAATTTTAGAGGCTACATCTAAACGACTGATGGGCCTATAGTTAGAAGGATCTTTTATGTCACCTTTCTTATAAATTGGCACTACAATGCTTGATTGCCACCCTGAGGGAAAGTTGCCAGTTGAGTTAATATAAGTAAATAGTTTGGCGAGAATCGGTGACCACCAGTCAATATCTATTGTAAATACCTCAGAAGGAATCATGTCTTCTCCAGGGGCCTTACCACTCCAAAGAGTGGAAATCATTTTTTTTATTTCAGCAGAGGTGACTGGAGGCCATTCAGTGAATTTATCAGCGCTCTTAGTTGTAATATGCTGCAAAATTAAATTGCTTCCGAAAATGTGCCTAAAGTGGGCAACCCATGCCTCTGGTGAAATTGAGGTAGCAGACTCATATGTCTTGTGGGTGAGACCTCTCTGAAACAGCGACCAAAATTTCATGTCATTGTCTTCGATGAGGGCAAGACCCAACAATGATGTATTAGTGACCACATATGGTCTAATTGTACCAATATTATCCTGATAAATTTCCCTGATATTATGCGGCTCCACTAGGGCATGTTGTCGTAGTCCTTGAAGCTTATCTGTTCTTAGCAACTGCCTGATATTGGCATCGATTGTAAGAGACCATTTGAGTCGTTTTTCACCTTCTAAGAGACCAGACATTTTAAGATCTGACAGAAACCCAGAATAAGTCTCTTGAAGCTTGAGGATCAACCTTAGAGGAAAGTGATCACTTTCAGCTCTATCATCAATTTCAAAAGACTGCACAAATGGAATAATAGTATCTAATCCTATAATATGATCGACCACACTGGCCCCTTTGTCAGTTAGATATGTAAAATACCCATTCGATTGGTCTAAGGAGATTTTCAGATGCGATTTTCAGCAGTATATATTCCAAAACAGCTCTGTTGCTGCCTCATGGCAGGGGAGCAGTTTTGGATGATGCCGTTCCTCTGTCGAACCCCTCCGTGTCACTTCCGTGACAGAATGGAGGAAGCTGCGTCATTTTTCACTCATGGGCAATAATTGTGAATGAAATATGATGTGGCTTCCTCCATTCTGTCACAGAAGTGACATGGAGGGTTTCGGCAGAAGAACGGCATCATCCAAAACTGCTCCCCTGCCACGCGGCAGCAACGGAGCTGTTTTGGAATATATACTGCCGAAAATCGCGCCTGAAAATCTCCTAAGTAAGTACCGTTAAGGCAGATGAGATGAAATTTGCAAATTAAAGAGAAAAGAGACTGGCCATTCTTATTAACTAATTTGTGTTGTGAGGATCGAGGCACAGTTAAAGCTTCCCCCAAGTCAAACCCTAATGCTTTTTCATCGCAGAATAGTCACTGCCCATTCTAGCATTAAAATCACCACAAATTAGAACCAAGTGATTAGGAGAGTCTGAAAACAAACTATCAAATAGGTCCTCCAACTTGGCCCAAATATCTAATGAAGATCTGGCATCTCTTGGAGGAAGGTATACATTGATGCATATCAGAGGGCCTGGTTTATACCCTTGAATAATCAAGGTCTGGCAGTAGTTTGAAGCTGCCCCAGCAACTATTATTTCACCCACCTCTACGGTGGTAGAAATCAGAATGGCCAGCCCTCCACTGCCCCGGCCCGCATTAGAAAATTTAAGAGCAGGCTGTTCCCAAGACCTGTAACCCTGTAATCTCATGGAATCATTCTCTGTAAGCCAGGTCTCTTGAAGGCAGATTATGTCAAAGTTCTGAAGATACTGAATAAAATCTTCATCAGCTAATTTATTATTCCAGCCTGTGATGTTCCAGGAAATGAAATTTATAGGTCATCTAATAGTTCTTTTGTTGGTAAGCCAAAGGAGTATACCTGTTACACAGACACCAATCAAAGTTTGTTACCAGGGGCTTCTTGGTGACTTGTGTTTGGCTAGGCAGATAACCTTTCCTGATGGGCCTGCTCTGGGTACTATGTTTCCTAAGGGGCTTGCCACCAGCTAAAGGTGATCTATAAACTAAGGGCTCTCCAGTCTGTACACTCAGTGTGTTAGATTTTCTCATTAGATGTCTTTGTGTCTTCACTGGAATATTATTAGGGAACTATGTAAAAAGTGCTTGAGAAGTCCCAAATGGTGTGGAAGTAACTGCTTCCTCCCAGAATTTACCAGGGCAGGATTTACGCCCTGCCAGATCAGTCCCAAACAAAGTTTATTCCTGACTCAATATAAATCAATACAGCTGAATAAAACTCCAGAGCTGCTTCTCTGGTAGGAGTCTCTCTTCTTCTTAATCACCAGGCTGGAGTTTTCCTATTGTAAGGATTACTCCAGGTAAGGATTACTCCACTAATATTAGATGGTTCAAATAATTACCTCTGTTCTTTTCCCAGCTCAGTGTCCTTACCAACATTTCTGGCTTGGCTTCCTTGATGGTGTTTTACTCCTCCAAGTTTGTAAATGGTTTTACTTCAATTTTTAGAGTAGCAGCTCTTATTCCCCTTGTGCAAACTGTTGTATAACACAGAGTATTCACTGCTCGTTGACTCACAGCTTGTTGTTAAAGTTGCAGCATTCCACCACTTTCATTAGTCAAGATATCAGTTTTATCACACAGCTCCCAAAAAGCTGAAGGTTAAACATTAGGGGGAAAGTCCTCTGGAACCTTGTAAGCAGAGGAGTCCAAACCTCCAGATTTTAAAAACACTGAGTAGGTTAGATGAGATTAAAACCAAATAAAACTTAAAATGAGAGATGAAGCTTTAGCCCTGATACTATACGTGCTGCCATCTTCCAAATTAGATTAACAGTTGCTGCTGTCTATGTTAGTTTGTGCACCACATTGTTCCTTTTTGGTGCAGTATAAAGTATTTTTGGTTCCATATCCTGATTTCTTCCCATATCAAATTCCCTCTTTCCTTGTTACGGAACTTTGCTGAATCATCATGTGAAGAGGAGAATGCATTAGCCCTTCCTTCTATCTCCAGTTCCATCACTCTCCTGACATAGAGAGCTACATAAGTGAACAGAAGAGCTTCTTCTATGTGTGGTGCTCTCCTTACACTTGGGCAGCCTGTTTTTTTAAGGTTCTCAACTGCATGGAGAGCACCCATGCATGTCTCCTGTTCAGACTCATTGCTCGTCTTCTGAGATGCACTGGAGTTGGCAGGGCTCATGCACTCCCCTCCTCACAAGTTGATTCAACATGCTTTGTAAATGAGCAAATAGAGTTGGTGTAGCAGCATAGACAATGGTAGGGAAAAGCAATAAGTGGATATGAATGTTAACACATGCAGTCATGGCATCTCATAGGAAGCTGGAGATTATATGGAGATGGGGAGGAAGTCCTGCTTTATAACCTGCCAGTTGATAAATGGGAAATGAGATGCCTTACTCTGAGGAAAAGCTCCCTGGATTTGGAAATTCCCAATAAATATAAAAATGACAATTACTAATTTTCAGGTGAAGTTTTGTCTCATTTTAGTTTACTGTCTCCACACTATTTTACTTGCTATATATATTCAACAACTCTTGTTCTTCATGGTCTCTGTCACTCACACAAATGGTTATCTGCGCTTGCGCAGTGCATTGTTCAGAACCTTCTAGAGCTAACATTTTGGCAACATCCCCCCCTCCACTGGTACATGTAATCAGTATGGTTCCTGCTCAGACCTTCATTCCCTTTCTGTCCACCACCTCAGCAGCATCAAAGGAACTGCTAGTGAGCTTATTTGGTTTGTCTTACTTTTTTGGCTTGGATTTTTCTTGACTTTTCTTCGGCTTGCTTCATTCGTCCAGCCAGGTGAGAGGTTCTCGAGGAAATCAGAGGAGCTGGAGTTGGAATCTTCATCTGCTTCTACTTGTGCACTCTCCTCTGATGGTTCCGGATGAGCATGACATGGCTTCACCAACTGATGATGTCAGGGCTTTCATGAACCACATCTTGAGCATGGTGTTGGACTTAGGGTTGGGAAATGAAGTAGCAAAAGACTGAATTCTCTGATCCTGTATACAGATGGAGTCAAACAAAGGTACCAACACCAGCATTGATTCCTCTGCTGCTGTCCTTTCTGAAAGTGGCACATAAATCCTAGACTTGCTGTTGTTGAAACTGTGCACCTCTAAAAGAATAGATGAATTGTATAATGTTGTCGAAGTAGGACTGGATTGGACAAAAGGTATTCTCCTCGCATTCTCTGAGGATTATTTTCGCCATTTAGACTTGCCCTTGGTGATCCATCTTCCAGGAGAGGAGAATGTCTTAGCAGATACTGTAAGCAGGATGCCAGTCTCTTGCCACAAGTGGAAGCTGCATCTGGGCATTCTCTAGAAGGTCTTCAAGAAATGGAGCACTCCAGAAGTAGACTTCTTCACCTTGGCCCAGAACAACAAGTGCTGGACTTTCTCCTTCAGGGCTCATCAGGGGAAGGGCTCACATGGCAATGCCTTCTTATTTCATTGGGGAGGCTCTGTCATGTATGCTTTTCCTCCATTTCTCTTCAACAACAGGGTGATAGCCAAAATCCCGAGGGACAAGCTGAAGTGCATCCTGATCACATTGTGGTTTGCTCTGTTCCTGCACCTATCTCAGGGCAACCATCTCAAGTTGCCATATCATCCAGAGCACCTCACGATTCATGATGGACAGGTGAGAGACCCAGACCTAAATCCTCTCAGGCTGACTGCCTGGAAGGTGTTTCTCTCAACTCCCTATCTGGTACTATTCAACACATCATTGCTGCTGCACATAGGCCTGCCACTCAGCATTTCCTATTTTGTACAAATGGAAGAAATTCCTTCAAAGGAATTTCTCTAGTTCCTTGATGTTATTCAACACATCATTGCTGCTGCACATTGATCTGCCACTAAGAGCTCCTATTTGTAAAAATGGAAGGAGTTCCTTTCCTTCCTGTTACCTTGAGGGCTCTCCAGTTCAGGCACAAATTGATAATGTGCTGGAGTTTCTCCTTTTTCTGTCAAATAGAGGTCTCCCCCCCACTCTCTCTCTCTTCCATCAAATGTTACTTGGTAGCAATTTCATCTAACTTTCAGATTGTTGGGAAGCCTTGCTGTTTCCAGAACCCATTAGTTAAAAGGCTGCTCAGAGGTTACAAGAACCTTCACCCTCCAATGTTGGGTCCTACATCCCAATGGAGTTTGGAGTAATCCTCCTGCAATTCTCCAGGAAGTCCTTTGAGCCAATGGCATTTTGTAATGTACATCTACCTATTTGGAAGACAGTATTCTTGGTGACTATAACATCAGCCAGACTGGCAGGAGAGCTATGTGCCCTTAGCGTGGGCCTGTCTTACCTGTGGTTTCACAGTGACAGCTTTTCACTTGAATCAGGATGCTATATTGTCTGTATTAATGCAGAACCCAACCTCAGACCTTGAATGTGCCCTACATTGACCTGATGTTTGGTGGGCACTAGCATTTTAGGTGGACAGGACTGTGGGCTTCTGTAAGCCCAAGAAACTCCTCTGAAAAGAAAGGACTGCTAGTCTTTTCCCAACACTTCTTGGAAGTAGGTCATTTTTACAATCCACCTATCTTACGAACTTGCAAAGCAAGACCCTCCAGCTTGCTTTTGCAGCCACTCCACTATGGCTACATAATCTGCCTTTCTGAGGGGTGTTCATTTGGAGGAAGTTTGCAGAGCAGCTATGTGGGCACAGCCTTTGACTTTCATATCCTAATACATGATTGATGTAAGTTTCATATCTGAAGCCAATTTTGGGTAGAACCATGCTGTTTTCTTGCATTGCACAACACTTCTGCCTTCTATGATGAATAGCTTGCTGATCTTCCATTTGTGTGAGTCATAGAGACCATGAAGAAGAAGGAAAGGTTGCTTACCTGTAACTGTAGTTCTTCAAGTGGTCATCTGTGAACTCACACAATACCCGCCCATCCTCTCCTCCTTAGCTCCTTGGCTGCTGCTTCAGCATCCATGGAACTGAGGAACTGATTAGAACTGAGCAGGAACTGTGCTGGTCAAATATCCCAGTGAAGGAGGGCTGCTGCCAAAACACTTACTTAATAGCTCTAGAAGTTTCCAAATGATGCACTGTGCAGGGTCAGATAACCCGTTTGTGTGAGTTCATAGGTGATCTCTCAAAGAACTACAGTTACAGGTAAGCAACCGGACCTTCTGCATATTAGTAAAATACTATTGCATGCATATTTGTAGCTTATAGACTGTGCTGCTAAGCACTTTATTTACAAAACATGTCATAAAGATAAGGTTTTTTACCTTAAATAAACTTAGGTATTTTTCAACAGCCCCTTTGAAATCTTGATACAGAAATATGATTATTAGTGCCATCTGGTGGCTTCAGTGTTTCATTCTGTGTTCTCATGAATGGATAACAAATGTTCTGTCTGCTTGGTTTGTAGCACATTAACTTACTATAATACAATGTCTAATTATAATTTTATTGGTGCATTTGATACATTTTATTTTAAAAACATTACATATAGATTTAAATGTTTATTTTGATTCTAGAAATAACAAACCACTAGATCTATTTTCAGTGTTGTTTAAAATTTTAATAGTCATATATATAGGAGATTTTCAGACATTGTTTAACAGTGCCTACTGTGGGATGAGGTCCCGGGAGAGGAATGGTGCTCTTGCGTGGCAGGGGTCATTTTCAGACGCCGCCGTCCCTCTTCCGGGATCCTTCGTTGCATGTCCGTGAAGCTTTGGAAGCGGCCGCACCATATTTTAAGCACGGGCAACGTCTGGGGGTGGCCGACAAAAAGGTCCTCTGGGTGACAGTTGCCAGTCTAGTCCTGGCTGGTTGAAGTAAATGTCCCCCAGAGGACCTGAGTGTACAGGGCAGAGTGTTCAGGAGGAGGCGATCCTGAAGGTAACCTGTACCCAAGCCATGTAGGGCTTTAAAGGTAAGGTAATAACCAACACTTTGTATTTTGCCCAGAAACTAACTGGCAACCACTGGAGTGATTTTTATTTTGGTATAATGTGCTCCCTACTGGATGTATCTGTAACCGATCTGGCTGCCATATTTTGAACTAATTGGAGTTTCCAAACTTGGTACAGAGGTAGCCCAATGTACTGTGCATTGCAGAAGTCCAACCTTGAGGTTACCAGCATGTGCACTACCATCTTTGGGTCTTGTAATTCTAGGAAGAGTGTGTAGTTGGTGCATCAGCCGAAACTGATAATAAGCACTTCTGACCATCACATCTATCTGAGTTGACATTTGGAGAAACAGATCCAGGAGCACTCCCAAGCTGTGAACACAGTCTTTCAGAGGGAGTATAATTCCATCCAGAATTGGTTGACACACTTCCACCTCCAGATTAGGACCCTTAATAGTAAGCACCTCTGTTTTGTCTGGATTCAGTTTCAATTTGTTTTTATTCACCAAGCCCATGATCTCCAAGCATTCATTCAGAGGAGACACATTATCCTTAGCTAAAGCTGTTTTTGAGGGCATGGAGAAATATATTTGGGTGTCATCAGCATACTGATAGCATCCTGCTCCATGCCTTTGGATGATCTCTCCCAGCAGTTTCATATAGATGTTAAAAAGCATTGGGGATAGAATGGCACCTTGTGGGATGCCATATAACAGCTCCTTGTTTGAGGAGCAGCTATCCCCAAGCACCAACATATGGAACATGCTTGAGAGGTAAGACTGGAACCACTGCAAGACAGTGTCTCCGATTCCAAACCCACACAGTGTTCCAGAAGGATACCACGGGGTTTTACCATCTGGTGTTGTAACACTTTAACCCAATGGCCTACTTACTATACAGTCACCTTTTCTTACATCCAAAGGGTTATTAGAGCCCTCTGTTCTAAATTTATTTTAAAACGGTTTCACTCTTTGATAGTACAGGATGCTCCCACCTCCCCTCATATGCATACCCACGGCTTCAATTATCTCTTGTCCAAAAATATGGTTTCTCTATGCATTTCCTAGGTCCTTCAGTGTAACTCTATAGTATCTTCTGTTGGAAGTTACCATAGAGTCACTCTGAAGATGCCTAGAGAGGCAGATTCCTAGGTCCTCCAGTGTGGTTCTATAGGGTTTTCTATTATCCACTATTTCAAGTGTTCGTGGTAAGTCTGAAAATGCCCTGCACATACCGGGGGAGGGCATGACCTGTACATTCAGCAGCAGAAGAAATGGAAAAATATAGAGATGTATGGATGCATATCTCTTGGATAGTGGTATGTTTGAGAATCCTATCGTACAGTTATTTAAATATATATATTTTTTGAGTTCTACACATTTTATTACAGTTGTTAAGCAGACTTCCTTAAATGTATTACCATGATAATGATTTTGAGGAAGGAGTACCCTTGTTACTTTTTTGCAGCAGAAAAACAAAAAACAAAAACCTTGTGGTACCTTAAAGACAAAAGTATTTTGCTGATTTAGACTAGCTGTTTCCATTACAGCAGAAATAACAAGAGTCTTGTCCTTATGACTTGACTTCAAAATTATTTGGAAATAAAAGGAAATAAAAGTTTTCACTGTTTCAGGTGCAACAGGCTCATGGTGGTAGTGGTGGTGGTTATACTTATTTGTAACCTGCTTTTCTCCCAAGGCTGGGACTCCAAGCAGCTCAGAGTTTAAAAAAAACAACAACACCACAATATTTAAAATATACAAAAGTGCACATTAAAATAGAATTAAACCAGTACATCACTAAAACGTCAAGATACTTAAAAGAATAAAATATACTTAAAATATTAAAATCTTTTTTAAAAAAGATAAAATGCTTTTAAAAATAACCCAGCTAAACCACACAGCAAAAAGCCTGCCTGAATATTAAGGTTTTGGCCTGCCACTGGAAGGACAACAGGGAGGGGGCCAGTCTGGCCTCCCTGGGGAGGGAATTCCAGAGTCTAGGGGCAGCCACCAAAAAGCCCCTCTCTCGCATCCCCACCAACCATACTTGAGATGGTGGTGGGACTGAGAGAAGGGCCTCTCTAGATGATCTCAGGGCCTGGGTTGGTTCACAGAGGTTCACAGATACAGCATCTGAAGCACTATTTAGGTTTTGGAAAGCAGACAGCTTGCCCCGTTTCTTATAATATGGTTTTCTGTTTAATTTGGTACTCTTTTGAAGTGCTCAATTTTAGGATCAAGTTACATTTTGTTTCCACACAACCAGTCTGTTAATATGACAGGCATTAATTTACATTTTTCCTGTCCTCTTGCTTGCTAAATTTTGAAATGTTAATGAGGCTGGCTGTTTGATTACAGTTGTTATTAGAAAGGGAAATATACTACCAGATGCCATCCCAGTAAAAGGAACCAGGAAGCTATGCTGGGTGGCGTTCTGCAAGGTGCCATCCTATCCCCGATGCTGTTTAACATCTATATGAAGCCGCTGGGTGAGATTATTTGGAGTTATGGGGCTGGCTGTTATCAATACGCTGATGACACCCAGATCTATTTCTCCTTGTCCCGATCATCGGCCCCAAATTCTGATGGCGTCTCTCCTCTTAATGGCTGTCTTAAAACAGTAATGGGCTGGATGAGGAAAAACAGATTGAGATTAAATCTGGACAAAACGGAGGTGCTCACAGTAGCGGCCCCAAAACCAGGAGTTGGGTTGCATCCTCCAGTCCTGGACGGGGTCACTCTCTCCGTTAAGGACTGTGTTTGCAGTCAGGGGGTGCTCCTTGATTCATCGCTTCAGATGACTAGTCAGGTGAATGCGACGGTCAGGAGCGCCTGTTATCAGCTTCGGCTGATACGCCAGCTGCGCCCTTTCCTGGAAGTAAGGGGCCTCGAGACTGTGGTGCATGCGCGGTAATCTCTCATCTAGATTTCTGCAATGCACTCTACATGGGGCAACCCTCGTGCTTGGTTCGGAAACTTCAGTTGGTACAAAATATGGCAGCCAGAGTGGTCTGGGGAACATCTCGGAGAGACCATATAACTCCAGTATTAAAATCTCTCCACTGGCTGCCTATCAGTTTCCGGGCCCAGTATAAGGTGTTGGTTATTACCTTTAAAGCCCTAAATGTCTTGGGCCCAACTTATCTCCGGAACCGCCTCCTCCCATACAATCCCCCCCACGCACTCCGGTCCTCTGGGAGGAATCTGCTTCAGCCACAAAAATCTAGGCTGTCTGCAACCTCCCAGAGGGCCTTTTCAGTAATTGCCCCCAAATTATGGAATGGCCTGCCAAACGAGATCTGTCAGATGACAAGCTTGAGTAGCTTTTAAAAAGCACTAAAGACGGATCTCTTTCGGCAGGCTTTTCCTGATTAGATCCCGGCCTCAGGAGCTGTGTCTCCTGGCCTCTTTTAGTTTTTTAGTCTTTTAGTCTTGCTTGTATTTGTATTTTATGTGATTTTAGTTAGGTTGGTTTTTAACTTTATATTAGTTTAATATCTTTTTATGGGGGAGGTTGGGGGTGGATGGTGTTTAGGGATTTTAGTTAGCATTGTTGCATTTTAATTCCTGTATGCTGCCCCAATTGTTTTTAATAGAGGGGCAGGGTAAAAATAAATATTATTATTATTGTTGTTGTTGTTAATTTTTGGTGGATACATTATTCTGTATTGACTAGAATGTTTAAAATAGGTTATGATATAGCTGCTGAATCCCTGTTGAAGTATTTACCTGATTATTTATTGTACAAATCATTCAGAACTTCTGAAAGGTGACCAACCAGAAGTGCAGTGGATCATTTTTTAAAAAACCCAAGAAGAAATAACCATTTCAGTATGGATTTTTATTATACATTTAGTTATCATATGCATTTCACTGTGCAGACAGCTTATATTCGTATTACTTGATAGTCAGAAACGAATCAAATTATACTACAAAGTATGCCTTTTCTAATTAGAATATATATTTTTTCTCTTTATAGGCTTGTCGATATGGACATGTCCAGCATTTAGAACATTTTCTGTTTTATGGAGCAGATATGGGAGCACAAAATGCTTCTGGAAACACAGCATTGCATATCTGTGCACTGTACAATCAGGTTAGTTACTGTTGTTTCCTTGTAGATAACAACAGAAATTATTCACAATACATTTTTACAAGGCAAAATGTATTATAATAAAAAATCAGGCTTTATCCACTTTATAAAAACACGATTAATTTATTGCCATTATTCACGGACATTCTAACTTTCCATGTAGGAAATTATTGGTATTTATATTAAGCAGAGTACAGCGTAGACCCAGTGCAGTATGAATTTCTGGTATAAAATGGAATAGAAATATGCAGGCTGCTCCAGTAAGGTTAAAAAGCAAAACTTACATTTATTGTGGCAGAGAATACATCTGAGATAGGAAAATAGATAGATAGAAGAGAGTTATCTAACTTAGATACAAGAGTCCCTAAAACTGACACTTTCGTGGGTGGGTTTAGGCATCTTGAGGCTAAGCTGCCTCATGTCTGCTGCCTTCTCAGACAAAGAGTTGTAAAACACTAAAACTAATTGGAACAAAGGGGGGAAGTGATCTCTACGTGCAAATAGAAAGTAAAACCTTAAAAACACAAATCAATGACATACAGAGATGAGTCAAAGGGCCTGTCCCCAGCTACTGTAAACAAGTGTTGATGCTTCTTCACTTCTAACACTCCATGCTGCTACATCCAGAAACCCTAAAGTCTACTTGTACCTTATATCTATATGGATAATACAGAGTGAAAATTATGGAGTAAAAATTGTGATTTTTAACCCCTTGCCAAACCTCAGTTTTGATGGAATATTTTCTGATCCTGAAATGTGTTTTTTGGAGGGAATCTTTGAGCACCAATGTCCTATGAAGATATGTTTATGAATAATGCTTTGTAATAGCCAGGGCTTCTCTGTATAAAAGACAAGAGTTATAAGGCAGTATTAAGTCTCTGTCCTTTGTGAGTGGGTGTGGTTTTCTTAAAGTAAGAGTGGACTGATGTGGCCTTTCAGAGATTATTGGACTGCATACCTTCCCATCGGTTATGATGACTAGGACTGATGGGAGTTGCAGTCGGAAAGCATCTAGAGGGCTGTAGTCTGTACAGTAAGTCCAAGCGGTTTCATTCCAATTGACAGTTTGCTTTGGGGGGATGAAAACATTTGCTTATTTCAATCTGAGTTTGTATTAAAAAAATTGTACAAAAGCCATGTCTTTTACACAAAAACATTGTATTCTGTGCAAAACCTCTTTTTTTGGATGAAAGGAAATCCCTTTGTGTGTAAACGAAAAAATGCAACAAGTTCTCATGACACTTGAACTTTTCTTCAGACTGGCTAAATACCCTTTGTCATTGAGGGTGAAGAAAATTATTATTTGTATTATTGGCATAACTCCCCACCTTCCTTTATTGTTATGGCTCTAGTCACTGTTAAGCCCCCCCCCATGTCTTCCTGCATTTCAAAAATAAGGAAATTTCCCTCAAAAGAAAAGAAAATTCAGATCACAGTTCACCCTGGGACACTGCCACCAACTATTTATGTAACAACTCACAACAAGGTGGTTGAGAGCAAACTCCAAAGCGCCAGCCCTCTTTACCTGAGGGTTCAGCATGGCTGCCTTCACTCTCTGTTACTACCAATTCAACTTCTATGGTTGCCTTAGTTCTTTCTTCTTGCACCAGGAAGAACAGGTTACTTACTGTAACTATAGTTCTTGGAGTGGTCTTCTGTGAATTCACACAATGGGTTAATTTGTAAAGTGCTCTGGCCTGCGCAGAGCACTTCAGAAACTTCTAGCACCTCATTTTGGGCAGTAGCACCGCCCCCCCTCACCCCTGGTGTATATAAGCCCATCCCTCTCACCAACTGCTCAGTTCCTTTTAGCCATGTTAAATAAAGTGAGAGGTAGGACACCAGAGGGGAGGAGGGCGGGTTTGTGTGAATTCACAGAAGACCACCCAAAGAACTATAGTTATGATAAGTAACCCATTCTTCTTTGAGGGTTCTGTGAATGCACACAATGGGTAGACTAACAAGCTCAGGAGACAGGATGGTGGGAATGTCCAGACCAATAAAAACACTACAACAACATGTTAGAACAGAAAAGCTATATTATAACTGAGGTAGTTTAAAAGAGTGTTTCAGTCATCCGAAGGTAATTGTGCAAGGACTGCCCTGGCCAGGGCTGCACCATCCATAGAGGTAGAGTCTAACTTATAGTTTTTCACAAAGGTAAGTGGCGTTGCCCACATAGTCGCTCTGCAGATGTCCAGAAGTGGCACACAGTTCAGGAATGCCATTGAGGTTGCTGCTGCTCTAGTAAAGTGGCTTCGTATTGAAGAAGGCAGGGCTGTGCCTGAAGCCTTGTATGAGATCTTGATGGCCAAAACCACCCACTTGGAGAGGCGTTGAGATGAGACAGGAAGGCCCTTCCTGGGGCCAGAATAGCAAATGAAAAGCTTATTGGTATGGCGAAACGCCTTAGTCCTGTTGAGGTACAGTTCCAGTGATGCTCGTAAATCTAGAGGATGACGTGACGCTGGGGTATTTGAGGAAGGTATAGTTTCCATAGCCAGAAGTACAATGTCTTGATTGAGGTGGAAGGAGGAAACCACCTTGGGCAGGAACACCACATCTGGCCAAGGCATATTTCTTGTTCCTGTGGAATTGAGTGTAGGGGGCATCTGCCCTGAGGGTGCAAAGTTCACTGGCCCTTCTGGCCAAAGTGATGGCAACTCGGAAGGCCGTCTTAAAGGATAGAAGATGAATGTCCAAAGAGTCCAGCGGTTCAAAGGGAGAGCGTGATATGGCTTTAAGAACTAGCTGAAGGTTGCACGATGTGATTGGTCCAGCCACCTGTAGGTGTAAGTTCTTGTAACCCTGGAGGAAACATCAAACCATTGGGTCTGCGAAGTAGGAGCCCTTCCCTAGGCTCTGGAGGTTAGAGGAAATTGCAGCCACATAGATGCGTACTGATGAGAGTGATAGGCCTTTCATTGACAAAGAGGCTAAAAAGTCAAGGAGAAGTGAAGTTGAAGCGTGAGCTGGGGAGATTCCCTTGGCAGCAAGGAACTCACAGAATTTATGCCATTTGTAGCTGCATGACTTTAGCTTTGATGGTTGCTGAGCTTCCTGGAGTATCGCCTGTGCTGAATCTGAAAGCTGGTTCAGTGGTCTATGAGCCATGCTGTCGGGTTGATCGTCTCCAGGTCTGGATGGAAGACTTGCCTGTTCTGCATTGACAGGAGATCCTTCCGCAGAAGAAGGTGGCGAAAACGGTGCTTGGAGAGGAGGAGAAGGGGAGCGAACCAGGGCTGTCTGGGCCAACATGGTGTGATCAATATGCAAGTGGACCTGTCTCACCTGAGTTTGGCCACAACCCTGGAAAGGAGCGGAAATGGGGGGAACGCATATAGTAGAGCCCCCGTCCACTTGAACAGAAATGCATTCCCCAGATTTGTGCGAGAAATTGTTGCCTTGAGAAGTAAAGGTTGCATTTGGTGTTCTGGGATGAGGCAAAAAGGTCTGAAGGCAGGCCCCACTCCTGAGAAAAGTGTTGACAGTACCTCTGGTGCCAATGACCACTCATGACAGCTGCTTTTGGTTCGGCTCAGTGAGTCTGCAAAGTCGTTCTGCGTCCCAACCAGGGGGATGGCTGTCAGAAATATGCCTCTGGGTATGCACCAATCCCAGATCTGAGTAGACAGGTCTATGAGTGTTCTGGACCTGGTTCCTCCCTGCTTGTTGAGGTAAAAGTCTGTGGTGGTGTTGTCTGACACCACCTGCACCACCTTGCTGTGGAGTGAAGATTCAAACACCTTCAGTGCTTTGAATACTGCCAGAAGCTCTAGAGTATTGATGTGGAGATTCTTTTCCGTTGCCGACCGAAGGCTGTGAATGTGGAGGCTGTGAGAGTGCACTCCCCATCCTGTCGTAGACACAGCCATCGTTAGAGTCCTGGAGGGGTAGGGAACTGCGAAGAGCAGGCTTCACCTCACGTTCTGTGGAAGAGACCACCACTGTAGTTGTCTGAGGAGTGCCCGACAGCAATCTGAGGGGGTCATCCCGTAGAGGGTCAAATGACTGGAGGAACCAAACTTGCAGAGGGTGCGTCTGCAGTCTGGCGAAGGGGGACACTGCTGTGGTCGAAGCCATGTGATCAAGAATGGTTTGGACAAAGTGCGCCATTACTCTCCTCCATGCCATGCAATGATCCACCATGCCCCGTAGCTTGAAGAAGCAGTCCTCCAGGAGAAGCGCTTTGCCCTGGATAGAATTTAGTTGGGCCCCAATTAACTTTGTGACCCTCGAGGGGATTAAATTTGACTTGTCCATGTTGATACTGAGGCCCAGATCTTGGAGAAGTGAGATTGTGGTGGTCACGTCTTCTGCCACCTTTTCCTTTAAAGGATCTGTGATCAACCAATCGTCAAAATATGGGAAGATTACAATTCCTTTCTGCAGGTGGGCCACCACTGGGGCCATGCATTTCGTGAATACCCTTGGGGCTGTGCAGAGGCTGAATGGGAGCACTTTGAAGCGATACATTCTGGGACCTACTGTGAATGCCAGGAACCTCCTGTGGAGTTGAGCTATTGCGATGTGAAAGTAGGCATCTCAAAGGCTGATGGTAGCAAATCAGTCTCCTGCATGGAGGAACAGGGGGATGGAAGAAAGGGTCACCATCTTGAAGCATTTGGGTGTGATGAAGCAGTTCACCTCTCTGAGGTGCAGGATACCGGTACCGAAGACTTAGAGGGTGGCCTTGGAGATAGTGTCCTCTGTTTGTCCGGGATATCTGGTGTTGTCATTCAACAAGGTGAACAGGAATGTGACTTCTGCGTCAAAGGTGAACAGTAGACCAGTGTCGAGTACGAGCAGGATTGAGATGTGCGGTGTTCTACCGACAGGGACCAAGATTGGGTCAGGACCGGGATTGGGACCGAGAGGCAGAGCAAGATTTCGAATGGTGTACTGACTGTGGCTGAGATTGCAAGTGGGATCGAGACTGGGACCGGGCCTGGTGTCATGCCATGGTACCGATATCCAATGGTGACCTGGAGCATGGTACTCTGATTATTCTGACGCTGAGGGACGACTCATCAGCTGCCTTCACTACTGTATAGGTGGACTCCTCTTCCAGGTACCGTTCTGGTGACAGTATTGAAAGGCGTTATTTCACTGGAGGCGATACCGGGGAACCTTCTTCCATTTCCCCTTTGGACCTCTTTGGTTTAGGATCGCAAGGTTGGAACTCTTGCTGCTTAGCTTTCTCGCGTTCCTGGGATCGACCCCTTCTGTGGAACTCTTTCCTCCCAGTGGTCTTGGTCCTCTTCGCTGGAGGATCCTTCGCCTTCGACATCTTCTTAGAGGACTCCGGTACCAGCTGTCCCAGTACCGACTACTTCCGTCCTGCCGAAGTCCCAATCGTCAGAATCAAATCGACCGGTGCCATTATCTCTCGCACTGGTCAACATTGGGACAGACTTCAAGATCTTGGAAGGAACTGAGATGGAACCTTTTTTGGTCAGACCTGTTGACTTTTCAGGGGAGATTGCTGAGCCCGAGGCCTTTCCTGATACTGAGGCTGATAGGGTCTTTTCATAGAGTTGGGCCTTGAGCCTCTTGTCCCAGTTCTTTCTGGCCTGCAGGCCTTGCAATGCCTGCATGAGGCTACATCATGGATCTCCCTAAGACAAAACAGACACTTAGAGTGACCATCAGATTCGGTTATCTTGGTTAAGCACTGCGAGCATGCCTTGAAGAAACTAGCCCCAGACATGTTCAGAAAGGAGAAAATCAGTACCGTCCAGTCCGATGTCAGAAGCAAACCAGTCCTAGTCGAATCCAGAGGGATGAAGAGAAAATCGTAGTGCCGATGAAATACGAGGTCAAAATGCAAATCAGTCTGATCCGATAGACAAAGCCAGAGGGATAAGCAGTAGAAGAGTCAAAAATCTGGTCCAAAATCAGAAAAAAAAGAGAGGCGTAGCGGAAGTTCCTTCAGTGCTTTCCATGTGGCAGGAAAAAAGAAACTGAGCAGTTGGTGAGATGGATGGGCTTATATGCACCAGGGGTGAGGGGGTGGTCCTACTGCCCAAAAGTTTAAAATGAGGTGCTAGAAGTTTCCAAAGTGCTCTATGCAGGCACAGGATTAACCCATTGTGCGCATTCACAGAGACCACGAAGAAGAATGTCCCTTTTATCCCGAATGTGTGGATTGTGTGGTGTTTTTATGGTAGCATGACTTCTATTCTCTATGGGTTGTGTAAATGGCCAAGAGTCTATAGCTGATCAAACAATATAGGGTAACTTTATTGAAGGGAATAATATGTACAGTAACTTGGAAACCTTGTGCTTATAATAGTTCACTTTCTGAGCAGACTGTCTCTTTTCAGTAGCCACTCTGAATAGCAACCTAACTTAAAAATCCTAGCACAGATTATAATATCCTCCCTTAACCCTCAGATGCATTCACTCTTTGTCCAATCAACCTTTTCATTTAGCCATCCAACCCCTTGCACCCAATCTTATTAAATTCAAACCTCAAACATACAGCACACACATGGAATCTTCTGTTCCAGTTCACTCACACTCCCAGAACAAACTGAACTCTGACTAACTGTCATGCATCATTTCAGATATACAGAAATCCCTCCCATTCCAGTCTCCTGCTCTGGGATTGGTTCCTTTCATATTCCACTCTCATCCCATTCACTCACTTTTCTCTCCGTCACACACACCCTATTACCTCAAAACATGGACACATTGATTGGACCCTTCTTGTGTCTTAACATCTGCCCTAAGAAAACACAAAAGGCCTGCCCCGGTCCTTGATTCCCAAAAGAAACAAAGATTTTTTTAAAAAAAATCCACAACAGAGTTAAGGCAAAGTTATGATCGTGGAACTATATCCACCGAAAGCAAGGACATTCAGACCACGTATCCCCCACTCAAAGCACATTCATGGTCCTTGCTTATACCTGAATTTCCACCAGAATGCATAAGAAGACTTGTATCCCAGTCTCTGATACTGTAAACTATTACAACTTGATGTCAAACAACTGCTATTGTTTCAGTACTGGTGGCGGGGGGGAGGTGTGATTATTTACTTTCCAAAGATGGTTATACACAAGTGCATAGCACAATAATTAGTACTGATTTCATTACCCTTGCTGAACGTATCATGGAATATCCTGTTTGAAAGGGAAAACATTTTTCATTTACTGTCTAAAAGGGTAGAAGAGACAATAGGTGGAAACATTTACATCTAAAGATGCAATCCTATCTGTAAGTTACACAAGTGAAATCCTATATCTTCGATCTGATTGGAACCAAGTTCACTGAACAAAATAAGGCTTCTTCCCTCAGATATCAATCAATTACACTAGTCTAGTAAAGACAGTGTGATCAGTAAAACTATTCTATAAATCTGCTGTTTGTAAATGTTGAAAATATCAGCATCTACAAAGTGAAATGTGTTTCACGTCACTTCTTCCACAGTAGTAGTGATACAGGACTGGGAGTGGGATGGTTTGCTGTAAGGGAACTGGAGAGGAGGTGGATGCCATTTTCGCCCTCTTGCCTCTTTGGGTGTGACAAAAAGGGTTGCGTCAGCACCTCCATTTCCAGAAATTGGCTGATATATAGCCAATTTCATGGGATTTTTTTGGAGAGCAGGTTGGCAGTAGAGATGAAGAGGATTAAAGCTGCTATGTATTTATGGTGGTTTCAGAGCTTTCCCTATGTTTTGCCTTTTTAGGCCATTTTTTTTTAAAAATGGAGGGAAATCTGGGGGCTTCAGTAAAATTCACAGGAGATTAGGGGGCTGTAAAATGGGGGCTATATGTGGCCCATAGGCCATACTGTCATCATACTTGCTGTAGTGTTTACATGGGGGTGGAGCTATGCTAAAATGCAGGAAAACTCCATCAACCCATACTTTGAGTTAGGAGGTTTCCCCCTAGGTTGGAGGGAGACTGAGATTTGTTTGCTTTCTGTGGCATAGCCCCAACTGTACCATCTTCTTTAATTGGAAGCAGAATTCAGTCATAGCTATGTTAGGAATGGTCTTTACTGGTGACCTCTCCCCCCCCCCGTGAATTCACCCCATAGCTGCCTCAGTTGGGTCACAAAATGTATAGCCCTTCCCAGAGTTAAACCACTTCTTTTGAGCTTTAAACCCAGTTTTAAAAGTGGTGGTTTGTTC
This sequence comes from Gambelia wislizenii, assembly GCA_030847615.1. Taxonomy (NCBI): domain Eukaryota; kingdom Metazoa; phylum Chordata; class Lepidosauria; order Squamata; family Crotaphytidae; genus Gambelia; species Gambelia wislizenii. Next base: position 390,274,941 of record JAUMIR010000001.1, on the reverse strand, counting down.
TGGATTTTCCACAAAACTGCCATCACCACCACAACAAAGGCAACCATGGAGGGCAGGAGCCATTTTCACCCAACCTGCAGGCTTGATACAACTGGAAGTGATATCACATCTCTTCTGGTTTGTTTTAAGACCAGTTTTGAGCTGACTTTTTACAGGGTTTTTGCATTTTGTTTTAAAGATTCTTGGAGATCTTGTGGGGTTGGGGTGTGTGTGCAAAACTGCAGTGTTTTGTGGCTATTTTATCTATATTTTGCCTTTGGGTGATTGAAAGCATCTGTGGTGAAAATTGGTGTCTAGTGGGGCTCATGGGGGCTTTGGGGATTAAAAAAAGAGTGCCGAGCTTTGCACATGGGACACAGGCCACACTTTCTCCCATGCCCTGCTTATAGCAAGCTAGACTTGTAAAAAATCAGGGATGGGGAGTGTGTGGCTCTCCAGATGTTTTTAGACTGCACCTTCCATCAGTCCTAATCAACCTAGTCAATGGTGATGGATGATGGGTGTTATGTATCAGTACCATTTGGAGGGCCACATGTTCCCTGACTCTTGTATAAGTGAAGCATAGTTTAAAATTACAGATTTTTGTTATATAAATCTGATTGGTTTGATTTAATATCTAAAAGATAAATTTGTCACATCAGACTCTCTTTATAGGATTTGTTGAAACCAATAGGTTTGATACAAACATCTAGTTTACTTAAGCCTTTGATTGTTTTATAGCACTTCACTATGATTGCATTATGTTTCTAATAATGCACTGCATTAGAAAAATGCACGTAATGAGGCTGCTATCACCAGTGTAACATCTGTTAAAGCATCTGCTTCTTAATTAATTACTGCCTTAATTTTAAATGCCCTGTCAAAGTAGATAACTTTTCTGCCTATTTATATGACAAAAATATTTCTTAATTTTAGAAAGAATTGTTATTTGGAATACTCTGTGCTAATATGCTTTAAAATATGCTTAAGTACAGGCATCGAAATTGGTATCCATTGTCAAAAAGCTGGTTCAGAATTTACATGCATATCTGTGAAGCTGTTCCCCTTCTCTTCAATTGCAAAGAGAAGGTTTCTAGCTTACTTTGTCCAACAGAAAAACACACTCAAGGGTTTCTCTAGTCTAGAAATCCCTTTTTTATAAGGCAGGCCACCACCACTCACTGAGTTTTGCCCCTTTTCACATCTGGTGCAGTGAGAAACCAGTCATACTGTGTTAAAGAAAACAGTAATAACCCTTTTCTCTATCCTAGAGAAGTTTCTGATAGCTGACCAAGCAGGCAGGTGATTCATGGAGGTTAAGAAATAACAAAAAAGCTTTATTTTAGTTCCACAAACTTAAGGTGTCTTTAAGGCACATGCCCTCCAGGATTTTAACTTAGGGTAAAGATACATTCAGTCAGAGTACACACAAAATAAAGCATAAAACTAATGCAAACTAGCTAGACGGTCCCTAAGTTAAGAAGAATGGTAACTTACAATTTAGGATGTCCATCATCATCAGTTCTGTCCCCAAAAGGGGCAGCTGGCCAGGGCATCTTAGCCGGCCCATTCAGTCTCTGGAGATGGAATTCAGAGTCCTGTTTTTGGATAAGAACTTCCTCTTGAAGTTCTGATATCATCTTGGGGCTTTTTGATGTTATCAGCCCATGAGAGAGATTGGCTCCCCCAACCTCTGATATTTTAGTTTTGCATTTTGTTGGGTACTCCATGTGGCTCTCTCCATCTGCCCCCAGGCAGATGGCTAAGCCAGAGCCTTGAGCATGTGGTCACTCACAACAAAGGAAAGGTCAGAACTTTTAAAGTCTTTGTGGTTTTCTCAGATTGGGTCTGCCTTTGCCAAATCAGATTGGCTCTCTAGTCAGGAGATGTGACATCACGTTTAGGAAAGGAAGTTTTCCCCCCTTACCAGCCTGATGGTATGGAATTCAGGGAATGGAATATCCCACAACTGTGACTGTAGGTTTTTGAGATGGACTCCCATGATGACTGGGCAAGTCATCATGACAATATCACATACTATTATTTGAGACAAAACAGCAAAAAGAGGCAAACATACCTTATAATCAAGAATTAATTCCAAAAGCTACAGCCATGTCTTTGACTTGTTTATTGCCATCTTTGAATATGGAAAGGATAATCGTAAGACACCCTGTTTTGGTACAGATTTTGGTGCATATAGTTTTGCAAAATGGTGTTGGCTATCATTGTGGATTTCAGCTTAATCTTAGCAACAAGAGTCTGGATTTTACAAAATGCTGCTAATAGAAGTTCGGTCTTGCTGAACGCAGTGGTGTGCATGAAGATCCTGCATACTTAGTGAAATATGAATTTCACACATCTGAACCTGAAACATGAAGTCATTTCAGTGGGGAGTCATGACTACTTTTAACACTTTGCCTGCTATTACTTTCAGGGCATGTGGCCCTTTATGCCTAGGAGGAGCATCTGAACAGGACTGTACCGTGTGATTTTCATTATGGTGCAAAAATAAAATAAAATAAAATAAAAATCCAAGGATGAATAAAGATGTTGTGAAGATATCAGATCACCAGTATATCAAGTAAATAAATAGCTGCAAAATAAATGAATAACACTCATTTGTAAAGGTTACTTTTTTTGGATTATGGGTTTCAGAATCTTCCAGCCAGCACAGTCTCCCAGTCAAGAAAGCACTCAGTTTTATTAGGAGTCACAACATGCTAAACTGCATGAAAGCTTGTTCAAGTCATACCAAACTTATAGTAACTCTAAGGCGACCCTATCATGGGGTTTTCTTATTCAGAAAGGCCTTGCTTTTGCCTTCCTCTGAAGCTGAGAGAGTGTGACTTGCCCAAAGTCACCCAGTGAGTTTGCATGGCTGAATGGGAATTTGAACCCTGGTCTCCAGAGTCATAGTCCAACACTCAAACCATTACACCACACAGGCATGACGATTTCCCCTGATATTTTTTGTTTTGTTTTATTTTAATTTGTTTTTACTTAAAGTAGCTGTTGGAAGCTGCAGTCTGGTGGAGAAGGCACTTCACTCTTCCCCTACCACTTCTCTCAAAAATTGGGTTTCTCTCCAAATTTCTCCCCAGCTTGTGGGGATTTTTTTTTTATTGTGTGAGAGGAAATATAAATAAATCTGCTTGAGATAGCTGCTTACTGTGATACTTTGGGGAACTCATAATTTTTCAAAAATACTAAAAATTGTGCAGAGCTGTTTTTAGTATTATGTAAACCTACATAATAACCAAGTATTATATGTATGTTCAAACTAATGAGATATAGTGTACATTTAAATTTATATGTTCCCACTGTTCATTATTGTTTGGGTGTGTTGAGAAAGGACTTTTTTGACCCCTTTTGCAATCTTAAAAAAAATACCTCCCCAAGCTGGTATTTGTGGTAGTGTGGAAAAGCTCTACCAGGGAGAGATTAGTTCTCTCCTTGGATTAATGGGAAGATCAGGCAGTGGTGGCTTTTATTTGGACCACAGTGAGGGTTATTTGTTGTAAAATAAACAGACAAGAAATCACCACAAATATCTAAATAACATAATTTGTCATTTGTTTTGCTCAGAGCATGCACCAAATGTTATGGAGGATTGTAACAAATTCTTTATTTTATTTATAGGACAGCTGTGCGAGAGTTTTGTTGTTGCGAGGCGCCAATAAGGAGTTAAAGAACTATAACAGTCAGTCTCCATTTCAGGTACATATATATGGTAAACACGTAATGTAACATGCATACACATGCTCCTGTGTATATATTACCATCAATGACAACTGTGTATGCATTTAATTGTCACAATGACCCATGCATTCGTAACCTTATGTTTTCACTACTGCAATGTCCTCTGTGTGGAGTTGCCATTATGCCTGCTCTCTAGAGGCTGCAGCTAAAACAGAATACAGGATACTGTGAGATGTATGTATCCACTGTCATATAATATGACTATTGAAAGAACAGTATTGGTTACCAGTTTGCTACTAGACCAGAGTTTTGGTTTTAACCTATAAGCCACTAAATAATTTCAAACTGGATTACCTGAGAGAATGGCTTTTCCCAAATAAACCTGGTTTTGGATGATGAGTTATGATGACTGGCATTTTCGTCTTTATTCATGGCTATTAGATATGTATGATTTTTTAAGAAGAAATTCTCATTTTTTTCCAGTAATTTTTAAATTTTAAAATTATATATTGGTATAGCTAAATAGTGGCTCAATCACTATTGAGCATTATAGACAATGCAAAAATATTTTTAGATAAATGAATGTACAGTTGTCCCTCTGTATTCACAGAGTTGGTGTCCACAGATTTAAGTATTCACATCTTGAAAATATTCTTTTTTTAAAAAAACAATAATCCAAAAAGCAAACTTTGATTTTGCCATCTTATTTAAGGGACACCATTTTGCCATGGGACTTGAGTATTCACAGATTTTGGTATCCACGGGGAGGGGGGGTGTCCTCGAACCAAACCCCAGCGAATATGAAGAGACAACTGTAATGCTAGGACAAAAAATATACATACAGCAAAGAAATTATTTGCATATTAAATACTGGTTCATTTGTTGTCACAAGTCATCACTCTTCCTTCAAGGATGTTACGGTCATTTATATGGAATATTTCATTTTGTATGCACAAGAATTGTGTGATGTAAGTTACGAGAGCTGCCCTGCACATTAATGGAAATAAGATGACAGACTAAAATGTTAGAATTGTGTACTTTTGGATTATTGCAGAGTATGTGATGTAGGTTATATTTTTCAGTACTATCCTATACCATAAACTCTCTCCATGTTTAGTAATCCGGGAGAGGGTCAACTTGATTCCCCCCACTTAATGTGTTGGCTTACTACATATAATAAATGTAACTTACTACATCTAAGTTAGTTTTAAAACTAATGTACAAGTTTAACAGGTTTCCATAGGAAGGAATACTGAAAACAATAAACAGAAGCATCACACATATAGCAAAAGAATTATAATTACAATTACTTTCCCTATCCCCATCTTAAGCAGTTAGTAAAAACATACTGTTATGTATTTATTTGTCTTGTCCCAGTTCACAGGCAGAATAAGATTTTATGTGGAGAAAAAGATATTTATACACTGAGACACATGCACAACTGTAGTCTGAAATGGTACCATAGAGAATCCCATCATCTGTCTAAAGTCTCATTTAGCATAACATGTAATATAATTTGGAGACCATAGTGACTTCTTCAAGGGCATGGGTGAACAGGGATCTGTACTTGGATTTATCACACAGAAACATATACCTTAGCACATATAGTGAATACTTTAAAAGAGTCATTGTGGTACAGCAAATTTTAAAATGGAGGATATGAATGACATGTAGGGGAATACTACACGATGGCATTTTTAAGTGACAGTACCATAACATAGCGAAGTAAACATATTGCGGAATACAACCCTTACCTACTGCACATACCCTCCATTCTGTTTCTGAAATGGAATGACAGGTTTTCAAAGCGCTACATGCAGACCACACACCATATGATAACCACGCCTCCCCATGATCTCCCCCTCCTCTCCCCCTCCTCCTTCTTTAGAATGTCATTTCCTCTAGTTTGTATGTGCATTCACCCCTTTTAAATTCATCTGTTGCATCACTCTGCAAATCCTTCATTCGGCTCACATTGAATTCTGCCCTGTCAGCTCATATGAGCCCTGGTGAGAAAGCAGATAGCATCTTGGTGTTATAACCATCAGTTCAAGACTGACATGAGGCAAACCTCTCTTTTAGCATTTTAAAATTTCCTCCCCCTGCCTCTTTCCCCCCTCGTTGCCCCAAAAGACTTATGCTTGTTATTTAAGATACTAAACTAAGAAGCTGATACAGGATTCCAGGCAATACATTTTATAAAAGTCTACTTCCTGTTTCAAGGTGGCATTTTTCTAAGTGATCATACATTGCATCCAGCTTCTTGCCTCCCCCCCCCTTGCCTTATAAAGATCAGGGCAATTTATCCACCAGCATTCACCCCTTTGGGAGCAAAAAGCCATTGCCAAGGAAGAAGAGAAGGGGGCACAACATGCTAAAATTCTAAAAATGATAAATGGAGGAATTAAAGTTTACCCAATGTCAGCCCTGAACTGATGACATTCTGATTATGAGGCAAATGCCCTGTTAATTTTGCCACCACAGTTCATATAGGGCAGAAATCTATCTGAGCTGAAGGAAGGATTCACGGAGTGACACTCTTGGTTACATTTTAGCAAAAGAGGTCTCTTTATTTAAATGCCCAGAGCCTCCTAATTTGCTTAGTTTGGCAGATTTAACAGGTCAGGAAAACCAAGGGTTGTTAGCAGACCCCTGATGGGAGGGGAGTGAGTTTTTCAAAGCACCAGGGGAGGAATACATGGCAAGGAAACATTATATTAAATGCATTAAATGCAAGTATTGCTAAATGGCTGTATTGCTAAATTTAGCTGCCACGGAATTTTGCAAATTTGGGGTTTAACAGTTAATGGATAACTCGGAAATGAAGTTATTAGGCTGTGAGTTTGACTGCTGGAAGCAACCGCTGGAAGTTGAATGCCAGGGAAGCAGGAGGAACAAAACATCGGGGAGCTTTGGGCAAAACAGGCACACCCACTCCTCTGACATGTTTTTATATCAGCCAGTTGCTGTTGCGGAGTGTAACTACTGCACAATTAATTATGGTGCTTTTAGATCGGAATGGATTCTATTCACTTGCAGTGCCCGAGAATTTTTTTTAAAAATGCTTCTGGGACTCAGCGCAAATGGTACAAGCACCAAAGGGAGGTGTCATCATCTGGGTCAGAACGGTTTCAGTTGCGATACTGTTATTAAGTCATTGTGCTACAATGGGTCGTGTAGTATTCCTCATAGTCATAGGAGTAGATTGGACTTTTCTTCCCTATGATGAAATGTAGAAGACACATACCAAATGTATGCTGCAAAGTCTGACAAAGAGGCCAGTTTCTGAATTGTTTTCTTTATTCCCTGTCACCAAGGGGTTTGTCTATATGGGGGCAGGGAATTCTGCTTCAAATTGCACTTCCCTGATCTGCAGTGACCCCACACAGATCTTGTTAACATCACACACATCTTGTTAAAGTGAAGTGAGAGTGACATTATCAGACATACATTTCCCCTAGGCAAGCTCACTTCAGTGTAAAAGGATACTCCTGCTATGATCACGTGTCCTTCCACCCCCTCCCGCCATTCCCATCATACTTGCGAATATGTGAATATACAAACAGGCAAAAATATGCACTAATAATGATATACAAGTATCTGCACAAATGCACCTTCAAAAAAATAATAGTGACTGCATGCTGGGAAGATGTAAATACAAACATCTTTATTTTTTTTCCAATTTAGTAGCTTTACTTTTGACATTTGTGTCCCCATCCCATGTTTAATGGAAATAAACATTTACAGGGTGCATTTACATATACTATTTTACAAGAACAATGTCTCTTTTTCCAAAGATAGAATTGTACATTTTCTCAATTCTGACTTGATAACATCTCACACTTGTAAATTATATAATAGTCAGCTAAATTATTTTCAATAAATAGTAAACACCAGGCTGGATGGTTTTTTATTAACAGAAGAATGTTTATTGTCAAATGAATAAACCATGTAACTGTATAACCAAGTTATTGGGCCTGCACAGACATTCGCTCTCTCTCTCTCTAAGTCTCTAACATACAAGGAACTTAAAACTGTCTTGAATCACTCAAAGCCTTATCTCAACTCTTCTAAACCTGCTGGCTGCTGGGTATCTTTTTAGAATCACTTTTTTAAAAAAAATTAAAACTCTACATACACTTAAAATACAATACATCAAAGAAAAACACAAATAGTATACTATTTATTCTATAGTATGCTATACTACTCTATATTCTATAGTATACTATACACATAATATACTATACTATTCTATCTATGTATGTTTTTCTTTGATGTATCGTATTTTAAGTGTATGTAGAGTTTTAATTAAAAAAAAGATTCTAAAAAAAGATATCCAGAGTTTATGGAAAATACAAACATCTTTATAACAACTGATAAATGTGGGCACTTGATATGTTGTTGCATAGGGAATGATCATGTGATCCCAAACCCTGGCACCACATTGAAGCCAACGTGGAGGGCCAGCCACACATATGATTATTCGGATTTTCCAGGAAAGTGCAGGGTAAAAGTCAAGTTTTTAAAAAATGGAGTAAAGCCCTTGAGCATCAAAAAGAACCACATTCTGAGTGAATCATCACGAACATGTGTCATGATTACAGGGACTACAAGGTGAGTACAGTTTTTTTCGGCAGTGTAGACAAGCCCCAGGACTATCCCTCCAATTGTGTAGAATAAAGTGCCTTAGGCAACAGAGCACATGGGGAAACACATACCTGTACTTGGAGGGCTGTCAGCATTACAGAGAACTTTGCTGGCTGCTGGGAATCTTTTTTTAGAATCATTTAAAAAAAAAATTAAAACTCTACATACACTTAAAATACAATACATCAAAGAAAAACACAAAGAAAAAACACTTAGTATACTACATTCTATCTAGACACATAGAACAAGAGCTTACTGCAAGATATTTTTTAAAATTTTCCCTGGAAGAAAGAAAAGATAACGAGAAAGGAAAAGAAGAAGAGGGCTGATGGGTTTGTTTGCTTTTCTGTCAATTAAGTTGTGTAGGTTTGCTATAGTTTTCAGTCCCATAGCCAGCATGGCCACTGGCAATGCTAGCTGGGCAATTTGGGAGTTGTAAGTCCAAAAAACAATCCTCCTAAACTCTGAGCTTTGCTGAATGGCCAGCCTATCTGCAACCTTTTGTGTCCCTTGTTAAGATTATGTTCAGCTTCTTCAGTTTATTGCCATCTGCTATAATTTACTCACCAACTTAATGGAAATGGCTCTATTACAAAATTACATGGGATCCTCTTGAATTAATGGGATATTGCAATTTAAAATGATACTCCTCTACTCAAAGCCTCATTACAGTAAACTCTATGCAACAACATATCAAGTGCTCACATTTATCAATTGTTATAAAATACTACATTTAATTCATACAAAACCTCTAATTTAAAGAACCCTTTTTGAAAAGCAAAGAGAAAGAAAAGGCTGTCTGTAGATTTTTATTTGCTGTTTCTGTGTCTGTGGATAGATCACTTTGTCTTGTTTTGCTAAAATTGGAAAATAGAGTCATCATAATAAAAGAAAATGCCATACTAGAGAAAAGGCTTCCACTTTCTTTGAAGAGATGAGATCATGATAGTAGGTTTTCTTTTCCATGACTATAAGTAGAGGGGCACTGTAATTGCCTCCAACCATTAGGGGACATGAGAGGCTGTAAAAAAAAGGGTGTAAATCTGACAGATTTTGAGCTGTGATTTATGGCTTTTTCTGCTTTTAGAATTTACAAAGCTTTTACTAATTTGAAATTCATAGATTTTTGTTAGAACAAACCATTTTTCAACAAAGGAAATTGTTTAAATTTATAAATAGCGATAGATTTCATTTTCACATCTTTGTTCTCAAAATAGAAGCATATTTTCTTGACAAATAATATTTTCTTCACACACACACACACACAGACACACACACACACACTATACAGATACATACACACATATATAAAATCAATTAAAAACAATCACCGGAATCCTAGATTGTCTACTTCAGTGGTTCTTTACCTGTGGTCTGCAGACCCCCAGGTGACAATGATGTCCTCAAAGGGGGTCTGTGAAGGCTTGGAGGCTGCTTAGCCCACCTCTTTCCTGCAGTGGAGTGGCCATGTAACAGGAGCCAAGGCAAAGGCTGGCTGGGTGGCTTGACCTGCACATTGCCATTCAATCTGCTCCAGCTGCAAACTTTCAGGAAGAAGCAAGAGAAAAGAGTTCCTTCCCCCTCCAGTGCATCTGAGGGAAGATTCAATAGATGGTATAATTATATTATAATTAGCATTATTATCAGGTACCATATATTCCGGAATGTAAGACGACTTTTGAGCACTCAAAAATGCCCTCCAAAATTGAGGGTCGTCTTATACGCCGGATATACTTTTGCTTCGCCTGCCTACCTATCTCCTGCCTCTTCACAAACGGAGCGAAGAGGCAGGAGATGGGGCAAGTGGGTGAAGCAAAGTGTTTAGCAGTTCATTCACCCCCCCTCCTCTGCCTTCTCCCCCTTTGGGGAGCAATGGAAGACAGAGGAGGGGGGCAAACGTTGCGGTTTGCTGTGGCCGCCGCTCTATTGCCTCTGTCGCGGCCAAGGCAAACCGCTAGATTCGCCCTTTCCCCCCACCTTCCTTGAAGGTGGGGGAAAAGGGCGAAAATGCCCCGTTTTGCTCCGTGGCCCCAATCCCTCCTTCTGGGCTCCCTTCCAAATGGAGCCAAGGCAGGGCAAGCGGGGCCACTGAGCCAAACCACTAGATTTGCTCCCTCTCCCCACCTTCAAGGAAGGTGGGGAGAAGGAGCGAAGATGCCCATTTAACTCTGCAGCCTCAATTCCTCCTTCTGGGCTCCCTTGTGAAGGGAGCCCAGAAGGAGGATACGGGGCCACGGAGCCAAACCCCTAGATTCACTCCCTCTCCCCACCTTCCTTGAAGGTGGGGAGAAGGTGCGAAGATGCCCTGTTTAACTCCGCAGCCCTGATGCCTCCTTCTGGGCTCCCTTGCAAAGGGAGCCCAGAAGGAGGACACGGGGCCGCAGAGCCAAACCCCTAGATTTGCTCCCTCTCCCCACCTTCAAGGGAAGGGAGCCCAGAAGAAGGACACGGGGACGCGGAGCCAAATGGGGCATCTTTGCCCCTTCTCCCCACCTTACTTGAGGGGGCGAATCTAGCAGTTTGGCTCAGCCGCCCCGGTTCCCCTGCCTTGGCTCCCTTGGGAAGGGAGCCCAGATGGAGGGATCGGGGCTGGGGAGCCAAGCGGGGCATCTTCGCGCCTTCTCCCCACCGTCCTTGAAGGTGGGGAGAGGGGGCGAATCTAGGGGTTGCCGTGGCTGCCCCCGCTTCCTCCACCTTGGTCCCCTTTGGAAGAGCCAAGATGGAGGGAAGGGGGCTGCTGAGGCAAATTGGGCATTTTCGCCTCTTTCCTCCACCTTCGAGTCAAGTTTGACTGAAAGGTTGAAGAGAGGGGCGAATGTTGCGGCTGGCTGGCTGGGGGAGCCCTGCCAGTGGATCCTGTTCACTTTCCCAACTCACGAGGAGATCCTCGTGAGTTGGGAAACAAAGAGGTTCAGCTGGCAAGGCTCCCGAAGCAGCCAGCCAGCCAGCCAAATTGGGGGGTGGTCTTATATGGCAAATATATTTCTAAGCCTAGATTTTTGGTTGGAAATTGAGGGGGTCATCTTATATGCCCAGTCGTCTTATACGCCGGAATATACAGTATTTTTATTATTAAGGTTTTAAATCTAGAGTTAAGTCTTGGGGGGTCTGAGGCAATAAAAGATATTTAACAGGGGTCTTTGGTAAGGAAAAGGTTAAGAGTCACTAGTCTACTTAGTTGAGTCTGCATTAACTAAGTAATGTTTCCTGGCCTGACTACCCTGCCATGTCCATCTTAAGAGCCAGCCATCAGATTGGGTAAGGAGGTCCATTCAGTTGTTCAGATTCAGGCATATAGAAAATTATGTTTCTCTCCCCCCCACTAGGGAGGAAGACTGTGACAAGGATTTGCCACAGAGGTCCTGCTTTTGACTGTTGCAGCTTCACTAATTGGCAGGACAAGGATGGAAACCTCATCCTCCTTGCATCCTAATTGGAAACTGAGTGGATCTCCTTCACCAGAGCTGCAAACTGGCTCTTAAGTTGGACTGGGGTGGCATTTAATTTTGCTTTCTTATTTTACAAGATTTATTTTTTAATGTATTAACAAACTACCTTTTAATTTATTCAATTAATTCCTCACATTTGAACACCTTTAGTGAAACATTTAATACATTTACCAAACTGGTAGTATTTGCTACCTTTCTGAAAGACTGGAAGAAGTGCAAAACAGTACAGTCAGCCCTCCATATCCATGGGTTCTGCATCCACTGATTCAACCAACCACAGCTTGAAAATATTAGGGGGGGGGGATCCCAAAAGCAAACATTTCCATTCATCATTTTATATATGAGCAATGCCTTTTTACTATGCCATTGTATATAATGGGACTTGAACATCCACAGATTTTGGTATCCACAGGTGGTCCTGGAAGCAAAGTCCGGTGCATATTGAGGGCCCACTGTATGCAACTACTGACATGCATTTTAACATTTCTTCTAAATTCTCTGTAATAGCACACCAGAGTCAAAATGGGATAGAAATAAAGCAGGATGCCATTATCTTCTGTGCCGGTTCCAGATTTTAGAGGGACTTTGGTCAAGGTGTTCTCAGTGGGTTCCTTCTTTGCCACTGGATGCCTTTTCCTTCCCACTGGATGCCACTCCTTGCCTCTTTCCCATTTGCTTTCCTGGCTCTCTGGGACTAATATTCACCACCTGAGGAATTAGATTTCAGTTAAGTTAGACTTTAAGTTAGATTTTTAGCAGAAAAACAATTATTTCAATCTTCATGGCCAATATACTTCTGTTAGTTTTTGGTTATTTATAACGGAGGCCTCAATACAATTTTAGGTACATAAAACAATGGGTTCATTAAAAATTGCCACATGGAATGTTCGTGGCTTGCGAACTGAGGATAGGTGCAATGAGATTTTGCCCTGCCTTGGCGGCCTGCGTTATGACATCATTGTGTTGCAGGAAACTCATATCTGTAACGAACAACAGCGGAGCCGGTGTCAGAGATTGTGGACACAAGGACCTTCTGTATGGTCATATGGGGAGTGTGGCGGTTGGGGAATAGGGGTACTGTTTAGGTCCAGGAACAATCTGACCATTGATTTCATGTTAGAAGTAGTTTTGGGGAGGTTGGTGGTGGTGGATTTTAGTATGGAGGAAAAGCAGAAAGATGGAAGAGTAGAAAAGAAAGCTTTCAGGCTGTGTGGGCTTTATGCTCCTGTAAAATATGCCGAACGGAAAAAGTTTTGGGGGTATTTAAAAAATCAGTGTAACACTCGACGACATCTTATTATCGTAGGAGATTTCAATAACAGGGCAAGGATGATGGACAGGAGTGCTTACGCAGACCAGAAAGAGCGGACAAAGTTGTCCCTGCCCAAACCCCTGACAGCAGAAGAAAGAGAGTTGGAGTCTTTTCTAGAGAGGCAAGGTCTTAAGGATGCAGCTCTTGATGTGGAGAATGAGTTAGAATTTTTTCCTGTTTTTTGCAGAAAGGCTTTTGGTTCAGATTTTCCTCCAATGGAAGGAGTTCGATTTACTCATTATCACAAAACCTCAGCCAGCAGAATAGACCGTGTGAGAACAGTGAAGGAAATGAAGGTGGAAAAGTGCACTGTTATGATCACTCCTTGGTCGGATCATGGGCTCTTGGCTGTAGAGTTCAGTATAGGTCAGGTTTACCCCAAAGGAAGACCTCTCTGGAGGTTGCGCCCTAAATTTTTGGAAGATGTGGCATATAAAGAGCGCATCGCCTCAGCACTAGCCCACAGCCTAACTCTTGCGGACATGTACAAGGATGATTTGTGCAGGTGGTGGGAACGTGTGAAACGCGCAGTTCGGGCCACTAGCCGGGCCTACGAGACCAACATTAATGGGAAACAGATTCAGGAGTATCATTTGGCCATTTATCATTTTTTGAAGTGTCATTATCGATTGAACCAAGGTGTTCCTTTTTCAGAACAAGAGCTTAACTGGGCGAAGGGAGTGATAGCAAGATTTTGCCAAAAGCAAAGACAAAACAGAAAGAGGAGTAAAAATTTCAGGACTCGAGGTGGTGTGGTTGACATGGATGAGTGGGCAGGCGCCCGGAGTCCAAGGGCTCCGATTGAATTAAACGGCTTGAGAGCCTCCGAGTCAGACCCTATTGTATTTAGACCAAGTGAGATGCTGGATATTATGGAAGGATATTACAAGCAGTTATATGCTAGGAAAAATATAGATATAGAAGAGATTAAGGGTTTTTTTCAAGCTTTTTCAGAGGACCAGATGGGCACCCTCTATAAGGGTCTGAGTCCAGAGGATAGGAAGAGGTTGGTCTCTCCTATAGAAGAACAAGAAGTTCATGAGGTCATAGTTCAAGGGAAGGGTAAGTCTGCCCCTGGCCCAGATGGCCTCAGTTGGAATTTTTATAAAGTTTACAGGAAGTGGATTGTTCCCCCTTTAACAACTTTGTTTAATTTTTTGTGGGATAATAATGAGCTCCCTGAGACATTTTATCAAGGGGTCCTGATTTTTTTCCCAAAGGAGGGTGATCCTACCCTCCCAAAAAACTGGCGCCCCATAGCTCTGACCAACGTAGACTACCGTATGTTGGCAAAAATACTGAACAATCGGCTGGCTAAGGTGGCTGATAAGATTGTGATGGAAGCACAGACCAGTGCTGTGCCAGGTAGGACTATGGTGGACTCTCTTTGTTTGTTTCGGGAAGTGTTCCGACTCAGCAAGGAGGGAGATTGGACTGGTCAAATCCTACAGGTCGACCAGATGAAAGCTTTTGACAATGTAGATCATACGTTCCTATGGGAAACTCTCAAGTGGAAAGGGGTGCCAGAGAGATTTATTGCTTTAGTTAAATTGTTTTATAGGGATGCAGAGGTAGTTTTGCAAGTCAATGGTCATAGAGGAAAGAGGATTAAGTTAAATTCTGGGGTGAGGCAAGGTTGTCCCCTAAGCCCTCTTTTGTATGTTATTGCGTTGGATGCTATTCTGTGTAAGATTAGTTTGGACAAGAGCATCTCGGGGATCCAAATTCCGCGTCCGTTGGACAGTTCATGGTTGGTTCGATATGAATCTGTTAAATTTGTTGCCCATGCTGATGATGTGTCCTTCTTGGTTAAGGACAGGATGGAAGTTAGAAAGATTAAAGATGCTTTTGAGGCCTACGGTCGAGTTTCTGGTGCTCGACTTAACATGGAAAAGAGTTTTTTGATCAGGATTTTTGCTGCAGAGGACAAGATGGCAGCTATTCCTCTAAAGGACGTAGTTGGAGAAAAGGAAAGGTGGCAAGCAGAGCAAGAGGCAAAGATGGATAGGGTGAAGATCCTGGGGCTGAATTTTGCGTTGGCTCCAGAGGGATGGAAAGAAAATTGGTATCACTGGTTGGAAAAAGTGAAAGAGAGGGTGGCCCTCTGGCAGAGATGGAAGCTGACCATTTACCAGAGAGCCGCTTTTGTAAATACCTACCTGCTTCCCGTGGCAGCCAACTTGGCGGCTGTTTTCCCACCTCCAGATTCAGTGATTAAAGAAGCTGATCGGGTTCTCTTCAAGTTCCTTTGGGGAATGGCCACGTTCCCCCTGGCAAGGGCAGTGGCTTATGGGCAGGTAGAACAAGGGGGCCTGGACTTCCCAGCCCTGGGACCTAAGTTCATCGCCATCTTTTCTGCTCAAAACTTTGGGAAAGTTTCTCTGTTACAAAAGGGTCAGATTCAACCTCAGGCTTGGCTAGTTTTGTTTTGTGAGTGCTGGATAGGGACTAGATGGGGAAAGACTTGGTGGGAGGAAGGCTCATTAAGTTTTAGGTTTTCTTTGCCTGAAAAATTGAAAGCACCAGATTATTTGAAAGACTTTGTTTTTTACATAAAGAAATATAAAATTCATGCTGAGGAGTTGAAGGGGGAAGACAGACCAGGTCAGAGCATCAAGAGGACTTTGTACAGGAAAATAGTGGAGGAGATTTATGTTAACCCGTTTTTGCAAAAGCGTCAGGCCAAACTAGATTTATCAGAATACCTAAATCACCAGACTAACCCAATTGAGTATTTCATGGACAAAAGGGTCCCCAAAAAGTTGTGGGACTTGAGGTGGAGGCTCTACCATCAGGTTCTTAATCTGAGGGGAAAGAGACCATGGACCGCAGAGGATGAGCAGACCTGTCCGCGTCTGAAATGTAAAAAGGCTGAGATTTTGAGTGGCGTGGCACAAAAGGAGACGATCAGACATTTTGTCCAGGACTGCCCGAGTGCCCGGGAAACATGGGAGGAGGTGGCCCGGGTCCTGGATTGGCCCGATTTGGCACAGCAGGCTTGGGAGACAGTGCTTTCAGGGACTGAGCCTCCAGAGGGTGTCAGGGGACCCAGAAAGTCAGTGGGCCAAAAGAGGAAGAGGAAGGAGTCTGGTTCTGTGGCTGAGAGTTTTTGGAAAGTACCCTGGTCCACGGTGCGCCTGGTAAACCTTTATGTGATGTTAGGGTTAGTTTTCCAGAGAAAAAAGGAGGTGAAAAGTCAAAATCTGCAGGATGTAAAAGGCACTGCCTATTATGTGAAGAATGTAATTGAAAATTTAGCTCTGAGTGAAAAAGAGAAATTGCCAAGCTATCGTTGGAAAAAGTTTTGGCCGTGATTTAGTGAGACGACCCCAGCAATAACATAAAATGATATTTTAAATAAATATTTTATTAATTTTGTATTATTTTGTATTATTATTTTTAATTAATATTTTATTGGTTTTTTTTCATTTCTAAGTAGGTATAATTATAATGTGTAAATATAATGTGATTATAGTGTGTTTAGATTAAAGGGAAAAATATATTAGTGTTAGGATAGATTTACTTTTGTATTAGTAAGAAAAGAGGAAAATAATTAGTATTGTTTTTGTATTATTGTTGTGGCCTTTTGCGGTCGGGTGTATTTTTTTTAGTAGAATGGTCTTACTCCAATAAAAAAATTCCCTGATAAAAAAATTCCCTGAGGAAAAGACAGGTGGTGGGGAAAAAGAGGGGAGGGGGAGGGGGAAAAGAGAGGGGGGGAGAGGAGGAGGGGAACAGAGAAAGTAGGCAGAATTGATCCTCCTTCTCTTTGTTCTCACTGCTGGCTTGCTTGGAGAGGGCAAGTAAATGGATAGCAAGAACAAGGATAAGGAACAGCAGGGCCAGAGGGCTCCCGGGATTGTCACTGGCTCCCCATCCATGGCATGGGTGTTAGCAAATGTCCAACAATCTAAACCTTTCATTCTGAGTGTGCTTAACTTGCAACATTAAGAATTTAATTTGCTTTCTCTGATTAGTCACCAATAGTTGATTAATCAAGTAAATCTGCTAACTCTGTCAAACTGCCATCCCTAATTAAAACCAGTCCAGCTGATTACTGGACACCTGGAAACTTGGAAATATTTGAGACTCTTCTGT
The DNA here is from genome assembly GCA_030847615.1 of Gambelia wislizenii. Lineage (NCBI taxonomy): Eukaryota > Metazoa > Chordata > Lepidosauria > Squamata > Crotaphytidae > Gambelia > Gambelia wislizenii. Next base: position 390,257,757 of record JAUMIR010000001.1, on the reverse strand, counting down.
TCAACTCAGTGTCAATAAATAGTATGTGCAGAAATGCCTACATGTCCAAGTGAGTAGAAAAGAGTGTATGTTGTGCACTGAGTTGCCACAAAACTTTATAACATAACCTGTATACACTGATTCCACACCAAAGCAGGACATGATGGTAATAATAAGTGACTGGAATACAAAAGTGCAGAAACAAATGGTGTAAGATAATTTGGCCTAGCATCAATAAAGCGGGAGAACAACTGAATGAATTTTGTGAGGCCAACAGTTTGTTCATTGCAAACACATTCTTCAGGAAACCAAAAATATAACTATATACATAGAGCTCACCTGATGGCCAATACAGAAGTCAAGTAGACTACATAACTGGAAGCAAAAGATGATGACATAGTCCATGAACTGTTAATACTTAGAGAATGCTAAAGAAGTACAGTTGTCCCTCATTATCCACGGACTTGGTATCCATGCTTTTAGGTATTCATAGCTTGAAAATATTCTTAAAAAACAATAATCCAAAAAGCAAACCTTGATTTTGCCATCTTATATAAGGGACCCCATTTTGCTGTGCCATTGCATATAATGGGACTTGAGTATTTATGGATTTGGGTATCCACGGGGTGGGTGGGTCCTGGAACCAAACCCTAGTGAATATGAAGGAACAACTGTACAATGAAGTACATCACCATGCCAAACAACCTGAAGAGCATTCTTGTAGAATTTAAAGACCATGTATTTAAATACGCAGACATCCCCAGCCCCATGTCTATACTATTAATTGGCAATATTTTAATAATTACGTCAAATGTGGCTTTCCATGCAGTGCGGCCATTAAAGCTGGAAAATTCCAACAAATTGCAAAGACTGGCATTCAGACTCAGTCTGGTATGCACTTAAGGAGGGGCCACATAAATTCTAAAGCAATGTTAATTTGCAAGGCAACTGAAGGTCCAAACACCTAGCTAATCCTATCAGCTAAGGCTGAGAGACTCAAACTTTCTTTACCTTTTCTAAACAAAGGAAGTTGCTTTCTTCATTCAATTCCAAAGTACCTGCACATTAAGATAGTTGTCATTAACATATCTTTGTTTCACTTTGAGCAACTTTGAGAAGTATTTTCTCCTACTATAGATTCCATACCCTGGAGGCAATTATTGCCTATAAAAACCCTTCCAAAACTCCACTCAAATGCTCACAGTTCCCCTGCTTCTATACACCACATAAGACTGTGTATCTGTTCCTTATCGAGAGCCCCAGTCTGCTGGTTTCTTCCATGACCTCATATCTACAGGATGGGTGTCATATCTCCCACAAATAATTTCCTTATCTATTCCTCTATCCCAATATTTCCTACCTTATTTGCTAGTCTTGTGTGAATGCTTGAAGCCTGAATGTGCATGAATGTTATTGTTACTGTTTTTCCTAAATAAAGATTATTTATTGTACCATCTAGCTTATTGTCTCTTCCTTAGTATCGGTAAACATAGCTCAAAAGGTTCTGCTATCTGTTGCCCTCTCTTGCAAAGCCAAGCTGAGTACATTAATTCCTCCAAATTAATGTTGATATTTTGAGGGTCCTTAAGACCTCCAACCATATAGGGTAATACATATAAAGAACAGAGTTGCACTAATGGACAGGGAACCAGAAGAACACTGGACTGAAACCAGGGACATTGTCAGGGAAGAATAGAAAAATACAGTCTTGAACCAAAAAGAAAGGGAAAAAACTCATTAGATGACAAACAGAACTTTTCAAAGGAATAAGAACAGACAAGAAGCAAAAATAAAATGTGACAGAGGTTGAAGAGAATAATAATAATAATAATAATAATAATAATAATACATGCAAAGAGATATAAGACAATAAAACAGATAGAACAAGAGACCTCTTCCAAAAAAGCCAAGAAATTAAGGGGAAATTCAAACCAAGCATAGGGATGCAATATGACCAAGTGGGGAACACTTATGATCAGGACAAAAATGAAAACACGATGAAAGCATTACACTGAGGAACTGTATAAAAAAGATGAAACAATGACAGATTCCTTTAAGTAAGAACCATTTGAAGATGAACCCACAAGCTTAGAAAATGAAATGGATAAGTCTCTCAAAGCATTTGGGAGAAATAAGTCTCCTGGAACAGATGACAATCCAATAGAGCTGTTTCAAGCTGTAGAGATAAATTCAATCAAACTCTAATAAAAATCTACCATCAGATAAGGAAAGCAAAACAATAGGCGACCGATGAGAACAGACACCCCTCCAAATCTGCAAGAATGGATGATCCGGGGGAGGTGTTTTAATGACGTGCATGGGACGAGGGAAAAGAATGGCCAGGGCGGAGGCGCGCCCTAGCTGGGAGGAGGCAGGGGCGGAGTTGAGTCAGGCCTATTTAGCCCTTTGCCGCCCCTGGCCTCCTCCTCGTTTTCCCTGGAAACGGACTGCGTTGGATCAGAGATCTGATTATTGAGCCGGTTTGCTTCGACTGGGCTGCAATTGTTTGTGAGGCAGCCCAGCCGTGTGTGTGTGTGCTTCTTTGTGTGTGTGAGCGCGAGTGTGGTTTTATGTGGGTTTGAGGCTGTTTCCCCTTGCCTCTCCTGCTCTTGCTTCGCCTGCCTCTCCTGCTGTCCTCCTCCCCACCTTGCTCCCTTGCCTCCTGCCTTGCTCCTCCACTCTCTTGGGACTTGCTCCTTGCTCTCCTGCCTTACTCTTGGTTTCCCTCCCCCGCTCGGGATCCTCTACTTTGCCTTCCTCGTTCGCTCAAGGACCCCCTGCTTTTCCTTCCTCGCTTGCTCGCCTCCCCCCCTGCCTGGCTCCTGTTGCGATCTGCTCGCTGGGTGGATATCCTAGATCTTGTGCCCATGAAATCATATAATCTTTTATATTTTCCATTTCTAATGTTCTGCTTAACAAAAGTTTATACAGTTTAGCAATTTTCTTCTTTTCTTGCTCTGCCCAGATGATCTTATCTAGTTCATTTTCTTCGTTTTCAATGTCATCCATTTTTAAGTCTTCCCGAACTTTAATTTTCAGGTGACAATAATTGAACCAATTAGTCTTGCAGAATTCTTCTATTTGTTCTTTTGATTTTATTGTAAGTTTACCCTCTTGGTCTCTCATTACCAATTCCTTGTATTTCAGCCAATATTTTGTTATTTTCCATCTATATTGGAAAGCCTCTTGAGGTGAGGTCCACAGTGGTATTTTATTGTAAAATGTATTCTTTATTTTTTTTCCAAACTAGCAATAGAGCTCTCTTTACAAAATGATTATTAAAGTCCTCGTTCAGTTTTTCTTTATCGTAGCAAAGGTATGCATGCCACCCAAATCTAATATTGTAACCTTCTATCTCTAATAGCTTTTCGTTATTTAACCTGATCCAATCCTGGATCCAGGTTAGGGTAGCAGCATAGTAATATGTTTTTAAATCAGGCATATCCCAGCCTTCTCTTATCTTTTCATCAATCAGATATTTCCGTTTGATCCTAGGTCTTTTATCTGTCCAGATAAAATTTCTCAAATCTTTCTCCCACTGTAAGAATACTTTTTCATTTATTATAATAGGAAGATTTTGAAAAACGAACAGCATTCTTGGTAAATTTGACATCTTGCATGCTGCTATCTTGCCTAAAATTGACAGATATAATTTTTTTCCATCTGGTCACGTCTAATTTGATTTCTTTCCAAAGTTTTAAATAATTGTTTTCAAATAAGTCTGAGTTTCTCTTTGTTATCCATAGGCCTAGGTATCTTTCTTTCTTTCCAACTTTACATCCTGATTTCTTATGTAATATTATTTCTTCTTGTTCATCCATATTTTTTGTTAATACAGTTGAATTTTCTTTATTGATCTTAAACCCCGAGTATCTTCCAAATTCTGTTACTGTTTTCATGAATTCTTCAACATAATCTATTGGGTCTTCAAAAAAGATAACTAGATCATCTGCAAATGCTCTTAACTTAAAAGTTTGCCCTTTCACTTTAACCCCTGGCAAGTTCTTATTATTTCTGATATTCCTGTTGAGGACTTCAAGAACTAGAATGAATATAAGAGGGGATAGGGGACAACCTTGTCTGGTACCCTTGCTGACCTTTATTGAGCTTGATCTTTCTCCATTTATGATTAATTGTGCTTTCTGATTACTATAGATCTGTTCTATCCTTTTATTAAAGGTGCTCCCCAATTCCATTTTTCTTATTACCTCCAACATGAAATCCCAATGAACATTACCAAATGCCTTCTCGGCATCAATAAACAGCATTGCCATTTTCTTTTCATTATGTGTTTCAAAATATTCTATAAGGTTCAAGACCAGTCTTACATTATTTCTAATTTGTCTCCCAGGGATAAAACCATTTTGATTTTCATGAATTATATCAGCTAAGATATTTTTTAATCTATCAGCAAGTATTGCGGTATATATTTTATAATCTAAATTCAAAAGTGATATAGGTCTATAATTTGAAACCTCATTCTTATCTTTCCCTACTTTTGGTATGAGCAAGATGTTAGCCATGTTCCACGTATCTGGGATCCCTTTTTCTTCTACCTCTTTAAACACTTTATATAGTGGCATAATGATTTTGTCTTCTAGTAGTTTATAATAAAGAGCAGAGAATCCGTCTGGTCCAGGTGCTTTATTAAGTTTCAGTTTTCTTATTGCCATGGATATGTCTGCTATGGAAATTGGATCGTTAAGTTTCTTTTGTTGTTCTAATGTTATTTTAGGTATGTTTTGTTCTTCAACATAAACCTTCATTTGATCTATTTCTTCCTCTTTTATCTTATCTCCTTCAAATATATTTTTGTACTATTCGTAAAAAGTTATCATTATCTCTTTTTGATTTGTAATTATTTTATCTTTATTGTTTATTTGTACTATTAATTTCTTTTCATACTTTTTATTCAGTTTATTGGAGAGCCATTTACCTGATTTGTTTGCATATTCAAAATTCTTCTGTTTAATTCTCTTCAGGTTTCTTTCAATTGTTGTTAGATTTCCCATATTTATCTGTTTTTGTATTAACTTTATTTGTTGCAGGGTTCTTTCTTTATTTGGGTTTTCTCTTAATTCCTTTTCTTTCTTCTCTAGTTGTTTAATTAAATATTTTCCCCTGTCTGATCCTAATCTTTTTATTTCCGCACCCCATTTAATCAGCAAGCCTCTGAACACCACTTTGCTGGCATCCCAAATTATTCTTGATTGGCAATCTTGTGTAGTGTTTTCTTTACAATATAATTTTATTTCTTTCTTCAGTTTTTCTAAAAAAATTCCATCCCTCAACAAGTTCTCATTTAATCTCCAATGATATGGTCTTTTCGTACTTTCTATTTTAATCTAAATTGGGTTATGGTCTGAAATTGTTTTTGTTAATATTTCCATGTCTAATATAGATGGTAATAAATGTTTGGATGTTAATATTAAGTCTATTCTTGACATGGTTTTAAATCTTTCAGAAAGGAAAGTAAAACCTTTTTCGGTTTCATGCTTAATAGACCAAATATCTTCCTAATTCAGATCTTCTTTTAGATCAAAAAAGCTACCTGGTAGTTTTCCTTGAAATGTTGAGTTTCCTGCTGTTGTTCTATCTAGTGTTGGATTTATTTCTCCATTAAAATCTCCCATAATTATTAAATTATTTTTATCCAAGTTTTCCAATCTTTTATGTAAATCTTTATAGAAAACTTCCTGCTTTGTCGTAATAATCCCGATTATTACCACTTTCTTATCTTGAAGGGATACTTCCACTCCAATTATCTGTCCATGTTCATCTTTAAATAATTAAGTTGTCTCATATTTTTTGTTTACCTATAGGGCTACTCCTCTTTTCTTCTTGTTTTTCAATGTTGAGTAGAAAAGATTTCCTAGTTTTGAATTCCTTAGAAATCTGATATCTTCTTTTATTTTTACCTCTTGAATACAAACTATATCCGATTTTAATCTTTGTAGTGCATGGAAAACTTGCCATCTTTTATATTGTGAATTTAATCCTTTCACATTCCAGGTTGTTATTTTAATGGTCATCTTCTTCTAAGCCTTCTTCTTTTTCTAGTTCTTCTTCTGCCGTTCCTTTATTTAATTCCTCTTTGTCTGAAATTTCCTCTTGTTCTTGTCCTCTAATATCTTGGATCTCTTCTCCTTTCTGTCTGTCATCTTCTGTTTCTTCCTCTTCCTCCATTTCTGTTTTTTCTTTTCTTAAATGTTTTCTTGATTCTTTCCCTTTATCAGATTCTTTTTCAATTTTTTTACAGAAATCTTTAGCTTTCATAATTGAATTGATTTTATATCGCTTTTGTTTATATGTAAATGAAATCCCCTCTATCCATTCCCATTTATAGACTATACCATTTCTCGTTAATAATTGTGTAATGAATTTGTAGTCTTATCTTCTTTTAAGGATACCAGATAGTATATCTTTAAAGATTTTAATATCATCTCCATCTATAGTCAGCTTTGAATTATAACTTTGTTGTATAATTTTGTCTCTTGTCTGGGATCTAGTTAGTACCAACACCACATCCCTCGGAGGTTTTTTATCTTTAGCTATCTTCGAGTTTACATGAAATAGTTTATCAACTTCCATCTCAAAATGATCTTCTGTACAACCAATAAACCTTGCTATGGGCGCTATTAATCTTTCTGTTAAATTTTCATTTATCTTCTCTGAAAAACCCTGAAGTTTAACACATTTTCCTCTATATTTAAGTTCTTAATTCAGGATTTGTAACTCTTCTGTTATTTGTTTTTCCTTTAAGGTTCTTGTAGCCTTTTCTGTTTCATTTGTGTTTTCCTTTAACTGCTTTATTTCCCCTTTCATTTCTTCTATATCTTTATATATCCTGTCTATCTTTTTACCCAATATTTCAGTCTCTTTCTTATTATCCATTTTTATTTCCTTCCTTAGATCTTTCAATTCTGCCCTCAACTCCTGCTTAAAACTTTTCAGTTCTGATTTTAACTCATCTATAATTAGGGTATGTAACTCTGATATTTTAAAAGATTCTATAGAACCCCTCTTTGTTACAATTTGAGTTTATGTTGTTTGCCCAATCACTTTCCTTCCTGAAGCCATCTTTGCTTAATGTAATCTAAATTCCCAAAATGTTTAATTCCCCTCAAATTGTTTAAATTTCTCCCCCTTCCCCCTTTTTTCAACCCTTAATTAAATTCCTCAATAGCAAATGGGAGAAACAGCAAAACCAATTTCACATCTAAATCAGTGTCTCATAACAATATAGGCAGTACGTAGTTGATGCAATAAATATTGAGAGTTGATATCTCTCAAAACCAAAATCTTAAATTTAGCCCAAGTTTTTCTTCAGAATGGTTATTCAGTTATTCAGTTCAAAGTCTGATATCTCCCAAAACCATAATTCAACACTTAATCCAGAGTAAATTTCTTTCCACAATTATTCAGTTTAGTACAATACAAAACAAATTAAAGCCAAATAATGTCAATATCTTAGGTTATAGCTCATAGCTCCCCAAAGTAGCCTTATTGTTATTTTATTAATAGTAATAATGTCATTTTTTTCTTCTTCTTTCTTCAACTTTCCTTCTTTCCCCTTTTCTTCCTTTTTCTTTTCTTTCCTCCTTGTGGGCTAAGTTTGTTATTTTACATAAATATTCCAGTTGTTGTTTCAATTGTTGTTGTTGTTCTAGTTGTTTCAATTATTCCTATCAGTAGTGGCTTTTTTGTAGCTTCAGTAATAGTAAAGAAAAAATCTTAACTACAGTTTACTAAAAAGTTACAATTAAGTAGTTAAGCACTGTTCTCACAAAGTTTAGGTTTCTTTTAAACAGCTTAAGAAATTGTTACTTCACACTTCACACTTCACCCTCTGCAACAAAATGTTACAAAGTAATCTCAAATCTCAAAGACTATTTGTAATCTTTATAAATTGTTATTACACATTATAACCAAACATCTAAACATTGTTCCTGTACAGTATAATTGTGTTTAACAGTTCAGAAGCTAACTTTCCTCATTCCACCAACCATCTCTTCAACGTGAAGTAAATATCTGTTACTATGAGTTCTGTATCTGTTCACTAACTGAAGAGTTCATTGTATATTTGTTTTCCCAGTATTGTTAAAAGAGAAAAGAAAGGAAGTTAGAAGGATTTTTTTTTAATCAGTCTGTTTTTAAAGGCTTCAAACCTTAGGACCTTGAAGTGCAGGTTTCCTGCTTTGTAATGTCTCAGTTTACAGCTTGTTTAATTCAGCTTCACCTTCTGAGGACTACTTGTCACAGCTGCATAACCTCCTCATAAATTCCAAATGGAAAGATGTTTTCTTAAGCTGGAGTATAAATTTAAAACCTCCAAAAGACCTTTGGGGTCACACCCTGTCATAAATTCTTTTCTTAAATGGTGTTGCTTAAGTAGCCATTCGGGTCATGACTAGGAACTCATTAAGAGCTTCTGTAGCAGCCTGGGATTTGCTCTTCGCTCCTCCTATGAGTCTTGGGGTTCCAGGAACCTCCATTCTCCGTTTCCCCAAAAAAATACCTCCAGAGGAGCTCTGTAGAGCCTTCCTTGCTCCCCTCTTCTCCCAAAGTTGAAAGCCCTCCAGTTCTTCTGGAGAGAAACTAAAAAACAGCTGCTGTAGTCGAAAGCTCTGTACAGGACTCCTTCCTATTCGTCCTTCGCCTGACCAGTTGGATTCAGGCAAAAACAGTGTCTTTTAAAACACCAAAAAAGCCATTTTGAACAAAACAATTTTAAGAGCCCTTCTGAAACTGAGTTAAAAAAAGATCATACTACTGTGTTTAGGGGAGAGAGTTCCACATAGTTTGCTGCCACAGAAAAGGCCATACTCTGTGGTTTCACCAACTGTGGCATCTTTGAAGATGGTATTACCCTATGGGCAAGATCATATGGGAAAAGACAGTCTTTTAAATTTGTCTACTAGCAAACTTTGATGTGATGGATAGGAAAGTTTGTCTGCAGTTTTTCATTTGCTCTAAAACCCCTTAGAGTGGTTTTTCCTCTGAGAATATAGTATTTGGAACAAATTGGGCAGTAATTATATTTCTAAAGTGTCTTTGCATGCTATAGAAATAAAGTATGTATTTATCACCACAAAACTGCACAATGAAAAGGCAGGCCTTTCATAGGTAATAGCACAATATTTTAGCAAATGTAGAATAGTTTGATAAATAAATATTGGACTTTCCCCATGGTTTATATTTGCAAATGCTAAAACTAGTTGTTGAACAAATCTATAATAGCTATTCTAAGACTACTGCCTGTCAATATCTGACTACAGATGGCACAGTGAATCACAGCTTGAATAAGGAAAAATGCTAGACTCTTAGCCAGAGTTGCTAGGAGAATTTTTTTTCATGCACAATATACCACATGTACTACTAAATTTTGGAACAGAGTCCACATAAATTCTGACTGAAAAAAACCCAGTGGTAAAATAAAATCACATTGAAAAGACCAATAGAAGGAAGGTAACATTAGCATGCTCTGTATTGTCAAAGACGGAAGATAAAATTATATTCAGTCAGATAACCTATCGGCAGCATTCGAAAGGTAATGTTCACCAAGAGAACAGCAGTCCAGGAAGAAAACTAGTACAGCACAGTAGAAATGAAAGGATAATATGATGAGTAGATGTGTGTGTGTGTGTATGTGTGTGTATGTGCGCGTGTGCATGTGTGCATGACTGTGCAAACTGTGAGCTGATAAGTTAATCAGACTGTTAATACTTTTCATACTGTGGATGATATTCATATAAAAGTGATTTTTCCATGTCAAAAAGTATATAATTTTTCACAGCTGTTTAATTTGACTGGTTAAGAAGAAAAAAATAGTAGTAGTGAAATGCTGAATATGTCACCTAACTGGTATAATATTCTGGGACCAGAACATAAATATTATTCAAGTTGCATTGTAAAAAAGAAGAAGAAGAAGAAGAAGAAGAAGAAAATGATATAATTTCTTGTTTTGGGAACTAGTACAACTTTTAAAATACTTTAATGCATAGTAACTAACAGCTATTCAGATATTACTTGTACGTTTTAATAGTAATATGTTGTCGAATGTAATACATTGTACATTCAGATCTATTATACCAGGACATTCAGTTGCCAAATAAGAACCACAAAATAATGAATTTTTAATCTTGTTTACTGGTGCAAGCATTTTACTTTGTAATGTTGTTTCCAGTTTTAAAATGTAACTAGAAGCTAGATCTAGATGTCATTGCATATTTTTAAAAGAAACAACAAAAAAGGAGGGTTCCTAGAAAAGTACACAAACTGGCAGGGAGATATTCTTCTATGACAATATTTTCTGTAATGACATTAATAAAAATATTCAAACAATATTTTTATTAATATCATTACAGAAAATGTTGCATATTTTTAAGCAGTAAAACAAGTTGCTTACTGTGCTGAACAAATGTTACTATTATACTCCAACAGATATAAACATAATCTAGATAGGCACTTTGAGTTAGTATGTCTAGAGGTTCATGTACACTAAAATAGATAAAAATGAGATATAAAATGCACCAAATGTTAAGTTGGTTTTTGTTTTCCAGACAAAAAATGTGTGGAAAAAAATCCTGGCTCTACATCTTACTGTTTTTATAGCTATTACCCTAAACTTATGTTTCATCGTAAGTTGGCTGGTTCTTTCAATATTGCTCAGCTTGAATACTGAATTCAATCCTGAATACTGAAAGGTGCTTGAAAAATATTAATATCATAGCAAATTTATACGCAATAGCAGCCAAGTGGAATCACAAGTGCAGCTCTGTACCTCTCTGTGTTTTATGATCAGTGATGAGGTGCACCCGGAGAGTTACGGCTGTCCTTATGCATTGAGGAAGAGGGAGCAACCTCTGTTCCTAGTATAAGACTGCTCCTTATCCACTGGGTATGTGAGAGCAGCTGGAATACACCTGGGCATTTTCCACAGCTGATCAGTGGCTGGAGGGACAGAGCCCCCTGACTGCTCTTTCATGGGATACTTCCTTCTTAAGTGTCTTAAAGAAGGTTCTAATTGAGGGATACTCCCATGTTTACAAGTAAACAGGCTTGTAACTGTAAAGCTTTAAGTGACATGTCCAGCTATACTCTTTAATATATATGCATTTTTGAGAGAGAGAGAGAGAGGATAAAGAGGCCAGATACTTTCCACCTGTACAGCATATATAATTCAAGAATTTCACTCTAGCTATATTTATTTGCAGAGCCAACATGGAGTGGTTTGAGCATTGGACTAGACACTGTGAGACCAGGGTCCAAATACCTGCTCAGCTACTTTCTAGATGACCTTGTGCAAATCGCACTCTCAGCCTCAGAGGAAGGCAAAGGCAAACCCCTTTTGAACAAATTTTGCCAAGAAAACCTCATGATTGATTTGCCTATCATGGCACTTTGAAGGCACACAACAGCATATTTATTTGTATTATATGTAGAGCTGCTGATCAACAAATGTTCCCAAGGCTGTTTACAATATGGAAAACCAACAAGAATATAAAAACAAACAGCAGAATATATTCCTAAAGGGCTTGGCTCTTAAATGCTCAGTCAAACAAGAACAATTTTTGCCTGCTTCTGGATAGAAGGGAAATGGACAAACAGACTTCCTAGGATGGGACATTCCAGAATTCCAGGGCTATTATGGAAAGGCCCTTGTGGATGCTAATTTAGCTTTCAGAGGGTCCTTGTTGATTGATTCAAAACTGATTGAGCCATCTTTCAAGAAAATATTTTTGCTGATACCAATGAGGATGCCATAGGTCTAAAACAGCACTCTGATTTAAACCCATAAACATATTGGTAACCATTGTAGTTGTTTTATAATAGGATGTTTTGTGTTCTTAACAGCTATAGGTGTGTGTGTGTAAGAATATATGGCCATAATGTTCCTTTTGAGGTTAAAATGGACACGACTCTATTGATTATGGTAGAATTTGGGACCATATAAGGCATGGTTCCAGTCACTGAAAAGCTTAGCAGCTAGCTGATGTCGACTCCCACTGCTGGGTGATCCATTTGGGATGTTAGAAATGAGGAACACTGTAGGGTGGACTGCTGTGTGGTTTCCTGTTAGAAAATTTGGGAATGAGCCTTCCATGTGAGTTGGGCATTTGCCTAAAGGTTTAGTTCCATTTCCTCTACAGGGAGCCTCTCTTCTTTTGGAAGCTGATAAATCTACCTGCTTGTACCAAAAATAGATCCTGCCTAGTGCAAAAAAAGTCCTCACACAGTTAGGTTGTGACAGGAAAATAGCATTATTTACTGTGTAGAAAAACCAAATGAGCAAGTTGCCATGGAGGAAGTGAAAATGCTGAAAGCAGAAAAACTAATAATGCTTCCTGGCAAAATTGCTCCCCAATGGCCATGACAAGGCTGTAATTGAACACATATGGGGAATGGGCAGGGAAGTTGCAAATAAAGTGGGCTAATGCCAAGTAGCAGCAATATATGCCCTAGCAGCAGACTGGGGAAAAGAGTGCCTCTTCAGGTTTGCTGCTGGTCATCCTGCCTCTAGCAGCCAGTTGGCACTGCTGATTGCCTCATTGCATGTTCATGGATCCTGAGAAGACTGCCACTTGAATTGGGGGTGAGCTAAACTCCTTTCTAATCTTTGCCATGTCCCCCATTGTGCACACTGGATTACATAGGGATCCAAAATATGATCATACAAATGTGTATTTGTGAGCAGTCTGTCAGTAGTGTCTTTCAAGGTCATTTTCATGTGGACCACATTACAAATATTTAATATGGAAATCATCACATTGTGAATGACAGAAGCCAGACACCCATACTTTGGCAGTTGTCACAGGTTGCAGTCTTGCTAAACCCAGGAAAAGGCACTCCAGGTCAAAACCAGTAACTGATAAAACACTGTTGGATCCAGAAGAAACTCCCAGTAGCAAACCTTAGGTGGGGTTGAGATCATCCAGGACCAATGATTACCTAGACACTGGTCCTGGATGGTCCAGTGTCTTTTGCTCCCTCGACTTTACATTCCTGTTTTGTCTGGATAGAGTTTTAGAATACCATATGTTACGGACAGGTCTTTCTCTGTATGGTTCCTGTCTTATGGAACTGTCTCCCAGGGATAGGTACTTGGATCCCTGAGTGTTAAAAGATTTCTGAAAAGCCATCTGTTTTGAATAGCTTTTCCCAGATGGCTTACATCTAATATCATGCTCATGGTAGCTTTGGGATTTTTTGACCTCTCCTCCTTCAGCCTAATGGTTCTGGAGGGTTTCCTCACTGAGTGCACAGAGGGCTGCAGTGGAGATGTGCTTACCCCTAACCTCTTCTCTTTGCTTCCATCGGTTTAGTTACCCTGTTTGGATACTGACTTATATGTTTTATTGATAAGTTCAGTTTCCATGTTGGGCGCTGCTTCTATAAATTCAGTTATCATGTTGATTACTGACTGATATGTTTTATTGGCCATGGTATTGTTTCATGGATGTTGCTGTGTATCTTATTTTTTAAAAAAATAATTGGTTGCATTATACTTAATGTATTCTGTTTTTTTTTTCAATTTTAAAGTTTAATTACATTATTATGTTGTATTTTTATGCTTGTATTTAATTCACCAGGACTGACATATATAAAATAATTAATAAACAAATTTAGATAATAAACAAATTTAGACCTGATGAAAAGGGGATGTTATGACACCATAACTGTAGATGACCTTGCCTAGGGCCACCTTCATGTTAGAGCTTGGGAGACAGCATTAGATCCTGAAGAATCTTAAACGGCAGCTTCCCAGTGCAAGGAACAATAGTCTATTAGCACCCATGTCTACATCCTCAGGAATGGAGCAGAACCAGGGTGAAGCACCAGCCCCCAGATCCTGATCCAGAAAAACAGCACTGCATTGTAGTAATGTAAACTACTGAGAGGTCCAGAATTCTCAGGGCCATGTTTCTGCTGCCTAGAATGTGTCTAAGGTAACTGAGGTAATTTGCATTCTTAAACTAGGCTGGAAGCCAGCTTGAAATTTATCCAGATATTTGAGAAAATAATCACACACATAAAAAGTTTAATCTAGCTGCTCTTCCTAGTCTTTTTCATCTGTTAAGTAATCTGAACCTCCTACACAAATTCTGGAGTTCAGTGAAAACCAGCCAGAAACTGCAGTTTTATTTCCAGGCTGAACAGGCAACCATTTTATTTCTGATATACTAAGAATAAGCGGATATTGTGCTGGGTTTTAAACAATAAAACTGTATATGGAAGATACTTCTCTGAAATTATTTTTAAAGCAATTTTATTGTGTATATAAAGAAAGGAAAAAGAAATAAGAGCAAAAGAAAGAGGTGAAAGCAGCGGGGGTGGGGACCAGTGTAAATAATTATAATAAAAAGGAGCAGGGGGAGAATACAACAATGTCTATACATTGGCATCAATAAAAGGTTACCTATGTTTTAAATGTTCTAAAGTTGATGTCTGTAGTAGGAGCTGAAGATTGGTCTCTGTAGTGTTGTAGCAGAAGTCTTAACCATCAAAAGGACATGGAAAATCGTTATAAGGAGCCCTGGTGGCACAGTGGTTAATGTCAGGTGGTATAGTGTGCACTGGGTACCTAAACAGGTCCAGGCATCATAAAATATACAGCAGAGTGTTGTTCCTTCAGGCATCACAATAAAGGCACAGACACAGGCTTGTGTCTAAAATAAACTTCTCTTTACTTTGGCATAATGAAGTATATTTACAGATATATACAGCATTCAGGGGAAAAAACATCTTCACACATTGAGGTCTAAAACAGAACTGCTCAGTTCAACTCGATAGGACAAACTAAACACTCAGCTCTGCAGAGTACCTAGCATCTCGCCCAGTCAGCTCTGCTCCAGAGCTGAGAGCTCATCAATATTGATACATTTGCTAGCTTTCTGCAAATTGCCACTAGCTTTCTCTCTGCTGTACTCTGCAAAGTACATTCCAGTACATGTAACATTCCGGCTCTTTACAGAATAAATCTACTGTATGTCCCAATATCCTGACAGTTAAATGCCAGTACTGCAGTCAAAACATTGTGAGTTTGATTCTACAGGGCTCCAAGGTTGACTAAGGTCTTGTCCGTACGAGGAGGGAAAATATGAATACATTTGGAAAGGCGGGCATTCACAATGATGCAATCTGCCTACATAGTCAAAAGAGCCCCCCTAAACTCCACATGACCCCCTAGACAAGATGGCAGCCATGAGTGATTTACTTGCAATTTTAAAGTTTCCCAAAGTGTGCACAAGAAACACTTTGTATTTACAAAGAAATAAATGTTTAAAAATGAGATTGCTGTTTGATTGACTTACCAGACCCTAGCTTACCCAAAAATCCAACATGGTGGCCGCAGCTGCTTTCCCTCTTTCCTAGCCCTATCCCCTGTGCTTGTCTAGCCAATAAGATTGCACTGTCTGTTCGTATCTGTCCGAATGAGAGTGTTCAAACAATCACACATTCAGAAGTTGTACTTTTCAGAAAATCCGTACGAAGCCCCGGACACAATGCACATGGATTTTGCAGTAGATTTGGCTGCCCGCCTTCTGAATGTCACTTATTTGTGCGAATTATCATTTTAAAAGGATTGTCAATCTTTCACACAATGTTCATATTATTTTGACAGTATAGACAGGACCTCAGCCTTCCATCCTTCCGTAGGTCAGTAAAATGAGTACCCAGCTTGTTGGGGGCAATTAACTAACACATTATAAACCTCCTAGGGCCGGTTTACACAGCAGATTTATTGCGGCAACTTGCAGTTTAATTATTTTCCGCAGCTGTGCCAGTCAGGTTTTTTTTCTAATTATGTCGCTTTGCAGTTCAGACTTGAATAAGTGTGGGGTGTGTGGCTCTGTGTGTCTCTGTAAATCTGCCTGTAAATGAACTCACTCCATAAAGCAGAGGGAGAGTAATCTCTCTGCTAAAAGACCATGCCGTGGATCACTAGTTTTTCCAGCTGCTCTCTGTCTCTCTATTTCCCCCTCCCTCCTTCCCCCAAGCAGAGAGAGAGAAAGGGAAAATAGCAGTTCAGCTTGCTACAGCCCGTTGTGAAATGGTTTCTCTCCCTCCCCCGTGCACAGGATAAAAGTGACGAACGAGCTTTACATACTTTCAAAACAGCAGAGGATGAGAAGGAATGCTCCAGGAATGAAAGAAGTTGGGAATCCTTTTTTTTTTTTTTTGCAAACTGGCTCGCAAAATAGACAGGATTTTTGCAAGTTTCTTCTCTAATGGCTACTGTCTTTGCCTCCTCCCTGCCCCTCTTTTAAGCCCACCCCTGCATCATCAACCAATCACAATGCAGCTGTGCTTTAACCCTTAGCGGAATGCTAGTTTACACTGCCAATAAAGCACTACATTGCAAATATTTCTGCAAAAATAGTGACATGCCCTGCCACGCTATATTTGGGTGTTTTACCTTCCCCCCTTCTGAATGAGGCGATGCTGTGCTGCGATCCATGTGAACTATGAGCTATCTTAGCGGTATATTTAGGGGAATATTTGCCCGTGTAAACGACCCCCTAGAGAGTGCTTTGCACTGATAAGTGGTATAGAAATGTAAGTGCTATTGCTATGCTATGCTATTGCTATTTTCCACAGTCCACTAGGCAGTTTCCTAGAAATGTATGTGCATGTCTGCAAATTTCAATACCCTTCAATACAGTCTTAACTGTAATAAACTGCTTCCCACCAAAACAAAGCTACAGCTGGACATAATCAGTTCCTATGCTTAAAGTTTTAAAGACACATTAGGTGAATTGCTTTCTGAAATGATCTTGTCATTTTGAAGTCATCATTATAATTATTATTATATTTGTTTATATCCTATTTCCCCCCCACAATTGGGCCTCAAATCAACTCATAATTTAAAAGAATGATACAAATTAGAAACATACAAAAAGTGAACATAATAATAGAATTAAATTAGTAACAGTATTAAAACAATTCATACCTCAAGTTAAAAGAATATTCTCAGTACTGTAGAATCAAAACCTTGTTAAAGGGTCTTTCTTTACAGTTTTATTATACTACAGTATATTGTTTCTGTGTCATCATCCCTCTTTTAATTTAGCCAAGCCATAAGTTTACAGTAACTAGACACAAATAGCCAGTTATTGTAAATAATTCTTTCCCCTATCATCAAGGTACATTTGTAACTCAGCAAATCACTCTTTTTGTGGTTTAATAGTAACATGTTATTTTTATAGTTAAGAGGTATGGCTTCATGAAATGATGGAGACAAAGTACACGATTCAAATGTTTTTCTCATGCTACTTTCATGAGTTGCTGCAGGTGTTGCGGTGACAACAAAGAAGATGAGATAGAGGTGGAGGTGTTGTACTGCAGTGGCCGGTTTGCACTCAGTTTTTAAAAAGTAACTAAAAGCCTACTATTTTAATAATTTCTGAGAAACAGTTAAGTAAGGAGTTGCTTTTTAAAAATGACAACTTAGTTGGTCCTCAACTTTTGCAAGGCTAACTTCTGCAGAGTTGAATTTTAGCTGCTGCTTAAACAGCAATGTACCTGCTACTTAACTAGTGGTTTAAGCAGCAGCAGCTACATTGCACTTTAGCACTGCCCCTTCTTGATAGGTAGTTCATGCCATATGTGCTGGCCTTGTTCTCCCATTTCTTGCAGCCCGGGTGGTACTGGTGGTGGTCGTGGTAATGGCGGTGGCGGTGTATGAATTGTAATAACAGGGAGCAGGAGAAGGAGCTGTTCCTGGGTGTTGCTGGCTCTGCCTGCCTCCCTCCCTCCTTCCTTCCTTTCTTCCCTCCCCTGCTCCTCCTGTTCCTCCTCCTGTTCCTCCACTTGCTTCATGGGACTGTCTTCAGCCAAGACTTCCAATTCTTTGCAAGTGGCAGACAAAGAAAGTGGTTGGGGTGGACCAGGTCTGGCCCATCTGCAGGATGTACAGGAGGAGGAGACGCTATGCCACCACCAGAGCTAGATCTGGCCCTAGAAAAGGCCCTAGATCTCAGAGACTTTGCAGGGCTGGGGTGCTGCTGGCAGTGCCTCCTCTTCCTCCTCCTCCTCTCTATCTCATTTCCCACAAGCAGCCCCAGCTTGTGACTCCCTTTGCTGCTTTGGCACCATGATTTCTCTGCCTCACTCTGAGGCCACCTCTGCTTGACCTCCATCAACTCTGCTGCTTCCAAGTCTTCCCTCCTCCATCCCCTCCCTGCCACCCAGATGGTGGAGAGGTGGGTGCTGCATCTGCCGCAAAAATCTCCTTCAGTGTCATCATCCTTCTTTTCCTTCCCCTTGAGGAGGAGGATGACACTGAAGGAGATTTTTACAGCAACAGCTGGGAACTGTAGTCTGTAGTATGACTGTCTGGGTGGCCAAAAGATATTCACATTTTTTCCACTTTCTCAGTGGTCCTGTATCCCTAATCCCCATGAATGTGGATTGTAATTACTTGGGCATAACACTTTAATGTAATTAACTAATTTTTGAAAGTAAATTTCTATGCTCCACATCAGTCCTAGCTTTACTTGAATTTACAAATGTATGCATAAGCTTGTTTATTTCACACAGTAGGATCTACCCCATCATGAACAGATCATCGACTCTTGATGATAGGGAAATTGGAGATCTCTCATCCATAGGGTCACCATAAGTTGAAGTTGACTTGACAGCAGTTAACAACAATAACAAGGATCTACCCCACCCAGTACTGGAAATGATGAATATGTTCAGCAATTTTTGTCACAAGGACAACAATTTCAACATATTGTTGTTCTGATGTACAATTTAGAAATTACTTATCTATCATAAGAGCATGGATGCTTTTTCTCAGTTTTCTCAATGTTCACTGCTGGCACAAAATGTGAGAGCTTGTGGATGTGAAACAAATGCTCAACTTAATGCAACTGCACAGGCTTCTAGTGAGTGAACAAGGATTGTTCAAAGTACTGTTTGGGACCTTTAAGGGATTTACTGGCTTAGTTTGGAGAACAATTATTCCTCCCTTCTCCACAGCCTTCCTCCCCACTCCATTCCTCTTCTTCGACCATGTCCGAGGTTGAAATTTGCAGCAGAAGTTTATCCTGACTCATAGGCAAAGAATGTCTGTATCTTAAATAATTGGGCAACAGAAGAAATTGCACAGATAACATATTTTCTCTCCCTTACTTAGTTCAAATTTCCAGTTCTACATAGTAATTGAATACACTACAATCCTGATCTGGTCACTGAAATCATAGGTACAGGTCACCCCCAGCATCTGCAGAACCAATACCCACCGTTTGAGTTATCCACAGCTGAAAAAATTGGGGCACATACCATAGAGTTGCAATGGAAAATGTGCTAGATCCTCCAACGCTACTCTATGGTAAGTTTGTACTGGAAGTTCTTTATTTTAATAGGGTTTGCTGTTATCTGTGGTTTCACTTGCAAAAGTTAAATCCAGGAACATATCCCCTGTGGATACTGGGGGCGGGGGGGGCTGTATATAGATTCTGCTCACGTGACTCCTTAATATTGAAGTAGGACATAATATTTTGCCTTATTTATTCTTACATAATATTTTGAATTATTTATTGAAGTATTTTCCAGCTCTAACAAGGGAAGAAAATACAAAAATGTGTTACAGAAGAATATATTTTCCAGAGGAATTGCATGAGAGACACTTGTTCTTTGTTGAATAAACAGGTATACAGTTGTCGCTTCATATTTGCTGGGTTTGATTCCAGCCCCCCCCCCCTCCGTGGATACCAAAATCCATGACTACTCAAGTCCCATTATATGCAGTGGCAAAGCGAAATAGTGTTCCTTATATAAGATGGCAAAATTATGGTTTGCTTTTTGGATTATTATTTTTTAAAGAATATTTTCAAGCCGTGAATACTTAAAGCCGTGGATACCAAATCTGTGGACTGTATATTAGTGATAACATGTTATGAAATTATGTGACACCTTGGTGCTAGCTGGATTTATTTTACTTTGATTTTTTGAAGGAATCCTTTATATCAGCTACAGCTACAGAACTTTTAAAACACAGAGAACTCACCAAATTTGTATGCTTGAAATTTTTCTACCTACAAACGACACAATAATAGGTAACAAGACTTGTGGCATCCATATATATAATTCTCTTGGGTATGTTGCCGTTTCCAGTGTTCTGGTTGGCTGCGTAGGGAACTGACCAACCAATCACAGGTCTGTTGGGCAGCCAGTCAGCACACTGTGGGTGGGACCTTGTAGATCTCAAACATGGCAGCTGGAGAGGGAAAGCGAGTACCATGGGGGTGGATGTGGTGTGTGCATGTGGGCCGGAGTGCAGGGAGTGGGGGGCAGAATGAGTGGCAGGGGGCAGAACCAGTGGCAGGGGGGCAGAACCTGCAGTAGATTGGGGGGCAGAACCAGCAGTGGTGGGGGGGCAGACTTAAACCCACCAGCCTACCTCAAAGGGTTGTCATGAAGTCTCCTGGGCATTTTAGGGGGAGTTTTTAAATGGTGTATGGTACGCCGAGTCCAGCTAGTTATACAGTCTTCCCTCAACATTTGCGGCCTCCACACTCATGGTTCCGCATATTCACGGTTTACCATGAGGGGAGGCCGAGGAAAGTGGCAACGGGGCTTCTGAGGCCCTGTCACCACTTTCAGGAGGGAGGGGGTTGAGGTGACTATGGGGCCTCTGGAAGGCAAGATGAGGTGTGTAGCCTGTGTAGACAAGGCATTAGGGAATTCAAGCAGGGGGTCTGAGGATACCTAACAGTGCTCACAGTGTGAAGGGCATGTATGCTGTGGCCTTATAGAGGGAGTGAGTTATGGAGGATAGCAAAAGCAAAGAAGGGGCTGGCTTTACTCCAAAGAAGAGGAGTAGAGTAGGCATCAGTGGCTGCTGGTAGCTTCCATGTCAATGATGTGTGAATCTGATCCAGATTGTACTCCATACTTTAAAGGAGCAATTCCCCAAATAGGCCCAGCACCTTGGATAGCTCCAAGATAATCCAAAGTTTGGACTAAAACCCAAAGTGGATACAATGCCTTACCTGCATGGGAGCCGCCAGCCACCACTGCTAAGCTGTTGCCTGAAAAACACAGGTGAAAACATTGATACGCATGTGATCCATTTGGCTGCAGATTTCTAGTATTGTAGAAATTATTAAATTACAAAGAAACACAGCCTGTTCCAAATGTCTCTCCAAGTTCCACGGATAGTGAATTAGTCATGTTAAAATATTGCATTTTTAATTACACTTGACTCATGTTTTGTCATAAGGTGTGAAAATGTTTTCACCTTTTTTGCCATTACATAGCGATGCCCCATTACAGCTATGTTCAAATAAATTAAGCTGAGATTGATGATTTCTTGGAAGTGAGAGCAACCGTCACAATCAGAAGGGAATAGTTATCACTGTTTCATTTAACGTTAGAGTAGTATTAATAAAAACCTTGCTCTCTCTGGAGTTATAAAACATGTTTACTATTTTTGAGGCTGAAATTTACTGCTTCCCATTAAATGTTCTGTCATCTTAATAATGTGTCTCATTTAATAGTTCCTCTCCACTGTTCGAATTCTGAGTGATAAAGAATGAGAGGCCAGTTTGCTTAAAATAAATTGTTTTCTTTCTATGAGTAAGAGATGATGAATCCCAGCCCTTATCTTTAAATGAACCATACTTGCTGTTTGAATGGATCCTGCCACAAACAGCCAGAAATAAACAGAGGTTCATTTTTCATGGCTCCATTGCTGCAGAAATCCTGCAGCCTGCAAAATTTAATGATATACTCCTTAAAATTATAGTGCATTGATTGATGCTGAATGTTCAGATAGCACTTAAGTTACAATAGCTTACGATAATGTTAGGCTGAGAAATACTCACATTGATGGACTGCTTATATTACTGAGATTCATCAGTATATTTGTGGAATCAATGTATAAACCAATTTTAGTGAGTAAAACTGTAATGATATTGAGAGCCAGCATGGCGTAGTGATTATCAGACCAGTTTAATAATCCAGGACGGAGACACCACAGGATCAAGAAAGGGCTTCCCTTTCAGATGACGTCGTCTCTGTCCCGGTATGCCTTCCATGCTGCTTCTGGTTTTTTGTTTTTTAATGATGAGCAAAAACCATCAATAGATCGCCCATTCCGTTTCAGTAACGGAATCTCAGACGAGTGAAAAGGCACGATCTGGGAGGTACATGCCAAACATTTCTGGTGGCGATCGGGACATCCAGGTAATGACAGCCTCTTTTGTACCCTCCCCTGTGTACTTGTTTGTTTGTATGTGTGTGTGTATGTATGTGTTTTTAGGTGCTTAGGTTAGCTTTTTGATGTTTGGTTTTATTTTTATTTTTAAATTTCCCGCGTGATGCTGGCCTCCCTGTAAGGTCCTGTAAGGTCCTGACCCAGTGGTGACTGGGACATCCAGGTAAGTGACAACCTTTTTTGTATCCTCCCCTGTTTACTTGTTGTTTTTCAGTGTGTTTAGGTGCTTGCTTTAACTTTTAGATTTTTATTTTTATTTTTGTTTTTCCTGCGTGATCGTCCTCTCGCGAGGGCGGCCGGGATTTGGTCTCCAGGAAGTGAATGGAGCTCTCTGAGAGCTCCATTCACACTTGGGCTGCTGGAGGGGAGGGGAGGTCTTTTTAACCTGCGATTAAGGTAGGTGCATGATTTTTTTTAAACAAAATGTGACAGGGACAGGAGCGGGATGGGAGCGGGGCAGGAATTAGAAGGCAAGATGGGGACACTATATTTGTCCCCATCTGAAAATCTCCTGGGTGTTGGACTATAACTATGAGAACAGGGTTTGAATCCCTGTTTGGCCACAGAAATCCATTGAGGTGACCTTGGCAAGTCACACACTCTCAGCTTCAGAGGAAGGCAAAATCCAATCCCCCCTGAACAAATCTTGTTAAGAAATGACTTGAAGGCACTCCACCACCAAGTTGTAATGATTTCTATTGTAACAGGTATTACCAAACAATTCATTTTTTCTGCACCTTATCATTGTATATGAAGTCCATTGGTATATTATCTGCACTGCACTATAGGGAATGGTGCATATGTCAAAATGGAGTATTTCAGACTTAACCATGACAACAAGGTACCTGGCTGACCAATTTTATTTTGTTACATCTCTGAATGTAGCAGTTTCCTTTACATTTGTCTCATAGGACAAAAGTAAGAAAGCTATTTCTTGCGGAAATCTTAAAGGCAACACATTAGCTGTGGAGAAGTGTGGATCAGATAAACATTTCTTCAAAATCAGCCTAATTTCCAGAATCAAAATAGCTGTCTGAATTCATTCCAAAATTAAAATGCTCCTTTAAAATATGGAGCATTGCTATTTTTCCAAATTCCTCTTCCTCTTGGTTGGCAGTGAGTCTCTCTGCACAGCAGTAATAGCCACAGTTAATGATAGAAACCTTGGCTATTTTCATTTCCCTTTTGCATCACAATATACAGTATATGCATTAACAATTAATGCAAAATAAATGTAAAAATAATAACATTCAAACAAACTGAATCATAGTGAACTTTTACAGATGATACCGATAGGCCTCTCATTGTTTTTTTCTATTTTTGTTTATTATAAATTATTTTGCTTTTGTATTGTAATTTGTTATTTGCTTGCCTAGTGATGTAACATTATTTTCTATATATTAATAGAAAAATATGTCAGTATTGGGAGGTTTGGTGGCCAAATGTATTCCTGCTAATTTTGTGGCTAAAAGGGAGAAACTATTTCTGTGAATCATCATTGACCAAATGAGTCCTATGCTGCTAAAATGCAAGTTCATACACATTCAAACCATGTGTTTTATAGATAGCATGCAAAACATTCACCAGCATAGGATATGATAGTGAAGAATGAAACATTCATTCATGTTTGTCTGTATTTGCTTCTGGAATCTGAAGATATATAACTTTATAGAACATATGACTTAACACTGAATGTTTGTGTTCATTTATTAGATTTGCATTTTACCCATCCTTACTGTTCTTATCTTCCAGGTGGCAATAATTGCTGGAAATTTTGAGCTTGCTGAATACATCAAGAACCACAAGGAAACTGATATTGGTATGTAAGTTACCTATTAGCATCTAAACTGCTGTCCAGTATTCTGTAAATGTGAACAGTTTGAAACAGCAGAGAAAAGATGTTCTTTTCATTTGTAAAAAGTTCTTGTTTAAAGAAAAATGGATCCTCAATAAAATGATTTTTAAAAAACTAGAAAAATAAGCCTTTGAACCAGAGTTGTTTGGGGCCAGAACATTGCATGTGATACTTCTGTTCTCAGCAGCTGAAATATAATCTGGGAGATGTTATTTCATATACTAATTTTAGGGAGTTTCTTACAATTGGAGCCTGGATCAACACATCCGAAGAGCAGATTCATACAGAGGTAACAAGAGATGCTCGAACACAAATAAAAATGTAACCTATCACTAGGTGTGGCAACATGCCCTTAAAAATTCATTAAAATCTATTGTTAAAATGGTCAAAACTCTTAGAAAATTATACAACTTTCCCCTAAATCTAGCCTCCATATGAGATGATTGGAAACGAACTAGTATACCACCAACTTTTAGATGAGGATGCAGGGATCTGTGAGTAAATTGGTGGAACATATTATTTTCAAGCACAAAGAACCAGTGTTGCTGAATTAACAGCAGTATGGCTTTTGAAAAAGTTAATCCTGAACCACTAACCCTGAGTTATTTGACAGCCCTTGTAATCATTTAAACATTTAACATTTAAACAAAGCTCAACAAATTCTTAATGGACATGTGATAAGAGAATCTGCTCTCACATAGATTGTTTATGGGTTAAAGTAAAGGAAGGAAAGAGAAGGGCATCTGGGACTATAGTAAGAAGGAACTATATTGATACTGTTGCTTTTTAACATTCATGAGAAATCTGAAATGAGAGGTGGTATAGTCAAAATTGCAGAAGAAGATCAAGCTTAAAGTAAATTAGGATAAAATTATGCACATTGGGTCAGAAACTCCTGCATTAATAAAATCAGAATCATAGAACCATGGAGTTGGAAGAAACCACAAGGGCCATCCAGTCTAACCCTGCCATGCAGGGATATCCAATCAAAGCATTCATGACAGATGGCCATCCAGCCTCTGTTTAAAAACCTCCAAAGAAGGAGACTCCACCACACTCCAAGGCAGTGTATTCCACTTCCAAACAGCTCTTACTCTCAGGAAGTTCTTCCTAATGTTTTGGTGGAATCTCTTTTCCTGTAGTTTGAGTCCATTACTCCATGTCCTAATCTCTGGAGCCACAGAAAACAAGCTTGCTCCATCCTCAGTACGACATCCCTTCAAATATTAAACATGGCTATCATGTCCCCTCTTAACATTCTCTTTCCCACGCTAAACATACCCAGCTCCCTAAGCCACTCCTAATAGTTCACATGTACGCTGATGAGGCATGAACTGTCAATGAGTAATCAGGAAAGATTTCTTGGAGCTATGGAGGCTAGATCAGTGAAGATGTTGACAGATGTACAATAGAAGTGAAAATGGTGACTTCTAGCAGCTATTAGGAAACATATGCAATGGTAGAGTCCAATATTGAAATATCCATGTAAAAATCTATGGTGTGACCTCACTTCATAAATTATCCATCATAATTTAATATTATTTTAATATTATTTTAAGGGGTGGGTGGGCTAGGGTATTGTGATTATGGAGTTTTTATACTGTAAGCCACCCCGATTGTGTTGCAGAGGGGCGGGATATAAATAAAATTTTATTATTATTATTTATTTATTATTACTTGGAGTAATGTACAGTATATAGGTCTGGTCATTATGGACCCAGACCGTACAACCCCTCCTCCAATAAGACACATACACTGAAATAATGGTTATAGATGTATTGATTACATATTCGGAAACATTGGTTAAATACAGGTTGGTAGATAAACATTGTTGGCAATAAAATGGCCGCAACTTGCAATTGCTAAATGGTTGACAATTATGCATGGGGCGTGATCTCATCATTGACCCAACCCATGTTGGTCAATGGCTGCACATTGGACACTTCTGACTGCCACGGAGAAGAGAGGTGATGGCCAAGCCATCCCGCCTGATGCTCTCTCCTCCCCTGCAAATAAGGTAGCTGTTAACAAATAGTTGGGGGGTCTCCTTGAACTTGAACTTAAACTTGAACTAGAACTTGATGGAGACTTCTCCCTTACTTCATGATCACGATCCATACCATCCACCTGCAAATCACGACAAGGTGATAAGTATGTGAACCAAGGGAGGGTGGGCGGTTCTTTGGCTCATCGAGCTGGAATGAGGAGGGGCTGCGACTGAGCTGTCTTTATCAGCTCCGTTGCAGCCTCCCCTGATGTCATCTGGCCACGCCAAAGCACGGCTGGATGTCCCACCCTCAGGTAAGCGGGAGCCAATCAGGGCCGGGCAGGCTCACCCTGATTGGCTCCTGCTCCCCCCACCCCTCCTGGCCGCTAAGCATGCCAGGAAGGGGACAGGGGAAGATGGCAGCCTCCATGGAGACTGGCCACGCAGTCACCAGCAAAAGGGGGGCCCACCCTTTGGAGGGTATTGGAGTGCCAGATAGGTTGTAAACAGGCCTGCCGGCAGGCGGCAAACCCCCTTATACCAGAAAAAGGATACTGTAGGACTGGAAAATGTACAGGAAATGGAAAAAATACAATGAACATTGGGGTGCAGCATTTTCCCCGTGGGGAAAAATAATACAGGAGAAGAAGAAAATAATGATGTTAGAGTCACAGGCCTATGTTTTGTCATGATGTCATTGTTATCATTTAAAATAGCCTGGAGGGATATCAATGCAAGCAGAGGCCACTCCTCTCTTTGTCCATGTGAGTTCTGGGAGATTTAAAATCCAGGCAATAAAATTTCAACTCCATTAGCAATAGGAAAAGTAACTTCCTTTGAGATGCAGGCTGTTTCTATCCTGCCCTTTCTTAAACAGAAAACATTGCATTTCTTAAGAAGTGGCTGCCCCTGGATATATATTCTGTTCTAGTTACACTTGCTATCACTTTGTCTCTGGTCCTGTTTAAAGACCCAAATGTTTTGGGATTGTGACTGTCTGAGCCTGCCCAGTCTCTAAGAATGAAGTAGGAATTGTGCAAGGATAGCCCTCCAGATATCGCAAGATCACAATTGCTAGTGTTGGTCATATTTGCTATGCTATCTAGGGTTAATGAGGCTTGCCGGTGACAGTTGGTGGCTTCCATGTCAGTGGGGTGGTGAATCCACTCCAGGCCTTGGGGTTGTGTTCTGTGGCTCATTGAGAAGGGATAAACTCTGCTCAAAGGAGAGTATTCACTTGGCCTCATGGGAGATTTTCACACGCCGAAAATATTGCCTCCAGAAACCGGGACAGAAATATTTCTGTCCCGGAAGCAGCGCCGCGGTTCGCACGCTCACCTCCCTCTTCCATTGTTCCGTCGTCCTCGCTTTGGGTTTTTTCCTCTCTCTTCCGGAATATTTTATTAACGGCAAACTCCCGTTAGTAAAATATTCCAGAAGAGGGAGGGAAAAACCCAAAGCGAGGACGACGGAACAACGGAAGAGGGAGGTGAGCGTGCGAACCGCGGCGCTGCTTCCGGGACAGAAATATTTCTGTCCCGGTTTCTGGAGGCAATATTTTCGGCGTGTGAAAATCTCAATGTATTCACACCCCCTACCTACCCCACTCAGCCATTCACACTCCAGTCAGTCCACACACACCCATTCAGTCTTTCTCACATGCACATATGCAGGTTGAGTATCCCTTATCTGGAAATTTGAAACATTCCAAAATCTAAAATTGTCCATACAGGTGACTGAGAGAGTGACACATTTGCTTTCTGGTGCTTCATTGTACATAAATTTTGTTTCATGCAGAAAATTATTAAAAAATATTGTGTATAAAATTACCTTCCTGCTTATACAGTGGGCCCTCTGTATTCACAGGTTCAATATCCTTGGATTTGAGTATCTACAGATTGGCACTGCATATCTAAAATAGTGGTGCCCATAGGTAAAATGGCACCACCACATACCTAAAATGGTGGTGCCCATTAAAATGGCCCCTCCCACTGATTAATATGGGACTCTACCATCTGTGGGGTTTGCTATCCCCAGGGGTTTTTGAAACCAAACCCTGTGGATATGGAGGGACCACTGTATGTATAGGTTGTGTATCCCTTATGAGGAATTATGAAAGCTGAAATAATCCAAAAATTTCCACATAGGTGGAAGATAGTGACACCTTTTCTTTCTGATAGTTCAGTGTACACAAACTTTGTTTCATGCCCTAAATTATTTAAAATACTATTTATAAAATTACCTTCAGGCTATGTGTATATGAAACATAAATGAATTTCATGTTTAGACTTCTCCAAGATCTTTCATTATGTGAGTGCAAATACTCCAAAATCTGAAAAAATCCATAGTCCAAAACACTTCTGGTCCCAAGTATGTCGGATAAGAGATACTCAGCCTGTACACACACAGCTAGAAGTTAAACCTTGCAAGCTCTTTGAATGCACATATGCATACTCAGAAGGAGTTCTTATCTTCTTTCTCCAGTAAGGAGGGCTAGCATCCTCCCTGCTTGAGGAAGGACATGATCTGAAAGTACAGGTCAGTAAGGTCCATACTTTCAAAGGGATCTTAACTCATTACTTGGGTGGATGGATGCCATTCCTTTTTTTCCTAAGCCAGGATGGCCTTCCTTCTTGCTGTTTTTCTTTTTTCTCATATCACCAGCAGCAGTTAACAGAGAAATAGCGAAGCCTGCATTTGGGCCACAAGCTGTGGACACCTCATCTCTGCTGTAGTATTATGGTTGTTCTAGTACTTCGGGGTAGTCTAAACAGCAAAAATACTCCTCACAGAATGAGAGGAGAATATGGGCTATCTTAATGGCATCCCACATTGTTTCACTGTATTCAGAAGGAGAGGGGCCAAAAACATCATAAACTGCAAAGGGAAAGCCTTCACAGTTTTCCCCAGAGTTAAAAAAAAGAAAACTCCAAAGGAAATGTGCATTCCCGCTCATTAGGACAAGCAATTTGATTTGACTCAAGCTGATTGGCTGGATGAGTGTGAGGGCGAGGCTTGCTAACAGGGCAGGCGCTTGTTGCCACCATGTTGGATATTCACCTTAGTGAACAATCACTAAGGTGAGAAAATTGGGTGTTTTTCTCTTTTTCTTTTTTTGTGTGTAAAGGTGAAATAAATTGCTTATGCACAGCATGGAAATATGTTTTTTTAAAAAAAATTCAGTGGTGTCAGATTTAAAAACGTAATTCACTTGCAGTTGCCATCTTGGCTAGAGGGCATGCGAACTTTATGGGGACTGTAAGACCATTAAGACAGCTCGCAGCTGCTGCGAATTGCCTTTACTGTGGATCACTCCATTTTGGGGGGGGGGCTCATAGAGATGACAACTTTGTATGCATTTTTAAAATTCTACTCATTGTCCTTTGCACTTAGGTAGGTGGGAGGATCATGTCTAAATAGATATTTTCACAGTATTCCATGCCTATACCCCTAGAGCAAGATAATGAATGGATATTTACAATGACACTGGGAATGTAGCCATCATGCTTTAAAACTATTTTCAGTTATTAAAGTACTCTGGGTTTGTAATGTGCCTTTAGTTTAATTAAAAATAAAAGCTGTGTTATGACTCTGAGATATTTACTTTAATAAAGCTTACTTTAGCTTAGTTTATGTCAGGTAGGAACACATTTGATATGAAGATCTCAATGCATGATGTAAACTTATGCAATAACCTTCAGACAGTCCTCTTTCTTATAGATTAGTACACTAAAGATATCTTGTTCTTGAATGTTATGATCATATTCATTTATGCAGGCAGAGATTATCTTGATATGGAAAAATCAACATGCTACAACTTATTGCTGAAATAATTTTTCCCTGTCTTGAATTTATCCTCTTCAGCAGTTTTTGATCATTCATTAATTTAGTGAGGGCAACGAGAAATAATACCAACAGATAGATAGTTTTGAATAGGAAGCTATAATCATCTGGAGCTTGTGTACTATTAGTATTTAGATACCTCTCAAGAAAACGTTCTTCACAAGGTAACTTAAAAGGTAAGACATACAATTCTGTACAACAGAGTAAGTTCATCAAACAAGAAATTAATTCCAAAACCAATTTTAACCCAGTTAAAAAGTAGTATATGTGTGTGTGTGTGTGTGCATGTATGTGTATATATATATATATATATATATATATGTATATATGTGTGTGTATCAAATAGATATAAATAAAATAAATATATAAAATAAAAAAATCAGTTAAAAGCCAAAGAAAACAAGAAATCATCCTTTAAAAAACAATAATAGATGGGACAGCTGTATATATTAAAATAGCCATGTAGCCATGGGGAAAAATTACATTCTAACAGTTCAAACAGTGTGAATGCTTCCCCTTGCTAGATTTTCTCGCTTGTGTAGAAGAGATCCCATTGCTGCTTCCCCCTACATGTAGTAGGGGTTCCTGGATTGAGGAAGTGGTGGAAGCAATTTGAACTTTTTCTTGTAGCCTTCTGTGCTGCTTCCTGTGTTGTTTCACAGTTTTCCAACTATCTAGATCGGGGTGGGCAAGTAAAGGGGGCAGGGGCTATTTTCCCACCCTGTGTCTGCCTGGCAGGTCACAGTAGTGTGCTTCACTGTGCCCAGTGTGAGATGATGTCATTTCTGGTGGCCATTTTGGCCTATTTTTAGCTTATTTTTAAAGATTTCCTTTGTGTTTTGAGGAGGTTTTGGGAGGGCATTGGAGGACCAGGGGAAACACACTCCTATTGCTTGCGCATGATTGGGGCAATTTTGGAGCAAAAAAACAACAACAACAAAAAAACCACCACAAAATTGGCCCAATTAAAAATAGTCTAGGTTCTTTGGGGGGATTCTGGGGGGCTTCAGGGGCCATACTTGGGGTACCAAGAGCCACATGCAGTCCACAGGTTGCAATTTACCCATCCTTGCTGTAGACCAAGGGAACAGTAGCCTGCAGGGGAGAGGGAAAGGGGTAACCTAAGAGAGCTATCTCCCAAGCAGCTATAAGTGGAGGTCTGTTCATAGATAATCTGAATCCAACCCTTTGCATTAAGAAAAAGAAACCCAACCATGAATTGTAGTAATTCCTCATCTTAAGCATTTCTTCTACCTGCAACAGCAAAGTAAATATCCTGTAATGTGGGCTCGAACTCCAAGGGCCTATTTGAATGCTGTTACTGCCACCCCTCATGCTCTGGGGTTGCTTCCAGAGAGAGATCATATGCAGGTTTCAGGCTCTCGTTTTATTTATTTATTTATTTATTTATTTATACCCTGCTCTTCAGCCTCAAGGCTATCAGAGCAGCTTACAAACTGTTTTTAAGCAATAGCAATTTACACATCTACACTGCAATAAGCAGCTTCCAATGTGCGTTAGCTAATTTCCCCCACAAGCTGGGTGCTCATTTTACCAACCTATGAAAGGATGAAAGGCTAAGTGAACCTTGGAGCCCTCTGGAATCGAACTTGCAACGTGGTGGCTTGCAGTACTGGCATTTAACCACTGCGCCACCAGGGGTCATGCTACTACCCCAACACTCCCTTCTCTTCTGTGAGAGCATGACTCTGGACAATTAAGCTATCTCAGAGAGAAAGAAACAAGTCTACAAGAAAATGTGAGCCACAGGCTTCCCAGTAGGGTCTTTGCATCCTCAGGGGTAAATAGCATCTAAATAAGTGTTTGGTTCATTTCACTAGCACTACACATTGGGCGCCATTTTGGCACTAAGGATTGGATTAGAAGACCCACATATTATAATGAATTATTTCTGACACAGAAACATTGATGTTTGTGCCATGAAGTTTATGGAAAAGATATGATTCTGAGAAAGAAGGAGCCCTGGTGGCGCAGTGGTTAAATGCCAGTGCTGCAAGCCACCACGTTGCAAGTTCGATTCCAGCGGGCTCCAAGGTTTACTCAGCCTTCCATCCTTTCATAGGTCAGTAAATTGAGTACCCAGCTTGTGGGGGGCAATTAGCTAACACACATTGGAAACTGTTTAATGCAGTGTAGATGTGTAAATAGCTATTGCTTAAAACAATTTGTAAGCCGCTCTGATAGCCTTGTGGCTGAAGAGTGGGGTATAAATAACTAAATAAAAAAAATATTTAGATTGAAAATCAGATTTCAAGTTTATATATGTTGTAACAGGGTTTTAGAACATGTCCTTTTATTAACATTCAGGGAGTGAATCTGACATCCTGTCAGTCTGTCAACACACATTTCTTTCACATGCACTTGTATCAGACTGAACATGACTTATCACCTTAAATTTTTGTAATCTCACATTTCAATTAATATGCTTTTATAAACATTACAGATGCATCAGAGCATCTTCTTTACTCTCTGAGCACAGTCATTTATTAATAAAACTTGAAAAGATTTTGTAGCTCAGTGCCTGGACAGTTTTTATTTGTGTTTTGAGGCATTTTTGAACAGTGCAGGTCTTTAAGAAATGTCCTGCAGCTAAACCTAATTGATTGACATGTTATTCTTTCCCTTCTTGCTGTGATTAGTTGTAGAATGTCATTTTTAATTATCTATGTATCTATTTATTTATTTTTATTGAAAACCAAAGGGAAAGTAATGGATTAAAAGCTGTGATGAATAGGAAAGTTAATCCCTGATTGTTTTCATCCAGTCTACAGCTGTCTGCGAGTAAATGAGCACAGAAGGTTTAGAAAGCATTTGCTATACAGCATTTACTATGGCTTCTATAGAATGGAGATACAAAAAAACAGCAATAATATATATAGGAGTCTGGAAGATCTCTTTAAGTACAATTATGCACATATTAAATATGTTGCGAACCGAGGATCTTTTGAATTGGATAACCTATTTTTAATTTTTTTAATTTTGTTTTGCCTTGGCTCTTTGTGATGAGGTGAATTATCAGATGGATTAAATGACATGGGTTGTTCCTCCTCAAGTGAACAAGGTTTGTTTTATCATATACCTTCTCCTTCAGCAGCTCTGAAGATAGAAACAAGAGGGATTTTATTTTTAAATATGAAACACATTGAGGTGGTGGTGTGTGAGTTTTGGTGGTTGATTAGCAGACTAACTAATACTTGGATACTGTTGCTAGGCTTCAAGTCAGAGTTCTTGTATTCCTCTATAATTATGCAGAGATGTGTATATGTGGTGGTTTGTGGGTGTTTCAAGCATATTTTTTTAAATTTAATTTTGTGTGTGTGTGTGTGCGTGTGCATGCGTGTATCCCAAATGTCTCCCGATGGATTAAGCTTATTCTTTATATTATGTATTTTTAACATTGGGTGTTTGCTTTCAGCTCAGAAATAGTATGTTGATTTTTGAGAAAACAGGGCAGTAGATAAGCTGTTCAGGTTGAAAAATGCATTCTGTTTGTAGTTTGAAGAAATAGCTGCTGTTTTTGCCTATTTGCCTTTCTAGTATTCTGAAACTGATGTGATTTAGGTCAATGTTGGTTTCAGAGCAAGAATTTAAATTAACTACCATCTGGTTTAATGCTATTCATTTACTTTTAACAAGAACTGTTAACAGTGAGATTTGTTTTCGAAATCAGATACTTGCAGACTATTGAATATTTCATTTGTTTAAAAAAAGGGGTAAAACAATAACATCTAGAAACACTAAACATACGTTAAATAAAAGAGATAGAAATCCTTAACACTGAGCAGCATATGTGAGTTGGTCTATTTTTATTGTTTCTTATTTAAGAGAACTAAAAGGTGCAGCAAAAGTATGTATGGGAGCCATGCTCATTCACCATTACAGTTTTGAGTAATATTAACCTATATTCACATACTAAAGCGAATTTCTCTTGGCAAAGAATAATTTTCTTTTTATAATAACCTGAATAAAAGTGGTACCAAGATCTTGATGGTTAGATATTTTAAATCTAAGAAGTTATTAGTCCAAAAATATTAAGAAATGTCCTCTTAGAACAGTCTTTCTCAACTTCTGTTTTGAATCCAGTAATACCTGTCAAAAAGAATCCAGGTGAAAGTAATGCTTCAGTTTTGGAAAAACTTGGTGCACTTAATTAATAGATAAAGTTGAATGCAGCATGGTATTATTAAAAATGGAACATCCCCTATGATGAGCCAAAACTCGCATATTAAATAGCCAAGCTGGAAGGTAGATAAACATTTTCTTTCTATTTTGCTTAGGAAAGCAAAGTAGCAAGATTTGAGAAAGGAACAAAACTTCTTCAGTGTCATTGAAGCACTTGTCTACTTTTTTTCTATATTATTACTTAATCAATTATATTTTTTTAATTCTTCCCTTCCTCAAAGCAGTTCAGGATGAGGTATCTGGCCCTTCCTACATTTTATCATCACTAAGAACCCAGTGAGCTAGGTTAGGAAGATGAACTTGACTAGTCCGTAATTTCCAGGAAGCGGGGGTTTCAATCTGCAGCTAAAAATCTACCAAGACTCACAATAGTCCCCTTCTATAAGTTAAGTATTTATACATAGTCATGAACGCTACAGGTTCCACATTTGCCACCTCTCACTTCTCTCTTATCAACAGCCCATAGTTGAGTGGAAAGGTGATCCCTTCCTGAATACATAGGGGTCCTGATAGGACAAAATTGTGGTCAAACTAAATGTGACATGTTAGTACTTTTGTGTTTCCAGAACTGGAAATATGGCTTTGAACCACATTTAATCATTTAGAAAGTGGGAATGAGGCCCAATTTTAAATCAAAGTGTGCCTAGATGAGGAGCCCTCTTTCTCAGACTACACCCTTAATCCAGATTTGAGAGGGGTGGGTGGGAAAATAAACCTAAAAGGACAGATTATTCAGTTCCTCCCAGCCACACTTCCATTTCACTTTTAAAAGTGAATCACCCACCTTTTCTTTCATCAGTGATATGTTTAAATAGATGAAACAGTTGCTTATACATCTAGTTTTGGACCTGGTTTTCTCTAAACCTAATTTTAACATAACACCACATTCTTTGTTGCTTGTTTGGTGGAACAGAGGTGGCTACATCAGACCACTGAATCTTAGGTATCCAAGTATGAAACTTGAATGCCTCATGGGCAGAAGCAGAAGCCTAGCTCCTCTTTTAAGCAGTATGTGATGGTCCTTACTACCATTCTTGATGCATTTATTCCTCATGCTTTTGCTCTATCCATTCTATATAGAGGATGCTTTGGGATCTACTCTAACTGGTTGGTTGTCCTGCAGATGAAATGATGGCATGGGATATACCACTTTCATTTTTGATAAACTGGTTGCTTTAACTTCTGACCATGGATGGCATATAGACTGGGGAAGATGCATTCCTCCATCATCAAAATGAGGGTGCCACTCCCTAAACTACAAATCCTAGGATTCCACAGGAGACAGCCGGAGAACTTAAAGTGGAATAATAGTGCTATAACAGCATAGTGTGATAAGGCTATTATTATTTTTTCATAACTTTTTATTGTATAAATGTAGGTATAACAAAATATGCTTCTTACGGTGCTGCCACTGCTGCCACAAAAACAGTTTCTAACTCTGTTAAATTTGATTTTTTTTTTTACTCTAGGTATGCCCTTAATTCATTATAGAACAATTCTTATTTATTTTATTTATTGGATATATATGCTGTCTTTCTCCCAAGATGGGAGCAAATCGTGCTGAAGCTAAAATTACAAAAAATGAAAAGCAGCAGCAATAAAAAGCAATGAATAGTGCCTTCCCATAGTGGATTTAAGAAAGCTTCTCCCATTTATCCATCTCCTTTTGCCTTGATTTCATTGATGTAATAACAACAGCAGGCTCCAATATTAGAAAAAATAAAGATACAAAAACCTGGGATATTTGGACAAGGTTTGCAGGTATGCCTCAGTTAATGAAGTCTATGCATTCCTGGACATTACTTCTTTAACAGAAAATGTGGTACCAGAAGCACAAATAACATGGAACAAATAGAGATAGTTTTTTATACCATAAAGAAGAGCAGCTCATGTAAATTCTTTAAAAAAACAACAACAGATTAAGTAAGCCTTGCATAAATAAGCAAAAACATTGTGAATCTTCCAGAGACCACTTGAAAACTTCTTCCAAAATCCATCAATGGGTGATTTTTTTTTTCTTTCCCCACTTTTCTTATGATTTCTAGTTTGGTGGCCAGATCTACATTTTCTTTAACATACTGGATGTGGCTTGTGTGGCAGGTGTATCTGCTCACCCTCTGTTTTGATGTACACATGTGCTCAGTGACACATTTTAGAAGCAGCTGCTGTTTACCTTCCCTGTTGTAGGCATGGCACACAGCTACAATAGAAGCAGCTAGAGCTATTATTGCATTGTCTACTGCAGACATGCTAGTGCAGCCTGATGATATCTAGTCCTCCATCACCATCCTTTCATCCTATTTGGCACAGGTCCAAAATACAGACTGCCTGAATTTTGAGATCTTCTAGGGAGGCCCTTCTTTCTGTCCCTCCACCCTCATAGGTACATCTGGTGGGAACAGGGGAGAGGGCCTTCTCAGTAGCTTCCCTTCCCACAAAGGCTAGACTGGCACCCTCCTTGCTATCTTTCCACAAGCAGGTAAAAACCATTTTTATTCTGGCAGGCACTTGATAAATGATTTTTAAAAACAGAAGAAACAGCTCTTGTATAATATGCCATTGCTGTTTTTAATGGTTTTTATTTTTAACTGATTTTAACTTTATGATAATTAAAATTGCTTTTTAACTTTTGTTATCTGTTATTTTTTAACTATGGGCCGGTTTACACAGCAGATTTATTGCGGCAACTTGCGGTTTAATTATTTTCCGCAGCTGTGCCAGTCAGGTTTTTTTTCTAATTATGTCACTTTGAAGTTCAGACTTGAATAAGTGTGGGGGGTGTGGCTCTGTGAGTCTCTGTAAATCTGCCTGTAAATGAACTCACTCCATAAAGCAGAGGGAGAGTAATCTCTCTGCTAAAAGTCTTGCTGCCATGCCGTGGATCGCAAGTTTTTCCAGCTGCTCTCTCTCTCTGTCTGTCTCTCTATTTCCCCCTCCCTCCCTCCCCCAAGCAGAGAGAGAGAGAGAGAGAGAGAGGGAAAATAGCAGTTCAGCTTGCTACAGCCCGTTGTGAAATGGTTTCTCTCCCTCCCCCGTGCACAGGATAAAAGTGACGAACAAGCTTTTACATACGTTCAAACAGCAGAGGATGAGAAGGAATGCTCCCTGAATGAAAGTTGTTGGGAATCCTTTTTTTGTGTGTGTGCAAACTGGCTCGCAAAATAGCAGACAGGATTTTTGCAAGTTTCTTCTCTAATGGCTACTGTCTTTGCCTCCTCCCTGCCCCTCTTTTAAGCCCACCCCTGCATCATCAACCAATCACAATGCAGCTGTGCTTTAACCCTTAGCGGAATGCTAGTTTACACTGTCAATAAAGCACTACATTGCAAATATTCCTGCAAAAATAGCGACATGCCCTGCCACGCTATATTTGGGTGTTTTACCTTCCCCCCTTCTGAATGAGGCGATGCTGTGCTGCGATCCGTGGGAACTATGAGCTATCTTAGCAGTATATTTAGGGGAATATTTGCCCGTGTAAACGACCCCTATGTCTGTTTTAATTGTTGTAAGTTGTCTTGAGTCCCAGACTGAGGAAAAGGTGGGATATAAATAAGCATAATGACAACAACAGTAGTTAATGTTCATGCTGCTAAAAACTTTCCAACTAGAAAGAAGACAAGGAGAAAGGGGGAGTGGGCAGACACAAAAAGATTTTCTAAAAAGGAGCTTTCTTTGTTAACTGTGATATGCCTGTAGTGTTTCTCTAAGCTAGCTTTCTGAAGCTGGTGCAATCCAGATCTGTTGGGCTAATGACAATGTTGTCATTAGTCATGCTATGTGAAGGTGATGGGAGCGGACACAGTGTTGTGGAAAGTATACTTAGGTTTTGTGAGCACCATGTGGTAGAAGGCTGCTCCAAATAGAAGTATAACTAGATATTCAAACATGGAAATATGAGGAAGATTTTTAAAAGATTCTTTGGAGATTTTCAGACCTGCAAAATGCCGGTTTGCCGTGCGAGCAGCCTCCCGAAACTGCTGCGCGGCAAGGGTCTACTTCGGACGACGCTGTGCCTCTCGCGAAACTGTCCGTGTCACTTCCGTGAAGCTTGGGACGGCTCAGCGCCATATTTCAATCACGGGCAAACCGGCATTTTGCAGGTCTGAAAATCTCCTTTGTCATTACTTTTTGGAAGTAAATATTCCATGTCGTCTGCTTGGGTGAAGTCTTTAAATGGCTTTTGGTAACCACATAACTCATTGCTGAAAAGTGTTTAAGCAAAAATTCTTTGAATAGTTAAAGTTTCTGGTTGCTTCCTTAACTCCATCAAGTCCCACAGTGAAATTTGAGATGGCAAAGTGGTAAAAATTCTGTTTTTTTTAAAGTCTGCAGTGACTTTTATGATTTGTAGTGGTCCACTGACTAGGAAAAGGACAGGATTAGTAACAAAAGAATTTCTGGATTGCTCCTATCTGAGGACATTGTATTTCAGGCTTTGTGCTGTTTTAATTATTTTCTGTAATGATTTATTGTGAGAGTGAGAGTGATAACTTCATACAAAATAATGAATACTTTGCCCGGCTTTGTTTCCGGGAAGAATGGCATTTACACTAGAAATGAGGTGGGACAGATCTGTAGTGAGATGAAGGAG
Organism: Gambelia wislizenii; assembly: GCA_030847615.1. Classification (NCBI taxonomy): domain Eukaryota; kingdom Metazoa; phylum Chordata; class Lepidosauria; order Squamata; family Crotaphytidae; genus Gambelia; species Gambelia wislizenii. The sequence continues at coordinate 390,219,071 of JAUMIR010000001.1, read as the reverse complement.
AATGAATGTAGAGACACACAAGTAGGTTAAAAATAACAATAATGTGTGAGCTGCACTTTCTGCATGTAGTTTTGACTACCAGGGTCGTACTTCGAGTGTATTTTTGCAATCATTCTCAATATTCCTATAGGCCAATAATCAAAGTACTGCTTTGACACAGGCCTTTTAAATCCTGTCATAACAGAACATGGTGGAAGAGTTTGATAGTCTGTCATTTTCTGTCTTTTAAGAACTTTGATCCATAAATATTTAACCATTATTTTTTGGACAGAGGCAAATATAAGAGGGCAGGATGAGACTGAATGTACATAATGTAATAGTGCACTTTCTTTGAAATAAACAGAAGGCGTTTCATAATTGTTAATCTTCAATAGAAGCCACAGGCCTATATTTTTAGAGCACCTGTTAGCAAATGAAAGAGCTGGACACAACCTAAGGCAGCAACCAGCTGATCTACTGTACATTTTGTCTGCAAGACCTACTGCTGCTCTAGAGCCTCACAGTCTATGCAAGCAGTGAATAATGATCAGTAAAAGGGGATGGACTGGAAGAATCACATAGGTGCTTGTCCCTGTTTCTTCTGCTGCAAAGAAAATGACTGGGGAAACATGGACAGTTGCTAAAAACTGCCACTCATATTGGTTCTGTTATACTTCTTTGCCCCACCTAGTTGGAATAAGGCTCAACAGCTGTTTGGAGAGTAAAAAAAAAAGCCAGACCTCTGTGAGTAAGCAGAAGTGTGGGTGTTGGTATGTGACTCAAGACATAGAGCTTTATGGGCCACCAGCTGACCTTTGAGCCCATTCAAAATGGTGACAAGAAGTGACACTGGAGGTAGTACAGGGGTCTGGAATGCTTGTGGCAGTTGGGTGGGCATATTATTGTGTATTGTCATGAATTGCACCTTTTTAAAATTGTGGGGGGGGGGGTTGAGGACCTCGGGGAGCTTTAGGGGCTGCTAAATTGGGTCCAGGAGATGCATGATGCCCATGTGATGCACTGTGCCCACCTCCTCCCTAGGTTTTGTCCCACTAGACCCTGGCAAAATACTCAGAAATTTATCTTTTAGTTGACAATTCTGCTTTTGTGGGGCTAAACTTAAAGATTTTTGGAAATTTTAGTGTTATGTTGTATGATATGTTAGCCTAGTCAGCTAGATTTTGTGACAGATGTGCAATTGAAGTTGCTGGGTTTGATTATAAATCAGAGGTCTTGTCTATACTGTCAAAATAAAACAAATGGGATGTGATTGTATGGCAATCTATTCATATGCACATGCTCATAAATATGTGTCATTTGGAAGGGGGGAGCCAAATCCACCGCAAATTTCGTGTACATTGCACCTGGGCTTCATCTGGATTTTTTAAAAAGCTCAGTACGAAATGCGAGTGTGTGATCATTTGAACACTCACATTTGCATAAATATGAACATGCAGTGCAATCTGATTGGCTGGATAGGGTGGGGCTAGCAAAGAGGGAAAGCAGCTGTGGCCGCCATGTTGGATTTTTGGTTAAGTGAGGGTCCGGTAAATTCATAACACTGCAATCTTATACTCTTTCTTTCTTTCTTTCTTTCTTTCTTTCTTTCTTTCTTTCTTTTTCTTTTTTGGTAAATATGAACTATTGCTTGTGCACACCATAGGAAACTTTTTTTTTTTTAATTGGCAGCGGCAGATTTAAAACTGCGAGTAAATCACTCGCGGCCACCATCCTGGCTAGGGGTCATGCGGAGTTTAAGGGGCTCTTTTGACTGTGAAGGAAGGTCGCATTGTTGCAAATGCCTGCTTTTTCAGACATGTTCATCCCCCCCCCCTCATATAGACAAGACCTGTATATACTGTAAGTTCAGTATTTTATTTTGTATAACAACAGTGTAGAACATGGTTCCCTGACAGATTGTGTTGCATTGGAAGTCCACATGTTTATCAACCCTACAATAGAGTGTGCTTCTTCCCATACAACACTGTTTCTAACTCTTTCATCCCCTATAATCTCATGGAGAGAAATTGCTGGGATTCCAATCCTGTGTAATTTTAGCCATTGTTGTAGGCTTTTAGGAAAACTTTCCACTTGCACCTTGGTTTTAGAGCAATCTTTTGATCATGGCTGCTTAATTTTTATTTTATGCTTGTTGTTTTAACTTGTGCTTTATTAGATTTATAATTCTGTCTTAATGCTATGTAATCCATTTTGTATTATACAATGAATAAATAAATGTGTGACAGCTTAATATGTTTCTTGTAGACAAACTCTATAGAGCTAGTTTTAAATGGCTTATTTTGGAAAAAAGGTTAATTTATTCAAGGACAAGGGGTTTTTTTTTGGTTCTTATAACTTTCTTTTGTGACAGAACCCTATGTTATGCTTATATATAATTAACACCTTTGTGTGGATGGTGGATAATTGTGTATAGGCAGAGACATGTAAGGGCATAGATGTGTATGACTAGAGTTCATAAATGGTCAAAACATTATTATTATTATTATTATTATTATTATTTATTTCTATCCCGCCCCTCTGCAACTCAATCGGGGTGGCTTACAATATAAAAACTCCATAGTCACAGAACCCTAGCCCACCCACCCCTTAAAATAATATTAAATTATAAAAGATTAAAAACATACAATAATTAAAAATATATAAATTAGAAAAAAAAATAAAACATACAATAGTTAAAAAAAAATCTGATTGCAGCTCAGAAAGGACAGCTGAGTCTTGGGCCGGGATAGTTATTCAGGAAAGGCCTGCCGGAAAAGTTCCATCTTGACAGCTTTTTTAAAGCTGTCTAAGGTGGTAATAAGACGTATCTCGTCCGGTAGGCCATTTCATAATCTGGGAGCAGCAGCAGAGAAGGCCCTTGTTTTCATAGGCTGTAACAGATTCCTCCCAGAGGACTGAAGTGCACGGGGAGGGTCATACAGAAGGAGGCGGTCCTGGAGATAATTTGGACCCAAGCCATGTAGGGCTTTAAAGGTTATAACCAACACCTTGTACTGTGCCCGGAAACTAATAGGCAACCAGTGGAGAGCTTTTAGCACAGGTGTTATATGCTCTCTTCTGGAAACACCAGAAATCAACCTGGCTGCCATGTTCTGAACTAGTTGAAGTTTCCAAGTCAAGCACAAGGGTAGCCCCATGTAGAGCGCATTACAGAAATCCAGACAGGAGGTTACCAGTGCATGTACCACAGTTTCGAGGTCCCTGGTTTCCAGGAAAGGGCGCAGCTGGCGTATCAGCTGAAGTTGATAACAGGCATGAGCAGCAATGGCAAAGAATGACAAATACATGCAGCTTGTGTATTCCTGCTTTGTTACTTCTCACTATTGTGACCATTAAAAAATAGAAATGGATTGTTTGATGTCTCATCAGAAGTGAGTACACGGACTTGTTCCCCTTATAAGCCAGGATTACAAACCAGAGTTCTGTTTTGGATCCCTGGTTCAGATGACATGCTATTAACAAATCTTTCCTTGTTTATTTAGTAATTGTTCTGGCAGGAAAGAGCAAAACAAAAGCAAGTAGGCAGTGCCATACTGTTTGCTTATGATAGGGCAGGAGTTTCCATAACCTCACCTTATTGTTTTGCACAAATGTGACCATTTGTTTTGACTCAGACCCTTTCAAAGTTAATTATTGGAAAACCTCTCCCTTCAGCTGGGAACTTGCTTCCTGAGTTTTAAAATGCTCATGCCTGCCCTCTGACCACTTGTAGCAGTGGCGGTGGCAAGCAGTGAGTGGTGAGAGTGTCAGAGGCAGCTGAAACTCTGCAGGGACAGTCAGGTAGTGAAGAAAAGTACCCAACTTCCCTGCGGAAAATAAATTCTGTGCAGGGATTCAGGGCGAATGTAGGGGCATGAGGGGCAGGACTCCATTTGAATTTATAGCCCAATGTGTACACAAGCCCCATGTCTAGCACTCAAACCACCACACCTCACTGGCTCTCCTAAAATGCTTACTAAATATAAATTAAGGTATTTATAGATGCATATAATTTACCAGTTGTCTCTATGGGCCCGTTTACACGGGCAAATATTCCTCTAAATATACTGCAAACATAGCTCATTGTTCCTATGGATCGCACCACAGCATCGCCTCATTCAGAAGGGGGGAAGGTAAAACACCCAAATATAGTGTGGCAAGGGATGTCGCTACTTTTGCCGGTATATTTGCAATGTAGCGCATTATTGGCAGTGTAAACAACCGTTCCGCTAAGGGCTGCAGCAGAGCTGCACTGTGATTGGTTGCTGTGATGAAGGGGTGGGCTTAAAAGAGGGGGACTGAGGGAGGGAGATTCAGTAGCGATCAGGAAACTTTGAAAAATCCTCTCTGCTATTTTGCAAGCCAGTTTGCAAACAAAAAGGATTCCCAACAATTTACAGTAATGGGAGATCTGTTCCCCACATAAAGAAAGGAATTCCTTCTTCTCCTCAGCTGCGATCTCGCTGTCTCTCTGCTTCGGGGAGTGGGTTCATTTACAGGCAGATTTACAGAGACAGAGACACTTCTTTGATCTTCCCCCCTGCTATTTTGGCAGTCTGTGAGTCTTTCTTTAGCTAGAAAAAGCAGGGCTTCAAATTCTTTCACTCATGATCTAGCCTCTTCCCCATAAAGCCTTCCTCTGCTTGGGAGGCCACGCCCCCCCCACTTTTTCAAGTCTGAACAAAAAAGCAGCATAATTAGGAAAAAAAAAACCTGACTGGCACAGCTGCGGAAAAGAATTAAAGTGCAAGTTGCCGCAATAAATCTGCCGTGTAAACGAACCCCAGAATAACAAAATGGCCTATTATTCTTTGACTATTGTTGTCAGATAGTTTAGACAGTTCTATCAAAAATAATGTTACTGTGGTGCTAGCAGTAGATTACCATTTGAATCGCAATACAAGGCAGTTAGAAATACAAGACTGGTGATAGTTGGCTGTTATAATGTAAAACGGTTCTGTGTTTGTATCTGTCTTCAGAACTTTGTTAATTCACATAGCATCGAATAATTCCCACCCCACGAACATGATCAGGGAGAAGGAATCTGCATTGTACGGCTATTTTTATTCCACATTTTTCAGGAGAGAAATTGGGGGAGGGGAGTCACATGCATGCCCCAATTATGTTTCCATTTTGAAATGCTCTCACACGTACAAACTTCTAATTATTAAGACAAAATTGTAAGATAGCAGTACAAGTAATTTTTAAAAAGCTGTCATATTGAAAAGAGTTAAGATCACCATCTCTGTGTATTGCAATGCAGCAGTTGCTATGGTAATGACACTTTGTTTAGCATATTTTGGGTAACGATATCCTACATAGTTGTATTGACCACCTCCCTGTATATTAAGAACACTCAAGAATGATTGTGCTTGGAATTTTAATTCAGTTTTTTGCAAAATCCTTTATACTCTTCACCATGTAACAGTATCTCAGTTGTCTGCTGCCCTTTTGGCTATAATTTCCAAGGGCAATATTTCTTTTTACAGCACTTAATCCCCCTATTCATTAAGAATTTCAGTGCAGCATGTATGACCAAGGTTATCTTCCATTCAGATACTACCTGCGCAAAGGCCTGTTAGTTTAAGAAATAGTTACAAAGCCCTGCTAACAAGATGTCAGTGCAACTGTACAAATTGCTTACTTTAATCTATCCAAAATCACTGGCCATTCTGCTTCTGTGGATGATTCAAGGTTCTAGTACAAGGGTGGGAAAAGTGTGGTCTATGGGCTGCATAAGCCCCCCCTTCCACAGGGCCATTTTTGTGGGGTCAGATGTCCCCTAGGAGGAATTTTTGCAATCCCCCCCCCCAGTCATTTTAGGCCCAGGAAAGACCTTTTTAAAATTAGAAATGAATTGGAAGTGATTTTTGGTGATAGATTTTCCTTGGGTTCCCCCCCCCCCAGGCTGTGAGGCCATGTTCTGGATGAGTTTATTTCTAACATTTCGCCTACATCTCTGGCTGGCATCTTTAGAGAATGGTTGGATAGGAGTGTGTGGGGGGTTGATATACCACAGTATACCCTGTTGGAGAGGATATGTAAATTTGTGTATTTGAATGGCTAGTTTCTGGGTGGAGATGTGCAAGGAGAATGAGTGTCTCTTTGGCTAATGGTTGGCTAATGGTCCGTTGTCTGCTAGAAATCCCCTTGTCCCTGGGTGGAGTTCATCTGCATGTGTTGAGTTTTGATTTTAGTGTTTTTCAGGAGTGGCAGCCAGATTTTGTTTACTTTTAGGGTTTCTTCTTTCCTGTTGAAGTTGTCCAGGTGTTCATGGATTTCAATTGCTTCTCTGTGCATTCTGACATGATAGTTGTTGGCCTGGTCTAGAATTTTGGTGATTTTAAATAACATTTTGTGTCCAGGTTGGTTTATAACATGCTCTGCTACTGCTGATTTTTCTGGTTGTCCTAGTCTGCTGTGTCTCTCATGTTCCTAATTACCTATTTAGTAATATAAGCCTTCCAGAGTTAAAAAACAACTGTTAATAACTGTGAACAAGAGTGGTAAAACGATAAGACATATTCTGGTGCTTTGGAGGAATTTTTTTCTTTTTTCTTTCCCCCTTTTTTGCTTTTTTCTTTCTGATGATTAAACACAACCTCCAAACAATCTACAGACCAACCAAGAAAATCCAAGAAATGCTACGCTTAGTACAAAAGAGACCCTCTCACAGCTGCAGGAGTTTACCGCATACCATGCAGCTGTGAACAAGTTTACATAGGGACCACCATATGCAGTGTGCAAACACGAATTAAGGAACTTGAGAGACACTGCAGACTGGGCCAGCCAGAAAAATCAGCAGTAGCAGAACATGTTATAAACCAACCTGGACACAAAATGCTATTTGAAAACACAGAAATTCTAGACCAGGCCAACAACTATCATGTCAGAATGCACAGAGAAGCTATGGAAATCCACAAACACCTGGACAACTTCAAAGATATCAAAGAGGGAGTTAAGAGATGGAAAAAGCAGTTATAGGATTGGAAGCGACTTCAAAGGTCATGTAAATCCAACCTTCTGCTGACACAGATAAATTCAATGCTACCTGACAGGTGGGCATCTAGCCTATGCTTCAAAACCTGTAACAAAGAAGACTTGACCACCTTCCAAGGTATTGTGTCCCACTGTCAAGTAACATGTAGGAGATTTTCAGACAACAATGTTATAGTGTTACTATTCCACTTTATTTGCTATGGCTGCCTTCTCTTGAATCCTGGGATTTGCAGTTTAGGGAGGGGCATTTGCAACTCTCAGCCAGAGAGCTCTTAGGTCTCACTAAACTACAAACCCCAGAATTCTACAGGAGGGAGCCAGAGCAGTTAAAGTGGAATAGTAACACTATAACAGTGTAGTCTGAAAACCTCCGTACTGTCAGGAGATACTTTCTAATATTTACAGTGCATCCACACCAATTAAAAACATCAGAAAGTCCCAGATTTTGTTCTTGTTCTTTCAGATTTTTAGAGATCCATACATGTTCTGTTCTGAATATTTTCTGTCAGCTCCCAATACGATCAGAGACTTTTTAAACACCACTTCTTCAGGTTGGTTTATTTTATCCCAGTATAAAACCAGAAAGAACAGGAACAAAAGCTGCAACTTTTCAATTAGTCTGGATGTGCCATAGTCAAAATGATTTTTTTTACCATTTTGAACAAAACCCTGCCCTCTTTAGCAACAAAAACAAATTGCTTCATTGTCTATGTGACAGCCCTTCAAATATTTGAAGATGGTTCATTTCTTAGTTATCTCTTCTGCAGGCTAAACATACCTAACTCCTTCAACCTTTCCTCATAGGATTTGGTCTCTAGGGTTTTAAATAGATAACTCTGTTTCCTTCTTTTCTGGGCTAAGACAAGTCTGTTAAAATTGGTTTCATATAATGGTTAAAGAGACTAATTACAGATCAAGAATCACATCTGCCATTTCCCTAGGCCAGCCATTTTGTTTATGCCTCAGTCTTTCCTTCTACAATAAAGTGGAATAATAATACTGTTACCTTACAGGTTTGTTGTAGGAATTATAGATAGATGACATATACGAAGTGCTTTTGAGCCATAGAAGACTCTATACATATTAAGGATGGAAAGAATATTCAAATACCTAAGGGGAGCAATAGCAATAGCAATATAACACCTGCATTTCTATACCACTTTATAGTGCTAAACACTCTCTAAGTGGTTTACAATGTGTTAGCTAATTTTCCCCAACAAGTTGGGTACTCATTTTACTGACCTATGGAAGGCTGGAAGGCTGAGTCAACCTTGAAGCCCTGTAGAATGGAACTCACAACAATGTGTCTGCAGTACTGGCATTTAACCCCTGAATCACCAGGGCTCCAAAGGGGGGGGACAAGAAATCCTAACAAGGAGAATCCTCCTCAAGCATCTTCATCCCCCCCCCATGCCCCAAGTTCTTGACTAGACACGAGGACTACTTCCATCTTCACTCCACTTGTTTCCTGTATCTAACCCAAGGTGGGAGGATGGGGTGCAGCTCAGTGAGGAGGATCATCACAGGTTGTGTTCCAACAGTCAGTGCACATCAACAACATTCACGTACATAATCCTGAATTAGCTTTCAGAGTGCAGGTGGTATGAATATAGCCTCCTGATCCTCTGTCATGCCCCATGAGTTTATATGGAATCAGAGGAAGACATGACAGGAAATGGCCCTATGGATCCTGGCACAGGTTTATCTACACCTGTGTCAGCAGGGAACCCTGCCAACCTGGAGGCTCGAGCAGAGGAAGAGCCTGGTCCAAGTGGGTTGGCACCAGTCCCAGCAGAGAGTCCTGCCAATTCAAATAAGGATGAAAAAGTAGAGACAAACTTACCTCCACATCACACAGCCATCAGCAATCTCTAAAGGAAGCTCAAAGAAAATCGCTGAGACTTTATGAGGAACACCTGCTTGTCAAGAAGCACCTGTCAAAGCCTTGATTGCCATATATACACTTTGGGGAAATGTGGAGGCTTTATCAGAGATCAACTTATCTTCTTGGAGAGAACTTCATGTCTGATGTCTCTGACTCTGTGCCTTGATTCTTGTTGCCTTGACTCATGTTTAGACCTTGGACTGTTCCTGACTACACTGTTGCCTGATCCTGATGACCCACAGACCTACTTCTTGACTACACTGCCTTCTGTAAGCCTTGACCTTTGGACTGTATTCTGGACTCTTCTCTGTGTGCCTTCTTGCCTATATTGCTGTTTCTCCAAGAAACGGAACCTTGCTTGTTCTGAACTTTATCTGGCTCCCCTTAATTGATTTTGCTATCACTGGGAGTTGGCTGCTTTCTCATTTTTTGTTTATCCTTCGCTGGCATTTTAGAACTGCTTTCTCAGACATCCTCTCTCAAAAATTCCCAATGTCATATGTGGGCACTCAAGAGGAGGATCCCCTGCTACGGACAATTTGTCCTCCCTGAAATACCTTTCTGAAAATGACATAGTTTTGAAGGGCATCTGGAAGTTAGAAAATTGTTTAAATGATTTCCCTTGAGGGAACAAATCATTTAACACAACACATCCCTGCTTCTTATATTATGCACTTATTTATTCATTCAGAAAGAGGATTGTGTATTCTAGTGGACCTGCTTTAAAAAGTAACATTCCATTAAGGTTTTATTTAGGTTTTTCCCATCCTGTGCTATCTGGTACGGTCACAGAACATATGTACGAATCCACACGACTTAGGCAGATTGGACCCAATAACCTACATCCAAACAGTGCTATCTAAAGGGAAATCTTATTGAACAAACAACAATCAAATATATACAATGATTGCTTTGGGGAAAAGTCAATACTATGGTTGAGCTTCATCAATAGGAAACGGTAAATGGATAATACAGATAGCTGGCTAATGCAGTTCCTTCAGAATAAGCTGGAGCCTTCAAAACCTTATGCTAAATAAAACATCTGAAAAAGTAATAAGATCTTTTGTTACTTTAGACATCCATGTCATCCAAAGTCCCAAAATTCAATGATTTTATTTCATGGGTGAGACAGAATGCATAAAAGTAGAGGAGAAAGGGTATGATACAATCTAAAAGGATGCATTCATGATGGTAAGTAATAGTACCTAAAAAGCCATAAAAGGTAAACAGTAATTATTTAGAACAGGGAAGTCTTGCCTGAATGAAATTTTTCACAGGTTTTCCAGCTCTGGAAAAACAGATGGAAGTTTAAGTTAAACAAGCAAAGAAGGAATTTGAAGAGTGAATAGCTAACGACAGGAAGCATAAACAAACATTTATTTATAATACAACAGTTGGGAAGGCAATATAACCTTTAGGCAACCAAAGTGTAAAAGGAGGAGTACTGAAGGTAGACAGGGAGATTGTAGAAGCTAAATTAGTTCTCCATATGGTTGCTGTTATTTGCCGTCAAGTAGGCTTCTACTTATGGTAACCCTATGAATGAGAAACTTCCAAGAGACCTCATCATCATCAACAGCTCAGATCTTGCAAAGCAGGGCAGTAACTTCCTTGATGGAATCAATGCATCTGTAATGTGGTCTTCCTTTTTTCCTACTGCTTTCCAGTTTGCCAAAGCATTATCTATAACTAATTAACTGATAATTCTCCACATGGGTAGGGAGAAGTGTTGGATAGAGACTCATACCTAAAATACTGTTTTCAAGGATGGTATTTGAGGGGCTGTGTTAAACCGAGATGAAAAAACGATGAAGTTAGAAATTAACATGTCACCACAACTGGATGACATCCACTTTGTCATTGTTAACAAACTACATACAATTGGGTCCTTGATAGTTGGAGAGGGTTGGTTTTAGAGCCACCCACAGATATCAAAAATCACAGATGCTCAAGTCCAGGCTGAGAAGTGGTCCCAGGCCTGAAGTGGAGGATACTACAGCAAGTCTTTGGCTGCAGTGCTCAGCAGATCGCATACTCCCAGCAGGAAGTATGTGCACCTGGTGTACGGAGCTCCCTGCTGCCACTTTCTCCTCTCCTGCAGTGTCTTCAAGCTTCAGGAGATGGCAAAGGGGCGCTGGCAAGGATGTGCAGAACTCACTGCTGCTGTTCACCATGTCCCTGAAGAAGCTGCTCGCTGCCACCGCCAATCACACCAAGGCAAGTACTTTCCACGGGACATGATGTATGATGGTGGCAGTGCTCTCACTCACTCACTCATGAATGAGTGTGCAGGAGTGCCCATCCCTGCCACTAATCACCATGTTCCTGAAGAAGCCACTCACCGCCAATCACTGTGCAGCAAACAGCTTCTGCAGGACATATCTAATGGTGGCAGTGGTGCTCTCGCTTGCAAACAAACAAGCAGGAGTGCCCACCCCTGCCAGCCATTGCCATGTTCCTGAAGAAGCTGATCACTGCCACCACCAATTTTAAATCTTGAGTTAAGTCTCAACTCCCAGCAACAAAAAGATATTCAAATGGGGTCCATGGTAAAGAAAAGATTAAGAACTGCTGGATTACAGGATAGCCTGAAGGCATGAAGGAGGCTGCACACAAGCACCTCTAGGTCCATATGGTTTCCTTCATGGGAGTGAACTGATACATTAAGCATGGAATTATGTGCGTGGAGGTGGAAATCCCACACATAAATCTCAACTCACAGAGCCTTTGCCAGAAGTGGTCCAACCCCCTGCCCCTGCCAAAAGCTTACATGAAAAGCTCATGCATCTCTCTGCAGATATGCAACTCACCGTTTTTACCAGGAGTTGATGTACAGTTCTCAGTCACCTGCTTTTTCACAGAATTTCCTTCCATTCCTTATTTCCCAAATTACTTTCCTTCATTTATCTCTTTATGAGGCCTGCTAGAACAAATATGAATGAATAATATGAATCTGGTCAAGATCTGGTTTAGTATAGACAGTACACATTGTTCATATAATGCATACATTAAGAATCTCTCTGGTTTTTCTTCGCAAATGAAGATTCAGGAAGGACTCATCCCGCGCTTTCTGCAAGCGCGCTGATGACTAAAAAGGCCAATCCGAGATAAACAAGTCCGGTTGCAAAAAGCACAGCAGAAGGTCTCCTTGGGTGATGTTTTTGGGTTGTGATTCTTTCTGTGTTGCCGTTTCTCTTCAAGACTTGTTCGTCGTGAGTTCTCAAATAAGGCTGCAGCATTGTGGATAGTGCGTCTCCATGCCTCCCGATGTGAGGCCAGGGTGGACCACTGTTGGTGATCAATTTGGCCAAGCCTGAGATGTTGTTTCAGGGAGTCTTTGTATCGCTTTTTTGGAGCGCCTCTCTTACGCTGACCCGTGGCGAGTTCACCGTAGATTAGTATTTTTGGGAGGCGATGGTCCTCCATCCTAGAAACGTGCCCTGCCCAGCGCAGCTGTGTTCTCAATATCATGGCCTCAATCCTGGTGATCCCTGCTTGCTCAAGGACAGCAACATTCGTCACATAGTCAGTCCAGTGTATATTTAGGATTGTGCGTAGACAGCGCTGATGAAAGCGCTCGAGGAGTTGTAGGTGGTGGCGATAGGTGACCCATGTTTCAGATCTATAAAGGAGGATAGACAGTACGATGGCTCTATACACACTGATTTTTGTGCTTTGCCTCAGGTGTTTATTACTCCAGACTCTTTTGTAAAGTCTTCCAAATGCGCTATATGCCTTTGCTAATCTGTGATCGATCTCTTTGTCAATCTTGGCATCTGAGGAGATGATGCTTCCCAGGTAGGTGAACTGCTGAACGGACTTGAGCACAGATATGCCGACGGCAATGTGGGGATGGTGGTGTTCGTCCTGTGGTGCAGGCTGGTAAAGAACTTCTGTTTTCTTCAGGTTGACTTCTAGCCCAAACAGCTCTGCAGCTGTTGCAAAGCAGGATGTTAGGCGCTGCAGAGCTGCTTCTGTGTGGGCAACAAGGGCAGCATCATCGGCGACGAGCAGCTCATGGACTAGATAGTTTAGAGTCTTAGTGTGAGCCCTCAGACGGCTTAAGTTAAACAAGCTACCATCAGTACGGTAGCGTATATAGATGCCGTCGTTTTCTTCAAGCACTGCCATAGCCCTTTGGAGCATCGTGCTAAAGAAGATTGTAAATCAAGTTGGTGCAAGAACACAACCTTGCTTCACTCCATTAGTTATTAGAAAGGGCTCTGAAAGAGCATCACCATATCTGACTTGACCACGCTGTCCCTCGTGTAGCAAGATAATCATTTTAAGGAATTTGGGGGGACATCCTAGCCTTTCCAGGATCTGCCACAGACCTTTTCTACTTACAGTGTCAAAGGCTTTGGTGAGGTCGACAAATGTTACATAGAGACCCATGTTCTGCTCCCTACATTTTTCTTGCAGTTGCCTAAGGGCAAATACCATGTCTGTAGTACTCCTATTGGCTCTGAAGCCACATTGGCTTTCAGGGAGAAGTTCTTCTGCAATAGCGGGAACTAATCTGTTCAGGAGTATCCTTGCAAGGATTTTTGCGGGCCCAGACCGGACAGCCCCACCGCCCTCCATCCTGAATAAACACAGACTCTAAGATTGGATTAACTTTGTATTGATTACAAATGTAAACATCAGAAAAACATGATTAGATACTGGTTAGTAAAATACATACATTGAGGTAGATAAAATGAACTTTTGTTGGCAATAATTGGCCGCAATTTGCCAGCTGATGGTTGGCGGCAATGTATGGGTCGTGACCCCAACGCCGCCCACACATGTGGGTGGCGCCGGAACCGGTCCATCCCGGCTCCCTTGTACGAAGGAGAGAGGCTTTGGCCGAGCCACCCGCTCAACGTTCTCTCCTTCCCTGTAAACAAGCATAAATTAGCAGCTAGCAGGGGTCTCCCTTGAACTTGAACTTGGCTTAGAACTTGAACTTGAACTTGCACTTGATGGAGACCCCTGAATTGTGACCACTTCTCACGACCCAATACATCCGCCACAAAGGCGTTCCCATGGACTCGCCTTCCGCCAACCATTGCCCCCTCAACAGGCAGGCCTACTGGTCCCCGAGGGCTGCCGCCCCGGCTGGCAGTGCCCGTCCCGGTCTGATGTAGGCCGCATAGGCCCTGGACCGCCACCGTCCCAGGCGCATGATTGATTCTGACGACATGCCGGCTTCCGCCGCCATGGTTGCCGCCCCAATTCGGAAGGAATGGCTGGTAAAGTCCTCGTCTGGGAGGCCCAAACCCCTAATGGCCATTTTAAACACGCTCACAAACTGGAATCTGGTGAGAGGTATCCCGTCCTGATGCTTGAACAAGGGGCCTAGCCCCTGCCCTCGCACTACCAAGAACTTCCGCATGCTCTCCACGGGGCACAGAGAAGGACCCTCGACCCTCCGAAGATGCAGGGTGGCCCCACGGCCTCGTTGATCCGCCTTCGAGCGCCTGATGCGGATGGACAAGCCGTGATCCCCCAGCGAGACGTCACCGATCTGCAGTGCCGTGCCCGAAGAGTCTGTCTTGGAGGAGCATACTACCTCCCCCACCCTTAGGGCCCCGAAGAAGGCAATCGTGTATGCTGTCCCGAAGAGCATCGCCTCATAGCTGGAGTGACATATGGCAGGCAGATGATCCACCAGCTGCGCTAGCGCCGCGTAAGACAGGGGGCGTCGCGCGTCGCGCACCCTTGGTGCCATCCTCCTCCATCCCTCCAATGCTTTCCTTACCATGAAGGAGTTGCAAGGGTCCTCGTATCCTGCTGCCTTGCTGAGGAAGGAAATGCCTGCTGCCTGACCTGAGATTGTCCTCGGAGCCAGCCCCCTGTCCTTCAAGGAAGCCAGATAGTGCAAGACTTCCCTCTCTGTAGCCTGGCCAGCACACCCGTAGCCGTGCTGCTGCCTGAATTGCGCGAACTGTGCCGCTGCCCTCTGATAGCTGGCCTGCGTAGAAGGGGCCAAGGAGTCCACTACTCCTTGGAGCACGGTTCGTTCCCAAGGCTCCAGAGGTCTGCCGGGAACTGGGTCTCCGTCTCGTCTGCGTCCGGCGCCAGCATGCGGAACCGGTCCGTCTGAAACCGAGACAAGGCATCTGCGATCTCATTATCTACGCCGGGAATGTGCCGTGCGTGAAAGCTGATGTTGGCCCCCAGGCAGGTAAGCACAAACTTGCGTACCAGCCGCATGACCCTATCCGACCGGGAGGACTGCCTGTTGATGATCCTCACCACCGCCTGATTGTCACACCAGAAGCAGACCTTCTTGTCCCTGAATTGCCCACCCCACAATGTGATGGCCACCACTATGGGAAAAAACTCTAGAAAAGTGAGGTCCCTGGTGATGCCCTTTTCCGCCCAGTCATCTGGCCAGCGCCGAGCACACCAGTGCCCTTCGTAATATACCCCAAAGCCCAGGCTGCCTGCTGCGTCGGAGTGGACCTGCAGACTGCTGCCCAGCTCCATGCGGCCCTGCCATGTGGTTACCCCATTGTAGGTGTCAAGGAAAGATAGCCACAACCTGATGTCTTCCTTCACCCCCCTTGTGAGGCGGATGTGGTGGTGCTGCGCCCGCGCTCCCCCGGTGAGTCGTGCAATCCGCATGCAGAAAGCCCTCCCCGGGGACACCACCCTGCATGCAAAGTTCAGATGCCCCAAGAGCGACTGCACTTCTTTTAGTGTGGCTTTTTCTTTTCTCAGCAGCTCAGCCAACACTGCCCTCAGGCTGTGTATCTTATCGTCCGGCAGTCTGGAAATCCCCTTAACGGAATCAAGCTGGATGCCCAGGTACACCAGGGACGTCGCTGGACCAACCGTCTTGTCGGGTGCCAACGGTACCCCCAGTTCCATTGCCAGATCCTGGAAAGAGGAAAGCAGAAACCCACATTCCTCCCCCCCAGCTGGGCCCATCATGAGGAAGTCATCCAAATAGTGTGTGACAAATGGGGAACCTGTTCGCCGCTGTAAGGCCCATTCCAAGAATGTGCTGAATGTTTCGAAGGCAGAGCAGCTGATGGAACAGCCCATGGGCAACGCCATGTCATAGTACCATTTGTCTTGGAACCTGAAGCCCAAAAGACAATGATCGTCAGGGTGTACCGGCAGGAGCCGGAAGGCCGACTGGATGTCGCATTTTGCCATCAGCGCCCCCTGCCCACAATTTTGCAGCAGGCGAACCGCGTAGTCCAATGAGGCATACCTCACCGTGCAAAGCTCCGGCGGGATAGCGTCATTGACTGACGCCCCTTTTGGGTAGGACAGGTGATGGATGAGCCGGTACTCGCCTGGGGCCTTCTTGGGTACCACCCCCAATGGGGAGACCCGCAGGTTGGGCATGGGTCGTTGTTCAAAGGGCCCTGCTATGCGCCCAGCCTCAACCTCCTTTCTGATCTTGTGAGCCAGCACCTCAGGCAGCTGTGCTGCAGACTTTAAGTTGCCTGACATGGTGGCTTCCCTTGCGCCCTGAAAAGGTATGCGGAACCCAGATTCGAACCCCTCCGCCAAATAATTGGCCGCCTCTTTTTTGGGGTAGGCTGCCAAGAGAGGCCGCATAGCTTCCACCCTCACTGGAGTGAACGCCATGGGCCTCCCAACCCCGACCCCCGGTTCATTTTGAGTTGCTGTTGGAGGTGGTCCCGCTGGGCCCGCTCTCTTTCCTGCTGCTGGATGCGGCAGGTCGATTGTTCCGAAAGGACTGGCCGCTGCCGCCTTGCCGTGAACAATTGACCTTCGGGTGTCCCCCACCGCAGTTGTCGCAGGCGTGCTCAAATCTGCACTTGTATCTGAAGCACTTGCCCCCATTGAACTCCCAGCACACCGGCCTCCTCCCTTCTTTTTTGCGTGCCCCCTTTTGGGCCTCACCCTTCTCCCGTCTGCCCGGCCCGGTGGCCTGCAGCCAGTTTGGGTAGTCGATGGTCTCCCATCTGTGCATGGGAGACCGAGATGCTTTTTTCCTGCACTCGATGTCGTACAGGATTGCGTTGGTATCCCCTGCTTGGGCCCGCACCAGCAAAACCTGGCGGAAGTGGTTAATCAGGTGCCAAGCCCGTTCGGGAAACACCAACGCCACCACCCCCATGTAAACTGCGTACCCGTTGAGCCAGTTGGCAAAGGTGTGTTCCAAGGCCTCACCGCCGGCCTTGCCGCTGTCTTTCTTCTCGCTCTTGTGCACCCTGGCCTCGGCCCCGGGGGGCGGTGCCAGAGTGAAGATGTCCACATAATAGCCTTGCAAAATCTTGGAACGCACCTTGTGATCCAAGTGCCCACCTGGGGGATCCTCTTTGGACTTGGCTTCCCGTAATTCCTCCCCCTGAGGGTGTTTCCCTTCTGCTTTTCTGTCCTCCCTGGCTTTCTCCCGGTCCCTGCGCAGTTTGAGAGCCCAGGCTGGCAAGCCAGGTTTGAACGCTCCCTTTTCCCAATACCTGTATTTGTCCTCATCTGAGGACTCACCTGAAGAGGAACCGGAACGGGATCGTCGACGTTTCCTGCGTGGGCTGCTCCTCCCGCCGGACCTGCTACGGCGTCTTGAAGAAGATCCCCTCGAGCCCGACCGCCTGGATTCCTTGGATCCGCTCCTCTCCTTTGACCTGGAACGTCTGCGCTGCCCGCCACTGCTTTGCACACCTAAACTGTGGGAAGTACTGGGCACCGCATCGTCGGCTGCCGCCACCGCCTGCGGGACCGCCTGGACCGGCGTACTGCCCGCCGCAGGCCCCCCATCCATCCTTTGCAAAACAACAGACAGGGCCCCCATGACATCCGCCAATGTGGGAGCCGGCTGGCCAAAGGCTTCCACCGGAGGGCGATGTGCCTGCACTGAGGAGACGCTACCGCTGCCCCCTTGGCCCTGGGCCCCCGCCCCATCGCTCGACAAGGTGGCCTGGTCCGGTTGCAGTGGCCCTGGATCTGAATTCTGGCGGCGCCTCGTAGCCCTCTTAGGCCCCATGACAACTGTGCGTCTGAATGAGTGCTTGGTTGAAACTTTTTTTTTTTTACTTTATTTTATTGAACGCCGACCGCCGCCCTGCGGCCCGAGACCTGCAAGGGAAAAAGAAAAGAAAAGCCTCCCCATAGGCTGCTGCTTGTCTGTGCCAGCTTGCAGATGCACCCCGCCTGGGTGGGCCACCCACTTGCCGCTGCACCCGATGAGGGTGAGTGGGACAAGCCCCCGAGGAGGGACTCCCCCCATAGCCGCCGCTGGGGGGGGGTGCCAACTGTGCCCTCCGCGGCCCCGTTGTAATCGCCCCACCCGGCTCAGCCACCCAAAGCCTGGGGACCTCGTGGCCCTGCCACCACAACCCCCTTCTGGGCGCACTGCCCAGGCGATGCGGCCGCCCCCTTTTCCCGGCATCGCGTGAGCTGCGTGGGGGCCATCCCTCGCATAGGGAACCCGCCGCCCTGCCGCGGATGCCGCCGGGTGGCCCTTCCTCCTCCCCGCTCCCGCGCGCTCCCGGGGAGCCACCCCAATGGTGCCGGATGGGCGCCCCGAGCTCCCGGCTCCCCCCGACCATCTGTGGAGCCGGCCCGCCCGCCTGAGAGGTGCCACCCCCCGTTGCAGCCTCCTAGGCCCTGCCCCCCCACCAGCTGGGGAGCCAGCCCGCCCGCCGGAGAGGTGCCACCCCCCGGTGCAGCCTCCTAGGCCCCGCCCCCCCGACCAGCTGGGGAGCCGGCCCGCCCGCCGGAGAGGTGCCACCCCCCGGTGCAGCCTCCTAGGCCCTGCCCCCCCGACCAGCTGAGGAGCCGGCCCGCCCGCCGGAGAGGTGCCCCCCCCCGGTGCAGCCTCCTAGGCCCTGCCCCCCCCGACCAGCTGAGGAGCCAGCCCGCCCGCCGGAGAGGTGCCCCCCCCGGTGCAGCCTCCTAGGCCCTGCCCCCCCTGACCAGCTGGGGAGCCGTCCCGCCTGCCGGAGAGGTGCCACCCCCCGGTGCAGCCTCCTAGGCCCTGCCCCCCCCGACCAGCTGGGGAGCCGGCCCGCCCGCCGGAGAGGTGCCACCCCCCGGTGTAGCCTCCTAGGCCCTGCCCACGAGTGCCCCAATGGCGCTCGGCAGGAGCCTACGCCCCCCTCCCGGCTCCCGCGGCGGCTTGAGAGCCACTCGCTCGAGAGCCTCCCGCGTGCCCGTACCTGTTGGGGAGGGGGGGGTTGCGCTCCCTCTGCTTTTTCGGCGTGACGGAGGGCGCTGCTGCCTCCTCCGTCGCCGCCTTGGATCTGGGAGGGGCCCGCGCGTGCGCGGTCCTTTATCCCTGATCCTTGGCCAATCAGGAGCGAGCATGCTCGCTCCTGATTGGTCCGCTCTCCTCTTCTCCTCCCCGCCGCTGAGGCCGGTGGGAAGGAGAAAGGGGAAGATGGCGGCGCGCATGGCGTGCCATGCGGCCGCTCCTCCCCCCCCGCCCCAGACAGCGCCAGGCGCGCGGGGGGGGGCAGAGCCGGACGGCCGCTTCTGGGGGCTGCCGGTCGGGCCGCAAACAGGGCCCGCCGGCCAGCGGCGAGCTCCCTTCCAGCAATAGAGAGCCGTGTTATGCCTCGATAGTTTGAGCAATCGGATTTTGCTCCTTTTTTCTTGTACAGGGTGATGATGACTGCATCTCGGAGGTCTGATGGCAGTTCCCCTTTTCCCCAGCAATTCACAAGGAGTTCGTGGAATTTTTCGTGGAATGCATGACCTCCGTGTTTCCAAACTTCATGTGGGATTTCATCAATCCCAGCTGCCTTGCCATTTTTCATCTGCTGTATGGCCTTAACGGTCTCTTCCAAAGTGGGAGCTATGTCCAATTCATTTTTCATTGGTTTTTGTATCATATGTTGGATAGCTGAGGCTTGGACTACTCGGTTGGTGCTAAAGAGACTTTGAAAATGTTCAGCCCAACGATTTAGGATGGAGGCTTTATCAGTAATTAATGTTTGACCATCTGTACTGTATAAGGAGCTTTGGACCTGATAAGTAGGTCCAAACACTGCTTTAAGAGCTTCATAAAATCCTCTATGATCACCCAGATCTGCACAGCGTTGTGTCTTTTCTGCTATATTGATCCACCACTTGTTCTGCATGTCTTGGAGATTTTGTTGTAGTTTGCTACATGTGAGGCGGAAAGCTGCTTTTCTTACATGACAGGTTGGCTGGGCGAGGTATGCCTGGTGAGCAGCTCTCTTCCTTGCCAACAGCTCCTGGATCTCTTGGTTGTTTTCATCAAACTAGTCTTGATTTTTCTTGTGGGAGAACCCGAGGGATTCTTCTGCAGACTGGAGGATATTGTTTTTGATATGTTGCCAAAGCACTGTGGGAGAAGGATCTGTAGGATTGTCTTCAAGTTTCGTTTGTAGATTTGCCTGGAAGTTGTCTCTCATGGTAGCTTGTTGAAGATTGTTGACTTGGAGTCTCTTCTTTAAGATGCCACCCCTCTTAGGTTTGAACTTAAGATGAAGATTTAGTTTACATCTGACGAGGCGATGATCTGTTTGGCATTCTGCACTGGGCATCACTCGGGTATGACAGACATCACGAATGTCTCTCTGACGGACTAGAACGTAGTCAATGAGGTGCCAATGTTTGGATCGGGGATGCATCCAGGTTGTCTTCAAGCTATCTTTCTGCTGAAAGATTGTGTTTGTAATAGTCAGCTGTTGTTCTGCACAGAACTCTAGCAGGAGGCATCCGTTATCATTGCAATTTCCTACACCATGCTTGCCTAAGACACCTTTCCAGGCTTTGGAGTTATTTCCTACTCTGGCATTGAAGTCACCAAGGATAATAATTTTATCTTCTACAGGGACTTTTTGTATGAGGTGGCGTAGGTCTGTGTAGAATTTTTCTTTCTCTACAGGATTGGCTTGCATAGTTGGGGCATATATACTAAAGAGAACAACATGTGGGAGGCGTAAGGAAATAATGCGATCAGAGTGTCCTGTTGGCAAGGTTTCGAGTTTGGAGGCAATGGAGTTTTTAATCATGAAGCCTACTCCTGAAAGATGTTTTTCGGTTTTGGGTTTGCCAGACCAGTAAAGTGTGTAGCCAGTGCCATGTTCTTTAAGGCTGCCTTCCTCATGGAAGCGAACTTCACTAAGAGCAGCGATGTCAATATTAAGCCGTGATAGTTCAAGGGCTATTAGCGCAGAAAGACGCTCAGGCCGTCCACTATCTTCAGAGTCTTGCATGGTTCTGATGTTCCAGCATGCAAGTGTCAGTTTATTTACAGCTTTGGAGGCCGGTGTGTGCCTTTGTTTCTTTGCCTTGGTTTGACCGCATCAGAAGATTCCCGTTGGCCGTGGCTAGCCAACCAGGTAGTTGGGGATGAGCTTTCGTTAGGCCACGTTTTCTAGGCCCCTCTCCATATGGAGCAAGCAGTGCTCTCCTTAAATAAGGCTGCTTGGTCGTTCAGGATGCTGCCGAACAAGACTGTCATCTCCCGGGTCAGCCTCGAACGACCAATGTCCTGAACCGCCTGCATGCAGGGTTGGGGCTGCGGCTTCCAGTGCATCTTTACACCTGCCGGTTTCGTCCCTCACCAGTCGCTACAGGGCTTTTTGGAAATGGATTTGTCCTTCGAGCCTGTGCAATGGATTTTTCTGGTGGAGCGCAGCATGCACAGAACTGGCCTCACCCTTTAAACCAGAGATTCATCTGCCATGGCCTTGCAAGCATGGACGTGGCAGCGAGGTCCTCGGGCCGTAGGTTTGATTAGAGTTTCCTTCTCTTAGATGGTTGACCTTACAGGGTTGGATGAGCACCATCTGCCCGGGTTTGGGATTAGAGTTTTCCTTCTCGTAGGACGGTTGCCACAAGGCTAGAGAGCCCATCCTGCCCTTTGACGCTCTTTGTCAGACCCTTCGGTTTTGACCTGTCTGGCATGGGAGACCCTACCAGTGGCTATTATGCCACCGCCAGCATAGCTCAAAACATCATTAGGGTACGCAAGCCTCTCTCCCACGACAAGGGGGCGTCAATGGAGAATAAAGAACATATATATACCTCAGTCAATGAAGTAGATGTGTTCCTGGGCATTACTTTTTTAACAGAAAATTTGGTACTAGAGGCACCATAAAAACAGAGAAGCAGTTCAATATATTTCAGCAAACTTTTTATCCAAAACTAGCAATATGCACACGTGAAATGAAATAACCAGGTTGGGAAAACCTTCAATATTTTGAAAACATTTTGAACCTTCTGGAAACACTTGAATGCTTCTTTCAGAAAGCATCCATGGATTACTTTTTCTTATGTTAGCCTCCACTTTTTTATGTTTTCCGTTTTGGAGGCCAAATGCACAGAACTGTGCTTGCTTCTTCTTCTTCTTTTTTAACATGCTAAGGGGAGATGGTTAGGAAGACTTGTCTGCTCTTCCCTTTTATTTCTGTTTTGCATTCATGCTTACTTAATAAGGGATTCTGGAGGCTGCTGTTTACCTTATCTGTTGTAGGCAACCACATACAACTACAGTAAAATTGGCCATAATAGAATCTTATTCTTTCTCAGCTCAAGCTTTATTGCATCATTGCTGGTGCAAGCATACACCAACAGTCCGTGTTTCCTGTCCTGTTTCACCATCTTCCCAATGCTGGTGCTGCCAAAACCCTTCTAGCTAGACTGAAGATAAGGGGGTAAAGGTCACTGGGCAGATATAAACAAACTTTATAGAAAGTAGCTTCTCTGTCAGAGGCTTTGTTAACTAAGATATACCTGTATGTAACTATGGATTTGAATTATTCTTTGAATTACTTTCTACCAATGTTGAGTGGAGTTGGGAATCCTTACTCTCTAGGTATTCCTGGACTGCAGTTTCCATGATGACTCACCATAGGCTATGGCTGCTGGGACTTTCCAGCAAACAACATTTGAAGGCCACATTATTCCCATTGCTGCTTATGAAGCAGCTCTTCCCCACTTTACTGAAGGACAATGCATAAATCCACTATGTAGATGCTATGCCTTCTGGTAAAGGTCCCTTTATTCCTGTGATTTGTTGTCACATGTGTACAAGGCTGAGAGCAAGTGACAGTCCCATGGTCACCAAGTATGTCTCATGATTGAGGGATTTTCACATTGCAAATTATAGTGCTATATTTCATGTTGACTACAATGGAATTCTGGGCTTTGCAGCTTAGAGAGGGGCACTTAAAATTCTCAGCCAGAGAGTTCTAGATAGAGCCTTACCAGACTACAAACCCCAGGATTAATAGGATGTGGCCATGGCAGTTAAAGGGGAATCATAGCACTATAATTGTGTAATGTCAAAAGGGCCCCTAGTCTTCTGGTTCAGGTTGGACCAGACTAGTGCCTTTTGTCTCCTATTTATATGCTTCTCCTCTTGGAAATGCACATCCACAGTTTCATTTAATGTAGCTATTCGTTCTTGCAGCTCCCGCCCCAAGATACTTGAAATACCTGTTCTACAGAATAACCTGGATTATGGATTATCAGGATTTCCTTTGTGGAACATTTGCTATTCTTGTTTCAGTCTTTTTAATGAAAAATCTACAGTTGTGCCATATTTTATTTTTATTACAATATGCTGATTAGTTTTTTTGAGAACTTTTCTTCTTGTCAGGAACTGTCATGACAATCCTTTGATGAAAAGTCTTAAAACCTCATGAGTATCTAAACTTGTTTTATCTTTACCAAATAAAAGATAAAAGTGTTCATGAAAACAAAACAAAGAAGTAGATAGTATTCATTCATACAGAATGACAAAAAGCAAGGAGCAATTTGCAGGTGGGGAGGGGAGTTAGAAAAAAAATATTCAACAAAAATATTTATTTGGTTGTGGGCACAGGCTGTCTAAATTCCCACTCTACTTGATTGTTCAGTTTTGTATGCAAGACTAGTTTGGAGGAATAGACACCTTTGACTTCAGATTTGAAACAATTGATTGCCAGCTGAACAGCTGAGTGCTTGAGACATTTTTCATATTTAAAACATTCTGAACTTCTCTTCTAAATGCTGCTCAAGAAGAATGGAATTATAGTCTCTTTGAATCATAGTGCTGTTAGAAACAGATGAAAGGTAATTAGATTCCTATTTTCCTACTTGATGGAATTACTAATTAATTATAGCATTGCATTTTACATATTGGGGTTGGGTTGGGAACCAAAATGTTTTAGGCACACCACTCATACTCCAAAGTAGGAATTTTCTAAGTATCCTTTTTTTGTTTTAAAGCAGGGTTAGACTAGGACACATCATGTGATATTATCTGACTTTACACAATGCACCCATCAGATTGCATCACCATTGAAGCAAACATTGTTCTGAGTTTTCCCCCTCCCCCTCAACAATAGCTGAGAATATTCAATTGTTACAAGGCTGACTTTATCCACTATCTAAAGCAATATTGTGCATAAAATAACCTAACAGCATCAGATCCTATCTGATCGTGGAAGCTAAGTAGGGTCAGCCCTGGTTCATATTTGGATGGGAGACTGCCAATGAATACCAAGTGCTGTAGGCTATAGAGAACTTAGAAACTTAGTGAAACCACCTCTGAGTATTCCTTGCCTATGAAATTCATGGGGGTCACCATATGTTGACAGGTGGCTTGAGGCACATACACAAAAAGACATGTAAAAATAGTTCTCTATTTAAGATTGCTCTATTGCTTAATTTTTGTGGAGCCTTATAATTTCAGATATATGCCATTCATGCAGAATTTGTATAAAAATTTTATTGACTAAATTGTCAATATTTTTGAAGGCCAGTTCCAAATTACTTTAAATCACTCCTGCCTGCCATTTCATAGGTGATTATCACACTATACCGTTATAGTGCAATTATTCCACTTTAACTGCTCTGGGTACCTCCTGTGGAATCCTGGGATTTGCAGTTTAGGGAGGGGCATTTAGAATTCTCAGCCAGAGAGCTCTTAGGCCTCACTAAACTACAAACCCCAGAATTCCACAGAAGGCAGCCAGAGCAGTTAAAGTGGAATAATAGCACTGTAAGAGTGCAGTGTGATAGAGTCAACAGAATCATAGAGTTGGAAGAGACCACAAGGGCCATCCAGTTCAACCCCCTGCCATGCAGGAATACACATCAAATCATTCCCGACAGATAGCCATCCAGCCTCTGCTTAAAAACCTCCAAAGAAGAAGACTCTACCACAATACGAGGCAGTGTACAGTTGTCCTTCATATTCGCTGGGGTTTGGTTCCAGGACACCCCCCATGGATACCAAAATCCATGAATACTCAAGTCCCATTATAAGCAATGGCATAGCAAAACGGTGTCCCTTATATAAGATCAAGGTTTGCTTTTAGGATTTTTTTTCAAGCCATGAATACCAAATCCGTGGATACGGAGGGACAACTGTATCCCACTTCCGAACAGCTCTTACTGTCAGGAAGTTCTTCTTAATAAGGTTTAGGTGGAATCTCTTTTCCTGTAGTTTGAACCCATTGCTCCGTGTCCTTGTCTCCAGAGCAGCAGAACACAAGCTTGCTCCATCCTCAGTATGACATCCCTTCAAATATTTAAACATGGCTATCATGTCCCCTCTCAGCCTTCTCTTCTCCAGATTAAACATGCCCAGCTCCTTAAGCTGCTCCTCATAGGCCATGGGTTCCAGACTATTAACCATTTTGGTTGCCCTCCTCTGAACACGTTCCATTTTCTCAATATCCTTCTTGAATTGTGATACCACAAACTGAAATTGCTATGTAGGACAATTAAATGATGCAATGAGCTAATTATTTGTTATCCAGCTCTCTATTAAGCTGTTAAAAATATACAACCTAACAATATATTATAAAGTTTTGATGCCCTAATCTAGGCCTGCACAGATCCCTACTAACAAACCTGAACAGAGTCCACCAATACATTGTGTCCTGTTGTTTGTTTAGTAATAGCCTTTGTGGGGGTCTCTGTACACAGTAAGGTAACCCATTTGGCTGAATGTTTTACAACTTACTTAGGCCTGCTTTCAGCCTTTTCCCCCATGGATGAATTCAGTTTTTGACAGAAAGGATGAATGGCGAGGCAGGTCATTCAAATCATAAAGTGGCACCACTAAGTCTAATTCAAGAAGGGTCACTGAAAATGTTCCATAGGGAAATTGGGGAGGCAATTAAGTAGTCTTGGATACTGGTAATGGGTTCTTGTTGGCAGAGGCTGTCTCCTCCATGGGAGGAGGTACATCAAACACCACTGCTTGCATGACCTCTCAAGCACACTCACAGCCTCTCAGGTAGGAAGAAATCTCTTTATTTTAAGGTTAAATCATCCTCAGCCTAGGAAAATAGCTGCAGCACAAACTTCAGTAAGCAGCTTCAGGATGCAGGCCTTGGTAGGATTCTGGCAAGTGGTTGTAGGATGAGAAGCCCAAGCAAGAATAGGTTGGGTGAATTAGAGACTCAAGGAGCAGGCAAAACCACAAACAGACCAATAACAAGAATGTATCTGCTAAGACACAAAGGGAGTTTCACTTCAGCGACCCAAGCCCACTATTTGCTTGGTCACCTTGTCTGGTTTTCTTCTTTGTAAAGGGGCTTGTTCCCAGTACACCCCCCCCCCAATCTCTCTTGGATGTCCTCCCCAGTCAGGCAGCCAAGAAAGGCCTGAGTCCAGCTGTTGCTCAAGTCTTTCTCCACCACTCTTCACTCTCCTGGAACACTAGTCTAAAGAAAACATTGCAGCCCTTCTCTTGTCATGAAACCTCTATCTTCCATTGCTTTCCCTTCAGAGCTATCCAGTGTTCTTTTATTGGCCACTGCAGAGGCTTTAACTCAGGCCAGCAGCTAGTTCTCTTTTCCTCCTGAGGCCAGGAAGCTGGGAACAGGCAAGGCAGTGCCTCTGGTGAGTTCTACTCACCCACAGTTCTTCAAGATGTAAAGTATATTCCTGGGTCGGGGTCTTGGGAAACAAAGAGTAATACTGAGAAGTCAGCAGAAAAATTCAGGAGGAAGGAGAAACTACAGAATATTGGCAAACCAATGCTACAGAATTCTACACTCAAGCTGTTGACCAACCTGCTTGTAACTTTTTCCAGCTTCTTTTTCCAGGAGCATTACGATAGATCAGAATAAACAAATTAGTCCCACCTGAGCCAGAAAGACAGGACTAGAACAGGATTCTTGAAACAGCTAAGGCATGAAAATAAAAATTATGGGCTGCCATAACTATTTAATTTGATATCATTGGATCAAGGTTCCTTAAAATCAACATCTCTTTTTAAACTGGCTGGTAGATCAGATTGAAAAGTCCACTATAATAATTGAATGTGCTTGCTTGATTGTTTATTGGAGGTGTATCTTGTCTTTGTCCCAAAATGATACTCAAAAGAGTTTACAGTAAAGCCAACTAAAACAAATACACCTGTAAAAGATTAAAAGCACAATTTAGAACACAACAGTAACAAAAAATGCTATCCATGCTCACTTAAAAGCCCTTTCTGTAACAGTGGTTGCCAAATATTTGCTTTCATAGAATCATAGAGTTGGAAGAGACCACAAGGGCCATCCAGTCCAACCCCCTGCCATGCAGGGATACACAATCAAATCATTCCTGACAGATAGCCATCCAGCCTCTGTTTAAAAATCTCCAAAGAAGGAGACTCCACCACACTCTGAGTCAGTGTATTCCACTTCCGAACAGCTCTTACTGCTTTCTTAACCCTAGTCTCCATGCAAAACCTGTGCTTCTGATTTTGCTTTCAGAAAATACACCATTGGTTTAGAGCAGTAGTGTCCAACCTTTGGCCCTCCAGGTATTTTGGAATAGAACTTCCAGAATTCTTGACCATTGGAGCAGTTGGCTTAGGCTTCTGGGAGTTGGCATCCAAAATACCTAGAGGGCCAAAGGTTGGGCACCACTGGTTTAGAGCCATCTCAGTTTATAAGCACGTTTTCCCACTTGCTAGGTCTTTCCTGTGGTACTTGCTCAGCATAATCTAGGTATCACCTTTTCTAACACAGGCCTTCCAAATCTGAGCTTACTTTAGGTCTGTATATCTGTCTGAGTTTTTCAGCAATCCCCCAGGCTTGTTTTTTAGAGCAAGATTTCAAAAATAGTAAGTTCCTGCAGGATTTTTCCTCACTAGGATTTATCTAGCAAAATGTCAATTTCCCTTGTTTGTTATTATCTGTGCTCTTGCCTTGCTTGTTTGTTATTTTCATCTCTGTGCTCTTGCCTTGCTTCATCTGCAGTATATATTTTATGATTAACTATATGAATTAATTAATAATTTGTAATCAACTAATTGAGTAATAAGGTAAAAATACCTTCTTTAGGCATGGGTGCTTAATAACTTTCACAGTCATTTTCCTTTCCTTCATCAGATTGTCAGTGGAGCTAAGATGCTTTGTCATTGGAACCACAAAGCTTATTTGATTGATGGAATGGACTGCCTCTGTGAATGGTAGACTTTCATTCATTGGAGGCCTTTAAACAGAGGTTGAATGGCCATCTTTCAGGAAAGCTTCAGCTGTGTATTCCTGCATGGTAGTAGTAGGTTGGACTAGATGCCCTTTGGGTCATTTCCAACTCTATGATTCTATGACCTCATCAGAATATTGTCTTTCAGCCTAACCTAATTCACAGGAGTAATATTAGAGAGGGGTGAAACATATATGTCCTGTTGAGCAACTTGAATGGCTGGAATCAAGCACAGAATTCAAGGCCAGTCTAGACTAGTTCTTTGGAAGGGTAAGCTCAGTATATCTATTTATTGTTATCTTGAGTCTCAATTTATGGCATTCTACTTCTCTTAGGTTATGTCACAGACCACTTCAAGTCCTTCTACTTCTAGATAACTTTTTTGAGGACTAGTGTTAACTTAACTGTTTCAAATTAATGTTTTCAGTGTGGTTGTTTATGTAATAGTTTTATGATGTTTGTATTATCCATTGTTTTAACTGAATTTGGCTTTAACTTATGAGTCTCCTTGGATCCCCTACTGGGAGAACAGTGTGATATAAATGTAAAAAAAAAGTACATAAATAAATATCAATAGTAGCTATGACTATATGAAAGTTCACTCCATTGTTTATTTTAATTCATAATCTAGCCACAGTACCACAATAAAAATGGGTTCTTTTCTGTGTTATTTTATTCTTGCAGCACCTGTGTATAATTTTGGGACCAAAACAAAAAAACAAAACAAAAAAAACCTAGACAATAATTAGAGCTTTTACTCTTATACAATTTATTGTATACAATTTACTCTTATACAATTTATTGGAGGAAGTTGGAGTACCCAGCTTGTGGGGGCAATTAGCTAATAAATGCTAATAAACATTGGAAACTGCTTAATGCAGTGTAGATGTGTAAATTGTTATTGCTTAAAGAACAATTTGTAAGCTGCTCTGATAGCCATTGAGGCTGAAGGGTGGGTATAAATACCTAATTACATTAAATTAAATTAAGTTATAGGTATCTTTATTTTAGCATAAGTTTTTACAATCCCTCTCTTCAGATACACTGAATCTTAAACCTCAGATGAAGTTTATCATGACCATTGGATGGTATAATTACTGTTTCTTTTAAATCATCATCCATAAACAGTGGTATTACTGTTGCATTAAAAAGCTGTTTCTGTTGGTTTGCACTGGACAGGGTACGGTGTGAGGGAGGGCTTTAGTCTGCTGGTGATGTTTATATTCAGCAAAATCTTATAGTAAATGGATTGTCTTCTGTCAGTGGAAGGTTTTGATCTAGCAGGGTTTTTCCTTTGGCTGAATGGGGAGGAGGTGATCCTTACTGATTCCCCAACTTCCTGCTTGCCCTTGTGTCCCTGGAAAAAAAATCTAGAGTGCTAGAGAATGATTAATGGGGATAGAGAGGGAGCAAGGAGTAGTCAAAAATCACCTCCACCTGTGGAAGTGTTCTGAGTGGAAAATCTGCTTGAGGATGTGCCTTCTGTCAGGATAAAGTTTTGGATCCAATCCATCATATTTCTTTTGTGAGAATGGTGTGGTAGCATTTTCATCATGGCTTCTTAGCTTTTCAGACTGGGGTCAGAAAAACTCAGAAAAACTGTTCAGTTATATAACTGTCATATTTTTGAGGATTTTTTTTTACCAGAAAGACTGAAATGAAAGGTGAGCTAAAATGATTGAAATTTAAAGACAAATTAAAGGTGAAGTATTGTGTATTTTTCTACTGCAGTAAGTTTCATGCTCTCTTTCAGCTGTTCCTGAAATGTTATTTAGATGAAATATTTTTAGCAGGACAAGCTTTTATGCATCTGTTTATTGAAGAAGGATCTTTTTATAAAGGAAATGCCACCAAGACAGTTTTTAATAGATTTATAGCACAGTGAAATAGTGTGTTTCATGTTTTCGTTACAATTAGATCCAGTAGATTAAAGCTGCAATTTATTGACACATAATAGAATAATCTGCATGGAAGATTCTTCTGTCTTACTTTGCCTTCACCTTCCTCACTTTAGCTATATCTTCACATGCCAGTGTTTGTTTTCATTTCTCTTTGTGTTACTCATGCAATGGTGGTACTTTTAGTGAGAAATTGTGTCACCTGATGCCAGGTTGAATTAGAGTGGAGGATGTAGATTTTGTAGCAATGTAAAATTGCTGTTTTGAAAGCCATTCAGGGTATAATAGCATGGCAACAAGTCAGTCCTAGTTATATTTCATATATTGTTCACTCCCTTACTGATTTCCTCAAAACATCTAGTTCAGCCACTTTGTTAACGTATTCACCAAACTAGTTGACACTAAAAAACATACCTTCATTTCATGTTAATAAAATCTGGAATAATTTTTGTGTGTTTCTATGTTAATATTAAAATGTACATATGAGAATCTTTGGAGATTGCAAATCATGGAGGAACACCAATCACAACTCTGATCTTTAGGGTTTATCCTCCACACTGTGGATTTGCAATTAGAACAGGAGTGAGGGCTCTTATCAGTCACAGGGCGCTCTCTCTCTCTGTGTGTGTGCACCCGCGAGTGAGTGAGTGAGTGTGAGGAGGGAGGGGTGGGAGAGCAGGGAGGGAGAAGCCTGCCTAAAGTTTAGTTTCTTCTGTTTGGACAGGTTACCAGAAACTTGATTGGACAAACTCTGGGGATTATACAAATCCCTTACTTCAGAGGCTTTTGAGTGATTCTCTGAACTGTGTAGTGTGCATCAGCAGTTTGGGTTCAGTTCCCTGGAGCCTCAAAAATGGGCTTCTCAGGGTTTTTACACAGCTCTGTCTTAGATGTGATTAATGTTAAATATTTGGGTAAAGTTAAAAATAAACAAGATTTCCAGAAGAATCACTGGGAACTTGCAGAAGTATGATTCTATGAGCACAGGTGTGTTGGTTTAGTAGCATGTGTAGATCAATTGTTAGTCTGTAATCCTATATACATAAGGCTGTTGTGTGCCTTCAAGTTGTTTCTGGCTTATGGCAACCCTAAGGCAAACCTGTAATAGGGTTTTATTGGCAGGATTTGTTCAGATGTTTGCCTATGCCTTCCTCTGAGGTTACCAGATGGGTTTCCATTACTTAAGAGGGATTCAAACCTTGGTCTGCAGAGTCATATTTCAATGCTCAAATCATTACAGCATGCTAACTCCTTGGGGTAAGGTACTCCTTTATAATTAAGCTCTACTGAATTCTGTGGCTATAACTTCTTGAGGAAAAATACACTGATCTGTGCTGTGTATTCAATTGCTGCTGTATGTGAACTTTTGTTTCTTGAATAGCAGCAACCTTACCCTTTGCCATAGAGAGCAGATTAAAGCTTCTGTGGTATTCAGTTGAAGCAAAGACAACAGAGAGCCTATTTCATGTTAAAGACCAACACATTTTATTTGGAATAATTTTTCAGGAAAGTTGCCCACTACATCAGATGAAGTTCACAAAAGTCTATGCTGAATAAAACTTTTTAGGTTTTAAGATGTTCTTTTGAGATTTAAAAAAATGATATAGCATTGTTATCTCCCATTGAAAGAAATAGAGTTACGTAAGTAACCCCACTGAAAATTTGTGAGGGTCTAAAATTGAACTAGGCAAGTAACTCTTACTACTGCATGATTTATTTGGATATTCTCACAAGTTCTCTACAGTATTTCAACATTTTTCTAATGGACAAACCCTCTGGGCTCAGTTCAAAAAGGGACTGACAATTATGATATTAAAGAACACTCAAGAAAATCTTTCTTCCACTGTGAGTTCTAAATGTACTTGAAATTGCCCCTCTCAACCCACCCCCACTCCAGTAGTAGTTTCCATTAGCTCTCCTGCAGCACTTGGGCTCTTCAAATTGAGCCCTCTTTTTGCTACCTCTTCCTCTCCCCCTCTACTTCACTCTCCCAGTTCATCCTTCCTTCTTCCCTCCCTGTTTTTGGAAAACTGCTGAGTGCACTGGTATCCCATTTGAAACTTGCTACAACCTTGGAAGAAAGAAAAAGAAAAGATGAATAATGAAGAAAATCTCCTTCCCACTTTTCCTCCAGCCAGGGGCTTCTCTTCTCTTCTCTTTTCATTCATTAATTTCCTGCCTTAAAACTGCTTACTATGTAAGTTAATACAGAATACATTTAAAACAAGGCACAGTACGAAGTAAAAATAAACAGTTATTATCAAAACATTGTGTTAGAACAATTTAAAAGCCAACTAATAATGATGATTAAAAAAACAACAACATAGCACACCCCAGTTTAAAGACCTTCTACAATGGCCAGTCAATAGTTGGAAACATGGGTAAGCAAAAGTATTTGCCTGGCAGCAGAAAGACAACAGAGAGGGACCAATCTTGCCTCATGAGGGAAAGAGTTCCAGTTTGGTAGCAGCCAACAAGAGCCAGAAATGGCTTTATCTTCTATAGCCTGTTTGCTTATTTAAATGACATACATCATTTTTGTATGTTCTTCACCTGCATTTATTGTAATAATTTATAAACCATCTGTGCTTTCTGCAACCAGACTTGTTTATCTCGGATTGGCCTTTTCAGCCATCAGCACGCTTGCAGAAAGCGCAGGATGAGTCCTTCCTGAATCTTCGTTTGCAAAGAAAAGCCAGAGAGAGAGAGAGAGAGAGAGAGAGAGAGAGAATCGAATAATAAGACACACAACAATATACATGCAACAGTGTCCAATTCCCCCCATTAACTCATCCCACCCAAGGAAGAAAAGTTTTAAAAAAGACTTCCCAGCTATCATATTAATTATCAATATTCCATTCAATAATCTATCACATTTTATCTATAATATAAAAAAGACCTGATGTATATATTTAAGTATTTGACTCTTCAGTAGATTTATTAGCCTCTCCATTGACGCCCCCTTGTCGTGGGAGAGAGGCTTGCGTACCCTAATGATGTTTTGAGCTATGCTGGCGGTGGCATAATAGCCACTGGTAGGGTCTCCCATGCCAGACAGGTCAAAACCGAACCTACCTGGGAAGCATCATCTCCTCAGATGCCAAGATTGACAAAGAGATCGATCACAGATTAGCAAAGGCATATAGTGCATTTGGAAGACTTCACAAAAGAGTCTGGAGCAATAAACACCTGAGGCAAAGCACAAAAATCAGTGTGTATAGAGCCATCGTACTGTCTATCCTCCTTTATGGATCTGAAACATGGGTCACCTATCGCCACCACCTACGACTCCTCGAGCGCTTCCACCAGCGCTGTCTACGCACAATCCTAAATATACACTGGACTGACTATGTGACGAATGTTGCTGTCCTTGAGCAAGCAGGGATCACCAGGATTGAGGCCATGATATTGAGAACACAGCTGCGCTGGGCAGGGCACGTTTCTAGGATGGAGGACCATCGCCTCCCAAAAATACTACTCTACGGTGAACTCGCCACGGGTCAGCGTAAGAGGGGCGCTCCAAAAAAGCGATACAAAGACTCCCTGAAACAACATCTCAGGCTTGGCCAAATTGATCACCAACAGTGGTCCGCCCTGGCCTCACATCGGGAGGCATGGAGACGCACTATCCACAATGCTGCAGCCTTATTTGAGAACTCACGACGAACAAGTCTTGAAGAGAAACGGCAACGCAGAAAGAATCACAACCCAAAAACATCACCCAAGGAGACCTTCTGCTGTGCTTTTTGCAACCGGACTTGTTTATCTCGGATTGGCCTTTTTAGTCATCAGCGCGCGTGCAGAAAGCGCGGGATGAGTCCTTCCTGAATCTTCGTTTGCGAAGAAAAGCCAGAGAGAGATTTATTAGGAACATGCATATATGCTTAATTTTATAAATGAGTGAGTAAATAATAAATCAATCAATAAGTAGATAACTAAACATTTAATGACTAACAAGGGGATCTCTTTACTTAACTACAAAATCCTACTATACTGGTATCGCCTTCCATTTGCTTAATATAATCTATAAATGGTTTCCATGCTTTCAAATAGATTTCTTCTCACTAAATTTGTTAATTTATCTAAATGACCTAATTCCATTGTTTTTTCCTTCCAGTCCAAACATGTTGGAATTTCTCTGAATTTCTACTTTCTCACCAAAGTCAATTGTGCAGCTGTTACTAAGTAGTTTATTAAATTCCTATGTTCTTTTTTCTCTTATCTTCTAAATTTATCATATTTAATAGCTATAGTTCAGACCTCAGGCCAATTTTAAATCCTAAAATCTTTTCTATTCATTAATTAACTTAACCAATATTTTCTAACTTTTCTGCATTTACACCATAAACGGAAGAATGTTCCTACTTCCTCACCACATTTCCAACATAGATTTAAACAATCTTTTCTATCTCTCTGCTGCTTTCTATTGGTTTTTAAATTTTCTGGGTGTGTGTACACATCATTTTCTCCAAGAGGATTAGAATTCAACTGATTTAAGGACCCAGAGGAAGCCAGAAAGAAGAAACAGAACAAAATCACATTTGAGCCCCAGAGTGCAGTCAGAATGCTGGGCTGATTTAGAAGACGGGGTGGTCTTGGAATCAACAAAACTCGCACAGTAATGCAGTGCTGAGTACCAGGGAGCTCAGCTTAGTAAAATAATGGGGCCGAGGGGTGGGGCTGCAGCAGTGGCATCTTCTTTGGTCCTGTGCTCCAGCCAACCCCTGCACATTAGCAAATATTTTTAGACATCTTGTTTTCCATTTTCTCTTTTCATGACTGGTTGTTTCTGTAACACTTTTTTAAAAATGTTTAATAATGTACCATCTTGAGAAGCAAAGAGGTCTTATTTGTTCTGGTTTCTGAATCTTGCTTGTGTTTAGAGACCATCCTTGACTTTGCACAATTACTTATTTCTGTTTTGGCAGATTACTGTCTAATCATGTTTTTTTGAAATGTATCAAAATGTTTATATAATGAAAGAAATGGATTTATTTCTAATTTCTTGCACAGATGTTTCATCTGATTTACAAATGTATCAGTTTTAGGATTACTATATAGTTAAGAAAGTATCCTTCCAATGCATAATCTTTTAAATAAGGAATGAAGAAAAGTGTAAGGGGGGAAAAAATACACAAATTACATTCATCAGCTTTTAATCAATAAATCAGTATATTGACTGCTTTGGGATTTTGTCTAAAGTTTGTGCCCTTTCTTGTAGCAGACAGATGTCTCAATCAGGCAGAATGTGACTACATGTACATAATCTTCCTTTTGTTTAAAGGTTAAAATCCTGGCAGGCAGCTGCTTATGTGCAGATAGAACCCCTTCTTGGATTGCTGCACTGACTGTTCAAAACAATGCTAAACAAATTCATTTGGGTTTTTTATAAAACTAAAAAGCACATAGAAATATGTTAATTAATCAGTGTCTTTTGTTAAATAATTTCACTCTTTTAGTTGTGGCTGTATATTGACTTTTACCTTAGCAGTACAGTTGTTTGTTTATTTCTACACAATTCTTCAGTGTCTAACTGGTATTTCCAGGGCAGCTTTAAAAACACAAGTTAAAAATATTATAAGTTAGTAAAATAGCACAACAGTAAATAAGCTTTACTACTTTATCTTCTACCTGTGCAATCTGTGGTAAGGATAAATATATCAGTATCAGGCTCTACAGCTTTCAAATGTTTTGAAGCACATGCCTTTCTGTTTCTTCATCAATTTGTTGTGTGTGTGTCTTTGTCTCAAAAGTTTGCACCTTCCTCATATCTTTTTCCCCTAGCAGTTTCCTCTAATATATGACTTTCTGTACATATTTTGCAACTGGAAAACTGCATCACAAAATTTGGAGAAGCGTGAAAACTGAAGGATACTTTCATTCCACTTCACATATTACTTCTGGAAGTGCTAATGACATTTGTTTGCATTAAAAATGCAAACGATTTCTTCCGCATCCTGCTACATCACTGTGTCCTTCTGAGGTTTTGGCATTACACCATCCCTGGACATGGTGCAATGTATTTGCACCCTCTTGACCCTGGGAGCGGAGGTGTGAACAGCAGCTGAAATGTCCTCTTCTATATAACCATTAACGGGACAGGGTGCCTTATTCTACCTTGCAATCCTATTTGTGAGGCAATCCCAGGCAGCTCACCAGTGTGGCAGAGGACTGGCCTTGGATGTGAGAAATACAGTTGTGCTAACTAAATAGACCTTTGCCCATCCAGCCATACTCAGACTAGGTTGGGGTTGGCAATCCAGGGCTGTATGAGCCAGGCCCATGTTGAGGAATGTACTTGTTTGCAACAGTGGACAACTCTTCTTGTTAACTTTATTTGTACCCTGCCTTTCCCCCAAAACTAGCTCAGGGCAGCTTAAAAATTGATATGATTGCAATATATGAGTAGTTAAAAACATACAAAAGTCAACATGAAAACAGAACTAAACTATGAAGAACAGGAAATTGAAATAATTAAAGATTTCCCAAATCTGGGATCAATCATTGATCAGAACTGAAATTGTAGTCAAGAAATTGGAAGAAGACTAGGAATGGGAAGGGCGGCTATGAAAGAACTATACAAAATCCTAAAGTGCAAATATATAAAACTGAACACTAAAATTAGGATTGTCCAAGCCATTGTATTTCCCATCACCATGTATGGAAGTGAGAGCTGGACAGTGAAGAAAGAAAGCTGGACTGACAGAAAGAAAATCAGCTCATTTGAGATGTGGTGCTGGAGAAGAGCGCTGTGGATATGTGGATGGCCAAAAACACCAGTAAATGGGTCCTAGAACAAATTAAACCTGAGCTCTCCCTAGATGCTAAGATGATTAAACTGAGACTGTTGTATTTTGGCCATATCGTGAGAAGGCAACACTCACGAGAAAAGACAATAATTCTGGGTAAGATAGAAGGTAGTAGGAAAAGAGGAAGACCACATACTAGATGGGTAGACTCAATCAAGGAAGCCACGGCCCTGAGTTTGGAAGACCTGAACAATGTGGTAAAAGATAGGGGGTCTTGAAGATGTCTCATTCATAGGGTCACCATGAGTCAAAATCAACTTGAGGGCAGTTAACAACAACAACAACAAACCTGTTGCTCACACTTCTAACATACATTAGAAATCCCTTTATGCATTTTAGCCACTTTGTCTGGAGTCAAATACCAACAATGCATCATGCTATAAAAGTTCTCATTAAGATCATAGTATAATGTAAGTTTCAATCCCTTTGACCACATTTTTCTCCATTGTTCCATCTGTATATTATATACACAGTTCTGGCCCTACTTTATCATACAATCTTTAGTATGTTCCTCTTCCAACTCAATTTTTAATAGGAGTTATACATCTTACCAATCAAGTGTTCATGATCCATACCTAACTGCAACCCAAATTCAGATTTGTTCCATTCAAAACCATACATTTTAATCCATTTTAAATCTTTCAAATGCTTATCTTAAAAGGTTACCATTAAAAGCTATGACACTCTTTCAATAATTCTTCATTAGACACAGTTCTGTCTTGTTCTTGATCAAAATCCAAGATCCTGGTAAGTTACCCACTTTGTGGTTGTTTATTTCTTATAAAAGGCTTCTTGTGCTGAGACCCATAAAGGCATCTTAGGGCATAATCTTGGTTTGTTTCTATTCCATATTCTTAGCAAGGCACAGCTCACAAAATGGTTATTAAAATCTACATTCACTTTAGCTTCATCATTCCATAAATATCCATGCCTACCAACCCTAAGGTCATGCCCTTCCAAATCCAATTGTCTCTTATTAGTCAGCACCCAGTCTTTCAACCAAACCAAACAGTATACAGAAATACAATTTCAAACCTGGTAAGCCCAGTCCCACTCTTTGTTTTGCATCTTGTAACACTTTATATTTAAGTCTTGGTTTCTAACCTTACCATATAAACTTCATTAGGGCTTTCTGCCATTGCTTGAATGGCACATCATTAGTTAAAATTTGTATTGGTATTGTCTGAAATAAAAACAACATTCTCAGCAAAATGGTTTTTTGTCACTGAGATTTCTTTCAACAATAACAATTTTAATTTTGCCTATCTTTGTAAGTCATTCTTAATATCATTCCATGTCTTAGCATAGTTATTCTGCAATAACATACAATTCATATTTGTCATTACATTTAAACATTTTACCTTTTTCCTCAGTTTAGAAGTCTAGCCTATCCATCAATTGTATTTGATCATCTTTTATCTTTGCTTTTATTCTGTGCTCCACCAGAAAAATCCATTGCACAAGCTCGAAGGACAAATCCAATTGAAAAAAAAAAAAGCCCTGTAGCAACAGGCGAGGGATGAAATGGCAGGTGTAAAGATGCACTGGCAGCCGCAGACCCAACCATGCATGCAAGCGGTTCAGGACTTTGGTCGCTCGAGGCTACCTGGGAGATGACAGTCTTGTTCGGCAGCATCGTGAATGACCAAGCAACCTTTTTTAAGGAGAGCACTACTTGCTCCATATGGAGAGGGGCCTAGAAAAGGTGGCCTAATGAAAGCTCATCCCCAACCACCTGGTTGGCTAGCCGGGGCCAAGGCAAAGAAACCGGCAAAGAAACAAAGGCGCGCACCGGCCTCCAAAGGTGTAAATAAACTGACGCTTGCATGCTGGAACATCAGAACCATGCGAGACTCTGAAAATAGTAGACGGCCTGAGTGCCGTTCTGCTCTAATAGCCCATGAACTATCACGGCTTAATATTGACATCGCTGCTCTTAGTGAAGTTCGTCTCCATGAGGAAGGCAGCATTAAAGAACATGGCACCGGCTACATACTTTACTGGTCTGGCAAACCCAAAACCGAAAAACATCTTTCAGGGGTAGGCTTCATGATTAAAAACTCCATTGCCTCCAAACTCGAAACCTTGCCAACAGGACACTCTGGTCGCATTATTTCCTTACGCCTCCCATGTGTTGTTCTCTTTAGTATATATGCCCCAACTATGCAAGCCAATCCTGTAGAGAAAGAAAAATTCTACACAGACCTACGCCACCTCATACAAAAAGTCCCTGTAGAAGATAAATTATCCTTGGTGACTTCAATGCCAGAGTAGGAAAGAACTCCAAAGCCTGGAAAGGTGTCTTAGGCAAGCATGGTGTTGGAAATTGCAATGATAACGGATGCCTGCTGCTAGAGTTCTGTGCAGAACATCAGCTGACTATTACAGACACTATCTTTCAGCAGAAAGACAGCTTGAAGACAACCTGGATGCATCCCCGATCCAAACATTGGCACCTCATTAACTATGTTCTAGTCCACCAGAGAAACATTTGCGATGTCCGTCATACTCGAGTGATGCCCAGTGCAGAATGCCAGACAGATCATCGCCTCGTCAGATGTAAACTAAATTTTCATCTTAAGTTCAAACCTAAGAGGGGTGGCATCTTAAAGAGGAGACTCCAAGTCAACAATCTTCAACAAGCTACCATGAGAGACAACTTCCAGGCAAACCTGCAAACAAAACTTGAAGACCATCCTACAGATCCTTCTCCTACAGTGCTTTGGCAACATATCAAAAACAGTATCCTCCAGTCTGCGGAAGAATCCCTCAGGTTCTCCCACAAGAAAAATCAAGACTGGTTTGATGAAAACAACCAAGAGATCCAGGAGCTGTTGGCAAAGAAGAGAACTGCTCACCAGGCATACCTTGCCCAGCCAACTTGCCATGTAAGAAAAGCAGCTTTCCTTCTCACGTGTAGAAAACTTCAAGAAAAAGTCTGAGACATGCCGAACAAGTGATGGATCAATATAGCAGAAAAGACACAACGCTGTGCAGATCTGGGGGATTCTAGAGGATTCTATGAAGCTCTTAAGGCAGTGTTTGGACCTACTTATCAGGTCCAAAGCTCCTTATACAGTACAGATGGTCAAACATTAATTACTGATAAATCCTCCATCCTGAATTGATGGGCTGAACACTTTCAAAGTCTCTTTAGTGCTGACCGAGTAGTCCAAGACTCAGCTATCCAACATATGATACAAAATCCGATGAAAAATGAATTGGACATAGCTCCCACTTTGGAAGAGACCCTTAAGGCCATACAGCAGTTGAAAAACGGCAAGGCAGCTGAGATTGATGGAATCCCACCTGAAGTTTGGAAACACGGAGGTCATGTACTCCACGAAAAATTCCACAAACTCCTTGTGAATTGCTGGGAAAAAGGGGAACTGCCATCAGATCTCCGAGATGCAGTCATCATCACCCTGTACAAGAAAAAAGGAGCAAAATCCGATAGCTCAAACTATCAAGGCATAACACAGCTCTCTATTGCTGGAAAAATCCTTGCAAGGATACTCCTGAACAGATTAGTTCCTGCCATTGCCCAGGAACTTCTTCCTGAAAGCCAATGTGGCTTCAGAGCCAATAGGAGTACTACAGATATGGTATTTACCCTTAGACAACTGCAAGAGAAATGTAGAGAGCAGAACAAGGGTCTCTATGTAACATTTGTTGACCTCACCAAAGCCTTTGACACCGTGAGTAGGAAAGGTCTGTGGCAGATCCTGGAAAGACTAGGATGTCGCCCCAAATTCCTTAAAATGATTATC
The DNA here is from genome assembly GCA_030847615.1 of Gambelia wislizenii. NCBI lineage: Eukaryota > Metazoa > Chordata > Lepidosauria > Squamata > Crotaphytidae > Gambelia > Gambelia wislizenii. The sequence goes on along the minus strand of JAUMIR010000001.1, from coordinate 390,178,369 downwards.
TTGCTACACGAGGGCCAGCGTGGTCAAGTCAGATATGGCGATGCTCTTTCAGAGCCATTTCTAATAACTAATGGAGAGAAGCAAGGTTGTGTTCTTGCTCCAACTTTATTTACAATCTTCTTCAGCATGATGCTCCAAAGGGCTACGGCAGAGCTTGAAGAGGACGACGGCATCTATATACGTTACCATATTGAAGGTAGCTTGTTTAACTTAAGCCGTCTGAGGGCTCGCACTAAGACTCTAAACTATCTAGTCCGTGAGCTGCTCTTTGCTGACGATACTGCCCTTGTTGCCCACACAGAAGCAGCTCTGCAGCGCCTAACATCCTGCTTCGCAACAGCTGCAGAGCTGTTTGGGCTGGAAGTCAACCTGAAGAAAACAGAGGTTCTTTACCAGCCTGCACCACAGGATGAACACCACCATCCCCACATTGCCATCAGCAATTCTGTGCTTAAGTCAGTTCAGCAGTTCACCTACCTGGGAAGCATCATCTCCACAGATGCCAAGATTGACAAAGAGATCGATCACAGATTAGCAAAGGCACATAGCGCATTTGGAAGACTTTACAAAAGAGTCTGGGGTAATAAACACCTGAGGCGAAACACAAAAATCAGTGTGTATAGAGCCATTGTACTGTCTATTCTCCTTTATGCATCTGAAACTTGGGTCACCTATCGCCACCTCTTACGACTCCTCGAACGCTTCCACCAGCGCTGTTTACGCACAATCCTAAATATACACTGGACTGACTATGTGACGAATGTTTCTGTGCTTGAGCAAGCAGGGATCACCAGGATTGAGGCCATGATATTGAGAACACAGCTGCGCTGGGCAGGGCATGTGTCTAGGATGGAGGACCATCGCCTCCCCAAAATAGTACTCTAAGGTGAACTTGCCACGGGTCAGCGTAAGAGGGGCGCTCCAAAAAAGTGATACAAGAACTCCCTGAAACAACATCTCAGGCTCGGCCAAATTGATCACCAACAATGGTCAGCCCTGGCCTCACATCGGGAGGCATGGAGACACACTATCCACAATGCTGCAGCCTTATTTGAGAACTCACGCCGAACAAGTCTTGAAGAGAAACGGCAATGCAGAAAGAATCACAACCTGGTAACATCACCCAAGGAAACCTTCTGCTGTACTTTCTGCAACCGGACTTGTCTATCTTGGATTGGCCTTTTTAGTCATCAGCGCGCTTGCAGAAATCGCAGGATGAGTCCTTCCTGAATCTTCGTTTGCAAAGAAAAGCCAGAGAGAGAGAGAGAGAGAGAGAGAGAGAGAGGTTCTGAGCACATTTTCAGAGTGCTGGTTATGACTGATACGTGGCCTGGGTCAAGGCTGTCTGAAGGACTGCATTTTCCCATATGAATCTGCCAACGTTCTGAGATCTTCAGGAGAGGGGTACTTCACTCAACCCCACCACATCCACAGGCCTGTTTAGTGGGAATTCAAGAGAAGGCCTTCTCCATGCCTGCACTGAGACTTTGGAACTCCCTTCCTAGAGAGGCTTGACTGGCTTCCACCTTGCTGTCCTTTTGTTGGCAGGTGAAGACCTTTCTATTCCAACAGGCTTTGGGGAATTGATTGTTTTACATGTAAATAACTTTTTATTTAGTATGCTGTACTCCTTATTCTATGACTTTAAATTCATTTTTAAATGATTATAATTCTTTAGATTGTTTAATACTGTTTTAATCATACTTTGTGTGTGTTTCAGCTGCATGTTATTTTACTTGTATTTATTTTTTATATTTCAAAGACATGCCATGTTAGTCTAGAATCTCAGGAAACAATTGTCTCTGTTCAACTCACAAATTCCAGTGGGTTGAACAGAGACAATGGTTTCCTGGCACACTACACATATATAACACTAGTTAACAACCCAGCCTCGTGAGAGCGATCTTGGCCAGTTTATCACATCTCCTTTCTGGTTCCTAGCCAACATCACACTACATTCCATAACTCCCTCCATTATTCATATGGTCATTCACCCTGGCCTTAAGCAACATCTTTCCTCCTGCCTTTGTCCTTGAACAACCATCCTTAAAACTGAATTTGTCACCTCATTACCATACCCACAAATTTTGCATTTCTATGGCTATTCATATAGCCTTCTTATAAGATCTGTTCTTAGGCACTAGTTCACTCCCTGCATTTGAGGAAGTAGACTAAGTCTATGAAAGCTTATGCTGAAACCTCTTTCTTTCAGTTAGTTTCAAAGGTGCTACAGGATCCCTTTGCATATTGTTTTTATCTTGTAAGCTGCCTTGCATTCCACTCTTGGAGAAAAGACAGGGTATAAATAAAGTGATACATAGATCAGAACAGTAATATGTATATAGGCTTTTATATTGGGTTGCATAGGCTCCTTTACTTCTAATTTTCATTATAATGTTATGTAATGTATTGATATATTTATTAATAAAATACTCTCTCAGTTTTTATTATATAGTATTAATAACATCATGGACCCAAGAATTTAAAGGTAAAAATGAAACGTAGACAAAGGATATTTGGGTTACATATAGTAAAATGTGAAGTATAGTGCCTCCTACTAGAAATTGGCTTAATTCTATTTTAACTTATCTTTTCTTCCTTCTTCTCTCAATGGAGCTGTCCGTGTAGAAAATTACAAATGCTACCAACCAACCTACATACTTCTACAAAGATAACCCCACAATGCTGCTATGAGATTCTTTTTTTAATCATCTGTTATTTATACAAGTGTGATTCATTAACAGTTATTTTTGCAAAGGGGAAATGCAGCTTATGAATACAATTTAAAATGATCTTATTTTAAAGGATCAAAAAGGCCAGCCTCTAGGATTTTTTCCTCACATTTTTTCAGTATTGATAAAATATACAGAGATACATTTGTGAATTCAACTTGATGCTTTTTAAAAAGAAAATCTTGACTCTAACAAAAAAAACCCAAACCCTGTTCTTTTTCATCATCATCTTCTTTGTTCTTTCCTCCTCCTTAAACTTCTTTTAATTTTTTTTTGGTTCTCTCTCCAAGAAAAAGAATTTCTACTAAGCCATGATTATAAAACTAGCAATCTGAGGCCAGAAGCTTTTAAAAGTTTTGAATCAATATGTGACATTTATCTTTCACTCTGGGGCTTCATTAACCTTCCCAGTTCACAGAATGGTGCCAAGACTGTCTGTGTCTTTTGCTAACCCTGGAAGAGGTTTTTCCTTCCACACTCCATCCCCATCCCCAAGCAGGAGAAAAGCTGCACTTTAGAAACTGATTTAATAAGATCAGATTGAAAAAATGGTAAGTCAAACCCAAGCCATCCATTTCAGAAGAGTGTGAAATACAGTTGGACCTCCACATCCGTGGAACCAATATCCATGGTTTCAGTCATGCTGGAAAATGCCTAGAGAGGCATCCTCTCTAGGCATCTTCTAGGTTCTTCAACATAACAGGGGTCCGACTTCAGTGTTATATTTATATTTTCTGTTTAATTTCACCACCTTCCTTTTGTAGTGGTAAAAGTTCTGCCTTCTGAGAGGACTACCTGTCCTTACTGTTAAGGAAAAGGGAGAAATATGAATCAGTATCATTGCTGTTTGTAGTATGCCTTCAAGTAAATGGCAACCCTAAAGGAAAACTATCATGGCATTTTCTTGGAAAGATTTATTCAGAGGAGTTTCATTTATTCAGTTAAGAACTATCTGGACTGATTTACCCACCAGACTGACTTTTGAATCCATCTAGTCATGCAAGAATATAAAGTTTATTTAAATGTAAACTTCCTGCTCAAGATGATCTGTGCTTGAACAGCAAGGTGTTCCTGAATTCTGGCATGCTCCTGTGTCCTTGGTTTTTCTTTAGTCTTGACTTGTGGTTTGCTCCCTGAAGACTCCCATGTGTGCCAAAATAGTTTCTGTTCGAAGTACAAGGGACTAGTGGCTCACTTTTGACATTTGATCCAACAGCCCAAGATACTAGTTAGGTATGTTTGTTTTTCATGAGTACCAACGGAAATTACAATTTGACCTTGTTCAGTCTCCCCTTTTTCCACTCTTGTTGGGGATGACCTGACTCAAGTCCTGTGATCTCCCTATATCATGGAGTCAAAGTGTGCTTCACTTTCAGCTTCTTCATTACCAAGCGTAGTTCCTATTACTGTTACATTCCATTCTGGAGCTGAAAGTGGCCCTCTATGAGATCCAGACCAAATATATGTGTGCTCTAGCCACTACTTCTCAGGAATCCCCTCATATAGTAGCATTATCTGACAGAGATATTGTGATACAGTATTGTTGAAATATTGCAATGTGGCAAAGAACAGAAATATTGACTTTTCATTCTCCACTGGCCGCCTATCAGTTTCCAGGCCCAGTATAAGGTGTTGGTTATTACCTTTAAAGCCCTAAATGGCTTGGGTCCAACTTATCTCCGGAACCGCCTCCTCCCATACAATCCTCCCCGCGCTCTCCGGTCCTCGGGGAGGAATTTGCTTCAGCCACAAAAACTAGGCTGTCTGCAACCTCCCAGAAGGCCTTTTCGGTAATCACCCCCAAAATTATGGAATGGCCTGCCGAACGAGATCCATCAGATGACAAGCTTGAGTAGCTTTAAAAAAGCACTAAAGATGGATCTCTTTTGGCAGGCCTTTCCTGATTAGATCCCGGCCTCAGGAGCTGTATCTCCTGGCCTCTTTTAGTCTTGCTGGCTGTTGATTTTGGTATTTGTTTTTTATGTGATTTTAGTTTAGGTGGTTTTTAATTTTATACTAGTTTAATATCTTTTTATGGGGGTGGGTGGGGGTGGGTGGTGCTTAGGGATTTTAGTCAGCATTGTTGTATTTTAATTGTTGTAAGCCGCCCCGGTTGTTTTTAACAGAGGGGCGGGGTAAAAAATAAATATCATTATTATTATTACTCATTTACATTGTGACTGCTTCATTAGTCTCTAGCCGGGAGCAGACATCTGTTTTAGATGCTTCTATATTCACTTTTGATATTGTCAAAAACTTGATATTCTCCATATATCTAGCCATACATGTCTTCATCTTCAATATTCAGTGTCTTCACTGGAAAAAAATATTGGGGGATCTAAGGGGGTGGTGTTGGGCGGTGAGAATACAGGTTGGAACATTACTTTAAAAAAGTAATTTATTGCATGGTACTAATTCAAAGCTCCCAAATCCAGTTCATTATTTGCCTAATATTATTACTTTGGGGAAAAAATAAGGTCACATTATTCATTACTTGTTAACATTTTCCTTAAGAATACAAGATGGCTGGGGGCCTTCTTGTTCATTCATTCATTCATTCATTCATTAATTTATGGTAAAACAGTGGTTCTGAATTACTCGGCAGCACAAGGTCCCTGTCTGAATAAATAAATCCACCACACTTTCAGAGTATTAGATCACTATAAAACCACTGCAGATGTTCTGGTGGGCAGCTGGCCACATTTATGGAGTGACTTCTGAGTTTGTCAGTTGCTAGCCCCTCCATGAAGTGTGGCTAGAATTATGTGTTATTCTCAAGTGGCATGGATTTCTTTTGGATGCAGAAGCAGTACAGGACCTTGTTTTACCATTAAAAAAAAATTCTTCCTGTAGTTTATATATTTGAAGACACTAATGACTGAAGAAATGAGTAAATACTACCTGTTTCCCATCAAAGGAAAAAAAAACTTTGCCAGTGGTTGCATTATATTTGAAAAGGAACAGCATACTGTCCTCATTTTCTCCCAAAGTAATCTCTGGCTTTTCTTCACAAACGAAGATTCAGGAAGGACTCATCCCATGCTTTCTGCAAGCACGCTGATGACTAAAAAGGCCAATCCAAGATAAACAAGTCCGGTTGCAGAAAGCACAGCAGAGGGTCTCCTTGGGTGATGTTTCTGGGTTGTGATTCTTTCTGAGTTGTCGTTTCTTGTCAAGACTTGTTTCGCGTGAGTTCTCAAATAAGGCTGCAGCATTGTGGATAGTGCGTCTCCATGCGTCCCGATGTGAGGCCAGGACGGACCATTGTTGGTGATCAATTTGGCCAAGCCTGAGATGTTGTTTCAGGGAATCCTTATATCGCTTTTTTTGGAGCGCCCCTCTTATGCTGACCCATGGCGAGTTCACCGTAGAGTGCTTGCTGAAGGACAGGAACATTCATCATATAGTCAGCCCAGTGTATATTTAAGATTGTACATACACAGCACTGATGAAAGCGTTCGAGGAGTTGTAAGTGTTGGCGATAGGTGACCCATGTTTCAGATCCGTAAAGGAGAATAGACAGTACAATGGCTCTATACACACTGATTTTTGTGCTTCGCCTCAGGTGTTTGTTAGTCCAGACTCTTTTGTGAAGTCTTCCAAATGCACTATATGCCTTTGCTATTCTGTGATCGATCTGTTTGTCAATCTTGGCATCTGAGGAGATGATGCTTGCTGGGTAGGTGAACTGCTGAATGGACTTAAACACAGATTTGCCTACGGCAATGTGGGGATGGTGGTGTTCATCCTGTGGTGCAGGCTGGTAGAGGTTTGGTTGACTTCCAGCCCAAACAGCTCTGCACCTGTTGCGAAGCAGGATGTTAGGTGCTGCAGAGGTGCTTCCGTGTGGGCAACAAGGGCAACATCATCAGCGAAGAGTAGCTCACGGACTAGATAGTTTAGAGTCTTACTGTGATCCCTCAGACGGCTTAAGTTAAACGAGCTACCATCAATACGGTAACGTATATAGATGCCATCTTCTTCTTTGAGCTCTGCCGTAGCCCTTTGGAGCATCATACTGAAGAAGACTGTAAATAAAGTTGGAGCAAGAATGCAACCTTGCTTCTCTCCATTAGTTATTAGAAAGGGCTCTGAAAGACATCGCCATATCTGACTTGACCGTGCTGGCTCTCATGTAGCAAGATAACCATTTTAAGGAATTTTTGACCTGTCCGGCATGGGAGGCCCTACAGGTGGCTATTATGCCACCACCAGCATAGCTCAAAACTTTATTAGGGTACGCAAGCCTCTCCCCCACGACAAGGGGGAGTCAATGGAGAGATCCCAAAGTAATATTGTTCAAATAACATCACTACTTGTAATGCAATACTTCGAAGCTTTGGGTAAGATAACCTGTGTTCAGGGGTGAGAGTATGGGAAGTGTTAGTGTAGAACTTCTTATTGTTACTTCTTGGAAGTGAACAGTAGAAGCCCAGTGGTATTCAAACTTTAGAATTATAACATTCCCACCATCTCTAATTATATGTATGCCAAGGGAATGGTGGTATGACTACTTTTCTTTTTAATACTGCATGCTGTTTACAATAATCAGAACAGTGCTACTCTTTGAAATAAAATTGACTCTGTCAACATTTTGAAGCACAGATGCTTTGTCCTATTATTTACCAACCAGGCTCACACATACATGTGAAACATTGTGGCATGCAACCAAGCAGTAGCATTTGAAAAAAAATATTGAAAAGCCTTTTAAAAAAAATGTCTTTCCTAAATAATGATGAAAGTCAAGTAATCTCTGTATAAAGGCCAGGTGTAAATCAAATCTACACTTGTTTCTCTAGTTGTCTCCTCCACATCCCACTCTTTTTGCTACAATGTGTCTCAGCTCTCTTTGTGCCATTTTCTTTTCCAACCACCATGAATGCACACCCACATTTTCCCATGGCCCTACTAGCTGGTATGGAGAAATGGGTACATATGATAGGGGATGTGCTCTGTCAAAGAGTGGGATTTTATATCTAGGCTTCAATCCTATATACATTTATTCAGGATTAAGTCTAATTAACTTAATTAACTCCAAATGCTCCCTATATAATTCCTGGGCCCAGTGGTACCCTACCATTACTCTGCTGTAAGAAGGAAAGGAAACACTATTTCATAGAATAAGTTGGAAGAGGCCTTATGAGCCATTGAATCCAACTTCTTGTACAGTGTAGGATCTCCATCTAAAGCATCCCCAGTAGGTAACTGTCCAGCCTCTTTCTGAAGATGTCCAGAGAACGAGACCCCACCACCTCTCTAGGCAATTGGTTCCATTGCCAAACTGCCCTTACTGTCAATACGTTCCTTCTAATGTTCGATCAAAACCTACCCTACTGTAACTTACAACCATTAGACATGGTTCTACCCTCTGGGGTAGCAGAGAACAGGCCTGCCCCCTACTCTTTCTTCTGATATTACTGCTTTACTGTTTTTAAGGTTATTCTTTAAAAATGAAGATGTTTCCAAATGTAAAACTTATGTCAGAAAAGAGGTTTGTTTTATCTTGTTGAGGATCACTATTTCCCACAATGCTAAAATGCTGACCTTAATGCCTCATGTATTATTGTCTCCGCTAAATTAAAAAAAGCAAAAGAGAGAGAGAGAAAGTTAGTTTTGATTGTATGTATTTATTTAAAAATATATATATCCTGATTTCAATTAAAGTTGGACCCCCGTATCCATGGGGGATTGGTTCCAGGGTCCCCGCAGATCCTAGTAAACACCCCCATCACCATTCCAGCCACGGGGGTGAAGGGAGAAGGGAGGCAGATCTACTACTCCTCCTCTCCCTCCCAATCCATCCTCCCCGCTGTCGCCATCCATGGATAATTGAATCAGCAGATGTGGGGGTGCTACCGTATGTCATTTCAAAGATGGCTTGGAATTAACTAAAATACATTTTTAAACAATTTTAAAATTAACAAGCGATATTGACTCAGGAGTGTTATGAAATACATATTACAAAAAAATAAAAAATAAATGACAAGTCGAAGGCTTTCACGGCCAGCATCCATAGATTTTCCTTGGTTATTTTCCGGGCTGTAAGGCCGTGTTCTGAAATAGTTTCTTTCCAATGTTTTGCCTGCATCTGTGGCTGGCATCTTCAGAGAATGGCTAGATAGGAGTGTATGTGGAGCTTATATGCTATGAACCCCTATTGGGGAGTATATGTAAATTTGTGTAATTGAATGGTTAGTTTCTGGGTATAGAAATGCAAGGCTCGTTAGTGTCTGTTTTGCTAATGATTGGTTGATGGGCCATTATCTGCTGGGACTCCCCTTGTCCCTGGGTGGAGTTCCTTTGTAAGTGCTGAGTTTTTATTCTATTGTTCTTCAAAACTGGGAGCCAGATTTTGTTTACTTTTAAGGTTTCTTCTTTCCTGTTGAAGTTGTCCAGATGTTTGTGGATTTCAATAGCTTCCCTATGCATTCTGACATGATAGTTGTTGGCCTGGTCCAGAATTTCTGTGTTTTTAAATAGTATTTTGTGTCCAGGTTGGTTTATAACATGTTCTGCTACCACTGATTTTTCTGGCTGCCCAGTCTGCAGTGTCTCTCATGTTCCTTGATTCGTGTTTGAACACTGCATTTAGTGGTCCCTCTGTAAACTTGTCCACAGCTGCATGGTATGCGGTAAACTCCTGCAGCTGTGAGAGGGTCTCCTTTGTCCTTTGCTGAGCGTAGCATTTCTTGGACTTTCTTCATTGGTCTGTAGATTGTTTGAAGATTGTGTTTCCTCATCAGTTTCCCTATTCTGTCTGTGACTCCTTTGATGTATGGTAAAAATACCTTCCCTTTGGGTGTCTGTTTTTCTTCTTCATTCCTGTGGTTTGTTCTGGGTCCGGCTGCTCTTGTGATGTCTGATCTGGAGTAACCATTAGCCTGTAGGTCCAGTTTAGGTGCTTCAGTTGGTCCTCCAGGTAGTGGGGTTTGCAGATTCTTTTTATGCGGTCTACCAATGTTTTTATTGTGCTTCTTTTTTGTACTGGGTGATGATTGGAGTTCTTGTGTAGGTATCTGTCCATGTGTAGGGGTTTTCTGTATACCTTGTGGCCTAACCGTTGGTTTGGTTTGTAGATGACAGAAAGAAACATCAGAAAAAAAAACTATTCCAGAACACAGCCTCACAGCCCGGAAAAAAACCCCAAGGAAAACCTATTTAAAAATGACAATTCTAAAGAGTATAAATGAACGAAAGGTTTGCCTGGTGTCTAAAGGTCATGTTTCATGCTATTTTATCATCCTCTGGGAGAGCATTCCCAAAATCATGACTGGTGGTAGGGGGTACTTGGGAACAAGAATTTGGAGGTGGGGTAAGAGGGTGCTTAGGAGAAGAGCCTTGGGTTAATATTCATCAGCATCATGTCAGAAAATTAGTTCTTCAGCTAAATAGAAGATATGACATTGGGTTGACCGTGAAGGCAGTAAGTTAGAGTTTATGCTCTTCTAGCTCTATAGTCCTATATTTTTATGCAGTGTTCTTGATCAGCTTTTTAAAAAGAAATCATTGCAATGTACAATTCAGAAATCAATGCATTCTAGTCAATATAAACCAGCCCCAAATTGAATTGACTGTGTACTTGTATTAACTTGCCAGAATAACAACATTGTTGATACTTTTTTTTTAAAAAAAGGGATTGTTTCATGTGTTTTTAATTAATGTAGAGACACTAATCAGCACTTATTGGATGTCTTGGCTTGATAACGTATGACTGCTGTGGTAAAGGTTACAACAAATACCCCTGAGATAGTTTCAGACTGGTTAAAGTGGCCTCCAGGGTTTCCTGGGCTGCAGTTAATTGCACACACTATGAAGCTAATATCCAAAGTCCATATTATGCTAATCCCTATGTGGCCAAAAATCTCTGTGTAAGATTTGAAAACCACAGGTTTATTCTTCAGCAGGGGAAGATGAGGGAGTGATGGTATAGAAGTCATGTAATCTGCATCTAGTCAGTGAAGAAAAATCTTGAGACTATCAAAACTGGCCCAAGACCCACTTGGAACAAGAAAAGGTGACAGAACAACAATCTGCTATTATGAAAACAAAATATGTAAATACACTATGGGGAAAATTAAAATAAGCTATTAGGAAAATAAAACACAATTCTTTCCCTGTGAAGTTTTATCTATATGGGGTACCCCCCATATCCATGGGATATTATTCCTGGATTTACTGTGGATACACGAAACTGTCTCTCTTTGGCTTTTCTTCGCAAATGAAGATTCAGGAAGGACTCATCCTGCACTTTCTGCAAGCATGCTGATGACTAAAAAGGTCAATCCGAGATAAACAAGTCCAGTTGCAAAAAGCACAGCAGAAGGTCTCCTTGGGTGATGTTTCCGGGTTGTGATTCTTTCTGCATTGTTGTTTCTCATCAAGACTTGTTTGCCGTGAGTTCTCAAATAAGGCTGCAACATTGTGGATAGTGTGTCATAATAGAGAACTCTATTGAAATGAATGATTTCCGGTCCAATGTCTGGTGGAAGCATACCATAGAATTGTGCTGGAGGATCTAGAAAATGCCTAGAGAGGACAGTTTTTTTTGTACCTGGGTAAGTGAAACCTCTAATACTGGTCCCGTGGATACAGGGGGTCAACCTGTATGTGTTTCAAAGGAATGTGTTGGCAAAACCACCTCTGAGTGTTCCTTGTTGCAAAAACAAACACAAAAAACCCTTATGGAATTCATACAGTCATTGTAAGTTGAAAAGCAACTTTAAGCCAATACCAAGAGAGCGCAAGATCTCATCAGGATACAGGAATTGTGCATTCTCCCCTACTGATTTTAAACTATACAGCTGTTTCATTTTTTTTTTTTTTTAACATTCATTGTTGGTAGGGAAAATGTTTGGGATTCAATCATTGAGTTACTGTTAGGCTGGCAATAGAAATCAAAGCTGAGAACAGATAGGAGATGTTCACTAGTCCATAAAAAACATTTTGGAACATCAGGACAAAGCTGCCTCATTGAACCATTTGTTCAGATAGAATGTTACACTATGGTTTAGTGCCATGTTCATGAGCTTCAAACTTGTGAGCTCTGCTCACCTCTCCTCTAATGCAGCCACAAGGAGGCTATTAGAAACTCATCCAAGTCATTGATAAAGATGTTGAATAGCACTGGGTCCAGGACAGAACCCTGTGGCACCTCACTGTTATGACCACATAGAGGTCCTTTTAATCAGGTAGTGTTTAAGATTTTCCCAGACAAGTGACAGGCAAAAAGGCACAGAGAGACCAAATTTGGTTTTCGGTCACTATACATGTAACATTTATTTAGACATAAGACATTAAACATTCAGTTAACTGTCAAGAGCTCTTTTCCATTCACACACACACTCATACCACATACTCACAATGATCCTTTCCTGAACAGTGATCAGACGTCCATGAAGGTGTGGATGGTCTGTTGCCGCGGTACAGGAACCATGAAAGCAAGCCAAAAATGTCCCAGCTCTTATACCTTTTCCATCTCCTTCCTTGAGAACTTCATGCTTTTTGAGCTGGCATGATCTCATGACAGTTCCTTAGACAGTTCCTTAGGCAGAGCAAGGTATGTTCTGTGTTTGCAAAGAACGCCCTCAATCATGCCGACAGCTGGTATTGTCTGTTATGCATGGTCAGCAATCCACTAGCAGTCCACTGGGAAGTTCTGTTTGTACCAAACTTCCACAGGCCAAGCTGACAAGTAAAAATTGTTCAAGTTCTGCTTGGTAAACATTTTCACTTTGTCTGCCAAGTCTTCCTTATTTCTCGGTCCAGCTTCCAAGATACACCTCTTAGCAATGCTCTGCACGGCATCCATTTTATTTGGGTCTTTTAAGGTCTTGCTTCTCTAGGATCGACAGGAACCCATACATACACACAATCATACATACAAGCATACTCTCACATATTCCCCCTCTTGATACTTAATTAATTCTATAAGTAATTGAGTATCATTGGCAATAATGTGATAAAAATTTCAGAATCAAAAAGGAATCAATATCTTTCAACAGTCAGGAATAACAAAAAAAACCCCAAACGATAAACAAAAAGGTTTAAAAAAAAGTTATAAATGACAACTGTGATTATGTATCTCTAGACCCTAAAATTGAATACTTACAGGGAATTCATAGTCATATAGGAATTTTCATCTTCCTTTGTATCAGACAAAATTGAAATAACGCTACTACGACACACCCAAAAAAGAATAGGAAAACAACAGCATATTATAACAATCATAACTATGATCATAACTGTGATATAAAGTATTTCCTTTATCCAAGTAGCAGAAGGCTATAGATCCCTAAGCCATAAAAAAAAAATAAAAAAAAAATCAATCCCCCACCGTTTCATGAACATTATGTTGGATCATATTCCTTAACTTTTCCATTTCATCTTCAATTGATCGATTTAAATTTTAAAATTTAACAACACATTAGCTCCCTATCATATTGCAAAATCCCGCCTTTTGCAGCCAACAAATAATCCAAAGCTAACCTTTGTTGCATTATCATTTGACTCAATTCTTCTATTTCTTGAAGTCTAGAATGCATATCTGACTACACTTAGCTTCTTCTTTTTGCTGTATAACAAACTCCCCCCTAAGGATGCCGCAACTTCCACCCCATTAACCAGATCATCTCTGTTCGTTAAGATCAGATCTACAATAGCCGATCCCCTAGTTGTCTCTTCCACATTCTGAACAATGAAATTATCTGCAAGGCAAGTGAGACATTTGTTGGACCTTAAATTTTTGGAAGAGTTGAACTTCCACCAAATATCATAATAGTTGAAATCCCCCATTACTACTACACCTCTTTCTGAATGTGTGGTCATCTGCTCTAGGAAGGCATCATTCAAGTCCTCAGTTTGGCTTGGGGGTCTGTAGTAGACCCCCCACCATGACATCCCTGTTATTTCTCTCCCCTTTAATTTTTACTCAGATGCTCACAACCTGGCTTCCAGGATTTAAGTCATGGATCTGTTCACTGGTGTACACATCCTTATCATATAACACCACTCCACCTCCCTTCCTGTTTGGTCTATTTGTTTGAAATAGGTTATATCACTCTATTACTACATTCCAATCATGAGACGCACCCACCAGGTTTCAGTGATGCCTATTATAGGTATTTGCTTTGCTGTTTTAAGAGTTCAAGTTCATCTTATTTATTTCCCATGCTCTGTGCATTAGTATAGAGACAACTAAGACCAGGCGACATTCCTCCTTTCTGCCTTTTAAAAGGTTTCCCCCCTCCTACTGTTGGTTTTTTGTACTATTTGCCTTGTTTTCTGTATAACATTTGGGCTATTGTCTCCAGCACTTGATATCATTATGTCCAACACCAACATTCTGGTTAATATTAACCATGATTCAGGACAAGAGTGGGAATTATGTGGTCTCCTGGTGGTGTTGAACTGCAGACTCTAATATCCTTGGCCAGTATAGCCAATCATGAAAAACATTTGGAGTTGCAATTTAGTAATAACTGGAGGGCACATGATTCCCATCCCTGGTTTACTGAACTATTATGTAAAGTTGGCTTGTTTTCCTTAAGCATAATTGACCATCCACAGTTTGTCTGATCTAATGAACACATTATCAGTCTTTTCTTGGCCATGCTGGAGGAGAATAGGTTAGGGGAGATCTCATGATGCCAAAGTGTATCCATGCTAAGCCATAGTTTAGTGTTATATTGGAATATGATCACCAATTTGGATATATGCCATATATGTTTCATAACTGTGCAACTTGCCATACATGTGTATCAAAGTCCTAAGTTGGGACTTTGGTTAATTTGGACATTTACCATAACATGACCTGTTAGGAGGTAATGTTAAGAGGGCTTCAGGGAGAAGGAAGGAATAGAAATTAAAGCCTCAGGTTGTTATAGCCCAACTTTTCACTCAAGAAAGCCTTTGTCTTACTCTGGAATAAACTCTGGAAAGAAGCCATAGCTCAGTGGTAGAGCATATGTTTTCCATGCAGAAGCTTTCAGGTTGAATCCCCGGAATCTTTAGTTACACAGGGATGAGTCCAGATGCTGAGAGGGAAAGCCATGTCAAAATGGAACTATTAGATTGAGGTAAAGTTTTTGGATCTGAAACCAATTTGCAAAGATTGGGTGTGGGAGGGATTCAGAGCTTACCCTAAACAAGTCTGTAGACATAAGATGTTGAGAGTACTAGATATAAAAGACTAAGTAGATGTCATTGCAGCCTGCTAAACCCTGTAAAATTCTTTATATGAGTGGTCTATTTACATTAGTAATTATTGTATGAAGCTTGGGCTAAAGGGCTAAATGAATCATAGAATCATAGAGTTGGAAGAGACCTCAAGGGCCATCCAGTCCAACCCCCCCCCCCGCCATGCAGGGATACACAATCAAATCATTCGCAACAGATAGCCATCCAGCCTCTGTTTAAAAACCTCCAAAGAAGGACATTCCACTACACTAAGAGGCAGTGTATTCCACATCTGAACAGCTCTTACTGTCAGGAAGTTCTTCTTAATAAGGTTTAGGTGGAATCTCTTTTCCTGTAGTTTGAACCCATTGCTCCAAGTCCTAGTCTCCAGAGCAGCAGAAAACAAGCTTGCTCCATCCTCAGTATGACATCCCTTCAAATATTTAAACATGGCTATCATGTCCCCTCTCAACTTTCTCTTCTCCAGATTAAATGTGCCCAGTTCCCTAAGCTGTTCCTCATAGGGCATGGCCTCCAGATCCCCTACCATCCTGGTCGCCCTCCTCTGGACATGTTCCAGCTTCTCAATATCCTTCTTGAATTCTGGTGCCCAGAACTGGACAGAGTATTCCAGGTGAGGTCTGACCAAAGCAGAATACAGTGGCACTATTACTTCCCTTGATCTAGACACTATACTCGTATTAATTCAGCCTAGAATTGCATTAGCTTTTTTAGCTGCCGCATCACACTGCTGACTCATGTTCAGCTTGTGGTCCACTAAGATCCCTGTATCTTTTTTGCATGTACTGCCCTCAGGCCATGTGTTACCCATCCTATATCTGTGCATTTCATTTTTACTGCCCAAGTGTAGTATCCTACATTTCTCCCTGTTGAAATTCATTTTGTTAGTATTGGCTCAGCTTCTAATCTGTTGAGGTCATTTTGAATTCTGATCCTGTCCTCTAGGCTATTAGCTACCCCTCCTAATTTGGTGTCATCTGCAAACTTGATAAGCATACCCTCTATTCCCTCATCCAAGTCACTGATAAAGAGGTTGAATAGCACTGGGCCCAGGACAGAACCCTGTGGTACCCCACTCATCACTTCTCTCCAGGATGAAGAGGAGCCATTGGTGACATTGGTTTCACATTGTGACTGTGAAAAGTAGTCATAGAAGTAGCTGCTGCAGTCTTTTATGAGTCCCCAATTCAAACATTAGTTGGCTTTAAAAAAAGAAAGAAAGAAAAGAACAACGGAAGTAACTTAACAGAAGAAAAAGTAGTGTGAGAGTGGGGAGGAGAACATTTTGAGGTCAGCACACTTACTCTGAGCCTGGCATTGCTGTAGCAAGGGAACACATCTTCCTAGCTGTGTCAGTCTTAAAGCGTTTCAGACTCTGCATCAGACTGGAAGGGTTTAAGTAAGAGGTGTCAAAGTCACCTCTTCCATGGACCTCAAAAAGGCACACATTCCCACCACCATTTTTATCCTCATAATAGCCCTCTGAGGTACATTAGGTTAAGAAAGAAAACCTAGCCCAAGATCACCCAGTGAGCTTTCTGGCTGGGAGGGTATTTATATCCAAGTCTCTTCAGCCATTGCCCAGTACTCCAGTGAATACACCATATTGGTTCTTCTGAGATGTACCTTGGGCTTGGTAAATGAGAGTACTATGAAGACTCCCCAAATTCTCTTGGTTTATGTGATGGACTTCATAACAACAGCAAAAGATAATACTTTCTTGGGACACACAGATGTAAAAACAATCATTCTAATCTTCATATATATATATATATATATGTATTTGGTTCATGAGGAACAGGATGAAGAAGCAGGAGAAAGGTACAGAGTTTACCCAGAGACACTTGGATGTAGTTTTATGATGGTAGTCCCTCCAAATATTCTTGTTGCCTTAAAGTTAGTATAAAACAATTGCAGCGTTTGAAAATTGTTATTTATGCTAGGTTTTTGTCTCCGATTTGCCTCAGTCTTTTGGAGTGGGGTTCATAATCAATTATTCAATTTTTTAACTTTATGAGGTCTGTCTATTAAATAATGAGACTGTTTTTCTACCTTTAAAACAAATCAGAGAGAACTGATTTTGAACACTTGAGTGGTGACCTTGAACATGTCTGAACCTGCATGACAAACATCAACACTTTCGGCCATTCAGTTAATTGTCAGTCGTCATTTAAAGCAGTTGTGTTGTCTGTTGTGTGTCAGAAAAATGCTAAGTTTAAAAGTTGAGCAACATGTCAATTTGAAATTTCTAGTAAAATTGAACAAAACACCAATAAAATCTTTTCAAATGCTTACTGAGGCCTACAGGGAAGACTGCAATGACTTGTGCATGTGTGTTTGAGTGGCACAAAAGATTAAGAGAAGGACATGACAATATGGAACACGATGAACATCCTAGATGACCTTCCACTTCAAAAACCAAAGGAATAGTGGGGAAAAACAGCAAGATTGTTCCAGGAGACTGCCGACTCAAGTGTCCGAATGATAGCTGAAAACGTGAACATTGACAAAGACACTGCGTGGAAAATTTTGCATGAGGACCTCAATATGAGAAAAGTTTGTGCCAAGATGGTCCTTAGGGTTCTCAAAAAGAGCAAAAAGAGTGCTGCAAGGAAATTTGCACTGACATTCTGCAGCAACTTGAGGCGGACCCAAACCTGTTTCAAAAAACATCACCTGTGATGAAACCTGGATCTTCTAGTATGATCCTGAGACAAAATGACAGTCAATGCACTGGAAAACACCATCATGATCAAGAATGAAAAATGCATGTCAAAGCAAATCCATGCTCATTGGGTTTTTGTTTTTGTTTTTTACATTAAGGGCATAATTTTGTCAGAATGGGTTCCAGATGGCAGAACAGTGAACCAGTATTATCATAAGGAAGTTTTGACAAAGCTGAGAGAAAGATTCGGGGGAGGGGGAGGGCCAGAACTGTAAGAAAATGGTTTTATTCTTCATCAAGACAATGCGCCTGCTCACACAGCACTTTCTATGAAGCAGTTTTTGGCCGATAAACGCATTGCTACACTTGAACATCCTCCATGTTCACCAGATTTGGTACCATATGACTTTTTCCTTTTCCCTAAAGTGAAATCGATGCTTTTAGGAACATGTTTTGAGTCAACTGATGCAGTAAAGAAGAAAACAGCAGATGTGTTGAAACCACTGACAGAAACTGATCTGCTCCTTGCCTTCGACCAGTGGAAAACAAGACCACATCGGTGTATGAGTGTGAATGGGAAGTCTACTGAAGGGTGCAAGCATTAGAATTGTAATACATATAAACAAAGATGGATTATTATTTCAGTGCTCATATATATATATATATATATAGTATTTGTTTATTTGAGATATGTTAGATTTGTTTATTTTAGATGACATACAGTACTTTTCTGAATAAACTGTGGAAGGGTCCTGCAGCTGAGTAGTAGGCCATAGGGTTTGCTTCCAGAAGGTCACATAGAATCATAGAATTGCAGAGTTGGAAGAGACCACGAGGGCCATCCAGTCCAACCCCCTGCCACGCAGGAAATCACAATCAAAGCATCCCCGACAGATGGCCATCCAGCCTCTGTTTAAAGACCTCCAAGGAAGGAGACCCCACCACGCTCCGAGGGAGTGTGTTCCACTGCCGAACAGCTCTGACTGTCAAAAAGTTCCTCCTCATGTTGAGGTGGAATCTCTGTTCCTGGAGCTTGCACCCATTGCTCCGTGTTCCAGTCTCTGGAGCAGCAGAAAACAAGCCTGCTCCATCCTCAGCGTGACATCCCTTCAAATACTTAAACAGGGCTATCATATCGCCTCTAAACCGTCTTTTTTCCAGGCTAAACATACCCAGCTCCCTAAGTCTCTCCTCATAAGGCATTGTTTCCAGACCTTTCACCATTTTAGTTGCCCTTCTCTGGACACGCTCCAATTTGTCAATATCCTTTCTGAATTGTGGTGCCCAGAACTGGACACAGTATTCTAAGTGAGGTCTGACCAAGGCAGAATAGAGTGGCACTATTACTTCCCTTGATCTAGACACTATACTTCTATTGATACAGCCCAAAATTGCATTGGCCTTTTTAGCTGCCGCATCACACTGTTGGCTCATGTTCAACTTGTGGTCTACTAGGACTCCTAGATCCCTTTCGCACATAGTCTCATTCAGCCAGGTCTCTCCCATCCTATATTTATGCATTTCATTTTTCCGCCCTAAATGCAGTACTTTACATTTCTCCGTATTGAATTTCATTTTGTTAGCTTTGGCCCAGCTCTCCAGTCTATCCAGGTCATTCTGAATTTTGATCCTGTCCTCTAGGGTATTAGCTACTCCTCCCAATTTGGTGTCATCTACAAATTTGATAAGTATGCCCCTAATTCCCTCATCTAAGTCATTGATAAAGATGTTGAATAGCACTGGGCCCAGGACAGAACCCTGTGGCACCCCACTGGTCACATCTTTCCAAGACGAAGAGGAGCCACTGCTGAGCACCCTTTGGGTTCGGCCGGTCAACCAATTACAAATCCATTGAACAGTTAACTTGTCTAGCCCACATTTTACAAGCTTGTTTGCAAGAATGTCATGGGGAACCTTGTCAAAGGCCTTACTGAAATCAAGGTATGCAATGTCCACAGCATTCCCTTCATCTACCAAGCTTGTAACTTTATCAAAAAAAGAGATCAGATTAGTCTGGCATGACTTGTTTCTCTGAAACCCATGCTGACTTTTTGTGATTATGGCATTGCCTTCTAAATGTTCACAGACTCTCTGTTTAATGATCTGTTCTAGAATCTTCCCTGGTATTGATGTCAGACTAACTGGACGATAGTTGTTGGGATCCTCTTTTTTCCCCTTTTTGAAGATGGGAACAACGTTTGCCCTCCTCCAGTCTGCTGGGACTTCTCCTGTTCTC
The DNA here is from genome assembly GCA_030847615.1 of Gambelia wislizenii. Lineage (NCBI taxonomy): Eukaryota > Metazoa > Chordata > Lepidosauria > Squamata > Crotaphytidae > Gambelia > Gambelia wislizenii. The sequence continues at coordinate 390,158,541 of JAUMIR010000001.1, read as the reverse complement.
CAGGAGTTCTCAAATATTATTGCCAATGGCTCTGAGATTATATTTGCCAGCTCTTTTAATACTCTTGGATGTAGTTCATCTGGTCCTGGAGATTTAAATTCATTTAGATTAAGAAGGTATTCCTGTACCACCTCTTTACTTATTTTCAGCTGGATTTCCCCTATTGTGTCGTCCTCTGTTCCATTTTCCTCAGGTTGGTCCTCCTTTTCCTTTTCTGAAAACACTGAGGCAAAGAAGGTGTTGAGTAATTCTGCCTTTTCTCTGTCCCCTGTTAGCATTTTGCCATCTTCTCCACGTAGCGGCCCTATCATTTCCTTCTTCCTCCTTTTGCTGCGGACATACCCAAAAAAACCCTTTTTATTGTTCTTAACCTCCCTAGCAAGCCTGAGCTCATTCTGCACTTTAGCTTTTCTGACTTTACTCCTACACGTGTTCGCTATCTGTTTGAATTCTTCTTTGGTGATTTCCTCCCTTTTCCATTTCCTATACATGTTCCGTTTAAAACTTAGCTCCATTGAAAGTTCTTTAGTCATCCATCCTGGTTTCTTGAGACACCTCCCATTTTTCTTCCTCAATGGTACTGTTTGAAATTGTGCCTTCAGTATCTCCCTTTTGAGAAAGTCAAAACCGTCTTGAGGTGCCTTCTCTTTTAGTATTCTTGACCATGGGATCATCCCCAGTATTTCCCTGAGTTTATTGAAATCAGCTCTCCTAAAGTCAAGAATGCGTGTCTGACTATGCCTGGCTTCTCCTTTCCATTGTATAACAAACTCCAGGAGAACATGATCACTCTCACCTAAGGATCCCACCACTTGCACCCCATTAACAAGGTCGTCTCTGTTGGTTAGGATCAGATCTAAAATAGCTGACCCCCTTGTTGCCTCTTCCACCTTTTGGACCATGAAATTGTCTTCCAGGCATGTAAGGAATTTGCTAGACCTTGTAGTATTGGCTGAGTTAGATTGCCAGCAAATATCAGGATAGTTGAAGTCACCCATCACTACTACATCTCTCCTTTCTGCATGTATGTTCATCTGTTCTAGAAAGGCAACATCCAATTCCTCCGTCTGATTTGGGGGTCTGTAGTAGAGTCCCACAATAACATCCCTGTTGTTTCCCTCCCCTTTAATTTTTATCCAGATGCTCTCCACCTGGCTTCCAGTATTGATGTCATGGATCACTTCACTGGTGTAAATATCCCTGACATATAATGCTATTCCTCCTCCTTTCCTGTTTGGCCTGTTTCTCCTATAAAGGTTATACCCCTCTATTCCTACATTCCAATCATGAGACTCGTCCCACCAGGTTTCAGTAACGCCTATTATATCATATTTGTTTTGTAGTGCAAGGAGTTCTAGTTCATCTTGCTTATTTCCCATGCTCTGTGCATTAGTGTAGAGACATCTGAGACCATGTGTTCCCTTTACTTGCTTCCTGTGCAAGTTTTTTTGCCTCCCACTGTTGGGTCCTTGCGCTGTTCGCCTTGTTCCCTCTATGACAGTTTGACTATTTTCTCCAGCCCTTTTGCCTTCCAGAATACTGTCTCCCTCCCCCATTTGACTCAGTTTAAAGCCCTCCTGATCAAATTCTTGAGAGTGTTGGCAAAAATGTTTCTTCCAACTGTTGTAAGATGCACCCCATCTCTTGCCAGAAGTCCCCCTGCATGGAAGCGCAGTCCATGATCCAAGAATCCAATTTGTTCTCGGCGACACCATCTACGGAGCCAGTTGTTTACGTCGGCTATTTTCCTCTCCCTTCTTGGACCATGCCCTTCAACTGGCAGAAGAGACGAGATGACCACCTGTGCGTTCATTTCTTTCAGCTTCCTCCCCAGGGCCTCATAATCTCTTCTGATCTTGGGAAAGCTGTGCCTTGCAGTATCATTGGTTCCCACATGGACCAAAAGGAAGGGGTAATGATCCGTAGGCTTGATGAGTCTTGTCAGCCTCTCGGTCACATCACAGATCTTTGCCCCAGGGAGACAACACACCTCCCGAGTCATCTTGTCAGGCCCACATACCACTGCTTCTGTACCCCTCAGCAAGGAGTCCCCCACCACCACCACACGCCTCCGCTGAGGCTTCGCAGCTGCTGTTCCTTGCGGTGGTCCTCTCAAGGTCCCCTGCTCTACCCCTGAAGTCTGTCCATGCTGTTCTTCCTCATTGTCCTTGATAAGGGAAAGGGCTTCAAATCGATTCTGTAGCTGCAAGCTGCTGGAAGAATCCCTGGCTTTTCTTGTTCTGTGTGTGACATTCCTCCAGCTGTCTATTTCCTGTGTCCGTGAAGTGACCCACTCCTCCACAGCCACTTCCTCTGTGCGGTCCCCATCCAAGAGTGTTCGTTCTGTTCTGTCCAGGAAAACCTCTTGCTCCCGAATCTGTTGAAGTGTAGCTACCCGTGTCTCCAGCTGCTGTACTTTCTCCTCCAAGAGGGCTACCAGCTTGCATTTGGTGCATGTGAAGTTCTCCACGTCTGTAGACAAGAATAGAAACATCGCACAAGTGTTGCAAGTGACTGCTGCAGTCCCCTCAGTGTCCATGATGAGAGCTTTTAGGTAATCTAAGAACTCTTAGTTAACGCTGATAATGCTAAGCTGTACTTTTAGGTCTGCTGTATTTTTGTTTGGTTACTGAAATTCGCGCGCCATTAGGCGCGCGCCTCTGGCTCTTGAGGGTAAAAGGGGAAGTTCAGAAGTTCAAGCCCCTCAGCAACAAGCAGCCTCTCCCAACAGTTTTTTAAAAAAGTTTTAAAAGTTGCTTCCTTCTTCTCCCTGGCAGGAAACTTGCTGTCCAGAAGCTGCTCTCCTTCTCTCTGGCAGGAAACTGGCCTGGAAAGCCTCTGCAAGGACTTATATAGAGCTAGGCTCCCAGCTCCACCCCCTAATGACTCACAGGTGTGACTCACAGGTGTGACTCACAGGAAGGCCTCTGGCTCTTGAGGGTAAAAGGGGAAGTTCAGAAGTTCAAGCCCCTCAGCAACAAGCAGCCTCTCCCAACAGTTTTTTTTAAAAAGTTTTAAAAGTTGCTTCCTTCTTCTCCCTGGCAGGAAACTTGCTGTCCAGAAGCTGCTCTCCTTCTCTCTGGCATGTTCACTCTCTAGATAAAACAATTGGATAGCAAGTGTGGGAGAAGTTTATAGAGAACTGCAGCCAGTCAGAGTAAAAAAATAATTGGGTTAGATTGAGAACTAACTCCATTATAGGTTCTATTGAGTTAAAGAAATTGTTCCTTTGTGGATTTATTTGCTGAAGAACCCTTGCCCAGCACACTTTTAGTTCACACTTGATGCCAACAGGACCAGCTGTACTCTGCTGGGGTAGAGTAAGGCATCTGCCTCAGGTAGCAGTTGCTGGACTACAAGGAGCAGCAGTGAGGTTGTTTGAAGACAATAACTATCATGGCAACATCCTGTAGAATTCTGGGGTTTGAAGTTTAAGAAGAAAGACTTAAAATTGTCATCACCAAATTACAAACTCCAGGATTCCATAGGATGCAGCCATGACCATTAAAGTGGAATCATAGTTTTATAATGGTGTATGAAAGGGCTCCAAGTTCAGTACAGGATGTGGTCTTTTGTCAGTATTGAAACAGAATTCAGCTCTGTCTCTTTGGTTTCTGTTTGTGGAATGGGTAGGTCTTGTCTTGGTTTCTTCTCAGGCAGAAAAATGTCTTAGGTTAGACTAATTTGCCAGCTTTTGTTACTGAGACTGTCAGCCTTAGGGTGTGCTACATTTTATCCAGTGTTTCCCTCATTCCTACATATTGAAGAGGGAATTCGGTAGTTTTAATTGTTAGGCAGTTTGTTCTCCTGACTGATCTTCACCTTGAGGAACTCCTGTTGAGCTTCTGTGGAGCACAACACTCCAGTGGAGACTGGTAGCTTTCAAGTCAATAGTGCAGTGAATCTGCTCTGGATTTTGGTCTGAACTTTATGAGAGCTGTCCAAGATGCTGAATCTTATCCCATAGATTTCCACAGCTGTTACTTGCCCCTATGTTACTGGTAACTGCAAAAATACATTTGAAGGAAAAGAGAAGCTAGGAAGGGTGCAAGGGTGTAGTAGGCAACTCCTTTGTAATGTTGATTCCCTGGGCTTTTGATGCCCTGAAATACATATTGAGGCAAACCTGCACACACTCATGTATGTACACATACATACGTGCACAGAGAGAGAGAGAGCTGCTTCTTTCAGTTGTAGATGACTGAAAGTCCTGGATTCCTTAGAAAAGGGTTTGGAAAATGTGTTTCTAACAAGTGATAAGAGGGTATTTTTGTCCCTTTTACACTCCAAATGATTTCTATGCATATTTGTGCCCTCTAATTTCCTGTGACTGGGTTGTGTATAGTTTTCAGCTAAGAAAAGGAGGGGGGTGTTGGCTGACTTTTGCAGCAAACCTTCAAAATAAGCTCCAAACCTAAAAAAAATAAAAATAAAAAATCTTCTTTGGCTGGATGCCTTTTTTCATTAAAAATTAAGGGCAACATAAACACTGTAATATTCAATGCGTCCTAAAATGTTTGTGTTATTTATTCATGCTTGTTAATTCTTTACAGCTTTTTTTTTAAAAAAATCAGAATCACAGGAAGGTAAAATCTAGCTTTAAGTGGCTCTTTCCTCCCTCCCCCTCCCCATTCCTGAAGGAGTTGATCTTAGCAACTAAGAGAGGCAGACTTTAACTACAGATACCTTGCCAACAAGAGGCAGATAGCACTGCAGTGGAACAACTATTATTAGTAAACAGTCCATTTATTCACGTTTAGGCTGGTGATTTTTATAGGGCCACGGTTGATTCTGCATATGGGAGTAGTAAAATGTTCAGGCTTTTAAAATATAATGCTGCATCAGTTTGTGAGTAGTAAAATGTGATATGCTGTTTCCAATAAACTACCGTATATATGTAAAGGGACTCCTTCCTTCCAGTTTCATTTTCATTGACATTATCTCCTATAAGAGCTGTAATCCTACACAAACTTACTTGGAAGAAAATTGTGTTGAAGTGAGTGCTGTGTCAAGTAAAAATTTCACAATTGGGTTGTAGAAACCTTTTCCTTCCCCCATTGAAACTTCCCCCAAATTACACTTTTGAAAACCTTTGCTAAAAATTAACTGCATAATGACTTTTTTTTATATATCTGTTTGGAGGAAAACCTATGTTTTAACCAGAGGGAAGTAATTGTACCTTAAAATATTTTGTCTGAATGTTCTGAAAGCATGTGAAACTTAAAACTGGTTAATTGTATACTTTCAGTGGGAAACCAGTGGAGTCTAGAAAGCATTGCTAGAAACCAGCAAAGTATCAGGAAGATTTTTTTTTTGTCTGAGGTTCTGATCAGGCTTCACCAAGTCCCGTTTCTAGCTCTTTCAATGTTTTCCCTCTAGCCTCTGAAATGCTGCCATGAACTAAGATGAATGTCTGCTCTGCTCCCTCTCCAAATATTAATTTTTACCCAACTCAGACTGCACTGCTTCTCTTTGCTTCAGTCATCCCTATTCCCTTACTCATAAATGTCTCCATTACAAAACCAGGAGAATGTTTGAAAGACTGCGCTGATGGTGTTCACATGACTAATACTATGAAAGATAGCAAGATTTTTTGAGCAGCTCCAGTCTACGCACAGTTGGCTCCCAGCTGACAGACAGAATGTGGGGTGGGCTTTGTCACCAGAATGCTGGGAAGTGGCTGCCCAGCTATGCTTCTAGTTACACAGTGCCCAGAAACCTGCTGCTTATGTCAGGGTGCAGGCAGTTAAAATACATAGAGACTGGGTAGCTTTTATTCCTTTCTCATTTCATCAAAGGTTATGTAATGAGGGGACTGCTGCTAAAGTGAAAGGGAAAATGAAGTCTTTGTTAAATGCCTTAACAAAGAAAGAAGGTAAGCACTGAATGCAAAGCACTTGATGTTGGGAGCTGCTATTTTCTTCTGCTTGCTTAGTTTGATCTACTTACTTACTATATAATTATACTAAGTTCCTTCTGTATCTTTTCTGGGATTCCTGTATATTAGGTTGTCCTTTTAAACAACTCGTTATAGGGGCTTGCATGTGACTTACTTTAGTGTGTCTCAGAGAAGCCTTGTGTTCAGTTTACTGATAACGCCTAGTGTATATATTTGGCTAACTGTGGTGATTTCCCCCCCCCTCCAGATTTATATTATTATGTAATTTTAGGTTTATATGGTTGAGATTATCAAGAAAAGACATTCAGTGGATTTTAATAGTCTTATTTAATTCATAAGGAGTGATAATTACTTAGAAGCATGCTGTTAGTTCTGCTTATGTATCTTCATCTGTATAGCTTGGCAACTATAATTAATTTTGAAAAATAACTGAAAATAAAACATGAAAAACAACTCAGTGAAGCTTAAATCATGCATATTCTTGTCATAAGGCTTTTAAAAAATAAGGCATATTTTTATACTGTACATAAAATAAATAGTAGATGTGAGACACATCGGAAGTATCTACCCACTTGCAGTCTACAGACTGAAATGAAAAAAAAAAAGAAAATATAGTAGTTGTGTAGCAATAAAGGTTTATCACTAATTTTCTGCATAACATTCATGGCATTTGGACATTGTTTCAAAAATATTGTTTTATACTTAGCCTTTAAAATAATGTTTTGTTGACATCTGGTGAAAATTAGAACAAGAACTATTAAAAGCCCTCTACATTTGCCATGTGGTGTAGAAAGGGGATCTGAATTCTGAAACATATAAAAATCACTTTTTTGTGGCTCTGTTTTTTTCCTGAAATTTGGGAGGCCTCATGTGGAGGGCAAATAGATAGTCTGGTCTGTTGTCATGTTAAATCAGAATAGTTGGATTAAAACAATTTTGATCTCTTGTTGGATTGGTTTGCTCTGTACTTAAGATGAGAGCCTTTCATAGGATTGAATTCAGACTTGCCTGTCCATAAATGGAAGCGTAAAGGGGAAAAAATGGGATATAGCAGAGGCTTACTGTTGAAGGAAGGGTCAAAGCTGTCCCCCTTTTGCCCCGCAGCCCCAGGATCCCACTAGAACAGAATGGGAGGTGATGCTGGGGTGTACGGGGAAAGGAGGGACATGAGAAAATTGTCACCTTACTCCCTTTCTTCATGACTTGTGAAACTCTGCTGAGCTCAAGTATGAATCTAGACCCCTGAGTTCCATGGGACTGAATGACATTAAGTTCTGAGTTCAGTGATCTGAAGTTCAGTCCAAACCATATGTTGAAACTTCATATAAGAAAGGTGCTTTATTTAGAGGGTGGGGATACTATCACACAGAATAATTTTATTAATTTTTTTAAAATACACTAAAAATTAAAAAAAAAGATTAAAAAACTAAACTACAATAAAATACAAATTAAAATGTGCAGAACAAAGGTAAGATAAGAAAAGAAATAGAACAGAAGAAAAAAGTGACTTCCAGTCTTCCTTTCAACGGTTGTATATACATACTAGCTATACCCGGTGTAACATACACCTTAACCCCCCTGTTCCCTGCACCCCCCCCAGGATCGTGTTCCCCTCCCCCCACCACCAGGATTGCACCCCTTCCCCTGCTAGGATCACGCCTCCCTGCTGCCAGGATTGTGCCCCCCAACACCAGGGTCATGCCCCCTCCCCCCACCAGGATCGTGTCCCCTCCCACCACCAGGATCATGCCTCCCCACTGCCAAGAGCATGCCCCCTCTCCCCAACAGGCTTGCCCCCCCACCAGGATTGCATACCCTCCCCCCCACGCTAAGACACACACCATCTTACACACACACACCCCACCCATGCTACTCACACCCCCTCTGCCTCAGCCATATTTAGAGAGGAATAAAAATTCCATATGGTCCCACCCCCAGTGTGTTGATTGGCTGCCCAACAGAACTTTGATTTGTTGGTCAGTTCCCTAAGCAGCCAATCAGCACACAGGAAATGGCAACATACCTAAGCGCAATATAGATAGATAGATAGATAGATAGACAGACAGATAATCATATCTCTCTATCCAAAATTACAACATACAGTCATCACTCCACGTTTGAGAGATTGGGGTGCAGGACCCCCGCAAAAGTGGAAAAAACATGAATATCTCTAGACTCCCCAAACCATATTTAGCACACCCAAAAAAGTACAATCCATGGATTCAACCACTGCACATCTGAATGTACACAATGCACACTTGAGGTGGTGGGGTTCTTTTGCAGTACAGGAGTAGGCGGCTGACAGAGCTTGACACCACGACCGCTGCTGCCCTATGCCATTATTAATAGGGACTTACAAGCCTCGCGATGCATTTGCAGTCTTTTTCAGTCTTGTGAGGCTTGCAGAGAGACTGCAAACATGAGGTGAGACCTATAAGTCCCTATTAAAAATGGTGTAGGGCAGCAGCAGAGACGAAGGCAAATAATATATATTTAATCAAATCCACAAAAGTTGAACCCAGATATGTGGAGTAACAACTGTATTCCCTTCTTTCAATAGTCTTATTCTTTCTGATCATCAAAACCAACAATTACCAAATCATTTTCTTTTTCTTTGCAAAAATTCTATATGGAGTTTCCAGTCTTTGAAAAATGTCACTAATGACTTTTTGCTAATAAAACCAGACTATTTTTTCATTTCTGCTAAATCTGTCCATTTCACCAACCTTTTCTCCATAGTAAGTAGTGTTGAATTCTTCCATCTTTGTACATACAATCTTGCTGCTGTGTACATTATTGGAGTAATCTTCCATGACTCTTTTCCAGCTGTACATTCATCAGTCACCAAAGAAAAAGCTCTGGTTTTAATTGAATATTAATATTTAAGATCCTCTGCATCAATGCATGTATTTGAATCCATTGTTTAAAGCTTTCTTTTTTTTTAATATGGTGCAGTGCACTGACATATACTGTAGAACCAAGTGTATATTTTTCTTAACAAACTTGGTTTTGGTCTTGACCTTTGGAATGTTGTGCCATATAGCTTTAGTGTACTTTATTAATTTAAACATTTATACCATACCTCTCTGCGTATAAGGCCTACAAACCTAAAGACACACACTCTTACTCTTTCTCAGTATGCACACAACTATGAGTATTTATGAACACAATTTTCTTTTGTTTTTTAATACATGAGTTTACTTAATTTGCTAAATGGTTGGAACAGAAATTTAAAACTTAATAGATTGGAAATGAAAATTGTAATTCACTCCCTTGATAATTGTTAAAACGTATCTATGTTTTACAGAATACCTTCAAAAACTAGTTTTCTTATTTAAAGAAGCTTATTTAAATCTTAATATTACCTTTTAAAGAAAAATTGGTTCTGGTTTAATTTTGTGTCTGAGAGAGCAGCCCCAGAATGCCGGTGACAGGATAAAAAAGGCCTGGGAAAGCAGCCAACTTCCAGTGATAGCAAAGTCAATTTAGGGCAGCCAGATAAGGTTCAGAACAAGCAAGGTTCTGTTTCTTGTAGAAGCAGCAGCACATGCAAGAAGGCACAATACAAGCAAGAAGGCACACAGAGAAGAGTCCAGAATACAGTCCAAAGGTCAAGGCTTACAGAAGGCAACATAGTCAAGAGGCAGGTCTATGGGTCAGCAGGATCAGATAACAGTGTAGTCAGGAACAGTCCAAGGTCTAAACATGAGTCAAGGCAACAGGAATCAAGGCACGGAGTCAGAGATATCAGACACAAAGCTCTTTCCAGGAAGATCAGTTGATCTCTGACAAAGCCTTCACATTTCTCCAAAGCGTATATATAGCAATCAAGGCTTTGCCAGGTGCTTCTTGATGAGCAGCTGTTTCTCATAAAGTTTCAGCGATTTCCTTTGAACAACCTTTGAGATTGCTGCTGGCTGTATGATGGTGGTGGTACATTTGTCTCTTCTTCATCCCTATCTGAATTGGCAGGACTCTCTGCTGGGACTGGTGCCAACCCACTAGGGCCAGGCTCTTCCTCTGCTCGAGCCTCCAGGTTGACAAGGTTCCCTGCTGGCACAAGTGTAGATAAACCTGTGCCAAGGTCCATAGGGCCATTCCCTGCCATGTCCTCCTCCTCCTCCGTTTCTATACGCTCATCAGACTCACGGGGTATGACATTTTGGCATAGTGGACCCTCCATATTGGTTGGCTCCTGATCCATGGATTGGACTGCCCGTGTTTGGCCAAGCCCCATATGATGCAATAGTGTGACATGGACATGCTGAAGCATGTGCATTCATGTCACCACCATTGGCTTGACCGCCCACATTTTTGGCATCCATCGGGGGTCCTAGAACTGAACCCCCATGGTTCCAGAGGGCCCACTGTACTTTAATTCCAGTAGTAGATATATCCCTGTCTCTTGAGTGAATGAGACTTTTGACATTGATTGCAGTGGTATATGCCTGCTCATACCTATCAAGCAACAACAATGAATGTGCATATCCAGATTTCTTCAAACCAAAGGCTCCTACTCTTTACATGCATTCTATTGCACATCAAGGTATTGTGAAAATACATTGGTGGAAATTTTCCAGTAAAAGTGGCTGCGACCACTAGGTGTCAGTACAATCTGCCCAAAGGCACAGCTGGTGTTTACCATGAGTGTTCTGTGGAGACAGGACATGTAGGAGTTGTAGACAGCACATCCATATCTTCATGGGAAAAGGTTTCATGTACAGCTCTGAGGGTATGAGTGTAATACCCATGATAACGTGCATATAAAGCAGTGCAGTCATTTGTCCCATCTCTTCTCTTCTCTTCCTGGTCATGTTCTGTAACTACTTGGACTCTGTATGTCATGCATGTTTGCTGACATGGATCCTCATGGATCATCTGTAAATACTCTGCTATGCTTAGTAAAGGCTAGTTAGTAGACACTACCAGTGTGTCTGAGTGATTTATTGTTAGCCTTATAAAGGCCATATGTGCCTGCAACTATAGTGTAGCATGGCACTCTGCATGCCAAGGAGGGTCTTGCTCATGCGCCCTGACATTGCAGTGGTTTAGTTTTGTGTTGTATGCATCAGATTTTGGCATTTTAGTGAAGCTGGCTCAGCGATTGTCACCTTAAGTCCTTTTCCTTACAGCTCAAAGAATGAAAATTGCATTGTAGAGTTCACTTGGAAAACTTTGTGGTAATGGTCTGTTATTTGAGAGTAGGGTGAGGGGGCAAAGGATTGCACAAAAACTAATGAGCCGTCTCAGAAAGACTTGGAACTTGTTGCTTTGTTATCAGTAAAATAAAATAAACCTTCATTACGTGAAAAGTTCCCTTCATGGTTATGTAAACTGCTTTTTTTAAAATAAAAACCATGAGCAGTCTGAAAATCAGACCTCCTTTTCAATGCAAACCCTTGCCAGTCTGCACGCCTTCCTGGGCTGCAGAGCAGAGCTAACTTCACTGCAGTACTTGCCCAAGCTTTAAAAAGGTTTTTTTAAAAAAAAAAAAATCCCCGATCATGGCTGTTTCCTATAGAGATAACGGTAGGGGGGAAATGAAGTAATGAATCAAGAGATGCTATTCGATATGCCAATAAAATAAAATAAAATAAAATAAACAACTATGAGCCTCTTTAAATTAAAAGCACAATGTGAAGTGATTTCTTCTCATTATTCAACACTCCCCATACACAAATTTATGTAATTTGTTATTTCTAATATGTAATTTCCAAGCTCTGCCCCTGGCATAGCATACCCCTCACAGAGACTGAGCCTCTGTGTGACTTCCTCTGCCCAGGTTTTGTGAGAATACAAGTGTGAGAGTCCACATACAGATTTTCAGCACTTGCTATTCCTTATACTAGCATCAGTGTCTACAACAGGGATGGGAATGATGCAGCCCTCTGGATGCTGATTTTTTTTTTTTTTAAATTATTGGCTGTGCCAGCTAGGGCTGTTGGGAGTTGCAATTCAACAACACTTGAAAGGTTGCACATTTTCCATACCAGTTTAAGAAAGACTTTAATAAAAATAATCATTATGACTTTGCTCTTAAAAGTAACTTCTGTTCTGTTACATCTATGAAACTCAGTGCCTAGTGCAGGATCCTCTGGAACATTTAAAATAAATGGGCCATGTGACACTGTATCGTGATTTCTTAAAGATTGTGCAATGATAGTTATAGCTATCAGTCCATACAAATATGTTTAGTCATATTCTTATTTATTAGTTGAAACAGGAAAAACATGGTATTTCTACAGAAAGGTGGAAAGCTGTACTTTGGACCAAACACTCTTCCTGTATTAGAAATGTTTGAAAACCTCTGTGAGAAGATAAAGTTTGCCTCAGAACACTGACTGAGATTCCAGCACAAAACAGGAAAGGGCTTTGCGGCTGTAGTAGTTCCAGTTGACGGGCATGGTCCAGGAAGAGAGAGGAAAATAGTCGACGTAAACAACTGGCTCCGTAGATGGTGTCGCCGAGAACAATTTGGATTCTTGTATCATGGGCTGCGCTTCCATGAGGGGGGACTTCTGGCAAGAGATGGGTGCATCTCACACCAGTTGGCAGAAACATTTTTGCCTACAGTCGCAAGAATTTGATCAGGAGGGCTTTAAACTGAGTCATATGGGGGAGGGAGACAGTATTCTGGAAGGCAAAAGAGCTGGAGAAAATAGTCAAGCTGTCATAGAGGGAACAAGGCAAACAGCACAAGGACCCAACAGTGGGAGGCAAAAAAACTTGCACAGGCAGCAAGTAAAGGGAACACATGGTCTTAGATGTCTCTACACTAATGCACAGAGCATGGGAAATAAGCAAGGTGAACTTGAACTCCTAGCACTACAAAACAAATATGATATAATAGGCATTACTGAAACCTGGTGGGACGAGTCTCATGATTGGAATGTAGGAATAGAGGGGTATAACCTTTATAGGAGAAACAGGCCAAACAGGAAAGGAGGAGGAACAGCATTATATGTCAAGGATATTTACACCAGTGAAGAGATCCATGACATCAATACTGGAAGCCAGGTGGAGAGCATCTGGATAAAAATTAAAGGGGAGGGAAACAACACGGATGTTATTGTGGGACTCTACTACAGACCCCCAAGTCAGATGGAGGAATTAGATGTTGCCTTTCTAGAACAGATGAACACACATGCAGAAAGGAGAGATGTAGTAGTGATGGGTGACTTCAACTATCCTGATATTTGTTGGCAATCTAACTCAACCAAAACTTCAAGGTCTAGCAAATTCCTTACTTGCCTGGAAGACAATTTCATGGTCCAAAAGGTGGAAGAGGCAACAAGGGAGTCAGCTATTTTAGATCTGATCCTAACCAACAGGGATGACCTGGTTAATGGGGTGCAAGTGGTGGGATCCTTAGGTGAGAGTGATCATGTTCTCCTGGAGTTTGTTATACAATGGAAAGGAGAAGCCAAGCATAGTCAGACACGCAGTCTTGACTTTAGGAGAGCTGATTTCAATCAACTCAGGGAAATACTGGGGGTGATCCCATGGTCAGGAATACTAAAAGAGAAGAGACCTCAAGACGGATGGGACTTTCTCAAAAGGGAGATACTGAAGGCACAATTTCAAACAGTACTACTGAGGAAGAAAAATGGGAGGTGTCTCAAGAAACCAGGATGGTTGACTAAATAAATATCAACAGAGCTAAGTTTTAAACGGAACATGTATAAGAAATGGAAAAAGGGGGAAATTACCAAAGAAGAATTCAAACAGATAGCGAACACATGTAGGAGTAAAGTCAGAAAAGCTAAAGCACAGAATGAGCTCAGGCTTGCTAGAGAGGTTAAGAACAATAAAAAGGGTTTTTTTGGGTATGTCCGCAGCAAAAGGAAGAAGAAGGAAATGGTAGGGCCACTACGCGGAGAAGATGGCAAAATGCTAACAGGGGACAGAGAAAAGGCAGAATTACTCAACACCTTCTTTGCCTCAGTGTTTTCAGAAAAGGTAAAGGGGGACCAACCTGAGGATAAAAGTACAGAAGACACAACAGGGAAAATCCAGCACAGAATAAGCAAAGAGGTAGTACAGGAATACCTTCTTAATCTCAATGAATTTAAATCTCCAGGACCAGATGAACTCCATCCAAGAGTATTAAAAGAGCTGGCAAATATTATCTCAGGGCCATTGGCAATAATCTTTGAGAACTCCTGGAGAAGAGGAGAAGTCCCAGCAGACTGGAGGAGGGCAAACGTTGTCCCCATCTTCAAAAAGGGGAAAAAAGAGGATCCCAACAATTATCATCCAATTAGTCTGACATCAATACCAGGGAAGATTCTAGAGCAGATCGTTAAACAGAGAGTCTGTGAACATTTAGAAGGCAATGCCATAATCACAAAAAGTCAACATGGGTTTCAGAGTAACAAGTCATGCCAGACCAATCTGATCTCTTTTTTTGATAAAATTACCAGCTTGGTAGAAGAAGGGAACGCTGTGGACATCACATACCTTGATTTCAGTAAGGCCTTTGACAAGGTTCCCCATGACATTCTTGCAAACAAGCTTGTAAAATGTGGGCTAGACAAGTTAATAGTTCAATGGATTTGTAATTGGTTGACTGGCCAAACCCAAAGGGTGCTCAACAATGGCTCCTCTTCATCTTGGAAAGATGTGACCAGTGGAGTGCCACAGGGTTCTGTCCTGGGCCCAGTGCTATTCAACATCTTTATCAACAACTTGGATGAGGGAATTAGGGGCATACTTATCAAATTTGCAGATGACACCAAATTAGGAGGAGTAGCTAATACCCTGGAGGACAGGATCAAAATTCAAGATGACCTGGATAAACTGGAGAGCTGGGCCAAAGCTAACAAAATGAAATTCAATACGGAGAAATGTAAGTTACTGCACTTCGGGCAAAAAAAATGAAATGCATAGATATAGGATGGGGGAGACCTGGCTGAATGAGACTACGTGCGAAAGGGATCTAGGAGTCCTAGTAGACCACAAGTTGAACATGAGTCAACAGTGTGATGCGGCAGCTAAAAAGGCCAATGCGATTTTGGGCTGCATCAATAGAAGTATAGTGTCCAGATCAAGGGAAGTAATAGTGCCGCTCTATTCTGCCTTGGTCAGACCTCACCTAGAATACTGTGTCCAGTTCTGGGCACCACAATTCAAAAAGGATATTGACAAATTGGAGCGTGTCCAGAGGAGGGCAACTAAAATGGTGAAAGGTCTGGAAACCATGACTTATGAAGAGAGACTTAGGGAGCTGAGTATGTTTAGCCTGGAAAAAAGACGGTTAAGAGGTGATATGATAGCCCTGTTTAAGTATTTGAAGGGATGTCACGTTGAGAATGGAGCAAGCTTGTTTTCTGCTGCTCCAGAGATTGGAACACGGAGCAATGGGTGCAAGCACCAGGAATAGAGATTCCACCTCAACATTAGGAGGAACTTTTTGACAGTAAGAGCTGTTTGGCAGTGGAACGCACTCCCTCGGAGCGTGGTGGGGTCTCCTTCCTTGGAGGTCTTTAAACAGAGGCTGGATGGCCAACTGTCGGGGATGCTTTGATCGTGATTTCCTGCGTGGCAGGGGGTTGGACTGGATGGCCCTCGTGGTCTCTTCCAACTCTGCAATTCTATGATTCTATGATTCTATGTCACATGCACTGGACTTAAAGGTGACGGAGAAGGAGTCGGAACCCGTCGACCCAATATCACAGCGCCTCAAGTCTCGGGCTCCGCCAGCAGTGCATATCCCAGTATTGCCGTCTCTCTTGAAGTTGACACAGAATTCATGGGAGAATCCGTCATCCATCCCATCGACTTCAAAGAGAATCGACAGGCTATACAGAGTGGCTGGAGAGGGCATCGACTGGCTGCAAGAACATCCAAAACCCAACTCAGTTATGGTAGAGGCAGCCCAACCCAGGAGACAGCGTTGGGCACAGTCTACTCCTTCTGACCCCGAGGGAAGGAAGCTGGACACCATGGGTAAGAAGCTGTATTCGGCTGCTGGGCTCAGCTTCTGAATCGCTAATTACTCAGCCTGCATGGGCGCTTACCAGCAGGTGTTGTGGGAATGGTTGCTACCGTTGATCCAGGAGTTACCTGATGAGCACCGGAGACTTGCTGAGGCCATTCAGACCAAGGCCCAACTGTTGGTGGGGCAACAGATGAATTTGGCGAGACACGTCGCTGACTGTGCTGCCAAAACAGTGGCAGGCGCCATCACCCTACGAAGACATGCCTGGCTGAGATCTTCGGGGTTCCCGATGCAAGCGGCTGCCATGATCGGGGACATGCCTTTCGATAGCTCCGGCCTCTTTAATGCGGCAACGGATAAGAAGCTGGAGTTTATGCAGAAGATGAGGACCACCGCACGGAAGTACGGTATACCATCGTCCTCATCTTCTGCCTATCGTCCCAGACACCGCTCGGGTTGGCATGCCTCCTCTTACGGCCAGTCTTTTAGAAGGAGTGGCACCCCGCAATCGACCAGCCGATCTCAGTTCCAGCAACCGCTGTCTTCCGCCTCATCGATGAGGAGCCAGGGATATACCTCCTGGAACAGCAATCCAAGGATCAGGGCAGAAGGAGGTTTTGAATTCCCTATTCTTACCTTGATCTTGATGTTTGCTTTTCTTTAGACCCCCCTGTTTGGAGACCGCCTGTCATCGTTCCAGGATGCCTGGTCCTCGATAACATTGGACCATTAGGTTCTACAGATTATACAACAGGGCTACTAGATAGAATTCGACGAACTGCCTCCAACAGGTCGGATCTGTGTCACGCCGCCCTCCCCTCCCCTCATAAAGGAGGTCCAGACCCTGCTTCAAAAAGGGGCTATCGAACCTGTGAGTGCTGACCATCATCACCGCTGCTTTTTTTTTTAAGTACTTCCTGGTACCGAGGAAGGACGGTGGCCTTCGTCCTATCCTTGATCTCAGGGGAGTGAACTCGTACATCATCCGAAAGAAATTCAGGATGACCACCCTTGCTGTTATCCTCCCTCTTCTTCAACGAGGAGATTGGTTTGCATCCATAGACCTCAAGGACGCATATTTCCATGTCAGGATCCACCCTTCACACAGGAGATTCCTAGCGTTCCAGATTGGGGACGAAGCCTACCAATTCCGCGTCCTCCCATTCAGACTCTCCACAGCGCCGAGGGTCTTCATGAAATGTATGGCGGCAGTGGCAGCCTTCCTTCGACAACACGGGATCATTGTCTTCCCCTACATAGACGATTGGCTGCTTGTGGCGAACGCGAGGCTTCAGCTCGAGAAAGACATTCTCTTTACCCTAAATGTGTTACACACCCTGGGACTTGTTGTCAACATGGAGAAGTCTCAACTGAATCCTGCTCAGTCAATCCAATTCATCGGTGCTCGACTGGACTCAATCTCGGCAGTAGCGTACCTTCAGTTCGACACCCTCCGATCCCTAATCCATGGCTGCTAGCGGTCGCGACGGGTTCAAGTGCACGACATACAAGTTCTCCTCAGACACATGGCAGCCACTACATCGGTTACTCGTCTGGCCAGACTTCGATTCCGACCGCTCCAGCACTGGTTCCTGGGCATCTTCGATCACCTAGTGGATTCCCCCAAGAAGCTCTTGACGATGCTCCGCTCCGTCCAACGTTCCCTGGACTGGTGGCTCGAACTGCTCAATGTTCTCTCGGGTCTTCCCTTCGACCCTCCTCAACCGAATGTCTCCCTCACAACAGATGCGTCTCTGCTTGGATGGGGGTCCCACCTGGGCTGCCACGAGATCCAGAGTTCATGGAACAGCAAAGAAGGGAAGTTACACATCAACGTTCTGGAGCTCCTGGCAGTCCAGAAAGCTCTTCGAGCCTTCGAGGTCCTGGTTCGGAACAGAACTGTCCTCCTCATCACAGACAACACCTTGGTGATGTACTACCTGAACAAGTAAGGTGGTACCAAGTATCCTCAGCTGCTCCAACTCACTCTACAGATATGGGACTGGTGTGTGGAGAGGAACATCCTCCTCCAGTCAATCCATCTCCCTGGGGAGGAGAATATTCTTGCAGAATATTGCCATTCCAATTCCAACGTCCACGAGTGGATGCTTCATTGACATGTGGTGGCAGATCTCTTCCGTCATTGGGGGACTCCCCTGATAGACCTCTTCGTGACTGCCCAGAACAGACAGTGTGACCAATTCTGCTCCAGGACATGGCACAGGGACTCCAGGGGAGACACCTTCCTGTTCCGATGGAATGGACCATTCCTGTACCTCTTCCCTCCGATCCCGTTGTTGACAAGGGTCATCGCCAAGCTTCGTTGGGTCTGGGTGAACGCGATCCTCATCGCGCCGTGGTGGCCCCATCGACCGTGGTTCACACCACTGCTACTCCTGTTCGAGAGGTGCTTTCTCCACCTCCCAGACCAGCCAGATCTGCTCACCATCCAGCAGGGCAGGGTCAGACATCCTGACCTCGACACATTGCGCCTCACAGCTTGGAGGATCCGGTCATGAGTCCACGAATTTCTCATGCCGCCCCTCCTTCCCCTCTGCCTTGAGACGTCCAGGAGATTGTTGATGCTGCTAGAAAGCCCTCTACTCGGAAAGCCTACCTCTACAAGTGGAACCGTTTTGAGAAGTTCCTTGTGGACCGGGGATTGAACCTTGAATCTTGCTCGGTACCGATGATTCTTCAGTTCCTCTTCGAGCTGTTGAAAGTGGGACTTTCGGTTTCGTCTCTCCGAGGCTACCTGGTAGCTATCTCTGTCGAATTCCAGGCTCGGAATCGACTGTCTCCTTTCCAGGACCCGGCAGTGAAGAAATTCCTGAAAGGATATCTTAATCTCCACCCTCCAGTGCTCAACCCTGTTTTGACCTGGAGCCTTGAACTTGTCCTATCTCAATTGGTAAGGTGACCCTTTGAACCCATGGCTTCGATCGACCTTCGGCTACTGACTTGGAAGATCACCTTCTTGGTTGCCATTACCTCCGCTCATCAGTCTGGAGAACTCTGTGCCCTGCGGTCGGACCCTCCATATACCTGCTTCCACAAGCATAAGGTGGTCTTGAGACCGGACATTTCCTTCCTACCCAAGGTTGTCTCCAGTTTCCATCTTAACCAACCTATCGTCCTGCCAGCCCTGATGCAGGATCCAAAAGACGAATTTGAGTACACCCTCCATTCCATGGATGTACGGAGGGTGCTTGCTTTCTACATACAACAAACTGCTCCGTTCCAACAATCGCCTCAACTCTTCGTCTCCTATGCTGACTCTAAGTGAGGTGCACCGATTTCATCGCAGCGTCTTTTGAAGTGGGTGACATCAACGATCTCTCTCTGCTACGAACTGGCCAAGAAGCCGCTGCCTCCACGGATTCGTGGACATTCTACGAGAGCTGTCTCCACTTCGACTGCGTTTCTCTCTGGGGTACCCCTAGAGGAAGTCTGCCGTGCTGCGACATGGTCTTCACCATTGACATTTATCTCACACTACATACTGGACTCTTGTTCCAGAAATGAGGCTGTATTTGGGAGGGCAGTGCTTTTGTCCTCCATCCAGTGAGTGAGTGTACTGCATGTTAGACCTATTGAATTTTAATGCATTACTGAATTGTTTAATGTTTAAGGAATGTGAAAAAAAAATCCCTTTCAGGGCAGATTGTGAGGTGTCCTCGTCTACTGATATACAGGACATACCCTCCTCCAGTGGGGAAGCTTGCTAGTCTACCCAACTGTGTGATTTACAGAGACCACGAAGAAGATAGACATGTTGCTTACCTGTAACCATAGATCTTCGAGTGGTCTTCTGTGAATTCACACAGACCTGCCCATCCTCCCCTCTATGTCCTGCTTTTGCATATGTGCTTAATGTTCCTGATGCTGTTGATTGCAGTGTCATTCAAGGAACTGAGGGGAATTAGGCGGGAGCGCCTTTTAAGGGACCGTTAATGTGGGTGGAGTTACCACCAAAAATGTATCTATGCACATTCTGCCTAGTGATACTAGAAGGTTCTGTATGCTCTGCGCAGGCGCAGGAGTAACCCAACTGTGTGAATTCACAGAAGACCACTCGAAGATCTATGGTTACAGGTAAGCAACCTGTCCATTTTACTTTGGTTATAGCATTGAAAAGTTCTGATTGAGCAGTGTCATTTATAACAGCACTCTGTTATTTGGCTGACCATTCCTTAAATCTTACAACGTGTTGTAAACAAAAATATGAAAATAGTTTGGGTGAGTTTTTTAACTTAATTTCTAAAGCTAGACAATACTGTGACTATGAATTTTATTATTGGTTCTTCTTTTAATGACAGTAAGTGGGGGGGGAATAAAATTCTCTCCTATGTGTCATTGTGGACAGACATATGGGATACATAAACATTCTAATTTGTGTTAAAGAGGGCCATGGATTTACATAACATTCAAGCATAATGTTGGGTAACAAGCTCTAATTCCAAGAGCAACAGAAAATCCAATATTGTCCTTTCAAAAGAGGTGAGAATCTTTGTTTGATGGGATGGCTTCTGGAGCATAGGTTATCCTGATGACAACCAGCAAGTTGTATAATGTTCCATTCTGAGGATGAAAACTCAGTCCAATAACCTCAGCAGCCTTATGCAAGCTAACTAATACAGGTTTCTTCTCTTGGTGTAGAGGCTTGTATGTTAATATTTGGTATTTGTGCATTTACTGCATGCTCACACAAAGATAATCTGAGTAGTCCTTTAAAAAATCCTGTACATTATTGCCTCATATTACGGTAACTTTGGCACCTGCTTGTCCTGTATAATTGGATATGCTTCAATTTGTGCAGCCTGAGGATGTAGGCAAGATTCTTAAAGAGGGAAGATCCACCATGTGTGTACTGCACCCTTGTCCTTCCTGGCTTCTGAAATCAATCAGAGGGTGAATGGCTGACTGGGTAATTGGAGTGGTGAATGCCTCACTGCAGAAAGATAGGGTTCCTTTCTGCATAGAAGAGGCCATGGTGAGACCATTAGTGAAAAACCATCTCAACCCCACCATGCTAGAGAATTATAGGCTAAGCTCCAATATTCCTTTCCTGGACAAAATTCTAGCGCATGTGATGGCTTCCCAGCTCCAGGGATTATTGGCTAAAACAGATTATCTATATCCATTTCAATCTGGCTTCAGGCTATGGGATATTGGTTACCTTGGTGGATGACCTATGCAGGGAACTAGACAAGAGGAGTGTGCCACAATGGTTCTGCTGGACATCTTCATGGCTTTCAGTACCACTGACCATGATATCTTTCTGGACTACCTCTCTGGGACTGGATTTGAGGGTACTATTTTATAGTGCTTCCATCCTTCCTGGAGAGGCAAACGCAGAAGGTGGTGCTGAGGGATTCCTATTTGACTCCCTCACCATTGGTTTGTGGCTTCAGAACTCAGTTCTATTCTGTCTAACATTTACGTGAAACTAAATCGGGGAAGATTTTCTCTCCTGCCATCATCATAAGTTTCTTTGGTGAAGAGAGAGGGAGACAGCCTTCTCAGTGGCTGCTTCCATTCTGTGAGAGGCTAGTCTGATTCCTATCTGCTTTCCTTTCTGCAGCAGGCAAAGACCTTCTTGTTTGAGCAAACTTTTAATGAGTAAATTTTAATAAGTAAATGTTTTCAGGAGGCCTTCTTATAAGGGTGGGAACTCTAGTTTTAACTTTTGTATGTTTTGAATGATGTATAATGTATGATTTTAACAATGTCAATCTTTTAATTATGTGTCAATTATGTTATTAGCTAAATTTGTTTTATCATTTGTGAGCTGCCTTGTGTCCCACACCAGGAGAAAGGCATCATATAAATTCAATCCATCCACCCATCAGTCAATCAATCAGTGGTAGGAAACTGGAGCTTTAAAAAGAGTGACTTACTCAAGTCCAACCTAATGAGGCTTTAGGTGAAGAAAGGTTAGAGCTGTTAATTTATGGTCCTTAGGTATGTTATTAACCACCATGCAGTCCAGCGTATCTGATATTCAAAGTGCCTATGGAAAGAATGGGAACTCTGCAACAGAAGGAAGTCACACTGCTTTCCTACAGTAGCAGCCTGCTACTGCTGTAACAGCAAAGCATGGTTATGTTCATGTGATCCTCCAGGATGTTTGAAAGGGGGTGATTGAAAGTCTTCACTTCCATTTTTAGTTAAATGCAGTTATCATTGTGCCTGAACTTTAAAACAAGTTTATTTGCAACAATGTTTTAAAGAAAGCAGCCAACTTCACAAACCACAATTCCAGTAAACCTTATTTCAGTAAACCACATGTAAAACACACTACACCTTGTGGGGATTCTGATGTTATGATAAACGGCAGTAAATTAATACATAATAAGCCTCTGCAGGTGTTACTCACTCCTTGAATACAGAAGCAAACAAGCATTTAGCCCCAATCCTTTCTCTCATCATTTTGTTTATATAGAAGGTTATGTACCTAAAGAAGAGATGTTCAAGTTCTCTTCTAATGTGTCACTTTCTATGAGGAAAATGATGATGGAGGGTAGTAGAATGAGGCACTCCTCTGCTTCCGTGTTCAGGCAAGTGTGGTGAGTAACAAGTATATAGGCTGTAGTAGTGAAAGCTTCTGATCTCTTCACCAAAATAGTTTAGTGTTATGTTTTGACAAGGCCACAGTATTAAACATTTGAACATCAACTGTTATCGCAGGCCAACACTGGTTTTGTTGCCCAGTGCATCTTACACCAA
Organism: Gambelia wislizenii; assembly: GCA_030847615.1. NCBI lineage: Eukaryota > Metazoa > Chordata > Lepidosauria > Squamata > Crotaphytidae > Gambelia > Gambelia wislizenii. Next base: position 390,135,973 of record JAUMIR010000001.1, on the reverse strand, counting down.
ATCCAAGAAACACATCAGGGTGGTGATCTAATGTATTTTATTTCACTGCACTGAGAAAGGTGCTGGGAGTATTGTTCCTCAAAGCAAGCACATCTGATGCAGCTAGCATTTCAGCATTTATACATGTTCACAGAGCAATTAGCAATGAAGCTCATCATTACATCACAGTTAGTGGATCATATAACTTGTACATGAGCACAACCTATGTCACATACTGACATTCCATAATAAGCCCAGGGGGTGCACTCTATTAGCTAAGTTCTCTGCCTCTGGGTGTGATTTTTAGCATGCTAATAATCAACTTTAGTTGACTCCCAATGCTATATTAATGCATCCTGGTCTTATCACAAATGTTTCTGGAACATCTTTATTCTTGGTGAATGGTGCTAACAGATCAAGGGCTCTTTGGTATGCAGTTCAGCAGTTAACTTTCTGAAATATTCACTCCTTCATCACAACCTTTGAATAACTTCAGACAGGACAGGTCAGAGGGATTTTTTTTAAAGGTAATCACGAATGGATGTAATAGTCTACACTTAAGATAATTAAATTGTGTTACTTAATATTAGCTGAATTTCATTTGTGCTTATTTAAGTTGTGAAATTATTATCCTAGATATGGTATGATAGATTCAGCCAACTTCTCATTCTTGAATCTGATGACAGATTTAGCCTGGAAAAAAGACAGTTAAGAGGCGATATGATAGCCCTGTTTAAGTATTTGAAGGGATGTCACGCTGAGGATGGAGCAGGCTTGTTTTCTGCTGCTCCAGAGACTGGAACACGGAGCAATGGGTGCAAGCTCCAGGAACAGAGATTCCACCTCAACATGAGGAGGAACTTTTTGACAGTAAGAGCTGTTCGGCAGTGGAACACACTCCCTCGGAGCGTGGTGGGGTCTCCTTCCTTGGAGCTCTTTAAACAGAGGCTGGATTGCCATCTGTCGGGGATGCTTTGATCAAGATTTCCTGCGTGGCAGGAGGGTTGGACTGGATGGCCCTCGTGGTCTCTTCCAACTCTGCATTTCTATGATTCTATGATTTTGGGTTCCACCTGTGATCCAGGATTTGGCTTAGAAGGAGATAGAAGGTTCCATTTTGGATCAAAATGACCTGTACATTTTAAACTCTTGTGCATTGTAGGGTGTATGCACAACATATAGAATGCTTACCTTAATTTCTTTTGTTACTCACTGGGGCTCACATAGAAACATTCTGCATTGTTTGGGGTAAAATTATGAATAATCATTTCTGTATTTTATAACTTCCACATTATTCAGGATTATAGGAGCCATTATTTTGGAAGAAGTATTTTCCTGCAGCCTCCACATGTTTTGCAAAACATAATCTATGAATGATGATAAAAATGTAGAAAGAAAGGAAGTAAAAGAGGTCCTTGGTCTAGTATGACATCCCCACCCCCACTCCTACCATATTAAAAACCAGTGAATATGTTTTCATGAGATTGGTGAATGACAACTGCTTATTGTTTATGAGTCAGAAATTGCCAGCATTCACTATCGAATGTCATTCTCCAGTTCTAGATTTTACAGTGAAATATAATGTCACTGAGGTTTTCGGTAATGTGGAGCTTTATTGCTTATTAATTCAGTGATTTTCTGCAAAATTATCTTCAGTTTAATTGCAGTTTAAATATAATTCTTGATTAGACAATCTCATCTTGATTAGATTAGATAATCAGCCAAGACATACTTACTCTCTTTCACATATTATTTTCAAGGGGCACTATATTTTGGGCAGGTGGATGGGTGATCTGATATGTTTGACTAAATGCAGATGTGTTTACTGAAGAATCATTTTGCACTCTGTCTCCCTTTCAATTTAGTGCCATTTAGAGAGGCTCCTACCTACTCGAATAGAAGACGGAGGCCCCAAAGCACCTTGACAACACCTCGTGTCTTGCTTCGATCCAACAGTGATAACAATTTGAACATCAGTGTTCCTGACTGGTCAGCCTCCTCTTTAGCTTCTTCACACCGTAGCCTTTCACCTCACCTACTGCAACAGATGCAGAATAATCCCAATGGAACTGTGAGAACAGTTGGGAGTTACACTTCATCCTCTCGGAGCCGCTCACCATCATTAAATAGGTTAGGAGAGGATGCGAAACGGCAGCAACACCGGCACATCAGGTGATGGATGTTTCAGTGTTCCACTTTTTAATTTGGAAATTATTTCATGTGTATTTTTTTAAGATTAGTAACAAATACAAGTCTAAATACAAATGAACCTTGCCCCATGACTCCTCGGCTGAATCTCGTCAACACTGATTTCTCTCTACTGCTATTCTCCGGCCATAACTGAAAAGAAAAAGTGGAGGATAAAGATAGAAGAAAGAAACAGGAAATCTTACTCTAATTATTAGCAGAAGTACTAGGAGTAATCATAATAATAATAATAATAACAACAACAACTTTATTTTTGTACCCTGCCTTTTGTCTATTAGGCAATCAAGGCGGCTCACAACAATTGGATATAAAAACAAATCCATAACAATAGTAATAACTTAAAATAATTTACCCCCCCTTAAAATTACATATAATAGTGCATATATTTAAAATAACTGGCAAATTCACCAGTGACATAAAATAACTACCCCAAAACTTTAAAACTATAGAATAAAAACATAAAAACATAAACATAAAAACATAAAACATAAAAAGAGGCAGAAGCATCCATTAGAATGCTCTGTTCTATTCAGGGAAGGCCTGCCGGAAGAGATCCGTTTTGATGGGTAAGGGTATGGTGAGTCAAGGAGTGGCAGCTTTTGACATTATAGCTGTATAGATTTGTCAAAAACAATGATAGCTGCCTTGTAGCTGCTTGAGCAAGAGCACAAATAAATGTGGTTTATTCTCTCCATGAGGAGCTTCCATTTTAAATGCAAGACATCCAGAAACAATTTTCAGTTTGCTGTCCAGTTAATCTGAAATGTTTCTCTCCAATCATTCCATAGCAACTATGTATGTCTTTTCAATCTGGTCTACAGAAAATTCCTAAATTTCCTATCTCCCTTTCTAATTGTCACTTCCTCCCCAATAGTCCTTGACCTTTTTAAACTGTATTTTACATAACACTTGAAACACGTACACATGTGATTAGACATAGTCCTGGAATTTTTGCTAGAAGCATGAATTAACTTCTGCAAAAGGCTTGATACCTAACATCAATTGATTTTCTTATGTTTTAGCATCTATTTATATTTTGTCAGAATTGAACAGTACTTTTATATAAGCACTTCTGAAAATCCTTCCCTGCATCAATGATATAATTATAGAAAATAAAATGTGATAATTTGTTATGATGGTGGGTCCAAATGTTCTACATTTTTTCAATATCTAGATGAATTGTATAATTGACTACGTGTAAATTCCAGTTGTTAAGCAATGTAATTAGAATATTTCAAGTGCTGACACCTGCTGCTTTCCAGTATGCAATTGAAATCAGGCATTAGTAATGTGTGTAGTGGAACTCACATATTATTATTATTATTATTTTAAAAACGAAACAAAGTAGAATCTAGAAATAAAGTTGCTTGTTAAATCATGCACAGTTATGCTGAACACAATAATAGGATAGAAATTGAAATATTCAGTAACAGTTTTTAAAATGAAGTGTTATCATAACACAACTTTTCTACTAGAAAACAATAGATTCATAAAGCACTCTGAAGTTCAGCTGTTGAGTCCATGTAGTTCCTAAGTCATAACTGTATTACACAGTGAATATTGGATAACATGTGTTAACATCTATTTTACTTGAACATGGGGGGAGTGTGTAATAAAGTTCCAGCATTTCAGAATGAAAGACTGCCATTTTGAGTGGAAGAACACAAGTGAGTTCAGAGTGCTTAACTCTTCCCAATTAGAGTTTTTTCATTCAAAATGGCTCCCCATGTTGCTTTTTTACAAGGATATCTCTGAAATACATTGGAAATAAAAGAACCTTAGAGAAAAAGTATGAGCCCCAAAACTCATGAGCCAGAAGGGGATGTGTCGGGCAATCCCTGTCTCCCAATTTTTAAATAGAATATGTTTGTGTTAATTAATTGCTATTCATGAAGGATATTCAACTTCGCTGTTTTACACATTTGCCTGATAGTATATTTCTGATGTAAGCTTAACCATTAAGTGCTACAAGCACCTGAATTGTTATCTCGGTGCATGTGTCATTTTATTTAACCAATGGATTAGAAACCCAGAGTCAGTTTCTGTCTTTTTGTGTTTGCAGTGAAAAAGTAGTACAGTTGTCTCTCCATGTCTACGGATTTGGTATCCACGGATTTAAGTATCCACGACTTGAAAATATTCTTTAAAAAATAATAATCCAAAAAGCAAACCTTGATTTTGCCATCTTACATAAGGGACACCATTTTGCTTGGCCTTTTTAGTCATCAGCGCACTTGCAGAAAGTGCTGGATGAGTCCTTCCTGAATCTTTGTTTGCAAAGAAAAGCCAGAGAGAGAGCATATAATGGAACTTGAGTACTCACAGATTTTGGTATCCATGGGCGGGGGGGAAGTCCTGGAACCAAACCCCAGTGAGTATGAAGGAACAACTTGTATAATTAACTGACCTTTTCCACTTAGAATTTTATTTGATGGGTAGGGCTACCAGGCAGTGGCAATCTGGTTGTTATGACCTTATTTCATGAGATGGTGAAAAAAGCGAAGAAAAGAAGTGTACCTAGTTTAAAAAGTAAAATAATGTGACTTCATTATGCCCTCCTTCCAGTGCCAGTTATAATCCCAGTGCCAACAAGGATACTATATCTGCCTTGGAATATCAGGGTCCAAAACGCAAACTTTACAGTGCTGTACCCGGAAGACTATTTATTGTTGTGAAGCCATATCAACCTCAAGGAGAAGGGGAGATTCATTTGCACAAAGGGGACAGGGTAAAAGGTCAGTCTTTTTTTCTTTCCTTAACAAATATTCCTGAATGAATAAATGACCATATCATTTTTTTTTGTTTTCTCTTTTTTAGTTGAAGCAGCAAGACTCATCTATTAGTTGTTTCAGTTCAGTTTAGTTTCTGAACCATCCAGGCTAAAGCTTAAAGCTGCTCAATTGAAGTTCAGACAATACACATCTGAATCATTCAAATGCATTTGAACTGAATCCCATCAGAATAATAACATATTACAAAAATGTCAATTTGTGGTATATGGAACAGGTTAACGGGCTTAGAATTATTACTGTGAAGCATGCTTTCAATTAAATAATAATTAGTCAACTGTAAATATGTAGAACTAGCATGGTGTAATGGTTTGAGCATTGGATTAGGACTCTGGAGACAGGGTTTAAATCTCCACTTAGCTGTGGAAATCCTCTGGATGACCTTGGGCAAGTCACACTCTCTCAGTCCCAAACTGAGCAAAGGCACCCACACCTACAGCAAACAAGCAAAGGCACCCACACCTACTGTGCTGCTTACTAACTACTGAAAAAGGCAGAGATGCCCAGAGCTTGGAAGTAATGTTACCATAAACTATTTGGTTTGAGGTGAAAAGAAAATGTACTTGTTATTTTTAAAATGTTTGGGTGGACATTTGCAAAATTTTGGAGCCTTTTTATTTTTTCTTACTAGTATGGCAGTCTGCAAGCAATGAGTAAAAGGCTGACTTTAAAAGACATGGGTACTGTCAACACATACTTAAACAAAATACAATTCCTAGCTCTAAACATGCCTCAAAAGCATGTGCGCACACACACACACACACACACATACACACACACACATATACACATGCATACATATATACATAAATATACATAGACATACATATATATAGTATGTACCTTTCAACTGTCCTGATTTGACAAGGACAGTCCTATTAATTCTTATTGATCCACTTTTGGGGAAGCTTTTTAAATGTCTCAGGTTTTTCTCCTCTTTCCACTGCTCCTCTTCATCCTCCGTTTACTTCAGTTGGGGTAAACTGAATTAAAAGTGTGAAAGTAGTTTGCACTCAATTAACTTAGCAGGAGACAGAGGAGATGAGGGGGTTGGGATCTTCCTTGTCCTGGTAGATTCAGGCAAAAGCAAACTGCTGCAGCCTCTCCTAGCCTGTGTGTACTTCCTCATTAATAACTTTTGTCAATTTGACCACAGATGGATGTTGTTTAGCACGTACATTTTTGCAATGATACACTTAGCCCCTAGAGTGCTAAAGGGAAAGCTGAAATTGAATGACTAAACAAGACTGCATAAAGAACAGCACTATTGAAGGGATACTTGTTGTATGAGCTTGAAGGATGGTCAGCCAAACTTAATCTCTGATAATCACAGTAGCAGACAGAAAGACCTACATTAATAGAAAGAACACTTGATTAAAGCTGCTTGTGAACAAACAGATTGAACTAATAGGTTCTAGCCAAAGCTAGGAATATTCTGAATTTATAATGGTTTGGAAGCCACATGGCAGAGAAATATGTGGCTGATAAGAACTATATTCAGAGTTCTTTAACACAGAGGGGGGTGGGAATAGTGTGGCAAAGTTCTACGTTCAGGCTGCCATAGCTTTCCTTTGTTGCTCCACAGTAAGCTGGAAAGTATGCTGTTCCAACTCTGTCATCAATGGAGCAACATTCTTAGAACCATAAATACACAAAAAGTATCAGTGCTCTCCAAAACATCTTTTCCAGTTAAAATGCCTTGCCAACAGTTTGTCTAATTAGCCTCCCAGGGAAACAACTAGCTAGCATGCAATAGTGTTACTGCTATAACACTGCTGCCACAGGCCATCTTTCCTCCTTTACAAACCATGACAAGGTTCCCATTCCCTTCTTAAGGGTTTGGTGACAACCCCTCTCCCATGGAGGATTTACTGTCCCTATGACTCTGTTGAGTGCTGCACGCAATTTCTTCTGGGTCCAAAGAGAGAGCTGATTTCTTCACATTCTCCTCTCCAGCTGCAGCTCCCTGCCACATTTCCCATGCCATTGCAGATAGGAGATTTTCACACGGGGGCTAAAAGCCCCGATTCTGTCCCGCCACGTCCTCTCCTGTTCCTGCAACGGAATGGAGGTAAATGTTTGCACGCTTACTTCCATTCCGGAACAGGAACAGTCCTCCTCCCGGCCGGCCATAAATGCAGCTGTTGTAACGTTGCTTTTATGACTGGCTGGGGGAACTCCCACTCGTTCTCGGAAAATTCAAATTACCCCCAGTTGTTAAAAGAAAGACTAAAAAATAAAAAATAAATAAATACAAGTAACCCGAGAAGGATGGCACTTGCCTGGCTGTCCAGATTGTGGCAGGAAGTGCCTGCCATGGAGCTCCTCCCCTGTCCCTGTCATTTCAGAACAGGGACGGGATCCGATTCACACACCCGTGATTCCGTAACAGAAACAGAACCGGGTGCTTATTAACGACTTCTCCCCATGAATACTATATCACGGGGAGAAAACAGAACAGGCACAATGTAGGAACAGAACAGGGTGGATGTCATCTAAAAGGGAAAACCTTTCCCGACCCTGTTCCATTCCTGCCACGGGATATATAGCCTGTGTGAAAATCTCCATAGTCTCATTATCCCAAGTGAAACAAGGAGATGTAGAGGGAAGGAGGAGGTTGGAAAACATTCTTTTTCCAGAGTCTGATCAACATTTAAGGAAGCCACTGCTATGGCTTGCTGAGGCAAGAAGACTTTTAGAGCATAAATTACTGGAGGTGGAAGGCACCTCATGGGATAGGATTCCCAGGTGCCCCATTTTATTCAAGATGTCCCATATTTGGGGTTTTAAAGTCAAGTCCCATGTTGGAGAGATACAAGATGACCCAAATCCTGTATTTGAGAGTGAGCACCAGACATGTTACCACCAGACTGCTTCCTCAAGTATTTGGTATGCAACAAAGAGACCAATTACATACCACATGTTGGGGCTCTTTTTGCTGAGGTTGTGTCTGCTTAACTCCATTGGCTGCATGTAGGGCCATTTGTTTGACTCCAAGCATTTTTTTAAAAAAAATGAAAAAATTCTTGTGCTCTTTAAATCCTTTCTAAGCTGTATGGGTACAACTTTGGAAGGCCACTTTCAGACCAGGAAGTTGAATTCCAGGTTACTTACTGCTTAAAAAAAAGTCCACTCTTGAACCTAAAACAGCCCCCCCATACAATTGTTCTCCACATTCTTTAGAAGGTTTTTGACAGCACTGGGGGCAAAAAAACAAAGCAAAACAAAACCGTGGGCACTGTGGCCCTCTGGGTTTTCCAGGGGGGCAATGATGTAAAACAACATTAGTGTATTCCTCATTAATATGGGAGGCTGTGACTCTTGGTTTAAAGGCCATTCCTCATGTTGCTACTCCATGTAATATGGGAGCTCTCCCATTGCCATAGTAAAGAACAGAGTCCAGCACCTGGATGGCTTCCATTCAACAGGGAGCAGCTTTGAAAGGAGTGGCCATAAAACAGAGAATGGATTCACTACCCCTCTGGTAGCAGATCCACCACCAATCACACCTTGCATTGTGCTAGTGTATTACTGTATTCTATATGGGCCAAAAGATTGTGCCCTGGAAGATCACGGACAAAAGAGAGAGAAATGTCCACTGTTTTTGTCAATTATTCTGGTTACCAGAGTAAAGTGTATTTCCTATAAATAATTTTAGAATACTGTAATTTTTCTTTTTTATCAGTTGCTAAGATATGCATACAAGGATATATAAAATGACACAGAGTATAGAGATGATTTTTAAAAGTCCAAAGTGAGCAACATACTGTTTCCTATAGTCCTAGGAATATAGCTAGGTATATTCCTACCAGCTTCCTGGTGGCGCAGTGGTTAAATGCCAGTATTGCAAGTCACCACGTTGCAAGTTCAATTCCAGTGGGCTCCAAGGTTCACTCAGCCTTCCATCCTTTCGTAGGTCGGTAAAATGAGTACCCAGCTTGTGGGGGCAATTAGCTAACACACATTGGAAACTGTTTAATGCACTGTAGATGTGTAAATAGCTATTGCTTAAAACAATTTGTAAGCCACTCTGATAGCCTTGATAACTCTGAAGAGCGGGGTATAAATAAATAAATAAATAAATAAATAATATATTTGTATGTTGCTACCAGGTAATGAATTAATGAATTAATACACATGAATTATTGAATTAATACATATGAATTATTGTAATAATACCGGCAATCTAGCTAAAAATGAGAGCCAATGTGGTGTAGTGACTTGAACATTGGACCATGAGTCTGGAAACCAGAGTTCAAATCTCCACTCAGCCATGGAAACTCTCTGGGTGACCTTGGGCAAGTCAATCTATATCAGCCTCAGAGGGAGGCAAAGGCAACCCCCTCCCTCCTGTACAAATCTTGCCAAGAAAACCCTGTGAGAGGTTTGCTGTAAGTCGGAAATGACTTGAAGGCATACAGCAGCAGTGGCAAGCTACAAATAGTTTTTCTCCATTAGTCATGCTTACTGACATCATTTTGTCTAACACTCATGATAGAAATAAAACACATCTAACTTATAAAAATAAACTCGTTGTTTTGGATCCCTTCCCCAATGTAATATCCATAATCTAGATAGGAAGAGAGCAACTTTCCACATTTTAGGCACTGCAGCTTTTTTTCATCTTTAGTAGGCTTCCTGCTTTGTTGACATGTAAAACTAAAAATATTTAATAGCACCATAGGTACATGTTGAGCATATATGGCTCACTTCTATCAAGTGATATTGTACAAGCACAAACTAAGCTACAGTGAGCTGCTGGATTGATTTGTTACACACCCCCAGGAATTATTCGTAACATGTTTTCTGAGCTTGTTTATCAATGTCTCCTATAAAATAAGGAGGAGTTGAGTAGCAAGGTATGATATTGTAACTGCTAAAAAGCTAGCTGTAGTTTATACAGTGTAGTGTACTGTAGTTGAAGTGGACTAGGGGCCCGTTATACTCGCCACTTAATCTAGGGCCAGTCTGGAGAATTATGCTCTGGAGTTGCCCCAGATTGACCATTGATGGCCGCCACATGCACTAGGCCCAATCCTGTGCAACAGAGCATTGTTGTCCACACAGGCTAGCAGGGCCAACACTGCATTGACCCAGCTGGCCCATACTCTGTTGTTGGAGCTGTTGCAGTCGCTTCCCTCTGGGTGAGGAGCTCCATGGTAAGCCTGCCTGGTACACTGTCATTTTTACTGAGGTCAGAATGGGCTCCCGGACATGTGATCAACAAGGAAGGGGTTGCTTTACCCCCTCCTTCATGATCACACAGATGCCCAGTTTGTACCCTCAGCAGAAGTGACAGCATGCTGAGATGTGCAGGGAAGAGGGTGGATCCTTGTTGCAGCTGCTGCCACCACTTCCTCACCACCCAAGTAGCTCCATGGAAAGCCTACCTGGCATGCTGTGGCTTCTGAGCACCCCTCCTTTTTGATCACATGTGTGGGTGCCCTTTTTCTGACCTCAGCAGAAGTGCCACTACCAGCCAGGCTCTTGCAGGGAGCTGCTTGGCTGGTGAGGTGGTGGTGGCAGTGGCTCTGAAAACAGGGGACAGACCAGCAGGGCTGATGCAGTGTTGGCCCAGCTGGCCCTTGTGGAGAATGATGCATTGTTGCACCAGATTCAGCCTGAAGCATGTGGCCGCCATTGTGGTTGTTCTGGGACTAGTGTAGATGAGCTTAGCCTTTCCCCCCAGGTGTTGTTTTTCTGGTAATAATTGCCTCACCCCCTAGACAAGGGTGGCCCAGGACCTTTTGCTGCTTGAAACAGAGCAGCAATGGTGGTGCATGTCACCATCTCCCATGGACATGTATGGTATCCAAGAACACAACAGCTACTTTGTCACTGATGCAGAAAACATCCCAAGGACCTCTCCTTCTCTGTGGCAACAAATATTAATGACAAGGTTAATTGATTTCAGTGGGTTTTTAAAGTATGATTAAGCCTGAATTCACCCCAGTAATAATCTATTGATAACTATCAATTGACTGCCTTTTCATGACACCAAAAATCTGCTGCTTAACCTGGCACTCTCACCCTTTCTCAGGCAAACTCCAAAGCTGCTGTTTGCCTGATTAAGAGAAACTTGCATACTTCAAGTGGCAGGGGAAGAAAAAAAAAACCTTTGGAATCTTTCCTAACTTTTAGAAGAGCATTTAAAGGTCTTATTAACTCCTTTTCTTTAAAACTGTATAACGACAAGGTTTTTTCCCATCTACACTTTTTTTTTTTGCAGCTCTCAGTTTCACAGTACTTGCTAAGTCATAGGATCAATTTCAGACTTAACACCTATGCATACGTGAGCCTTTACTCTTTTTAAAATGCCATGAACTCCGCATTGTCATTCTCGTCTGCTATAAAAATCAGCAGTGTTGGAAAACGTACTCCAGCTGTGTGTACTTACTGTGGGATATGTGAATATCTTTCATCAACCAAGGCTATTAGAGTCACACAAACTGACCCAGATTCCAAGCCTCTTACATTAACCATTAAGTACTGCATTTTCTTTTAGTTGTATTAAATCTGTAAGCAAAAATTCTTTCAATCCAGTTTATGGCAGGCTCACCACTCGTAGGTCACAATTCCTTTAAGCCATACTTTTGAGTAGATTCTCTGAAGTCTCAATGTTTCCTCCTAGACTGTTGTGCATTATCAAAACCTGTTTTCTCCTTTAAGCAGTTGTATAAAATTCAGAGGAAATATCTTACCATGTTATGTATATATTCAATTGTATACAATGGCGTCATGACTTCCATAGTTGCCAATAGATGGAAAAGCTTCTATTTTAGGTTTGTGAGTTGCCATTCAAGCCTGTTGAGGAAGGTATAAAAATAGTGTGGAAACTTAATGGCATTTTCTTAATTTCTACCTAGTTTTGAGCATTGGTGAAGGTGGATTCTGGGAAGGCAGCACTCGAGGATATATTGGATGGTTTCCTGCAGAATGTGTTGAAGAAGTACAGTGTAAACCAAATGAAAACAAACCAGGTAAGGTGGTGTAATTTAACAATAGTCTGTCTCAATTATTATCTGTTACTTTCCCACCTAAAATTAACATTGTGTTCATAGTGAATTGAAGTTTGGAATTTGTCTCAATTAGTAGAGCTTAGTCCAAGGAAGAAAAACACAAGTATAGTGTCTAGGTTGAGGGATGTAATAGTACCACTTTATTCTGCTTTGATCAGACTTCACCTGGAATACTGTGTCCAGTTCTGGACACCTCAATTCAAAAAGGATATGGACAAGCTGGAATGTGTCCAGAAGAGGGCAACCAAAATGGTGGGAGGTCTGGAAGCCATGCCTTATGAGGAGTAGCTTAGGGAGCTGGGAATGTTTAGCCTGGGGAAGAGAAGCTTCAGAGGGGACATGATACCCATGTTTAAATACTTGAAAGCAGGGCTGGTTTAAGTTGGGGGGAGGGTGTAGTAACCCTCCTGCTGCAAAAACATTATTAGTAGTAATCTGAATATCCTGTACTGTGAATAGGTTAGGTTAGGTTAGGTTACATTGACCTGAGATAAACATATGGGCCCCCCAAAATAAAGCATTGCAGGGCCCCCCCAAATTCCTTAAACTGGTCCTGCTTGAAAGGATGCCATATTGAAGAGGGAACAAGCTTGTTTTCTGCTGCTCCAGAGACTAGGACACATAGCAATGGACTCAAACTACAGGAAGGGAGATTCCACCTAAATATTAGGAAGAACTTCCTGACAGTAAGAGCTGTTCAGGAGTGGAATGCACTGCCTCAGAGTGTGGTGGATTCTTCTTCTTTGGAGGTTTTTAAACAGAGGCTGGATGGCCATCTGTCAGGGGTGTTTTGCTTGGGTATTCCTGCAAGGCAGGGGCTGGACTGGGTGGCTCTCATGGTCTCTTCCAACCCTAGGATTTTATGATTATATGAAAAACTGTATTTTTTAAAAATACAACACTATAGGTATTTTTTCTGCCACTGTAAGGTGTCTGAAAATTATCTTTAAAATTCTAATTGTGTATAGAATTGAAAATGTAAAGATAATTTTCAGAACATTATGCACTTTTCCGTATATATATGTTTAATATATGTCATATACAAAGAGTGACACATGGAAGCAAACGGAAGCCACTTTTAGTCTTACCGATTTCACCTGGAAAGAGTTACGTGTGTTATTCTGAAAGTGCCTCATATTGGTTTTGTTGTGTTCATTGTAGTTACTGTAACTCCTATAGTTAAGATGTGATTGAAATAAAGTTGAAGTTAAATATTTTTGTGTGGAAATGTCAGGAAGTGTGGTGTGTAGCCTTAAATTTATGGAACTTTGCAGAATGGTATGTTGTCATAAAGGTTTTCTGTTGATGGTGATTTTGTGTGTGTGTAAATTCAGGATATTTGCAAAAATATCACGTGTATTCAGCAATTAGGACTGGGATTGTGAAATATCTCTGCATTCAGATTTTCAATTTGATGATATTTTGTGTTTGGCACTTTCCCCTAATATTAAAAAGAAGTAATTTATTAGAGTTATATTTTGTTCGAGGAGCCATGAAATATTGATAATTGTGACAAAATTGTATGAAATGATATATGGACTCATACTTGTTGCTGTTATTTGTTTTCTGAAGTGTGAGGGTATTCTATTTTAAAACAATTTGTCAGTTTTATTTTGGTCCAAAATATACATAGACACTTGGAAGATAAATGAAGAATAACAACAAAGGAACTGGTAATTAAATACTGGGGCTGTTAAAAGGATGTCAGTTGAAGTGTCCAAAACATACCTACATTGTGAGAATTCTCTTTGTGGTCCCTGTAGTACATCAGAGCTTTCATGCAGTTCAGAAATACTTTGAGAACTCCAAATAACATTACAGAAGAATTGAGCATTTGTTTTGCACAGCAGTCTTTTGGATAACTCTGTGAAAGGAACCCATACTCTTTCCCCTGAGAGGAAAAAAGATCTTCTGGCTAAGTATATGCAAGTAAAATTGTCAGGGTCATTTCCCTATCCTGTGCTTGGAGCAGAGAGTGGGAGGGATGAATTAATGAGTATCTTACCTACAACTGGTATCTAACTTGAAGTAGACCAGAAGCCATTGCAAATACACTCGCAATGTTAATGGATTCCACTGGAATTAGTGTATATTGTTGTTTGCTCTGAACTGCTTTGTTCTGGGCTGCTGGAGGGAGAGAAGTATGAGTCACATGAATCTCTGCTGCTGGGTTGTTTGCTTATGCTGTAGAACAGGCTGGGGTCTTTTGAAAAAGATTTATGGTGTGAGGAATAAGACTAAGGAAAGCAGAAATGGGAATGAGAGAAAATTTGAAATCATTTAAAACAAATGAAAACAACAACAAATAAAGGTCCAGCACATTATTACAAGCCCTGTTTCCCCTGAAAAACCAATTGCGGACCCAGACTGTACAGCCCCCCCCTTTCCCTGTTAATCAAACACGGACACTCAATTTCTTTTTCATTTGTATTGACTACATATTCAGAATACATGGTTAGGTACAGGTTAGTAATAAATTGAATACATGTTTGAAGTAAATATGTTTGAGGTAGAGTATATTTGGCAATAATTGGCCGCAACTTGCAAGCTAAATGGTTGGCAGCAATGTATGGGTCGTGATCTCTTTGATTACCCACCATGTGGGCAAAGCTGGGATCGGTCCATCCCAATCCTCCTTTCGAGGAGAGAGCCAACGGCTGGGCCGTCTGTCTGACACTCTCTCCTCCCCTGTAAACAAGTTCAGGTTAGTGAACATAAAATGGGGAGTGGCCTCCCTTGAACTTGAACTTGCACTTGCACTTGAACTTGTACTTGATGGAGGTCCCTTTTCCAATCTACCTTATCACGACCCAATAGATCCGCCACTAACGTGTTCCCCATGGGAACTGCCTTCCACCAAGCATTATCTCCATCAACAGGCAGGCCTACCGGTCTTCCCAGACCCCTGGCTGTGCAGGCAGTGCCCTCCCGGGTCTAATGTTGGTGACGTAGGCCCCGGAACGCCAGCGCCCTAATCTCATGATGGATTCCATGGAGATGCCTGCCTCTGCTGCCATGGTTGCCACTCCTATTCGGAATGAGTGGCTGCCAAAGTCTTCGGCTGGCAACCCCAGCTGCCGGATCGCCATCTTCAGCACACTCACAAATTGATACCTCAATCAGGGGCATCCCATCTTTGTGCTGGAACAGGGGGCCCTGTCCCTTGCCCCGCACCTCCACAAAGTCCTTCATGCTTGCTACAGGGCACGGGGAGGAGCCCTCCACCTTCCTCAAATGCAGGGTGGCCCCGCGGCCATGCTGGTCAGCCTCTGAGTGCCTAATGCGAAGATACAAGTCTTTGGCACCGATGGTAACATCGCCAATCTTCAGCCCCTTGCCAGACACGTTGGACTTGGAGGAGCAAACCACCTCCCACACCCGCAGGGCCCCAAAGAATGTGATTGTGTATGCTGTGCCAAATAGCAGCGCCTCATAGCTGGAGTGGCATATGGATGGTAGGAGGGCCGCCAGCTGTGCCAGCACAGGGATGCTGCTCTTTCATAGCTGGCTTGCGTAGAAAGTGCCAAGGAATCCGCTATGCCCTGGATCACAGTTCGCTCCCAAGGCTCCAAAGATCTGCTCGGAAAGGAACTGCCACCTCGTCCACATCCGGCACTAGCGAATGGAACCGGTCGTCCTGAAATCGAGACAAGGCATCTGTGATCTCGTTATCCACACCCGGGATGTGCCGAGCGTGGGAACTGATGTTGGCCTTTAGGCAGGCTAGCACAAACCTGTGCACCAGCCTCATGACCCTTTCGGACCTGGAGGACTGTCTGTTGATGATTTCAACCACTGCCTGATTGTCACACCAGAAACAAAACTTTTTGTCCCTGAATTCCCCACCCCACAGTGTGATGGCCACCAGGATAGGAAAAAAATCCAGGAATGTGAGATCCCTAGTCACACCCCGATCAGCCCACTCCGGTGGCCAAGGCTGAGCGTACCAGTGACCTTCGTAGTAAACGCCAAAACCAAGGCTGCCCGCCGAATCGGAGTGGACCTGCAAACTGCCTCCCAGCTCCAGCCGCCCTTGCCATGTGGTGACCCCATTGTAATGATCGAGGAAAGAAAGCCACACCCGCATGTCCTCTTTCACCCCTCTTGGAATGTGAATGTGGTGATGCTGTGCCCTTACCCCTCCATGTGTCTCTCGACTTGTGCACAGAAGGCCCTACTGGGAGAAACCAGCCAGTATGCAAAGTTCAGATGCCCCAGAAGTGATTGCACTTCTTTCAACGTGGCATTCGCTTTTCCCAGGAGGTCAGTCAGTAATGCCCGAAGGCTGTCAATCTTGTCATCAGGCAGTCTGGAGATTCCCTCTTCCAAATCGAGTTGTATATCCAGGTACACCAGGGATGTCGTTGGTCCCACTGTCTTGTCAGGAGCCAACAGAACCCCCAGCTCGGCTGCTAGAGCCTGGAAAGAAGAAAGCAGAAACCTGCAGCCGGGCCCATCATCAAGAAATCATCCAGGTAGTGCGTGACAAAGGGGGAACCCACACTCTGTTGCAGAGCCCACTCCAGGAATGTACTGAAGGTCTCAAAGGCGGAGCAGCTGATGGAGTAGCCCATGGGCAAGGCCATGTCGTAATAACACTTGTCTCGGAACTTGAAGCCCAACAGGCAATGGTCATCAGGATGCACTGGCAGCAGTCTGAAGGCTGATTGAATGTCACATTTTGCCATCAGGGCACCCTGCCCGCAATTCTGTAGGAGCCATACTGCGTAGCCCAATGACGCGTATCTCACCGTGCAAAGCTCTGGTGGAATCGTGTCATTGACCGATGCTCCCTTCAGGTAGGAGAGGTAATGAATGAGGCGGTATTCCCCTGGGGCCTTCTTGGACACCACCCCCAATGGTGAAATTCTTAAGTTGGGCATGGGTCGATGGTCAAATGGGCCCGCTATGCACCGTGCTTCAATCTCTTTGCTTATCTTTTGGAACAGCACCTCAGCCAACTGTGCTGCTGATTTTAAGTTGCCTGAGGTGGAAGCCTCCCTTGGTCCCTGAAAGGGGATGCAGAATCTGACTTCGAACCCTTCTGCCAGGTACATTGCAGCCTGTTTCTAGGGGTAGGCTGCCAAAAGAGGACGCATAGCCTCCAACTTGACCGGTGTGAATGCCATGCTCCCCCCACCCCCACGCTGACATCATTTTGTGGCGCTGGTGTTGGTGTTGCTGCTGGATCCCCCATCCTTTCTGGTGCTAGCTGCGGCTGAGTGGCTGCTCCAAAAGGACTGGCCCCCGCCACTGACGGGAGCAATTCACCTTCGGATGCCCACCCCCACAGTTGTCACAGGAATGCTCAAACTTGCACTTGTACCTAGCACACTTGCCCCCATTGTACTCCCAGCTCAGTGGTTTTTTCCCCTCCTTCTTGCGTCCTGCCTTAGGGGGTTCACCCTTGTCCCGCCTACCAGGCCCCGTGGCCTGCAGCCTGGTGGGGTAGTCGATAGTTTTCCATCTATGCATGGGAGACCTAGAAGCTTTCTTCCTGCATTCGATGTCATACAGGATGGCATTGGAGTCTCCCGCTTGTGCCCGCACCAGCAGGACCTGGCGGAGGCGATTGTTCAAGTACCAAGCCCGCTCTGGATAAACCAGGGCCACTACCCCCATGTAGACCATGTAACTATTGAGCCAGTTGGCAAAGGTGCACTCCAATGGTTCTGCACTGCTCTTGTCACTCTCCTTTTTGTTGCTTTTATGTACCCTGGCCTCAGCCCTGGGAGGTGGTGCCAGAGTAAAAACATCAACGTAGTAACCTTGCAGAATCTTAGCATGCACCTTATGATCTAACTGACCCCCAGGAGGGTCTTCCTTGGATTTAGCCTCCCTGAGCTCCTCCCCTTGTGGGTGCTTGCCACCCACCTTCTGGTCCTCCCAAGCCTTCTCCCTGGCTTTTCTGAGCTTCAGGGCCCACCACGACAACCCTGGCTTGAAGGCTCCTTTTTCCCAATACCTGTACTTGTCCTCATTAGAGGACTCACCTGAAGAGGAACCTGAACGTGACCATCTGCGTTTCCTGCTTGGGCTCCGCCTGCCCCCGGATCTGCTTTGCCGCTGTGATGAAGAGCCATGCGAGTCCGACCGTCTCGATTCCCTGGACCCTCTTCTCCCTTTGGACCTGGAATGTCCAGACCGCCCACTGCTGCTGGGAGCACCTAAGCTGGAAGAGGTACTTGGCTCACACCAGCTCCCCCGCCTCAGTTGCCTCGACGACCACTGGCGCAGCCTGCTCCACTGTGCCACCAGAGAGGGCTTCCTTATCCATCTTTTGAAGGACTACGGGCAGCTCCCCCATGACGTCAGCCAGGGTGGGGGCCAGTGGTCCAAACGCCTCCACTTGAGGCCGGGGGGAGGAGCTTGGGCATTGCCATTGCTGGCTACTCGCCCCGCCTGCCCTGCCCCTTCGCTGCTAGCTCCGGCTTCCTCTAACTGCATAGGCCGGGGTTCCATCGTGTGGTGCTGTTTTGATGTCCTTTTGGGCCCCATTGCTTCCACAACAACCACCCAGCCCACACTAACTGGGAGATGTGCTTGTGTGGTGTTCTTTGACGGTGAGATGTATTTTTTTTTAACTTTATTGTATCGCCGACCGCCGCCCTACGGCCCAAAGCCTATAAAAGGAAAAAAACCTCTCCATTGCGTCTAACCCACTTTGTTGGAGCCTGATGTTCCCAAACCCCACCCATCATGATACATGCAGGGCAGAGGGGATGGAGTGGGCTGGTGGGAACCCCTACCACGGGGCCCATGCCCTGTTGCTTCATGGCCCCCATGTCCAGCCCATACCCTTGTAGCCCCATTTTGCTCCTAGGGAGAGCAGCGGGAACCGCCTCCCCCCAAGGGGGGAAACCAAGTCTGTACGGGTGGTCCGCAGCCTCCCCCCCAGCCCCCCCAGGGCCTAACCACCGAGGCTGACTCCTCATCCACCCAGAGCCTCCGCACTGCCCCGCTGCCTGGCGACCCTTGCTCCCTGGGAGGGATCGCCCACCTGAACCCAGTGGGGGGTCCCCCACCACGGCCCGTAGCGGGGCCGTCCTGAGGGTGCCGAAGACCCAGCCAATACTGAAGCAGTCCGCCACACGTCGAGCCCGGTGGGAGGGGTGGGGTGATCCCCCTCCATGGCCTATGGCCTTGCAACCCGGCGCAGGGCCATCTTGAGCCAAAGAGCCCAATGCCAGGGGGGCAAGCCTCCTCCGCAGTCCATCACCGCACGGCCCGGAGCAGGACTGTCCCACTGGTGCCATGGAGAACCCAGTCATGCTTACGCACCGTGCCAAGCGGAAACATGCTGGGCAAACGACCCCCGTCATGGCCGGAGATCCACCACCTCTGCAGTTTGGAGCCACGGGGCCTGAAACTGCGCCACCGGTCTGAGCAGCGCACGCTATGCGACTTCCCCCCGCCCCCGTGCTGAGACATGAAGCCGGGCGGAGGGCCGAGAATCCCCCCGGGCCCTGCCCCATGGCCAGCAAGCCCATCCCGCTGTGGCCCGGCCCGCATACCTTCCTCAGTGGGGGTAGGGGGTGTGGAGGTGTCCTTTTGCTTAGCTGCGACGGAATGCCCTGCTGCCACCTCCATCGCCACCTGAGATCTGGGAGGGCCGTGGCTTATCATGGCCTTAAATCTCCCAGATTCCCACCCTTTTTGGGCCAATCAGGGCGCATCTGGTCCGCTGATTGGCCCACTTCCCTATCTCCTTCCCAGCCTCAAAGGCTGCTAGGAAAGAGACATCAAGATGGCAACGCCCGTGGTCTTGCCATGTGGCCGCCCCCCCCACTGGCAACGCCTAGCGGGGTGGGGGCGGGGCAGGAGGGCTGGATGAGAGAGTAGCCTGCCAGGCCACAAAACAGCCTGCTGGCCAGTGGCATCCCCCCTTCCCAGAAGCCTGCAGTAATAAAAATGTTTTTACCTGCTTGCGTTAAGATACTATTGGATTGTGTAGAAAATACACTGTTTAAAATATCAGGGTATTTTGTCCCTGTTTAAACATCCATACTGTACTTCACACGTTAGTGGATAATACACCCAGTTTAGCAGAGTTTCCTCCAAATGAGGGCACTCTTATTCGTCCCATTATATCAGAATGAATGAGGTCCAGAACTCTGTTGGACCTTTTCTCAGTTCTCTCTGGAAATGAAGGCCTTGTTGCCTTTTGTTCAACACACACTATGCATCTCTGTACATTGTTACTATTCTGTTGTCTTTTTACCGTTATTCCTGTTGCCAAATCTTTCTCTTGAAGTTCCATAACTGCATCACAGTCACAATGTCCAAGTCGCTTGTGCCATAAATCCATGCTCTCGTCATCAGTACAACTTCTCTGTGCCACATTTGCTTGTTTGTCTGGAGGAGTAAAACACTTTAAAAGACCATCATTATCCTTATATGCCTTTAAGTATACTTTTCCATTTCTGTCATTAACTACAGTGCACACATCTCTTTGAAACAGTACTGAAAAATTTTTCTCTGTTAAAGCTGAGACACTGAGGAGATTTGTTTTTAATCCTTTAATATAGTCTACATTCTCCAATATTTGTGATTCACATCCATCATATGCTGCAAGATTCAACTCACAAGTCCCAACTGCCTTTATGGGCATGTTGGATTCATCAGCAGTTTGCAACTCTGCATTATTGTTATAATTTAACTCTATAAAATTGTTTGCAGAATTTGAGCTATGATAAGTCGACCCACTGTCTATCAGCCATTCATTGTTTCCATTTTTACTCTTATTTTGTTCATCATTATTGTCCACAGCATGAAAAAATTTCCTTAAAGTAAACATGCTCACTTTTCCTTTGTCTC
The DNA here is from genome assembly GCA_030847615.1 of Gambelia wislizenii. Taxonomy (NCBI): domain Eukaryota; kingdom Metazoa; phylum Chordata; class Lepidosauria; order Squamata; family Crotaphytidae; genus Gambelia; species Gambelia wislizenii. The sequence continues at coordinate 390,115,161 of JAUMIR010000001.1, read as the reverse complement.
TGTTTGAATACCTTTGTACACACTGCCCCCTCTCAACAGATACTGGTTCTGCAAATTCACTTTGAGTAAGCATTGTCTTTTGTTGAAATACTGTCTTACTATTTGAGGAAGAAAAATGCTTTCCCCTCTGTCCAAAATCTCCACTTGCTCTGCACATCCTGGCAATGTGGCCAACCATATTACACTTAAAACAGCGAATCTCTCTATCTTTGTCTCTGGGAGGCACATTCCTTTGTTGTTTGTTAGCAATATAACTTGACACACTCACTTTTTCTTTATCAATGTATCTCTCTGCCACTTCTTCACCATAACTCTGTTCCAACTTGCATAACATTTCCTGGGCTGTATCACAATTAAAAACTTCACAAAGCTGCTCATGGTTTAAATTATCAAACAAAATTAATCTTGCTCTAGCATCTGTAACTCTCCAGCTTTCTTTCTTACTGGGAACATCAGGCTGTGCTTTCTGTAAACAATCTATGACTTTTGCTGCTTCAAACTGTTCTAAAATAATTTCTTTCCACTGTGAAAATGACCCCTTCTTCAGGCTGTTAGTCTGCTTCAAATCCACCACTCTCTTTAATCTCAGCTCCTATGCTACAGTCATTCTTCTCTCACACATGTGTCTCTGTTATGCTAGTGGGTGGCCAAATGGTTCTCCTCAACTTCTTTTATGACTCTTGAGCCATAAACAAAAAACTCTGCCAGCTCTCTCAAACTCTCTTTGTTCCCTCAGGGAAAAACAACAAGACTGCCTTTTGTTTAAAAACAGCTTCACTTGGGAAAGGGTGAAAAACCACGCTTCTCTTTACTTTTAAAATAACAAACCACGAAAAATTTTGGTTATCTAAGCAAAACACAAAATCCAAAACTCTTCAAAAATTCAAAATCAATATAAAAGGTAAGTATATAGACAAGAATCAACAAATCTGGATCAAATTATCTAAATATTTAGAACAAAGATGGGGAAATGCTAAAACAATGATTACATAAACTAATATGGAAGGAGCTTTAGAACAAATAAGTGAAATGACAAGCATATAAATTAATAAACTCTCAATAAACTAAAATGTCAATACAAATGTAGCATTTAGACTAGTTACATTAGACAGTGGCATTAAAAACAGACAAGGAAATAAAGGAAAATGACATTGAAATAGTGAAATAAGGGTATTTATTGTACGGACTGAAAAGTAATAAGGAAAAAAGAGTATAGAAGAGCAATCAACTGTGAACATTCGGAAGGAAGTACAATGCAGTGTGATTGAGCGATATGTTAGAAGTAGGATGGAAGAAGGAATGTATGAAGAAAAAGAGAACTACAATAATCGATTGTAAATGTTAAGGGTGTGTAAGCAACTGTACTTTGAATGTATAATGTTTGATTTTAATGATTTTTGGAGAAATAAATTAAAAAAAATTCAAAATCAAAAATATGCAGCTTAAACATCCATAAGTGGAGTCCATAACCTATTGGATTGTGTAGAAAATACACTGTTTAAAATATCAGGGTATTTTGTCCCTGTTTAAACATTCACACTGTACTTCACACGTTAGTGGATAATACAGCCAGTTTAGCAGAAGTCAGAGTTAACACAGCAGCATCTAGTGATAGAATGTTAGTATACATGTAAAAACACTGCTTAATAAGTAACCAAACACCCTTTCTCTTTTCCCAAGTTGTTTAACTACCAAAATAACCACTCAAGACTCAAAAGTTAGTTTAAAAAGTACAAAAGCATCTTTACTCACAGTTTAGAGAGCTCATTGGTGGCAGGAAACAAAACTTCATCAAAACAGACTAAAACTAGTTAAAAATACTTAAAAACTACATTGTTACAAGTCTATATTCAGGACCCCCCTTTTGGGGTCCTCTCACTTCAAAGGTCCATGAGGATTGTTAGAGAACATGGCTTCTGGAACAAAGAAGAAACACTCAGACACTCCCCCTTCATTCCAGATTGCCCAATAGTAAAACTTTAGGAAGTTACATGAGCTCAGCTCATATGGCTTCTCAGTTAACCCTTCAATAGCAAAACCATTTCCACTTATTGGACTGCAAACTATATTTTCCAACAGATACTAAGGAGAACATAGGCTTGCTAGGGAGGTTAAGAACAATTAAAAGGGATTTTTTAGGTATGTCCACAGCAAAAGGAGGAAGAAGGAAATGATAGGGCCATTACGTGGAGAAGATGGCAAAATGCTAACAGGGGACAGAGAAAAGACAGAATTACTCAACACCTTCTTTGCCTCAGTGTTTTCAGAAAAGGAAAAGGAGGACCAACCTGAGGATAATAGAACAGAGGACACAATAGGGGAAACCCAGCACAGAATAAGCAAAGAGGTAGTACAGAAATACCTTCTAAATCTAAATGAATTTAAATCTCCAGGACCAGATGAACTCCATCCAAGAGTATTAAAAGAGCTGGCAAATATAATCTCAGAGCCATTGGCAATAATCTTTGAGAACTCCTGGAGAACAGGAGAAGTCCCAGCAGACTGGAGGAGGGCAAACGTCCCCATCTTCAAAAAGGGGAAAAAAGAGGATCCCAACAATTATCGTCCAGTTAGTCTGACATCAATACCAGGGAAGATTCTAGAGCAGATCATTAAACAGAGAGTCTGTGAACATTTAGAAGGCAATGCCATAATCACAAAAAGTCAACATGGGTTTCAGAGAAACAAGTCATGCCAGACTAATCTGATCTCTTTTTTTTTAATAAAGTTACCAGCTTGGTAGATGAAGGGAACGCTGTGGACATCGCATACCTTGATTTCAGTAAGGCCTTTGACAAGGTTCCCCATGACATTCTTGCAAACAAGCTTGTAAAATGTGGGCTAGACAAGTTAACTGTTCAATGGATTTGTAATTGGTTGACCGGCTGAACCCAAAGGGTGATCAGCAGTGGCTCCTCTTCGTCTTGGAAAGATGTGACCAGTGGGGTGCCACAGGGTTCTGTCCTGGGCCCAATGCTATTCAACATCTTTATCAATGACTTGGATGAGGGAATTAGGGGCATACTTATCAAATTTGCAGATGACACCAAATTAGGAGGAGTAGCTAATACCCTAGAGGACAGGATCAAAATTCAGAATGACCTGGATAAACTGGAGAGCTGGGCCAAAGCTAACAAAATGAAATTCAATACGGAGAAATGTAAGGTAGTGCACTTAGGGCAGAAAAATGAAATGCATAGATATAGGATGGGAGAGACCTGGCTGAACGAGACTATGTGCGAAAGGGATCTAGGAGTCCTAGTAGACCACAAGTTGAACATGAGTCAACAGTGTGATGCGGCAGCTAAAAAGGCCAATGCAATTTTGGGCTGTATCAATAGAAGTATAGTGTCTAGATCAAGGGAAGTAATAGTGCCATTCTATTCTGCCTTGGTCAGACCTCACTTAGAATACTGTGTCCAGTTCTGGGCACCACAATTCAAAAAAGATATTGACAAATTGGAGCGTGTCCAGAGAAGGGCAACTAAAATGGTGAAAGGTCTGGAAACCATGCCTTATGAGGAGAGACTTAGGGAGCTGGATATGTTTAGCCTGGAAAAAAGACGGTTAAGAGGTGATATGATAGCCCTGTTTAAGTATTTGAAGGGATGTCACGCTGAGGATGGAGCAGGCTTGTTTTCTGCTGCTCCAGAGACTGGAACACGGAGCAATGGATGCAAGCTCCAGGAACAGAGATTCCATCTCAACATTAGGAGGAACTTTTTGACAGAAAGAGCTGTTCAGCAGTGGAACACACTCCCTCGGAGTGTGGTAGGGTCTCCTTCCTTGGAGGGCTTTAAACAGAAGCTGGATTGCAATCTGTCGGGGATGCTTTGATCAAGATTTCCTGCGTGGCAGGGGGTTGGACTGGATGGCCCTCGTGGTCTCTTCCAACTCTGCAATTCTATGATTCTATGAGAATGAGTGCCGGTCTAGTCTCTGTGGGAAGAGAGTTCAAGAGCCTGGGAGCAGCCAGTGACAAAGCTCTTTCCTATGTTCCCACCAACTATATCTGTGATGGCAGAACAAAGAGCAGGGCCTCTCCAGAAGATTTTAAAACATGAGTAGTGTGGTTGTTCAAATAAATTGGACCTGAACCATATAGGGCTTTATAGGTCTTTGCTAGCAGTTTGCATTCTACCTAGAAATGGATGGGCAGCCAGTGGAGCTGTTGCAAGAAGGGAGTTGTGTGCTCCTTGTAATCAGCTCCAGTTGACAGTTTGGACCAGCTGAAGTTTCTGAAAATTCTTCAAAGGAAGCCCAAAAAGAGTGAGGTGCAATAATCCAAGCAGGATGTAACTAAGGCATGTGCCACCTTTGGAGACTCTATACAACAGGAGAAATTGTGGCCTATAGGCTTAATGCAGTTATTCAGGGTGCTTTTCATAGAATCAAAGAGTTGGAAGTGACGTTAAGGGCCATCCAGTCCAACCCCCTGCCATGCAGGAATACACAATCAAATCATTCCCGACAGATGGCCAGTCAGCCTCTGTTTAAACACCTCCAAAGAAGGAAACCCCACCACACTCTGAGACAGTGTATTTCACTTCATGTCTTCTCTCAGTCTTCTCTTCTTCAGACTAAACATACCCAGTTCCCTAAGCCATTCCTCATAGGGCATGGCTTCCAGACCTCCCACCATCGTGGTCGCCCTCCTCTGGACATGTTCCAGCTTCTCAATATCCTTCCTTAATTGTGGTGCCCAGAACTGGACACAGGTGAGGTCTGACCAAAGCAGAATAGAGTGGTACTATTACTTCCCTGTAATAGAGTGGTACTGGATAGCCCTCGTGGTCTCTTCCAGCTCTGCAATTCTATGATTCCCTTGATCTAGACACTATACTCCTATTAATGCAACCTAGAATCGCATTGTTTTTTTAAGCTGCTGCATCACACTGCTGACTCATGTTCAGCTTGTGGTCCACTAGATCCCTTTCGCATGTACTGCCCTCAAGCCATGTGTCACCCATCCTATATCTGTGCATTTCATTTTTACTGACCAAGTGTCGTGTCCTACATTTCTCCCTGTTGAAATTCATTTTGTTAGCTTTGGCCCAGCTTTCTAATCTGTTGAGGTCGTTTTGGATTCTAATCTTGTCCTCTGGGCTATTAGCTACCCCTCCTAATTTGGTGTAATCTGCAAATTTGATAAGCATACCCTCTATTCACTCATCCAAGTCATTGATAAAGAGGTTGAATAGCACTGGGCTCAGGACAGAACCCTGTGGCACCCCGCTGGTCACTTCTTTCCAGGATGAGGAAGAGCCATTGGTGACTACCCTTTGGGTTTGGTCAGTCAACCAATTACAAATCCACCTAACCGTTGCATTGTCTAGCCCACAGGTTACTAACTTTTTTGCAAGAATACTATGGGGGAACTTGTCAAAAGCCTTACTGAAATCAAGGTACACTACATCCACTGTATCCCTTCATCTATCAAGATAACTCTATAAAAAAAAGAGATAAGATTAGTCTGGCGTGACTTATTTTTGAGAAATCCATGTTGACTTTTTGTAATCATGGCATTCCTTTCTAAGTGGTTATAGACAGTCTGTTTAATGGTCTGCTCTTGAATCTTTCCTAGTATTGATGTCAAGCTGACTGGGTGGTAATTATTTGGGTCTTCTTCCCCCCCCCCCCTTTTAACAATGGGAACAACATTTGCCCTCCTCTAGTCTGATGGGACCTCTCCTGTTCTCCAGGAATTCTCAAAGATATTGACAGTGGTTCTGAGATTACTTCTGCCAGTTCTTTTAATAACCTTGGATGAATACCCTTTTAATACCCTCCAGACCCTGGAGGCTTGAACTCATTTATGCTGGCCAGGTATTCCTGAACTACCTCTTTACCAATTTTGTGATGTATTTCCCCTACTGCATCATCTGCTCCATCTTCCCCAGGTTGAGCACTGTTCCTCCTTTGGGTTAAGACTGAAGCAAAGAAGGTCTTAAGTAGTTCTGCCTTTTTTCTGTCCCCTGTTAGCTTTTTGCCATCTTCTCCATGCAGCAGCCCTACCATTTCCTTATTCTTCCTTTCGCTACAGACATAACCCCAAAAGCCCTTTTTATTGTTTTTAATCTCTGAGCAAGCCTGAGCTCCATATGAAGCTTCAAAGGTCTTCCCACCCCCACTGCTTTAATTTTACTCAAACTTCCCCCAACAAGTCTACCAATCAGAGTTCCTGTGCCTTGTCAGTCTGCCAACCTGAACTCCTGTGCCATTCAAATCATTATCAGTTTACAAACCCAAGTTCCTATATAAAGCAAATGCTCTCCAGACTGCTCGCCTATGCCTTGTTGAAGCTTACCAGCCCACCAATAAGCATGCCAAATTGCAAAGTTGAACTCCTGTGCCATCTAGCTGCTTGCTAGTCAGCAAACCTGAGCTGCTGTGCCACGCAGAATTTTCCAAGGCAACAAACCTGAATTTGCTTCCTCCAAAATCTTCCCACACTTTAAAAAGCTCCTTGTCACCATCATCCGAGATAGGGAAAATCATTAGAGATATGGGCAGAAGAGGTTCAGTTTCAATCCTAGACCTGCCCTGGAGGAAGTAGATTTCCAAACAGATACAGCAGGAAGGAACTAGAAATGCTGTAGGCCTTTCAAGCAACAAGAGTATAATGAGGCATGCCTCTTTGTTCATTACACAAAGGGATTAATGAGTAGCATTCCAGGATACCAGTCATTGGGTGGGAGAGAGAACTAATTCATGATCAAAGTATGGATTCTAACACATTTTTCTACATGCTGTTCTCATTAGGAAAAGTATAGGGAATCAAAAGAAATCTTTCAAGGTTTCTTGTTAACTAATTTCCACTGAACAATAGCTTCCTAACACTAACACCTACACATGTCTATAAACACACATTGCCAGCCTCAAATGACAATTATTTCTTCTATGGTCCCACCCAGCCTATCCCCATTTGATGTACTTCTAGGGGTTTTTGTTTGTTTGTTTGTTTGTTTAACTGTCCCCCAACTTTCTTGCAAATGTCCTTACAAGAAAGTTGGGAAATGGTCTCTCTAATAATAAATGTTCCATCCACCCATTTTCCCTTTCCCCACACCAAGTAAAATTAAGTTTCGCCACAAGGTAACTTTCTTTTGGTCTGTACCCCTGAAATCCACATTAAAATAAAGCAAAGTTGATGTTTCTGGTCTCCTCTTTGCCAAAGCGGAGCTGCCACCACAGGATGCTTGAAGCATCAGTGAACAGAGAAAGCAAAGCAGCATCACCCTGGCTTAATGTAAGGAACATCACACTACATAGTTCTAGTGCTATGATTCCACTTTAACTGCGCTAGCTGCCTCCTTTGGAATCCTGAGATTTGCAGTTTAGGGAGGGGCATTTAAAACTCTCAGCCAGAGAACTCTTAGGCCTCACTAAACTACAAACCCCAAAATTCCACAGCAGGCAACCAGAGCAGTTAAAGTGGAATAATAGCACTAGAACTGTGTGGTGCATAGGCACCAATACCTTTGTTTATTAGCCAGACGGCAGAAGTCTCTGCTGCCCCTCTGAGTTCCTGGTGGATCAGTTGATTCCTTAACTTATTTTGGGCTTTTCTGACTTTCCCCCCACCTCTCTGTTGCTGCCCCTCACTGCTTCTTTGTGGCCAGAAACAACCTCTGCCTATGAAGACCATTCTATACCCCAGGGGCTCTATGCCTGTGAGTCTCCATATCGTGTCACTTACTTGCTGAGTTCTACACAGATAAGACTGAGATTGGTTAAGAAGGAAGTGTAACAGCCAGTGTTACCTCACAGACTGTTGTAAGTTAAGAAGGGAGAAGTGGCACTGCTGGGTGCTGCTTGAGCTTGGGCTGTGTGTGTCCAATTTTCCCTAGTGGAGCAGGCTCCACTGGTCTGAATATCAACACAAGTGGTTGCCCATGATTAAAATATGGCGCTGAGGCTTCCAAAGCTTCACGGAAGTGACACGGATGGTTTCGGGAGAGGGATGGCGGCGTCCGAAAATGACCCTCTGCCACGCAAAACCGCCGTCCCTCTCCCGGAAGCTCCTCCCCCATGAGCCACGGTAAAACGCGGTCTGAAAATCTCCTATGTCTAGGAACTAGATTCTTTTGACTTACTTTACACTTCATGCAATTTTTGCCTGAGCAGAGTTCCAAAGCTGTTTGAAATTTAACTTTAGATGAAATGTGGTTGATGAAACCTACATTTTGTGCAATTCTATCAAACCTTCTTGTTTAAGTTATTTTAAATTCCTCCAAATGGGTCACCTCTGTGCCTGAACTGAACTCTCCAAAATTTGCCTGATATTGTGATTTAGATAAAATAGGTTAATTCAGTACATGGATGTGAAATACTGTATATTTTAACTAGTAACAATGTAATATCAATGGTAGTAGTGTACAGTGGGACCCCCATATCCACTGATTCATTATCCACTGATTCAATTATCCACGGGGCACAAAACAGCACACCTACCATAGAGTCTTCCTAGAAAATGTATCCTCTCTAGCCATTTTCTAGGTACTCCAAAACAACTCTATGGTATTTTAAACTGGAAGTCCTGTTATTTTCAATGGTGTTCACTATTATCCATGGTTTTCGGTATCCACCCGCCCCCCCTCACCATCCAATCCCCAGCGAATATAGGGGTCTTGCTGTAGTTCTTTTAGATACAGTTTTTTTCTACCAGACTATTGGAGAAAAAAGCTTCACAGTGTTTTCATTTAGTGAAATATAGTGCTGTGGTCTATCCTGTAGGAATAGCATTAGCTGAATTGCTGTGTATGCACAGATACTTTTGTTTAAAATCATAGCTTTAGCTGTACTTTTTCCTCTTTCCATAACTTACATCCTTGCAATCAACCAAATAAGCTCTGAATGTGCATGCTCAGGAACTTAACCTGTATCACAAAAGTTCGCTGTGTGGCTATAAACAGCAGCTTAATAGCAGTTAACTTTTCTATATGATCATTATAAATGTCTAGGATTCATGTAGCTCTGGTTTTTTTGGGGGGGAACATGGTTCTTATAAGGCCTTAAATCTGTTAAGAGTCTCAGCCTCATTTTAAGGATGACAGACTCCCTCCCTCCAATATCATATATAGTAGGGATAGGAAACTGCTTGGAGGGCAGGGGCCAATTTTCACATACCTCCAGCTCCCTGAAGGCTGCACTGTCACAACCAGGCTCACTGGAAGTGATGTAATGTCAGTTCTAGTTACCATTTTTGGCTAATTTATAGCTGAAGTAAAGCTTTGGAAGGGTTGAAAGGTCTGCTGTGTGGGAAAAGGCAGGCTGCCACATTTGTGGGTAGTTTCTAGTGCTTTGTTGTGGTGTGTGTGTACAGAAAATCACCTAAAAATCATGCTGAAAATGGGGGCAGGGAATGAGTGGGGGCTTCAGTTGTGTTTTACTTAGCCCTGGTGGTACAATGGTTAAATGCCACAAGGTTATGAGTTCCAACCCAGAGGGCTCCAAGGTTGACTCAGCCTTCCATCTTTCTGTAGGTTGGTAAATGAGTGCCCAGCTTGTTGGGGGCAATTAGCTAACACGTTGTAAAACTGCTTAGGGAGTGCTTTGGCACTGATAAGTGGTATATAAATATCAATGCTATTGCTACCTACCTTTGTTCTGTACTCTTTAAATCTATTGACTATTACCTAAATATAGTTTCAAAGTTTTGGGGTCAAAACCTGGTTGGTAGATATTTTACAAACACTAACAAAAGGGAGAGATGAGGATGTTAGCAAGTTGTATCTTCATAAATTTGCTGTAAGCTGATGTAGAGGTTATTTCATATTAGCACTGTGATGTAGTGGCAGAGTTAGAGGAAAAACTGTTTTTTAAAAACAAACTTTTTTTGGTTAAATCAATTTTTTAAAAACAGGTTGTGTTTTTTTGGGGGGGGGGGTTGTGCATCAAAACCAATATAGAACTAAATCAGAAAATTAAGTAGCAAAATGCAGTTCAGATATTATGGCCACTAGCTGAAATAATATTTGTTCTTTAAAAAGTGCTGTTTTAAACCAAGTTGGTTTGATTGAACTTATGTTAATTGAGGGATTTATTTCTCAATGGCATTTCTTGTACTATAAAATAAAGTGATTAAAAAGAAGCAAGTGACACTGGATACTGGTCTAACAATGAACAATTGCCAATAAACTGTGAAGTCGAAAGTTTTCTGTGGGTTTTTTTGCGGGCTGTGAGGCTGTGTTCTGGAAGAGTTTATTTCTGACGTTTCGCCTGTACCTGTGGTTGGCATCTTCAGAGTGGGGTGGGTGGGTTATATACTGTAAGTCCCTGTTGGAGAAGGTTTGTACATTTGTGTATATGAATGGCTAGTTTCTGACTGGAGATATGCAAGGAGGAATAGTGTCTGTTTGGCTAATGGCCCATTGTCTGCTGGAAATCCCCCTATCCCTGGGTGGAGTTCATTTCCATGTGTTGAATTTTGATTTTAGTGTTTTTCGGGACTGGTAACCAGATTTTGTTTACTTTTAGGGTTTCTTCTTTCCTGTTGAAGTTGTCCAGGTGTTTGTGGATTTCAATAGCTTCTCTATGCATTCTGACATAATAGTTGTTGGCCTGGTCCAGGATTTTGGAGTTTTTAAATAACATTTTGTATCCAGGTTGGTTTATAACATGTTCTTCTATTGCTGATTTTTCTGGCTGGCCCAGTCTGCAGTGTCTCTCATGTTCCTTGATTCGTGTTTGCGCACTGAGTTTAGCGGTCTCTGTGTAAACTTGTCCACAGCTGCATGGTATGTGGTAAACCCCTGCAGCTGTGAGAGGGTCTTTTTTGTCCTTCGCTGAGCGTAGCATTTCTTGGATTTTTTTGTTTTTGGTTGGTCTGTAGATCGTTTGGAGGTTGTGTTTCCTCATCAGTCTCCCTATTGCAGATGAAGGCGAAACGTCAGAAATAAACTTTTCCAGAACACGGTCTCACAGCCCGAAAAAAACCCCCATGGAAACCCATGCATGCTGGCCATGAAAGCCTTTGACTTCACATTGAACGTCTCTATGGGGAGAAATTGTTCCAAGACACCCGGAGACTGGAAAAGCTCCAGACCAGGAGAGCACATCTACTCTGTTCATTAACTTTCTTGATATGATGCAGAGACACAGAAACCATACCACACTTTCTCAAAGCAAAAAGGACATTAAAATCCCCACTGGCCAACTAGATCTACAACAGAATGGAAAAAAGCACTGTTACGAGAGAGAATACACACCACCCACAAAGACCGGGCCAACACAGACAAGGAGCTATTATCACTCCACCTCAACATTAGTCAAAAGATGAGCACCCAAGACTGGGACAAAATTGACAACCTCACCTACAGAAAAATGGAAAAAGATACGGTGGTTCACACTGAAAGGCAGAAACAAAAATTTGATAAATGCCACAGACACCAAGAGAAACCCCAGCTGGACACAGCACTTACTATTATCAGCCTAACAGAATGGTGATTTCTGGGTCTGCCCTGAGATCCTTGATGGCTTTTCTTTCTTTTATGGTTATACTGCTGGGTGGTGGTTTTGCCTTCATCAGGATCCTAGCTGTTTCTCCTCTTATCTCTTCTGCCTCTTCCTCTGGGAGACGGTAGAGGGCAGATTCAACATGGGCTATGATGTCTTCAACTGGGATTCTGGTGGTGGTAACTGCAAAATTGCCACCTTTGGACAGGATGGATGTATCTTCTTTTGAAAGTTGCCATTCTCCCAGCAGACAAAGGCAATGACACAGCAATAATGGAAACGGGAAAAATACAAACAAAAATTAAGGGAACTCTTGGATCCTGCAGCATACATAAAACTCAAGCAAGACCCAACCAATAAAATCACCAGAAAAACAAATACCTTGGTCAAGAACTCATCAATTAAGCCAATCATACACCAGAGTCTATGCAGATCAGAGGCTCTCCCACCAAAACTGTATGGACTTCCCAAGATCCACAAGGATTCTATTCCACTCTGACCCATAGTGAGCGCCATTGGATCCCCCACATATGACTTGGCCAAGATTCTGGCCTCACAATTACAAACCCACATAGTACAACCCCCCCACTACATCAAAGGCTCAGCTCACTTCATAGAAAATATCAACAACATTGAACTGAAACCTGCAGGCAGACTGATCAGCTTTGATGTGGTCTCCTTGTTCACCAAAGTCCCCATAATGGACACCATGGCACTCATCCAACAAGTATTTCCAGATGACATTACAGCCATGTTCAAACATTGCCTCACCACAAGCTAGTTCCAGTGGGATAACAAATTCTATGAACAGATAGATGAGGTAGCCATGGGCAGCCCCTTGATATCAAACGTTTACATGGAACATTTTGAAAAGCAAGCCCTGGAAACAGCACCAAAAAAACCCCCGCAACATGGTTCCGATATGTGGATGACACTTTCACCATTTGGAGCCATGAAGAAAACGATTTGGTCTCATTTCTGAACCACCTGAACAACATCCACCCAAATATCCAATTCACAATGGAAAAAGAAGAGGAAGGAACATTACCATTCTTGGATGTCCTAGTCATCTGCAAACCAAACAAATGGATAGGCCACAAGGTATACAGAACCCCCCCACACACATGGCAGATACCTACACAAGAACTCAAATCATCACCCAGGACAAAAAAGAAGCACAATTAAAACATTGGTTGACCACGCAAAAAGAATCTGCAAACCCCACTACCTGAAGAATGAAGTGAAGCACCTAAACTGGGCTCTACAGGCTAATGGTTACTCCAGATGTGGTTATTGCAGAACACAGCCTCACAGCCCGGGAAAAATCCATGGAAAACCTATACCAATAAACTGTTACAGTTAAAATGTTTAAATTCAAACAGTCATTGTTGTTTCAGTAAGAGACTGGAAAGTAGTAGTAATAGCCAGACTTTTTAAAAAAAGAGAGAGAATAATCAATTTTTAAAAAACCAGGGATGTTAAGCCAACCTGGTTTAAACTAGCCAACCCTGTGTAGTTCTAATATTTCATCATCTATATACAGCTAACTCATTTTGTGTTCAAAGGGCAACTCTCATTGACTTTTGGATGATGTTATGGTTATTTAACATTATTGTAAACTGGGGTGGAGATCATGCAGATATTATTACACTGCAATTCCTAGCGGGCCTAGCCAGCATAAACAATGGTGAAGAATGCTGGCATTTGCTTTCCAACATTTAGAACAGGGTGCACAACTGTATGTGTGTCACGGTCCAAACTTCCTATTTGATTCCCTCACCCCACTTGATGCATGTGCCCATACACCCCTTGAAAATACCTTTCTTCAGCCATACTTCAGCTAAAATGATGAGCATAAATGATGTTTTGTCACTTCAGTCAGAATTTTGGTTGCTATCCAGCCAATATAAAGGCATTCAAGAGAAACTAGCTGGATCCCTGTGTACCATATGCCATTCTCCTGGAATCATTGAGGGTGACTTGCTCTGTTGTCCTGTTGCCATTGCTGCCAGTTAACTGCCTGGGTCCCATTGCAGCAGCAGCAGCAGGCTGCCTGGGTCCCATCACAGCGTACAAGCTGGACCCTACACCATTGAAAAAACTCCCCCCAAAATGCCCTGTAGACCTATGACAGCCCTGTTAGGTACGCCAGTGGATTTAAATTCCTCCTCCCCCTTCTCAGCATTTCACACTTTTCCCAGAATTACTGAGGGTGACTCGCTCTGTTGCTCTGCTGCTGCCACCGCCAGTTGACTGTCTGGCAGGAGAGCATTTTCACATGTCTTGATATTTTATGACAGTGTTTTCATGCAAAAGTTGTCCCCAAATCACACCAATTTTATTTTTAAATGGGCAGGTTTGGGGGGACTGGGGTGGGGTTAAGCCCCCTTTGGAGGCTACAAAACTGATGATTAAGTGGCTCACTTAAACTACCCCTGATCTAGAGGGCCACATGATTCCCACCTCCTATGTAAAACCAAACCTCAGCTATCTCAAAGAGAAAAGTTGAAAATTCCCATTTGAAAATGTGAAAATATTCAAAGTAAAGAAGCATGTTAAATATAAAGTGTCCAGTTCCTAGTCTTACACGAAGACACCTAAGCCACACTTACTGATTAATGTAGTTTACAGCTCATTGCACCATAGGGCTCTTGCCTTCCCACTGAAAAACCTATTGGCATTTTATGTACACACTCTCTCTTCATTGTTGCCTGACAGTAGGGTTAGAAAGTATGGACACACTGAAGTGGAGTGGTACACAGTCAGATAAAAATATTGAGGTTCAGCAGTGTAGACCAGGGGTGGGCAAAGTGTGGCTTATGGGCAATATGTACCCCCCAGTGCTGTTTTTATGCTTCGTTTGGTGGGCCAAGTGGGTCAAAAAGATTTTTTTGCAATTTTATTTGCATTTTTATTTATTTATTTATTTGCTCCAGAATGTCCCAAAATTCACTTTAGGAGATGTGAAGGACATTTCCACCTTAGGGGGTGTGGGGGTACATCCCATTTTGTACCCCCCTTCCATCCAAGTTATACTCTCTTTTGAAACAGGAAGTGAATGTGAAATGTGTGGGGAAATTAGAGTTGTCCTGTGTTGGGAACTCTAAAAGTTAAATTCCTTTTTAACATCCCTCCAATAGAGTGGTGGTTTAAGTTTAGAAGTGTACCTCAAATGAACAGTATTTTCCCAGAACTATATACGACCAAAAAGGAGGCATGCAGTTTTAGATTAAATAACACAAAAACTTAACTGGTAACAGAGGAGAAAAAGGCTCACCAGAATAGGAAGGGTGAAGAAAATGGCTGCCTAGGAAAAAGAGCACAACACAAACAGAAGCATGTAACTACAGAGGCTGAGAGGGAACAGATCTATATACACAAGACGTCCAACGGGTTGCTTTATAGTAAGAGAGTGAAGAAACGAGAATGCTTCAGTGTTTTCCACTAGTTCCCTTCTCATTCACTTGGACCCACGTCGAGGATTTTCTCTGGGAACAGTCTCTTGGCTTTGTAAGAATGTCTGCAATCATTCAATCTGTGTTGTAGTACTCCATCTGAACAAGTCCACTTTGGCACATCTCTTGCACTTTGTGGAAAGAAATGTTGATGTTCTTCCTGAGTGGCTTCTCACTTTCAGAAATCTTGATGCAGCTTTGATTATCTTGCATCAAAATGGTTTGTTTGGGTTCTTTTATCCCAAGGTCCAGAAGTAAGTTCTGCAACCATTTTATTTCATCACAAGCTGTCTTTGGTGAAACAGACTCACCACCGGTGGAAGAATCTGCAACTGTAGATTGCTTCTTAGTTGCCCAACTTACAGTTCCTCCACCATAAAAGATGAGATTTCCACTTGTTGATTTTCTGTCTGTCAGGTCTACGGCCTAGTCTGCATCTACATAGGCAATCAGTCATGGTTGTTTACATGCTGGCAGCATCAGTTTGTAATTTGCAGTTCCTTCTGGGTATTTGGAAACTCTCTTCACTGCAGCAAGATCTCTTACAGTAGCAGAGTTAACCATTCTGCATAAGATCCCAACAGCATTTGCAATATCAGGCCTGTTGATATGCTATGTACAGGAGTTTTCCAACTGCAGTTCTGTACTTATCACCATTTCTCAAAGGTTCAGATTTTTCAGTGTCTTGTAAGAAACCTACTTCCATTGGAGTTGGCATACCTATAGCATCCTTCAGGCCAAGACAGTCCAGAAGGTCCATTATTTTCTGCTTTTGATTAAGGAAGAAACTTCCATCACTGCTTCTTTCTATTTGTACTCCAAGATAGTGTGAATTATCTCTCAAGTCCTTAATATCTATCTCTTTCTTGAGATCACGGATTATCATTTCACTATCTGCTTTGTCCTGACTGAATAGGATCAGATCATCAACATAACTTGTAATTTAAGTCCATTTATTATCTCTGAATCCTTTGTGGCCACATTTGTCAACAGTGCCTGGAGTGAATTCCTCTTTGGTGAGGAGCTGATCTAGTTTTTCACTCCATGCTCTGGTGGCCTGTTTCAGTCCATAAATGCTCTTTTCCAATTTGCATACAAGATGTTCTTTCCCAGGAATTTGGAATCCTGGAGGCTTCTCCACGTACAGGTCTTGATCTAGATGCCCATAAAGAAAAGCAGTCTTCACATCAAGATGTTGAATATGCATATTCTTGGAAGCTGCAACAGCCAGTAGAGTTCTAATGGTTGTATGCGTGACTGCAGGGGGAAAGGTCTCGTAATCTTTGCGACACTGTTGACTATAGCCCTTAGCCATGAGTCTTGCTTTATAGCTCTCAATTTCCCCTTCTGCATTCTGCTTTATTTTTTAAAATATATTTTTATTAATTTTATAATCATACATTATATTATCTAATCAATACTTAGTTATTATAACACATAACATTACTATAAAATCACAATTTTTCTATTAACTAGTTTCAAAAGTTAACATAGATTCTTTATTATAATTCTATTCAAAAATATTAATTCCCCTACCCCCCCCCACCTCAGTGCTCCCCTTCACCGGAGCCATTATCCCTTACCTAATCTTTCCAGAATCTCATTTCTTCTCATGGAGGTAGCCTCCCATCTTTTGTCTGTAATACTTTTTTAACAAATACATTCCAAATTTTATCAAAGTCACTTTCTTTCCAACTTCCTCTTCTTACTTTGAGTCTACATGTTAACTTATCATTTATTGCCATCTTCCACACTTCTTTATACCACTCCTCCACTTGTACATTTATTTGCATTTTCCAATGTCTTGCTATAATTAATCTTGCTGCCGTTAATAAAGTTGTTATTAAATCCTTTTCTGCTTGGTTCCCATTCTCTTCATTATAAATTGACATCAATGCTATGCTCGGCTTCCTTTCTATATTTCTATTCAGAATATTCTCTATTTCTATAAAAACCATTTCCCAAAACTGCTGTACAAATTTACAATTCCACCACATATGCATATATGTATCTATTTCTTGACAACCTCTCCAACAATATTTAGAGTTATTCTTACCTATATTATGCAATCTTGCTGGTGTCAAATACCATCTCCATATTATTTTATAATAATTTTCTTTTATCCGTATCGACATATTTTTAGATGTCTTTGTTTCCATATCTTATCCCATTCATGATCTCCAATTTTTTGTTTCAAATCTTCCTCCCATATTCTCCTTAAATATTCCCCTTTGTCTTTTTCCCCTTATTTTTTATCAATATTTTATATAATTCACTTGTAATACCTTTCATACTTTCATTATCATCCCTCTTTTCACCTTTTTTCCACCAAATTTTCAAATTTTGTAAATTCCCTTATTTCTTTATTATTCTTTTTCCAATTTTTAATCCATTGTTCTAACTGTATGCAATTAAACCATGAAATTTTCATTCCACATATTTTCTCTCTTATACTCCCTTTCTCATTCATCCATCCTATCCATCCCTCTATTTTTTCTAGTCCTCTTTTCTTTAATTCCTTTCCCATTTTTTCCTTCAAATTATTTGGGATTTCCCCCCCCATTATAACCGGTGTTAATACTGAATCAATAGGCAAAAATTCTCTCTTATATTTATACCATATTTCCCATATATTTTGCAGAAATGGGTTCTCAATTCCTTTAATTTCCTTTTTTGTAAAATTATCAAAAAATATATTCCATATTCTTGCATTCTGCTTTATTGTAAAGACCCATCTACAGCCAATTGCCCTTTAATCTTTTGGCCATTTTGTCAAAGTCCATGTCCTATTTTTATATCTCCTTAGTCTGAGCCCCAAACAGATGTATGACTCCATTACTTATTCGACAGCTTGTTCTTATCCTAGTCCCAGCAGAAGTCTTTTCAGGATCAAAACCAACCCTTTGGTTCTGATGAAGAAGCAGAAGTGAATTAGGATACATGTATTTCACACTGTTACTGACCAAATTTTAATCCCAGGGTTCTCCTGTTAAAAAGGCAGCATTGCAGGAAGAGACCTCTGAAGAGTAGCTGCTGGTCAGAGTATACAGAGCTAGATGGATTAATGATTCAAATTAGTACAAGCCACCTTTGTATGTGTCCAGTACAAATTAAAAGGAATGTATTGGAAAATAAGGCTGATTATACACATGTGGATAAAATAATGTGGCAATTCGTGTTCATTAAACTGATGCAGAATCTTATAAAGAAAGAGAGCCCTAGCAGGGAGATTTAAGAAGATAAAATGGATCAATGCAAAATAAACACTTTTTTTTAGCAACAGTATGAGTAACTTATTAGGTAAGAGTAATAACAAACATTAAACCAGTAATCTGAATATTGGCATTCTAAAGACTATTCTACTGATGAGAAACAAAATGATCTGAATACCTAGTGTCATTGTTTCTACTGATCTGAAGTTACCTACCAAAAAGGTTTCAGACTGCAATTCAGACAGCTTAATCTGAGAGTATGTGCCACTGAAGTGACTAGCACATATTTATAGGTAGAAGATTGCACTGTTGATTTCAATCTCTAAAAGCATCTCTTGTACAAATTCTCTTTTTTGCATTCTGTAGGAATAGAAATAAACAGAGTATCCAATGGCTCTCAAGAGTGTAATGAGTAACACGGAATGCAAAATCACAGAGGAGCAAACACATAATTAGAGAACAAAATGAGGAACCACTAAGAGCAAACATTTCTTAAGAGTTATTAATAATAATAATAATAATAATAATAATATAATAATAAAATTTATTTATACCCCTCTCCTCTGTCAAAACAATTGGGGCGGCTTACAAAAATTAAAATACAATACGGATAAAATCCCCAAACACCCCCCACCCAACCCTCCCACATAAAAAAATATTAAACAATTATAAATTAAAACCAACAGATCTAAAATCACATTTAAAAACAATAAATACAATAAAATACAATAAATGGCCAGCGCACTAAAAGAGGCCAGGATCCCCTGAGGCCAGGATCTAATTAGGAAAGGCCTGCCGAAAGAGATCTGTCTTTAGTGCTTTTTAAAAGCTACTCAGGCTTGTTATCTGACGGATCTCATTCAGCAGGTCATTCCACAATTTGGGGGCGATTACCGAAAAGGCCCTCTGGGAGGTTACAGACAGCCTAGATTTTTGTGGCTGAAGCAAATTCCTCCCAGAGGACCAGAGTGCGCGGGGAGGATTGTATGGGAGGAGGCGGTTCCGGAGATAAGTTGGACCCAAGCCATTTAGGGCTTTATTCCATACGATCCTCCCCGCTCACTTCGGTCCTCTGGGAGGAATCTGTTACAGCCTATGAAAACAAGGCTGTCGGTGACCTCCCAGAGGGCCTTTTCTGCTGCCGCTCCCAGATTATGGAATGGCCTGCCGGACGAGATCCGTCTTATTACCACCTTAGACAGCTTTAAAAAAGCTGTCAAGACGGATCTTTTCTGGCAGGCTTTCCCTGAATAACTATCCCGGCCCAAGACTCGGCTGTCCTTTCTAAGCGGCAACTAGATTTTTTAACCATTGTATGTTTTAATTTTTGTCTTTTTAATTTATCTATTTTAAATTGTTGTATGTTTTTAATCTTCTATAATTTAATATTATTTTAAGGGGTGGGTGGGTTAGGGTACTGGGACTATGGAATTTTTATATTGTAAGCCGCCCCGATTGCGTTGTAGAGGGGCGGGATAGAAATAAAATTTTATTATTATTATATTATTATTATTTAAAGGTAATAACCAACACCTTATACTGGGCCCGGAAACTGATAGGCAGCTAGTGGAGAGATTTCAATATTGGAGTTATATGGTCTCTCCGAGATGTTCCCGAGACCACTCTGGCTGCCATATTTTGTACCAACTGAAGTTTCCAGACCAAGCATGAGGGCAGCCCCATGTAGAGTGCATTGCAGAAATCTAGACGCGAGGTTACCAGCATGTGCACCATAGTCTCGAGGTCCCTTACTTCCAGTAAATGGCGCAGCTGGCGTATCAGCTGGAGCTGATAACAGGCGCTCCTGACTGTCACATTCACCTGACTCGTCATCTGAAGCGATGAATCAAGGAGCACCCCCAGACTGCGAACACAGTCCTTAACGGAGAGCATGACCCCGTCCAGGACTGGAGGTTGCAACCCAAGTCCTGGTTTTGGGGCCGCTACTGTGAGCACCTCTGTTTTATCTGGATTTATTCTCAATCTGTTTCTCCTCATCCAGCCCATTACTGCTTTAAGACAATCATTAAGAGGAGAGACGCCATCGGAATTCAAGGCTGATGATCAGGACAAGGAGAAATAGATCTGGGTGTCATCAGCGTACTGATAACACCCAGCCCCATAATTCCGAATAATCTCACCCAGCGGCTTCATATAGATGTTAAACAGCATTGGGGACAGGATGGCGCCCTGTGGAACACCACAAGTAAGCTCCTTTCTGCTGGAGCAGCTGTCCCCGAGCAACACCCTCTTGGACCTGCCCAAGAGGAAGGATCGGAACCACTGGAGCGCAGTGCCTCCGATTCCTAACCCACTCAAGCAATCCAAGAAGATGCTATGATCTATCATATCGAAAGCCACTGAGATGTCTAAAAGCATCAACAGGGTCACACTACCCCTGTCAATGCTTAGACGCAGGTCGTCGGTCAAGGCAACCATGGCAGTCTCAACTCAAATCCCACCCTAAAGCCAGTTTGAAATGGGTCTAGATAATCGGTTTCATCCAAAACAGCTTGGAGTTGAAGAGCAACCGCCCTCTCGATCACCTTGCTCAAAAATGGTACTAAAGTGACTGGCCTATAATTTTTCATATCCAGGGGGTCCAGGGAAGATTTTTTGAGAACAGGCTTAACAGCTGCCTCCTTTAGACATGATGGAATATATCCTTCCCTGAAGGACGCATTGATGATGCTCACAAGGAACTTCCACAATGCATCCCCTCCCTGGATGGCCAGTCAAGATGGGCAAGGGTCGAGGGGGCAGGTTGTCTTCCTCACACTACCAAGGAGCTTGTCCACGTCCTCGGTACTCACGGATTTAAAGTGATCCAGTAAACTTACATCAACGGAGTTGCTGGACACCTCATCAATTGTTTCTGTCAAATTACTGGCATCTAAGTTGGCTCTTATCTGAGAGATTTTGTCTGCAAAGAAATTGTTAAACGCATCACAGCAGGCCGTCGATGGGTTAAGCAACGGGTTCTGCGCAGGAATAACCTGCGTCATTTCCCTTACCACCCTAAACAGCTCTGCTGGACGGGACTCTGCAGAAGCAATACGTGCAGAGGAGAAAGATCTCTGTGCTGCACGTATTGCCTCTCGATAGGACCAAAGAAAGTTCCTATGACGAGTCCTGTCAGATAAGAGTTGAGTTTTCCGCCAGTTGCGCTCTAGTCGTTGTCCAATGACTCTTATTAGCTCTTAATGACAAAGAGTCTGTGCTTTTAACAGATACAGAAAGGTTACAGTTCAACACATGTAGCCTTTTTACATGTAGCCATGTAAATTTTGAGGGTTTTTTTGTTTGTTTGTTTGTTTGTTTGTTTGTTTGCCTATGGGGCAACAGTAAAGCTACTTATGAAAAAAATCTGTTACATGTATATGTGTCATAGCATTGGAAGTAGGTAGTTATAAACAACAAATAAATTGTAGCTGTTTCCTTTTGTTACTAAGTTGTGTTATGATTGTAGCATAATGAAAAACAATTTAATTCCTCTTGCGGACCCAGACCGTAGTCCCCGCTCCCTTCCCCCCAATGAATACACAGACAACTACAAGCTTTGTTACAAAATGTATTGAGTACAATATAACCATAAAAGGATTAGGTACAGGTTAGTATAAGACAATAATATTGTATATATGGTTGGCGATCCTCTCCATTGACGCCCCCTTGTCGTGGGAGAGAGGCTTGCATACCCTAATGATGTTTTGAGCTGTGCTGGCAGTGGCACAATAGCCACCGGTAGGGTCTCCCATGCCAGACAGGTCAAAACTGAAGGGTCTGACAAAGAGCGTCAAAGGGCAGGATGGGCTCTCTAGCCTTATGGCAACCGTCCTAGGAGAAGGAAAACTCTAATCCCAAACCCGGGCAGATGGTGCTCATCCAACCCTGTAAGGTCAACCATCTAAGAGAAGGAAACTCTAATCAAACCTACAGCCCAAGGACCTCACTCCTACCGTCCATGCTTTCAAGGCCAGCAGATGAACCTTTGGTTTAAAGGGTGAGGCCAGTTCTGTGCACACTGCGCTCTACCAGACAAATCCATTGAACAGGCTCGAAGGACAAATCCAATTCCAAAAAAAGCCCTGTAACGATAGGTGAGGGATGAAACGGCAGGTGTAAAGATGCACTGGAAGCCGCAGACCCAACCCTGCATGCAGATGGTTCAGGACTTTGGTCGCTCGAGGCTGACCCAGGAGGTGACAGTCTTGTTTGGCAGCATCCTGAACGACCAAGCAGCCTTTTTTAAGGAGAGCACTGCTTGCTCCATATGGAGAGGGGCCTAGAAATGGTTGCCTAACGAAAGCTCATCCCCAATTACCTGGTTGGCTAGCCACGGCCAACGGGCATCTTCTGATGTGGTCAAACCAAGGCAAAGAAACAAAGGCGAACACTGGCCTCCAAAGGTGTAAATAAACTGACGCTTGCATGCTGGAACATCAGAACCATGGGAGACTCCGAAGATAGTGGATGGCCTGAGCATCATTCTGCTCTAATAGCCCATAAACTATCATGAGTTAATATTGACATCGCTGCTCTTAGTGAAGTTCGTATCCATGAGGAAGGCAGCCTTAAAGAACATGGCGCCAGCTACACACTTTACTGGTCTGGCAAACCCAAAACCGAAAAACATCTTTCAGGAGTAGGCTTCATGATTAAAAACTCCATTGCCTTCAAACTCGAAACCTTGCCAACAGGACACTCTGGTCGCATTATTTCCTTACGCCTCCCACATGTTGTTCTCTTTAGTATATATGCCCCAACTATGCAAGCCGATCCTGTAGAGAAAGACAAATTCTACACAGACCTACGCCACCTCATACAAAAAGTCCCTGTAGAAGATAAAATTATTATCCTTGGTGACTTCAATGCCAGAGTAGGAAAGAACTCTGAAGCCTGGAAAGATGTCTTAAGCAAGCATAGTGTTGGAAATTGCAATGATAATGGACGCCTCTTGCTAGAGTTCTGTGCAGAACAACAGCTGACTATTACAAACACTATATTTCAGCAGAAAGACAGCTTGAAGACAATCTGGATGCATCACCGATCCAAACATTGGTACCTCGTTGACTATGTTTTAGTCCGCCAGAGAAACATTCACGATGTCCGCCATACTCGAGTGATGCCCAGTGCAGAATGCCAAACAGATCATCACCTCATCAGATGTAAACTAAATCTTCATCTTAAGTTCAAACCTAAGAGGGGTAGCATGTTAAAGAAAAGACTCCAAGTCAACAGTCTTCAACAAGCTACCATGAGAGATAACTTCCAGGCAAACCTGCAAACAAAACTTGAAGACCATCCTACAGATCCTTCTCCTACAGTGTTTTGGCAACATATCAAAAACAGTATCCTCCAGTCTGCGGGAGAATCCCTCAGGTTCTCCCACAAGAAAAATCAAGACTGGTTTGATGAAAACAACCAAGAGATCCAGGAGCTGTTGTCAAAGAAGAGAACTGCTCACCAGGCATACCTCGCCCAGTCAACTTGCCATGTAAGAAAAGCATCTTTCTGTCTCACATGTAGTAAACTTTAACAAAAACTCTGAGACATGCCGAACAAGTGGTGGATCAATATAGCAGAAAAGACACAACGCTGTGCAGATCTGGGGGATTCTAGAGGATTTTATAAAGCTCTTAAGGCAGTGTTTGGACCTACTTATCAGGTCCAAAGCTCCTTATACAGTACAGATGGTCAAACATTATTTCCTGATAAAGCCTCCATCCTGAATCAATGGGATGAACACTTTCAAAGTCTCTTTAGTGCCAACCAAGTAGTCCAAGGCTCAGCTATCCAACATATGATACAAAAACCGATGAAAAATGAATTGGACATAGCTCCCACTTTGGAAGAGACCCTTAAGGCCATACAGCAGTTGAAAAACGGCAAGGCAGCTGAGATTGATGGGATCCCACCTGAAGTTTGGAAACATGGAGGTCATGTACTCCATGATAAATTCCACAAACTCCTTGTGAATTTCTGGGAAAAGGGGGAACTGCCATCAGATCTCCGAGATGCAGTCATCATCACCCTGTACAAGAAAAAAGGAGCAAAATCCGATTGCTCAAACTATCGAGGCATAACACTGCTCTCTATTGCTGGAAAAATCCTTGCAAGGATACTCCTGAACAGATTAGTTCCTGGCATTGCAGAAGAACTTCTTCCTGAAAGCCAATGTAGTTTCAGAGCCAATAGGAGTACTACAGATATGGTATTTACCCTTAGACAACTGCAAGAGAAATGTAGAGAGCAGAACAAGGGTCTCTATGTAACATTTGTTGACCTCCCCAAAGCCTTCAACACCGTGAGTAGGAAAGGTCTGTGGCAGATCCTGGAAAGACTAGGATGTCGCCCCAAATTCCTTAAAATGATTATGTTGCTACACGAGGGCCAGCGCGGTCAAGTCAGATATGGCGACGCTCTTTCAGAGCCCTTTCTAATAACTAATGGAGTGAAGCAAGGTTGTGTTCTTGCGCCAACTTTATTTACAAACTTCTTCAGCATGATGCTCCAGAGGACTATGGCAGAGGTCAAAGAAGACAACGGCATCTATATACGTTACCGTACTGATGGTAGTTTGTTTAACTTAAGCCGTCTGAGGGCTTGCATTAAGACTCTAAACTATCTAGTCAGTGAGCTGCTCTTCGCTGATGCTGCTGCCCTTGTTTCCCACACAGAAGCAGCTCTGCAGCGCCTAACATCCTGCTTCACAACAGCTGCAGAGCTGTTTGGGTTGGAAGTCAACCTGAAGAAAATGGAAGTTCTTTACCAGCCTGCACCATAGGACGAACACCACCATCCCCACATTGCCATCAGGAAATCTGTGCTTAAGTCCATTCAGCAGTTCACCTACCTGGGAAGCATCATCTCCTCAGATGCCAAGATTGACAAAGAGATAGATCACAGATTAGAAAAGGCGCATAGCACATTTGGAAGACTTTACAAAAGAGTCTGGAGTAATAAACACCTGAGGCGAAACACAAAAATCAGTGTGTATAGAGCCATTGTACTGTCTATTCTCCTTTATGGATCTGAAACATGGGTCACCTATTGCCACCACTTATGACTCCTCTAACTCTTCCATCAGCGCTGTTTACGCACAATCCTAAATATACACTGGACTGACTATGTGATTAATGTTGCTGTCCTTGAGCAAACAGGTACCACCAGTATTGAGGTCATGATATTGAGAACACAGCTGCGCTGGGCAGGGCATGTTTTTAGGATGGAGGACCATCGCCTCCCAAAAATAGTATTCTACGGTGAACTCGCCATGGGTCAGCGTAAGAGGGGCGCTCCAAAAAAGCGATACAAGGACTCCCTGAAACAACACCTCAGGCTTTCCCAAATTGATCACCAACAATGGTCCGCCCTGGCCTCACATCGGGAGGCAAAGAGACACACTATCCACAATGCTGCAGCCTTATTTGAGAACTCACGCCAAACTAGTTTGAAGAGAAACAACAACACAGAAAAAATCACAACCCGGAAACATCACCCAAGGAAACCTTCTGCTGTGCTTTCTGCAACCGGACTTGTTTATCTCGGATTGGCCTTTTTAGTCATCAGCGCGCTTGCAGAAAGCGTGGGATGAGTCCTTCCTGAATCTTCATTTGCGAAGAGAAGCCAGAGAGAGAGAGAGAGATGGTTGGCGATAAGTGCTGCAACTTGCTATCTGCTGCAAATGGTTGGCGTCATTGCCTGGGTCCGGATCCCTTCATTGCCCAACCCAGTGTTGGCCAATGGCTCCATGTTGGCTGCTGCAGACCCCTCCTGGAGGAGAGAGCTCCTAGCCAAGCCGTACTGCTTGACTCTCTCCCCTCCCCTGAAAACAAGTTGTTAACCTAGGGTGGAAATTGGGGCGGGTCTCTGTGAACTTGAACTTGATCTTAAAGTTGACAGAGACCCCATTTTTCCTGCTTACCCAGATCGCGGCCCATGCCATCCGCCCAGCAAATTGCGACAAAGATACAACATAAGCATACATAACAAGGAGGGTGGGTGTGTCTTTGGCTCCTATTGAGCCACTGTACAGTCTGCGACAGGGAGCCGGGTTATATACCGGCCCCATCACAGGCTCGTGTGTCATCCGGCCACGCTGGAAATGCAGCCAGATGACCCGCCCCTTTGGGACTAACTGGCTAATCAGGGTGAGGTGCGCTCACCTCGATTGGCCCATCTGTTCCTGTGTCCTGCCAACTGCAGAGACAAATGGGAAGAAGACTGCCCCAATATGGTGGCCCCCTCGCAGACCATGTGGCCACAAGGCAGCTGCCAGGAAGAAAGGGGAGGGGGGAGAAGAGACCATGGGGGACGCCAGCCAGGGCACAAAAGGCCCCAACCATCCAGCCGGTAAGCCCCTTATGGTGTAACTATAACAGTTTTACCGAGGTATATACTGTAGTCTCACTACTTAGATGTGTTCTGTACAGTAGGCAAACATGTTGTAGCCTTTTGGGTCTCCTTTGTTAATTCACTAGAAAGGGAACCATTTTAGTTACTATTAAATGATGATAAAGAGTTACTTTTTAAATCATAACTGTAACTAACTGCTGGTGGTTGGAACTAGAACTGATTGCATTGTAAAAATAACTTTCCAAGTTCTTTCACATATGCTACCAAATGCCAAGACAGGGCCTAAATACCCTAAAGACACTAGGGGGATTTTCAGACAGCGTTTAACAGCCTACCGCGGGATGAGGTCCCGGGAGAGGAATGATGCTCTTGCACGGCAGGGGGTCATTTTCGGACACCGCCGTCCCTCTTCCGTGATCCTTCCTTGCATGTCCGTGAAGCTTTAGAAGCAGCCACGCCATATTTTAAGCACGGGCAACTTCCGTGCTTAAAATATGGCATGGCTGCTTCCAAAGCTTCATGGACGTGCAAGGAAGGATCCCGGAAGAGGGATGGCGGTGTCCGAAAATGACCCCCTGCTGCGCAAGAGCGCCGTTCGTCTCCCGGGACCTCATCCCGCGGTAGGCACTGTTAAACGCTGTCTGAAAATTTCCTAGATCCTGTCTGATCTTGGAAGGTTAGCAGCATTATACCCTGGATAGCACTTGGATGGGAGACTGCCAACATATACCAGATGATGTAGGCTACATTTCAGAGGAAGGAACTGGCAAAACCACCTCTTAGTCTTCCTTGCCTAAGACAACTCTGTGAAATTCATTGGGTCACCATAAGTTGGCAGACGACTTGAAGGGATGTGTGTGTGTGTGTGCACACGTGCGCGCACACAAACACACAGAGACACACCAAATGCCAAAATGGGCCATAAGGAAATGTTGGTACTGAAATATAGGGTCAGGTGCTCATGTTCTTAAATTGTTGGGCTTTACAATTGCTTTTTGCAGAAATTTTATATTCAGCGCTTAGTGGTAAATTATGATTGGCTGTCCTTTTTGAATGACTTCAGGAGAAAGCCAAGTCATCTGAAACTACCAAACAAATGACATAATACTGTTTTAGAATGCATTACCAACATCAATTAGATACTTGTGCATTACCAATAAAAATAACATGCATAATATCATGAATGAGCAATAGTGCTCCTCCCTGCCAATTCAGTTCTGTGCTGTTCTGTAAAGTTCCATCAATCTATGTGCAATTCATTACCTATGGCTGGGATCCTAACTGTGGTGTTGGAGTTAAAGGCAACAAAAGGGAAAAGGTGGCAGTGGGGAAGAAAGGAAGAAAAAAACAGCATTGGAATGTGAAGGCTGTTAACTCCATGCAACTTGTTTCTGAAATGAAATGGCTTCCAAGGGGAAGGTGTATAATGATTACTATACCTATTACAGGGAATCCACAGAGATATGGTAGAATGAGAGAGCGTGACTTGGACTATCACCTGCTCTGTGGCATAGGTTATTCTTCAAGTTATTCCTTTGCTTGAAAGCCAGGCTTTCAGCAAACAATTCTACATATAGCTAATAACCTTTCCCTCCTCCCTGTATGGGCAGAAAGTGAAACTGCTACCATAATGAACCATCGTGTGTATGTCCCTTCAAGTTGCTTGTCGACTTATGGGTGACTGACCGCATGAATTCCATAGGGTTTTCTTGCACTATTATAATGCCACTATAGCAGTGGTTCTCAGTTCCTGACCACTGGTCCAAAATGCATGAAGGACCAAAAGTTGAGAACTACTGCCCTATTATTCTTAGTTGCATTTATATTCCACATTTTCTCCTGTAAGTTCAGGACAATGCATATGGATTTCCCCCCTTTGCACTTTACCCTTGCAAAGGCTGAAAGAATAGATATATCAAAGTCACCCAGGGAGTTTCATGTCTTAGTAGGGACATGAACCTGGATATCGCAAACACAATCCAATGTTTCAACTACAAGACTATGATGGTACCACACTCCCACATGTCATTGTACAAATTAACAAGATCCTGACCTTCTTGCTAAGGGGTTCTACTGAACTTAGTAGGTGTCTGAATAGGTGTGTTTAAGATGATTTATGCAGGGTTGCTAGGATAGAATGAGGGGTTCTCTTTTATCTGCCACTGAATCAGAAGATGAGATAGCTGTGCTTTCTTCTGTTTAGTTCACTTGCAGTTCTTTTGTATGTTCCAATGTTTCTGGATATGCTTTTACTGAAGTTTTTTTTTTAATTATTATTCTTACAAGGTTAATATGCATGCAAATAGAATTTGGAAATACTTTGTTGTTACTAGTTTGCAATGTATACTTGGTTTCTCACATATAAATAAACCTCAATGATCTCAGTGAGGCTTATTCCCAAGTACAGTAGGACCCCTGTATCTACTGGGGATTGGTTCGGGGTGTGTGTGTGGATACAGAAAACCATGGATAATAGTGAACACCATAGAAAATAATGGGACTTCCGGTTTAAAAAACCATAAAGTTGCCTTGGAGGACCTAGAAAATCGGTAGAGAGGACACGTTTTCTAGGAAGACTCTATGGTAGGTGTGCTGTTTTGTGTCCCGTGGAAAACTGAATCAGTGGATAATGAATCAGTGGATATGAGGGTACTGTATGTAGAATTTCAGCTTAGGCTGCAATCTTCAATATGCTTACTTGGATACTCACTGGAGTGCTAGTGCAGAGTCCTTCCATCATACTCTTACATTCTAGTGTGGTAG
This sequence comes from Gambelia wislizenii, assembly GCA_030847615.1. NCBI lineage: Eukaryota > Metazoa > Chordata > Lepidosauria > Squamata > Crotaphytidae > Gambelia > Gambelia wislizenii. The sequence continues at coordinate 390,085,919 of JAUMIR010000001.1, read as the reverse complement.
CTTCCTTAAATAAGAATATACTGGTAAGGTGATGGGTGATTAAACTAAACTGTACATATGCATCCAATTTAGATATGCATTTATTAGAATTATCTGTAAACTTTTGCTTTAAGGCAACATTAATTAAGACTGGGAGGTGCTGGATATTTGTTTTCTTGGGAGATACAAATAGTGCTGTACAACAGTCAAGAGCCAGTAGTATAGCGGCAGAAAGAACACCCTCCCCCTCTGGATTCATTAGTAGGCCAAGGAGTTGACTACATGATGAAAAAAATCCTCTAAGAATTCAAACAGAATGCCATTGGTCCTCACGGAAGGTGGCCCATATTTGCCATACTCAAAAGGAGGGAGGCTGAAAACTCCAAAAGGATTGCTATAACAGCTTTCACTGTTTCTAGCTATATTTTTTTTAAAGTGCACAAAGAAGTGCACAATTGGTCATCTGATCAATCAATTCAAAAAGGGGCACACAGCAGAGCTTAAATCTGATTGGGTGGAGCTTGGAAGCAGGCGGGCTCAAAAGGGAAGGCTTGCAATGCAGGAGCTGCCAGTGTTGTTCTTTCCCCCTGTCCCCCCTCCTTCTCTCCCAATAATCTTCCCAAGAAGATTATTATGAGTACCTGGCCTGCGTTGCGCACCGTGATTACTAATATGATTGGTTTGATAGATGGGGAACCCAGAGCTCTCCAAGTGCTCTTCTCTCTCTCTCTCTCTCTCTGTGTGTGTGTGTGTGTCCTCCTCTCCCCCTCCCTCCATTGCTTCCCACTTTCTTCCACCGCCTCTCTCCATGATATAATCCTTAATGCAGCCTCTGGCTACACAGACCAAATGACAAGTGTGAGCAGAAGGAAGAGGGGGCGGGGAGGAGGAAGCAAGATCCAGAAACTGAAAAAAAGGGAGGGCAGACCCAAGGGAGATTTTCTGCTGGCAATTCACTTGCAGCCACCATCAATTCTCGGGGGGCATGCTCTATGTGAACTACAGACTCAGGTAATTTTCCTATCACCAATCTTGCAAACACATCGTGGACACAAATGGGCACTGGAGCAAAAGGGAGGTAAGGTGATATTTTCTAGAATTCTCCTGTCTAGCTGACCCCCAAGATAAAACAAAATGTGTAACAACCACTTCTGTGTAACAGTGAAATGTGTACAGGCCTAGTATATGCAGGATTGGTATACGCAGTTTCACTTACCTGAGAACCATGGTTGCTGCTGGTGGCCAGAGTCCTTCCTTACCTTTTCCTCAGGTGAGGCGGTGAGGGATGGAGGGAAGTGATACCACCACCTGGCTCCTCCTTCCTACCTGCATTCCTCCCTCCCTTCCTGATGGGGCTTGGGGAGCTCCCCACATACCCCTTTCCATTCTTGAGGGTCCCAGGACACGGGGGAGGGGGATGCCCCCTCGGCGCCAAAATCCTCTGCTTTGTGCAGCAGCCAGCCAGCCAGCCAGCCAACAGCATCTGCCTCAGTTGTAGTCAAGTAGCTGCCTACTCTGCTGCCTCTGGTTTGTGCTTCTCTGCTGCCTTGGGCTCTCTTGGCCAAGGAAGGAGACAGGCACTTGGCATGCCCCCTCCCCAGCTGTTCAGAGCTCTGCATCTCTCTTTGGTGTTGGGTGCTGCACTCTCACATGCGAGAACAGCAGTGGGGGGCATCCCAGACCTGCTCTTTCCTCTCACCCATGCTGCCTGGATAGCCAGCTGCTTGGTCTCTGGTCAGCCAGCTGCTTGGTCACTGCTCCTAAGGTGATCAGATTCAAAGGAGCGGAATGGGTGGGAAGCACCAGTCTCAACAGCTATTGTGAGCAAGAAGGAGGTACAGGCCTTGGCCGCACACTGCTGCTATTCTGGCATGTGAGAATGCAGTGCCTGCCACCAAAAGTGGTGCATGGCTCTGTGCATCTGGGACTCCCATGCCTCTCTTGGCCAAAGAACAATGCCCTTAGCCAAGAGAGCCTGAGGCAATGGAGAAGCATGAAATGGAGGCAGCAGAGGAGGTGGCGGTGAGCTGGGTGTGGGTGAGGCAAGTACTGCTGTGCATAGCCAGGGGCCACATAGCCAGCCCCCCATCCTCCTCATCCCAGGACCATCTACGATTGAAAGGGTGCATGGGGAGCTCGGCATGCCTCCCCTGGAAGGCAAGCAGGTGGGCGTGCAGAATGATCTGGGTGGTAGCACTGCCTCTCTCCCTCCCTCCCTTCCTAACTATCTTATCTGGCCTGGGGATCAAAATCTATTGCCTGAGATTTCACGTATCCACAGAGAGTGCAGAAACATACTGTATCCCCTTGCAGATACAGGGGTTCTACTGTACTCTCATCTGTGCAGCTGAGACAGAGCATTTTAAACAGTTTGAATCCACAGAAGTCAGATTTAGCACTCCTTCCCTAACTGTTGCTGTTAGCAACTTGTAGCAATGTCTCAAGCTTTGTTGTGTTTTAAGGTGGGAAATCCAGTTGTATTACATGCAAAATATTTAGGTTCAATGTTGCATATTAATCAGATGGAGAGAAATAGTAGTCTTGCAGTTTAAGTAACCTCTAATATTTTTGGTGTGGAATTACCACTGACCATTTCCCTGGTGCTCTGTTTCTCACTAAAAAGTTTGACATGTGTATCCCATTGTTTAAAAAAGGACTTGGCAAAGGCAGAGAATACCTAGATTGCTGCTTCCCTGAATTAACTTTCTTTTCTCTTGCTTTCTCTCGTAGCAGAGAGATGGCAAGGAAGCATCCAAGGTGGGAGCAAGGTAAATGTTGTTGGAGTGCAATTCAGAGGTTAGCCTTTACCCTTATGTTTGCTGCTGAATTGGGACATGAGACAGCTGTGTTTCTTGTGCCTATTTTCTTCTAGTTTGGTCAGCTACCTCATTTTAGGACTCCTGCAGTCCTCTTCTTTGCAGTTAAGTTTTGGAAGAAAGTGTGGGTAATAGAACCAGAGAATTGGCTGAAGTTGCCTTATCACCGAGTTCACCAGTAGTTTTTAAGGTACAGTTGAAGGAAATGAAACTGAATACAATGCTATAACTATTGGTATGTTCTTCCAGTCCCATTTGTCCCTCTTCCATTGTCCTTGTTTTCTGGCTTTAAAGCATAAAGTGCACCAGCTGTTGTGCCATGTTTAAGTATTATTACAAATGTCCATTAAAATATTATTCCTTAGCTGACTAATAGCAAGGTTTCATTAAAACAGAAGTGTCCTATGGCTTCTTAGACATTATAACATTTATTGTGGTGTAGGAATTTGTAGGCAATAGCACAACCTGTGGTTCTGGAATCACCATGTGACCCTCAACTACTATGCTTGTGGCCCCTGCACCCATTTTCCCCACAACTTTGCTTAACAATTCTGCTGCAGGGGTAAATGCTGTTCCTGGCTTCTGAGACAGTAGGAGAATGGAAAGGTGAAAGCATCTCCTGACCCACAGTGATCCTGTTTCCCAAATTCCTCATTTCCCACTGATAATGTATGTATTTTTGTACACTAATGGGGTCCCAAATCCCCAGCTAATACTAGATGTCACCACTGGGACCAAAAACTGTGTATTTCTGGTCTACTTCATCAGATATGTAGTAGCAGTAACCAGAAATATATTTTGTTGTAACAATTCAGTTTTGTAGATGATCACTAGATGGCATTGTTTATGTACAAAACAGAAGCAAGTCAATACTGGGTGTTCTTTTAAGCATTATTGTACTTCACTTTTCCCTGTGTGCACATTAGAAGGTGATAGCTCATCTGAAGTACTTTAGTACAAGTGAGTTAAGTATTCTGTTTCAGCAAACACTACCAGCTGTGGTAGAGAGAAGAAAATGCTATAATCAGTGCAGCTACCATAATGCATGTTGGCAAGGAAAATAGTTGTTTTCATATTTTTTCAGTAACAGGAAAATAATATAGTGTCATTTTGAGCATTGAGCACTATATTTGAGGGGTACCAGTCAAACCCAGTTATATCCTGCTACTCTCCACTTCTTCCCCCCAAGTTTTGTTGTTAACTGCCATTAAGTCTATTTTTACTTATGGTGACCCTATGAATGAGAGACTTCCAAGTCACCATATCATCATCAGCCCTATTCAGGTCTTGCAGATTCAGGGCCCTGGCTTCCTTGATTGAGTCTATCCATCTGCAATGTGGTTTTTTGGTTTTCCTACTGCTTTCTACCTTACCAACCATTATTGTCTTTTTTTACTGAGTCATGTATTCTTTTATATGGTCAAAGTACAACAGTCTCAGTTTAGTCATCTTGGCTTCTAGGCTTGATTTACTTTAGTGCCCATTCATCCCCCCCCCTTCTAACCAGTATTCTCCTATCTCAAAATAAATTTATTTGCTATCTGTTAAGAGTTTATGAGTTTATAAAAAAATACTCCTTGAAAATCAATATGGGATTATTTGAACTAGTCTGCTTTGCTCATCCTGCACCACAGAAAACAAGAATGGAAATGGTCCATTCTTGTTCTTTTCATAAGAATGGTTAATCAGAATGTATGGGTCTCCCTCTACTTTCAGTTTTGTAGTATTGCAATGCATTATGTTACGCCACAGAAAAAGTTAATATTTCTATGTGTTCAAACAACCAGCTAGGTTTTACACTGATCAGAAAAGCTGTATCTTAATGTATTCTTAAAGGGTCAAAGACCTTGATGCATAGAATTAGTGCAAGGTAAATAGGACAATAAGTCCTAATTTCAAAATATCCTTCTCATGTATTAATGTAATTAAAGTTGGGGCCAGTTTAATCTGTTTTCTCTGCCATGATACATACTGTGTTTGAGGGCCAGGGATTCAGGTTACCAACTTTGGAAAGGGCAGCTTTTGGCCGTTTAAAAATACAGTGTAACAATGACAAACCAGTCATTAAAGCCCAGTCTTGTCATGAGAAAAGGCGTCTAGGAGCCTGGTCAACCAATCCAGCAACTTTATAGATATAGTTGTTAATACTGATAGATAACTACCCTAGTGTGTTCTAGGTCAATTGGATCCATAAGTCTCCATGAGCAACCTGGCTGAGAATTCCCAGATGTGGAATTCCTTTTTTACTCTCTTTCTACTGGCAAGTAAAGATCTTCCATTTGAAGAGGCATTTGATGATTAACCAGTTGTGCAAAAGAGTCTTCTGATGGATTCAGTATACTAAACTATACTGTTTATGTTGTTTTAAATTAATGGTATTTTAACAGAGTTGTTGTTGCTTTTGTTTGCCATTAAGTCAGTTTCAACTTATGGCAACTGTCTGAATGAGGGATCTCCAAGAGACGCGGTCAACAACTGCCCTGCTCAGAATGCAGGTTACATGTCAGAACAATCAGATATTGCAGCACTTCCATTTCTTTTAGAGTGAATCATAATTTCTCATGATCTATACAGTTAAAAACTTTGCTATAATCTGTGAAGCACAGGTTCATTTTCTTCTGAAATTTTGCTGCTTCCATTATCCAGCATATGTTTGCAATATAAACCCTAGTGCCTCTTCCTTTTTGGAGACCAGCTTGGACATCTGGCATTTCTCACTCCATTTATGGTAAAAGTCTTTCTTGTAAAGTATTGACCATCACTTTGCTTGCATGGGAGATCAGTGCAGTAGTCCAATGGTTACTACTATTCCTGGTTTCTCCTTTCTGGAGGAATGGAATGTATATGGAACATTTTGAGTTGGTGAGTCTTTGTTTTGTTTTCCACAGTTTCTGGCAGATTTTTGTTAGACTCAGAATGAATAATATCTCTACATCTTGAAATAACTTTATTGGTATGATATCTATTCCTGGTGATTTACTTCTTCCAACTGCTTTGAGTTCCTATTTCATTTTGTTTCTTTTTTAAATTATGGGTTCCTCTTCAAATGTGGCTTCCTTGAACAAATCCATCGTCATTTCCTCTCTTTTAAATAGTTCCAGAATGTACTGCTTCCAAATTTTCCATTAGTGTTTGATTTTATCTTGATTTTCACTTTTGTATTCAAATCACCTATGATTATCACCATGTTTGAGTGTGTGATCAATTTTATCTTGGACACCTTTGCAAAATCTTTTGATTTCTTCCTTTGATCTCTTTGTTGGGAGTATAAACTTTGATCATGGTTATATTGATAGGTTTTCCCTAGAGTCTTATCAATATTATTTACCAGGCTTCCCTTTGTATACCACGCCTGCTTTTGCTTCATCTCTCTTCCCTATTAAAGCTGCCCTGTTTCTTCCTTGCTTGCCATTTCCAGAGTAAAACACTGTGTGAGTGTCTGATTGAAAATGTGCCCAAAAGGTACTGGGCAGCAGTAATAGTGAGGGCTAAACTGATAGAGGATCTTTCGGAGACAGCAGTAGTGGTGCCATAGTGTGCAGAAGAGGGAAGTGGTAAACCACTCCTGAATGCCTACCTTGAAACCCCTATGATGGGAGAATCCAAAATGAAAGAAGAGATAGTGCTGGAAGATGGGACTCCCATGTCATAAGGCACTCAACCAGCTTCTTGGGAAGAGTAGAAAACAAGTATGAGTAATGCTGTATCTAATGGCACAACTGCACTCAAGCTGAGAGGATATTGAGTTGCTGGAATGTGCAGAAGTGAAAGAAAAATCTGATGTTGTACAACATACTCAGTCAGAACATGGACTATGAGAACCATGAATCAGGGTAAGCTAGAAATCATAAAACAAGAAATGTAATGTATAGGCATAGCCACAATTTTTAATAGGACATTTTTAACAAAATCTGGCTCTCAGTTATGAAGAACAATAGAATCAAAACTCAACACTTACAAAGGAATTCCACCCAGGGACAGGGGGACTCCCAGCAGATAATGGCCCATCAACCAACCATTAGCCAAACAGATACTAACAAGCCTTGCATTTCTGTATCCAGAAACTAACCATTCAATTAAACAAATTTACATATACTCCCCAACAGGGGTTCACAGCATATAAACTCCACACACACACCTACCCAACCATTCTCTGAAGATGCCAGCCACAGATGCAGGTGAAATGTGAGAAAGAAACTATTCCAGAACACGGCTGCACAGCCTGGAAAAAAACCCCAAGGAAAATCTATTTAACAGGACAGTTTACTGAAATCTATTTTAACTTTTAAATTATCAGCTGTACTTTGTTTTAATCTATGTTGTTACCTGTCTTAGTACCACTTCTGGGAGAAAGGCAGGATATAAATGAAAGAAATAAATTAAACCTTATGTGGACCCTTACTACTGTGTAGGTTTTCTGCTTCAGTAGTTATCATATATGCCTTTAGCAGGTAATTAGGTTTTGACAAGAGAAATAGGCAACGATTAAAGTGGATATTTATATCGCTGGGACTGTAATGAAAACAATTGCTGAACTCAGTTCAGATGTATCTTTGCTCTCTTGGATCAAATTCCGAGCACCTAGCTGTATGTGTTTTTAATCATGTGTTCAGGCACGTATGCTTAACCTTGCTGCTTATTGTGAAGTCGAAGGCTTTCACGGCCAGCATCCATAGGTTTTCTGTGGTTTTTTTCCAGGCTGTGAGGCTGTCTTCTGGAAGAGTTTATTTCTGATGTTTCACCCATACCTGTGGTTGGCATCTTCAGAGAATGATTGGGTAGGAGTGTGGGGGGGTTATATACTGTGAGTCCCTGTTGGAGAGGATATGTAAATTTGTGCATTTCAATGGCTAGTTTCTGAGTGGAGATATGCAAGGAGGATTAGTGTCTGTTTGACTAATGGTCCATTGTCTGCTGGAAATCCCCTGGTCCCTGGGTGGAGTTCATTTGCATATGTTGAGTTTTGATTTTAGTGTTTTTAGGACTGGTAACCAGATTTTGTTTACTTTTAGGGTTTCTTCTTTCCTGTTGAAGTTGTCCAGGTGTTTGTGGATTTCAATAGCTTCTCCGTGCATTCTGACATGATAGTTGTTGGCCTGGTCCAGGATTTCAGTTTTTTTAAATAACATTTTGTATCCAGGTTGGTTTATAACATGTTCTGCTATTGCTGATTTTTCTGGCTGGCCCAGTCTGCAGTCTCTCTCATGTTCCTTGATTCATGTTTGCACACTACGTTTAGTGGTCCCTATGTAAACTTGTCGACAGCTGTGTGGTATGCGGTAAACTCCTGCAGCTGTGAGAGGGTTTCTTTTGTCCTTCACTGAGCATAGCATTTCTTAGATTTTCTTGGTTGGTCTGTAGATTGTTTGGAGGTTGTGTTTCCTCATCAGTCTCCCTAATCTGTCTGTGAATCCTTTGATGTATGGAAAATACCTTCCCTTTGGGTGGCTGTTTTTTTTTCATTCCTGTTTTTTTTCTGGGTCTGGCAAATGAACTCCACCCAGGGACAGGGGGATTTCCAGCAGACAATGGATCGTTAGCCAAACAGACACTAATCCTTCTTGCATATCTCCACCCAGAAACTAGCCATTCAGATACACAAATTTACATATCCGCTCCAACAGGGACTCACAGTATATAAATCCCACACACTCCTACCCAACCATTCTCTGAAGATGTCAGCCACAGATGCAGGTGAAATGTCAGAAATAAACTTCCAGAACATGGCCTCACAGCCTGGGAAAAAAACCCACGGAAAACCTTGCTGCTTATATTTGGGCAGAAAAAAACAGTTGCAGTAACCTGATCTGGAATGTGCTCCTGATCTACGTTGTGACCACTTGCCATGCTCTTCTAAAAATCTCTCCCTCATGGTCTCTTCCAATTCTACAGTATGATTCTATGATATGATAAGAGTCTGTGAATCTCTCATCCCTAGTGCTCATGTCAGATTTGCCGTGATACTGCTCTGAAAACAGCTGTAAGTTTGGATGGATAGCAGGATCTCCATCAGTGGGTCTTCCTGCTCTGATCCCTTTTATAGATTAGTCAGTGGAGAGGCTATGGCAACTGTATCATAAAGCAAAAATCCATGACTGGATGAGAGAAGTACTTACTGCAGGAAGTCTCTGTCCCTAAAGTTGACCTTAAATCAACTTTTTTTGTGTTTTAAAAAAAGAAGAGGGCATTTTGGGCTTTATATGATTGCTAGGGCTTTGGGCAGCAAAAAAATGGGGTTTGGGAACTGTACTTACCCCACCCCATGTCTAGATCCCAGTAATGCCTAATGTTCTTCCTCCTTTTGTTTGGTAACTGCAGTTTCAGTGGTTAATAACAACCACTGAGAGATACCAGCCATGATATGTGTCCAGATTGCAAGACGATGCAAAGAGGTATTTTCACAATCTCCACTGAAGGTATTTAAAAAAAAAAAAAAAAAAAAGCCCAGAGATCTGCCAGTCTATCCAGGTTTCTGGAAGTTTTTGATACTATCTATAGATTTGCATTCTGAATGCAGTAAATTGCAATTTTACATCAGATATGACATTTATGTAATAAAAACAAAGTTTATATTATGATTGTGTAGTAATAATAATAATAATAATAATAAAATTTTATTTCTATCCCGCCCCTCTGCAACGCAATCGGGGCGGCTTACAATATAAAAACTCCATAGTCCCAGTACCCTAGCCCACCCACCCCTTAAAACAATATTAAACTATAAAAGATTAAAAACATACAGTAAACTAAAAATATATAAATTAGAAAAATATTAAAACATACAATAGGTTTTTTTAAAAATAATAATAATAATAATAATAATAATAATAATAAATGATTACAGCTCAGGGAGGACAGCCGAGTCTTGGGCCGGGATAGTTATTCAGGAAAGGCCTGCCGGAAAAGATCCGTCTTGACAGCTTTTTTAAAGCCGTCTAAGGTGTTAATAAGACGGATCTCGTCCGGCAGGCCATTCCATAATCTGGGAGCAGCAGCGGAGAAGGCCCTCTGGGAGGTCACCGACAGCCTTGTTTTCATAGGCTGTAACAGATTCCTCCCAGAGGACCGAAGTGCGCGGGGAGGGTCGTACGGAAGGAGGCGGTCCCAGAGATAAGTTGGACCCAAGCCATGCAGGGCTTTAAAGGTTATAACCAACACCTTGTACTGTGCCCGGAAACGAATAGGCAGCCAGTGGAGAGCTTTTAGCACAGGTGTTATATGCTCTCTTCTGGAAACACCAGAAATCAACCTGGCTGCCATGTTCTGAACTAGTTGAAGTTTCCGAGTTAAGCACAAGGGTAGCCCCATGTAGAGCGCATTACAGAAATCCAGACGGGAGGTTACCAGTGCATGTACCACAGTTTCGAGGTCCCTAATTTCCAGGCAAGGGCGCAGCTGGCGTATCAGCCGAAGTTGATAACAGGCACTCCTGACCGTCGCATTTACCTGATTAGACATCTGGAGCGTTGGGTCCAGGAGCACCCCCAGACTGCGAACACAGTCTTTGGAGGAGAGTGTAGTTCCATCCAGGACTGGAAGTTGTATTCCCAGATCTGGTTTCGGGCCTGTAACTGTTAGTACCTCCGTTTTGTCTGGATTCAGTCTCAATTTGTTTTTCCTCATCCAGTCCATTACTGCTTATATACAGTATACAGTATACAGCAGAGGAAGACAAAGGATATTGTGGTAAATGATGGGGAATTGTATTCTGTCTGTGAATATAGGACAACATTTATTTGTAAGGTTTCCAGCATTTCCCCCAAACCATAGTGTTGCTTTTTCCAAACCATAGCAGTTCCTTCATGAGCAGCACCTTACATTCTCCTAGACTTGCTGCAAGTCATTTGAATGAAAAGGAATGAGCTATTTCTTTTGGAAACCTTCCCTTTGTTCACAGTTCTGTGGCTGACAGTACAGGTATATATTTGTCCCCACACTATTCTGAAAGAGGTAGCTTGCTTTATGGCACAGAAGAAAATTGTTCTGATTAATGTATTATTTATTAAAATCTTTATAGCCTTTATAGCTAGGGATTCAGAAAGCTTGGGGCTGATTCAGATGATTCAGCTGATTCAGAAAGCTTGGGGCTAGGTCACTCCATGGTTTTGTCTTTCCCTTTGTCACCATATGGAAGGCCAGAGGACATCACCTCCTCTTGTTCCTATTTCTTTGTAGTTGAATCCCAACATCAAGGATGGTGACACTTCCAAACAGTATAACTGGTAATGCTGACACAAAGAAAGTGAAAGCTAATTTTTTCCCTCCTTCTAGGGTTCAAGAATGGAGGTATTAGTAAATTGAAGACAGCCATTTATTTGGGTAGATGCAGTACCAAGCAAAGTCTGGCATACATGATCAAAATCAACTAGCAAACAGACAATTAAATCAAGCTTATAAAGCATTTTTACAAAACCATGTGAAGGTAGCAATTGAGCAACAAAAGGCTATGACAGTCATACAAACTCACCAGTAATGAGCAAGCACTATTTCCAAAAGATACATGTCACACTTCTTCTTTGTATCTCACTCTGGCTTTGTGGCTGGGATCTTTATCAGCAAAGCACATCCAGATGTTCAAAGACATGGATCAGAAGCCTTGTACATGTTGTACAAACTTGAAATTTCTTAGACCCCTTTGTGATCCCAGCGTAGCAGACTCCAGGATCAGCAATTCATGTGTCCCATCTTGGTTGCAATACTGTAGGTGAAAAATTGGTTCCTTTAAGATTAAGAGTGCTACAGTCTTCTCTGTAGCAGAGTGAACACAGCAGTTTGTTTAGATATATAAGTTTGAGCAGAGTATGCATATGGTTAGCAACAAACAGTTAACTCAGAATTATATAGCATTAACACGGCATTCCTGCAAAACTGTACAGCATCAGCAATGGAACAATGGCAAAAGCTATGAAAAGGCTATGAATCATAGAAGCATAGACTTGGAAGAGATAACAAGGGCTATCTAGTCCAACCCCTAATAGTGAGCAAGCACTATTTCCAAACTATGTATGTTACTCTTGTTCTTTGTATCTCACACTGCTGTTCTAGCTGATAATCTTATCAGCAGAACAAATCAAGATGTTTAAAGACAGAGGTCTGAATGGCTTGTACATATTTTACTTAACTTGAAATTCCAATGAACTTACAACATTTTCTGTGTCTAAGCAGACTTCAGCATGGCTGGGTCTTACTCAGGTTTCATGGTCACTATCTGACCTTTCCTTTTCAAAGGGAAACTGAAGAAACTGAAGTGAAGCTTGATGTGAGCCTTTATTTCTTTTGTCTCTGTCAGCTGTTGATCATTGCAACATCCTTTGGGCAGATATATCCCTTATGCTAAATGGCAGAACTTTGTAAAAAGTTGCTTTTTGATTGACTACTGTATTTATAGAAACAGGGAGAGTCTAGGAGTTGTCATCTAAAAAGTAACTTTTTCAAGCTCAGCTAAAGGAACAGATCTATCTGAAGATTCTTGCTATGGCTGCTGACAGCATTGGTGTAGCTTTCCAGAGCGACCAGTTATCCTGAAGATCACTCTAGCTCATTTTGATCTGTATAGAGCTGTTGCATCCTATGTTTTATATTAAATTGGTGCTGCCCTTGGTCTAAATATACTGTGATTGAAAGTGATATAGGGTTAAACATTTTACACTGAGGTTTATGAAATTTATGAAGCTCATCATGTGTGAACTAAAAATTTTTATTTGGTACTGCTTCTGAATGACATGTGAATAGGTTCTGTGAAGGAAAGCAGTGTTGCTTCTCAAATATTAAAATGGTTTCTCTTGTTCTTAGAACAAAGCTAGTAGTAATTTTTTCCTCAATCATGTAACTTATTCTGTTCGTCACAAAGTCTCATCCTTCAAAAGAAAAGAGAAGTTGAGCAAATCTAAGTTAGTGTGTGTGCTGGTGTGTAACAGAAGTCTATGACCGACACTGAATATTTCTACAAGCTCTGTTGAGACTAAAGCCATATGCTGAGGAGCAGCTGCTTTGAACCTTGCAGTCCTCCTGGGATTTTAATTATTTCCCTGTATCATTTACAGCTTCATGAATTGGTGCTTGCCCCGTGTCCTCCCAAAGGAGCAGATAAATCCATACCGTGTGTGTTATAACTGCTCCTAGCAGCATAGCTCAGGGATGCTTTCCCTCCTCACAAAATGGGACAATATGGCCATGTTCAGTTGAAGTATATTTATGAGGTTGACTTACTGTTCAGTATTGCATCCAGATCATTAGCATATAAGTTATTAATGTAATAAATAGAATCATGTGTTACATGTCAGTTTTTCTGTTTCTACCAACCCACTATCCACAAAACTAGCTGATAGCTGTTAATGCCACAATCCTGTGGTTCAGCAAAAGCTGCTGAAATGCAATAGGAAATTCCAGAAACGCTCTTTAATCTTAAAGAGGGGTGTGTTGGTTGAAGGCTCTGTGCTTAGAAGCCTCTCTTACTACTCTTGGAACCAATGGTAGTTAGTATATAGGAGGATTTCCATCCAACCAACCAAAAGATAGCCATCTGTCGGGAATGATTTCATTGTGTATTCCTGCATGGCAGGGGGTTGAACTGGATGGCCCTTGTGGTTTCTTCCAACTCTATGGTTCTATGAAAGGGCAAGATCACATTCCATCCTGAAGTATCTAAAGTGCATGAATCCAAGGACATGCACCAAACAAATCAACAAATATAGCTACTGGAACTTGCATACCCTTCAACTGTCCCAATTTGACAGTGATAGCTCCAATTAATCCTCTATCATTTTACTTTTGGGTTGCTTTAAAAAATGTCCCAGTTTCTTTCTCTTCTAACAGCTTTCCCCCTTTCGCCTTGGCTTACTTCCATTGGGGCAAACTGAACAATGTGCTAAAGTAGTTTGCATTATGTTAACTCAGCAGGAAGGTAGATTTTGATTGAACTTCTTGACAGTAAGAGCAGTTTGACAATGGAACAATTTGTCTAGAGAGTTGGTAGGTTCTCCTTCTTTGGGCATCTTCAAAAAGAGCCTGGACCTGCTGGGGATGCTTTAGATTTTGCACTGAGCAGGGGGTTGGACAATGGTCAATGAAACCCTTTCCAATTCTATGATTCTGTGATTCTAGGAAGAAAGAGGAGAGGTAGGTGGATCCTAGGCATTCTTAGTAGGCTCTGGCAAAAGCAAACTGCTGCAGCTTCCCTTAGTTTGTGTGAACTTCTGCATTAATGACTTTTGCCATTTTGGTGACATACTGTTGTTGCATGGCCAATCATGTCCCAGTTTTTATCTGTGAAATGTTGGCAGGTATGTGCATGGTGTAATTCATGGCTAGCCACCTGTCTAGAGTTTGGGGGCTGTATTGGCCTCTTAGGCCACCTTGGAGGACTGCCAACACCTCTGCTAGCCCCAACCCTGAAAAAGATACTTTTTGCCCCCAAATGTCTCCCCCCCCCAATCAATTCTCCCTTGATGACTTGGGGGCAAATTTTCCACATTAAGGGACTGGATGTTTTGTGCCTAGGGAAACCCTCCCCCCCCCCGACACACACAACAGGAATATAATGGAGCCAGCATGGCATAGTGTCTGAAGTGTTTGGCTACAACTTGGAGACCAGGGTTTGAATCCTGCTTGGCCATGAAAACACACTGGGTGACTTTGGGCAAGTCATATATTCTCAGCCTCAGAAAACTCATTGATAGGTTTGCCTCAGGGTCACCATAAATAAAAAATGATTTGAAGGTACACAGCAACAATAGCAACATACAGGTTGACCTCCATGTCCATGGATTTGGTATCCACGGTTTCACTTATCCATATCTGAAAAATATGTTACCTCTAGGCATTTCTTGCACCTCCAGCATGATGCTGTGGTCAACTTCTGGCATTCATCTCATTGAAAATGAAAGGGTTCCCTATTATCCATGGTTTCAGGTATCCACAGAGTATCTTGGAATGTATCCCCCATGGATATGGGGGCTGACCTGTATTGGAAGATCATTTTTTGGGTCACTTCCTGTTTGGAGGAAAAAGGATTCTCTTGGGGCTAAAATGGCATTGGGGCCAAACAGGCCAAAATTGCTTCTATCCAAACTGAGACATTGGGGGGCGGGGAAATCTGATTAATTTTTTTTTTGTGGCACTGGGTTGTTGTTGTTGTTTTTTTGTTTTTTTTTTATGTATGAGGCCCACAGGCCACTCTTTCTCCATCCCTGATGCCTAATTCAGAAAACATGTAAGCCAGTCTTCTAATCAGACATACTTTCTGGCCCAGTTAATTCCATCAGGATGTGAACTTAACCCCTGCCCCCAAGAGTTCATAGTGTTTTGCCTCTCTCTGGGAAACCAGCAGTACAAGTGCTTGGGGAGGAGCTCAGCACATCTGCAGATTGATCACAGATTAGCAAAGGCACATAACACATTTGGAAGACTTTACAAAAGAGTCTGGAGTAATAAACGCCTGAGTCGAAGTACAAAAATCAGTGTGTATAGAGCCATTGTACTGTCTATTCTCCTTTATGCATCTGAAACATGGGTCACCTATCGCCACCACTTATGACTCCTCGAACACTTTCATCAGCGCTGTGTACGTACGATCTTAAATATACACTGGACTGACTATGTGACGAATGTTGCTGTCTTTGAACAAGCAGGGATCACCTGCATTGAGGCCATGATATTGAGAACACAGCTGCCCTGGGCAGGGCACGTTTCTAGGATGGAGGACCATCGCCTCCCAAAAATAGTATTCTACGGTGAACTCGCCATGGGCCAACGTAAGAGGGGCACTCCAAAAAAGTGATACAAGGACTCCCTGAAGCAACATTTCAGGCTTGGCCAAACTGATCACCAACAATGGTCCACCCTGGCTTCACATCGGGAGCCATGGAGATGCACTATCCACAATGTTGCAGCCTTATTTGAGAACTCACGCTGAACAAGTCTTGAAGAGAAACGACAACGCAGAAATAATCACAACCCAGAAACATCACCCAAGGAGACCTTCTGCTGTGCTTTCTGCAACCGGATTTGTTTATCTCAGATTGGCCTTTTTAGTCATCAGCGCGCTTGCAGAAAGCGTGGGATGAGTCCTTCCTGAATATTTGTGAAGAAAAACCAGAGAGAGCGAGAGAGAGAAAGAGAGAGAGAGAGATTAATTTTATTTCTCTCTTATAATGGGACCCACAGCCATAACCTTGCTTGACACCTTGGCAAGTGAGGGGAGGTTATAAAAACTTGGCACCCTGCCTGTCATCCTCACTGCAGAGCATGCATGTGCACACACTCTGCAGATGCATCATGCTGCCTGCCTGAGTGCCTGCAGCTTGTTTCTGCCAGCTGGAGGTGCTCAGCAGACAAGCATTGTTATACAGGGTGGCAGGAAAGACAACATGATTTATGGTGATTTTTTGGGATATGAAATGCAGTTGTAGCCGCAACATGTCTGGTATGATCAGCCAAAGTATACTTGAAACTTTTTGAGGCTGCTGTGCTCTTAATTAACAGCTTCCTGATTTACCTTCTGTCCCTTTTTATTGCTTTGTTAAGTAGACAGTGGAATTAGTAATCAGTTGCCTGTTAATCCCCATGGTCAATGGGGAAAAGTAAAAATGGCAGAAGCTATAAGTAGCAAGCTTCTTATTAACATTAGGACATTTCTTCAACAGGGTTTATTTCTGGATACAGAAGGACTACAGCCATAGGAATGAAGATTGCTGGATAAAATAGTGCTGGGTTCATGGAATTAGTTTTAATCTTCATCTGGGCAGAATAAGAAATAGTAGCCTTAATCTGGAGTATTTTGTGAGCCTAATGAAAATCTGACTGTATTGCAAGCTATAAAATTACCCAATAACCACATGATGGGAGGGGGCAGAAACAAGAGTATTTCCCAAACACCCAGAGCCAGAAAGCACATGTTTATATGAGATGGAATGTTGTTTTGAGTAGCTGTATATTTTGAGTAGTTTTTTTCTCCTCCTTTTAAGACAAAAAACTGTTAGCAACACAATGTCTGGGCCCCCAAATACTATTTTTTGTCTGTAAAAAAGAACCTGTGCATTGCAGGCTGAAACTCAGGGCTAGAGTTGACAACTCTTTTGGTGGCAATATTGTAAAATACCTAATTTGTAGGTCTAGGTCGGTGTCAGTTCTGCAACAAAACTTGATTCTGGGTAAAATGTACAATGTATCTGTAAGGGGGTAAATTGGTTGCATGAAGACAATGCCTTAGCAGCCCTAATGGGTCTTACGTGGAAGCAGCCTTCCCTCACCGAGCTTGCTCCTTTCCCTAATTGAAACACCCCTAAGAATAATTGCCTTCTTTCCTGTCTATTCCCCCTTCACATAAAAGGCCTTAATTAAGCAGAAGCTGTGAGTGTGGCATCAATATCTCTGTAGCTCAGTCTCTGAGGAAACTGAAGAAGGTGAGACTGGGTTTTTCGGTTCTGGGTTGGTTGTGCTCTTTACAGGCTTGTGCAGGATTTCTGTTTGTTTTGGGGCCATGTGTTCTCTCTGAGTGCTTGGTCCAGGCAGGGCCGGTTTAAGGAATTTGGGGAGGGGGGGCTGCAATGCTTTATTTTGGGGCCCCCATATGTTTATCTCAGGTCAATGTAACCTAACCTATTCACAGTACAGGATATTCAGATTACACTAGGACCCCCGTATCCACGGATACATTATCCATGGGACACAAAACAGCACACCTACCATAGAGTCTTCCTAGAAAATGTGTCCTCCCTAGCCATTTTCTAGGCCCTCCAAGGCAACTCTATGATATTTTAAACCAGAAGTCCCATTATTTTCAATGATGTTCACTATTATCCACGGTTTTCAGAATCCATGCCCGCACAGAACCAATCCCCAGTGGATAAGGGGGGGGTACTGTATTACATAATTTGCCACCAATAATGTAGTTTAAAAACTATATTATAGGCACTAACAAAATATTTTTTGTTAATTAGCAATTAACGTAATAGTGTAGATTTCCTCAAAAAAAAAAAAGAAAAGAAAAGAAGACTACAAGCTAAACATGAGTTAGCAGTGTGATGCAGCAGCAAAAAATGCCAATGCGATTCTAGGCTGCATTAATAGGGTATAGTGTCTAGATCAAGGGAAGTAATAGTGCCACTGTATTCTGCTTTGGTCAGACCTCACCTGGAAGACTGTCCATTCTGGGCACCACAATTCAGGAAGGGTATTGAGAAGGTGGAATGTGTCCAAAGGAGGGAAATCAAAATGGTGGGAGGTCTGGAAGCCAATATGCCCTATGAGGAGCAACTTAGGGAACTGGGTATGTTTAGTCTGGAGAAGAGAAGGTTGAGAGGTGACATGAGAGCCATGTTTAAAATATTTGGAGGGATGTCATACTGAGAATGGAGCAATCTTGTTTTCTGTTGCTCCAGAGATTAGGACATGGAGCAAAAGGTTCAAACTCCAGGAAAAGAGATTCCACCTAAACATTAGGAAGAAGTTCCTAATGATAAGAGCTGTTCAGAAGTGGAATGCACTGCCTGGGAATGTGGTGGAGTCTTCTTCTTCGGAGGTTTTTAAGAGAGGCTGGATGGCCATCTGTCATGAGGGCTTTGATTGTGTTCCTGCAGGGCAGAAGCTGATTGGATGGGATGGCTGTTGGGGTCCCTTCCAGCCCTATGATTCTATGATTCTAGGCTGCATTCAGAGCCTGGGAAAATTACTTTTGGATTACGCCTCTCAGAATCCCTTTGCCCACACCCTTCTCAAGGTCTGGTTGCATTGTTCCTTTTCCAGCATTCTCTATCCCAGTGGTCTTTAAACAGAGGCTGGATGGCCATCTGTCAGGGACGCTTTGATCGTGATTTCCTGCATGGCAGGAGGTTGGACTGGATGGCCCTTGTTGTCTCTTCCAACTCTACTGTTGCAGAAATCACGGAACAGCAGATCCACGGATTGGAAAGTGAGTTTTATTACACTGGTGGACCTGACTGGAATACCTTCCAAAGAGTCAGAGCCAAGAGCTATGACTACAGAATACTTTTATACAGTAAAGATAGTATGCAAAGAGCAATCCCTCCTCCCTTTCTCTGGTGTCAGCAATTTCCCTTCCTTGAGACAGTTGTTGATAGTTCAGAAAGTACAAAAAAGCTACCTCAGAAAACATCCTTAAATGGACTTCCGGTTCTGCTCCGAAGGATGTTTGGGGAGAAGTTCTAACCTGAACGCTCTACTGCAGCAATTTATATTCACTTCCCCATAGATTTGGAGGGCTCTTTCTTCGGGAAGGAGGAAGAGTAAAAGTTGGGCTCGAAGCTTGTCCACCAAACCCAGAACTCAGAGGGTTTTTCGGAGGTGGAGGCTCCTGAACAACCCCCGGGGTGGGGGAAGTAGGATGAAGAGCCATCCCACATCACAGCAGAAGACTCACTGAGTCAATAGCCAAACCCGGATGGGTAAAACAAAGAACACACAAAAAAGAAGATAAAGGAAGAGATACTTTTTCGAACGACAAGCGGATTCTGTTTCACTTCTACAATTCAACCCTACAGACGAAGGTGGAAGGAGTGGACGCAGATGTAAAGAAGCTCTCCTCCCCATTGGAGTGATCGTTTCCCGCCCCACCCTTTAGGCAAGGAACAGTCTGAAACTCAACGATTACAACGTGGAGTTAGGGCTCTGGGGCTGAAGCAGTGGAGATAACTTGGTGAAGAATAATAAAGGAAGGCAAGGTATTTATGTGAAAAAGACCCTTTTGTTTCACTTTAACACAGTTTTGTTTGGCATAACATTAATGTTAAGGAACATAAAAGGAATGTAAGAGGAAACTATACTGAAACTCCAATTCTAACTGCAGAGGAATACGGAAGAAGGAAGGAGTGTTTGGTGTTTGGATTGCCTCTCCTCTAATTTGGAGGGGAAAAAAATATACTTTTCTTGTGTTTAAAGAGACATATACCTATCCTTTTTTTTTTTGAGGCATTTGAAACGAAGTTATATCTCTCAGTCAAAGAACTCACACAGTGTAATTGATGGACTATAATGGATATAGATGGTTTGTTTACATTCGTAAAGATTTATTTTTGCTGGGATAATTGTGTTCTTCTCTAGATCTAATAGACTGTATTGCACAGATTTATTGTGTTGTGTTTGGTACAACGGGGATAATAGTTGTAAAACAAGAGATAATAATTTCAGTAGTTCAGTAGTTAATGACAGTGGAATTACTATAGCATTGGGAATGGTAATATTAATACCAGTACAATAAGCAAACAACATTTAAAATTTGGACTTGGAACCAGGTTTGTGGGATGTGGATACCACAATTCAGTGTTGAGGGGGTGCCCAGGGAGAGCAGAGAAAATATAAAGAAGTAGATACCTCTAAAAGGGATTTAAGAGTGAAGAGAGGAGAATAAGAGGAAGGGAGGAAGAAGAAAGAGAAAGTGCAAGGGAGAAAGTAAAAGAAGGGAAGAAGATTCCTATAAGAAAACTAGAAAATTTTATAGAGGGGAGGGCAAAACATATATTCTACTAAATAAATAAGCATATCTTGCTATATATTACCTAAAATTTGTAGATGGTTCATTCAGATATATATTAGTCAATCTTTATTGCTTTTGGCCAATGGCCATTGCAAGAACCAAAATAATAAAACAATATACATAAAATTTCCATAGGTAATCTATATTACATAAATATATTAAAATTCACATTTAAACCCTTTTAGATCAAATTATCCCCGTTACAAGGAATAGCTATCTCTGCTATATATTTCTTCCTGGTCTTTTTAGCAGCAAGGGCAAACAAGGCTACTCTCCAGGTTACATATTTATCTGCGTCCATAAGGAGATAAAGTAGTTTTTCTTCAGAATTTAGAAAGACTTTATTCTCAGTTAAAGGTAAAATAAAACGCTCCCTAAGATCTTTATATAAAGGACAACAGATTAAATAATGTGCCAAGTCCTCTGAATGGGGGCAGCCAACAATACATGTCCGTTCATTTTTCGGAACTTTTTTAAACTTTCCATCTCTTTCGGCCGATTCAAACATATTAAGTCGCAGTTCTGTGAAAGCTTGACGCAACTGGGTAAAAGTCAAGTTATCAAAATAATCCAGATAATCACAGAATTGCCTAAGGCCATAATATAAAGGGGCACACGAAGAATCCCGGACAGTATGTAAATCTGCAAGTGTAGTAACTTCTAATATTGTGCTGTTTATTTTTACCTTCCTTGCAGGATAATCTAACCCTGCCAGTTCGCTCATTGAAAGCCCATACTTAGAAATTAATTGAGCTGCCCCATGAACCCAGTTCTTAACAGATAATCCATTATTAAGTTCCAGAAGACACTTTTTTGGCAGTCTAGAAATTGGCATCTCCTGGATCTTAAACCAATAATACAAAATCCTTTTGTCTATTTGGCTTCCTAAGGTTGGAACAAAAGTTTCGAGACGAAGCATAGCAGTTGGGGTATCCCTAGGAAGTCCTAGTAATGCCCTTAAAAAATAATTTTGAGACACTTCTAAACCTAGGACCTTAGGTATGCCCCAGATTTCTGCCCCATAAAGGATTTGTGCCAAAGTTTTAGCTTTGTAAACCATTAGAGCAGGCTTTACTAAATTGCCTCCCTTGTTAGCAGCAAAGCTCAACGTTGCTTTAGCCGATCTATAAGCTTGAATTTTGATATTTATCATATGTTGTTTCCAGGAGGCTGATTCAGAAAAGAAAATTCCCAGATATTTAAAAGATTTAACTTGTTTTATTATATGCTCATCTAAGTGCCAGGAGTGTATTTTGGGGTGCCTACCAAAAACCATAGCCTGAGTTTTATCGTAATTTATTGTCAGGACATTTTTTTTACAGTATGATGAAAATCTGGCAAGCAAACGTCTTAAGCCCACCTGAGTTCTAGATAGGAGGATAATATCATCAGCATACATTAGCAGAGAAAGTTTTTGATCCAGAATGGTGACTGGGGCATACTGTAAACCTTCTAACTCCTTAACAATATCATTAATATAAAAGTTAAATAAAAAAGGGGCTAAAATACAGCCCTGTTTAACACCAGTATAGGTATTTATTTTGGGGGAAAGATGGCCGGCCAAATCAACTTTGACCTGTATCGAGGTATTAGTATATAAAGCCCTAACAAGATATAATAAGCGGGGGTCAATATCTGCTTTCTCTAGCTTTTGCCACAAGAGGTCCCTAGGGACTGAATCAAAAGCTGACTTTAAGTCAATGAAGCAAGCGTAAAGTTTTTGCTTCATGTTTTGAGTATATTTGCAGATCAAAAAATTTAATACAAAACACAAGTCAATAGTAGATTTCCCCTTCTGAAAACCAGCTTGGACTTCAGATATTAAATCATGTCTCTCAGACCAATCTTCTAAGCATTCTAATAAGGTACGTGCATACAGTTTAGAAGAGATATTTAAAAGACTAATTGGCCTATAATTGGCAGGATTTTTTTTGTCTCCCTTTTTATGTATGGGGGCAACAATGCTTGATCTCCATCCTTCAGGGATACATCCTGATTTATTTATATAGGTAAACAGTTTAGCCAAAATGGGTGCCCAATAATCTGATTTTACATTAAATAATTCCATGGGAATCATGTCTTCCCCAGGAGCTTTGTTAATTGATTGTTTGGCCATATTTTTTTTGACCTGTTCAGGGGTAACCTCTGGCCATTCTGGTAAGGTGGCAATTTGAGGAAGATATAAATGAGGATATGGAGTTAGTTTGCAACTATATATGTTTGCAAAATATTCCTCCCATACATTACTTTGAATTACTGCTTCCAAAGAATGATCTATTGTTCTGGTCGCTCGTGCGATAATGTGCCAGAATTTTTGTGAATCCTTTTGCATAGCAGCATAACCCAGTTCTTTCCATTGAGATATATAATAATTATGTCTCTTTTCATTAAGTAGCATTTTATAATCATTCCTCAACCGAGCTATATATAAGTGTGTTTCCATGTCTTCCTTTTTGGCCTTTAGTTTTAGAACCCTCAGTGCTTTCACTAACATTTTTTTCATCTTGCGACATTCCTCATCAAACCAGGTCTGAGATTTAAATCTAAGCATTTTAGAGTTAGACGATGATATAAGAAATGGTTTTAAATGAGATAAAAGGATTTCATATGACCCAATGATATTGTCAGATTCATACAGAATATTTTCTCTTAGTTTAACAAAATCAGATGATTTCAAGATGTTAATAATTCTGTCTTGGAGTTGTTCGTTCCACCTTAGTCGTTTGCCACCAAGGATTAAATAATTGGAGCCATCAACATTACGAGGAACAGTCAGAGAGCCAGATGTTAAAATATGCAGCTGTAAGGGGTTATGATCACTCTCAGCCCGGGGGATTATTTTAAATGAGTCACGAAGTACTGGAACAGAGCTAGTGGCCATAAAGTAATCGACAGTACTAGCATGGCCTTTGGGAGAAATAAATGTATAATTTCCATTTAGATCTCCAAGACCATGGCCGTTACAGAGTTGAAGATTGTATTTGATTACTAACTCACATAAGTGTTTCCCAGCAGCATTAGCTGTCTTATCCAGAGCTGCCCTAAGGGAAAGTTCTGGGACATTTTCTATGCATAATCCAAAAATTGTGTTATTGAGGGAAACAGTGCCGATCCTGGCATTGAAGTCACCTCCAATGATCACCCATGGATTAGGAGATTGGATGTCTAATTCCTCCAGAATATAGTTCAATCTGTCCCAGAGCAAACATTCCTTAACACCAGATCTTGCTGGAGGAATATACGTACAGATAATGTGTAATGGTACAGGGGCAATATTA
Organism: Gambelia wislizenii; assembly: GCA_030847615.1. Lineage (NCBI taxonomy): Eukaryota > Metazoa > Chordata > Lepidosauria > Squamata > Crotaphytidae > Gambelia > Gambelia wislizenii. The sequence continues at coordinate 390,062,355 of JAUMIR010000001.1, read as the reverse complement.
GAGATTGTTAACACTAGGAAATTAGAGGTATTTAATGAATGAAATTGGGAGATAATAGCATTAAGTGTGGTTGAAATTAGAACAGCAAGACCTCCTGAAGGTCTCCCAAACTTCCTAATTTTTATAGCTGGAATAGTGTAAGAAGTATAACCTTGTAGGTTTATAACACATCCATTGGGTACCCATGTTTCTTGGAGAAGGATGATATCATATGATTGTACGAATTTTAAAAAATCCTCATCCTGTATCTTATTAGACCATCCTGCTATGTTCCAGGACATGACTTTGATTGAATCTGCAACAAGTCAAGATTTTCCTATAGAAGGCAGAGTGAATTGAGCATGTCCATCAGCTGTTTTGGTAGTATCCATTCCTTTGAAGCAGTTCTCAATACTCTCCATATCATGATTATTAACATTAATGTTTATGGCTAAGAGATTGTGTGAGTCAATTCTGTTGCCAGACATAAGGCCATCAGTAGGGGCCCCAGCTAATTCCATAGTTTGTGTAACCCTGTTGGCAGCTGTATACTCTGATTCACATATTTTATTTAATCTAGCTTGAAGTGAATTCAGTCTACCTGTGATAAGCAACTTATCAAAAAGGGGGAGTCTGGTAAATGAATCTATAAGGCTGACTTCATTCATATCATCCATTAATATGTTGTTTGGGATGTCCTGAGAGGCATGGGGAATTTCAGGGTTGGGACATGTATCATCCAAGCAAATCAGATCCTCATCCGTCTGTCGAGGCTTATCAGAGTCCATCAATGACAGATCGTTTATAGAGGATGAAGTATTAGCAATTAAAGGATATGGTGCTGAGTAGCAAAAGACTCTTGTTACTTCAATATTTGATTGAGAGATTAATTTCTTCAATTTGTATAGCCTTGCTGCTATATCAGCATCCCTAAACGTTATAAGGGCTCTGGCCGTCAAATAATTATAAAATAAGTATTGGACATTTTCTATATCCCCTTCTTTCATAAAAGTTATTCCAAGGGCTGTAAGCTGTTGTAAAAAGTGGGATTTCCTACTGAATTGGGAGATGAAACCATGTGGCTTAGGGTAGTTAATGAATGCTAGTTGTGATCTTTTTAGAACTAAAGATGGTGTATTAGATCTTGTTTGAGGAGCAGATAAATGCTGTTTATTGTCTTTTTTGTTTAACTGGGTGGTACTATTATTGTTACTGCCCTCATCTTTCCCCTCTAGTATCTGTTTTTTTATCTGAAGTCTTGTTGAGTTGCTAGAATCCACCTGGGAAGAGTTTGCTAATGGGGAAGGTTCATTTGGTTTTGCAGCCAGCTTTTTTTCCTCTCTTTTATTCTTAATGGAGCCTGTAACCTCCCTTGTTAAACCTAAATTTGTAGGATATTTTGAGGGATTGTCTAAGAGACTAAATAGTCTCTTGAAGTTAAAGTTTACAGCCTTCCTAGCTCTGACCAGTTGTTTCTCCAAATTTCGGCTAGGAGCATTACTTATAGTCCCCCTCCTCTTTTTGCTCTTCTTTTTATTAGATCGCTTTTTAGATTTGTTATCTGACTGAGGAGTAACTTGGCTCAAACTAATATCATTACAAGGTGAGAGTTTACCCAAATGATCTACATCTGTATTTAAAAGCCCTACAGTTTTGGGGGGTGCGGCTTGTAAGATCCCTTCGCTAATAGTCCAGGATATTATATCTATGTTATTTTTTATAGTGGTTAATAGATCATGTTGTTTTTTTAACATGTCAAATAACACTGAGAAATGAGGATTTTCATTCACTATTAACTTGTTTAATTTCTCATCAGAGTCTGCTAAGGGATGCAAAGTTTCTTCATATTTGTGGGATTCTGCATCTAGAGCACTTAGCTGTTGGTTAATTGTTTCCCTACGCTTACTGTATTCTTCTAATGTTCTTTTTTCATTCTCCAATAAGATTTCCAAAGGAGGCATATCCTCAAAAAAAGACAAAATATCATCTTTATCTTTATTCTTAGGGTCACTTGTCTGATCTAAGTTTATGATATTATTATCTAGCTTTAGTTCTGGATGCTCATGATCGAGAGGCAGACTCCTATTCAAGTTAAGGCCCATTTTCATATCATTAGTTGGACTATATTCTGGTAGAGATAGTTGAGGATCGAGATCAGGGGTGTTGTCAGGTATATCAGAGGTAGCATCCTCAGTAGGGTCAGTTTTAACAGTATTAATATGTTTACCTTTCAAGTTATAAGATTCTCCCCTGTGAGTACCATTTGAGTACTTGGCCACTTTACCTCTGTTCCTTCTTGTGATTTTAACAAATGGCCAGATTGAGCTGAAGGGAGTATTTTTGTTAATTTTAGAGGATTTTCTACATTTCTTTGAGAGGTCAGATTGACTCCTGGTTACTACCATGATGATTAGCCTAAGCCAGCAGAAAGGGGGGGGGAACTATAAACCCACACTATAGAATAAATATCACAAGTATAATAAAACAAAAAACTATTAACAGTGTGATCATGTAAAATATATTATTATATATAAAATAGATAAAAAAATGTCAATAACTATATATAGTAAAATCTGAGCTATATTGGTTAAAACAACCAGTAAACAGAGGCTACTGTAGCAAATTGAGTATTAAACCTGTTACAGCACCCTCTGAATGGCTTTGAGCAAAAAAGAAAGGAAACAGAACAAAATACAAGGCTAACTAGAATAATAATTATAAACATCTGCGAGATAAGCTCTCATTTCCTTACACAAGACGCCAAAGCTTAAGCACAAAGTGGGACAGTAGCAAACAGCTGCAGCTGGGGATAGTGATGTGGGATGGGGGCAGGTGGCCTTTGACGTTGTCGCCACTACCTCCCTGCCTCTCCAGGGCTCCTCCACCTCAGGCAGTGCTACTGCTGCAGCGGTGGATGAGGGTGGCTTTTAGCTGCTCCCGGTGGAAAAAGTGGTGCCTGAAGCCTTTTTTAGAAGTTGAAAATGCCCAAACTCACTTCCAGTTGCTGCTGGAGGAAAAAATGATGGCTGAAGTCTTTTTAAAGGCTGCAGAAGCCCAAACTCCCTTCTAGCTGCTGCTCCATTCAGATATATAGACTGATCTATATAAAACTACACAATTTAATAAATCATAATAAAATTGAGGAATACTATGTCTACACAAAATATATATGTAAAGGGAATATATAGATATAGATATAGATATTAAATAGATATTTATATACACATATAAATACATAAATATTATACTTACAAATATATACATATTTACATATATTTATATGTATTATCAAGAAAAGTAAATACATATATACAGTAGTTATATATACATATACTTGTATATACAGTCGTCCCTTCACATTTGCAGGGGTTAGGTTCCACAGACCCCCGCGAATGTGAAAATTCTGCGAATAATGACTGCCCTCCCCCTCCCCCACCAAAGCGACCATGGGGCCTCCGGAGGCCCCATAGTCGCTTCCCCCTGCCTCCCCCTGCCTTCCAAGGCCTTCACGGGGCCTCCGGAGACCCTCCCGAGGCCCCGTGGAGGCCTCCCCGGCCCTCCCTCTCCCTCCCAAGGCCTTCGCGGGGCCTCTGGACGGTCTCCTAAGGCCCCATGGAAGTCTCCCCGGCCCTCCTCCCTCCCTCCCAAGGCCTTCGTGTGGCCTCTGGTGGGTCTCTGAAGGCCCCGTGGAGGCCTCCCTGGCCCTCCCCACTCCCTCCCAAGGCCTTCGCGGGGCCTTTAAAGATATACCACCACTAATATTAAAGAAAAGACAAGATTACAACTTTATTACTCAATTAATGTCTAGAAACAGGATATTTTATAAATGAGAAAGAATAGAGTGAATACATCAATTCAAATAGGGATAAGCCAGTAGTCTTATGTGGGGTACAATGAATCCTAAACAGGGCCAAGGCCAGCATTTCTGTCTACTCTTGCTTCGTTTCCTGGCACAGCTTAGCCAGATGAGTTTTGATAGTCTGATTCATCCTCTCCACTTGTCTGCACAATGTAAATTCCACTGGATTTAGGGTGCCCAATCTGTTCTATTCAATGAGCTCTGCCTCTGCCATTCTGATGAAAGGAGCCTCTTCATTTACCTCTGCTTGTCTTTTCATCTGCCAGTTTTCTCCCCCCTCTTCCATTTCAGTCTCTCTCTTCTGCTTCCATCTCATCATTTCTGTTCATGCTGCCAATGTCCTTCTTGTCCACACCAGGCACATTAATTCCTTCTCTGCCTCTTCCAGGCTTTTTCTTTCATCTCCACATCTCCACGTCTTATTCTTCTTTCACGTTCTCTGTTACGCTGCTCCACCAGTGCTGCTGTGAGCAACTCCAGCTTCTTGACTATTTTCCTGTCCTACACCGGTGGGCCTGACTGGAATACCTTCCAAAGAGTCAGAGCCAAGAGCTATGACTACAGAATACTTTTATACAGTAATGACAGTATGCAAAGAGCAATCCCTCCTCCCTTTCTCTGGTGTCAGCAATTTCCCTTCCTTGAGACAATTGTTGATAGTTCAGAAAGTACCAGACAAGATAGCTTAGGAACATTTGGGTATAGTTTGACCGTTATTAGAGAAAGAATTTGTTTACATCAGCATATCGTCTGTTTATGGAACATAGACTTGATTAGTAAGGAGCATTGACTAGGCCTGAGAGTTAAAGGAAAAAGACTTTGCAGAGTCCCAGACTCTCATGGGCTATCTAGTCTGACCCCAAATAGTGATTGTAAGGTGACAGCATTCAGCAAATAAACCTTAGAGTCCACATGGCTACTACAGAATTCTATGATTCTATGATTCTATGATATTCTCACAGGGGGGCCAAAAAGGCTGTTTGGCCCACCTCCTCCCTGTAGTGAAACAGCCATGTGACAGGAACCAAGGCAAAGGCTGGCTGGCTTGGCCTGTACATTATCATTCAATCCACTCCAGCCACAAACATTCAGGAAGAAGCAAGAGTGCCTCTGAGGGAAAGGTTAATGGATGGTGTAATTGTATTGTTGTTGTTTTTGTTAGCTATTATTATTAGCTATTATTATTAGGGTTTTAAATCTTCAGTTAAGTCTTGGGGCAACAAAAGATATTTAAAGGGGGTCCCTGGTAAAGAAAAAGTTAAGAACCACTGATCTAGGCCAATGCCACTCACATAACACTAATGGGATACTGGTGTTTTAGTGACAACCATAAAACCATTGTTCCCAGTAATATTACTCCAAATTTTTATTTATATTCTTTATATTCTTCTGTTAAAAGAACCAGAGTGTTGTAGAAGTTTCAGCATTGCCCTATGACTGTGGAGACCAGGGTTTGAATCCTTACTCAGCCATGAGTACCCACTGGGGGACCTTGGACAAGTCACACTCTCTCAGCCTCAAAGAAAGTCAAAGGCAGACTCCCTTGGAACAAACCTTGCCTAGAAATCCCCATGATAAATTTGCCTTAGTCAGAAATGACTTCAAGGCACATGGGCAAACACACACAAATTCCTTTTGCAGGTTGAACTCAGTTGGCAACAAGGGGAGGAAGCTGAAGACGACCAAGGGGTGAAGGGAGGAGGAAGGGGAGAGAAGTACAGGTTAAGAGCAGCTGGAAAGATGAGCTGGAGGGGATCTATGTAGAAGTTAGGAAAGGGCAGGAAGGAAGGAAGGAGAGAGACAACGAGAAAAAGTCAGAAAGAAGGTAGGCAAAGAAAGAAGGAAAGGAGGGAGAGAGAGGGGGGATAAAAAGAAAGAAAGAAAGAAGCCTTTTCTGAAGATAGAGCAGGGGAGAACAAGAGATGACCCCCCTTCCCTCCCCCCCCTCTCTCACACACACACACTCACTCCTCTCCGACACGTGTTTGTCGATGATCCTGGAAGGACGGGGGAGGGAGCAGCAAACTCCCTCCAAAATCAGCCACCCAAAGAAAGCTCCGTCTTTCTCTTTCGTTTTCTTTCTAGTTTGGGAGACACTGGTTGTTGTTGTTTTTAAAGCCAGCAGGAGGTTTTTTTCAGGAGGAGAGTTAGGTCCAGATGGGGCCCTCTGCCTGTGTGCCCCCCCCCCACAGATGCTGATTTGGCGGTATGGTTAATCTGGCCCTGGGTCCAGCGATCAGGTCTTCTGCTAAGTCACTGGCTTGATTGGGATGGAGCTAGCAGTCACTAGCTCTATATAGTGTTTTCCTGTTCTGGGCATTTTGTGACAGAATATTAGGGGGAAGCCTGAAAGGCTGTGCTGCTGCCGATATGGAATGATGAATATTGATGGTAATGGAGTTGTTGTGGTGACCTGCAACATCTTTGCCATGTTTGTTTTCTTGCCAGAGGATTTGTTGGGCTATATCTGCAGCAAGTACAAATTGGTTGCTATGTTGGAAGAGAAGGTACAGCAGCTTGAAGCCTGTGTATCTGCATTTCAACTTGCCAAGGAGGGCAAGGCTGTTTTGGAGAGTGGAACATGCTGTCCTGGAAGGGCAAAACATAGGGAATGCTTCAGGTGAAGAGGACAATTTCAGAGAATGTGGAAAGTGTCTGGGAAAAGGCAATCAAGATGATAAAGATCTGGAAACCAAGCACTGTGAGGAACAACATATGGAGTAGGGTATGTTTAGCTTGGAGAAGAATAGATTGAGAAGTGACATGAGAGTCATTTTTAAATATCTGAAGGGATGTCATGTAGATGGACTGAGCTTGTTTTCTGCTGCTCCAAAGACTAGAACAAGAAGCAATGGATTAAAATTACAACAAACAAGATTCCACCTAAACATTAGGAATGACCTCTTTACTTAAGTTTAACAATGCAACAGACTACAGCAGAGGGTGATGTTGTCTCCTTATTTGGAGTTGTTTAAACAGAAGTTGAACAGGCAGCTTTCAGGAGTGCTTTAGCTGTCTATTCCTACATGACATGGGTTGGACTAGATGCCCCCCTTGTGGTCTCTTTCAGTTCTAAGAACTTAAGATAACTTCTTCAGTTTTCTACAGTTTTCTTGTCCTGTCTTGAGCCTGATATTTTTGTTTCTGTTGCATTGCATCTTAGACTGTGTGTTTATAGTCAACCCACCAAATAAAACATCAGAATACAATACTTTGGTTTATTATTTATTTGTTATTTAGTATTTCTATATCACCTTCCAGCCCACAAGGGCTACCGAGGTGATGAACAAATTAAAACCAATTAAAACAATACAAAAATTTTAAAACACATTCAAATACACTTTAAAAATTCCTAAAAGCAGTCGAAAAACAATCATAGAATCCAGTTTTAAGACACTTGAAACAGCATTTCAAACATTGAATGCCACATGGAGCAGCACTGTTTTGGTTGCCCACCAGAAGATTAAAACTTCCAGCCTAACTTCCTTGGGCAGGGAGTTCCACAGTCAAGGCACTGCTACAGAGAAAGCCCTATTACATGTACCCAACCAACCTAACTTCATGATGTTTTGGGACATGCAACAGGGTCTCCCCTGAAGATCTCAAATTTCTGGCAGGCTTATAAGGGCTTTCAGATATCCTGGCCCCAAGTCCTTTAGGGCTTTGTAGATCAACACCAGCATCTTGAATTGAACTCAGAAGCAAATTGGAAGCCAGTGCTGTTCTTGCAAGACTGGTGTTATATGGTCTCTAAAATGCACCCCTGACATCAGTCTGGCTGCTGCACTTTGCACTAACTGCAGCTTCTGAACACTTTTCAAGGGCAGCTCCACATAGTCTTGCTGGCTGTTGATTTTTGTATTTTTTTTAAATGTGATTTTAGTTGAGGTGGTTTTTAATTTTATACTAGTTTAATATCTTTTTATGGGGGCACGTGGGGGTGGGTGGTGCTTAAGGTTTTAGTCAGCATTGATGTATTTTAATTGTTGTAAGCTGCCCCGATTGTTTTTAACAGAGGGGCGGGGTAAAAATTATTATTATTATTATTATTATTATTGTGCATTATCGTAGTATAATTGGGAAGCAATTAAGGCATGAACTACTGTGGCCAGATTTGCCTTCCTCAAGAAAGGGCACAGTTGGTGCACCAGTTGAAACTGGGCAAAGGTTCTCCTGGCTACTGCAGCAGTCTGGCTTTCCAGAAGCAGCTCTAGGTCCAAGAGCATGCTCAAGCTATGAACCTGATCTTTCAGAGGGAATGCAACCCTATCCAGAACAGGTTGCAATCCCAATCTCAGACTAGGTTTCTTACTCTCCACCAGTACTTCTGGCTTGTCTGGATTAAGCACCAGTCTATTGCAGTTTGGAATCAGCTGTTATGGAAGTTGTTATTTGGTTCTTGCTCAGGATAATAAAGGTCTCAAGATTGTATTATGAGCTGGAACAATGAGGAAAAATGATCAGATCAAGATCATGCTTGGGATTTATTTATTTATTTATTTATTGCATTCATATCCCGCTTTTCTCCCAAGATGGGATTCAAGGTGGCTTGTTTTCATTGCAAATGTGCTGAGATTGTGTAAGAGTTGTTGGGAAAGGTTACCACAGATAATTGCCTGTTAGTAGGTGGTAAAGATGCTTTGCTGTTTGGCAGTCCAAATATATCACAAGCATCTAACAGGAGTATTCATTTAGAGGACTCCATTCAGCCTGGAGTAGGAATCCAGAAACAGGAGCAGTACTGAAAATAACTGTTTATCATTTATATTATTCTATATACTGTTATTACTTTTCCCTCACAATCACAATATCTTGACAAACCCCTAGCACCCTCTTGGGGAACCCTAGGGTTCCAGGGAACCCTGGCTGAGAAACACTGGTCTAAGGTATGAGAGGCAAAGAATTTTCTTTCCCACTCTCCTAGAATCTACCCACACTTTGCTATTAAAACCATAGCATTTAATGCACATATATGAACATTGTGGTGCTATATTTAGTGTTATATTGTGGTAAGGAGGTTTCTGGAGGATATGAAAGAGGTGAAGAATACAAAACATATGTATCCTCTCTTGGATGCACAGCTCAACATGATGAGGGGTTTGAGTGCATCAGTGAAGCTGAGCATAATAGTATCAGGAGAACAGTCTAGATTTCTAGCTTCCCAAATGGGATGCTGAAAGTGGAGACAACCAGTTGAGATGCATCCATCCTCTTGAAGGAGTAACAAATCACATCATCAGAAGAGAACTGATAGTTCTAATGGTGAGAGTGGCAGAGCTCCAGAAGGCAGATATGATGCAGCAGCAATAATGAAGGATAACACTGGTGAATGATCTCTCAGAGACAGGGGGAGAAGCAATTTAACAAACTTTGGTTAGTACTGTGCAGAAGAAAGCAGTGATGAATCACACTGCTTCTGGGGAAGACCAAAGGATAAGCATTGTGTCAAATAACACAACTGGATGCAAGCTGGAAGTTTGTTTGTTTGTTTATTTATTTATTTATTTATTTATATCCCAACTTTCTCCCAGTAGTTGGGATGCCCACCTTCAGATATTCAGCTGCTGATACGTTCAAATATAAAAAGAAAATTTGAAGCTGCATGGGGCTTGTAATAGGAACATGGTATGTGAGAATCATGAATCAGGGGAAGCTAGAAATCATAAAACAAGAGCTAGCACATATAAACATAGTACAGTTGCCCCTCCACATTTGCGGCTTTCACATTCGCGGTTCCGATTATTCGCGGTCAGCCACCCCTGCGCCCTTCCCAAAGCTGCGATTGGGCACACCAGCTCCATTGTGGGCTTGAGAAGTACGGGTGGTGGTGGTGGTAGCACGCCTCCCCCCATCCTGCTAGCCATCCCTCCACACTGCCCCAATCTGCTATGGGGCTGCCCAGCTCCGTCGTGGGTTCAGGAAGCGTGGGATGGTGGTGGCTGGTGAGCCTCCGCCCATCCAGCCAGCCACCCCTCCACACTGTCCAAATCTGTGATGGGCTGCCCAGCTCTATCACAGGTTTGGGAAGTGCAGGGGGTGGTGGCTGGTGAGCCTCCACCCATCTAGCCAGCCACCCCTCCACACTGTCCCAATCCACGATGGGGCTGCCCAGCTCCATCGTGGGTTCAGGAAGCGTGGGGGGATGGCTGGTAAGCCTCCCCCCATTCAGCCAACCCCATCGGGCTTCGGGAAGGGTGGAGGAGTGGTTGGGTGAGTGAGTGGGAAGCTTGCCAGCCACCTCCCCCATGCTTCTCCAAGCGGCAAATGGGGTTGAAAAGCCCCGTCAGCACTTTGGAAGGGGGGGGGGCTTGTGGGTGGTGGGAGGCCTGCACCCTTAACCCCCGTGAATGTGGAGGGATGACAGTAATATTTGCTGTAAACTAGTTAAGTGGATGGGACTTGGACATTTTAGATCGGATAACTACATAGCCTAAGAAGAAACAGGGTCAGGGTGGCATTGTTAGTGAAGCAAAATTTTACACACATGCACACACACACACTTTTCTATGTGTTTATTGAGGAGATGTTTAGATGCATAAGGATTCTGTCACAGTATAAAGATACAACAAGCACAACATAAATTAGAACAAGAAAAAAGTAAAATAACAAGCAATAACAAGAAACAGTGGTTCAGTATAAAGAGTTTCTGTAGAAAAGGCAGCTTGGTTTAGTTCACTGTAGGTTTGTTGTGGTTTTGGACTGACATTGATCCAGTAGCTTACCTTTCTTGACAGGTTAGGGATAAAGTCCTGGTTGAAGCAGTGCATCTATATATTACTGATAGCATTTCTATCAGTAATATATAACCTGTTGCCTTGAAATTATTTCATGGGGTTAGCCTATTTCTGGTCCTGTGTTCTGCAGGTGGACTTCACCATGCTCCTGGCCCTTGTGTAGTCTATGAAAACAAACCATGTCTCCATAAAACAGTAATAATTTATCTAGTACATCTGTCATTCTTAGTTTACATTAAAGTTCTTCATAAGCAATGGTCCAGATACAATGAAACCATGTTCAGATATTGAGATCTGCTAGTTTCTACTAGCATTTGGTAACATACATATGAGGCTTTTGTGCGTCAATGGCTTGTTTTTATCTAAGCAGTAAGAAAGAATCAACAATGGGCCACTGTTTTTGATCTGCCAATTGGTAATGCTTTCTGTCAACTTGAGTATTTCTGCTTAGAAGGAAGCTATTATTGACAGTCAAGCCAGAGATGGTAGTAAAGTGCTGTGCACCCTGTAGTTTTTCTAACAAGTAGGAGAAGCATTGGGCCACATTTCATGAGTTTTAAACATGATGAGTGCCACCTATGGATAGTTTTGTTTATAATTTTTTTTAATTAAAAACGTTCCACTGCATTCAAAGAAATAAAATATACAAAGAAAAAAGATAAGAAAAAGAAAAAAAATAGGAAGAGAAGGGGGGAGGAACCAACAATTAATAGATTTTTTTTTAACCTTGATTTTGACTTATTTTATGATGGTTATACATTATAATATGCAAAATCTTACTTTTTAAACTAAAACATTATTCATACATTTCTTCTATTTAACCAAACCTGTAAGTATCAAAACCTACAGTTAACGTAGCATTCTCATTTTTCTGCAAAAAGACAAAGATCACCGGTCCTTTAAAAGGATCACCAGTGATTTTTCTCTAAACACATTGTCTCTAAACCCAATAAAACCAGTTGTTTACATTTCACTTCTAAACCTCTATATCTATCCAACCTCAGCCATTGTGAAAATTGGGCATAACTCATCCAAACAGGAAGAAACAACAACTGTACACTGGTACATTATCTCCTACACATAGTTCATCTTGATCTTGGACACTTTGTTTACTTTCTCATTTGCTTCAGCTCTCTGAGCAGGAGCCCACCCTTCTCCCTTCATCTCTTCTCTCTTAGATCCTCTCTTCTTCCAGATCCCCATCTCTTCTCCATCCTGAAAGGCTTTAGTCTCAATAAAATTCTCCAGAACTACCTTCTTTGATCCAGTATTAAATCTCTTGATCTCAGGTGATTCTTCCAGGTCACACAATGTTTATCTTCCTCTAAAAGGACAGAGCCATCTGTTTCCATCTCAAAAACTTACATTCAAGTTTGAGCCTCCACATTTCCCTCATCATCCTGGCTAGGTTCAGTTTCGTCAAAAAATTCTCCTCCAGATTTTATTTGTCATCATCTGGTTTAGATTCTCTCTCAGTGCTATCACCTCTTTATAAATTTCATCACAGATTGCTTGGTCCTCTGTGCTTTCTAAATCTTCTTCCAAACAACTCTCATTTGCATTAAACCTTGTCATCCTTGCTGTCCAGTAAACTCTTTTGTATAATCCCGAAGTTGGTTCACTTATATTACTGTTTTTTTTTTTGTCTCAAATTCATTACTTGAGGCCTCATCTGTAGCAGATGTTAGTGGCTCTTGGAGCAGTTGTGTAAGGGTGAACATCTTTTCTTCTCCACAGCATTTCTGGCGCTACGTCCTGGAATACTTGCATAGCAGTCCCATTGATTTCAGTAGACTTGAGTGAGCATCTAAGATTGTTTTCTTCAGAAAGCAAGCAAATTGTATTATGTCTCAAAGTTTTCCAGAAGATGCTGATTTTGTGGCAGGTGTTCAATGAGCAATCGTGTCCTTCACAGTTAAAGGATGCAGTGGGGCACAGTTCTGAAAACCATGATAAAACCATTTGGAACATGGTGCTGCCTTTTGGGGGACACAGGAACATTGCTGAGGTGTAAATTGTTCTGCTGAGATCTGTTTTCGAGGTCCTTGACCTTGACCTGTAGTGAGGTTATAGTTTGTATGCCCTGGAGGTCCTCTTTATTTTGGAGGTTTGCCTCAAGGTCTTCTGGTGTGATAGTGACTGCGTTTAGTTTGGATGATATTGTGGATAGTTTAAGATCCAGAACTAGAATACTGGCCAGTGTAATATTTAGGTCTTTTGCAATTCCGCCCTCATTTGCTCTAACATGGTTTTGAAAGAGGTTTTGTTGGGGCTACCTGCTTTTGTTCTGCTTCCTTTCTAGCATAGATGGGAGCGATGGAACACTACAGTGGTGGCAACATTAGCTCCCTAAGACACCTCGGAGGGCCACATCCCCTATTACACCTGTTTCTGCAAAAAAAGTGCCCCCAAATGCCCTCCAGAGAACACGGAGGCATTTCTATCATGTTTTGGGACTTTCCTGGACCATTTTAGTCTCAGCAGAGGCCTTTTTTTAACAACAGGAAGTAAGCAGAAGTAACTTCTTTGGCAGAGAAGGCAAAAGACCCTGTAAAACTACAAATCCGAAGACTCCATAGGATGGAGCTGCAGCACTTAAAGTGGTGTCAAACTGCATTATTTCTTCAGGGAAGATACACCCTAAGAGGTAAAAGGATGACAGAAAAGTATTTTGACTATAAATCCACAATTTTAGAAAGTGGAAGAGTCTTCGGGAGAATCAAATAAATAAATAGGTTCTCAGATGTGGACGGATAGGTACGAAGGAATTAGAGCAAGTCCTCACATGTAAAGATATATTGTTGTGTTCCTTCAAATTGCTTCTGACTTACAGTGACCCCTAAGGCAGCCCTATCACAGGGGTTTCTTGGTAAGATTTCTTCAAAGGAGGCTTGTCATTGCCTCCCTCTGAGACAGAGTGTGACCTGCCAAAGATCATCTAGTGGGTTGGGTAGGGATTTGAATCCTGGTTTCCCAGAGTCCTAATCCAACAGTCAAAACACTGTACCATGCTGGCCGTGACCAAAATCAGAAACAATGCGAAAGTACAGTTGTCCCTCCGTATCCACGGATTTGGTATCCACAGATTTAAGTATTCATGGCTTGAAAATATTCTTTAAAAAATAATAATCCGAAAAGTGAACCTTGATTTTGCCATCTTATATAAGGGACACCATTTTGCTATGCCATTGCTTATAATGGGGCTTGAGTATTCACAGATTTTGGTATCCATGAGGGATCCTGGAACCAAAGCCCAGCAAATATGAAGAGACAACTGTAGTTTCTATGTGTAGTTATGAAAGTTGGACAGTAAAGAAAGCTGGCAGGAAGAAGATAAACTCATTTGATGGTGAAGGAAAGGTATATGAATACCAGGCTGGCAAAATGACAAATAAATGAATCTTAGAGGAAATCAAGCCTCAGCTCGTACTAGAAACCAAAATGACTAAACTGTGGCTATCATACTTGGGTATATCATGGGATGACACAGCCACAGGAAAAGATGATGTGTGCAAGTCACCTCTTGGCTTATGGCAACCCCGTGAATTACATACGGTTTTCTTAGGCAAGGAATATGCAGAGGTGGTTTTGCCAGTCCTTTCTTCTGAAATATAGACTATAGCACCTGGTATTGGTTCGCAGTGTCCCATCCAAGTACTAAACAGGGATAACCCTACTTAGCTTCCAAGATCAGATAGGATCTGGTGCCTTTACGATATTTAGATGATAATACTTGGTAAAGTGAAAGGCAGCAGTAAAAGAAACCACATTACAGATGGATTAGCCCTATAGAAGGAAGGCATGGAATTTGCAAGACCTGAGCAGGGCTGTAGATTATGGTTCTTGGAGGACTCTCATTCATAGGACCACCATAAGTTAACTTTAAAGGAAATAACAACAATAAGCAATGAAAGAGAATAAGGAAGGGCAGGAAGGTTGAGTTTTATTGCCTCATAGTTAGCATCCTTCCTACCCCACTCCCTCTTCAGACACTATAAACTGTTAAACAGCTGTGCCTGGCAGCAGACTTTGCGAGTCTTTTAGTATGTTTCAGTTTGTTCTTGTATTCATACTGCAAGGTTTGGAAAGAAGTATTTATTAGATATCTCCCTCATTTAACAAAATAACTTGACTGGCTATAAGGACTCTGCACTTTGACTTGTACAGGTGGGGGCACTATCTGTTGCTCTGCCCCAGGCAGCAAATGTCTTAGGCCCCAAAGCAAAGCATCCTTTTCCAGCCACTTGTCCATTCTTCCCTTCACCCCAAAGCAGCTATTCACTTTTATTAAAATGGCCACACATCTCAGTTACATGATTTTGAATATGTGTAATTTTTGGGAAGGAGCAGGATCTTTCTGAGTACAGTATGTGTGTTTCACCTCTTCTAGAGAAAAGTTCCACAGAAAAAGATTCTGACTCAGCACTTCAGGGGGTGGGGGTAGGGAAGAGACAGTATTCTTTCTCCAACCCTCTAAGAAGCTACAGTTGTCCCTTTCATATTCACTGGGGTTTGGTTCCAGGACCCCCTGTGGAAACCAAAATTTGTGAATACTCAGGTCCCATTATATGCAATGGCATAGCAAAATGGTGACCCTTATATAACATGGCAAAATCAAGGTTTGCTTTTTGGATTGTTATTTTTTTTAAGAATATTTTCAAGCTGTGAACACTTAAATCCATTGATATGGAGGGATAAGTATATTTGTTTTTGATAGTTTGCTATGGAAAATTACAGCTGTAAAACAGCCGGTATTTATTGTGGCTACCAGTTCCTTGCCCTTGATGTATGCACAATACAAAAGCTTGTACAAGCTCTAAATGTAAAAAAAAAAAAAAAAAAAAAAAAACTTATAGAAAAGGATGTAGCAAATACAATATTTCAGTGAACAGGGTTGAGGGAGGGGGAAAGATGCGTACTGTGTTGGCTTTTCTAAGGCACTTTAGCATGAGTTGCTTCTCTTGCTCCAAGCAGTAAGGATGACCTCATATACCACTGCTATTAAAACCTTGACATTTACCATTTGGTGTAGCCCTAAAATTAGAAAATGTCACAAATATATTTTCTAGATCACGGTGGAAATGCATAATTTCAGTAATATAAAAGCAATAAATGTAGACTAAATAAGATGTATTCTCTTTGGAATATAATCAAGATCTGACTCCTTAAATGAGCAAATACCTGTCATCATCAGTGCAAGCAAGCAAGAAATGAAAACAAATGCAGAGTGTCATCTCTTTTTCCATTCCAGGTTGGACATACTTGGTTCTTTGTACTTTCTTAGTCTGAATTCACAGATGCATGCCCACTTCTAATCTAACCAGCCTTAATTCCCCTCACAACCAGCACTATTGTCATTCCAGAATAAATTTGCAAATTTATGTTATGGTTGTGGTTGCCAGCCTGGGCAATGACAGCAGCTCCCTGAGTTACCCTCATTTGCTAAATGGACTTTAAACAACAGCTGATACCAGTGGAAACCAAGCTTGAATATTTATTCTGTATTTATAACATTTGTATACTGCTTTCTTTTGAAAATAGTGTACACCCAAACCTAACTGCTGGCTTCATCCAGAGCCTGGTAAAGCTTTAAAAATGGACTACATGTCCCAGTGGCTTTGTTGGCTACAGAATTCTGGGAATTCTGGGAACTGCAATCCGCCAAAGTGACTTTTCCCAAGCTTTGGCCCTTTCACTCCCATCGCACCTCTAACCAATTTCTTTTATAATTGTAGACTGGAATGGTGCATAATAAATGAGGGGCAGTTTTCCCCTTGCAGCTCCCCCCCCAACTTTTTTTTAATTTATTTTTTATTAATATATCATTCCAAACCATTTCATACCAAAATCATATAAACATCCAATCAAACAAAACTAAACATGACATACAGCTAACGTATAACATAATACAAATAAAAAAACATATATCTTTAAACTAATAAAAGACATAAAACATACTTACAACTAAACAAATTCCTTCTCATACCTTTTGTACTTCTCATATCTCCACACATCAACTTCCTACCTTTCATACTCTCCAATTACTATTATCTTCATAACAATCAGCCCTTGATATAATTACTACTTGCTCTGAATAACCTATATTCACCTTGTATAGCTTTATCCATTACAAATTGTTTCAATTATCTTTATTGATTTAAGAGTCCTCTTGGCTTTCTTTTAAATTAATTATATCTGTCCAACCTTCTAGGTCTTTCCAGGTCCTCTTGTCATCTAGTATTATGGATAATCTTTCCATTTCATAAAAATCTTTCATTTTCCTTATCCATTCATTTAGTGATGGAACACATTTTTCTTTCCAATTTTGAGCAAAAATTAACCTAGCCGCTATTACTGCATATAGCAGAATTCTCCTGTATTTTTTTGTGTTGATATGTGCTCCAAATGGAGCATATTTAGTAAGTATAATTCCGGCTTTAATGAAATATCGGTTTTTAATGTTTTGTTCAAGAGGCTGTGTATTTTCTTCCAGACCTTTGTGGTTTCCCTGCAATTCCACCACATATGTATGAAGGTACTCTTGGTTTCTCCACACTTCCAACATTTATTTGACATGTTCTTAAATATCTTTGCTAGCCTTTCTGGAGTCAGATACCACATATTTATCATCTTATAAAAATTTTCTTTCAGGGCATAACTTCTGGTGAACCCAATGTTCACACCCCAAGCTTTTTCCCAATCTTCTATTCTTATCTCATGTCCCACTTGTTGTGCCCATTTTATCATATAGTTCTTAATAGCGTCTGACTCTAGATTTAACCGTAATATTAAATTATATATTTTAGCTATCAGTTTACTATTCTCTCCATAAATTATTTTGTTGAATTCAGTCTCCTCTTTGTCAATACCTTCTATTTTCAAATCTATTTTGAATTTTTCTTGCAATTGTCTGTGTAAGAACCAATTACACATGATTTCTTCCTTTTGTAGTTCTTACTGTGTTTTCATTACATAATTTCCGCCCTGTTTTTTAAGAATTTCTTTGTATGTTAACCACTTGTTATTTCATGGCTGTTCTCTTTTATAGAAAGCCTTATGTGTTGAAGTCCATAGCAGCATTCTTAAATATAATCTCCTTTTATATAACATCCAGACTCTTATCAAGGCTCTCCTAACAAAGTGGTGGTTGAATTCTTTGTGTACACTGATTTTATTATACCACAAATAGGCATGCCACCCGATTCTAAGACTGAAACCTTCCAATTGTAGCTGTTTGTCCTTTTCTAATTTTATCCACTCTAAAATCCAAACTAAGGAGCATGCATGATAGTACAATCTTAGATCCGGGAGGCCTAGACCACCTCTTTCTTTTTTATCCCACAAGATCTTCCTTTTTATTCTTGGTTTCTTTCCAGCCCATATAAACTCCATCAAGTTTTTATTCCATGACACAAAGGACTGATCTGTTGATAACACCAGGATATTTTGGAACAAGTATATCAACTTTGGAAGGACCATCATCTTAACCGTTGATATACGTCCCAAAAAGGAGATACAGTATTCAATTGTTTCCATCTATTCATATCTTTTTTATTTCTTTACATAACTTCCCATAATTATTTTCGAAGAGTTCTGAGTTCCTATTGGTAATTACTATTCCTAAATACTTTACCTTCTTTGCCAATACAAATTTTGATTTCATAATAAGATCATGTTCTTCTGTCTTGTTTAAGTTTTTCGTTATTATTGATGGTTTTTCTTTATTTTCAAACCAGCTATTTCCCCCAGTTCTTCTATTACATTAACCAACTTTTCAGTATTTTCATTTGTCATATTACTTTCCTTGAGGATAAGAGACTGGTTCCAAGGAAATTGTGCGAGAAGAAATGGGTACCAGAAAATAAATACTTTTTGACCCATTCCTGCCTCTGTGGTTTTGATGGAGAGCAGGGTTTGAATCCCCACTCAGCCATGGAAACCCATTGGTGACCTTGGGCGAGTCACACTCTGTCAGCCTCAGAGGAAGGGAATGGTGGCAAACCTTCTCTGAAGAAACCTTGTTGAGAAAACCCCACACTTTAGGGTCGCTGTAAGTCAGAAATGGCTTGCAGTGACAACAAAAAGTGCAGAGGCAATCAGAATGGGGGAAATACTGTAATCAGAATTCTTTGGAGGTTTTTCAACAGAGGCTGGATGACCATCTGTCAGGAGTGCTTTGATTGTGTATTCTTGGTGGTCTGGAAACCACCAAGCCTTATGAGGAATGACTGAGGGAGCTCGGTGTGATTAGCTTGGAGAAGACTGGCATGATAGCCATCCTTCTTAAATATAAACAAACAGTAGTATATGGAACCAGCTTCTTTTCTGCTGCTCTAGAAATTAGAGCGTGAACCAATGGATCCAAATTTTAAGAAAAGAGATTCCACCCTAAACATTAGGAAGAACTTCCTGGGTGTAAGAGCTTTTTCAAGAATGGAATAGACTGCCTTAGAGGATGGTGGATCCCCCCCCTCTTTGGAGAGCTTTAGACAGAGGTCGGATGGAGTGCCGTAGTTGTCTGATCCTGCATAGCAGGGGTTGGACTAGATGGCTTTTGGGTCCCCTTTCAACTCTATGACTTGGTGGGAGTGAAGGAAGTGGAGGGACCTCTGGTTCAAAGGAAGCCAAACTGAATTAATAGGGGATTCCATCAGGGATGAATCAGCTGAGAATTCCTGCTTTGCAGAGGGTTGGACTAGATGGCCCTTGTGGCCCCTTCCAGCTCTATGACTGTATGTATGTATGAAGTTCTTGCGATTCTTTTTCTCAGTACATCTTAGGGCACTGTTGTAAGTCAGCATTGTTGTAAGTCAACACTGTTTACCTCCATTGGTGGAGGTAAATAGTGAAAGTATGGGGAGTGTTCAGAGAAGGTACTCTTTAGGGAACGCCTGGGATGAAATATTATGAAATTCAGTGATGAGGTAGTAATATAAAATATATATTGGAACAATGCAGAAACATCTGTTTTTAAAGTGACCTATCAGGATTCCCCAGTGTAAACACCAGCAGTTTTCCCTCTTTTAAATGATCTTGAAACCAGTCACCAACTTGGATACCATAAAGAGTAGTTCAGAGGGGTTCTGGTCCTTGAGATAGTTTCTAAAAGGAAACCTTTGGAAAATTTGAAATCATGAGTGTACCCATGACTGCCCTTAGCAGACCTCAGTTGTCACATCTGGATTTTTATGTACCTACAGGCACCTTGATACCACCCCTGCTGGTTTGCAGTCATTCTCTCTGAGGTCAGAATGAGGCAGCCAGTCATGTGATCACATGGATGCCATCTTGTTCTGACCTCAGAGAGAGTGACTATGTGCCAGAGCTCTGCCTTCCTGGCCAAAATTGGAATGAGGAAATGGTACCAAGGTGGGTGGGTGGGGTGGCGGTGTCTGTCGGCAGCGTTTGTCCTGCCTCCCCACCCTCTGAATCCAAGGTGGATGCATTGTTCACACTACAGTTTTCTCTTGATTTTCAAGCAAGCTCTGGAGAAAATTGAGTTATTAAAACCTGAATTAAGGTGCTTTACCCCGTGTGTGGTGCAGATAGGGCCATATGGTGTAGGCCTTGTTGCACCTGATTTGGGGATAATGCCACATGTAGTGTGGCCTTATTGGGCTGTATTCAGAGTGCGGGAGGGCCTCAGTGATCCCACAAACACCTTACCTTCTCATCCCTATAAGTTTGTTTGGGGCAACTCCTATTATCATGGGGGTGGGGTAATACGTTGGCTTTTTTTGCACAGTGTTATGTTGGATTTTAGCCACTGTTTGCACATGTAATATCTTTGATACCTAATAGGGCACTTCTTTGATAACCATAAAAGATGAGAAGCAACTGAGGCTCAGGGAGACTGGCATAGTGCTGGTAAACTAAGTGGTAATACAGTAGATTAAACCTGCTTACAATTTTGGTATCTGAGAGCATAGGAAATTAAGATACAGTGTTAAAGGCAGGGCAAGACAAGTATATTTAGCATTGAGGAAGAAGAGACTATTTGCATTCATTATTTTGTTTTTATTATGAGCATGCGAGAGAAAGAGCAAGTGAAGTGGTTTTTTTTTTCTTTTTCTTTTTCTTCTTTTCATAAATGACACATATGCCAGTACAACAGGTAGTACAATAATTGTGAAGTCGAAGGCTTTCATGGCCGGCATCCATAGATTTCCCTTGGGTTTACATAGGGACCACCATATGCAGTGTGCAAACACAAATCAAGGAACATGAGAGACACTGCAGACTGGGCCAGCCAGAAAAATCAGCAGTAGCAGAACATGTTATAAACCAACTTGGACACAAAATGCTATTCGAAAACACAGAAATTCTAGACCAGGCCAACAACTATCATGTCAGAATGCACAGAGAAGCTATGGAAATCCACAAACACCTGGACAATGTCAACAGGAAAGAAGAAACCTTAAAAGTAAACAAAATCTGGCTCCCAGTTTTGAAGAACAATAGAATAAAAACTCAACACTTACAAAGGAATTCCACCCAGGGACAGGGGGATTCCCAGCAGATAATGGCCCATCAACCAACCATTAGCCAAACAGACACTAATGAGCCTTGAATTTCTATACCCAGAAACGAACCATTCAATTACACAAATTTACATATACTCCTCAACAGGGGTTCACAACATATAAATGCCACACAAACACCTACGCAACCACTCTTTGAGGATGCCAGCCACAGATGCAGGCAAAACGTAGAAAGAAACTAATCCAGAACACGGCCTCACAGCCTGGGAAAAAACCAAAGGAAATCTAAGTACAATAATTAATAAGCTATTTCTTCTGTGGGTTACTAAAATAAGATATATACATTTTCAC
The DNA here is from genome assembly GCA_030847615.1 of Gambelia wislizenii. Classification (NCBI taxonomy): domain Eukaryota; kingdom Metazoa; phylum Chordata; class Lepidosauria; order Squamata; family Crotaphytidae; genus Gambelia; species Gambelia wislizenii. The sequence goes on along the minus strand of JAUMIR010000001.1, from coordinate 390,040,951 downwards.
ACCCACATATACAATATATCTTATGTGTCTTGATTCTGCTGCTGTTGGATATGAAAGTACACAACTGGTTCTTAGACATAGCTTGCACTTTCCATCATTTTTTGTGGAACATTCTTAGGGTGTTGACTAAGAGAACTATATAAAAAATAACCTGAAGCAAGGAATCTATGGGAAATTTGCAACCTAGTATTTCTCCATAGTTTTGCCATTACCATCAAAGGATGTTCCCAGCATAAACAACAACAACAATAATTATTATTATTTATTTATTTGTATCCCACCCCTCTGCAATGCAAATCAGGGCGGCTTACAGTATAAAACTCCATAATTACATCAATACCCTAACCCACCCACCCCTTAAAATAATATTGAATTAGAAAAGATTAAAAAACATACAGTAACTAAAATAGAAGAGAAAAAAAATTCAATGGCAAAGGGAAAAAGGGGAAAAGACAGCCAAATCTTCGGGCTGGGATAGTTATTCCATTTATATAAATATAAATATAAATATTTATAGTTAAACAATAAACCTCCTATTTTTTCTGCCAATCCAACAACTGATTGAATGATTCTTATCTATTTAACTTATACTGTATACCAAATCACATTGTTTAATGCCTCATTTCCCCGTATTTCCTTTGGACTATTCCTTCTAATATTGAATGTCTATTCAATCCGTTTAATCCTTAACCTGTTCTGATTCTGTTTTCCATGTTTTTTACAGTAATTTATAGAGCTTAAATTATAAATTGGATCAAAGAAGGAAACAGCTCCTTTCTGTTAGAAATAGAAATAGATTGTATATAACCTTGTGTTTCAGAGAAGGAAATTAACATACAGTGTTAAAAGCCATGGCAAAGCAAGCATACTGTACTTGTAGGAGGAGAGAAGATTTGCATCTGAAGTGCTTAAACTCCTAGCATACACTCATCAAGGTTATTTTTATTATGGGCGTGTTAGAGACAGGGCAAGCAGAGTGGCTTTTCAAAGCTGCAGGAGCAGTTTTTGTTTGGCTTCGAACAACCAAAATGTAAAAAAAAAACGATAGCTATTAGTAACACGGTACAGCTGGGCTGAATCATTCTTTCTCCTCTCTAATGGCATGCGTAATTGCTCTAGGTTTTCAGGCGTCCTTCACCCATACTTATTTAGATTAGTGACTGATGTATTTCCATGGAAACCTTTAGGTATAGTGTGAAAGTGGAATGATCTGGACTCTATTGCTGAGCCCATAACTTGTATAAAATAAGAGTTCTTGATTTATACTTATATTTTGATCTCTGAAAGTCCTTCTCACACTGAGCGTCTTGATGGATTTAAGTCCGAAGCCTTTCCCTCCCTCCTTTTTGAAAGATATTTTTGCAGTTGACTTGAAGGCACACAACAACAAACAAGGGATGAACAACTGAATTCAAGTAACTTGAAAACCGAGGAACTATGTTTTGTATGTTGATGGTGATAACAAAAACAGAACCAATACAACTGAGATGGTTACATCTAGGTTAGCAACCATGGCTGAAAATTCAAGATTTAAGAAGAAAGTTCATTTTGGAGGTATTGTGTCATTTTAAGAAGTATAAATGTGTGTGGTTTGTGTCAGTGTGAATAACAGTGGTAAATGTAGTGAGGTGCTCTGAAATGTAGATGTAAAAAATTTATAGTGGTGTATCCTCCTTATGCTTCTGTTTCATATGCTAATTTTATTAACTTGAACTCCATTCCCAACAATCTCTTTAATTCCATGGATTTCAATTAGATTTCCAGTTAAGTATGCTTAGGATTGCAGTTGTGATTCCTTAAACTATTTATTTTGTCTTCTTAATCCAGAATAAAACAAGGATATAGACTGTTTTATAAATAAATAAACGGGTGAACTTTCAAGATATATGTACATCATATGAACTTTCAAGATACATTTACATTTTTAAAAAACAACACCAGGACATTACTTTTTTAAAAAGGACATTATGCTCCATTTCAAGAGTCACTCATACACTGCCAATGACTTAATGTAATCTTATATTTTTGAGTGATATAGTAATCTAATCCGTATTAATCAAATACAAAGTGTACATGTATGTTAATTTTTGGTTTGTTTCACTTGTTTTCATTTTTTCAGCAGAAGTCTCATGAGTCGTCTTTCTTTTTACCCAGTAGCATTTTATTCACATGAATAACTTTTTTCTTTTATTAGTCAAAGTTCAGTGTATTCTGTCTGGTGAAGGAACAGTAGTTCTGGAATATTCTTAGCTCAACATTCTAAAGTCAATAAATACCTCCCTCTCCATTTTATGTTAGTTTTTTTTTTAATAACACCAAAGGCATTGACAGGATCCAAAAGCAGATACTAAATAGGAAGTTAACATCTTTGAGAAGTTAATACTTAACATTGGCAATAATGTATTGAACATCAATATATAGTTTCAGTCTTAGAAAAATATGTAGAACAAAAGTAGTAATCCTATACCTACTTGTCCAGGAGTAAGTCTCAATGGAACTTATATCGGTGTAGATGTAAATAGCATTGTATAGTAAATGTACAACAAACTTTAAAGTCAGTATTTCAAATAAAAAGAATTAGTATTGTTCAGTAAGTGAAATTACCAGTTTAGCTGTACAGTTACTTTATAGTTACTTTCGCAAAGGATTTCAGAACTATAGTTTTGTGGTAGATGTGCTTGTATACACTATAATGCTATCTTGCTGTATTTTGCTGGGTAGCATTTGTTGCATATTTACTTACAGTACTTTGCTATTCATAGATATAGGTCTTTTAAAATTCAGTAATTATCTAAGCATTTTAAAGAGGCTTTTCGTTTTGAAATAATGGTACTAAAGCTTTCATATTATGGCAAATTCTGAATGCACAGATGTAAAAGTCCTTATCATCCATCCCCTCTCCTCAGCAACCTATGCTATACCAAAAACCATTGCTTATGGATTTAAGCAGGTGTGTAAGCAGCACTTTGTCATTTGGCGTGAAGTGGATTTCTGTTGTATTTCTCTGATTCATGGCCTTTTATGGTTAGTAAAAGCAATCATTTGAGGCCTTAAATATAATAAACCTTTTCAGAGAATTTCCTATGGAAAGCAATTAATTAATAGCTACATTTAGCGTAATGAAATAAAGGATTTCCCCACCATTTTAAAGTAAGTCTAGTGGTGAAATAGATTTGGATGGCTGTGTTTGGATTCTTGATTTCCTAGTCAGATGGTTGTAGTTATCTAAAATTAAGCAAGGAGGAAAAGTTGGTGTGATATTTAGATTACAAAAACTGAATCCCTGTTCTCTGTTTTATTTGCTAAGGTTAAATTACATGCTACAATACCAGTGATCCATGTTGCTAAACATTTCTGCGCCCTCAAAGTAAGCATATGGTGGTCTAATCCAGATCAAACCAACCATACATGAATAGGGGGAGTTTTAATCTCCCTTTCCCCCCATTTGGCTGAAACTAAGGCCCCGTCTACATGATGAAAAAAATCCGTACAGTGTTTGAATGTTCGATTGTTCGAATCTGACCCGTCACATACACACGATCAACCATTCATACGTCTGTATGGATTTTTTTGAAATTTGGCAAATATACTGAATGCCAGAATGCCAGACTTTACGGGGGAATTTGTGGTCCTCCTTCCAAATACTACATTTACATTCAAATGATCGTTTGTACAAATGATCGATCTTTTGAATGCCGTACAGATTGTTTTCATTGTGTAGACGGGGCCTCAGTGTCATGGAAACTCAATATAGGAAAAAAAAGAAGAAAAGAAATGTGTTGTGAACCAGGAAGTACCCTTCCTTTAACTCCCCCACATTGGGAAATTTTGCAAAGGGGAAACAGCTGTGGGATGCCTTAAGGTCTCTCCCACAAATATACAGTGTGTTTGATTTGTACTGGTGCCCTATGGGCTTATTTCAGAGTAACAAAGAAAATCCACATTTGTATACATTTATGGTAGCACCAGGTTGAGTATCCCTTATCCAAAATGCTTGGGACCAGAATGTGTATTTTTGACTTTTTTCAGATTTTGGAATACTTGAATATATATAATGAGATATTAGGAAATGGGAGCCAAGTCTAAACACAAATTCATGTATATTTCATATACCAATGTGTATAGAGCCATTGTACTGTCTATTCTCCTTTATGGATCTGAAACATGGGCCACCTATCGCCACCACCTACGACTCCTCGAACGCTTTCATCAGCGCTGTATATGCACAATCCTAAATATACACTGGACTGACTATGTGACAAATGTTGCTGTCCTTGAGCAAGTAGGGATCACCAGCATTGAGGCTATGATATTGAGAACACAGCTGTGCTGGGCAGGGCACATTTCTAGGATGGAGGACCATCGCCTCCCAAAAATAGTATTCTACGGTGAACTCACCATGGTTCAGCGTAAGAGGGGTGCTCCAAAAAAATGATACAAGGACTCCCTGAAACAACATCTCAGGCTCAGCCAAATTGCTCACCAACAATGGTCCACCCTGGTCTCACATCGGGAGGCATGGAGATGCACTATCCACAGTGCTGCAGCCTTATTTGAGAACTTATGCCGAACAAGTCTTGAAGAGAAACGACAACACAGAAAGAATCACAACCCGGAAACATCACCCAAGGAGACCTTCTGCTGTGCTTTCTGCAACCGGACTTGTTTATCTCGGATTGGCCTTTTTAGTCATCAGCGTGCTTGTAGAAAGTGCGGGATGAGTCCTTCCTGAATCTTTGTTTGCAAAGAAAAGCCAGAGAGACAGACACCTTATACACATAGCCTGAAGGTAATTTTATATGCAATATTTTAAATAATTTTGTGCATGAAGCAAAGTTTGTGGACATTGAACCATCAGAAAGCAAAGGCATCACCCATCTCAGCCACCCATGTAGACTAATTTTGGATTTTGGAGTATTTCGGATTTTGAAATTCCAGATAAGAGATACTCAACCTGCATGTAGTTCTGTCCCTAAATGGTGCCCCTGCCTCAGGTATGCTTTTAAAGTTTGTTTTGTTTTTCAAATATTTTGAAACAAGTGTTTGTCTGTCCCTCCTTGACTGTTATGCATGGAGTAATTAAAATGTTAAGCTTGAAACACATTTGACTTTGGGAATAACAGGATGTTGTCAATACAAATTGCTCACTTACAATGAGCAGAGCCTCAAATAATATGGGAAGAGGTGAATTTATTGTGGGAGTTAGCCTTGACTCTGTAAGCTTCGTTCCTATTGATATCCAATAGATGGCATTATCCTTTTGTAGCTCAGTATCAATGCCACATTCAGGTACAACTGTGCTGAAAATAAACAGCATTCACCTCAGTAGTTTATGGTTTCCAAGGCTGAAAAGGGTAGGTTTTTTACTCATGGACACTCAAATAATGGCATGAAAGGAAAAATACAGTCACTTATGGTGATCATATGAATTAGTTTGGATGACATTTGTGGAAAATATCTTTCTTAAAATGAAGCATAAGTTGAACTTGTTTATTGTGCAAAAAGAAATGGTGTTAAAAACAAATTATACAAAGTGCATTGTTCCAGTACTAGAGATGACATGAAAAATGAATATTGTAATAGATGCTTTTGAAATAAGTTTCTTCTTTGCCCTGCTGGAGGAATCCTTACAGGACATAGTTCTAAATGTGTTGGGTTGATCTTCTGTATATACACGGTTATCTATAGATACCACTTCATCTCAATAATCAAAGAAATCAAGTGTATAGGGGTTCATTCAGCATTACACAAAGACTTCTGTATATGCAGTTGAATTCCCCCCACCTGGAACAGATGGGCGAGGTTTACAGGGAAGAGAGAGAATCTGTTTTACTAGCAGGGTCCAGTTTGCTGGCAGGTGGATCCCACTGGATACAACCTATTGTGTATGTGCTTGATTTACAGATTGTTGTCTATGTGTAGTGATGCATGTGCACAAAGAATTGCTGGATTTGCCAACATATGCAATAGCTGTGTGGTGGCAGCACATATGCTGTTTCACTGCATCACTCAAGCTTCACACAGCGAAGGAAGGTGTGAACATTACATTTGATCTCTGTGAAATTTGTGTAATTTTTTTCTTTGCATGAAAGTATTAGCATATAACACTTGAAGAAGACATCACAACAGCACTTTCCTTTGAAATTCTGATTTGTGGTAATTTTAGTTCATGTCTTTTTAAAATAAAAAAAATGAACAAAACAAGTTGTTTATTGCAAAGGCTTTTTATATGCTGATAAAAGCATTCTCATTAAATGGGGGGGGGATCTAAGTGCTGATCACTTTCACAAGCTTAAAAAATGATGACGTATACCTGAAATAAGCCAGTGTGGTGTAGTGGTTTGAGTGTTAGACTAGTATTCTGGGAGACCAGGATCTGAATCCCAGCTCAGCCATGAAAAACCACAGGGTAACATTGGGCAAGTCACACTCTCTATAGCTCAGAGGAAGGCAATGCAAACCTCTTTCAGAATAAATCATGCCAAGAAAACACTAAGAAGGGGTCTGTATAAGTCAGAGTTGACTTGAAGGTACATAACACAAAATATTTAAAATAGAGACCACTAATGTAAAATATATAATCTCCATAACTTTAGGGCAGGGGTGGCAACTGCTAGGGGTTGGAAACCCCACCCCCACCACCCCCAGACATTGGAGATTCATGTTACCCTGCATTGTATCCACCCACTGATTTTTAAAAAATTATGAAGAGCTCTGTTCCCATGTAATGATAAGATTTCTTATTCCTCCCCCCCTCCCCCTAGTACCTCAGTGGAATTCTTTTGCTGAATATGAATGCAGGCAAAGATCATGGATGATACTTCCTCACTCTTTCCTGTTGCAGAGGCTTTTGCCCCAGCAAGAACTAACTTCTGCCTCAGTGAAAAACTGAAGCATGACTAGGTGCTTGCAGATGAATGCAAGTGATTACTGGTGCCTGCTTCAGTTACTGGGAAAGACAATAATGCTTCGTAAGGTAGAAGGCAGACAGACAAGAGGAAGTCCGGATTATGGGTAGATAGCCACAGCCCTGAGTTTGTAAGACCTGAGCAGGGCTGTTGATAACAAGATGGCTTGGAGCTCTCTCATTCGTATGATCGCTGTGAGTTGAAGTTGACTTGACAGCAGTTAACAAAAGCAAGAACTTCATTTATGCCTGGTGCAGTGAACTGTGTCTCACAGGGAGAAAAGGTAAGCCTTTGAAACAGGAATGAGTGAGGTAGTGCTTCAACACAATCTATGCCTTGATTTGGGCAGGAAGGGAGAGGAGGGAAGGGCATCCTCTTTCCAGGGCAAAAGCATCAATGGGGAAGAGGGAGGAGGCAGTTGTGAGCCCTCAGCCAACTCTTATACCAATTTGATAACAAATTTAGGTGGTAAATTGCAAGGAGAGAAATGATGCCATTGATGTTTGGCACCAGTTCTCTTTGGTTGTTAGCAAGGGGGGGTTGGGAGGCCTGTGAAGAGCACAAAAAGGGGGGGTGAGGGGCTGCGTGCAAGCCCCACAACTGATGTTACAATTTAAAAAATGTTAAGAAGAGAGTAACTGAACAAAATGAAAAAAAGGGAAATGGAGGATTTATTAAAAATCTATGAGATGCCCTGGTGTAACAGTAAGGTAGATTAAGAAGCTGGACAGAGATCAAAGATGACCCAATAATCTTCTTGACTAGATGCTTATAGATAGTGATGCTGCTGCTGCTGCAGTTTGAAAATATCTATCTCAGAATAAAAATTAGCACAGCTAACAATAAACAAACACATTTTGAGATAAGTTTTCTTTCATAATTTAAAATTAGCATGTTGGGCTGTGTGCTGATTTTGCATATTTTAGAACAAATGATCAGGAATGCAGAGAGTGTGTTGGTGTATGTTTCTTGATTGCTGTTTGATTAGGATTTTGTTCTGTAAACTCCATACATATTGCTCCGATTCCCAAATTCTGACCTAAGCAATTAATGTGGCTAATAATTCTACATTTAAAAAGGCATGTATAAAGCATATGCATGCTCATAAGCAGAGCCTGGCAACATTACTTCTGGGACTCCAGCTCTCAAAATCCCCTAGGTAGCATGAATTCTGTGAGCTGTAGCCCAAGAAAAGTAACTTTTCCAAGTTCTGAAGACTGTATAAGTGTAAATGAAGTGTCACAGAACACACTTTGTATTTGTAAACCTAGAGAGCCAAATGAAAGAGCCAGCATGTGTTGGACTAAGACACTGGGAGATCAGGGTTTGAATCTCTGCTTGTCCATGGAAACCCACTGGGTGACCTTGGGCAAGTCACACTCTCTCAGTCTCAAAAGAAGGGAAGGGCAAACACCCTCTGAATAAATTCTGTGAAGAAAACCCCATGATATGTTCACCTTACGTTGCCATAAGTCAGAAATGACTTGAAGGCACATAACAACAACAAAGGCCAAATTAAACATTCTCTAAATCTGTGCATCGTTGTATTTTTCTTTTCTTTTCTTTTTTTTACTTAATTATAGATGCTGCCCCCATCACCTATAGTTCACTTAATCGGTACCTTAAGACTTCTTCCTAATATTCTTTCTGCAGGAGCAGAATATAAAACTACTTTTTGCAGTGTTTTCCTTAATAATAAACTACTAAACTTTGCCTACAACTCTGAGGACATATCCAATCAAAGATCAGCCCACAGTAGTTTCCTTGGTGACTAGCAGGCAGCTGCTAAAATGGACTGCAGCATAAATGACAGAGTGGGGTGGGGGGAAATCCAAGATAGAGACACTACATACCTAGGCATCCATGTTTTCTTAAATAAATTCAGCATTTGCAAATGTTTGTGATCTTCTTTGAAATCAATTTTTGTACATGTATTTTTTTCTTGAAACTTGATAATGGAATACCAAGTGCAGGAGTCACAGGAGTTTTGAAAAACAAAAGAATTAAACATCTTCCTAGTACTGTAATTTTTTTTATATCTTTTGAGATATCAACACTTCCTACCCATATCAAAATCAGCACACAAAACTTTTGAGATATCAAAACAAGATATCTTTTGAGATAATTTTATTTTTTATTTTTATTTATTTAGTTATTTATACCCCGCTCTTCAGCCACAAGGCTATCAAAACGGCTTACAAATTGTTTTAAGCAATAGCTATTTACACATCTACACTGCATTAAACAGTTTCCAATGTGTGTTAGCTAATGGGACTGTCATACTTATCCGGCGGTCAGGTTGTGGTCCTGGTGGGGGCCCCATACGTCTCACCACCCTCATGGTGGGCCAGGTCCTCACAGCCGTCGCCATGCTTGCTCTGTCTCCTAAGAGGCTTTTTCAACACATTATTGCACACTACCTATTTTTTCATAATTAATTCTTCAGTGTTTGCTTGTGTGGAGCAGGATACAGCAATTTACTGTACTTTTAACTTCAAGAGTTAAAAAATGGAAGAGGCAGTGGGGGAAGCCATTGAAGGGGAAACTGATGCATAGGTTAGTGGTATCAGTCTGAATAAGGGGGGGAATAGGGGAGAGAACCACAGTAATAATAATATATATCTGATTTAGACTTTTTAAAAACCCAATCTGTGTTGACAATTTCACATGCTGAAGGCTGGACTGATGCAATTTTCCTCCAAGGCCTTATAGGACAAAAATGTTAATCAGAGGGCTCAGCTAGACGGGAGAATTAATTGCAGAAAATAGCACATTACGTCACTATCACAGCAGTATTCATTTGTCCCCACAAATCATTCGCAAGATCACTGGCATGGAAAGCTATCTGAGTTTGCAGTTCACACGGAGCATGCCCGTGAGAAAATATTGTGTCCATGAGTGAATTACCTCCTTTATTATCTCCTGTAAAGCTCCCTCCATTCCCTCCTTTTTTTGCTGCTAAATGGCAAATGCAGAAGAGCAATCTTCTGCTTACAATCTTTGCTGTTGTTGGCAAGTCTGCCCCTGCACACATCTCACCAATCGCATTTTGACTTCCTGGATGTGCCCCAATTCGAATTGGTTATTATGCATGTTTTTGCATACTCTTTAAAAAAGATCGCAAAAAACAATGAAAGCTGTTATTGCAAATTACTTGGAGTTTTCAGCCCCCTCCTTCCCAATATGGTGAATCCTGGCAGGAGCTCACCTGGACAAAAGGTATTCTGTCTGCATTCTTTGAGAATTTTTTTTTTAATCTTCTAAACAACCCCAAGACAACATAAGAAAAATGGAGGGTTATAACATAGCTATGATGGAACAGCCTCATGTACATTTCCCCCTCCTTTTTTAAAAAGATAAAATCCTTCAGAATGTTGATGCAGAGACAAACCTTCACAGATTTTCTAATTCAGGACTTGTTTTGTGTGAAAATAAGTTTTAAAAATTCTTCAGACATTTGAAAAAAAAATGTGCTAAAAATGCAAAAATCCATTGCTGTTCAGGGGGCCCTTTCACACCACACAGTTATAGCATTGTGAACCCATTTTAACTACCATGGTTGCATGCTATGGAATCCTGGGGTTTTGTAGTTTGCAGAAGCACTAGAGGAGCTCTCTGGATGAGATTTGTAAATGCTCCTTCCTGATTAGTCAGTATTGCTGACAGAGTAGATTCTGCCACTCTTGTGTAATAGTCTTCACTGTTAATATTGCAGATGAAGATGGGTTAGTGGCTGAGAGTGCACTTTACAGCAGGCTTGTAATGTCCCCACACAAAGAGACACATTTCAGGGATGCTCGGAAACTGGGATGTGGCTGGGTTGGATTGAACTTCAGAATTCTATAATAAAAACAGGAAAGAGAAGAAATGTTAGTAGAGAAGGGGCCATTTCAGAAATGTCATTAGACAAACTAATGCCTTGTGATTTTGTTTAAGAAAATAGGAACATTTTCCTATGGGATGTTTGCTGCTTTGGGGGTGGTGAGGGGAAGATTTCCATTTATTTACATTTTCTGGCCATATGCAATACCAGAAATAGTTTTATTCAGGAATTAATTTTGTGGGATACAAATGATTTTCAAAACCATATTAGTTTCATACCTTTATTAGGTTAACCAAAAGGGTACATAAGTTGTGTAAGTTTTTGAGTTCTCTTCATCAAACAAGGACTTTAAAAAGGCAGGAGAGTGGGAGAAAAGAGGAAATAATTATCAGGTACCCTGTATGAACTGTGTTTTAATGAGAGAGGCAGGATGTTTGTCTAGTTTCAAAATATATTGATTAAAAACTTTACAATATCCCTTCCTTATCCTTTTGATTCCTCTCTGCCCCCACCTCCCAGGTAATTAATGACCTACAAAGGCCCTTAAAGGTGGGTTGAAACCATCACAATGAAATGCTTGCTTTATAGATGTTAGGTAGCTGAACGGTTTTGCCTCTAACTGCATTTTGCTTTTGCTCCCACCCACTTCCAGTACTATAATAGAACTCTGAGATCATACCTCTTCTAGAAGCTATTTTGCTGCTGTAACTGGTGCTCTAAACATTCCAATCATAACTTGGAGTTTACAGGCTTTGTCAGAATGAATACAGAGGTTTTATAAATTTACCTTCAGGACTGGTGATGTGCATTACATTAAGTGATGGCAAATGCCACTGGAATCATTTCAGAATTAGCTTGTTATTTATGACTTTCCTTCAAGAACTCTTCAAGAAAAATCTTGCTGTTTCTTTCTGTCTCTGCTCATAATGTTGGCACATGTGGACTGATACACTTCTTCATATTGCCCTATTTCAACTTCTTCTAAACTTTAAATCAGTCATGTGTGTATGTCTAAAGCCCTGGACACTCACTGCATCTCAGATGTGGCTGTGCAACAGACTCCAAAGGCTGATTTAAAGGCTCCAGAAAACGGTGTAGTCCATTGGCCTATGTGGCAGGCTTGTCCTAGAAGAGTGGTGAGAAGTGTAGACTTGAGACTTAGGCTGGAGGGGTAGAGCTCCACCAAAATGATCAGGCAGAATTGGACTATAAATACTTATATGTAGTTGAGCTGCCCTAGGAATTCTATCAGAAGTGTATTGGATGTGCAAACAAGATTAGGACAGCTGTTGTAGTTGAACCCTCATAGGAATAACTAAGACTGCACACAATTGGTTTTATGCACACTTACTTGGGAGTATATTCCAGTAAGCGTATGGTGAAGACTTCTGAGCATACACTGTGGTTGTAAGAGTTTGCAATCAAGGTTGATAGAATGCTAATGGCATTGGAAAGGTATAGTAATTTGCCTTCCCTTCAATCGTGCTTTCAGTGGAGATTCGGTATTTTGCTACATCTATCCTCACTATTAATGCCTCCCCATTTCTTCTTAGATTTTCATTTTCTGAATAAAATTCTGTGTAGTTATGTGATTGAAAAAGCCCCCATTCTTGTCCATTTTAACTCATTCGCCACAAGTATTGCAATGTTAATATGTTCCATTTCTTGTTTTATGACATCTAGCTTCCCCTGATGTATGCTTTTCACATTCCGTGTTTCCTATATGTGTTGTGCAGCTTCAGACTTTTCTTTCACCTCTGAACATGTCAACAGCTGAACATCCTTTTGGCTTGAGTCCAGTTGCATTATTACCCACAGCACTACTTGTACTTGTCCTCTGCTCTTCCACAGTAGCTTGTTGAGTACATTCTGCTCAACTGGGAGTATCATCTTCTGGCACTATCTCTTGTTTCATTTTGGATTGTCTCATCATAGGGTTTCATGGTAAAAGACATTCGGAATTGGTTTACTGGTGCTGCCTTTTGCACAAGCGTTAGCTATGGTGCCACTGCCTTTGTGTCTGAGAAATCCCCCATTACTGCTGCAGCCCAGTAGCTATTTGAGAACTTGGAGGAAATGAAGAATATAGAAAAATGTATGGAAGGACAGCTATGAAGAAGCTAGACATGATCCTCAAATGTAAGAATGTATCATTGAATGCTAAAGTTAAGCTTGTCCATACAACCATACATAGAAACTGGAAATATGATGGCATGAACAAATCCTGACTTTAGTATTTTGTGAAAGATAAAATTTTGAAGTGTAAAGACAAATAATCAAATACTAAAATCAGGATTGTCCATATCTGATTTCTATGTATGGTTACATGGACAACCATATGTATGTATGGTTGCATGGTTTTCCTGCATTTTAGCTCGCCATTCCCTTATTCTGTGTGACTAAAAAACAACCCTGTGTTAAGTAGCCATATGTTTTGAGGGAGGGGTTAGAGACAGGAAAGGCTACTCTCCAATGGTGTATTTAACTCCAGTAGAATCAGAACTTTATTTTTGTCCTTCTCATTCTGCAGTCCTCTGAGATAGCAGAAGCCTGCCACCAATAATTCAGTTTAAAAAACTATATTATAGGCACTAATGTAATTTTTTTGTTTATTAGCAATTAACATAATGGTGTAGATTTCCTCAAAGAATCATAGAATCATAGAGTTGGAAGAGACCACAAGGGCCATCTAGTCCAACCCCCTGCTTTGCAGGAATACACAATCAAAGCACTCCCAACAGATGTCCATCCAGACTCTCTTTAAAACCCTCCAAAGAAGGAGACTCCTCCACACTCCCAAGGCAGCAGTGGATTCCGCTGCTTAACAGTTCTTACTTTCAGGAAGTTCTTCCTAATGTTTAGGTGGAATCTCTTTCCCTGTAGTTTGAACCCATTGCTCCGTGTCCTAGTCTCTGGAGCAGCAGAAAACAAGCTTGCCCCATCCTCAGTTTGACATCCCTTCAAATATTTAAACATGGCTATCATGTCCCCTCTCAACCTTCTCTTCTCCAAAGTAAACATGCCCAGATCCCTAAGCCACTCCTCATAGGGCATAATGGCTTCCAGTCCTCCCACCATCCTGGTCACCCTCCTCTGGACACGTTCCAGCTTCCCAATATCCTTCCTGAATTGTGGTGCCCAGAACTGGACACACAAAAAAAGAGTGGACCACAAGCTGAACATGAGTCAGCAGTGTGATGCAGCAGCAGATATTTATTGGATTTATATCCTGCCTTTCTCCCGGAATGGGATTTTACATCTCTACACACATGGAAACCTTGATCTGATCAGGCAAGGATGTTACACCCACTGTACATGTGTGCTGGACTAACAGGCACTGTTGTGTAGTGGTTACAGTCAGTATGTTAGACTTCGGAATGCCAGGTTTTATAGTTTCTATTGAGCTATGAAACTTGCTCAAACTTGGAATACTTTTTTTTCCAGGCCCTGGTCTACCCTACAGGGTTGCTGTAACAATAAAAAAGGAGGCAAGCCAAACAGGCTACCTTGTGGTGACTGGAGCAAATACAGGATATAACCATAATGCTAAATACGTACTTTATAAGCAAATACGATAAATTGGAAGGAGGCTCATTCATTCTCAAAGGAGTCGCCTTTTAAGGATCTTTATACAAAAAGATAAGCAAAATCCGTGCAGGAAAAGTCTTCTCACAACCCAAATCTCTCTGAATTTGGGGGGGGGGGGCACACCCACAGCAGCCACAGGGCTTGCCTGGGGGATTCTGGGAACTGTAGTCCAAAGAAGGAACTTTCCTCAGCTGCATGCTTTACACCAGCAGTAGGTAACAAGGTGCTCATGTAAAGTTCACTGGACTACTACACCCAGAATCCCCTGGCCAGCATGGGCACTGGGAATTGTAGTCAAAAAGGGAGGTATTTTCGAATTCTGGTATCCTGAAGGGTGGGAGGAGGGTAGGGCTCTTCTCTTTTTGGGGGGGAGAATGTGAGACCTTCCCCCAGTTCAGAATCGGGGCCCTAAACCCCCGAGGAAAAAGAAGGGAGACGGCTGCCATTTCAAGATTTATCATATTTGCTTGTAAAGTATATGCTTATATTTATGTTTATATCCCGTCTTTGCTCTAATCACCTCAAGGTAGCCTATTTGGCTTCCTTCCTTTTATCCTCACAACAACCCTGTAGGATAGGACAGGGTGTGAAAAAAAAGGTCTTCTGCACAGAAACTGAGAAGATTGGTTAGCTAATCTGAACCCAATTGATCCGAGAAAGCAATGAGGAGCCGGCCAGGGTGCGGGGTGAGGCCAGGAGGGCCAGCAGCTGCTCCTGCTCTGACTGGGGCTGGGGCTGTCAGGGTAGGTAACAAAACTGAATAACAAATTGTCTCGTCATTAAGATAGGATGGAAAGGATGAGGAGGACAAAAATTAAGTAACCACAACGTGAGAGTGTTTTGCCACTGTAATAATTACATCTCCATGTGTGCAGAGAAAAAAAAATATTACTGATTATCTGAACATATATTACATGAGAAATATAATCCAGACTCACTAACTGATGCAATGAAAAGGTGCTGACATGGTAAGAGAAACTGAAACATTTACAGCCTTTACCTAAAGACTATGATGTATGTGAATTCTGTGTTCATTTTTCAACTTTGCAAAACAGTCTAGAAGATGTCCATTTCATGCTGCAATGCTATTTAGTGCAGCTGATTTTGCTTTAGGTTTATGCTGCAAGTAACAATACATAAGGTAGCTCATGAAGCACATGTATGAACTAGCCACTGTCTAATTAAGCAGAGGAACATACCACTTATGGCGGAATTATATCACCACTACTTCTCAAAGAATTTAGTGTCCTGAATCAACACCCACATCTCATTTTTATTTTTGGTGTACATGGGGTTGCCATAAGTCAAAGGCAACTTGAAGGCACATGTGTACCCACACAAAAATCCCAGTGAATTATACCTCCCATCTCTCATTCTCTGTGCCTCAGACAAAGTGGTCTCTCTCTCTCTCTCTCTCTCTCTCTCTCCCTCCTCCTCCCAGCTCATGCAGGCACTGTCTCCAAACTCCAGCAGCCTCCTGCTCCCTCCAGCTCAGTACCAATCAACTGCAAGAAGTCCAGCCACTCCAGCAACTTAAATAACCACCCCACCCCACCATGCATGGCAGGGCCCCCTGCATGATTCCCCCCCCCCCGTGTGCCTGAGGAGCCCTAGTCACAGCCACTCACCCACCAGCCTCTCTCAAACCTCTCCTCTCCTCTTGGCTCCTCTCTCTGGCTTTTTTTCGCGAATGAAGATTCAGGAAGGACTCATCCCGCGCTTTCTGCAAGCGCGCTGATGACTAAAAAGGCCAATCCGAGATAAACAAGCCCGGTTGCAGAAAGCACAGCAGAAGGTCTCCTTGGGTGATGTTTCCGGGTTGTGATTCTTTCTGCGTTGTCGTTTCTCTTCAAGACTTGTTCGGTGTGAGTCCTCAAATAAGGCTGCAGCATTGCGGATAGTGCATCTCCATGCCTCCCAATGTGAGGCCAAGACAGACCATTGTTGGTGATCAATTTTGCCATCCGGGCCCCTACAGGCAAGCAAGTCTGTCTGTCTCCAGCAGCCTCCAACTCAGTGCTACTGCCCTGCCCCCGCCTGAGGAGGGAGTCAGGAGGGGGGGCTGCACAATGATGCCCCCACGCCTGCAGGTCCTGTGGGTGCATTAAACCAGCCCTGCCTGTTACATAGGGTTTCTTCATCATTCAGAGCAGCCTTTCAGGATATATAAAGGGCTGGGAGGGGGTTGTTGATTCTGCTGAGAGGAATGGGATCCAGTGGAAGTACCCACAGCTCATTCATTTTGGAAGTTTCCCTGAGCTTGGTCACAAAAGTTCACTAAGTAATTTAAAAATCTGAGGGCTGCAAGCTTGGGCTGTGATTATTGTCACAACCTTGGCCTATAATTAATGTACAGAACTTTGTTGTGTTTTTTTAAATTAAACTGAAAGCAAAGAATCACTCTCAGATATTGGGTCATTTGCTTGGACCTTTAATGAAAAGCTTTCCCTCATTGAACATACTTTTGTTCATTTGCTAACACTGCAGCCTGCTTAGTTTTTTTAAAAAAACATGATGGGCTTCTAGGGAACCACATCAGATCAAACAGACTATAGTCCACAAATGTTTATGCCAGATAACACATGAGTCTTTAAGGTGCCACACCACTCTTTGTAGTAATACACACAGGTATTGCCATGTATACAAATTTCCACATCAATGCTGTTACATTTAAACAGTGCCAAATTTACATATAAATATTACTTTGCTATTTTGAATATAATGCTAATAGCCAACATTTAAAAGAAATATTTTTAAAATATCACTCAGCATTTCTACACTACATAGTTACAGCTTTTTGATACCAGTTTAACTGACATGGCTTCATCTAGTAGAATCTTTGAATTTGACATTTAATAAGGTACTTAGAATTCTCTGCTAAAGAGAGTTCTAGTCCATTGCTTTGAATAGCAACACTAGAGCTCTCTACTAGAGCATTCTAAGTACCTCACCAAA
The DNA here is from genome assembly GCA_030847615.1 of Gambelia wislizenii. NCBI lineage: Eukaryota > Metazoa > Chordata > Lepidosauria > Squamata > Crotaphytidae > Gambelia > Gambelia wislizenii. The sequence continues at coordinate 390,023,677 of JAUMIR010000001.1, read as the reverse complement.
CTGCAAATTTCAGTATTCCATAGCATGATGCAATCACAGTTAAATGTAGCATCAAATACTTTAACTACATAGTGTAGGCAAAGCAGATTATTTAAGAAGTTTTCTACTTTCTATGTTGTCTTCTAATATATAAACTGCTGATTCAGTGCTTTTACAAAGTGTATAAAGTTTTGTTGCTTCATTTTAAATTAGCATATTAATTTCTACTAATTCTATCATTGTCAGACTTATGGTGACCCTAAAGTGAACCTATCAGACTTTCCTTGGCAAGATTTGTTCAAGGTGTGGTGGTGGTTTGCCTGTGCCTCCCTCTGAGGCTGTGTGTCTTGCCCAAGTTTTCCCAGTGGATTTCCATGGCTGAGCAGGGATTCGAACCCTCATCTCCAGAGTCATACTTCAATACTTAAACCACTACACCATGCTGGCTCTGGTCAGAATAAATAGCTGTCCTAAATGTTAAAGCTAACACAGCTAAAATAGTTGATGTTTAGTGTTATTCCAAGGTGTGTGTGTGTGGGGAAAGTTTCTACCTGTGACTCACAGCCCTAGAAAGAAGAAAGAAGCAAATACTCAGCTTTGTAAAAAAAAATGTGTGCTGCTGTCACTGTTTCAGTTCTAAGTGAGCCACTGCATTCTAACAGGCACCTCTTGGTCTACACACCTAGTTGTAGCTGAGGTACTTTGATAGCTGTTGTAGGGAATGACAACCTTTTGTTTTTGTTTGATCATTCAAAGTATGTTAGGTAGTGATACTGATTGAAGGTTGCTGTGCTCAGGCCTAGATACAAGCATAGAGAGGACCCTGAATTCTTCACTGGCTTGGAATAAACCTCCTACCACCAATACAACATCCCAGAGTAACAGCTGCGGGGGTCCTGTGGGATCTCGTCTGGAAGTTGAATATACAGTATTTGCTGCTAGTGATCATAGGGTATTAAAAGCCTCCCATTACCAGCTTCAGAGAACAACTTTGCATGGCCAGGAAGGGCTCCAGTTCCTGGATGCCCTTGACAGTATTTATCATAGGCAGGAGCATTTGAAGTCTGCCAGAGACCTTTGGGATTTGCAACCTTCCATGATGCCTGCCTGCAGATTGTTTGGTCAGTGCTAGTTGCAGGCACTTCTGGACAAGAACCTGAAGAATGCTTAAAAAGGACCCTTGGGGAAAGAGATTTCCATGGGAAATGAGTATATTGCCTCACCAGTAGCTTTCTGGTTTGCCCTTTCTTTGTGTTCCTCCCATAGTGGCTGGTATCAGCTAGGTAAGTAGGTTTGAAAGGGAGGTATTTGCATGAGAGGTATGGGAGAATTGGAAAGTTTGTGGCTTGGATGCACAAAATAGAAGCTAAACTTGTTCCTTCTGGGGCAATTTATATTTGCTCACATAGGGCTCAGTTACACAGCAGTTTTTATTGCAATAGTTTGTGTTTTAGCACTTTTTCGCACCAGTGCTGGGTAGTTTAAATGATTTATTGGGAAATTGGGTTGCTCTGTTTATTTTTTTGCTTTCTGGTTCAGACAGGCAAAGGTGGGTGGCGTGGCGTCCCAAGCACATGAGATGGGAAGATGAGATGGAAGGAGGGAAAGAGAGAGAGAGAGAGAGAGAAAGTGCTCAGAACTTTCCCTCCTCTGAGGAATGCCTGCTAGTTTTCATGCCTTAGCAAAGGCTAAGGAATGCCTTAGGAATGCCTCTAGTTTTCATGCCTCTTCTTCCAAAAGCCCTTTCAGCCACGGAGGAGCTATTTCCCCCATCAAGCCCCTCCTTCCCTTCCCCCAGTCTACACACACACACACACACAGCCAAGCAGCTTGCTGGATTTTTTCTGTGGCTGAAACAACAGGGACTGGATCTTTTCATTTCAGACTCCTCCATCTCTTGCAAGTACACCCCCTCCTTGGACAACCCAACCAATCACAGTGCAGCTCTGCTGTGACTGTATCAAAAAGATTGCTGGTAGTTCACACAGTCTTTTCCGAAATAGTAATTCACACAATCAATAATGCGCTAAGTCGTGCTACTTTTCAAAAATGTCGGGAAAAGTAGCAAAAGCCCTTATTACACTACTTTTGAGTTTTTGAGCTCCCACCCCCTTCTGAATGAAGTGATACTGTGGTACAATGTGTGGGAACAATTAGGAATCTTAGCAATTTATTTAAGGGAATATTTTGCCGTGTAAATGGGGCCATAGTGAATACAGTTGTCCCTCCACATTCAAGGATTTGACATTCACGGTTTTAAGTATTCACGGTGTGATGTACGCAGAACACAAACTCAGGGTTCTTCAATAAATCTCTTTATTAGAAGAGAAGCTTGCATAAGGAACAGTTCCAAAGCTGCTACTGAAGTAAATGTAAACTATCCAGAGATAATAAGGCATCAAGCGTGAGAACAGACACGGGGGAGCAAGAGTAGCAGGGGAGCGTGGCCTTGAGTTCCTGGTAGGACTTGCGTTACCATGCCAACCAGGAGGCCTGGCTCATTTCTCTGGCATTCCAAAATCCTGAGAAAATACTAGCTACATGTCAGGGCCTCCATGAATTCCACTCCAATGCCCAGAATTCAGGGATGAGCCTGACATACTGCCCCCCTGAAGATCAACCCTCCCCCTTTCTCAGCCCGGCTTATCGGGAAAGCGGGCATGAAACTTTCGCAATAAGCGTTTGGCATTGACATGCTCAGAAGCAACCCATTCCGCATGGCCCAAAGGCAGGTGTTTCCACTTTACCAAATACTGTAACCCTCCCCGGTGAAGTCTAGAGTCCAGAATCTCAGAAATTTCAAAATGTTGTTCCTGATCCACCAGGATCGGCTGAGGAGCAGGTTCTGGAACCGGGTGGTGTTTGTCCGGAGGGTTCACGGGCTTGAGCAGGCTGGAATGAAACACAGGATGTACATGACGGTATAACTTAGGCAAAGACAGTTCAAAAGCTACAGGATTTACCATCCTAACAACACGAAAAGGCCCAATGTATTTGGCTCCCAACTTCTTAGAGGGTTGGGGACACTTAAGGAATTTGGTGGACAAATAAACCATATCTCCCACTGCATATTTGGGGGAAGGATCCCGTTTCTGATCAGCATAATGTTTGTAGCGTGCTTTGGCAAAGTCCAAGGCCGAGATTACATGAGGCCATGCATCCCTGACCTTTTGACTCCACTGGGAGACCGAAACGGGGTCAGAGTTGGGGGACCCCGCCAACAAGGGGAGGGGACCGAAATCATGCCCAGACACAACCTTGAACGGCGAGAGCCCAGTGCTCTGGTGAGTGGCATTATTGTAGGCCACTTCAGCAAAAGGTAGAAGATCAACCCAATCAGATTGTTGGAAATTCACATAGCATCTTAGGTATTGTTCCAGAGTCTGATTCGTTCGTTCCGATTGTCCATCCGATTGGGGATGATGGGAGCTGCTGAGACCGAGCTCCACCCCCAGAAGGTTTGTGAAAGCCTTCCAAAACTGCGAGGTAAATTGTGCCCCCCGATCCGACACAATCTTGGCCGGAATGCCATGAATCCGATAAATATGCTGAATGAACAATTTGGCTAATTGGGAGGCCGTGGGGAGTTTCTTACAGGCTACAAAATGCGCTTGCTTTGAGAACAAATCAGTCACCACCCAAATAACCGTCTTTTTCCTACTCTCTGGTAATTCCACAATAAAATCCATGCTAATGACCTCCCAGGGCTTGTTTGGGGTAGGTAGAGGGTGGAGCAAACCTTTGGGCTTCCCTGACCCCCCTTTTGACACTGCACAAGTGGTACACCCCTTCACATATTCCTCCACCTCTTTCCTCATACGGGGCCACCAAAACTGTCTCCGGGCCAAATGTAAAGTTTTGAGATACCCAAAATGTCCCGCACTCTTGACATCATGGCACTGTTTGAGAATACCCGCTCTCAAGACTTCAGGAACATACAGGCGATCCCCTTTCCAGGCCACCCCATCCTTCACAGTCACCTCATTGGGGTGAGCCAGGAACCACTGGTCCAGGGGCAGTTCCGAGGCCAATTGAGAATGCCACCCTCCTTTCTCCCCTTGAGAAACAGTGGGCGTGGCAGAGCCATCCGCCGTAGGGAACACTGCCCGGGTCCCCGGATCGGGGGAAGGTGGTTCGGGGTGCAAGGGCTGGGGCCCCGGTCCAGGTGCCAAGGGGGAATCACCGTCAATTTCTGTAGGACCCGGCACCTGAGCAGGGCTAGCAGTGGATTTCTGTTCCTTGGCTTTGCTCCGAGTGAGGACAGCTAGCCCCAAGTGGGAAGGAGAAAAAACGGTATCAATGACCTCCTTGCGCTTACTCTCATGCTGTGGTAGCCTGGACAAAGCGTCAGCCAGAAAATTCCTCTTCCCCGGGATAAATTTCAAGGTGAAATTAAATCGGTAAAAGAAACTGGCCCACCTGACCTGCTTGGGGCTCAAACGCCTAGGGGTAGCCAATACTTCCAAATTTTTATGATCAGTCCAAACTTCGAATGGTTTGGGTGAGCCCTCCAGTAGGTGGCGCCACGTCTCTAGTGCCAACTTGATGGCACCTGCCTGTTTCTCCCACACCGGCCAATTTCGTTCCGTGTCATTGAACTTTCTGGATAAATAGGCACATGGCCTCAAATCCCCTTCCTCCCCCTTTTGCAACAGAACACCACCCATAGCCACATCAGATGCGTCCACTTGGACCACGAAGGGTTGGGAGGGGTCGGGGTGTTTGAGAATAGGCTCAGAAGTGAAAAGGGATTTCAATTTGTCAAATGCTTGTTGGCACTGTGGTGACCACACAATTTTTTGGGGAGGTTTGTTCCCTTTACCATGCTTGGAACCTTTGTCTTTCCCTTCTTTGGTTTTTAACAAATCAGTCAGGGGAAGGGCTACCGACGCAAAGTCAGGGATGAAGGACCGATAAAAATTAGCAAACCCCAGGAAGCTCTGCAACTGTTTCCTGGTTCTAGGGGCTTCCCATGCCAAGACCCCCTTAACCTTTTCTGGGTCCATTTCAATCCCTTTGTTTGAGATGCGGTACCCTAAATAATCCAGACGGCTTTGGTGGAACTCACACTTGGACATTTTCGCATACAGATGATTTTCCCCCAACCTGGCAAGCACCTTTTTCACCAGTTTCACATGGGACGTGTAGTCCTCAGAATAAATCAACACATCATCAAGGTATACCAACACCCCTTTGTACAGAAATTCACGTAAAACATCATTAATTAAGTTCTGAAAAATGCCAGGGGCCCCTTTGAGGCCGAAAGGCATGACGAGGAACTCAAAAGCCCCTAGGGGGCAATTAAATGCAGTCTTCCACTCATCCCCCTCCCGAATCCGTACTCTGTAGTAGGCCTCTCGCAGATCCAGCTTCGTGAAAATTTTCCCTTTGGAGAGATGGGCTAATATGTCCTTCATCAAGGGCAGGGGGTACTGGTTGGAGACACTAATCGCGTTTAGCCCTCTGTAATCCTGAATCAAACGAAGCCCGCCATCAGCCTTGCGCCTAAACATCACCGGGGCCCCCACAGGCGAGGTTGAGGGCCTAATGAACCCTCGGGCTAAGTTTTTATCTATGAACTCTCGGAGCGCCTCCATTTCAGCTGGTGTCATGGAATAAATGCGGGGTTTGGGTAGGCTGGACTCCGAGAGTATCTCAATGGCACAGTCAAAAGCCCGGTGGGGTGGCAAAATGTCACATTCCCTCTCCTCAAACACATATTGCCACGCCTTGTACTCCACTGGCAGCCCTTTCAGCTCCCCTTTTACTAAGGCAGTTGTGAAATTCTGCGGCTCATCCACCAGGGGGCCCCCCTCCCCTGGGGATCCACCCCCCGCCCCGTGCTCCTTGATACACAATGGGTCTGTAAAAGTCAGTGTTTCTTTTATCCAGTCTATGGTAGGGTTGTGGTACTTTAGCCAGTTCAGACCCACAACTGCCGCGGGGACTAAACCTGGAGCAATCACAAACTGCAGTTCCTCCTGGTGGTTGCCCATCCTCATGTGCATGGGGCCAGTTATGCGCCGGGCGGGGCCCCCCTTCATCATCCCCCCATCCATCTGAGACAGCCACACAGGCTTGTCCAGCTTGACAGTATCAACGTTCAGTTCACGGACTAAGGAGGGATGCATAAGTACTTGGGTACAACCAGAGTCAATCATTAACATAACTTTGCGGGTGGGGCCCTCCCCTCCAACCCCCACTCGCGCTTTGATAAAGAACGGGCCCTTCACTCCACTCACCACGGCATCCGGGCGCCCTTCCGGATTAGCCCGCCCTCGGGCGCTCAGTAGGGCGGGCTGGGCCCGTTTCCCGCCGGCTCAGCGTCGGAAGAGTAGGACCCACTATCCTCGGGATCATCTGAGGACTCCCCTGCCGCCTGGCCCGCTGCCAGGGCCCTGGCCGTCGCCTTGGTCTTGGGTTTGGAGGGAGTCTTGGCGGACCCGGATCTCCCCTCGCTCCGCGCTGGCTTGGCGGCGGCGGGTTGCTCCCTTGGGCTCCTCTCTGGGCACTCCGCTATGCGGTGTCCGCTCCTCCCACAATGTAGGCACAGCCCCTTTCTCATCCTTCGCTCGCGTTCGGATTCCCCGGTGGTGCCTCCCCCAGAGCGAGCCGACTTGGTCTTCTTCCCGGGACCCCCAGCGGACTTCCCCTCGGTCCCGGCCTGGCGGCGCAACATCTTGATGCTGGCCTTCACCGACTCCACTTCCCCAGCTAGCCGTATCCACCCCATGAGGGTTTCGGGGTCTCCCTGGAACTTGGCCCACTCTAGAATGTCAGGGTTCAGGCCCTCCTGGAAAAACTGCACCTTGACCTCCTCTGGCCACTCCGGCACTTGGCTGGCTAGGCGGCGGAACTCAGCTGCGTACTCGGCCACTGGCATCGTGCCTTGCTTCAGGCTCCTAAGCTTGCTTCGAGCCCGCTTCCCTCTTAAGGGATCGTCAAACTGGGCCCTGAGAGCCATCAGGAACTCTTGGTAATTACCCAGTTCAGGGGCTCCCATATCATACAGACCCACCAACCACTGAGCCGCCTCTCCCTCCAGTTGGTTGGACACATACTGCACTTTCTCAGCCTCAGACTGGAACTCCCCTTCCCACTGGGTCATGTAACTCACCACTTGAGTCATGAAGTAGGGTAGTTTTGCTGGATCCCCATCGAACTTCGCCTTCAGGTGCCGGTGTTTCCAGCCCCGGGGTCGCTCCTGCGGCTCAACCGGGCCAGCCCCCACCGGGGGAGCCGGTCCAGGAGCCGGCAGGCCAGGTACAGCAGGGGGCTGAGCGGGGACTCCATCCCCGGGTGCCTGGGCCGCCGCAGGTGGCGCTGGGGGAGGCTGGGCCCCTCCAGGGGCTGGTGGAGCCTGAGGGGTTCTGTGCAGGAGTTCTAGGAGCACCTCCCGTATCTCACCCATTTGCTGTTTCAGTTGAAGAACCTCGGTTCCAACTTCTGCCAGGGAAAACTTCGCTTCTGGCTCTCTAGGCCCCTCACCCTGGGGTCTGTCCCACCGGGACCTGCGGTCTTCTCGGCGTCCGGCCCCTGCCCATGGCCAGGCAGGGCCCAAAACCTCTCGCACCGGAGTGCCGAAGCTTGGCAGGCTGCCCCTCCCTGGAGCCAGCTCCATCCCCAGCTCCCAGGGCTCAGTGGAGGGTCGAAATACTGCAGCCCTCCGGCGGTCTCGGTCTCGGCTGGCTCCTCCAGCTGCGGCAGCTACAGCACCCCCCTCTGCCCCAGCCTCCTGCTTCGAGGCCTCGGCTTCTCCGGCGCTGGCTGCAATCAGATCTTGGTCCGTCTGTGTGCCAGTCTCTGCGTCGTCAGACATTGCAGGCAAAGGCTCCACAGTTTCAGGACAGAGAAAAAAATAAAAGTAGGGAGTAGCAGCTTTCTGTGATGTACGCAGAACACAAACTCAGGGTTCTTCAATAAATCTCTTTATTAGAAGAGAAGCTTGCATAAGGAACAGTTCCAAAGCTGCTACTGAAGTAAATGTAAACTATCCAGAGATAATAAGGCATCAAGCGTGAGAACAGACACGGGGGAGCAAGAGTAGCAGGGGAGCGTGGCCTTGAGTTCCTGGTAGGACTTGCGTTACCATGCCAACCAGGAGGCCTGGCTCATTTCTCTGGCATTCCAAAATCCTGAGAAAATACTAGCTACATGTCAGGGCCTCCATGAATTCCACTCCAATGCCCAGAATTCAGGGATGAGCCTGACACACGGCTTGAAAATATTCTTTAAAAAATAGTAATCCCAAAAGCAAACCTTGATTTTGCCATTTTATATAAGGGACACCATTTTGCTATGCCATTGCATATAATGGGACTTGAGTATTCACGGGTTTGGGTATTCATGGGGGGTCCTGGAACCAAACCCCAGAAAATGTGAAAGGACAACTGTACTTATCATATGATGCAAGGGACTGGTGACATAGTTTGATATCTATTAGTTCATGAATACAGTAGTTTTAATAACTATTTCATCAGAAGCAGGTGGAAAGCCCTCCTTCCATCCCAACTGCCACTGCCCTAATCTCACAGGGAGAGAAGAAAGTATCTGTTGGACTCCCACACTGTCATCACTTTTCCTTATATGTAGTTTCTTTAGACTGTAAGCTTGAGGGCAAGGAACTGTTTTTTCTTGTGTTTATTTTCTTGTAAGGCACTATGTACACTGATGGTAGTATATAAATAAATGATGATAACAACAACAATGTAGTAAAAATATGGTGGTATATTTCTGAGGCACAGTGTGAAATTAAAACATAACATGGATTTAAAATCAATGTTTAAATCAACAACTTAAGGACCCTCACATATAAAGATAAAAGGAGGTTTCTTCAGCATTGACAACCTTGGGATGAGTTTTACAACTACCATGAGGAAGTGAGTGGCAAGTGAGAGTGTTTTAGCCTGAAATCAGAGATACCATTCCCTTGTGTCTGTCATGAAAGGTTTATCATGACATGATTTGGTCTACTTTTGTCTGATGTAAAGAAATATTTGGAGTTTTTCATATATACTTGTGTTTAAATATTGCAAACAATACATTTACTGATAAATATTAGAACAATAGCACTGATAATATCAACAATCTCTCCCTGTCCCTGCAATTTATACAACGAGAGTACATGATTATTTTCCTAGACACAGAAAACCCTTATTAAATATGTCCTGTCTTCATTTTGAACAGAAACTCGAGCTGATAGAACAAAGAAATTGTTTAGACACTATACTGTTGGATCATATGACAGCTTTGATGCTTCAAGGTAAGATGCCTTTGTTTTATTTCACAATGTTAGGATTACAGACTTTTCATACTTTAAAACAATCCTACTTTTTCAATGGTGGGATTGACCTTCAAAGTTAAGAAAGCAATAAATGCCCTCTGTTCCCTCTCATGGCACCTTTTGCTATGGCAGAGCAGAGTTGCTTTTAAAAGTTATAAAAACATTGTTACTCATTACCATGTTTAAAAGTAACTCTTTATGTTTCTTGGTGCACTGCTTGCTACTTTCCCATTAGTTTGTGACTTAAAAATAACTACAGCATTGTTAAGACAGTGGCATAAAATTTGGTCAGTTTTAGTTATGTTGCTTTTGAATTGTAACTTTGTTGCACCTAAATAACCCCTAAGAGCAACTAATAACAGGAGATTACGTTACCTTGTAACTTGTTATTTCCATGCTCTGGGATAAAGGGTAGCCAAATAACTTCCATGCTCTGGAAGAGAGAGTAACTAGATAGCTTTAGAAATTTAGCAAAGGACAATCCTGGCATGCAGCTTCTTTATCAGAGCTAGAAACGTTAATTTGGGTGGCTGCTACTCCCACCATCTCCCAGCTAGCATGATCAGTGGCCATGCTGGCTGGGAGATTCTGGAACTGGCAATTCAAAAAGGTAATGTTTCCAAGTTCTGGACTTTGCTACATGACTAGCTTATCTGCAGGGCTACGTGTCCCTTTTAAAGAGTTTGTCCTGATTGGATATGAACCTTGTCCTACCCATATCCTTTTTTTTCTTCCCCACATCACTAGTAGCTAAAACACTGTGGGGGACAAGTTGCAGTTTCTAGTCCGTAGGCTTGTCTTTCTGGTGATCTCTTTCATTAGAAAACCTGGGCTGGGGGGGAATAACAGGTAGTACCTTGTCTGAGGGCATTACATAAGAAGAACATACTTTCAGAGCCAATAGGATTACTTTCTCTGTAGTCAGAGAACTGCATTTAACTTCAAGGTGCCCCCTCTTGTCTGCTTTGTTTACTCTTCTGTCTGTTTCCCATTCTGTGCTTGCTCTTTAATGGACTTAAAATGATCAAATGTCTATGTTGCTTCCATCACTGTCTGTTTAAAGAGTCCCATTGATCTATCTTTGCTACTTCTATTAGTATTTTTAGATTGTGGCAACCATATAACAGAAGCAAGAGGTTGCAATCCAGATTCTGTGGTTTGAGTGATTGAACCCTTATTTGAATAAGTAAAAGTAAAATTAATGGTACTGTTCCAATAACTTACCATTCAGCTAAAGTTTTAACGTATGTGTAATTGTTGCAAATCCCATATATGGTCTTACTGGTCAAACCAGATGGGTTGTACAAAATATTTCTAGCCTTCTCTTTCAGCAGTAACACAGTAACACATAAAGGCAAACTATTTAAGACAGTCTATTCAAAAATAAATTATTAAAAAGTTAGTGAAGGATTTCATAACACTGAGATTATAATTCACAATATGGCAGAAATGATTGCCTGTTAAGTGTGAGGTGATGTCTACTTGGGGGGCATGGGGAAATGTGCATATAAGTAAGAAATATTTTTAATTCACCATTTAGAAAGAGTAGTTTGCTGAGCCTAGAGCTCTGTGGCTAAGAATTTTAAATACCCTTACTTAAATTGCAAATTCCATAGGATGTTGCCATAACAGTTAAAAGTGAAATCATAGTGTTGTAATTGTGTAGTATAGTGTGAAAGTGCCCAGAAACTATCAGCTGTTTGCTATTCTGTAGCTGTAGGCAATACAAAATTGTAAAAATGAATGAAAAAGAATATAGATGTTACCGGATGTGTAGATGCCCAATGCATTTGTTGATGTTATTGCGTGTAGTTTTGGTCACTTCCCATCTTTAAAGGGATAGAAGGCAATTAGGAAAAAAATGTTGAAGAGAAGGATATCTGGGTACAAAAACACACTCAAGCTTATAAAAAACCAAGGAAAATCTAAAAGGAGAGAAGAAAAATTGAAGATGAACTATGAGTAAGATAAAAGTATGGATGTACTGTTGTTGTTGTTGTTGTTGTTGTTGTTGTTACAGGCCCTCAAGTTTTTTCCATCTTATGGTGACCCTAAGGTGAACCTTTCACAAGGTTTTCTTGGCAAAATTTGGCTTGTCTTTGCCTTCCTCTGAGGCTGAAAGTGTGACTTGTCCAAGGTCACTCAGTGTGTTTCCATGGCCGAGTGGGAATTTGAACCTTGGTCTCCCAGGGTCCTAGTCCAGCACCCAGACCACTACACCACACTGGCTCTCATTATGGATGCACTAGCAAGATTAAATAGGGAACATTTTGCTTAACTTATTGATATAAATGTGAGGCATGTACTTGATCAAAGACAGAAAAAATCATCCTTTATTTTATAATGCACCATATAGATTAAGTTAATGTTAAAAAGTCATGGAGATTTCAACCATTATTAAAAAGTACACTTGGCAGAATCTTTTAGATTTCCAGATGAAGTTTTAATTTAAAATTATTATTATTATTATTATTATTATTACGTTTATTTATATAGCGTCATAAGCTTTACATAGCGCTTTACAAAAAAGAAAAACAACAATCCACAATAAACACAAAAACTTGCCTACGGCACACAATCTAAAACCACCAACAAAATTATAAAATTAATAAAATATTACTATAACAAAATTAAAACAATACTATATAAGTGGAAGTTAATACAAATAATATGGACATAAAATCAAAATGGAAGTTGGAAGGCTTCCCTAAATAGAATAGTCTTTAATTTAGACTTAAAGTAGCCTAGAGAGGTGGTGGTCCGCAAATTTGTGGGAAGGAGATTCCAAAAATAGGGGGTAATGTGGGAGAAAGGATGTATCCGAGTAGGGGCAGAGGAAATCCTTGGCTGCATCAGCAGCCCTGAATCACTAGAGAGCAGGGCACAAACAGGAGAATAGGGGGAAATAAGTGCTGACAAATAGATGGGGACCAAACCATGAAGAGTTTTGAAAGTTAATAATAGCTTATAACGAATTCTAAATGGGATCGGAAGCCAGTGAAAGGACAACAACAATGGGGTGACATGATCATAACAGTGGGCAGAAAAAATTATCCTAGCAGCAGAGTATTGTACCGAAATCAAGGGGGCAAAATGGGAAAGAGGAAGTCCAGTCAGCAAAGAATTACAGTCATCCAGGCGAGAAATGACCAATGCATGAACCAAAGTCTTAGCAGCAAAAACTTAAAGGAAAGGCCTGATTCCCACTAGATTATACAGAAAGAAATGACATGACTTTGCCATGGCCTGAATTTGAGGAACGAACGAAAGGGAAGAATCGAGAATGAAACAAAGACTATGCGCTTCCTTTACAGGTTGAATATTAGTGCCACTAACTGTGATTGAAAATGAATAATGCAGATTTGGCTTCGTCGGGAAGACAAGTAGCTCAGTCTTGTCCATATTGAGCTTAAGGAACCAGCAGAGCATCCAAGCTGAATCCAAGTTATAAAATAACTGTTATGTCCAGTATTCAATTGATACATGTTATAATCTTCAGAAAATAAACATGAGGCCTTGTAGTAAATCTTTGTAGACCAAATATATATATGTAAAGAAGAAAACATTCAAAATAGCATAACAGAAATCTGTAGTTCCCTGCTAGCTGCACCATATACAGAGAGTTGACTTCACAGCCTTGACAATGAGAAATATGTCTTCCAGCAACTTCTCTTTTAACAGAATTTTTCCAGACATCACCTCAAGTCCCCACCATAATTCACATTTCGCCAGTTTATTCTTATTCTTTCTCTTTCATACACACATTTTCTCTCTCTCTCTCTCTCTCTCTCTCTCTCTCAAATGATTGACTGCCATTCCGACAGTGGCCTAAATCTACTGGTTAAACAAAGAAGCCACATTGAATCTATTGTTAAGAGGTAGTCAACTTTTCTGCAAATCCCATTGATTCAATGGGTCTGTGCTAGTTGGGACTTAACAATTAGATTTAAGCCAAGGCCGCCTGTCCTTCACATAATTTCCCCACCCAGCCATTCAATATTCCAAGAAAAATAAGGTTAGGGAGAGGGATCTGAGCATTTGAAGTATTCTATAACAGTTCTTCAACTGAGCAGTTGTCTAGGGAGGCCTCTTTTCAATTTACTGTGCCATAGCTCTTGGAGTAAGTGGTTGTGTTGTGTTGCTCTCACTTTTTGGGGTGTATGTTGTACATTCTACTATGGGTATGTGCTACACTTTTCCCTTCTCTCCAAATATTCCTTTGCTAAGAAAGGCCTGTGAAATTCACAGGGGTCACCACAAGTGACAGGCAACTTGCAGGCACATTTACACGTGCATGCTACAGCTATGTGCTTGCAGTGAGGGCCGGTCCATTCAAGAATGGGACACCAGCCTCTCCTCAGTCTTAGTTGCCCGCCAATCAGCCCACCCCTGTCTGTGTAATTAGTTTTAAAGCAGTTGATGAAGTAGTAGTGATTATTAACTCCCTTCTTAGTCAGTCTCTCAGTCTTGCATTTGTGAAACTCAGTAGACAAGTCACTCCTGACAAACCTTCTCAGGAAAACAGCATTTTTCTGTAAAAGGCACTGGATGGTCTTCACGAGCTGAAGTCTGTCTGCTCATAAAGAAATAGTGGTGAGAAGCAGAGTAGCAACAGGAGACAAGAAGGAAAGATTGGGAGGCCAAGTCAGTGGATTCTTATGGAATAACGCCAGTTAGGGACACAAGAAAAGCAAGGGAGGCCTTTGGCTCAGAACAGTGAGCTAGTTTTGCTAGTGCCTGGACTAGGTGGCCTGTTAGGCTGCTGTTGTTACTGTTCGTTTAGTTTTGCACTGATGGTTACAAGAGGTGTTTCCTTGTAACTCTACTCTGATAAGGTGAGAAGTAGGAATATTTGTTTTATTTTACTGTGGAGTTCAGAGTACAGACAGGAAAAAAAACCTGCCTTCAAGAGCAACTGTTTTTGTTTTTATTTTGTTTTATTTTATTGGTGACCCATAAGTGAACCACTGGCCGTTTTCCATACTGGAGTACAGAACTTAGATTTATTGTGTCACAAGCTATTTTTCTTGTTTGGGATGGGTGGGTGACAGAGCTGTATCACACAGCCATGTGGGAATGAATGTATGTTTGTGTATTTCATATTTTTGTTCCTCTTGGATTACATATTGAGGAAGAACAGCAATAGTCTTGCAAGTGAATTTTAGCTTGTCTGGGTCAGGGTCACAGTGGTGGCAAGTAGGAAGTCATGGAAGAATGTTAGAACAGCTGAGCGAGAGTGCTCCCATGACCTGGGTGGTGGTAATTGTACTTCCAAGTAAATCTCCATAAGATTAGGTGTTGGTGATTTTTAATTCGGAGTAAATGGGCATCAGATTGTGCTACTCTTCTACTTGTATTTTAAACAAGAGAGGTTTGCAGAAGTTGAAAGCCAGTCAGATAGGCATAGCAGTTCATTCTTTCTTTTCCAATAATGTAGAACAGGGTGGGAACTGTGTGACCTGCTTGAGGTGGTTGAACTGTAACTCCCAGAATTCCTCATTATTGGCTAAGCTGGCAGGGGCTGTTGGGAGTTGCAGTCCATCAACATTTGAATGACTGCACAGTTCCCACACATGATTTAGAACCTGTGTGTTGAATGAATGTACTGTTCATATATAATATCCTCTTAAGAAAAGTTGGATAGGATTCTGAGAAAAGGGGAGAAAGGGCTCAAATCCCTGGGCAGTTGTGTTTGGTTTTGCAATAATTCTGGCAGTTTTGTTAGGCTTTTGTCAAGTAGGTTTTCCTGCAGTGTGGGATGGCAGTCCTTATGCTGGGTCTTGCTCCTTGCACACACTTCTGAGGCAGGGCTTTGTAGCAATGTCAATCACCTTAACCACTCCAAATGGGAGAGCTAGCCACACTCCCCAGTTCCATCCTGCCTCACTATGATCAAGACAGGGCTTTGCTTTGCTCCAACCTTGAGAGACATCTCTGAGGAGATTTTTGAAGAGATTTTTTCTCCCTTTTTCTATTTTAAGATACATCTATTTTATTTCCCAACTTGTCACCTTAATAGGGATGGTTAGTTCTGGGATGGATTGTCTGCACAGCCCTGCTGTGTCCTCTGATGAGTCTGGGTGTGACTGGGCAATGGCTGAGGCACATTCTGGCTTGGCCCATACGGAGGACTGACCTGGGAGCTAGGAACTGGACCCAGTTTATGCCATGGTGGTGACAGAGGTGTGTGGTGACTGTGCATGTGGCAAGAAGGATCAGGCACACATTCTGGTTGACACGGCTTTGGCTGTGTGGATGAGCACTGGCAATCTGGTCACTTCCCTCTGTCCCTTGTGGTTGAAGGAGATGCCTCTCACAATAGTGGTCTTTTTGGGTGCAAAAAGTTTTAGGCACCAGAAGCAACACAGGCCTGACAACAAGCTGGCTGCACAGTTGAGGCCCTCTAGAGCATGTAAAACAGGCATGGAAATTATACTCTTCCGATTCTTCCTACATTTCTAAGGAGAGGGAGGGGGAGTGTGCTAGAGGAATTCTGGTGGTGGTTTCTCTCTCACAAGGCTAAAAAGAAAAGGCATCTGTCACCTGTCTCTCCTATGAGGGACTCTGAGTCTTCAGTCTCACTATGGCTTCAGTAAAGGCAAAGGGAGAGTGTTCCCTGGATTAGGGGTAATTTTCTCTAGAGAATGTTTCTGTCTGTTTGAATGGGATGAGTTTCTTCTCGGGAAGGTGGGAAAAACTCTGGATTTGATTTCTAAAAGCCAGGTGTCTGTTGGTATGGCTGAAGGGATACCAGAAATCAGGTCTAAGGCTAAGCAGGAGTCTTGTATTATACTGTACCTTTTCCAGCTGTTATTGCTTATGTTATGGAAGGGGAGTGGTCTCACCCAGATGTGGCTAGGGCAACCCCTGCCTATACTAAATGTCTCTATTCTTTACTTCAGTAGGTCATGGAGGAATTGAAATTTTCCCTCATTGATGCCCCTGTGGCGGGGTTGGTTTCAGGAACTCTTTCTTCTAAAGATGCAGATGACACCCCCAGAAATCATGAGGATAGTAGGTTGGAGGCTTTTCTGTTCAGCTCTCATGAGGGAAATGCTTTGTCAGTTCGAGCTGCTTCAGTTACCGCATTATTTGCCAGAGTTGCTATTAGGTGGGCTAAGGACCTGCTGCCATTGATCCCCACGGAGGAAGCTAAACTCAAACAGGCAGTTAATAAGTTGGCAAAAGGTTCATCCTGTATGGCTGCCAGTCTGGTTTTGGTTCTATTTGCCTCCAGGGCTATGGCAGCTAATGTCATTGCCAGGCACCAATTATGGCTAAAAAAATGGAATGTGAACACCAAATCTGAGGTGATTTTGGCCACCTGTCCTTTTAAGGGAGTGAAACTGTTTGGGGATGCCCTGGGACAATGTCTTGGTGGAAACCAAAGATAGAAAGTTCTGCCATCATGCTACACCTTTCCTCCAGTGGTACATTCTGGGGTGTAGTCCTTTCAGCCCTTTCAAACCCAATTGAGACATTGGGAGTTCAGATCTTACAGATCTAACTGGAATGCTCCCAGACCTCATGCTCAACAGCAACAGTCCTCAGGGGTCAACAAGGGATCATCTGCTTCCTCCAGCAAACAGATTTAGAAATCAAGTCAGTCTTTCTGACTTGAGGCTGCTCTTGGTTGGGGCTAATCTCCATTATTTTGTGCATTGCTGAAATCAGATGTCTCCTGATGCCTGGCTATGCTGTAAAAGAGGCTTCATTCAAAAGCCTCTGGTTTTCTTTGTTCAGTTTCATATATCCAGGTCACAGGAGGGTCACCACTGGATGCTGCAAGCTGCAGGCCACATGGTGCAAATAAAGGTGATAGAGCTACTGCCTTTTCATTTGAATTTGTTTGGGTCCTAATCTGTGCTCTTCTTGGTCCCAAAGAAAAACAAGCACTGGAGAGCTATACTGAACCATTGCAGGATAAATCAGTTCATGCTCAAGTGGAAGTTCCTCATGGAGACCCTTCAGTCAAGTCTGGAAGGTGTGTGAAGGTTGGCACCTGGCCTTCCTTGACCTTGAGGATGTATTTGCATATCCCAGCTCTCCTTGTTCACAGGAAGTATCTCAGGTTTGCTTTTGTGGAGGATCCCTTCTAGTACAGGGCTCTGCCCTTCAGCCTCTCAGCTTCTCCTTGGGTGTTTACAAAGGTGTTATTGCCTCTAGTGGTTCATCTAAGATAGGGTGGGGGTATGTTGACCTGTATCTTAATGATCTGATCGTTTGTTCACCATCCCTGACAAACCCAGGGAGCCACCATATCTTGTCTGGAATTTTATGGGTGATCAACAGAGAGAAGAGCCACCTGGACCCAGTTCAAAAAATCCAGCAGTTGGGAATCATCATGGACACAATGTATTTCTGCTAGTAGATAGGAGGGAGTGTCATGATGGTCTGCCCAGCCATCATGGAGACTTCTTCTACAAACTCTATAGTTCACAGCAGTGGAAAATTCCATTCCCTGGATTCCATACCATCAAGTATGGGTAAGGGGGGTGGGAACCTCATTTCCTAAAATGTGACATCACATCACCTGACTGGAGAGCCAATCAGAAATCTGACCAGAGTACTTTTAAGTTCTGACCTCCCTTTGTTCTTGGGACACATGACTGGGAGAGATGTAGAACACACGGGGAGAGCACATGGCTTAACTAGCAAGATGCTAAACTGTGATACCAGAGGTTGTGGGAAGCCGATCTCTCTCATGGGCCTGATAACATCAAAAAGACCTTAAGTGACACCTGAAGCCTCAGGAGGAGACCTCTATTTAAAGAACTCTGAATTTCCATCTCCAGAGCCAGTTAGGCAGGCTAGGAGAGCCTGGCCTACCCACCCGATTGGGACAGGAACTGATTGCATGACACCAGAAATGTAAATTACTATTATTCTTAGCTTAGATAGTTAGCTTATTCTTAGTCTAGCTAGTTGTGTTAGCTTTTATGATTTCATTTTAGTATTCTGACTGAATGTCTCTTTTCTTATAAATCCTAAACTGAAATCCTGGAGGCGTGTTTCCTCCAAGTAGCCTTAAGCCGTTGGTACTAAAAATAAAGCTTTTCCTGTTATTTCCTATCCTCCATGGTCACATGCCATCTTGGTCAGCTATCTGAACTTCTCTGGGATAGAGAAAAGGTCCTTGTTGATACTTTAATGCAACCTGTCTGGCTTCTCGCTGCACTAGACAAAAAGGAAAGGGTTAACTCAGCGAGTGGTGGCAGCGTTACCTTAGAAATAAATTTCTAGACTAGAGGAACCCTTGAGCATGTGTTTTCAGATTGTACAAATAAGCTGGAAGCCTTCCCTTCCTGCTGGAAGAGAAGGGCCAGCTTATCACATGGTGGCAGCAGGGGTTTTTTTTGAACCACATGGAGTGAAGGAGGCTGAATAATCTGCAATCCTTTGTAAGGTTAGTGTTGAATCAATTGGCATCAGCACCAATGGTGTTGGCCAAGCTGCTACAATTGTTGGTGGCATGCATTGACTCATCCCCTTGGTCCAGGTTTCATCTGAGGAATCTGCAGTGGCTTCTCTTGCCCTTTCAGGACAAGATTGCCATGAAGAGTCAGCTGAATTGTCCCAACTGTAAGGTCATATTTCGACTGGTGGCTATCTGAAGTCAGTCTCTCTCTCTCTCTCTCTCTCTCTCTCTCTCTCTCTCTCTCTCTGGCTTTTCTTCACAAAAAAAGATTCAGGAAGGACTCATCTCGTGCTTTATGCAGGTGCACTGATGACTAAAAAGGCCAATCCGAGATAAACAAGTCTGGTTGCAGAAAACATAGCAGAAGGTCTCCTTGGGTGATGTTTCCAGGTTGTGATTCTTTCTGTGTTGTCGTTTCTCTTCAAAACTTGTTAAGCATGAGCTCTCAAATAAGGCTGCAGCATTGTGGATAGTGTGTCTCCATGCCTCCCGATGTGAGGCCAGGGCTGACCATTATTGGTGATCAATTTGGCCAAACCTGAGATGTTGTTTCAGGGAATCCTTCTATCGCTTTTTTGGAGTGCCCCTCTTACGCTAACCCGTGGTGAGTTCACCGTAGGCACGTTTCTAGGATGGAGGACCATCGCCTCCCAAAAATAGTACTATCTGAAGTACTCAGGATGGATATGCCCATCAGAGAGCTGAGGAAAGTAGAGGTCACAACCAATGCCAGTCAGCAAGGATGGGGAACACCTTGCAATGGGAAGATGTCACAGGGCCTGCGGTCACCTGGAAGAGGATATACAGTATCAGCTGGAGCTACAGGTGGTATATCTGGTGCTACTGAGTTTGTAGATCGAAGTTAGGGGCAAGTATGTGTTGGTCCAGACAAACATGTCCACCAAAGCCCACATAAACAGGCAAGGGGAGGACATGTTCACAATCTCTGATACAAGCGCCAGTGCTCCTGTTGCAATGGAGTGAGTCTCATCTTCAGTCTTTGAGAGGGGGGTATATCATAAAGCAGCTGAATAATCAAGCTGATTGGTTGAGCAGAAAGTGTGTGTATCAGGGAGAGTGGGCCCTGAACTCAATCATCTTTCACAGAGTAGTCTAAAGATTTGGCAACCCATGGGTAGATCTTTTTGCTTCACAGGAGAACCAAAAACTTCCTCAATTTGTATCAAAATTTTGGACAGAGGGGGAATTAGCCTTTGATGCTCTGACAATCACTTGGCCAAGGGTGTTGTGCTACATCTTTCCTTCAGTGCTGCTTCTGTCCAAAGTGCTGCAGAAAATAAGGATGTAGAAGGGGTAGAGGTGCTTTTGATAGCACTGAGGTGGCCTTTTCAGCAATTGGTTTTAGAAATAATCAGCATGCAGGTTCAGGAGAGTTGGCATCTACCAGCTTGGCTGAATCTGATACATCAAAAAGGTCTTCAGCATCCTGACCTAGGCTGGTTACACTTACACTGGGAAAAGTTAGTAGTTGAAGGGTATGATGAGGATGTTATTCAGACCATCCTATCTCTAGAAGATCTTCCACTAAAACCTTCCACTTCCAGTATGAGTCTACCTGGAGGCCTTTTTGTAGATGTTTCAGACATAAAGGGGTACATCCTCAGGAGGCTTCAGTAGAGTCAGTTTTTGCCTTCTTGCATGTAGGATTGAATAAGGGTCTCAGAACCAACACCCTCATGGGTTCCATCTTAAAAGGGATGTGGGAAAATCCCCACTTGCATCTCATGTGCAGAGGTTTTTTTTGTTTTTTTGTTTGTTTTTGGTGGGGGGGAGTAACCTTGCTTTGGCTGGGGACAGTCAACTGTTTTTCTTCTTGGAACCTGCATCTGGTATTGTGGGATTTGCTGAAAGCTCCTTTTCAGCCTTTGAGATCAGTGGACTTGAAATTGAAAATACTGTTTTTGGTTGCTATTACAGAGTCTCTGAGTTGAGGGCTTTGTCAGTTCATAAGGAATTCTGTGTTTTTCATAATGATTCAGTTGTTCTCTGGTTCGATCCTTCTTTTGTTCCTAAAGTGAATTCAGTATTCCATCAATCTTAGGAGATTGTTCTGCCTTCTTTTTGTCCAGATCCAAAAGTACTGCAGGAGAAAGAGTGGCACAGATTGGGTATGTGTAGAGCTCTTAAATTCTATTTAGAGAGAACAAAAGACTTTCATAAATCTGATTTTTTGTTTGTCTCTTTTCAAGAGACTACTAAAGGTCAATGTGTGTCCAACCATGTCTCAGTTGTTAAGGCTTTGTATTGTATTGGCCGATGTTGATAGTTCCATGGCAATTCCATAGGGGATTGGATTCAGGCAAATTCGTCTTTTAGTGCTGCCACATCTGCGGTTGTGAGTATGGCAGTATCATTGGTGGAGATTTGCAGGGTGGCCACTTGGGCCCAGAGGAGCCCTGGTGGCACAATGGTTAAACGCCAGTACTGCAAGTCACCACGTTGCAAGTTCAATTCCAGCCGGATTCAAGGTTCACTCAGCCTTCCATCCTTTCGTAGGTCGGTAAAATGAGTACCCAGCTTGTGGGGGCAATTAACTAACATACATTGGAAACTGTTTAATGCAGTGTAGATGTATAAATAGCTATTGCTTAAAACAATTTGTAAGCCGCTCTGATAGCCTTGTGGCTGAAGAGCGGGGTATAAATAAATCAATATAATAAAAAAACAATCCTTTGTCAGACATTATAAGATTGTTAAAGATTGCTTCAGAAGAAGCATCCTTTGGCAGGTGCATTCTGTAGCATGTGTTTTTGTAGTTTGATTTGTTGCCTACCCATTGGTTGTGGTGACCATTTGTATAGGCCCCAGCATAAGGATTGGCTTCTCACACTTAGGAAAATGGAACATTGGTTCTTACTGTGCTTGTTGTTGGTTGTGGACTCTGGAAGTTTGTTTGGTTTCTGATCAGAGCTTGTTATTCTATCACTGGGGGAAGGGCTATCTCTCCCACTTAGGGTGGTTAAGATAATTGACATTTCCAATAAGCCCTGCCTCTGAAGTGCATGGGAGCAGCACAACCCAGAATAAAGATTTCCTTCCCACTGTTGTCGAAAAGGAACCTTAGTGGCTCATAGGTACCAATGTTTGGTTTTGCTTGATAAAATTAAATGAATCTCTCGGGACTGGAGTGTAGCACAGACATGTGTTGTGTGTGGGTAATGTTGTTGTTGTTGTTGTTGTTGTGTGTCTTGAAGTTGTTTCTGACTTATGGAGACCCTGAGGTGAAGCTATCATGGGTTTTTTCTTGGCACGATTTGTTCAGAGAGAGTTTGCCTTTACCTTCCTCTGAGACTGAAAGAGTGTGACTTGCCCAAGTTAACCCAGTGGGTTTCCAAGGCTGACTGTGGATTTGAACCCTGGTCTCCAGAGTTATAGTCCAGTGCTAAAACCACTACACCATGCTGGTTCTGTCAGTGGGAATGTAGCTCTCAATAAATTTGTACAAGATGGAGCTGGTGCTGTTCCTATTGTGTGTGGGTTTTTAAAAAAAGAAATAAAAGGTTGGGACTGCAGGAGAGGCAAGCCTGAGTAAATGCATAGGACAGAGATGTTGCATCTTGTGGTTTTAACAAACAGTGCTTTGGGTGAGACAGAGCTCTCCTAAGTATTTATTATGCAAAAGAAGTTAGCAGTATCTGAGTCTCCTGAATTAGCTTTCCAGGTTCCCCAAAGGGGAATGACTAAAATGAATAACAATTCAAAGTGGTGACAAAATTTCCAGCTTCCAGGCTAGTTCTTGATTCAGTGAACAATCCCCCCTGAATTAGATCTTCTAAGAAGTGTGCCCTCAAGAGAAGGTTTTCTGCCACTACTACCCTTTCAACCTCAAACTACCATTACATATCAGACAGATATTTCAGTATTGCATTGAAATCCTCCCATCTCAAACTTCATGTTTCCACCTCAAGCTGAATCAAGTGTCAAAAACATACTTTGAACTTTCTGTGGATAGGAATCAATACATTTAAAACTGGAGCTGAAAGATGGGGTTTATTGGCACAAGGTTGAATTGCAAGATAACAGAATTAATTTTTATACTGGTTCTTTTAAAGTTATGTTTACATATTCTCTCCTCAGCTTGTTCTCTATACTTCTTAACATAGCCCGTAGGTTTTCCCATGTGTGCCAATATACAAATCTCCATCACATGGCCAAATAACAGGTCACTTCCAGAGATGTCATGTATTTCCTTTGTGATTTCACTTGAAATCAAACAGTTGAAGAATAGTGTATACAGTATTTTAAAAATGTATAGCAAAGGACAGTTTTACCACAAATAGCGATTGATGATCAAGGGTCTAAAGAAAATAAAGAAATGCCCTTGTAACAAGTATGTTTTTGAAAAAAAAATGGCAAAATTGAAGGTTGGGTAGAAGTAGATGGATCTACTTGACTTTAGAGAGCCACTGTGGTGCAGTGGCTTGACTGTTGGACTAGGTGTCATGGTCAGCCAGGACTCTGAGGACTCAGAAGGTGAGGAGGCTAAGCCAGTAGCAGAAGAGCTGGCTGAGTCTGAGTCTAGCCCTGAAGAACCCAGGGCTCAGCAGCCTAGCCCTCCCTCAGCACAGGGTCCAAGCCTGGGAGACATAGTAGAGCAAGAGCAAGAGGTAGAAGAGCAGGTACCTACCTTTAGCCAAAGGAGAGCAGAGAGGGCCTGGCTGTGTCGTTCCCAGAGATTAAGAGAGAGAAGCTCAGCAATCACCCCGCAGCTGGGAGTGGGAGCTGGGCCAACATAAGCAGCTGGGGGACGCTGAGTTCCTTGTTTCAAGCAGTCTGCGTTTCCTGGAGGAAGCCTCTGCCTGTGACTCTCCTGCTTCTTGGAACCTTGCTTTCTTGAGACTTCAGATATCTTGACCTTGGACTGCCTTCGTTGACCCACCTGCCGGAATCCTTTTGACCCCGGACTGCCTCTTCGTTCTTCGCGCGCTCTCTCTCTCTGTGTACTTCTGACCCTATAGGACTGCTACTGACAACACCAGGTACTGTGCTTTTCAATTGAGTTGTTGCCGAGCCGGGCGATCTTATCAGCTATTTAAGTTGGCTTCTCGACACTAGGATTCTGGGACACAAGGGTCTAAATTTTACTGGGTGACTTTGGCAACTCTCTCTACCTTAGTAGAAGCCAGTGGTGAACCTCCTCAGAAGTAATCTTGTCAAGGAACCCCTATGATAATGTTGGCATAAGTTGGAGTTGATGTGAAGGCACATAACAACAGCAACAACTCAGCTTTGCTCTGGTGACCCTACTTTCTGCTTTGCCAGATTTAGAGCTTGTCTACACAAGAAGATATCATGCAGATTGATGTGCATGATTGCAGATTTGCAGCAGCACTCACTTGTTTCCATGGTCTTTTGTCAAAATCTATTCTATGCGAAGCTACCTGCATTTGAAGTGTACATGCAGCCATGCCTGTGAATCAAGATGGTGGACGAGAGTACAGCATGTTATTATTCTCCACACATGTTGTAGCTGCTGCACAGTATTTTTTGTACTTGTAAACCAAAGGTGTGCAAGTGCAACATTCCCTTTACAAAAAGGTCTTTGGTCACCTCAGCACTGCAAAAAAAGTGTGCACTCAATAACACAAAAATTGAAAATGGTGCTTCCAGTCACTTTCTTGCTGGCAAGCCTGCCCCCTCCCCACCACACTTCCGACCAATCTGCTCTCCACTTCCTCCCTTGCCAAGGATGTGCAGTGTCCTAAACTGGATGTCCAGATGTCTGTGCATTGTTCAGAAAACCCCAGGGAAAACCACGAAGGCTTTTCCCACACAGTATATAGTGTTTTTGCTCCCCTCCTTCCAAATACCACAAATCTCATTCGCAGCATGTTGGGACAAAAGGTATTCTCCTCAGATTCTATCAGGAGCATTTTCATCATCTAGACAATCCCTTAGTAGTCATAAACTGCCACTGTGTGCTAGGCTCTTCAAGTTCTATATCTCTTAATGGAGACAATCCACAAAGAGGGCAGCCTTGCCCCTGATGTTTGGGGAAGTCAGTTTTGGCAAGCTAAAGGTTGTAATCAGTAGTAGGTAAATATAAGACCTCTGCTTGAAGGCAGCAACAAATCCAGTCAGTGACTGGTTATGCACATTATATGATCAGTGGTGTTACTTTCCTATTGCTTCCTGCTTACCCAACATTCCAGTCTTTTCTGTCACTCCCTTCTGAGCAACAGCCAATTGTTTCTTTTGACCTTCAACACTTTCAGCTACTCCTGTATATTGGCCGTTCATTTCCATAGCTTCCTGTTTTCTCTGCATATATTACTTCAAGTTTTTGTTTATACTGAGGCAGTGAACTCTGAATGAAATCAGTGTGGAGATACCTCCTCTTTCTTTCATCCATGATGGCCTCCCCTATCTTCCATACTTACTCTTCTTTGCTAGCCTCTCTACTCTACACATAGGGTTTAGGATCTGCTTTAGTTTTATAGACCTATGTGGGGTCCTTATACCACAAAAATTGACTAATAATGGAGGGTGAATTCAAAGTTGGGTGAACTGAAAGTATGAGTTTCTCCAAGCTGAAATGGTTCACCTCATTTAAAAAACAAACAAACAAAAAAAAACACATATTTTAAAACTAATTTTCAACTTAATCAGGTAAAATACCTATAATGTCAACATCTACACACTACAAAAACAAAACACAAATAACTAACACTTGCCTACAAACAGACTAAATAACATGGGGTAAAAATAACTTCCAACTTGTCAGTTTATGGTTATAGTTATCAGATATCTCTGTCTCCTATATAACTATTCAAAAGTTAAAATTTTAAATTTCCCCCTAAATCACCTACTCCTATACACCTCTTCCACTTACTAATATCTACCACTATCATTCAAATTCCAGAGTTACTACTGTTCCCCACTTCTTCTTCATGTAATCAATAACCAAACCCCATTCTTTAAATTTATCCATTGTAGAAAAGACCCAGGCATAGGGACTTTACATTTTTGGGTCTGACATAATCTGTGGTACTCCTTGGCCATTATCCATTCTGCCCTGCCTCCCTCCCAAGCAAAAGATTAGGAGAGGAAAGGAATAACTGCTGGTGGAACATGGGATATGTAGTTTCTTCTTCCTTTCTTATCTAGTGGAATGGGAACTCATAAACCCTTTTTGGTCTCTAACAACTCATTCTCACCATCAGTTATTCTCATTATAATTTTACATTTGGATTATAGCCTTTTTAAATTTTATTTGAATATGTGTGCAGTACTATACATGTCCAGTTTGACTCATGCATGGATGTTGTAAACAAGAATCGTTGGTGTGTATGGCTAGCAATAGTCACATATTACATCTTGTGATAAACCAGGTTGAACAACAAAGGAATATAAATCAGGGACACAGAAAATATTTTGACAGTGAGTAGCTCATTCAGATAAGATATTTACACAGACATTTTATTTAGTGTGACCAGATCATCTTAGAAATAGAATACAGTATAAGAAAAAAAAATAGAATAAGAAAAGGATGCCCAAACTAATAGCAGCTGCTCTTGCATAATACTATGTTATTAGTAGCCTATATTTTCTTAAGGCAACAGCACTTTTCTTACTTTCCAGTAATGAATCCCCAGGAACTAATTTGCCATTATACCTAGAACTGTTACCTGTGTCATGGGTGAGGCTGAGCCTACAATTCTCTCTCAGTTATTCCAAGCCTCCCTAAGTTGTCACATTCACTGTTTCCATGTATCAAAACCACACTATAAAGATATGGTACTAATAGAAATTTCATGCTGAGAAAATGGGCAGTGTCTGGATTACAGCCAGTTTCTTCAAATAGCCAATCACTCCTTAATATTGAAAGAGATGTAGGTTACAACCCATAGAATTTCATGTGAGTTGGCCTTAGCCTTATACTGGAAGATTTTCTCTCGTATTCCAGCCCCTAATTTTATGGTATGCAAAGGGATCTTGTAGCACCTTTGAGACTGAGAGAAAGAAGTTGGTAGCATAAGCTTTCCTAGTGAAGTTAAGTGTATGAAAGCTTGTGTTACCTCTTTCCCTCAATTAGTTTCAAACATGCTACAAGATTCCTTTGCATACTCATATCCCAGACTAACATGGCTTTGTCTTTGAATACTAGTTTTACAGTTACCAGTATTGCTCTGGTAATACAGTTGTCCCTTCATATTTGCTGGGGTTTGGTTCCAGGACACCAAAATCTGTGAATACTCAAGTTCCATTATATGCAATGGCATAGCATTATATGCAATGGTGTCCCTTATATAAGATGGCAAAATAAAAGTAACACACATTGGAAACTGTTTAATGCAGTGTAGATGTGTAAATAGCTATTGCTTAAAAACAATTTGTAAGCCGCTCTGATAGCCTTGTGGCTGAAGAGCGGGGTATAACTAACTAAATAAATAAATAAAAATAAAAATAAAATAAATAAAATAAATAAGGTTTGCTTTTTGGGTTATTATTTTTAAAGAATATTTTCAAGCCACGAATACTTAAATCCATGGATACCAAATCTATGGATATGGAGGGATAACTGTACTAAAATGTGTAAAAGACTAATAGAAGGAGGAGCCCCCAAAACAGGCGAGAACAGACGGAACATAGTCCGTAACCATGTTTTCAAGGAGTACAGAAACAAATAGCTATTGCTTAAAACAATTTGTAAGCCGCTCTGATAGTCTTGTGGCTGAAGAGCGGGGTATAAATAAAAATAAATAAATAATAAATAAAACTGGAATGCAGTAGAATGGAATGGGGTATCTGGAAGGAAGGTATGACTGGCTGGCTAGAGATGGAACTCTGTCTTTGATTTTTTTTTTTAAATGTATGATTTACTGCACAAGATGTTAGAGCCCCTTTTAGTGACCAGCAGTGCTGTTCCTATTCACAGTGACACTGAGATTTCAACAACGGAGGCTGTTGCATGGAATGAAATAGCACATGTTGTTTGCATTGGCAGATGTTGTGTTCATAGCCACCAAGAGCAGGTTTGGTTTAGCTTGGCACTGGAAAGAAACAACACCACTGCTACTTGGATCTCTGGGGGGGGGGGTTGCATTCCACAATTGGCGCACCACAGTTGAGAAGGCCCTCTTCATATCCTCCCACTTCATATTGCCCCCACAGGTGGGACACAGAGGAGAGCCCCTCCTGCAGATCTCAGTTTTGAGGCAAGTAGATATACAGAGAGGCACTCTTTGAAGTATTGAGATCACAAGCCATTTCGGGCTTTAAATGTTGCCACAAGTACCTTGAATTCACACTTCTTAGATGCTAATTGGCAGTGGTGCTTCACATGCTGTTCACCTCAGTTCCTGGGCCTGTAGAAAGCAGGAGGAACAGGCTTCAGCCACACTTGCAACAGATGGTCACCCAACAGTATTTGATATGTAGTTTGAGGCCATTTCACTGTGTACCAAATGCTTTGGCATTGATCTGTTGTGAACATAGTTTGTGCCTGCTCTTCTGGCTTTGACAAGGTCAAAAATATGAGATTTGGAGTTGCTCTGCCCTCAGTGCACAAACACATGCAACACAATTAGGCCATGAGACCTTCTGGGCTACTGGGCTCCAGTAATTTGTATTGTCTCCTCCCATTAGCTCTGATTATGTGCATTGGCTGAATCCTAAATTGGTTGTACTTAATTTCCATTTAAGTAAATGGCATGACTAGCTTTTCTTGAAGATTGAAACTTGTGTGTAGCTAGCTGAGTCTGGATATAATCCACAGATTTTCAACAAATATCAAATTATTCAGAATTCTGCTTGCACTGTGTACCCTCATATCATTGTCTCAGTTTTTTTCTAGCAGTCATTTGTCCATGTAAACTGTAGCTGTCATACTATGCCTATAGCAGGAAGTCATAATGAAAATATAGGTGCCTCAGGCAGGAATTTCCAGTGATGTATCCAAGCCCATTTCTACAAAATCTGGAACATTTAAAAGGCAAACGAAAAGCTTTTAGTTTTTCAATTTAAATTGCTCAGTCTTTTAGTATAACCTTGTTTTCAATCTTTAAAACAATGTGGGCTCAGCTAGATGGGAGAATTAATTGTGGAAAATAGCACATTACCTCACTATTGCAACAGTGTCCATTTGTCCCCATGATTCATTCTCATGATCGCTGGTATGGAAAGCTATCTGAGTTTGCAGCTCACATGGAGCATGCCCGTGAGAAAAGATGGTGGCCGCAAGTGAATTAGTTGCCTTATTGTGTCTGCAAAAGCTCCCTCCATTCCCCCCGCTTTTTTGTCATTAAATGACAGATGCGGAAGAGCGATCTTCTGCTTAAAAACTTTTTTTTTTTTTTGCTCTGCCACTTGAAAATAGCACTTGATTGTGCATGCGATTGTGTCCCCAAAAACAACAATGGTGGCTCTGGCCATTTCATCTCACATTTTGACTTCCTGGATGTGCCCCAATACAAATTGGTCTCTTATGTGCATTTTCATGTACTCTTAAAAATATTGTGAGAAAAAGCAAAAGCTGTTATTGTGAACTTCTTGGAGTTTTCAGCCCCCCTCCTTCCCAGTATAGCAGATCCTGGCAGGAGCTCATCTGGACAAAAGGTATTCTGTCTGCATTCTTTAAGAATTTTTTTTTCATTATTTAGACAACCCCTGTGTCTGCTTAGAAACAAAACCTTTGGAACAAGGAATAGAACAAAATCTGTGGGGTTTTAAACAACGGAGAGCACATCCTAAAGAACTTCAAAGGATTTGTGGGAAATAATTTGCTGTTGGAATGACCATATGATGTGTATATACAGAGAGATGCACTAGATGAACATAGTTTGGATAGTTTCATTTTAAGGAGTTAAAGTAGTTTTGCAAACAATCTCTGTGCTGTTGTTATTGCTGTTGTTGCATGCCTTCCGGTCATTTCTGACTTTTGGTGATCCTGAAGAAAACCTATTGTTGGGTTTTCTCAGCAGGATTTCTTCAGAGGAAAGCTTGCCATTGCTTTCCTCTGAGGCTGAGAGAGTGTGATGTGCCCAAGGCTATGTAGTGGGTTTCCATGGCTGAGTGGGGATTTGAGCCTTGGTCTCCCAGAGTCCAACATTCAGACCACTACACCATGCTAACTCTCTTTTAGCTACCTTTTAAGCCATGGGGATTTCATACTGAGATAATTCTGACAGTCCCAAACCATGATTTGTCATTATGAAGACACGTTTCGGCACACATGCTCTCCCCTTAACAGTTTGAGTTTATAAACTTCTGGTCTAAGTTTGTGGCAAACCACAGTTTCTTGATACATCTGAACCTGGCTAACTATGGTTTGTGCAAACTGTAACTTCCCAGAAACTGAGATTACATACAAAAGATTTCTAACACATGCAGGCTAATCTGCGAAAGGCTTGGTGAGGAAATGGGATGTGCATCTGCCCACCATTTTAGGGCTCCCTCTACTTGGTCTGCAAGGCACCACTTTTAATCTGTTGAATTTCTAAACTCAAGGTGTAATGGGAAGAGGAAGCCAAAAGCTTGAGACTCATTTTACTTGATGCTTGCAATACCAAGGCCATGGTTTGGGATCATGTCATAATAGCTTCATATTTCACTAGTCTATTTTACAAACCAATATACATTGGGTCAAGTTAACATGCTCTCTCTCTCCCTCTCTCTACACACACACACACACACACACACACACACACACATATAATTATGATATCTATCTATCTATCTATAGTGTGTGCGTGTATACACACACACACACACACACACAAACATACATATGCAATATATGACTAAATATTTTCTAATGTTATTATTAAGACCATGTGAAATTAAAAGCTGACTGGCTGTGCCATCTTCCATTAGTATCTTTGTTCATACCTGTTCAATCTTACCAATGTATATCTTTCATTACTGTAGTTATATTTCTTATATTAGGGTCATTAGGGGTGCTCTGTGTGTGTGTGTGTTTCTACTAGAGTGGCAGCACTTCTTGCTTTCCTCTCTGTTTTTCCCAATAAGTTACAACATTTCTTCACAGTCTATAGTGAATCTTGCTGTACAGCACTTGATTAATTGTCAACGATGACAACAACAGCTGTGCTAGGTCTTTGTGCTTCTTACTGCACTGTAGATTAAGATATGTCGACATGAGCAGTTCTTTTTCACATTGCTTTTTATTGTAAAAAATACTTTAGGAAACGTGTGTGTGTGTGTGTGTGTGTTTATATAGCATATACAACTTTTAGTGTATTTATACAGCATATATGAGAGGGTTTCTTGCCCTGTATGTTTTCTGGGTGCTAAACTAAGTCTGTGAACCTTGATGCTCCCTGCAGGAGTACATGTATTTAAACAACAGCAACACCCAAAAGAGTCATATTCCTCCCTTCTCCTGCAAAAGTATAATGAAGACTGAGCAATACTTAATGTTTTCCCCACCCCCCAGGAGCCCATGAACTATAGCAATACAGTAGTCCCTCCCCCCCCCATCCATGGGGGATATGATCCAAGACCCCTGTGGATGCATGAAACTGTGTATAGAACCAAACTCTATACCAGTAATATTTTTGGACTGCGATTAATCGCAGGTAACTGAAACCACAGAAAGCAAAACCACAGATAAGGGGGAACTACTTAGT
This sequence comes from Gambelia wislizenii, assembly GCA_030847615.1. NCBI lineage: Eukaryota > Metazoa > Chordata > Lepidosauria > Squamata > Crotaphytidae > Gambelia > Gambelia wislizenii. Next base: position 389,992,386 of record JAUMIR010000001.1, on the reverse strand, counting down.
ATTTTTGGACTGCAGTTGACTGTGGATAACTGAAACCATAGAAAACAGGCTCACTTAGAAATTGGGGGGAGACTACTGTATAGGAAGTTCCTTTCTATTGCATCAGACCATTGTTACATCTAGCCCAGGACTGTTGACACTGAACAGTAGTATCCTCCAGAGTTTCATGCCACAGTTCTTCCAGCCCTACTTGGAGATACTAGGAGTTAGACCTGAGACCTTCTCCAGCCAAAGCATGTGTTCTCCCATTGAATTCTGATTCTTCCCCAACTTGAGGGTCATCTGGAAAGAAAAAGTGGTAGATAGAGAGAGTGATGTGGCTTGCTTTCAGCCTTTGCAATATTAAAATTACTCCACTGGCTAGCAATTAGTTTCCTGGAAAGGTACAAAGTATTGGCTGTTACTTTTAAAGCTGTACATGGTTTGGCTCCAGGTTGTCTACAAGATCTCCTTTTCTTATATATACCACCCTGTGTGCTCAGGCCCTCTCCATTGACGCCCCCTTGTCGTGGGAGAGAGGCTTGCGTACCCTAATGATGTTTTGAGCTATGCTGGCGGTGGCATAATAGCCACTGGTAGGGTCTCCCATGCCAGACAGGTCAAAACCGAAGGGTCTGACAAAGAGCGTCAAAGGGCAGGATGGGCTCTCTAGCCTTGTGGCAACCGTCCTAGGAGAAGGAAAACTCTAATCCCAAACCCGGGCAGATGGTGCTCGTCCAACCCTGTAAGGTCAACCATCTAAGAGAAGGAAACTCTAATTAAACCTACGGCCCGAGGACCTCGCTGCCACGTCCATGCTTGCAAGGCCACGGCAGATGAATCTCTGGTTTAAAGGGTGAGGCCAGTTCTGTGCACGCTGCGCTCCACCAGAAAAATCCATTGCACAGGCTCGATGCTCAGGTCCTGTGGGGGACATTTACTTCATTTACTTCTGTCAAAACTAGGCTGACAATTGTTACCAGAGGACATTTTCTTCAGCCGCTCCCAGTTTGTGGAATAGTTGGAGGAGATCGATCAAGTGGATCTGCTTTGTGACTTTAAAACAGCAATAAAGACCAGTCTCTTCCAGCAGGCCTCCCAGCTTATTTTTCAATCAATGATTTTAGAGTATGGCTTGATTGTTTTAATATGTATTGGTTTTCTATGCTCTTTTAACTCGCACTGTATTGTGTTTAATTTGTTGTTGTTCCCCACCTCAATCCATAGGGAGAAGCGGGTAAGAAATTAAAAGTAGTAGTAGTAGTTGTTGTTGTTGTAGCAGTATGTATTGTCCTGACTGATGGAACACAGAGGTAGGTGCCCTTAGCAGATCTCGGACCTTACGCAGGCATCTATAGGGAGAATTGCTCCTTCAGGAATCAAGATCCCAAACCATTTAGGACATTACCAGCACCTCAAATTTAGATGTTAAATGCATTGGCAGCCACAGATGTTCCTTTAAAACTGGTGTTATATGGTTTCCGTGTGATGCTCTGGTTAGCAGTCTAGCTGCTGCATTTTGCACTAGCTGCAGTGCAAGCAGGGATCGCCAGCATTGAGGTTATGATATTAAGAACACAGCTGCGCTGAGCAGGGCACATTTCTAGGATGGAAGGACCATTGCCTCCCAAAAATAGTACTCTATGGTGAACTTGCCACGGGTCAGCGTAAGAGGGGTGCTAAAACAAACACGATACAAGGACTCCCTGAAACAACATCTCAGGCTCGGCCAAATTGATCACCAACATTAGTCCGCCCTGGCCTCATATCGGGAGGCATGGAGACGCACTATCCACAATGCTGCAGCCTTGCAGCCTTATTTGAGAACTCACACCAAACAAGTCTTGAAGAGAAATGACAACTCAGAAAGAATCGCAAGATGGAAACATCACCAAAGGAGACCTTCTGCTGTGCTTTCTGCAACCAGACCTGTTTATCTCGGATTGGCCTTTTTAGTCATCAGCGCGCTTGCAGAAAGCGCGGGATGAGTCCTTCCTGAATCATCGTTTGCGAAGAAAAGCCAGAGATATGTGCCATATAGACCACATTGCAGTATTCTAATTGGGAGGTTACCAGTCCCTCCTGTAGGCCTCCAGGACTGGTGATTATTTTATTTAAACCTCAGTGCAGCACAAAAATGCAGACTCTCTCGTTGTAAAAACAGGAAACAGAAAACTGCATTAAATTTTCTGGAGTATTTCTGGTGGGTGCTGGAGTGAAATTACCCTATACCAATGCAGGATGTAGCTATTTCATGATGTCTTAGTGTGTGCAAATCTTCTGCATCTCTTCAGATGCCAGGATTGACAAAGAGATTGATCACAGATTAGCAAAGGCATATAGTGCATTTGGAAGACTTTACAACAGAGTCTGGAGTAATAAACACCTGAGGTGGAGCACAAAAATCAGTGTGTATAGAGCCATTGTACTGTCTATTCTCCTTTATGGGTCTGAAAAATTGGTCACCTATCGCCACCACTTACGACTCCTCGAATGCTTTCATCAGTGCTGTTTACGCACAATCCTAAATATACACTGGACTGACTATGTGGTGAATGTCATGTTTCTAGGATGGAGGACCATCGCCTCCCAAAAATAGTACTCTACGGTGAACTTGCCATGGGTCAGCATAAGACGGGCGCTCCAAAAAAGTGATACAAGGACTCCCTGAAACAACATCTCAGGCTTGGCCAAATTGATCACCAACAATGGTCCGCCCTGGCCTCACATTGGGAGGCATGGAGACACACTATCCACAATGCTGCAGCCTTATTTGAGAACTCACGCCGAACAAGTCTTGAAGAGAAACGACAATGCAGAAAGAATCACAATCCGGAAACATCACCCAAGGAGACCTTCTGCTGTGCTTTCTGCAACCGGACTTGTTTATCTCGGATTGGCCTTTTTAGTCATCAGCGCTCTTGCAGAAAGCGCGGGATGAGTCCTTCCTGAATCTTCATTTGCGAAGAAAAGCCAGAGAGAGAGTCTGTGCAAATCTTGTCCTTGCTTTCCTATGAATCCTTCATAGAGACCATAATAACACAGTAACAGATTTTATGGCCTTGACTTATAGAGAAACGTTATAGTATACTCCACAAACAATTTTCTTCTAGAACTTGTCCTGGGAATGGCTGATTTGTTACAAGCCTTTCTGTAGCTAGCAGCATTTGATATTCCTTTTCAGTCATTGCATTGTTTTCAACATGCAAATTGGTATGAGCAAAGATTGGAAGAGTTAACAGTTTTTGGACTATAATTCCCTAGCTCCCCCAGCTAGCATGACCAGTATATTTGCAAACATTCCATTTTATTGTTTTTAAAATTTTGTTTCATTCAGAAGATACATCTTTTCCATGGTACAGATGTTTTGTATCTTGCCCTGCAGCTGAGTAAGAAAAGCCAAAGTGGTGGTGAGGAATAGCTGAGCAGGCTTGTAAGGACAGCAGCCCCTTGGAAAAAGTGTATTTGATATCTTTAAGATTTTGACAGTGATAGCTTGGGGGAAGAGGCAGAATACTGTAATGGCCTTATTGTTCAAAGAGCATTTTCCAAGTAGCATAATGTCAAAACACAAAAATATTTCTAAGCTTCTTCAGTAGGAACAAATTTCTATATCTTTTAAAACTGAAGAATGCTTCCTCAGAAGGAAAAGGTATTAGAGAAAAAAAAAATACCCCTCACTAGCTGCATGAAAGGTACAGCTAATTCAAGCCAGTCAGTAACTGATACCTGGAATCCAGTTGGTGTCATAAATAGGTATAATGAAAAATTACACCTGTGGATATCTATTGTGGTGGTGGTGGTTGCTGATGGAAGTGTTCTATCCCTTCAATCTGCAGTAACCCCCACCCCTCCGCTTACCATCACACAACTGGATGATTATTAGTGTTGTTGTTGTTTGCTTATATAGAACCATTTACATGGTGCTTTACAAAAGGTTACAGAATAAAACAATTATCACTATTCCAATAATATAAAATACAAAAATACAATAAGAAAAGGGGGAAAACATACAAATAATTCTGAATAAAACAAATAATCAGTACAGGTAATCAAATACAATGAAGATATAAACATTTATCCAAAATTCTAAAAGTCTGAGAGAACAAAATGTTTTCAATTTGGATTTAAAAACAGCAAGGGAAGAAATAGACTGCAAGTTTACTGGGAGGCGTTTCCAGGAATAAGAGGCGGCAAGAGAAAAAGGATGAAGTCGAGCCAAGCAAGAAGAATTGGGATTACCCCCAATTGTCATATAGTGGCCAGGGACGGACAGTGAGATGCAGCAAAACAGTATCGGGCTATGTTCCTGCTAGGGTTGGTTGGTTTAAACGTTGCTTTAAACCAAATGACTTCTTTTTTTAAAAAAAACCACTTCTTTTTAATTTATTTATTTTTAAGCCTGGCTATTATTACTATTTTCCAACCCTCTTACTGGAACAATAATGATTGCTTGAATTTAAATTCTTTAACTTTAACAGTTTATTGGCACTTCATTGTTAGACCAGTATCCAGTGTCAGTTGCTTCTTTTTGATCACTTTATTTTATGGTGTAAGAAATGACATTCAGAAGCAAATCCGTCAAATAACACAAGATTAGTAAAACAACTTGCTTTAAAAGAGCACTTTTAAAAGTACGATTATTATTTAAGATAGTGGCCATAGCATCTCAACTGCATTTTGCTACTTAGTTTTCTAATTTAGTCCTACATTGGTTTTAATTTTAAAAAAATAACTATTTTAAACTAAAAACAACAACAGTATTTTGGGGTTGTTGTTTTAAAAACTGCTTTCACTCCAACCCTTGTTCTAGCATCTGGATGCAGAAAGAAACAGGCATCCTGCTGGACCTCCTAATTTCTGCTGCCTGAAAATGTACACCGGCCACTCTTGGCCATTTAATGGTCATGGGAAGGGCAGAACCAGTTGTAGAAGGGTAAGTGAGGAGTGCAGGGAGGGTGGAGGGCATGGACTTCATCTGGCACAGTTCTGTCTCAAATCTTGTGCAATAGATTTTTCATGTTTGCTTTTGGAAATATTGAGTCTGCAAATTAATGTTGCCATTGAAGGCAGTGCACACATTACTGCTGTAGGATAACAGTGGGTAGCAAAATAATATGAAAATTAAAACCTTATTTTGTTAGGCAGTAATTAATCTGCAAATAACACGAAACATGGCTAAAAGAGTTGGGGCAAGTTCCAATGTAATCATGGTTCTTTTTCACTCTGCTGGTCACTTTGGACTATCTGATGAGGGGAGATAGTTGAATCCCCTCTTGCACCACTGCGGAGTTCACCTGATCCCTTGCCCTTGGATTGCATTCACTGATCTCCTATGCCACCTTCCCCTCCAGAGAAAGACCTTCATTGTCCCCCTTCACCACCTCCATTTTGTTGGTCTGTTTGGCATCACTGGTTGTCTACTTCTTTGGTATCCAATACCTCTTGGGGAATGGGGTTGTCATCATTGCAGACTTCGCAGTCCCTGGTCAAGGTTGCCATCGTGCTGTCGGTACCGCTACAAATCCAACCAGCATTGGGGTGGGTGTGATTTCGGTTGCTACAGCTGTGGAGGTTACAAGTAGTACAGATCTCATCCTATACATTCACTGTATTATTGATATGACCACTCCCCATCTTCATAGTTTTGTTACAAGCAGTATGAACAGGCCTGGTACTGCTCTCATGGGGCACATCCATTCTGCCCCCAACGTAGTCCACATTACCACCAATGTAATCCACTTCACCACCTATGTAGTCAGCATCAATGGTCACATCCTACACCATCAATGCTGGTATCAAGCAGGCTAAGTGTCATGGGCCAGGCGTCAGTGTCTCCTGGTGAACAGCAGCCTATCAGGACAGACAAATACAGGCACACCAGGAGTTTGTTAAGCCAAAAATAAGAGTCAGCTGGGTTTTGCCTTGATAAGGAAGGCAGAGGGCAATAGCTCGCTACCAGAAACAATGTATGTGTTTCCTCACCTCTACCTTGCTGTTCTTCATCTTGACTCTCTGTTTTCTTGTTTGCTTGGATTCTTGGACCTTGGACCACCTGACCTTGCTGCTTGCTGTATTTCTGGACTATCAGACTGATTTTGGACTGTGTCTTTTCACAAACAGGCAAGCATCTCAGAACAGTAAGCTGGTTTCCGTTTGCCTGCCTCCCAGAATTGCAAACTTCTTTGTCTGTCTCTTGTTGGCTCTTCACTGTTGCTGGGCAACAGGGGCTGACACATGACACTAAGGTCTATGGATCAGGAGCAGCATGCTGTGGGATCCCTTCTGGACAAACCACACCTGCAGCCCAGCGTTCTCATTCTGCTACTCGCAGTTATCCTCAACCACTGCTTTTGGGCCAATGTTCTGAACTCACTGTTCATTATTCGCTTCCACCAGTTCCTCCTTGGATTCAATCATTGGTACTGAAGATGCCACCTTGTGCGTCTTGTTCACCATCTCCACTGTGTGGACGTATTCTTCAGGGGTCCTCTGCATCAGAGAATTCAGAGTCAGATTCTTCATCTACCTCATTGGCATGCTACCAATGCTTTCTCCTCCCCCCATCTTGGGGAATAGGGGTCTCTCTTTCCTACTGATGACACCCATGCCTTCATGGAGCAAATGTTGAGAATGGCATGTGCCTTAGAATTAGAGGTTAAGCAACCAAAGGCTGAACTATCTACCCTAGTTTACATATGGATTCAGACTAAAGTATCAACACCAGCATTGATTCTGTTGCTGCCCTCCCTTCTGAAGGTGGTGCGCAGGTCTTGGACTACCTCCTCCACTGTACAGTCCACCTCTAAGAAAATTGATGAACTGTATTAAATAGTGGGGTTGTGTTCAAATTGACATCCAAAGCCAACTCGCATCATTGTTGAGTCGGTCCAGTCCAACTCTATGCAAAAGAAACATACCACTCCTTCTGATAAGGAAGGCAAAACAAAAACAAAAACAACTGGGCATCATGGCCAGGAAATTTTATCCTACCACTGTTCAGAATCTGATACTTCAGAATCACCAATTCTGATTCTTGATTCTTGTATGAAGGGCATATCAGCAACATCTCTGGGAAAGGATGGACCTCTTCTTAGCCAAGCTCCCAGAAGAAGACAGGCAATTGGCAGGGGCTCTACAATCCAAGACCCATAGCTTGGCAGCCCAACAAATACATTTGGCAAGACCACATGGTGGATTGCAGCAGAATAACAATGTCAGGAGCCATCACCTTATGAAGACATGCATGGCTCCATTTATCTGGGTTGTCCCATCAGGTAAAAACAACAATAGAGGACCTTCTGCTTGATGAAGGTGGCCTATTAACATGGAGATGGACAACAAGCTGGAGCATATGAACAAAATGTGTACTACACCCCTAAGGTGTGCTTCCAGCTACATGCTCAGCTGTCATCCTGAATCAGTTATTGCTGGACAAGACAGTCTTGTGGCTCTAAAAGTTCCTTTAGCCCAATGACATCCAGACAGTCCAGCTCGCAGGCTTCCTGAAAGACCTCCTCACTGGCCAAATACCACCTCCAGCCCTACAAAAAGAGGCCTCAGGAGTAGGGCAAGGGTCATCTTTCACTCTTCTGTTGGCCTTCTTCCCACCATCTATGTTTGGCAACAGGCTTTCAGGTTACCATTATGCCTGGGCTGCTATAACATCAGACTCTTGGGACCTGGATGTTGCGTGGAGGAGATATGCTATAGAGTTTTGGGACAACCCCCCGGGGCTAATCTGCATTACTGCACCCCTCCAATGTGCTCATCAGAGGAGTCAACACACTTCTCTTCAAAGGTACTGTTAATGCTGTTCCTGCACCACTGATTCCACTCCAGAGAAGCGGGGTTCTCCCACTACTTCATCTTGTCCCAGAAGGATGGAAGTCTTCACCCAGTCTTGGACCTTTGGGATTTATATACTTTTACATACAATCCAAACGGCATATGGCATGCCCTTCCTTCTGCCTGAACCAAAGGTGGGAGTCCGCATGGATGCCTCCTTAAAGGGATGGGGAGCTCACATGGAAGGCTTCTCAGTCAAGGGGTGTTGGACACCCAGAGGGCATTCTCCACATCAATGCTCTCAAGGTGTTGGCTGTGGAGAAGCCCTTATGAACTTTTGAGACACTTCTATGTGACAAGGTGGTTCAGGTAGTTATGGACAACATCATTGTAATGTACTACCTGAACAAGCAGGGCTGCCCATTCTACTCTTTGCTGCCCATTATATGCGAGTTTTGACATGTGGGAGTGTTTGGAGCAAATCTATATAAAAATTAATCTAACTTGAGAAATGGGAAGTTTACACACCTATTATTGTTGTTGCCATTGCCATTTCTGTTATATGCCTTCAAGTTGTTTCTGACTTATGGCGACCCTGTCATGGGGTTTTCTCATCAAGTTTTGTTCAGGGGGAGTTTGCCATTGCCCTCCTCTGGGCTGCGATAGTGTGACTTGCCCAAGGCCACCTAGTGGTTTTGCATAGCTGAGTGGGAACCTGAATCTTGGTCCCCCAGATTCCTAGACCAACACTCAAGCCACTTATATGTTGCACACACTGTTAACATGACACTACACCGGGGATGTAAATCTTTGCTATTTCATTCTCACACACAAGAACACAACTGCTGAGTGAGATTATGACAGTCTTTATGATTTTCCCTTACTTATTTGCACTTTAGGACTGTTTTTGCAAAAAATAAATAAATAAATAAACAAAGAGTTTGCGCAAAAAAACCATTTTCTACTATTCCTGCAGCTGACTAAAAAAAGCAGAAAAGTGGAGCAGAAAATCTTGTGATGATTGACAATTTTTTCACTGGGATGTTTTGAAATTCAAGACAACTTTTTTGATTGAGGACAGGAACATTTGTGCTTATTCTTTACATCCCTACTGTGTGCTGGGATGACACCTATACTTACACACCTATAAATGCACAAAAAGTGCAGTTACCTTGCTGAGTTCTTTTTTTTTTTTAATTGCAAAAAGATTGTGTAAATGTTATTTTGAACAGATAGTGCACCCTGTCTTTCAAAAGTAATAGGAAAAGGTAGTGCATGTCGTGAGGGCTTTATTCTACAAATGGGTGAAGAAATGCGATAATAAAGGCAGAAATAACATGGAAAGAATATGGATAGGCTCTTATACCACAAAAAAAATAAATAAGAGCAATTGAACATGTTTCAGCCAACCTTTTATTTATATGTAGATATGACAGGTAAGACTTGCATAAGTAGGCAAAAACATTTTAAACCTTCTAGAGACCACTTAAGGTTGTCTTCTAAAATGCATCCAGGGATTACTTTTTTTTCTGCCAGCCTCCACTTTTCTTATGATTTCCATTTTGGTGGCCAAACTTATGGATCTATTTTTTTTTTAACATGCTAGGAGTAGCTGGTGAGGCAATACAACAATTTTATTCATGACAACCATATACAAGTTATAGCCATCAAATTACAATCTTACAACAATTATTAAAACCATTTAAAACTTCTAAAATCACTGTTGGCTCTATAATATATATATAGTAATAAACATTTAATACAAAGATTACAGACGTGTTTAATATTAATCATGGCACAGTGTTACATAATCTATTCAAACCAATATAAATATATTTATCACAAGTTCCCACCTGGACCATTATCCTCAAAATCTAATCTGAGTTTGGCTGCTTTCACTGCAAATCTGGTAGTATTAAACATGACAGACTTGGATTTGTTGGATAGCAAATATATTATTTTCTCCAGATCATTTTGGTTAGCTACTAGTTCTAAACTTCTCTTCAGAAACTTATCTCTTGGGGTTTTAAATATCCAACAATATAGCATGTAATGTATGATGTCTTCAGTGTCCCCACTTCCACATATGCAAACACACTGCTCCCTGGAGATCTTCTTATATTTCCCTTCAATAAAATTGGTTTTCATTGTCTGAAATCATAGGGCTATAAGAGCCCTGTGAAGGAGAGGTTGAGTAATTTCTGATAGATATTTCTCCTTTCCAAAGCATATCTTTACAAAGGGGAAACTGGAAGAGAACTTTGAAATTCTAATAGCCTCAATATCCCACAAAGCATAATATTCTTGCATCCTTTCTTTAATAAGTTTCCTACTGTGCTGAATATCACAAGATTTTAGAATATAGGGTCCAGGCCAAATTTCTTTAAATTTTCCTCACATTTTAATAGCCATGAATTTTTATAACTAGAACTTCTTTGTTCATCTACAGTGCAAATTGCCAATTCATTAACTGAATATTTCAGTTTTATAAAATAAAGAAATGACACATACAAGATAAAATAAAATATTGGCATTAATCCAACTTCTGCTTGCATATAGCTGACAAGTACGCCTGGTGGAAGACCCAGTATCACTCTTAAAAATTTATTCTGTAAGGTCTCTAATTTATTTGTCTTAGTATTTCCCCATACCTGTGATATGACCTTTGCCACAAAAACTCTTACAGCTGGAACAACTGTTTTTCCACCTTTCACTCTAGCAAATTTTAAGACAGTTTGCATAGATCTTTCTGCTTTCAGATTTATAGCTGTCAAATGACTGTTCCATGAGCCATTTTGAGAAAAGCAGACCAATAAATAATTGAATTGCTTAACCTGTTTCCAGGTTAAGTTGTTTCCAGCTGAAGCTCATTCAATAACCATTTGTGTTTTGTTTTATACAAAAAGCTTTGGTTTTTGTATAATTGACACAAAGTTGTTCTTTATTACAAACTTCCCCAAAAGCTTTAAGCAGTCTTCTCATGCCTATTAAATTTTGTGACAAAAGGACCATATCATTTGCATATAGTAAGATATTAATTTTCTGACTCCCCAAGGACACAGGAAAGTTAGAATCATTGGCTAATTGAGCAATTATATCATATACATAAATATTAAACAAAAACGGGGCAAACAGACACCCTTTTAACCTCTTCTGACAATTGTCCATTTTTGCCTACTCTTACTTGATTTTTCATATCTGAATATAAATTCTTAATTAAAATTAGCAAGTGCCTATCCATTCCCAACCTCCATAATTTGTGCCATAATCTTTCCCTATTTATTCTGTCAAAGGCTGAAATTAAGTCTACAAAGATGGCATATAAATACTTTGCTGGGGGACTTGTATATTTCTTTCTCAGGTGGTTCAATATAAAACAGTGGTCAGTAGCTGATCTGCCCTGTCGAAAACCAGCCTGTTCATCACTGATCACATTATTTTAATCTGCCCAGCCTTCTGCCTTAGACAGAAGATGCCATGTATATAATTTAGAGGCGACAACCAGCAAACTAATAGGGCGATAATTGGCTAGTGAGGCTTTAGCTCCTTTTTAAAAAAAATAGGAACCACAATACCTTGTCTCCACCCATTGGGAAGTGTCCCAGCTGAGTTGATAAAAGTAAAGAGCTTTGCTAATATAGGAGCCCACCAGAATAAATTATCCAAGAATATCTCTGGCGGGAGCATATCCTCTCCAGGTGCCTTCTGTCTATGTAGATTTAAGATTAGGTGCTTCACCTCACTTGCAGTTACTGCTGGCCATATCTCTGTTTCTGTAATATCAGGAATTCGTAGGAATGGCAAATGGTTATTGCCTAGGTCAGAACCAACATCAAAATTAAAAACTTGACTTGAATTAAGTTTCCCAGGATTTGGGCATACTCTGTGCATCTAATCCATATTTAAATTCTTTTAATTTACTTGCAACCAATTGCCAGAATTTCATTGAGTCATTTGTAGTCGCAGCCAGTTTTATATCTTTCCACAACTGTATGTAATAAGAATTTTGCTTTTGTTTCAGCTGTGGGCTCCACGATGTATTTGCCAACTCAGAGAACAAAGATCTCACCCGCTAGCCTACATTCCCAGTCAAACCATCCCTCAGGGTGATAACATACCTTAATAGGCCATTCAGTTGAACAAAAGTTACCTAAATACTTTATGGTATATGAATAAAGGATCTCCAGTAGCTACCCAAAGAGGTTTAGTTCTAATCATCAGCATTTCTTTACTTAATAAGATGTTTTTAATATTTAATTGGCAATTAGAATCCCATCTCAGCCTACGTTTCCTTTGTTGTATATAGGGAAGATCTTGCTGTCTTTCCTTCTTGATGTCCTGATACTCCGATAACTCTAGTAACAAAGGTTGGTGATCATTCATAGGTTGCTTTCCAATTGTAAATTTCTTTACATAAGCAGCACTTAAATTGTTTAACAAAAAATAATCTATGACACTTCCCCCTTTTAGGGTGATATATGTATAGTTCCCTGTTGTTTCATTAGGGCCAGTACCATTGCTTATAATCATTGTAAATTTATACACCAACTTAAATAGGCTAATTCCAGTTTGCTTATTAAGTTATCATTGGATATCCTGTTTGGTAGATATGCAATGTCCTCCATATTTAAGGTCAGCTTTTGTATGAAGTCAAAGGCTTTCACAGCTGGCATCCATAGGTTTTCCATGTTTTTTTTTCCCCAGGCTGTGAACACAGCTTCCAGAACACGGCCTCATAGCCCAGAAAAAAACCCATGGAAAGCCGGCATTGGTGTTGCTATCATATATTCATCACCTATTCTTGCATTAAAATCACCCATTATAATAATTTGGCAAGAAGGAAATTGTTGGTTTTCTTCTTCCAGTTGAGACTGTAAGATCTCCCATATTTTAGAATCATAATATTTTAAATCTCTTGGGGGAATATACATATTAATACATTTCACCTTAATTCCATTTGAACAGGTCAGTAAAATAATTTGTAAATATGGTAAATTATCTTCAATTATTTGAATTTCAATAGTCAGGTTGGTAGATACACCAAAAGCAAGGCTGCCTCTGTGTCTTCCTTTCTTTTGATCCTTTTTTGCTGGCATTCAGAATATCTGAAAACCTGGTAACTCAATTTTTGGGGTCCATGTTCCTTGTAGACCAAATATATGAAATTGAAATAAGTACTCTACAAAGCCTAAGTCCCTCATCTTATTCCCCCAACCAGAGATGTTTCATGACATTAATTTAAGAGATTAAACCAAGTATTGTCTGACATCAATACCAGGGAAGATTCTAGAGCAGATCATTAAACAGAGAGTCTGTGAACATTTAGAAGCCAGTGGCTTCTCTCCGTCTTGGAAAGATGTGACCAGTGGGGTGCCACAGGGTTCTGTCCTGGGCCCAGTGCCATTCAACATCTTTATCAATGACTTGGATGAGGGAATTAGGGGCATACTTACCAAATTTGCAGGTGACACCAAATTAGGAGGAGTAGCTAATACCCTAGAGGACAGGAGCAAAATTCAAAATGACCTGGATAGACTGGAGAGCTGGGCCAAAGCTAACAAAATGAAATTCAATACGGAGAAATGTAAGATACTGCACTTAGGGCGGAAAAATGAAATGCATAGATATAGGATGGGGGAGACCTGGCTGAACGAGACTACATGTGAAAGGGATCTAGGAGTCCTAGTAGACCACAAGTTGAACATGAGTCAACAGTGTGATGCGGCAGCTAAAAAGGCCAATGCGATTTTGGGCTGCACCATTAGAAGTATAGTGTCTAGATCAAGGGAAGTAATAGTGCCGCTCTATTCTGCCTTGGTCAGACCTCACCTAGAATACTGTGTCCAGTTCTGGGCACCACAATTCAAAAAGGATATTGACAAATTTGAGCATGTCCAGAGAAAGGCAACTAAAATGGTGAAAGGTCTGGAAACCATGCCTTATGAGGAGAGACTTAGGGAGCTGGGTATGTTTAGCCTGGAAAAAAGATGGTTAAGAGGCGATATGATAGCCCTGTTTAAGTATTTGAAGGGGTGTCACGTTGAGGATGGAGCAAGCTTGTTTTCTGCTGCTCCAGAGACTGGAACACGGAACAATGGATGCAAGCTCCAAGAACAGAGATTCCACCTCAACATTAGGAGGAACTTTTTGACAGTAAGAGCTGTTCGGCAGTGGAACACACTCCCTCAGAGTATGGTGGGGTCTCCTTCCTCAGAGGTCTTTAAACAGAGGTTGGATGCCCATCTGTCGGGGATGCTTTGATCGTGATTTCCTGCATGGCAGGGGGTTGGATTGGATGGCCCTCGTGGTCTCTTCCAACTCTACAATTCTATGATCCTATGATTCTAAGTGTTCTAACTGCAATCTTTGATCTATATATGATGAGGGATTACTAGTCATATGCCTGTTTACTCCAAGTCAGTTCCGTAATGGTGTAAATTTCTTTCTAGTATCCAGATTTACTTCAGAAGCAAGAGGAATAATTTCCCTTAGAGGGCTTATAAGCAGTTCACCCTCAAATATAGCAGGATTTATGCATTGTTTATCCTTAGCCATTCTTATTTGTGTCAGTTGGTTGTTAGTTAATGGATTTCCATTTCCTACCTCTGTATTTCTAATAGATACCGTTTCCCTCCTATGTGTAATATCTCGTCCATCTAGGGACAATTTATTGATGTTTCTATCAGGATATAATATGTCGAATGTATATCTTGATTCCTCTAATGTGGAACAATTATCAGTTAAATAATCTTGTCCTTGTTCTGCTATTGGTTTTGACTGGGTTTGTAGCCTAGCTGCAAAGGGAGAAGGTTGATCAAATTCCATTTGACTATGACTACTTGTTAAATTTGTTGCATCTTGAAAATCATCTTGATCATCCCAGATTTTTTGGTTTATTTTATCACTTTGCAGACATATGTTTAAAAGACTAAATTACAAAGTGTTCAGATTATCAATAATTACTAACTGCTCCTCTTTTGGGAGGGCACCAAAAGATGTCACCAATGCAGCTACTCCTTCAAATTCTTCAAGCTGCTTCTGCAAAGCATGTGTTTCAATTTCAGTTTGGTTTCTTAAGATATCTAACTGGAGGGTATTTAATTTATCATAAATTGCATATTTCTCTTCAGTAGTAACATTTGTAATGGAAGCAGTGCTTACTGCTTCCTCACTCTTTCGTTTCTGCACCAGGTTGTTGCAAAAGAGCTAAAGACATCTCATTGCATATCACCTCTTATCTTTTGTGATCCTCTATTTTCCAAATCCTGTAATTGTCCATCTGTTGGGCTAATTTCTGTGCCTAAGTCAATTAATAATAAACCCTCTGGGCACTTAGTTGCTCCATTCGGATGTAAGATTTGTATTGTCTATCTGGTGAAGCAGACTTGTCTGCGGTCCCCCAATCTCTCTGTTTTGCTGTTCATGCGAGGCCAATAAGGGTTTCTGGAGGCAACTGCTATGTATCTTGCTTGTCGTATGCAAGCACACACAGCTACAGTTGAGTCAGCTAGATTTCAAATTTTATTGCATTATTTATTGCAGATGGTCTGCTGTCACCTGGCACTGAAAGTTTGAGAAAGTTTGTTATCCTCCCAATGTCTATGCTGCTAAAAACCTTCCAGCTAGACAGGGCACAAGAATGAAAAGAAAAGCTGGGCAGGCATTAAAAATGGAAAAAAGACTTTCTCTGTCAGAGACTTTAACTGATGTATGCCTGTTCTGTAAACATGGAACACTTGTTTTCCAGCATTTCTAGAAAGAAAACATATTGGGCAATAGTCCCCACTCATTTACTCTTTCTACACAGCCCATCGCTTTGGCCTTGCATGCTACATATGTCCCTGCTTTGCTTGGTAAGTGTCAGCTGGACATTTTTGATTATTTATTTTACATCCCATTTTAAAATATTTAACATTCCAATTCTAAAACAATTTTTAAATTTTATATACTATTTTTCTCTCAGAACTGGGACCAAGGTGACTCACAATTTGATTAAAAACACATTGTTATAGCAGTGAAATACAATTAGTCAGTATTATACTATTTTTAAAAAGTAACCAAATTAAACATACAGTTGTCCCTTCATGTTCGCTGCAGTTTGGTTCCAAGACCCCCTGTGGATACCAATATCCCTTAATGCTCAAGTCCCATTATATGCAGTGACATAGCAAAATGGTGTCCCTTATCTAAGATGGCAAAATCAAGGTTTGCAGTTTGGATTATTATTTTTTTAAGAATATTTTCAAGCTGTGAATACTTAAATCCCTGGATACCAAATCCAAGGTTACGGAGGGACAACTGTAATTTTAAAACACAGCCAGCTGGGGATAACAGCTCTTTCACCTTTTCAACAGCTTTCTGGAGCAGACAGTCAGTTGCCAAAGACCTACCTAACTGGAAGTGTTTTTGTCTGCAAGAATGGATTCCAGTTCCAGTCAGCATTGCCAGTGTTTGCTTGAACAGGTGGTAGGTTAGGGCCTTACTGCACTCTGAAGAAAAGCGGCAAGAGAGCAGGAACATTCCATTTTCCCTGCTGCCTTAGGGTATGAAGTTGTCATTTTTTTGTTCCAGTCCTGTGGGGGACTGAGGTAAAACCACATATTTTTGCTAACCAGAAAACCTGTTAGCAAAAATACACAGGTTTACCTTGGTCCCCCATGGAACCAGAATGAAAGAACACCAGAAGAACACTATCATCATGCAGTAAGGCAGCACAGAAAACAAAATGATCCTGCTCCCTTGTCGCTTTTCTTCAAAGTGTGGTAAAGCCCTTAGAGTTTCTAGGCCCAGTCACATTACACAATTATAGCACTATTATTCCACTTTTAACTGCCATGGTTCCATCCTATGGCATCCTGGGATTTGTAATTTAAGGAGAGGCATGTAGAATTCTCAGCCAGAGAGTCCTAGTCCCTCACCAAATTACAAACCTCAGAACTCTATAGGATGCAGCCATGACAGTTAAAGTGGAATAATAGAGCTATAAGTATGTAGTGTGTAAAGAGATGGTGATTACCTTCCAGTTCAATAAAGCATCCAATTTGTCCTGAATGGGAAGAAAGGAGAAAAACAAGGATTCTCATAGACTTGGGGCATGACTGAATAAGCTAATGTGCTCTTTCTCATGGGAAGGGCACATTACTTTTGAAGAATGGTGTTCAAAATATAGCCTTGTTGCTACTACTACCACTGTTATGAGAGAATGAGAGAGGGTAGAATATATTATTGACTTTCAAATTGGGAGGGCACTCTGTGCTGTTGCATTTTTTTTTAAATTTGGGTAGCTGCTTTTTGATCTAATAAATCTGTAGTTTCTGCATTATTATAAACATGTCTGATTTCTTTCAGTGTCACACTGGAGTGCTACAAGTATGCCTATATTAGAGAGAATGAGTATTGTCTGCATATGGCTTGGAATTGAGTGCAGTGTCTGTTCTCTATGTTCTCTGTTTTTATTTTTATATTTTCACAGTCTTGCTCTTATTTAGTGAGATGGTAATCAGCTCAATTATAATCAACTCTATTATCTGTAAAGATAAGCTTCTTCAGAGAAGCGATCACCAACTCATCTGTATGCACTCACTTGGAACACCAGGTTCTAGGATCTTTCCAGTTGCCTATGTATAAAGATGGCAGTCTGATGAAATCTCTTCAGATAATGGATAAAAATTACATGACAGCATGTTCCAAATTACAAGTCTTACCACTTTGATAGCATATTTTTTACACCTGTCCTGGTTTCAGGAAGGTTGGTATGGTTGGCATATACCAAGGACAGTCTATTCTGAGGAATTATCATTTAGAGTTTGCTGTGACATTTTTGCCAGGTGCTTCGCTGATTGCTCATTTTTAGAATGTGTTGAATACCAAAGCTGGAACATAACCTAGGCCAGAATTGTTGAAGGTATCTGCTGCTTGGCTGTTGCTTCAGTCGATCTGACACTGGAACCCATGAGGACCTACAAAGGTAGATGAGACTTGTATTTCCTGAAGCCATTCTGGGAAGATGAATCCTATTTGGAACAGTATAGTATTTGGCAACGGATGACTTTTCATTGTAGTAAGGGGGCAGCAATTACTTATTTATAAGATTTATTAGATTGCACACTAAATTAGGAAACCATCTTTGTGATGATTATCAGCAGTTCTTTGGGGGGGAACTTCCTGAGCACATGTTGTGGACCACTTTCTTAAACAGGGAAACATCATTCCCTTATTTCACCCCAACTTTCAGCGCAATTATGAGAAAGATGGCTTTCATAACCCTGGTAGACCTACTTTTCTAGGAAATTAGTTGGAGAATTCTTGCTTATAGATACTTCTGTATTTCCCAGCAGCTGCTATCATTATAAACCAAAATACCTGGATAGGTTATTTAAATAATGTAATTGACATTAGGAGGCACATCCCGAGGTATCGATAGATGTCCATGACAGAGATTATTTTCTCATGTTGTACATAGATAGTTTTTTTATTTCCTCTGTTATCAGATGTCCATATGAAGCCCCTACATGAGTGTTTTATTTATTTGTTACTCCGTTCTCAATCTCACCATTTTGTGAAAAAAAATGTACTCAAATTGGCTTTGTTATGTTGGTGTGTGCCTTGAAATCATTTCTCGCTTATGGTGATCCTAAGGTGAACCTATCACAAGGTTTTCTTGGCAGAATTTGTTCAGAGGGGGTTTGCTTTTGCCTTCTTCTGAAGCTTGAGACAATGTGACTTGCCCATTGTCAATTTCCATGGCTGAGCAGGGATTTGAACCCTGGCCTCTCAACACTCAAACACTTTGCTGGCTCTCAAAGTGGCTAATAGTGATAAAATCAGATGAAAATAAATACAAAATACAAACAGGTTGGTTAAAAATTTAAAACAATTTAAAATCTATGAATAAAGAGAAACAAGACACAAATTATGAAAACTCCTTTGAATGCGCCTGTCTGAATGTAAAAAGTCTTTGCCTACTAGCAAAAGGACACCAGTGAGTGGGCTAACATACTCTTCCTTGTCAGGGAATTCCAAAGCCTGGAAACACCCATGAATTGTATCTTGGATGATGATGAGACCAGGAGAAGGGCCTCCCTGAAAATATTAAGGCCTAAGAGGTCTCATAAATTTTCAGAGTACCTGACCCCAAGTTGTATAGGTTGGTACAGTCCATAACCAGCACTTGGAATGGTTGTAGCATAACTCTAGGCTTCCTAGATGAAACTCGTTACTTGGATTCAGCTCTGTTTATGGGCTGGAAGCAGACTTGCTTGCTTCAGTGGATGACATATGCAGGGAACCAGACCGCCTCTGTTCGTTCTGCTTGATTACTCAATGGCATTTGCTACTGTACATCATGCTATAGGCCATTTGGCTGAAATGGGACTTGAGGGTAATGTTCAGAGGCTGGATTGCCATCTGTCGGGGATGCTTTGATCAAATTTTCCTGTGTGGCAGGGGGTTGGACTGGATGGCCCTCGTGGTCTCTTCCAACTCTACAATTCTATGATTCCTTTTTGGCTGAACATTTCCAGAAGGTGCTGCTGGGGGACAGCTGTCCAGCCTGATGGTTATTGGTCTGTGTGATTCCTCAAGGCTAAATCCTATTCCCCATGATTTTAGGCATCTTCCAGAACCTGCAGTTCTGGGGTGGGCTCTCATTACAGTGCTGGTGATTATCTTCCCTATCTCTCTTTTCTCTCTTTGGCTTTTCTTTGCAAACAAAGATTCAGGAAGGACTCATCCCGCACCTTCTGCAAGCGCACTGATGACTGAAAAGGCCAATCTGAGATAAACAAGTCTTGTTGCAGAAAGCACAGCAGAAGGTCTCCTTGGGTCATGTTTCCGGATTGTGGTTCCTTCTGCATTGTCATTTCTCTTCAAGACTTTTTCAGCGTGAGTTCTCAAATAAGGCTGCAGCATTGTGGATAGTGCGTCTCCATGCCTCCCGATGTGAGGCCAGGACGGACCATTAAATAACCTTTAAGCATCAGATCCTGTCTGATCTTGTAAGCTGAACAGGGACAGCTCTGGTTAGTACTTGGATGAGAGATCACCAACAAGTACAAGGTGCTGTATGCTACATTTCAGAGGAAGGAATTGGCAAAACCACTTGTGAATATTCCTTGCCTAAGAAAGCCCTATGAAATTCATGGGGTCGTCCTAAGTCAACAGGTGACTTGGAAGCCACACACATACAAAGGAGGCTGTTGATATCCTGAATTGTTCTCTGGATGCACTGAGGTACTGAATGTAACTTAATAAATTGACACTTAGTCTAGACATGACAGAGGTTCTTCTGATTAGCAGGAAAACCAGCCTGATATTACAATTACAGTCTGTTCTAAATGGAGTTGTACATACCCCTGCCTGAAAGGCCATATTCCAAACTTGGGGGTGCTCTTGGATCCAGCATTACTCCCGGATGGTCAGGGCTGCTGTGTACAAGAAAGCATTTTGCCCAGTTTGGGCAGGTATGCAAGCTGTACTGTCTCCTAGAGATGGTTGTTGTGTGCTAAGAGGCAAGTCACACTCTGCTTGACAATAAGACCCCAACACGCACAACTTTTACTGGTTACAACTCCATATAGGCTTGGCACACACATGGGTCCAGGTCCAGGCATCAGCCAACCTGCCTGTTGATAGATGAATGGAACCTCCAACCATGTGCTGGCTATCACTGGGATGACAGGTGAGTGGGGAGTCACATGGGAAGACACGACTGTGTGTACCCCCCACTTGCCACCAGGAGATGTGAGGGAAGCACCTGCCTCCAAGCTGGACATGACCATCTCCACCCAGACAAACCCCAAGTCCCTTAAGGGGACTCCGTACCATATTTCTGACTGAATGGACCCTGAAAATGATCTAGATCCAATGCCAAGACACCAAAAAAGTTGTAATGAAGTAAGTACAGGATTTGCATCAGATAATATTACACAAGACACATACACAGAACAACAACTTTGATAGAAGGTGAGCAGGTAAGGACGAAGGTCCAAGGAAGAGCTGAGGCTGAAAAATGCCAGGGAGCTTAATATATACTCCCCACCACCACCAACTAGAGTGAAATCTACATCTGGGTTGCTCCAGCCAGGCTACCAGTCAATGAGTTCAAACTTCAGATTGAAAATCATTGGCTAGTGGTTCCTACTTCTTCCTGAAGCCCTCACCAGGTGATGGAGCCTCCTGGAAAGAAGATACTGACACACTGACATAGCCAAGGATGCCCAGGTGCTCTGCTCTACCCCAAGGCCACAAATTCCCCACATGGTAAGCTGTGTAGAGCTCATTTGGCCACAGTGTTCATAGCTTATTATCTGGTGATTTGGTTTTTCTAATGTGCTCTATGAGGGTTGCCTATGAAGTGTTTGGAAGCTACAGCTAATTCAAAGTGGATCAGTGAGACTGTTATCTGGAGTGTGCTTTAGACACTACACATTGCTGGTCTTCATTGACTTTCGTCTCATGGTTCTTCTTTGGACCTACAAAGCCCCAAACAGTTTGGAACTGGCATATCTGAAAGACTACGTCCCCCATATGAGCCTGGGCAGATTTGTAAACCTTAACAGAGGCTCTGTTGCATGCCCCATCACCTCTAGAGGCTAGATTGGTGAGTACATGAGAGAGAGCTTTTTTTGTTAGCAGCACCTACAATTTTGGAACTCCCTACAAGGGAAGTTAGGCTGGCTCCTTTCCTTTGTAGCTTTTGTCAGTCAGCCTAGACTGTGCTATTTTTTATGACCTCTTAAACAGTTTAACTGTGTGTTTTAAAGACTTTTTAAAATTATTTAATCCTTCTTTTTAAGTTTTAATCTGCTGTACATTGCCTTAGTGACCCAATACAATGTCTGTAATAAAGAAACAAACATTACAAAGCTGAATTATTTCAGACAAACCTGGTGACATTTGCCCAACAAAATAAAAGGTCAGCTACCAATGGCATACCTTTGTTTTCTTTTTCTGAACCCTGACTTTTACATTTACAAAGCGATCCTGTACATATCTGCTTAGGCTACAAGTTCCTTTGTGTTCAAGGGGACCTGTTTTCACATAAATGTGTGTAAGATTATAGCCTTAAGAATAAAATGCCATACAGTACTCCATACTCAAACCAATATGTGGCCGCCTTCTTCTCCTTCTCCTTTTCTTTCTTCTGCTGGTACTTATACCCCCCCTTTTCCTAGTCCAGGACTCAAGCCAGTTTACAACAGTTAAAACAGACAAAGTTAAACATATACCTCATACAAAAGTTTAAAATGTAGTTAAACTATAGTAAAATCAAAACCAGTTAAAAACATAACCATTAAAAAGAAAACAACAAACAATATCATTTCAAGAAAAGACATACGGTAACACCTAAACATTAGGAAGAACTTCCTGTTAGTAAGAGCTATTTGTCAGTGGAATAGACTACTGTAGTGGACTCCCCTTTGTTGGATGTTAACCTCTACGAGATACTTTAGGGGTTGATTTCTGTCTTGGAAGGGTGTTGGACTAAACTAGATGGATCCCTTCTAACTTTAGGATTCTATGATTTGAGTACACATATTGAGTATACATATACAGTAATTTATAGAATACAGCAGGACCCCAGTATCTACTGATTCATTATCCACTGATTCAGTTATCCACGTGACACAAAACAGCACACCTACCATAGAGTCTTCCTAGAAATTCTAGCCATTTTCTAGAACCTCTAAGGCAACTTATGGTATTTTAAACCAGTAGTCTCATTATTTTCAATGGTGTTCACTATTATCCACGGTTTCCAGTAGCCACAGGGGCCCCCCAGAACCAATCCCCAGTGGATATGGGGATCCTATTGTATGCTATGTATATTACTCTGGAATGCTGGTGTTTCTTTGTCCTCTTTCATAAGTATTCCCTGCTTTTTTTCTCTTTATGAAAAATACATATTAAAATTTGCTTTGATCAGTTTTTTTTATCACACTGTTTGGGAAGAACTGGATGCCACTTCAGTTAAGATGGTTTAATGGGCTCACCAATCTTACTTACAACCAATAACAGAAGATTTTTAATAAGTAAAATGAAATCCTACTGTTCCCAGGTGTATCAACATAGTTCTTACATTGCTGGCAAAAACCATACCAGCAGTGCTTGCTGTGAAATAATGAAGGCTTCTCCTTCCCTAATCCACATCCCAAGTAACAATTTGTAGTTTTTTAAGGGAGCAGCACACAATATTTCCTCCCCACCCTCTGCAAAACCTAAATAATAGAATATATCCCTTCTCTGTCCTATGTAATTTTAATCAGAATGATTTTGAATACAGTACCTTTAAAGCACCAGAGATAAGATTTAATGGATCCAAATCACAGGTTAGCTGAGGAAGGCCATATGAACATTGTGTTACTTTATCAAGTTGCCGTTTATTTTCTTTTAGCTCTAGCTGACCAAGCTTGTTTCCAGGTCAATTGCAACCTATAAAAAGGAGTAGGCTGACAGACCATAAGACTGCTGGCTTTGCATCTCCTCCAGTGCTGCTATATTGGCAGCAGCTTGGGTCAACTAGACCCAGGTTTCAATGAAGGCTACCACAGATATTTGAAAGCATCTTGAGACTGCAACTTTAAGCTTATTTGCTGTAATAAACTTCTGTAGCTTCTAAACAGTTTGAAGATTGTGATTCTTTTTCCAATTTAGGAACAGTGACCATGTATCTGAGGAGACAGGAGTAATTTTAATGCAAGGTTGAATTCACTTCTGGAATTTAACAAATAATTAATATTTCCTTCCTGAATTATTTCAATGCTATCTTTTATATAATCAGATTTTGTCGTTAGATGATCAGTGCCCAGGGAAATGAAATCAATCAAAAGCAAGGTCCAAATTAATCTTGATGTTGTTAATTATTAGGATCATCCTTTCATTCCATACTTTATTGCAATAGGGAGCAAGAGTACATTTTCCCAACCTGACCATAGCAGAAAATGTTCTTCATGTTATGGTATTCACTCTGGGAATCATCTCCATCCTCAGTTATCTGTGACTCTTACTTTTCTGTTTCCCACATGGATCATGTAGGATTATAATCTAATTGTATCCTTCTGTTGATGGAGGGGAGAGAGCTGAAAATTCATATTAAAGATCTCCCTGATGTTCATTTCACCTACAGTATCTGCAGAATAGGACTAATACTTAGCTTTCAGATGTTATGTCTGAAAAATATGCACTTTACCATGGAATGATAATTTCTTCTAATTCTTTGTCTGAGCTGGATTTCAAAAATTTGTCATCATCCACCCTTACTTTATTGTAATAGTGAACTTGATGGCTTGATGTCTGTCAATTGGACAAGGTAGTGGAGATCCTCCAGTTTTACAGAAACCATTTTACAAACCATTATTGGTTTGTAATAACCAAACCAAAAACTAAAAATGCCCAAATGAGTACTGAATAGGCTCTTTGCCCACTCTGTTCTGGGACTGAGAAGAACACTACATAGGCTGAGTGTGGTAGAGGTCAGACAGCAGGGGACAGATGAAGGGAAAACATAGGAAAAGAGGTAGGAAGGGCTAAAGAGAAGCAGAGGGGCTAAGGAAAGGGTGGATAAAAAAAGAGGAATGAAGAAAAGAGCAGGGTGTTTGCAAAGAGGAGAAAACTATCATCCTTTTCCTTCCTCCAAATTCCTTTGCCTTGGGGCCTCCTCCCCAAATCTGCTGTAAACCCTATTAAACTGAAGCTTTTACTCAGAATCTAAGCAGATTTGCATTTTCCTCCTCAGCCTTTAGCTTGCCTTCTGTCAATATACATTTCTATGCCATCAACTAGGAACAAAAGAATGGAAAGGGTGACCCAGCCACTAGCTAGGGAACCAATAGTGGGTGGCTTCTCACTCAGGAAGAGTTCCATTGTAACTACCAGCAGCTCCACTATGGATATCTGCCAGAGGGTGTGCTGCCTATTTTGGGTCCATTTGTAGAATACTGAGGGAGTGATCCATTATTCAGTTCTATTTATAGCTGTGAATTTAGAAATAATTTTGCCTGCTAACCTCCAGAACCATAGGGATACCCAGAAACCTAACTAAATAACTGTATGTAAATAGATGCAAGATTATCTTTGTGATTGTTTCTGCCATCAGTAACAGCCAGTTAGGTTTTTCAGGAAGATTCCACAGTTTGCTTGTATTTCTATCATCACCAAAGCAGTAGTTTTATGCCACTGCACCATTATTTTTGTAGCACTTTCTGTCTTTAAAAAAGAAAGGAATATTGCCTATGTGGAAGAAATCACTGTGTACACAAAGCTGATTTATTAATAATTTCTCAGAAAATGTATTTCTATTTAAATATATAGCAATATGTTTATATAGCTTATTATGTTATATAAAAACCCCAAGTTTTCAATGAAATGTTTTAAATTTGGCTAAGAAATGTTAATTGAATAATGGATTTTTTTTAAAAAAAGAAATCTCCTATGCAAGATCAATTTTAAGAAACTGCCTTTCTTTGAGAAAGATAAAGAGGAAAAGAATGTTATGCCTTTTAGAAAATTCTCTCCTTTGAGAATGCAGGTAATTTTTTAAAGAAAAAGATGATTTTGAACATATATGCCTTGTTACTATTTAAATTATGCAGATTCTTGATGCTGTGACAATTTGTGCTTGATGACGCCAAGGCAGCTGCACATTGTTAGCATTGTAGGCTGTCAGATGATCATGTGGGATTCTTGCAGCATGCAACATTCAATAGGATTGAAAAAGGGCTTTTGATGCAAGGCATAGCTTCTGAATTTATTTGTGCCTTTTAGCTACTTATTACAGCAAACTCAGCTAACTTTAAATTTTAAAATGCTGCCTCATTTTTCTTCTGGTTGGTTTCATTTTGGCTTCACTAGAAGATGCATCTGGTACATCCACGATTGAGGAGTTTATTAATGCTACTGTTGTTCAGTTCACTTTCTTTTCTTTTAGACTTCTAGCTAACACACAGATGACATGATCACACATTTATTCAGCCACCACCATGCATGGTTTCTTCCTTTGCTTTCTCTGCATTATTCCCTCTGTTATGTTGCACTGTCATGTTCTCCCTTGCCATTGAGCCTTGTCTTTGTCTCTTTCCTTCTTCTGGTTGTTTGCTATTATATTTTTCCCCATGTTTGGTTACTGCGATATTATTTGATTAACTGGCTGTGATGATGATGAACCTACACACTGGAGGAGCAGCTACTACAGTGGTGATGAAGGGATGTAATAATGGTCGCTATCCTCGGAATTCTCTCTACAGTGACTGCATTATAGAAGAAAAGGCAGTGGTCCTGCAGAAAAAAGACAATGAAGGATTTGGATTTGTGCTCAGAGGGGCCAAAGGTACGTGGATTTTCTGTGTCTGTACGGTTGGGTGAGTGCCTATGTGAAAAATGGCATGCATTTCTAATAAGAAACAGGTATTAATTTCTTATGCATTTGGTTGCTAGACAACCGTGTTGTCTCTGCGTTGTAGTACTGACATGAAATTTACTGATTTCTGATGCTGCAGTTTTGAGAGATGCATGTGTGTTCAAATCTATATCTATCTATATCTGTATCTATTAAGAGAGTGAGGGAGTGTGTGTGTGTGTATGTGTGTGTGTGCACGCACGCAAGATATGCAGAATAATTCTGTGGGGGAAGTTGCCTAGATATTTGCTATGTCTTACTGTTCTCTGTGTCCAGACTGCAATCAGTGTATTTTTTCAGTGTATTTATGTCTCCAAACCAAACTGCTGGAGGGGCATGACAAAATTGCTTCATTTAAAAAATTACTCTATTAAAATTAACAGCTGAGTGGAAAAAGCGTTCTGGCATCTTGCTTAAAATTGAGCTGTGGGTTATTCAGTGTAATAGTACTGCAATTTTAGTATGAAAACCAGATGATTTTTATATCTTCAGAAGCTGCATGTATGTTGAATGGCCTTTTAGTGTGTGTTCTGTTTTAAGGGCTACCTGGCTTCATGTGTTGAAATAGGCTCATCATTTTCTCATGCCAGATCTTCTCCAAAAGATTTTGTAAGGGCAAAAGGTATCCTCTTAACACTCTTTTTTAAAACTTCTTTTGCATTTAATTTTTAAAAAGTGGTGGTATATCCCAATGTCTGTCACAGACACCCCCCTAGTTGTTGGATGGGCTCTCCCTCATGCTGCCTGGCTCTTAGGAAAGGCTAGCCCATATGTGCTCTATGGAGGAGCCTCCACACCCTTCCTCTGGGGATACCATTTTTATCACTCCTCACTAGAATGGTGAACACCTATTGGGCTTCCCTATCTATGTAACAGTTTCTGATTAACCCTCCTGGCTAAATGCACATTTTGGTGGGGTCTTCTGGAAACCCAGTGACTTCATCACTGTGTCGATCAGCTGGCGCTGAGCTACCTATGCAGCAAACAGGGGTCCCTTACTATGCATGCTAATTTCACATGGACCTGAGCAATTCAGCTGAAGTCTTCAGGTGCCTTTTAAAACATAGGCTTATATCAAGCTTCATGTATAATTTATTACATAGGTGATTTGATACCCATATGATAAACTATCAGAGGATATATCTGTAAGGTGAATAAATGGCCAATCATACAGTATACAATGATGAACCTGATCCACAGACAACTGTAATGTTATACAATTTGGTGCTAGCTGCAACTAATTAGCAAACAGAGAGGTTTGGAAAATTGAAATACTGTATCTTATTTCTCATTTCACCTATGTGGAATTCAAAGATACTCTTTGTGGAATTCAAAGATACTCTCTTCAAACTGTATTCCATCAGATCAATTGCTTTCTGTTTCTGTGTATGTTTGTGTCACAATTAAAAGGCTATTTATTTATTCTTTTGCTGACAAAATTGAAATGATAATTCATATACAAGGAAACGAAGGGAGATCTACATGGCAGGAGGCATTCTTACATAGTTTATTTATGGACATGCATAAATAATTCATTATTCACATGATTAAGTCTTATATTTTAGAGGTTTCGTTTCTTTTATTAAAACTATATCATATATTATTCCCAAAGCTGATACACCTATTGAAGAATTCACTCCAACTCCAGCCTTTCCTGCTTTGCAGTACCTGGAATCAGTGGATGAAGGCGGGGTAGCATGGCAAGCTGGTTTGAGAACAGGAGACTTTTTGATTGAGGTAGGAGATTTGGAGTGTGGTTAGTGTTTTTCTGTTGTGGAAAATACAGTATCATCAGTTTGCAAAACTTTTGCTGACAAACTCTTCTGTCTAGCTAGAGGTAGTGAGGCTGATTCAGCAGTTTGATAAACCTCTGCATACTCCTTCATGATACAACCTCTGCATACTCCTTCATGATTCCATGATTCCAGTCTTTTTTTCTTTTCTACTTTACAACCTTAACAGAAATGGTATGAATACAAATGTTCAGTGAAAGATGTTGTTGAATTTACTTTTTGTATTTTTGCATAGATTTATTATTGAAGATAACGGAATGGATCTTTTGTTCTTTAATCTAATTTTTAAAAAGTTATGTTTTAATTATTAGCCCGATCCATCAGATATGTAGCAGCCAGTGGTAATGTTGTAGTATCTTCCATTCCATAGAGATAGTAACTCCATTTCTATGGTAACAGGGACTCCTGCTGTTTCCTTGTCTTGAAGACTATGTAGCTTTTATACATTGATTTTAATTGCTAATGCCCTAGATCAGGATTAAGGCCTTCCAGGTGTTCTTTCACTATAACTGCCATTACCCCAATGGCAAGTGGTCAAGCTGAATGAGCCTTATGGCAGTTGTAGTACAATAACATTTGGGAGTCACAATTTCCCAACCCAAATCCTCACTGGACATTATTGGGCATTTCTAGTAGGTTAATGGTGAAAAGTGCATCATGTGAGTAAGTATCAGAGAGTAAAATATTAGAGATTAAATGGATAAATGCATTTCATAAGAGATCAGGCAGACTTTTTTTTTCCATATCTGATTTTAAGTGCATTTTGCTAGTTAGCCTTCATTTCACTTTGATTCATTTGCTTGTTAGTCTTCATTTCACCTTTTGGCTTAAAAAAGGTACTGGAGATTGCTTTAGTGTTTTTACTGCTGAAACTTATGAAGTCATCTATGATTTGGATGGTCTTTCCAAATGATTATGCATCAATACACTGATGCTCTTATTACTATATTGAATTTGTAGCATCAAACTGAACAAAAATATAATTCACATTGAATGTGAATAATATTTTGGCATTAATTTTGCTCATCCTCTGAGGTTTGGTTCAAGGACCCACCCATGGATACCAAACCCCATGAATTATCAAGTCCCATTGTATACAATGGCATAGTAAAATGGTATTCCTTATATAAAATGGCAAAATCAAAGTTTGCTTTTGGATTAAAAAAATATTTTCAAGATGTGGATGGTTGAATCCATGGATATGGACTGCCAACTGTACTTATATTATTCTCGGGTTTGTCTTTGCTGAACTTCAAACTGGTGTGCAAAAATTATTTTAGGCCATAAACCCCCCCCCCAATGTAGAGTGCTTTATTCTCAAGCATTGTTATGTTCTGT
Source organism: Gambelia wislizenii (assembly GCA_030847615.1). NCBI lineage: Eukaryota > Metazoa > Chordata > Lepidosauria > Squamata > Crotaphytidae > Gambelia > Gambelia wislizenii. The sequence goes on along the minus strand of JAUMIR010000001.1, from coordinate 389,963,094 downwards.
GCAACATTTGTAACAGCTAGATGAGGATATCTAGACATCAGTGAAAGAGAAGACTTTTGAGCTTTCTTGTTTTTTACCTTCCCAATTTCATGTTAAGCTTTGCATTTATATCAATATTTGCCAGTGTAGGATCAAATGTATCCTTGGCCATGCCATTTTTATCAAGTATTGGAAGTAGTATACTGCAAAAAACAAAATCACTGTATTTTAAGTGTGCTTTCTGGGTGTCATGCCTCTCCACATAATTGAGAATATTTGCATGGTATCTTTGATAAATATAAAGGTTCAGTGTAGCCTATTAGACATTCAGGCTTTTTCCTTCTTTAGAACAGCAACTGTTCAAGTTGCTTATTATTGTCTCCATAGTTTCAAAGTAAGTTAACAATGTGGATTGTGTAGATTGATTTTCAAGAAGCACAGACCTTAAGCCCCTCTTGCCAGTCAAAGTGGTTGCATGCTTTGTTGGAGGCTGGCCAGTGATATAAGCTGCAAGTGTATGCCAGCACTGCAGTGGTGTTTCTCCAACGTTGCTAGAAGATACACATCAATAAATATTTAAGGCTAGTAAATTAGGAATTAGCAGAAAACATCAGGATTTTGAACAGATGTAGCAGAGGTCTTTTGCCACAAACAAGTAAAATATTAGTCAAGCTGAAGGCATACACAGACAAAGCAAGGTGGATTGATCTAGATCTCTAAGAATAAAAACCAATCTAAGCTATTGGTTTAAATCGTGTTCCTCTTTTAAACATTCATTTGTTTCGTGAACAAGCCTACACACTAACTACTTGCTATAACAAAAAAATGTTATTTTACAATTAAATAGAACCTTTACAGCCAGAGAGGTGGAATGTGTGGCCTTCCAGATGTTGATAGACTGCAGTTCCCATGATCTCTCACCTTTGACTTAATGGGACTTGTACTCCAACAACATCTGGAAGGCAAAAAAGTTTCTTATCTCTGCTCTGTAAAATCTAGGGTTACAATCCAAACTCTCTAATTGTGTATCCCCAAATGCCTTTTGTACTATAAAACTGTAGAGACAGAGCTTTTGGGTTGTCCAAGGAAAGCAAGCAAAAATGCTTACTTGAGGGAAAGAACTACAGTCTTTTGCATATTCATTTGGAAGCAAGCTTTTTCACACACACAAAAAGTGGAATTTACTTCTAAATAAACTTGAATAGAATTATGTCTTCAAAACCTTCTGAAAGAAAGAGGTGGTGTTAATTGAGCAGAACAAATATGCTCCTCAAGATGGACTGATGTTTGGTGGAATCAGAACTATTTAGAATCAGAAAATTAAATACGCTGCATAGTTCAAGTAGCTGAGGGCATAAAGTTGCAAGAGGAGGACGAAATGAAAAGATAAGAACACAGTGTAGCTGGATTACATCCAGGCTACATTCTGTGAGGTGTTTCTTTGTAGGTTTCTCAAGTTTCCATCCAGGCAACTAGTCTATGGTAGCAAAGAGCAACAACTGAAGTGTAGGACTCTGAAGGATGGATGCAGGGGTGCACCGAAAACAGGAAGGCCTTCCTGTGCCTCTGCTCCAGGCTCCCACGTCAGTGGTTTGGATTGATATGAAAGAAAAGGAGAGTCATGAGAAGGGACTTGGAGAACATTCATTGTACTAATTCCCACCCCTTGGAGTTGCATGCATCCTCACATGAATCCCAGTTGTTTGGCATTATACTGCCCTTCTCCCAGCCTGCAATAAAATTCCAGTCAATATTTCCTGGTGTGGGGAATGTCTGTGGACTATGACTTGTACCAGTGGGTCAGTGGATGATCTTGGAGCAGTGCAGTGTTTAAAAACCAGAAAAATAAATAATATATTATAGATGTATAGTTTCGTACTTCTTTATGTCAGAAGTCAGATATTTTGGCATAGAAAAGCTGCCTTATTTGTGTCTTGATTCTTGATTCAGTTAGATACGTAGCATATTATAAATCAGCATGAAGAGATTTAAGATTTTTGTCTTTCATTTTGTCTTGCATGAGATTCAACTGCCTTTTAATTAAAATAATTTCTAAAATATAATTTATTACATCATCCTTATCTAAAAAAATCTATAAATATAATTTTTAAAAAGATACTGGTTTTCATCTACAGTATTCTGATAGATAGCTCTGCAAACTTCAGCCATCTTTAAAATAAGGATGTGCTGAATAGCTTGCTGAATCAGGCCACTGTTGTCAGTAGAGTACAGAACGCTGGCAATTTGCTCTGTAAGCAAAACACATTAGATGGTATCACATCATGTCCATAATGGCAAGACTAGTCACCTACATTTCTAATTCAGTATACTGATGTTACAATATCAAGGAACATGACAAATACCATTGTAACCATGATAATATGAAATAATTTTTCTCTGTAGATGTTCTTTTCTCCCTTTACTTGAGATTTAAGTTTTTTTCATGGTGGCAGGACTGTAATGTTGCAGTCAAGGAACCTTGTTCCCCCCCCCCCAAAAAAAATGGTTGTACACGTTACCTCCCAAAAACAGCTATTTTGTAATGAGAGAATTATTAAGGTTGCATGTAGTTTTCATTGCTGTGAAACCTGATTATGATAATATTTGATGTAGCTGGGCTTATCTCTTGTTGCCAAGTGATAGAAAATATTCAATGACTCAAACATTTATAGTATTACATGCTTGCAGCTTAACCATTTGCTTCAGGCATATGGCTGGGGTACCACTTTTATTAATGAAAAGTCAACTATTTGGTGATTTCATGTAATGTTATTTCATTCTAGCTTGTTGCATGTTTATCTTGGATCTTTCAGTATTTTTTTAGAAGAGGGTTATGTTTCAGTCACCCCAGTTTTATAATTTGCAGTACCTGTACATAAATACATTAATATATTTGCATCAAATTATGTATATGCCATGTTGGTTAACTCATTCACAGAAGCCACACACACACACCTCTCACACACACACACAAAATCCATGGGTTTCAGCATCTCTTGCAGAGAATGCGGGCACATATGGGTGTTCCAAAGTTTTGAATTTTTAAAATGTCAAGATGATTTGGTCTTTCTCAGGGTGAAGCAAAAATCTGTGTGGGTGAAGCTTCTAACGCAAAGAGTACTTTTTCCTTCCTCCCTCCTTTGCCTTACAGCAGTGCTTGGTAGGGAAATACATATTTACTACCTGTACCTGGCATAACATACGCCATTAGCAGGGCTATAGGTGCAGATTGAGTGGCAGGAGTGGATTGTGAGGTGAAGAGGACATTTGCATGAGGGTGGTGAGTGGCTGTGGGTGGCTGAGGGAGTGAGGGGAGGGAGGAGATTGGTTAGGTATGTTTCCTAAGTGGCCAATCAGCACACTGGGAGTGGAAACATACCTAAGCATTATATAGATAGATATGTCTGGGTTTTTTAAAAAAAATCTACAAAATGGCTATACTGCCCATCAACAAAAGTTTAGGAAAATGTAAAAAAAAATAGAACTATGATTTTTAAAAAGGTATAAGCATATAACCTTAAACAGATAAAGTGGTATTGAAAAAAATCTGCAAAAAACTCAAACAGTACTTACCCCAAAGCCTGGAAAGATGTTAAAATCTTCACCTGTCATTGTGTAAGTACCACGTGAGCCTCTGTAGTAGAAGGCATTCTACATCCATGTTGGCAGTTTTGAAAAGGCCACCACCAGCCTATTTTCCTTGGGAGTCTTTCCTATATAATATGGCAATTTTGCTTGATCGTGTACTATTTATTATGCAGGTGTTTTCATGTAGTAAGCCAGAGAGGGGAACCGAGTAGAGGAGCCCTGGTGGCACAGTGGTTAAATGCCAGTACTCCAGCCACAACATTGTGAGTTTGGTCCTGCAGGACTCCAGGTTGACTCAGCCTTCCATCCTCTATACATTGGTAAAATGAGTTCCCACCTTGTTGGGGGCAATTAGCTAACAGATTGTAAACTGTTTAGAGATTGCCCAGTGCTATAAAGCAGTATAGAAATGTAACTCCTATTGCTAAGTGCTATAGCCCTCCAGATGTTGTTGGACTGCAGTTCCCATGAGTTCTAACAAACACAGCCGATGGTGAGGATTGATATTGCAGTCCAACAATTTCTGGAACGCTGCATGGTTGTTGTTTTTTAACTCTATGGTAAATACACAGAATGTTAATTTCAGGCAGATGTTCTTAACTCATCTAAAATTGTGGCACAATCTCAGGCCAGACCAGATTCCCATATACGTATATGGATCTTCTCACAGTATGCAGCATGCACATGTAAATGGTGCTTAATTGAGTCTGTACCGTTGTTGCTTCTGGACCAACTGTTTAAACAAAATTGTCATCATTTGTTCACTCATGCTATATGAAATAGACAGATGACATGATTGTTAGCCTGATGCATTTGAGTGTTTTCTGTATTGTTCTCCTTTATGTAGCTCTGATTTCTGGCATTTAAAAACATAAACAAGTGTTCAGTATGGATGGGCAAAGTGCTATTGAAACTCTGGGTAGTTCTTGTGCCCTTAATGTAATGTATGTTCCTTCAAGTTACCTATCAACATTTAGCAGCCCTGTGAATTTCATAGGGTTTTTTTTAGCAAGGAATACCCAGAGATGATTTGTCCTTATCTTCCTCTGAATATAGCCTATAACAGCCTGAATATTCCTTGGTAGTCCCCCATCCATGTACGAACCAGGCCTGGCCCTGCTTAGCTTCCCAGCTCAGGTGGGATCTGATGCCTTCAGGGTGTTTAGGAGGCCTTTTTTTGCACTTAGTTTAGGGGGGGAAATCTCCCACTTTCAGGTTCTGATCCTTTTATCCTGATAAATTAGAGCTGGGAGTTGTGCATCCCTCCAGATTTTATTGAACGGCAACTCCCAGCAGTCCTTACCATAGGCTTTGCTGGCTAGAGTTTTTGGGACTTGCAGCCAAACAACAGCTGGGAGCCCACATGGTTTCCACCCTATGATAAGTAATCATAGATCCTACTCATTTCTTTCTATTATGGCAAACCATTGATACTTTGTTAAGATAGGGAAAATGAAATACCACCTTGTCCTATAACCACATTAATGAATTAATACTGGATCAGTAAAGAGAGGCTATTGAAAAAGCCTGGGGAAAAACCCACAGGCAACCTATTGAAAAAGCAATTAACAGACTATGTAATGTGATTATCCCCCTGTCCCATGCACACTGGGAAGTATGAAATGGGCTGAGTCCACATGGTGGAAACATTTAACTAATTTTCCTGGAAACCTTTCTTAGGTTAGTTTAGAGCAAATATGTTATGTGTATTTTGGCCACAGGTAGAAGAAATGTTGGATATAATGCTCTATTAAATGCTTATGTAGAACCTCCATTTTAAATCTGCTTCTGGCTAGTTATGGAACAGCTATTTACCCAGGAGTGTTAAAAGGCCTCTAAAATGGAAGCCAATAATATTTCCTGTGATTTTAATATTACCATTCCTCTTAAAGTGAGGGATCCACATTTCAGCTGCTTCATCATATTCAGACGGTAAAATTGTACAATCTGGGGTTTCAATATACTGAGTTGTTTGTTTTTAAATGATGTACATACTCACATTTTCAAGGAAAAAGATTAAACACACTATTCCTTACTGTATTAGTATTTAAAATATATTTTTCACTGAACTAGGAGTTGGTCCTCTCTTCCTCCCTTCCTCCCCATACACACACATAACACTTCCTTGCTGCAAAACTCATTCTTTTGTATTCATTTTGTCTGTCAATTTTTTGCAGCAGCCCTACAGCTACTGAATAATTAAGGACAGAAAGAGCTATATCAATTCCATGTTTCTAAAACTTTATGGTCCATCCTACACAGAAAATAGTGAAGAGCTAGAAATCTTGTTTTTCAGTAGTCAATTCTTATCTTCAATGTATCATGCTAGTTTCTTGAAAGGATACATTGTGGAAAATGAGGCAAGGAGAAAACACATTCACTGTGCAATAATATACCGTATCCCCCTGCCCCAATTTTGCAAATAGTTTTAATGATTTTCGCTGTTGTTATTAGCTTTGCGTGTAGCCTGCATTTTTCCCAAAACTGAGCTGTTTTTGATGTTTCTAAAGAACTATAAAGATAATATAGTGGACTCTTAGTATTCACTGGGATTTGGTTCCATGACCCCCCATGGATACCAAAATCCATGGATACTCATGTCCTATTATATACAGTGGCATAGTAAAATGGTGTCTTTTTTTTTTTTTTTTTTTTGAGGAGGGGGATTGGGAATATTTTCAAGCCATGGATAGTTGTATCCATGGATGCAGAATCCATGGATACAGAGGGCCGACTATATTGTAATGTACATTATACAAAGCACTTCACGTATATTTATTTAATTAATCACTGTGTAGTGTGAAAGGGCCATAAGAGAGAGGAACTTACCTAAGGCTACCTGGTTAGTTCTCAAATAAATTAAGATTGGAACCAGTTAACTTCTCCAGACTTGGCCATTATACTCAAATATTCATGGCCTCCACAAGGGAGGGGGCTGATAGGGCTCTACCCTGGGGAATGATATTATTGTAAGTTTTTTATTAGGTAAATCCATTTAGTTTTTTAAAAAAATAATTATAAATATTTGTTCGGTGTCATCATTTAAACTGACTTATTTTAATTTTTATCATAAATCCTGTAGAGCATCTCGCTGCCCTTAACCTTAGCAGTAGGTAGGGGACCTGCCAAAGATCCTAGCCTGGGGGCCCACTTCAGGATGTGGGGGGCTATGCACATACTCTTCAACATTTAGATATGAAAACGAAGACATGTGTGATCAAGCAATATCAGACTGTGATCAAGATGGCAAAAGTTATTAATGTTGAAAAACACACAACCTAGGAGAGGCTGCAGCAGTTTGCTTTTCCATGTGTTTTCTGGGAATGGCAAGATTTCACCTCCTCTTCCCTCACTATTGCTGAGTTAATAAAGTGCAAACTATTTTTGCACTTTGAACTCAGTTTATAATAACTGAAGTAAGCAGAGGAGAAAGTGGGAAGAGGGGAGAGAAATGAAGACATTTTAAAAGAAGCTGAAAAAGTAGGATTACAGAGGATTAATCAGGACTGTCCCTGCTAAATCTGGACAGTTGAAGGGTATGTACTCACCCAACTCTATAACAGCAACAGGAGGGGATGCATTTGTTTTTTTCCTCATGTTTTTTGAGCTCAGAGAAGAGTGTCTTTCTAGCAACAACACTTTGGCTTTGACCTGGAAATGTGGGATGAGGGAGTTTAAATCATGGGTATGTCTACTCTTGTTGCTTCTTTTGACTGTTCCAAGAGGGTATTTTCTTTATTATTTAAATAAGAGAAATTCCATAAAGTAGGAAACATGCTAGGTAGGCAAGGGAGGATCTGTGAATGCTTGGAATAGATCCATTTGTGGGAGAGTCTGAAAATGAGTCTGAAGAGTCTGAAAACTTCAACTTTCATCATTTAATAAACTGCATTCTTCAGCCAAGTCTAAACCTGGGAAACTGTGATTTATTCAGGCTGTGGTTTCTTTGATCTAACAGCAGTTAAAATAAACCATTTTCACCATGTTAGACATGTTGGGGAACTGGTTTGTTCAAAACTGAAAGTGGAATTTTTCAGATGTTCCTGAGGATGGGTGAGAGAATGCCAACCTACATCTAATTGTGGTAATGCTAAAGTGTAGTTTAGTAATAATGTAATTTGTTGATTACTACAAATAAAGTTAGAATTATTTCAATTCTGAGAACCAAGGGAAATGGGAAACTAGAGATTTCTCGCCTTCTTCAGTCAGCCTGCAACCTTGCTGTGAGTGATGCACTGGCTATGAAAGAAAAGGCTCCAAGACAGCCACGCTTAGATTATCAGGCTTTTGTGGCAGCCTCATGTATAAAACTACTGATGGTTTGAAAATATGGAAATAAGATTTTTATATTGTTTCCCCCCTAAAATACCTGGTTTAATCAATTCCCTAATCCCAAATAGAGTAGGTCAATTGAATAAGTAGGGTCTATATAGATGATGATGCCAGTCAGCCATTAATTCAAGGGTTTATGTAACTATGTCTTTCTTTTTTCTTTTCTTTTTTTGTACAACATTGCTGGAGTTTGCATAACATTTTTGTCGCGCAATATTGCTCTTTTATACATAAAAAACAACAATGTTGCACAACAAAATGTTGAGCAAAATCAGCAATGCTGCACAACAAAACCACATGGTTCTTTTTTATACAACATTGCTGACTTTTAGATAAAAACAGAAATGTTGCACAACAAAAACATGTGTGGCTACAGCCTCACTCACCCCAGTTTCTTTTCCTGCTGTGTAACTGTTGTTGCACTACTTTCAAAATAGCAAAGACTTCAGCCATGTCACTGAACACTGCACTGTGTTGTTTGTATAGGGTTAAATGGTGCAGTGAGGGGTTTTTCCCCCTTTGGGAAATGGTGCAGTTTTCTGTGTCTGATAAAGAGTACTGTGAGTGTAGGTTTTGACTGCAGAGCTGCACAGATTCTCAAATTCCTGCACAATTCTCAAAAACTGCAGTTTATGTTGTGACAGAACAAAACAAAAAGTTTCCATAATTTTCAGGAACTTTTGAGGTGTTATTTTTCTTCCTTCCTAAGTTTCTCAAGGGGTCAAATTTCTTCAGATTCCACCCCAATCAGGAAATGGATGAATTTCCATTTCACCCCTATCATATATCACATATCACTGCTTTACTACAGCTATTTTAAACCTTAAAAGTTGCTTTATATGATTTTCCTTATTTATATACTTGAGGACTGCTTCATACATTGCAAGTTACAGTTTGACCTTTGACCTTTGTTTACAAAAAGTACAATATGTTGAAGAAAACACACCCCTGTATGAGTCTGACCAATCAGTGAACAAATGGGAATTTACTGTTTTCATTAATATGAGGCATCTCTCGTTAAATGTGAACATCAATGAACAATTTATCAGATTATTTTCAGTCTTACGCACTGTTCATATTGACTGACACAAAGGGGTAATGGGGCTAATTTCCAATATTGTGTTATAACTTGTTCGAGTTTTGGTAAATAACTTTATTTTAAAGATTGTAGTTGCTATTTTGGTGTGACTCAACTTTTCTAAATTTAAAGCTCAAATTCCTATACCTCCACTTAGGACTTGTATACAGTCAGACCCCTGTTTCCACAGAACTAATATCCACGGCTGAAAAAATAGGGATACATACCATAGAGTCATGCTGGCAAATGCTTAGAGAGATGTCCTCTTTAAGAATTACTAGGTTCTCCAATGCAACTCTATGGTATGTTTGTACTAGAAGTCCATTATTTTATTAGGGGTTCGCTATTATATGCAGTTTCTAGTATCTGTGGTAGGTCCAGAAACCAAACCCCCACAGATATGGGGGGTCTGAATGTACTTATTAAAATTAGGTATTCTGGGTAGTTGCCTCTTGGGATAAAGATTTTTCTCTTCAAAAAATTTACATTTGGTTGGCTGTTTTCATGAATTTGGTTACAGAACATGTGAATAATGCCTTCGTCAAATTGAAATTATTATTGTTTTAGAAGGAGAACTTCTTTAGGAAGTTTATTAATGGGATGTTTTGCCTCTGTTGTTTAGTGAAGCATTGATACATTAGTGCCCTGAGATAACATTTCCATGTCCCCCTGGGTATGAGTTATCTTATTAAATCTGATGATTATAGACAAACTGGAATTTTAGTAGAGTACAGTACTAGGATTATTACTATGACTGAAAGAAAACAACATTAGAGATTTGGTTTTGGCCATCAAGCAATTTTTTTTATCTACAGCTATTTTCTCCTTTCATCCTACTCTCCCACTCTAAATAAATCATTTCCTCTGTAATGATTTGATCCTTTTGACTCCATTTTCATCTTGATATGTCCATCTACTTCTTACACATTTATTTTTTAATCTTTGGATCTTCCAGTTCAATTTAGACCAGTACCTTCATTAAAAGCTCTTCTAGACCATCCAGTCTTTGTGTCCTGTTTCTTATCATTGCTTCACTTCTGAACCTCTTGAAAATTTCATCTCTACTTCCTAATCTTATAGCACATATGATTTCCTCACATCACAGTTATGATGGTCACAGTGGTCAGATATATAGCACTTTTTGTAGCAGGCCTTCAGCATACTTTTATCTATATTTTTAACTGTGCAGAATGTTGAATAGAAAACAATGTTAAATTGCATATTTTTTGTAAAACCGTTAATATTATTAATGATGTCAATATGTAGAAATATTGAAAAGGAATAGAAAATAATAGAATTGGAAAAATTCTTATTGATTTGGCAAAACCTACAATAACCTTTAGGTTAGGTTCAGAAACTATTATCTTGTTACATAAAATACAGATACTCTTTTGGGGAGTATGTGGGTATTTACCTTCAAGTTGCCTGTCAACGTATGGTTACCCCGTGAATTTCATAAGGTTTTCTTAGGAAAGGAATATTCAGAGATGGTTTGCTATCATCTTCCTCTGAATATACCCTACAGTACGAGGTGTTTCTTGGCAGTCCTTTACCCAAGCACTAACCAGGCCTGACCCTACTTAGCTTCCAAGACCAGATGGTGCCTTCAGAGTATTTAGGCCCTACTGTTTATGAGTATCTATTTATTAATTAAACAGTGTTTTATTAGCATGTTGGGTACTGCTCACAACAAAACCACTGGGCCAGTTAGGACATGTTTTAAGCCAGGGATATATTCTTTATGGATTTAATATGTAAGCAGAAGTTTGAGCCTTTGGAATATACTTCGGGCTTCACAGTTCTGTGATTCTATGCAAAAGAAACCTATAGCATGACATAAAGGCAATCCTATATGCCTTTTATAACCTGTTGCTTTGTATGGGTGGATCCCTTATAATAACTTGCCATGACCATCAAATAGAATCATAGAATCATAGAGTTGGAAGAGACCACAAGGGCCATCCAGCCTCTGCTTAAAAACATCCAAAGAAGGAGAGTCCACCACACTCTGAGGCAGTGCATTCCACTGCCGAACAGTTCTTACTGTCAGGAAGCTCTTCCTAATGTTTAGATGGAATCTCTTTTCCTGTAGTTTGAGTCCATTGCTACGTGTCTTAGTCTCTGGAGCCTCTGAAAACAAGCTTGCTCCATCCTCAGTATGACATCCTTTCACATATTTAAACATGGCTATCATGTCCCCTCTTAACCTTCTCTTCCCCAGGCTAAACATACCCAGCTACCTAAGCCATTCCTCATAGGACATGGCTTCCCGACCTCATACCATTTTGGTCACCTTCCTCTTGACATGTTCCAGCTTGTCTATATCCTCCTTGAATTGTGGTGCCCAGAACTGGGCACAGTATTCCAGGTAAGGTCTGACTAAAGCAGAATAGAGTGGCACTATTACTTCCCTTGATCTAGACACTATACACCTATTGCTGCAGCCTAGAATTTCATTTGCTTTTTTAGCTGCTGCATCACACTGCTGACTCAGGTTCAGCTTGTGGTCCACTAAGACTCCTAGACCACTTTCGCATGTACTACCATCAAGCCATGTGTCACCCATCCTGCATCTGTGCATTTCATTTCTACTGCCCAAGTGTAGTATCCTACATTTCTTCCTGTTGAAATTCATTTTGTTAGTTTTGGCCCAGCTTTCTAATCTGTTCTGGTCATTTTGAATTCTGATCTTGTCCTCTGGGGTATTAGCTACCCCTCCTAATTTGGTGCCATCTGCAAACTTGATAAGCATATCCTCTGTTCCCTCATCCAAGTCATTGATAAAGATGTTGAATAGCACTGGGCCCAGGACAGAACCCTGTGGCACCCCACTGGCCACTTCTCTCCAGGATGAAGAGGAGCCATTGGTGACTACCCTTTGGATTCAGCCCAACAACGAATTACAAATCCACCTAACAGTTGCATTGTCTAGCCCACATGTTGCTTACCTTTTTGCAAGAATTTCATGGGGGACTTTGTCAAAGGCCTTACTGAAATCAAGATACACTACATCCACAGCATTCCCTTCCCTACAATAGTAAATGTAGAAGCAAGGGAAAGGTGGTGCTGTGGGGAAAAGAAGCAAACACTTTTGTTACCTTTATACCCATGAAAGGCTCATAGCTTGTATGTTAATATTCACCATAAATCAACATCTTGCAAAATTCCTGTCGCTACCATCTTTGTTGCCCTCCTTTAAAAAAAAAAAAAGCATGACTTCTCTGAATTGCAAAAGAGATTTGGCAATACTGTCTCTACTGATCTGTTCATGAACAACAGAGACCAAGATAAATGAAGGCCCACTTCAGAATTTCTTCTTTCCCTTAAAGACACTACTTTAAATGTGCAGAAACAAGAAACTGAAATGATCAAGGAGCAGGAAAAACAATTATGTGAGAAAAAGTTGTTATGTGGGACTGTTTAGCTTAGAAAAAGACAAGCAGTTAAGAAACATGATACAGTTATTCATAATGTGGAGAAAGTAGATGGAGGAAGCTTTTCTGACTCTCCCATTAGTCGTTCAATGAAGCTGAATGGTGGGAGATTTGGTGCTGATGGAAAAAAAGTACTTCTTTACCCAGTGCATAATTAAAACTACCACAAGGAAGTGGCTGTCTCAAGATATAGTGGAAGCTGCCGGTTCGGACAGCTTTAAAAGGAGATTGGACAAATGTTTTGAAGAAGTGGCTATTAGTGACCAATAGTCCTGATAGCTATATATTCTTTCCAGTGCCAGAGGCAGCATACCTTTGGTGCTATTTCACTCATGTCTCTCTTGCCATAACCAACAAATGGCTTCCTTCAATTTGTTGATGACAGTGCAAATAAAACACAGGACTAGATAAGCCTTTGCACTGCTCTATCTCTTATGCTGTTAAGTCGATCTTAAGATGTGCTGACAGTACATAATTTGTACTGTATATGTTACATACAGAGATATGTAAATACAAATCTATCTAAATAAGTATTCGGGCTTTTCTAACAGACTGCTTGGGAAATTTTGCTATGAAATAGAAAAGTATAATCCTGTGTTTTGACCTTTGTATGTATCTTATGTTTTATATCTCAAAATGATGATACAAGAAGTTGAGGTCATTTGACATATTACTTCTTTCTGGCAACCATGTTAATATGTGAGAATGGTGAGAGTGAGAGTGTTCAGTGTGATGTGTAATATACAGTATGGAAATGGCAGTACATGGGTGTTGCTTGCTTGTGGGTATAGCCACGTGAAGCAACATGTAGCTTGCCAATGGTCTAAAGACATAAATAGTATTTTAGTCATTTCTTAGAAATTATGTGTGAACCTAGCCATTCCTCTGGAGAAAAAAATTCCAAATCCTTACATTTCACACTTGTAAAGTAACAGTGAAACTATTAAGTGGCATTTAATACATTTTTGCATTTTTAATGTGCAAATTTACAGAAATGTGTATAGATGCTTCTGAGAGCAAAGGTTAATGGGCATCAGGACCACATCAGATGGAAAGGGTTAAACTCCACTATCTTTTGAAATTCCCGTTATTATCTTTACTTCTCCTCTTTCCATGACTATTATTTTAGTTTTTAAAAATGTACATTAAATGCTAACTCATTTAACACCTTATCTAGTTTGTCTCTTAACCCTCATATGTTCATGATCCTTACAACAGAAGAATGTTAATGTAATGACACATACACACTGGCAGATAATAAATGTACTTCAGAGGTATACTACATTTCAAAATTGGCACCTTGAACTGAACACAGAAACAAACTGACTCCGATGGTGCTGAGCAAGAGCAAGGCAAATATGCTCCTTACTTCAGGGGAAAGACTGCATTTAGCTGTCACATAGTTTTCAAGGGCATACACTGCACTCAGTAATAAATCTGCAAAAGTAGAAAACATGCATTTGTTTTAAAAATCTTTTTTCATCTGAAACTGTGTGTCAGATGTACCAGCTGCAAGCCTAGAATCCATCCTGGGTTCAAAAGCATTCACACTTAACATGTCTCTTGTCAGGGAGAATTCCCCACATCTACACACGCATGTGCATGCACACACACACCTGGTGCATGCCTTCTATCTATCTGTCCATACTGGCAGGGCTGGTTCATGGACTGTTCAACTGAACCAGGGTTTTGGAGGGCTATGGAAGTGCAGGAGACTGAAGATGTGCTGTCCAATCAGGACAGCAATGGTGGACTGCTGAGGAGCTGTTCATTTCCTTGTCTCATTCTCTTTCTCTCCCACCCTGTCATGGAACCAAAGTAACTTGAAATCTTAAAAGTGCAATACTAGGAGGCCTTCTCTTAACCGCAGCACTACCTGGAATCTCCCTTTGTCAGACCTTCCCCACCCAGTAGGACAAATGTATTAATGAAAATTATGTAAGTATGAGGATGAGAGGGAAGGGGAGGAAATTTTCTTCATGCTTATACTTTTAATCCCACTCCCAACATGAACCTGCCCACTGTAGTCACACGTGCATCAAGAAATCAGCTACATAGGCAAAGGAATGAGGAAGCTGTATTGTTTATTTTTGTATTAGCATTATTTATTTTTTATTTGTTTACTTAATTTTAAAATGTAGGGGGCAACAGAGTCCTCTCTGACTGATTCTACTATCAAGTTTTGTTGTTAGAAAGAACAGAACAAAGGGAATTTTCCCCATATGTACACTTTCCATCCTTTCTCTTCATCTTCTGTTTTCCTTTTCCTCCTTCTCCACCTCTTTCTGTCTAAACTAACTGGTACTCGCATCCACCCCCACCTCTCTTGGCTCCTTTCTGCTAGTTCAAGCCAGGGAAGGGGGACTGGACTGGAGAGAGCAAGGGGGTACATAGATAAGAGTTAAAGGACAGTACATCTGCCTCAGGCAGCATGAAGCAGCATCAGCAAAAAGCTTGGAACACAAGCTCATTCTTCTGGGAATGAGGACTAGGACTAGGAGGACAGTCTGGCTCAGTTTAAACGGGCCCAGGGTGTGTAGTTTGCAGCATTTCTGTTTCGTTCTGGAATAGCTGAGTTGGCACTCCTGAGCAGGAAAAATGTGCATGGAAATTTTCCCCTAACTGTCCCCTCCTCCAAATTCATCCTTTACCCCTAAAATTAAAAAAGGAAAGAAAGAAATTAAGAAAATCCTCTTCAATATATCCCCCCCCCCATTTAGAATATGTATGTTTGTGGGAAGGGATGAACATTACGATTTTTGTGCTGCTCTATGTTTTACTGTGTAGTTTTCATTCTGTTTCATTTATTATTTGGTGATTTCTTTGTTTAATTTCCATGCCCCGTTCCTACAATAGGTCACACACAGGCACAAAGGAGCCCTTGCCTTTGAAGGTGCTCTAGGACTACAGGCACCATATCTCATCCGGCTAATGGGTCATAGATGTGGTTAGGCTGGAAGTGCTAAGACAATATAGGTTTCAAAGGACAGGAACACCCCCATGCAGCCCTAGTCCTTGTAAATGAGGCTGGGTTAGAAGGGCAAGAGTGAGAAGACAAATTGAATTTAATTGAATAGTCAAGAGGAGCTAACGGCCTGGATTTTCTCCTGAGAAGATATAAAGAAAGTTTTAGACCTTGGCTTCCACAGGTGCATCCAGAGCTGGGAAATGTTATAACTTTAGAATATAATCTCTCTCTCTGTGGCTTTTCTTCGCAAACGAAGATTCAGGAAGGACTCATCCCACACTTTCTGCAAGCATGCTGATGACTGAAAAGGCCAATCTGAGATAAACAAGTCCGGTTGCAGAAAACACAGCAGAGGGTCTCCTTGGGTGATGTTTCCGGGTTGTGATTCTTTCTGCATTGTTTCTCTTCAAGACTTGTTTGGCATGAGTTCTCAAATAAAGCTGCAGTATTGTGGATAGTGCATCTCCATGCCTCCTGATGTGAGGCCAGGGCGGACCATTGTCGGTGATCAATTTGGCCAAGCCTGAGATGTTGTTTCAGGGAATCCTTGTATTGCTTTTTTGGATCACCCCTCTTACGCTGACCCATGGCAAGTTCACCATAGAGTACTATTTTTGGGAGGCGATGGTCCTCCATCCTAGAAACGTGCCCTGCCCAGCACAGCTGTGTTCTCAATGTCATAGCCTCAATGCTGGTGATCCCTGCTTGCTAATAGGCAGTCTAGAAATTGTTACATCCAGAATATAACAAGGAGCCAGGAAATGTTATATGAAGACTTAACCTTTGGGGTATTGCAGTTCCCAGTGCCCCTGCAGCAAGCATGGACAGTGGTCATGTGGGTGGAAAGGAGGTGTTGGGGAATTGTAGTGGGTTAAGTGAACACTCCTGTGCTTTTCTGGGTTTGCTTTCAGGTTCTTCAGTTGTCGCAGATGAGAAGTCTGTTGCTAACATACTGTTAAGTTTGAATTAACATTCAAGCTGGGATGCAGTGTATGTAGATATAATGGTTGTATATGCGGGCCATTGCTATTTCATTTCAATTAGGAAAAAGAAATTCAGTCTTTCTTGCTGACACAGAAGTAGGTCTTACTTGTTTTATTCAGATGCACAGCCTGAGGTGTAGATATTTACAATTACCCTGCAATGAAGTTTTGGAAGGTCACAGCTTCTGCTCATAAAGAGCTACTGAGAACAGGCATTGTCAGAGCAGCAGGTTGACCTAGAGTCATAGCTGCTGTTCATCAGACTGCTGAAGTTTGGGGGCACAGAAGAACTTGACATTTGTGGATAGGCACTGTGTACAAAAACATATTTAAACACGACTGCAGATTTTGAGAGTATTTGGTTCTAAGAAGAGCCTCATGTGCAAGTGTCAGAGAACTCCCATTAATTAAACTGTACAGACTCATTTAAAAAGCTGCATAATGCCTTTCCATATTTAGGATGTGTCCAGGCCTAAGTAATGTACATGGATTATGCAATTGATTTGCACAGTGGTTATCCAGTCAGCATAGCGGTGGTTTTTTTATTATTATTATTTAAATACCAACCTATGTGTATTTTACTTCCTCTGTCTTGTAAGATTTCCTTGCAGCTCAGTCTTAGAAACATAGTTCTGCTGTTTCCTGCCATGTAC
The DNA here is from genome assembly GCA_030847615.1 of Gambelia wislizenii. NCBI lineage: Eukaryota > Metazoa > Chordata > Lepidosauria > Squamata > Crotaphytidae > Gambelia > Gambelia wislizenii. The sequence goes on along the minus strand of JAUMIR010000001.1, from coordinate 389,946,079 downwards.
CTTTAGTATTTCTGTAACTTTTCAAAGTATTTGATTTAGCAAAAATAAATAAATAAATAAATAAAAATTAAAAAGACAAAGTTTTGGATGACTAGAAGCTCAAGCATACAGTATTGTAATTCGGTGCTTGTGTGTAGATGGGCTTTTGACTTCAGGATTTGAAATATAAGTAAGCACTCTAGATAACTCTTAGGCATAAGATAATTCTCAAGCTTATTTTGATTTTTTCATTTTAAAATCTGTCATCAAAAATAGCAATTGTCAATAAATAACTTGTGTAAGAGAGGGGAAAACTGCTTAGTCTTGTGAAGATAGTTTCTGGTAACCCACAGAAATGTCTTACTACCCCACAGGGTCATCTTAACAGCATTATAGGCCCCCAGGCAAAGCAGTGCACTGGGCCCTGCCTACACAACCACTCACAGGAATAAAAATGTAAATTATCGATAAACTTCTATTTATTGGTACCTCCAACAAAATCAGTGTTTTGACCCTCTCCCTGATGTACAGCTTCTTTGGGAGCAAAGTCCCTTTCTGTCCAGACTTCAGAATCCCTGATGTTAAAACAGCAGAGATAAGAACAAAAAAGAAGAGAGGAGAGATGTGACTTCCAATGTGGGAAAGGAGGGTGGGGAAAGCAAAAGCAATGTCTTGGAGGAGGGTCTCCTCAATGAGCTGGTGTCTCCACCTTGGGCCAATGAGAATGGCAGGAAGGGGAAGAGAGGTGGGGTAAGGGCAGGCAGCCTCTGCCTCTGGGAAAGGGAGAGAGTGCAGACTGGAGGGCTGGAAGGAGGCACCCTCTTGGTGGGTCTGTTGGAGTGTGTGTGTGAGAGAGAGAGGGAAGAGTTGTTCTGAGGCTTGTGGCTGCATGAGCAGCCACCCCAGGCAGAGCTGAGGAGGCGGGTTGAGCCCTCTTCTGGAAGGGTTTCCCTAGTGCCTCCCTTGCTGTGCTCCTCATTCAGGACTCCCCCTCCAACCACTCATCCCTCCTCCTCTCTTTTCTCTTTATCTTCTCTATTCCCACAAGTGCAGACATGCCTACTCTCTGCTGCAAGTTGTCATTTTTCTCCTTCTACCAAGTTAACAGGAGATTTGAATGTTAAAGCCAGTGATTGGAAAATTAGTGTTGTTGTCTGTGCGTAGATTAGCATGGGACCCCTATGCTCCTAGGGGTCCCAGGCAACTGCCTAGTGTGCTCATGCATTAAGATGGCACTGCTTCCCCAGCTATCATGTATGCTGGGAAGTGGCCATATCTTAGTGGTAGAACACATGCTTTGCATGCAGAAGGCCCGGTTGATGTATTAGGCAGCTACTTCTGTTCTTTAAACAGCTGTGCAATATCAAAATCATTTTTGAGACTCCCTCAATTTAAAGAGTAGCTTGCTGTGAGACATCATAGTCCTGTTATTCAAAGGAAAAGGTGTTTCTAAAGCCACTGCAGTTTATGGAATTAGTTGATCATGATCTGTGAAGATGAGTCACAGATAAGCAGAGACCTGCAATGAAATGTTTCAGTATGGTGTTTTCTCATTCATTAGCCATTTTATAGTCAGGGTTTCATTTTTCTCCCCCTCAGGCATAATTTCATGGCCCTCAGAGCACACTCAGTCCTCACTGGATTTTCTTTGAGTCACTTTATGAAATTTGTTTTCCTCTACAGTTTCTTCTTCTTCTTCAAACATTCTTCTCAAGTACTATGTGAAAGTACTATTGCATTTTGATGAACTTGTGTCTGTTGGGTTAAGACTGGTTGTTTGTGTGAGCTGAATGGAGGTTTGCTTGTGTTCTTGTTAATGTTTTATTGTTCTCTTATGTCCTCTGTGTGAGCACGCTGTCTAAGGAGAGCAGGGCATCTGCTGAAACAAACTATGCCCTATAAGGAGTGTCTTAGGGAGCTGAGTATGTTTAGCTTGGAGAAGACAATTAAGACATCATTCTCTGTTCTAGTGTGCCTTCAGTTCATTTCTAACTTACCGTGACCCTAAGGCAAACCTATCACAGGATTTTCTTGGCAAGATTTGTTCAGAGAGGGTTTGCCATTGCCTTCCTCTGAGACTGAGAGAGTGTGATTTGCTCAAGGTCATCCTTTGGGTTTCCATGACCAAGTGGGGATTCAAATCCTGGTCTCCAGAGCTGTAATTCAACACACAAATGACTGTACCACACTGGCTGCTTAAGACATGATAGCTATGTTTAAATATTTGAAAGGATGTCATATGGAGCAAGCTTGTTTTCTGCTGCCCCAGAGACTAGGACATAGAGCAATGGGTTTGAACTATAGGAAAAGAGATTCCGCCTAAACATTAGGAAGAACTTTCTAATGGTAAGAGCTGTTCGACAATAGAATATGCTGCCTTGGAGTGTGGTGGAGTCTCTCCTTCTTTAGGGTTTTTTAAACAGAGTTTTATGGCCATCTGTTAGGATTGTTTGATTGTGTATTCATGCATGGCAGGGGTTGGGACTGGATGGCCCTTCTGGTCTCTTCCAACTTTCTATGAATCTATGGGGTTGTGTATATGAGGCCAAAAGAAATGAATTGCTCTGCAGTAATAGCAGGTCGCAGCAGCTGTGACTTGTCTTAATGGTTTTACAGTCCCCATAAACTTTGCATGCCCTCTAGCCAAGATGGTGGCCATGAGTGAATTACTCACATTTTAAAATCTGCTGCCACTGAAGTCCCCATAAACTTCCATGTCCTCTAGCCAAGACGGTGGCCATGAGTGAATTACTCACATTTTTAAATCTGTTGCCACTGATTTTTTCTAAAAAAAACTGTTTCCATGGTGCACATTAGCAATATTTAACCTTTACCAAAAAAAAGAGGGAAAAAAGAGGTAAAACAAAACCCTATTTTATCATCTTAGCAATCACTCACTAAGGCGAAAATCCAACATGGCAGCGGGCACTTACCCTGTCAGCAAGCCCCGCCCCCTGTGTATTTGTGTTTTTCCTCCCTCATATAGACAAGACCATAGAGAATTGAGATTAGTTTGAGCTTGTACAAGTGGGACCTCTATCAATATGTAGTATGCAGTTGTTCTGCTCTGTTATCCAACCATTCCATTCTTCAAAACATATTCCTTTTTATGTTGTGTTCTTTAAGATGGAGGACAAGAAATATATGCAAATATCTCTTGAATAAGGGAAAAATTCAAAATTTCCATTAAAAGATGAATAAATAGATCAGGAATAGACTGTGGATGATATAGCTATCTGCAATATTCAGTTTCTGACTTGGCTACTACCATTTTTGCTTGTGCAATGAAGTATCCTGGAGTCTTCACACAAATGTGTTGGTTACTAGATGCACATAGTCTTGTTTCTGTATTTCTTAGGATCTGCATGCAAAGAGCTATGGTGAAAGTAATCAGCTTCTCATCTCATCTGCAATGATTCTAGAAGATCTAAATCATTGTAGCTATGACATTTGATGAGATGTGTGAAGTCCCTTGTCAATTTCAACTTTATAGCATAAGGCTATACGTGGCAAAAAGATGGGGAAAGCTTGAAACTTTCACTAGGGCTTTACCAGGGAACCTGATAATGGGAGCTCCCTCCCCAGAGAGGCCAGAATGGCACCATCCTTGCTCTCCTTCAGGCAGCAGGTTAACATACTTTTGTGCCACCAGGTTTTTACAAACTGATGGGCTGGGCTTTAAGGCTAGGCAGTGAGGTTTTTAAGATTGCAAAGGGTCTTTATACAGTTTTTAATGCATTTTTATATTTTTAATGTTTAATGTTTTAAACTTATAAATTATTTCTTTCTTTTAAAATGTTATATTTATACTTTAATTTTTAGTTTTGTGTTTTAAAGATGTTAGCCACATTGAGTCCCATTGGCAGGAGAAAAGCAGGATAGAAATAAATAAAATAATAACAAGAATGACGATAGTAATATCAGATATGAATATGATATTTTTCATATGTACAGAACTTACAAGCATGCACTTGCTATCAACTACATAGCACATATGTTTGCACAATCGTTATTTCAGAACTGAAATGAAAAATGCACAAGTTTGGTATCGCTGGAATATCTGTCAGAGTCCATAGATCTCAGTGGAAGGGGGAATATAAAGAGGCTGGTATTAATCATTCCTAAATACGGTGTGTTTCTTCTGAAAGCCACGCAGCAGGAACTAGCATTAGAGAAAGAGTGGGAGATTTCAGGCTCTGGGATAAAGTCAGCTCTAGTGGTGTTCCAATCTGGTACTCTGGGCTTCCCCAGATAACTATTACCCCTTACCCACAATACCACAGTTTGGTGGGTTTCCATCTTTTGTATGGCCCTCCCCCTCTGAAAAGGTTTTAATACCATTACTGAAAACTAGAGCCTTAAACTAAAATATGCTGGTATTTCCACATTTCAACAGTTCATAATAACATATATTTTTGGCAGTTTTTATGTACCACCCCCAGAAAATTTCCATTCTATGGTGGGCAATATAGAAATAGTATAGATCAATGGAAACAAACTTTTTGGGTTTTTGTTCCCATTTGGTTACAGATTCTCAATCTCATAAAGCTTGTTCTTTCTCAGACGTCTTCAATTAACACAACTGAAGCAAGTATTATATTGTCTTCTTTCTCAAAGTTTGCGTCAGCCACAGGAATATAATCCTTGCTGGCCATTCCTCTAGCCAAGCCTAACTGGAATCTTGAATCACATAAATTGGTTTTCTGCATATGAGCCAACTAACCAAGATTTTGCAGGGTCTCTTTCATTTTATCACCAATGACAAGAGTCTCTTCTCTAGTGCTAAAAATGTTCATATGCTGATGGTGAATGCCAGGTTGGAGAATCGGAATACAGTTACCATTGATATTGATCTTGAATTAGCATGATGTATCACAGAGGCCTGGGTGGATGAGGCTAGAAGGGGGGGGGGTTAATCTCTCTGAGCTTTGTCCACCAGGGTTGTCTGTTCAGCAGCAGGGAAGACCTGGGGAGGGAGGAACTTGAGTTACAGTAGTTATCAAAATTCCATCCCTCTCACCAGGTGCCCTATCTTGCAGTTTTCTGGATTACAGTGTTTACCTGAAGCTGGGTGCCAGAATAGATTTGGTATTCTGTTGGTGCACAACCATCCTGTTACTCAACAGTCTCCCTTCCTAAGCTAGCAGGGGTGGTCTCAGGGTTGGTGATGGAATCCCCCCATCTTGTACGGTTGGAGGATTTCAACATCCATGCTGAGAATGCCCTGTTGGGAGCAGCTCAGGACTTCATGTCTGTCATGACAGCCATAGGTCTGCCCCAAGTCTGGTTGTACTCATGCTTATGGGCTTACTCTTGACCTTGATTTATGTAGTGGGTGGGGTGAATGTGATCAGAGAGTGGAGGAACTGCCTATAATTCTGTCGTCTTGGATAGATCACTGCCTGGTGGAGTTTAAACTAGCTGGGACTCAGAAGCTCTGCAGTGGTGGTGGTTACTTACTGTCATCAAGCCAACTTCAACTTATGGCAACCCTATGAATGAGAGACCTCCAAGTCACCCTGTTATCAATAGCCCTGCTCAGGTCTGGCAAGTTTAGGGCTGTGGCTTCCTTGATTGACTATATCCACCTGAAATGGGCTCTTCCTCTTTTCCAACAGCCTGCTACCTTGCCACACATTGTTGTTTTTTCTAGTGAGTCATGTCTTATCATGGTATGTCCAAAGTATGATGATCTCATCTTAGTTGTCTTGGCTTCTAGGAAAAGTTCAGGCATTAATTGCTCTAGGACCCATTCATTTGTCTTTTTGTAGCAGATCAGGGTATCCACAGAACCCTCTTTCAGCCCACATTTCAGATGAGTTGATTCTCTTCCTGTTAGCTTTCTTCACTATCCATCTTTCACAACCATTCGTAGAAATTGGAAATACAATGGCATGGACAATCCTGACTTTTGTATTCAATGATATATCTTTACACTTGAGGATCTTGTCTAGTTCCTTTCTAACTGCCCTTCCAAGTCCTAATCTTCTTCTGATTTCTTGACTGCAGTCTCCATTCTGATTAATGACTGAGCCAAGAAGAAGAAAAGAAGAAAAAAGGTTGGAAAAAGTAACATCCTATCTTCTTTTTGGTGGTTATATATGTATATAGTTATTCATACCTCACTCTCTAAGAAATTACAGCATATGCTCTTTCAGTGCTTATTCTTTCTCATAATGAAAACCAAGGGTTACTACATCATTTCCTTTCTTCCCCCCCGGCCACAACAAAAGGTCTATTATGAGAGATTTACAGTCTTTGAGAAATGTCACTAACAACCTATCAAATTCCAACCACCATTCTTCCATGATAGGTAATACTTCCCCAGTAGCTCACTGTGTGCCTTCTGATATGGGGTGGAAGACCCATTAAAATGGTCCACCCAGGAGGCTTATGGATCCAGATGGATTCCTGATGGCTCTTGTAGAAGTTCCTGCTACCTTGACAGGCAATCCTGTTAGTCCTAGCTAACCTCTAGAATGGAGAAATGATTAGTGTGGTAGACATGATTGTTCCTAAGTGTCCGCTGTCATGGAGTGGAGCCAAACAAGCCCCCTGGTTTTGATTGTGATGAAACAAGTGAAGGCGACTAGGGCAGCATTGGAAGAAAATTCAGAGTCCAATTGAACACAGGTTAAAGCTTATTTGTGGCAATACAGGCAGCAAAGGCAATTTTTCTCTCTGCTTCTATTGCATGGGCAATGAGCCAGCCAGCAGAGCTGTTTTGAGTGGTTGGGATCTTTTTCACACAGGCCCAAGAGAGAAAAATCCAGACTACTTGACAGCACACTGTGAACAATTTACCTGGCTCTTTGCAGATAAAACTGCTTGAAACTACTCTGACTCGGATAGTATAATTGATATAGATCCAGTAGATGTATCTTTTGCACCTGCTTGGCCAGTAACAATGGAAACAAGGCAGAGTTCCAACTTTCCTGAAGATGGCTGTTATAAAACCATTACTAAAAAATCCCACCCTGGATCCCATCATTCTGGATAATTATTGGCCAGTGTCTAACATTCCATTTTTAGACAAGGTTCTGGAGCATGTGGCAGCCACCCTGCTCCAGGGGTTTCTGAATGAGACAGATTATCTAGATCCATTTCAATTTGGTTTCAAGGCTGGTTGTGGGACAGAGACAGCTTTGGTCACCCTGGTGGATGACCTATGTCAGGAGCTAAACAGGGGGAGAATATCCCTGTTGTTCTGCTGGACCTCTCAGTGGCTTTCAGTACCATTGACCATGGTATCCTTCTGGGTCAACTTGCTGGGATGGGACTTGGGGGCACTGTTTTACAGTGGCTTATTCCTTCCTGGAGGGGCAAACACAGAAGGTGGTAATGTGGACTCCTACTCAGCCTCTTGGCCATTATCCTGTGGGGTCCCTCGGACCTTGGTTCTGTTCCTCGTGCAGTTTGACATATGCATGAAACCCCTGGGAGAAGTTGTCTGGAGTTTTGGGGTTCGGTGCCATCACTATATGGATGACTGATGTACTCTATTACTCTTCTTAACCACTAGGCAAAAGCTGTTTTAGTTCTAAACTGGTGCCTGTCATTAGTAATGGACTAGATAAGGATGAACAAATTAAAACTTAATCCAGACAAGATAGAGGTGCTCCTGGTCAATCAAAAGGCAGATCGGGGAATTGAGATTCAGCTCGTGCTGGATGGAGTTACACTTCCCCTGAAGATACAGATCTGCAGCTTGGGTATGCTCCTGGATTCAGCTTTGAGCCTGGAAGCTCAAGTTTCTGCAGGGTCCAGGAGTGCATTTGCACAGTTAAAACATTTGTGCAGACTGCGTCCATTCCTTGAGGTGTCAAATCTGGTCATAGTGGCACATGGCTTAGTTACATCCCATTTGGATTACTGTAATACACTCTATGTGGGGCTGCCTTTGAAGAGTGTTTGGAAACTTCAGCTGTTCCATGGAGCTGAAGATAGACTGCTGGTCTATCTGGGCTGCCTCCAGGAAGGACACAAACCCCCTTGTTACAACAGCTACGCTGGCTGCTGGTCCATTTCCAGGCACAATTCAAAGTGCTGGTTTTGACATATAAAGGCCTATATGGCACAGGTCCAGGTTATCTGAAGGACCATGTTCTCCCTTAAGAACCAACCCATGTTTGAGATCTGGGGAGGCCCTTCTTTCTGTCCCACAACCCTCACAGTTACATGTGGTGAGAACATAGGCCTTCTCATTGGCTGCCCCCAGGCTCTGGAACTGCCTGCCCAAAGAAATTAGCCTGGCATCCTCCCTACAGTACTTTCTTTCCACAAATAAGGAAAAACTTTTTGATTCTGAAAGGCATTTGATGAGTGATTGTAAAGGGCACTCTCAGCTAAACAGTGCACTGGATCTTGCTAATTGTTGTGCTCATGTTTATGTTCAAAGATGTCTGTTTTAATCTGGTTTTAATTTTTTGATTGTTTAATCTTGTTTTAACTTTTGTAACTTGCGAATTTTTAACAATGTGTATTTTAATTTTGTTGTAAGCCACTTTGAGTCCTAAGCTGGGGGAAAGGAGGGATATAAATTATTATTGTTATTGTTATTATTACATAGAAATGAATGCTAGCATTTGTGTCTTGCCTAGGATACTCTAATTAAGGGATATTTACTGATCTCTTGAAAGACAGTAGTATATCTTCTGTATCACTTAACATACATTTAGCCATACTGTCAGCATATTGTCATCTAATTAGCAACAACAACTGTTCTTACAGCCAATCTTCTAGATTTTACAAGGAACTAGTGGGCTTGTTTCTCTCTCTCTGCATCTGACTCATTGGCAGTTTAGTCTTTAATAGCATTTTGAATCTTTTCTTACCCGCAAAGGAAAATTTGGTATTGGGATTTAGTCCACATTTAAAAGGAACCATCTAAGGTGCTGAAGCCATTTCGAGTTTTAAAAAAGAAGAAGCAAGTTTCATTACCTTGGATAACTCCTTTATTTATGGAATCTGCCATGTGTTTCTATTCCTTGGTAGAAGGTGCCGGGTGTGGTTCTCTATGCAGTCTACTGTGTAACAGAAAAGTCACAGTGCCTGCTACTGCATGTGTGTCAGAGAGAGAGAGAGAGAGAGAGAGAGAGAGAGAGAGAGAGACTATATGTCTGTAGTAATTCATTAAAATGAAGAGCCTGGTAACTTCTTTCACATGATTTCTGCCATCCTAAGTTAGCAGGACTGCCAGGGAAGATAAATGCTACATCAACTCCAGTACTGTGATAATGTAAGAAATAGGTCCTTACTATTTTCTCTTTCCAGTAATGGTAATATTATAAAATGTATGTAACCTTCCAAATTAATGTACATTGTGACCCTTGTACCTGCAGGATAGATACCTACGGTTTCACTTACCTGTGTCCAAAAAAAATGTTCTCTCTAGGCATTTTCTAGATTCTGTGGTATACTTCTATTAGAAGTTGGCCATAGAGTTGTGCTGGAGGGCATAGAAAAGGCCTAGAAAGGTGTTCTCTCTACAACTCTATGGTACACTTTGGCCAAAAGTTGTTCATTTCAATAGGATTCACTATTATCTGTGGTTTTGCTTTTCCACAGTAAGTCCAGGAATATATGCCCTGTGGGATTTGTATTATAATCATAGAGCAACTTTGCGTAAACTTATCAAGATTGTTTGCCTCCTCCACCATTTTGAGGAAAATGTGCCTAGGTTACACTCAATACTGTAGTGATTACAGTCAGCCCTCTATATCCATGGATTCTGCATCCACAGATTCAATGGCTTGAAAATATTTTTAAAAATTAATTCCAAAAAGCAAACCTAGATTTTGCCATTTTATATAAGGAATGCCATTTTACTACACCATTGTATATAATGGGACTTGAGCATCCATAGATTTTGGTATCTACAGGGGGTCCTAGAACGAAAGGCCAGTGAATACCAAGGGCCCACTGTATTGCAATTCCTGCTAATTTTAAAGGTGAAAGATTGTAACTATAGGCTAAAATTATATACTGCCGGATTCTTGCTTACCTCCTGAACAAACCTTCAGACACAGTTTAGAAATTAGCTTGCAATAATCAGTTTACAATTTTGTATTAAACTATGTAAAATCTGTTGATTAAAAAGAACACAAAGTTACTTTTTGCAAACCAAACCAATAGTTGGGCCACAAGGTATACAGAAAACCTCCACACATGGACAGATACCTACACAAGAAGTCCACTCATCACTCAGGACAAAAAATAAGCACAATAAAAACATTGGTAGACCATGCAAAAAGGATGTGTGAACCCCACTACCCGGAGGACGAACTGAAGCACCTCAACTGGGCTCTACAGGCTAATGGTTACTCCAGATCAGATATCACAAGAGCAGCCAGACCCAGAAAAAACTATAGGAATGAAGAAAAACAGCCACCCAAAGGGAAGGTATTTTTACAATACATCAAAGGAGTCACAGACAGATTAGGGAAACTGATGAGGAAACACAACCTCCAAACGATCTACAGACCAACCAAGAAAATCCAAGAAATGCTATGCTCAGTGAAGGACAAAAGAGACCCTCTCACAGCCGCAGGAGTTTACCGCATACCATGCAGCTGTGGACAAGTTTACATAGGGACCACTAAACACAGTGTGCAAACACGAATCAAGGAACATGAGAGACACTGCAGATTGGGCCAGCCAGAAAAATCAGCAGTAGTAGAACATATTATGAACCAACATGGACACAAAATGTTATTTAAAAACACAGAAATTCTGGACCAAGCCAACAACTATCATGTCAGAATGCACAGAGAAGCTATTGAAATCCACAAACACCTGGACAACTTCAACAGGAAAGAAGAAACCCTTAAAGAAAACAAAATCTGGCTACCAGTCCTGAAAAACACTGAAATCAAAACTCAACACTTGCAAATGAACTCCACCCAGGAACAGGGGGATTTCCAGCAGACAATGGACCATTAGCCAAACAGACACTAATTCTCCTTGCATATCTCCACCCAGAAACTAGCCATTCAAGTACACAAATTTGTATATCCTCTCCAACAGGGGCTCAGAGTATATAACACCCCCCCCCAGACTCCTACCTAACCATTCTCTGAAGATGCCAGCCACAGATGCAGGCAAAACGTCAGAAGTTAACTCTTCCAGAACACAACCTCACAGCCTGGGGAAAATCCACAGAAAACCTATGTATCCTGGCCGTGAAAGCCTTCCACTTCACACAAAGTTGTGTCTTGGTGCTTTTGGAATACACTAATAAAAGGTGTTTGTTTGCTTGCTTTATTAGTTGGGTAGTGGTTTCCAAAGGCTTTGGTGAGGTCGACAAATGTTACATAGAGACCCTTGTTCTGCTCCCTACATTTTTCTTGCAGTTGCCTAAGGGCAAATACCATGTCTGTAGTACTCCTATTGGCTCTGAAGCCACATTGGCTTTCAGGGAGAAGTTCTTCTGCAATAGCAGGAACTAATCTGTTCACGAGTATCCTTGCAAGGATTTTTCCAGCAATAGAGAGGAGTGTTATGCCTCGATAGTTTGAGCCCTTTCTAATAACTAATGGAGTGAAGCAAGGTTGTGTTCTTGCACCAACTTTATTTACAATCTTCTTTAGCACGATGCTCCAAAGGGCTATGGCAGAGCTTGAAGAAGACGACGGCATCTATATACGCTACCGTACTGATGGTAGCTTGTTTAACTTAAGCCGTCTGAGGGCTCACACTAAGACTCTAAACTATCTAGTCCGTGAGCTGCTCTTCACCGATGATGCTGCCCTTGTTGCCCACACAGAAGCAGCTCTGCAGTGCCTAACATCCTGCTTTGCAACAGCTGCAGAACTGTTTGGGCTAGAAGTCAACCTGAAGAAAACAGAAGTTCTTTACCAGCCTGCACCACAGGACGAACACCACCATCCCCACATTGCCGTCGGCAAATCTGTGCTCAAGTCCGTTCAGCAGTTCACCTACCTGGGAAGCATCATCTCCTCAGATGGCAAAATTGACAAAGAGATCGATCACAGATTAGCAAAGGCATATAGTGCATTTGGAAGACTTCACAAAAGAGTCTGGAGCAATAAACACCTGAGGCAAAGCACAAAAATCAGTGTGTATAGAACCATCGTACTGTCTATCCTCCTTTATGGATCTGAAACATGGGTCACCTATCGCCACCACCTACGACTCCTCGAGCGCTTTCATCAGCGCTGTCTACACACAATCCTAAATATACACTGGACTGACTATGTGACGAATGTTGCTGTCCTTGAGCAAGCAGGGATCACCAGCATTGAGGCCATGATATTGAGAACACAGCTGCGCTGGGCAGGGCGCGTTTCTAGGATGGAGGACCATCGCCTCCCAAAAATACTACTCTACGGTGAACTCGCCACGGGTCAGCGTAAGAGGGGTGCTCCAAAAAAGCGATACAAAGACTCCCTGAAACAACATCTCAGGCTTGGCCAAATTGATCACCAACAGTGGTCCGCCCTGGCCTCACATTGAGAGGCATGGAGACGCACTATCCACAATACTGCAGCCTTATTTGAGAACTCACGACGAACAAGTCTTGAAGAGAAACGACAACGCAGAAAGAATCACAACCCAAAAACATCACCCAAGGAGACCTTCTGCTGTGCTTTTTGCAACCGGACTTGTTTATCTTGGATTGGCCTTTTTAGTCATCAGCGTGCTTGCAGAAAGCGCGGGATGAGTCCTTCCTGAATCTTCGTTTGCGAAGAAAAGCCAGAGAGGAGAGAGAGTGGTTTCCAAAATCTTAATAAATTCTTGATTAAAAGGAGTAGAATATGCAGCAGCATAAATCTTTCAAAAGCTATATGATGCTGTAATATGACAGTCATAAATGGCTTCTTCAGCAGTGTGGCTTTTATGTGACAGGTTCTGCATTTCCCACTTTAGATCTCTTTTTGTTTAGCACATCAACTGGGGAGAATGGTAAACTGAAAGCCAGTCAGAAGGTGTGTGGCAGTTGTTTGAAGCTGTTGTCTGTGCACGATAGCTAGTGCTGAGATATTTTCTCACTTGAGTTGATGTTACAAGCAGATCAATTCCATTTAAGATGCACCAAAACCACTTTCTTGTCTCAGTCTCTTTTCTTTTTAGATTTTTTGCTCCTTGTGTGGCAATTCTAATAGAAGGCATGTTAACATTTGGCCTTTTTCTGGTTGTTTGCAGATAGCTTTGCTGTGGGGTAATATATACGTTTAATAAATAAATAGTGTATAAGCAATAATAACAACAATTTAATTACTAGATTTAACATTCTAGTTCTCTGCTGCTGCTGCTGCTGCTGCTGCTGTTGTTATTGGAAAGTTTCTTATAGAATGAATTGTTCATTATGTGGAAACTACTGAACAGAGCAGTGAATTCTGAACATCTACAGTTGATTGGATAAAAAAATGGATCCTAACCGAGATTAAAAAAAACCCCAAAAACTAAGAAAACCAGTGGTATTTCTAGGCATTGTTCTTTTAGGAGACATTTTAAAATGTGTAGGTCATGCTTATACTTAAAAATTTATGTTATGCTCAGTTTCCTGTCTGCTAGATACATACATACCTAATTCATTTGTATATATAAATATATTTATCCTCGAAGATTACTGCTGATTGGTGCAGAACAATGGAATGAACACTCAGCAGTGGCTCCTCTTCGTCTTGGAAAGATGTGACCAGTGGGGTGCCACAGGGTTCTGTCCTGGCCCCAGTGCTATTCAACGTCTTTATCAATGACTTGGATGATGGAATTAGGGGCATACTTATCAAATTTGCAGATGACACCAAATTAGGAGGAGCAGCTAATACCCTAGAGGACAGGAGCAAAATTCAGAATGACCTGGATAGACTGGAGAGCTGGGCCAAAGCTAACAAAATGAAATTCAATACGGAGAAATGTAAAGTACTGCACTTAGGGTGGAAAAATGAAATGCATAGATATAGGATGGGAGAGACCTGGCTGAACGAGACTACGTGCGAAAGGGATCTAGGAGTCCCAGTAGACCACAAGTTGAACATGAGTCAACAGTGTGATGCGGCAGCTAAAAAGGCCAATGCGATTTTGGGCTGTATCAATAGACGTATAGTGTCTAGATCAAGGGAAGTAATAGTGCCACTCTATTCTGCCTTGGTCAGACCTCACCTAGAATACAACACACTCCCTCGGAGCGTGGTGGGGTCTCCTTCCTTGGAGGTCTTCAAACAGGCTGGATGGCCATCTGTCAGGGATGCTTTGATCAAGATTTCCTGTGTGGCAGGGGGTTGGACTGGATGGCCCTCGTGGTCTCTTCCAACTCTACAATTCTATGATTCTATGATTCTATGTTTGGGGAAAGCAGGTCTGAATCTATCAGTGTGATTGCACTAGCAAAAGGTTCATAGTGCTCATAGAAATGAATTTCTATACTTAGCACAAAGCAGGGATCCAGAATTTTCCATTGCCAAGTGGTTGTCAATGCAGTGATGTCTATACTGCATGCTATCTCACTTTATTGTACAGTGCTCAAGACAAGTGCAGCTATGCTAGTGGAATTTTTTGCTCTGTTAATGTCACACTGGATCTAGGTGTTTGAATCCGAGAGATGTCCTTCTCACCTTTTCTTATGGAACTCTTCACTGCTATTTCAATTTGTGTGAATAATGCTCTGGTGGGATTTTTGTGTATAAAACACAGTATGACATAGACACACAGAGAGAAGGAGGAAAATAATTCTTAACCCAGCACTTTCAAATAGTCAACTTTGAATATATCAAAGAGTTGACCTTTTGAACCTTTTTATGAATCATGCTGCTTTAAACTGAAGTAGCATCCATGGCTGATTTGGAATTGTCACCATTTCTTTCTTTTGCTATAGAAACATGTATATTGATCTTCAGCAAAATAATTCCCAGGGTGGTTAAAGCAGAGTTCTGGAGTTTGGATTCTGAATGACCGGCACAATGGATATGCATAATTCTTTAGCATCAATATGAGTTATTTTTGTTAGCCCTTCAAAATGGAGGACTACTTACCTGAGGCCAACTAACTTTATCCTCGCCCCTAAGAAACAACTGAAAGGAATAACTACCACACTATAAAATAAGAAGTAGAATAATGCTCCAGGATAGAATATCAGAAAGATATTACCTGAAGCACAATCTCTGAAGGAACCAAAGTACTAAGAAACACTAAGCTTATTTAGGGGCTTACCGCACTACGCAGTGCATCAGGAAGCAGCAGTGCATCAGGAAGGTTGTCTTACATGCTGCCTTATTGCATGACATTGTTGTTCTTCTGCTGTTCTTTCATTCCAGTCCTGAAGGAGATAGAGGTAAAACAGGTTTTTCTGTTTACCTTGGTCTCCCTTGGGACGGGAACAGAAGAATGATGATGTCATGCAGTATGGCAGCATGGAAGATGGAACCTTCCTGCTGTGCTGCTGCTTTTTTTTTGGAGTGCGGTGAGTCCCTTAGTTAGCTAATTTTGTTGTTGTGTGCCTTCAAGTCATTTCTGACTTATGACAACCCTAAGGCAAACCTATCACATAGTTTTCCTGGCAAGATTCATTCAGAGGGGGTTTGCTATTGTGTAACTCTGAGATCGAGAGAGTATAACTTGCTCAAAGTCATCCAGTGAGTCTCCATGGCTGAGCAGTGGTTCAAACCCTGGTCTCTAGGGTCCTAGTCCAACATCCAAACCATTAAACTATGCTGGCTAATTAGCTGGGTTTATTTAGCTAGGGTTGCTCCTGTTGCTTGATTTCCATATGTTGTAACTTCTTGATAGACAGTAGCAGATCCTTAGCAGTCAATGCTGGGACTGTGAAATAAAGGTTTTTAGTTTAAGAAAACATGCCTACTGTGCATTTCTGGAACAATGATCAATTCACCCATCTGAGGAAGAGGAATTTAATTCATTCCCATTACGCCTAACAATTCTATATCCGTAGCTTGTTACTTTATAAACTTTTAAAATCATATACAATAAGTCTAATCTCTGATACAAAATAAAATTTAAATATGGGTAGCTTTTAGACTTCGTCCTATTATTTTAAAAAAGTCTGAAGAGCCATTTACTCTCTGTAGTCCTACTGTGAATCAATTTTAGTACTGAAACCCATTAATGTGAGCACCATTAGTTCTAAAGGAATTATTTAAGAGACAGTGCACTGATGAAGTACTGCATATTATATTAAATGGCTTCTTCAGCTGATGAGAAGGTAAAATGACAAGTATTTGATAACTGCAGAAGCCATTTATCATAGAACTCAGAGCCTGGGAATTGAAAGGCCCCTCCAGAGAAACCTACTCTGCCCCCTTGAAGTGAGGCAGAATTAATTGCTTTCCAGTCCAGACAACTGTTTGTTCATGATATATGTTTCCTCAGCAGCTTCTAGTGAAGAGAGCTCCATAACGTCTTTGGTTACTTCTCATTAAGGATGAATGAATCAGTCTATTTTTGGTCTGTGTCATTTTTTTTATGAGTTGACTTATTAAGTCCATTTCATCCCATTTCTACATTGGTGTGGGATTTTTAAAAATCATAAGAAGATCCTCAAGTGCATATACTAATATTGTGAATTTTGAATGTGCTTTAAATCATAGTGTGCACGATTTACATCTTTGGTGCAGAAGCATTGATGTACTCTTTCAGTGGCAAACTGTGTCATAACATTCAGGATGTGCAAAAGCAGCTAGCAGAATTGTCAGTTCTTGTTTTCAAGCATCTATACATTTCTTGAACTTTTATGTGTCCTTCTGTAGCATAGAGCTTGGGACAAGATACTTAGTGAGTTTTTGTGGGTGCCTGACAAGATGCTAATCCTGCAGAATCATTAGATTTTAGTGTTTTCTGAAAAATACAGTGACTTCTGATATTAACTCTTGAATTACTTGATCACTCAGACCACAGATTTGTTCCTATGGAGTCTTTTTCATGATGCTATTGGATATAGCTAAGTGTTGCTTTATTAAGATATGAAGTTCAGTTGCCAGTTCCAGAAAATCAACCTGCACATTCAGTCTTCTTCTCTGTATAAAAATCTTTATGGTTTAAGTTGTGTTTCATACTGGGTAGAATCTGTAGACAAGTATGACAAGACTGAAACAGAATTTTCTAATGTAAGTGTAATTGGAGGAACTGTGGGACATATCTAATATAGTAAAATACAACATAATAAATGAAAGATGTGAGTTTCCATTGTTGCTTGTTGTTGTGTTCCTTCACTTTCCAACTTATGGTGACCCTAAGGCAACCTACCATTGGGTTTTCTGAGGCTGAGAGTATGTGACTTGCCCAAGTTCACCCAGTGGGTTTTGATGGTTGAGCAGGGATTCGAACCCTGGTCTCCTGAGTTGTAGTCCAACACTCAAACCACTACACCATGCTGGCTCCACTTGTGAATTTCTATTACTGACCTCTAAACATACTGCTACAAGAATCCCATATTGTTAAAATCATGCAAGTGTACAGAATCCCCCATAAGTATCTGTCTGAAAATTTCCAAGTACAGTAGCACCACCACATCTGCTGATTAGCCATCCGCTGATTCAGTTATCCACGGATGGTTATGGCAATGGCAATGGTGGGGATGGGAGGGGGAGTGGGGAGGCGAGCTCACCTCCTTTCTCTCTTCTCCATGGAGGGGGGTTCCGGTGGCATGGTGGAGCTGGCGGGAGGAGTGAGGGAGGAGATAAGGTCACCTCCTGTGCCCTTCCCCAGGTCAGTTCCAGTGGTGCAGGCTCCAGTGGTGTGGCAGAGCTAGTGGGGGGTATTCTGGGGGGAGGGAGGGAGGGAGGGAGGGAGGGAGGGAGGGAGGGAGGGAGGGAGGAGGCGAGCTTGCCTCCCCCTCCCTTCCCCTGGGAGAGTTCCGGTGGTGCAGTGGAGCTGGAGGGGGGTTGGCAGGGGAGGGAGGGAGGCTTCTTGGAAACCTCCTTGGACCAAATGCTTATAAAAAACTACCCCCAGTTATAAATACCTCCTTTTTGGCTAACATGCTTGAGATAGTGGTTGTAAGAACAGCTGCATAGGCTCTTGGATGAAAATGAAATGGTCTTATCTAGACCCATTCTCCTTTGGGTTTAGACCTGGTATGGAGATGGAATTGGATTTGGTTGCCCTGATGGATAACAATTATTGAGAGAGAGCAGGGGAATGATCTCCTAGTGGCTTTTGATAACATTGACTATGGGAGCTTCCTGGGCCAACTCTGCAGGATTGGAATAGGGAACTGTCTTATGGTGCTGCTGCTCCTACCTGCAAGATCAGTAGAATGCTACTGTAGTATTGTGTCTTGGTCCCTTGGTAAAGGTACTGTACCGCCCCCATTGCGTTTGAACATTGAATCCCAGACAGACAGAAGTCCTGTGTATAGATGGTTTAGGAGTGGAGTAATTTATCTGTCATGGGTGGGGTTGTATTCCCCCTACTAGTATAGCTGCATACTCTAGGGGTGCTCTGGGATAATCTCTGTCACTCTAAGGGACTTCAGTGGCAAAGAGCACCTGCCATCAGTTTTGTCTGGTAGAGCTGTTCCTGAACATAAAGAGCCAGACCACAGTGGTCCACACATTGGTAACTTCAAGATTAGAGTATTGTAATGCTTTCTTATACACAGCTAATCTTGGGCTGGGTTCAAAATTTACAACTAGTGCAGAACATGGCAGCCAGATAGCTTACTGGGGTCTACAGTACACATGTAATATCTATGCTGAAAGATTGACACTGGATGCCCATTAGATACCAAGCCATGTTCGAGGTGTTACCTCTATAAGGCCCTGTATAGCTCAACCAGGCTGACTGAAAGACTACCTTCTTCTATATAAATCCCCATTCCTTCTGTTTGGAGTAGGGAGTGGGGCTGCTTTTTGTACTGTGGCCTAGTGAGGTTCATTTGGATGTAGTATGGCAGAGAACCATCTCTGATATAGGTTCCACCATGCAGAATGGTCTTCGTGTTGCAATCAGGGAAGCTCCCAGGATGGAATATTACTGCCTTCAATTCAAGACCTGTTTCTGTACTCAGGCATTTTCCTGGGTAATCCAGTCTATTACCTTTAAGTTTTTAAATGAATGATATTAAGGATTTTTCTGGGGTTTTTTTATTCTGGTATTTTATTTATTTAATTTTTTATTTATGTTGTTCTTTTATTTATCCTTTTAAATGTTGTTTTATTGTACCCATTTTTATTGTTAACTACTTTTAAATTTTAAAAATGAAAAGCAATATATAAATGCTGGGAAATGAATGAATTGCTGGTGAAGAATAATAAGCCTGCTTAAAGTCTTTCTCTCCCTTTGACCCCATAGTAATCCAGCCTTTTAAGCTATTCCACATAGTTCGCAGTTGGACAGTGACAGTGTCATTTTAATAACCTTGACTGTTGTCAGTCCTGTACGTTTGTACACTTTGAAAACTATCTTTATTGAAAATATATATTTCCACCAGTTCACCATGCCTTGTAGCGGAAGGAAGAATTCACCATTACTAGGTGTGTGTGTATGTGTGTGTGTGTGTGTAAAACTATACATCTCTCTTGAAATGTGAAACATAATAAAATAATTCCAACATAACATTCATTAATTTTTCTCTGGATTTTAAAAAATCGAATTCTGTCATTCATCTCTATTTTGCTTTTCAGTTGTATGTTTGTCATGGCTTGGGTTGACTATTTTTTCTCTCTTTCTCCCTTTGAGTATTTTATTTATTTAACATATTTTTGTCTATTTATTTTTTTTACAATAGTTCATCACTCAGTTTTATTCTGGTCTTCATAAAGGAGATAGACTGCTGAATTTTGACCAGGGAGGCTGTTACTTGAGTATACATTTGCTTGTGAAGCTTAGTTACGTATTGTTGAGATACTGTAGAGTAACAGCCATCCCCATCTTTTACATTAATCTATACAGATTTGTATATAGATATATGAAAATAAAATATCCTGCCTTGATTTCTACAACCTCAGGGCAGTGTACACCTCATAGAACAGATCTGTGAGATAAAGATTGGCTAAGAGTTGATAACTAGTCCAAGTCACTGGTAAGTTTCATGGCTAAGTAAGGTTTGAATCCCAGTCCCTGTCTGATTCTCTAACCATTATAACCACACTGGGTGTTTTATAGGATTAGTGCAGAACGTTTTGGAGGATTGGATGGTGGGGGCAGGGAATTTCTCAAATATTTTCTGAACTCCTTGGAGAATGAATAAGATACCACTGTAATAAGAAAAAAGTGATAAGGATACCTTGGATTTATCCTTGCTCTACACTTCCACATTTTTCTGTGCAAATTAATTGAAAAAAGTAGCCACACACTTTCCAGAATGATTCCTATTTTTACTCAATTTAAGCTCACCAACGATATCTAGACAACACCATTGTATTAAATGTAATATAGAACTTACAAAGCCATTATCAATCAAACAACCCAAGCTATAATTTTGAAACATTGATATCATAGTTTAGACAATTAAATATAAACACCTTTTGAGGGAAGTAGGGTTGGCTCCTTATCTGCCAAGTGTTTGATGGGCAATAAGAACAGTACTGTTTTGCTGGACCTTTGATAGATTATTGCTCTGTCTTGTTTTCGAGAATGTTTATTTTTGTTTCTAATTCGGTTGTGATTTGTACTATTGTATTGTACTATTGTTTTAAATTTTGCATCACTCTGGGGTCCTGGTGGACATGAAAGCAATTTATGGATGCTGCTGCTGCTATATCACTGTAATGATCATCAGTTATCATCATGGCATGAGCTTCCATAATGTGCAGCCAGCACCATGAAGTGGAAAGGGAAGTTCAGACCTTATTAGCTTGATAGAAACTGTTGCTACATGGACACACTTGTGTAAATCCACAAATGAATACCTACTACAAGGGATGTTCAGTAATTAAGTTTTTCAGAAACATCCCTGAAAACTTGACTCTGCAGACTGAAACACAAAGGAAAACACAGAAATTAGAGCTTAGTTTGAGTAGCATGTCAAATGACTATGCATGTCTCTCCAAGTTGAAACTAGTAGATCAGTTTGAAATCACATCTGGTGGTATTTACAGATAAATTTGGGGTCATAAAATTAAACGTATATATGACTACATTTAATTAGCAGTGGTGATTTTATGTTGTGCTTTAATCTTCTTATGACCAGACAAACCACTGACTTTTTAGATAAATAATTTCTCCTCTCCAACAAATGGTACGAAATTCATTCAAATTTTACTCATAAAAAAGTATAAAGAGCTTTTCAAATCAGTCATCAATAAACACATAAATAATTTATAATGGATATGTGAGAAGATAAGAGTGTGTGGACAGCAAGCAAAATGTGAACGTAAGAGACAAATATTCTTGCTAGCAGCACTTTTTCCGCAATGCTAGTTTAGTAACTCAGAGCAACTGTCTCCTAGCAACAAGCATTGCGCTGTGTCACTGGTTGAGATGTAAGACTTGCGGAGGAGAATGGGAAAGGGGGGCAGAAACAGGACAGCTGTTACAGCTTTTAATGCTAGCCACTCAATTTACTGATTATATCTAAGGTGCTTTGAAAAAATTACAAGACAGAGCTCTCCACATTTTAAAAAATTACAAGACAGAGCTCTCTGCATTTTAAAAAAGAAAAATGTATGATGAATAGCTTTGCAGATACTGATCTAGAAATCAATTGAGTTGTTAGTAATTCAGCTCCCTTTAAATAATCAACAGACGTGGTAGCATCTCTGCTCTTTCCTCATTTACATCAGCATTATTTTTAATATAATTGAAGCTGGTGTAGTGGTTTGAGTATTGGACTAGGACTCAGGGAGACCAGGGTTCAAATCCCCATGTGGCCATTGAAATCCACTGGATGACCTTGGGCGAGTTATAGTCCCCCAGCCTTAGAGGAAGGCAACGGCAACCCCCCTTTGAACAAATCTTGCCAAGAAAACCCCATGATAGATTTTCCTTGTTATTTTTCTGGACTGTGAGGCCATGTTGTGGAAGAGTTTACTTCTGACGTTTTACCTACATCTGTGGCTGGCATCTTCAGAGAATGGTTGAGTAGGAGTGTGTGTGGAGTTTATATGCTATGAACCCCTGTTGGGGAGTATATGTAAATTTGTGTATGTGAATGGTTAGTTTCTGGGTGTAGAAATGCAAGGATTAGTGTCTGTTTGGCTAATGGTTGGTTGATGATGATAATGGGCCATCAACCAACCATTAGCCAAACAGACATGAATCCTCTTTGCATTACTACACCCAGAAACTAACCATTCAAATACACAAATTTACATATACTCCCCAACAGGGGTTCACAGTATATACACTCCACACATGCTCCTACCCAACCATTCTCTGAAGATGTGAGCCACAGATGCAGGTGAAACATCAGAAGTAAACTCTTCCAGAACACGGCCTCACAGCCTGGTGGGGGGGGGGGACAAGGAAAATATATGGATGCCAGCTGTGAAAGCCTTCGACTTCACCCCATGATAGGTTTGCCTTAGGGTTGCCATAAATCAGAAACAACTTGAAGATACACAACAAAGACAACTACAGCATTGCTCTTCTACTTTCCTTTCCAGACTTTTTTCAAAACTAGTAAAACAATACATGGGGCTTCAGAGTTCTGCCCTGACTTGACTTATAATAGAGCTGACAGAGTAGACCACAGGTGCCCTCAGTTTGCCCCTCAGGGCCCTTTCAGCCCCCAGAAATCTGCCCCCCAAATGGCAAATCATGCCCCAGAAGCCTTCCATTATCACTTGTTTAAAGAAAATCTTTTCCTGGCCTAAAAGAGGGGTGGGTGGGAAAGCATGACCTTCAGTGGATTCTGGGAGTATTTGGCCTTCAGTGGCTTTACTACTGGGGGTCTTTTGGGCAGGATGGGGGTGTGGAGGAGTTTTGTAACTTGCCAAAATAGTCCCCAGCTCCTCAGAAGTTGCCCATCACTGGTTCTAACTAGTAACAAAACCACAGCAGGTAATGTAAGGCACAGCCAAACAGTCTCCTTAAAATGGTTAGATGGTCAGGCAGCCCTTTGATTCTTGTTACTGGTCCTTCCCCGATGGCATGTATAAGGTCACATTTAGTTCTTGCATAATGAAGAACTAAGCCTTTGGGAAGAGAATTCCAATGAACAGAAGTAGTTAAGCTGCAGAATAATTTTTCCCACTTGGTGAAATAGAGTTGGATTAAATTAATTCATAACGAGCATGATGCATTTAAGACATGCTACCTGTTCTTCAACTGAATTTTGTGGAAGCTTAATTGAAATTTAATTTACTGTGAATTTGAAGATAGAATCATAGAATTGTAGAGTTGGAAGAGACCACAAGGGCCATCCAGTCCAACCCGCTGCCATGCAGGAAATCACAATCGCAGCATCCCTGACAGATGGCCATCCAGCAAGGCTATAGCAGAGTAAGGCAGAAAGGTTGAATACAGAGAGGACCAGGAAGATAGGGTAATAGTTACTAGTCTTGAAGAGAAGAGTTCTGTGCAGCGAGGATACTCAGACAGGTATCTCAGGGTGGCACTAGAGGTTCTGATCCAGAGGAGGGGGGTGTCGAGAAACATAATGGCCAGGTCCATCCACTATGGCACACTTTTCTTAACTATATTTGTTAGCTGTTTTTAGGGGTCTAATATTTCTATCCTATTCTGTGCCTTGAGGGGTGAGTTTAGCGTAACAAAGCTTGGATGACTCTCCTATGGAACAAAGAAAACCAAAACTCAACTGATTGCTTTAATTTCAGAGAGATAGAACACTGGTGGTTTTGCGACAACCTCAAAAGGTTGGACAGGAGGGGGTATTAGGAGAGGTTTCAGTCATGTATAGATTAAGGAATGGTCACTTAATTGCTTGATTGAATTATTGCTGGGAATGCCCAAGGCTGGGAGAAAGGATTAGCACATACCCCTCTATGGGTTGTTAGCATAAACCCAATACGAGAGCTTTCTGCTCAATCCTAATATGGGCTTTCTCATCATTATATTTCCAGACACATCTCAGGTCATTGTGATCCCCAACTGAGCACAGTTGTGACCAACCAACATGACACTGAAAAGTGTCCAATATTTCCAGTTATGAGATGTCGTGGGGAGGGGGTAGTAGGGCATAATAACATTCTCACCATGAAACAGTTTGTCCTGGAGCTGATGTGAGGGTTTTATCTGTGCTGCGTAAGAGAGACAGAATAAAGATGATGTTGGTGTACACTCCATCTTGCTGGCTGTGCAGGCAGATGCTATATCCAGTGTGGTGCTGGGGAATCCCTTGATGGGATAAAGTCAGCATTCATGCAGAAGCTTTCTTGATGGGGCCAGCTTAGAACTTAATAGCTGCCATGACATCTGTGAAGCTTTCTTAGTCCATGATTTCCCCAGCACATTTTGCTGAAAATACACTTATCTGATGCTTGCTGAAAGGTGGGGTGCCAGTGGTGGAGGGGTGATTTGACACTATTGTCATGAATAGGTTACTCCTTGGTGAAATTTGGATTGTCTGTGATTAGCTATCCCTGAAGTGCTGAGGAAATGATTAAGACTATCATATCCCCCTGGGTATACTGTATATCCAATAAATAATAACAAAATGATAAAAACTTGTTTTAGTAATTCCTTATGAAAAATTAGGTATGGTTTTGTTCCTTTCAGCATTCTGTGCATATTGTGTTCTATAGGAAGAACTTGAAGTTTGAAATCAGTTTGAAATTTGCTTATCAGAAATTGTTAACAACCTTTTGTTGCTGTTCTGAAGGCAGAGTGTGGAAGAGCTGTACTAATCTTTGGTGCTCCAAAACATGGGGATTAATAAAGAGGATGAGGACTACTCCAGATTTACCAGGATAGCTTATAAAATTGCACCAACATTTTTTTTTGTCAGTAGAGCCATCATTTAAATAAGAATGCTAATATAAAATTATCTCAACTTGTGTTTGTTTCAAGTTATTGAAAGACTAGTGTTCTCTGTTCCAAAATTTCCCAGTAGCTTTCGCACTTTTTGCAGAGTTGCAGTTTTATACTTTATTTGCTCTACTATTTAAATAATAGTAGCACAAGTATTGTAAGCACAAAAGTTGTGAAAAGCATTTCAAACAGAACTGTATTGTAAGAACTGATTTCATTCTCCCATGCACAGTTTCACAGATGCGAAAAAATGGCAAACATAATGAACTTGAAGTAAAAATAGCTAGTCGTCTTTAGTAATGATACTCACTTCACTAGATCAGAACAAGCTTCTGGCTACTCCTCTAGTCACAGCACATGAAATTTACTGGAAATCTGGATGTCCCTCCCCCTTCATGAGCATATCACATAGAGAAGTAAAACTGAAAACCCTATTAATAAAAAAGTTCATTTCATGCCTTTTGCAATTATTTTCTCACACATACTTAGTAAAACAAGCTCTTCACTTCACACAGTTGTAAGCAAGTAGGATAGGATGAGTTCAAGCACAAGTCTGTTCGGGTATAAAACCTGAATGCTACATAACTCATGAAAGCAGTTTTAATAATCAAAGAGCTAATCATGTAATAGAGAAAATCTTACATTTGTTATTTTATTCTCTCATACACAAGGCACACAAATCAAAGAATGTTAAGTGCATTAATACCTTTGTGAAATTTGAAACAATTCTCTCAGTTTCCTTATATTATGGTTGAATGTAGTGGAGCAAACAAATTACTCATTATTAATAATTCAATATTACACTCCTTCTCCTGGACATTTTGAATAGATTTCAGTTCTGTGTCTGTTAGGCTTCTGTTGGTACATTCCCAGGATCATGAAGTAGCAAGAATGGAATCCTCCTTTATTAGGCCTACATATCAAAGTTCTCTGCTCAATAGGCCTGACCATCTAAGGGCTCATCTATAAACTAACACCACTCTTAGATATAATGTTCCACTCCTCTGGCCAAACAGAGACTAAGGAGATTTTCACAAGGGCTATATATCCAGTGGTAGGAACAGAACAGGGTCGGGAAAGGTTTTCCCTTTCGGATTACATCCACCCTGTTCAGTTCCTACATTGTGGCTGTTCTGTTTTCTCCCTGTGATATTTTATTCACAGGGAGAAGTCGTTTTTAAGCACCCAGTTCCATTTCTGTAACAGGATCCTATGGTGTGCAAATAGGATCCCGTCCCTGTTCTAGAATGACGGGGCCGGGGAGGAGCTCTGTGGCAGACACTGCCTGCCACGATCAGGACATCCAGGTAAGTACCACCCTTCCCCCCTTTCCCGGGTTACTTGTATTTTTTTTTTAAATTCTTTCATTTGACAACTGGGGGGGGGTTAATTTGATTTTCCCTCCCACTGGCTGCATTTACAGTCAGCCAGGCAAGGAGGGAGGAGGACCATTCCTGCAGCGGAATGGAGGTAAGCATGCAAACATTTACCTCCATTCCATTGCAGGAACAGGAGAGGAAGTGGCGGGACAGAACTGGGGCTTTTAGCCCCGGTGTGAAAACCTCCTAAATCTGTTGAAGTATGGTTGAGGCAAGAACATATTTACAAAGTATAGATGTGTTTCCCTTGCTTTACCCCCAGACAACAACCACTGCTTAGGGCAAGTCTGCAAAAAAAAAAAAAAAAAAAAAATTGCTTTTATAGTAACAGTAGAATATCTATGTTCTCAGCTTCAGTCTTTGGTATCTACATGTGAGGCTGGAAAAGCTCCTTGTCTGAAAGCGTAGAGACCTCTGCCAACCGGTATTGGCAGTAATGAACTAGATGGACCAAAGGTATGAAGCAGCCTTCAGTGTTCCATAACCTTAAAACTAGACCCACAGAATCTATGTCAACAAATCCAATTTCTCCTTTACAAGGCTACCTCTCTTAAAGCAAGGGTTGGGAATGTTTCGCACTCCAGATATTCTTAAGATACCCCACATCACCCCTACCAGTGAAGCGATCCATGACATCAATACTGGAAGCCAGGTGGAGAGCATCTGGATAAAAATTAAAGGGGAGGGAAACAACAGGGATGTTATTGTGGGACTCTACTACAGACCCCTAAATCAGACGGAGGAATTGGATGATGCCTTTCTAGAACAGATGACCACACACGCAGAAAGGAGAGATGTAATAGTGATGGGTGACTTCAACTATCCTGATATTTGCTGGCAATCTAACTCAACATAAACTTCAAGGTCTAGCAAATTCCTTACTTGCCTGGAAGACAATATCATGGTCCAAAAGGTGGAAGAGGTAACAAGGGGGTCAGCTATTTTAGATCTGATCCTAACCAACAGGGATGACCTGGTTAATGTGGTGCAAGTGGTGGGAATCCTTAAGTGAGAGTGATCATGTTCTCCTGGAGTTTGTTATACAATGGAAAGGAGAAGCCAGGCATAGTCAGACACGCATTCTTGACTTTAGGAGAGCTGATTTCAATAAACTCAGGGAAATACTGGGGGTGATCTCATGGTCAGGAATACTAAAAGAGAAGAGACCTCAAGATGGATGGGACTTTCTCAAAACGGAGATACTGAAGGCACAATTTCATACAGTACCAATGAGGAAGAAAAATGGGAGGTGTCTCAAGAAACCAGGATGGATGACTAAAGAATTTTCAATGGAGCTAAGTTTTAAAACAGAACATATATAGGAAATGGAAAAAGGGGGAAATCACCAAAGAAGAATTCAAACTGATAGCGAACACGTGTAGGAGTAAAGTCAGAAAAGCTAAAGCACAGAATGAGCTCAGGCTTGTTCGATAGGTTAAGAACAATAAAAAGGGTTTTTTGGGGTATGTCCACAGCAAAAGGAGGAAGAAGGAAATGATAGGGCCACTACGTGGAGAAGATGGCAAAATGCTAATAGGGGACAGAGAAAAGGCAGAATTACTCAACACCTTCTTTGCCTCAGTGTTTTCAGAAAAGGAGAAGGGGGACCAGCATGAGGAGAATGGAACAGAGGATACAACAGGGGAAATCCAGCATAGAATACGCAAAGAGGTAGTACAGGAATACCTTCTTAATCTAAATGAATTTAAATCTCCAGGACCAGATGAACTCCATCCAAGAGTATTAAAAGAGCTGACAAATATAATCTCAGAGCCATTGGCAATAATATTTGAGAACTCCTGGAGAACAGGAGAAGTCCCAGCAGACTGGAGGAGGGCAGACGTTGTCCCCATCTTAATAATAATAATAATAATAATAATAATAATATTTATTTACACCCCGCCCCTCTGCTAAAAACAATCGGGGCGGCTTCCAACAATTAAAACATTATAATAATGACTAAAAACACCACCCACCCCACCCTCCCCCATAAAAAGACATTAAACACAATAAGATTAAAACCTTCTAACTAAAAAACACATTAAAAACAAATATATACATAATTTTTAAAAAGCCAGGAGACTGAGTTCCTGAGGCCGGGATCTAATCAGGAAAGGCCTGCCGAAAGAGATCCGTCTTTAGTGCTTTTTTAAAGCTACTCAAGCTCGTCAGCTGACGGATCTCATTCAGCAGGCCATTCCACATTCCACAATCTTCACAAAGAGGAAAAAATACGATCCCAACAATTATCATCCAGTTAGTCTGACATCAATACCAGGGAAGATTCTAGAGCAGATCATTAAACAGTCAGTCTGTGAACATTTAGAAGGCAATGCCATAATCACAAAAATTCAACATAGGTTTCAGAGAAACAAGTCATGCCAGACTAATCAGATCTCTTTTTTTTATAAAATTACCAGCTTGGTAGATGAAGGGAACGCTGTGGATATCGCATACCTTGATTTCAGTAAGGCCTTTGACAAGGTTCCCCATGACATTCTTGCAAACAAGCTTGTAAAATGTGGGTTAGACAATTTAACTGTTAAATGGATTTGTAATTGGTTGACTGGCCGAACCCTAAGGGTACTCAGCAGTGGCTCCTCTTCATCTTGGAAAGATGTGACCAGTGGGGTGCCACAGGGTTCTGTCCTGGGCCCAGTGCTATTCAACATCTTTATCAATGACTTGGATGAGGGAATTAGGGGTATACTTACCAAATTTGCAGATGACACCAAATTAGGAGGAGTACGTAATACCCTAGAGGACAGGAGCAAAATTCAAAATGACCTGGATAGACTGGAGAGCTGGGCCAAAGCTAACAAAATGAAATTCAATACGGAGAAATGTAAGGTACTGCACTTAGGGCAGAAAAATGAAATGCATAGATATAGGATGGGAGAGACCTGGCTGAACGATACTACATGCGAAAGGGATCTAGAAGTCCTAGTAGACCACAAGTTGAACATGAGCCAACAGTGTGATGCAGCAGCTAAAAAGGCCAATGCAATTTTGGGCTGTGTCAATAGAAGTATAGTGTCTAGATCAAGGGAAGTAATAGTGCCGCTCTATTCTGCCTTGGTCAGACCTCACCTAGAATACTGTGTCCAGTTCTGGGCACCACAATTCCAAAAGGATATTGACAAATCAGAGCATGTCCAGAGAAAGGCAACTAAAATGGTGAAAGGTCTGGAAACCATGCTTTATGAGGAGAGACCTAGGGAGCTGGGTATGTTTAGCCTGGAAAAAAGATGGTTAAGAGGCGATATGTTAGCCCTGTTTAAGTATTGAAGGGGTGTCACGTTGAGGATGGAGCTGGCTTGTTTTCTGCTGCTCCAGAGACTGGAACACAGAGCAATGGATGCAAGCTCCAGGAACAGAGATTCCACCTCAACATTAGGAGGAACTTTTTGACAGTAAGAGCTGTTCAGCAGTGGAACACACTCCCTCGGAGTGCGGTGGGATCTCCTTCCTTGGAGGTCTTTAAGCAGAGGCTGGATTGCCATCTGTCGGGGATGCTTTGATCGTGATTTCCTGCGTGGCAGGGGGTTGGACTGGATGGCCCTCGTGGTCTCTTCCAACTCTACAGTTCTATGATTCTATGATTCTACCTGGCATAGCCAGTGATGAGGCATGATGGGAGTTCTAGTCTAGGAATATTTGGAGAACCACATCTTCTCTAGCCTTTACTTAAAACAGTACCATCTTCTAAAGGTGGCCTTCCTTTTACGCAGTGTAAAATGGCTGCCTCAGGAACCAGAGTTGGGGTGTCATGGAGGGATAACAAGTGTTTAGTCTCTATCATACCATTTTGGGGCAAGGTTCTGGAGCATGTGGTGGCCTCCCAACTCCAGGGGTTTCTGGATGAAATTGATTATCTAGATCTATTTCAATCTGGCTTCAGGCCTGGTTATGGGACATTCAATCTTTATTACAGTCTTCAGCCAGAGTGCTGTTTATGGGACAGAAACAGCTTTGCTCACCTTGGTGGATGACCTACACTGGGAACCGCACAGTAGTGTGTCCCTGTTGGTTCTGCTGGACCGCTCAGTGGTTTTTGATACCATTGACCTTGTGAATTGCTTCTCTGGCATGGGACTTGAGGGCACTGTTATGCAGTGGTTCCAGTCTTTCTTGGTGGGGCAAACTCAGAAAGTGATGCTGGGGAACTCTGGTTCAATGTCCTGGCCATTGGTCCGTGTGGTCTCTCAGGGTTCGGTTTTGTCCCCCATGCTGTTTCACATCTACATGAAACTGCTAGGAGAGATCATCCAGAGTTTGGGGGTTCCATGTCACCAGTTTACTGATGACACCCAACTCTATCTCTCCTTCCCATCTGATTCCAAGGAAGCTGTCTCAATACTAAACCAATGTCTCTTGTCAGTAATGGACTGCATTTGAGCAAACAAATTGAAACTTAATCCAGACGAGACAGAGGTGCTCCTGGTCATTCAAAAGGCAGTTCAGGGAACAGGGACTCAACCTGTGCTGGATGGGGTTACACTCCCCCTGAAATCTCAGGCTCACAGCTTGGGTGTTCTCCTGGACTCATCTCTGAGCCTGGATTTCCAGGTTTCAGCAGTGGCCAGAAGTGCATTTGCACAGTTAAAACTAATGCACCAACTTCACCCATTCCTTGAAACATCAGATCTGGCTACAGTGACACATGCCTTGATTACATTCCGTTTGGATTATTGTAATGCACTGTACACAGGGCTGCCTTTGGAAACTGTTCAGAAACTTCATTGTGTCCAAAATGCTGTAACCAGAATGCTGACGAGGGCCAGTTACAGGGAGTACAGTATATAACTCCCATGTTAAAACAGCTTCACTGGCTACCGGTTCATTTCCAGGCACAATTCAAAGTGCTGGTCATGACCTATAAAGCATATATGGCTTGAATCTAAAATGTCTGAAAGACCATATTTGCCTATACAAACCTGCAAGTGTTCTAAGATCCTCATGGGAAGGCTTTCTCTCAGTCCCACCACTATCACAGGCTTCTTTGGTGTGGGCATGAGAGAGAGCCTTCTCAGTGGCTGCTCCCACCCTCTGGAACTCCTTTCCACAGGAGGCTAGGCTGGACCCCTCCTTGCTTTCCTTTTACCGACAGGCAAACAAGTTCTTATTCAACCAGGCTTTTAAATATAGGTGCACCCACAGAGACTTTTTATTGGGATGTGTTTTTATTTTATTTTTTAACTTTTATATGTTTTAAATAATTTTAAATTTTTAAATTCTCATTATTTTAATCATTTTCAGTTGTTCTGATGTATTTTAAACAATGTCTTTTGTGAGCTGCCTTGGGTCCCAAAAGAAAGGTCTGGGAGAAAGACGGCAGGTAAATTAAATTAAATTAAATTAATAAATATAGTTATTTAATTTACCAGAGATGGAGAAAGGTGGGATTTTCTGTCTAATGCACTGGAATAACATGGCTGAATAACTTGGCAGAATTTGGGTAGTATGCACTTTGGCTGAGGTGAGTAGGGTTCATCTGCTTCAGACAACAAAATGTCTTGAGCTAACTGTGTCATTGCTCTTCTTTGTTTGGAGTGCTGCAGACAAAAGCAGTCCTCAGTCCTGTTGCTGCTACCATGGTGGGGTGAGCTGCCTGTGATGGGCCATGGGGAATATAGATTCATCCAGCAGTTGTTAGCTGCAGCAAGGAAAATGGACTGTTATATTCTGCCACGACCCCCAAGACTTAACTCAAGCTTTAAACCAGTAGTAGTAGTAGTAGTAGTACAGTTAAAGCATCCATTAAACCTTCCCTCAGAGGCACTGGAGGGTGACGGAAGATTTTCCTCCTGCAAATTTGTGGATGGAGTGGATTGAATGGCAATGTGTAGGCCGAGCCAGCCAGCCTTTGCCTTGGCTTCTGTCATGTGGCCACTCTACTGCAGGCAGGAGGTGGGCTGAACAACCTTCAAGCCTTCGCAGACCCCCTGTGAGGACAATGTGGCTCCCTAGGGGTCCCTGGACTGCAAGTTAAGAACCACTGTTCTACTACATATTAATTGAGCTTCCATAGTATCATGGTAGGACTATTAGATTGTTCCTGCTTTACTTTGTAATTCCCTTTCATTTATCAGGCAAAAGATAGTAATTCTGATATTTACCCTTTTACAGTATTTAGATTAATGTTCTAGCAGAAGAAGTAACAAAAGAGTTCCTTTAAAAGAAGTTGTTAATTTATTACTGCTCTTCTCTTTTTGACGGACAGATAGATGCTGGTTCTTCTGTAAAAAGCTGAGAGATAATTTTGCTTTGTTTAGTTGGTTCTGATGTACAAAACTAGAGCATGGGAAGAGAAAAGCTGTAGAAATAATTTAACATTGTTTTTTAAAATCATGTGGGTGTGGGTGTATTAAATTTGCTGGCTTGGCCTTCTCTTTTAAAATTTGTGTCCTGACTGAATACTGCTTAGTAAATCTCATGATTTTCAGTAACAGAGAAAACTTAATATTACTCCATTTTATCTTAATGTTCATGTTCATTTTAAGCAGTAGAGCCCTTGAGAATGAAATGTATGTCTGCCTAATATTTATTTTGAAGGATTTTAATATTAATGCAGGATTTTAATATTTAATATTAATCACTAGGAATTTCAAAATATATGAAATTTTATGCCTTCACCTACTTATAACTAGATGCCTAAATGTCTTAAATGTACCAAATTGTCTTGGAAGCTAAATTGGTTAGTACTTGAATGGGACACTGCCAACAAATAGCAGGTGCTCTAAGCTATATTTCAGAGGAAGTTACTGGCAAAACGAAGAAAACTCTACGAAATTCATGGGGTCACCATAAGTCAACAGATGGCTTGAAGGCACAAGCGCATGCACACACAGCTTCTGTTCCATCAGCCTTCTTAACTCTCTTTCTTGTCCACATTTTTAACTGCATACAGTCTTTTGGGGCCCTAGTTAAGACTGCAAAATTTGTGCAGTCCTCAATACAGAGGCCACAATACAGAGCCCACCAGCTCTGTATTGTGGCTTGTCAAGTGTTTAAGTTTGTCAGCCTGTTTATGAAATCTCAAGGTAAAAAAAAAAAAAAAAGAAGGTGGCTCAATGCATACTCTCCAATTGTACTGATTTGATAGGGACAGCCCTGGTTAATCCTCTGTTGTCCCACTTTTTCAGCTGCTTTTCAAATGCTCCAGTTACTCTCCCCCCCCACTCCCCCCCCTTTTGTCCTTAGCTTCTTTCACTGGGCACAAATCGAGTTCAAAGTGCAAAAATAGTTTGCAATCAGTTACCGGGGGGGGGGGTGAGGAGAGGAGGACTGGAATCTTGCCCTTCCCAGCAGGCTCAGACAAAAGCAAACTTTTGTCCTTGGCTTTCTTCACTGGGCACAAATCGAGTTCAGAGTGCAAAAATAGTTTGCAGTCAGTTACCTCGGGGGGGGGGAGTGAGGAGAGGAGGACTGGAATCTTGCCCTTCCCAGCACGCTCAGACAAAAGCAAACTGATGCAGCCTCTCCTAGCTTGTGTGTTCTTCCTCATTGATAGGTTTTGCCATCTTGACCACACTTTGATGTTGCTTGGCCACACATACCCCACTTTTAATCTGTGAAATGTTGGAGAATATAGTGCCTAGTAAGTTGACTTAGGCTTGGTAGATTGTGTGCTATATAGATGTGGCTTAGGCTGTATGTGATTTTTTTTCTTCAGCCACCCTCCCCCTTTTTTTCAGTGCCCTATTTTCTTTCCTTTGGTTTATTTTATATTTTCCTTCAGATAACCTTCAATTTCCAAACACCTTCTAGTATTGTAAAAAGTATTGGGAAGCTACATGGATAATGTAGAAGAATTCAATGCATACCATTGTAAGCTAGGTGTTGCTTTTTTAATGAACAAGCAAGTGTTCTTGCATGCTGCTGAATCTGAATCTTGCACGCTGCTGAATCACCTGTGCTTTGCTCCTTCAGCCAGTGGGAGCAAATATACAAGTCAAGAACACACAGTCCATGGTTTGTTTGGCACAAAGGTTGAACCAGGAATTTTGCCCTGTTGCTCACCTAACAAGCCAGTCGTAAATCAGGATTTATTCTTAGCTAAAAACTCTGGTTATGGGGAGAGCAACAAGCTAGAGTTTCTGATTCAGACTACTACACAAAACATGGACTAAACACAGTATAGTTTTGTTTTGCTGCTCTCACGTCAAATGAGAGCCATAGAACAACTTTGCTTGTTCAAATTCTGCCCTACTATGTCATCCAACCATGGCTTACTGTATCATTCTTATGCAACCACTATGTTGAGAAGCAGTTTTCAAATCAAATGGTATTGGTCTCCAGCAGTGTAAAAACCAAACATCATATCCTCCCTTCCCCCATATTTCTCAACAGTTTCCCTCTATTGGGCATCACATACAGTTTTTATTTTATTTTTGGTCATATTGGAAGCCAGCAGAGAGAATATGTTCTTATATTATATGCTCTTATATACTTTGTACAATATCCAGTTTTGGAGGTGCTTTATACAGAGTCAATTCTGGGTAGGATTCAGACTTATTGACATTAAGAAGAGACTCACTCATTCAGCAGGATTTAGGTTAGTTTCAGTTAGTCTCCTCGAAATCTCACTAAGGGCCCTTTTAATAGCAATAGCATTTATATTTCTGTACTGCTTATCAGTGCAAAGTACTCCCTAAGTGGTTTACAGTGTGTTAGCTAATTGCCCCCCACCAAGATGGGTACTCATTTTACCATCCTACGAAAGGATGGAAGGCTGAATGAACCTTGGAGATCTGTAGGATCGAACCTGCAACATTGCGGCTGTAGTACTGGCATTTAGCCACTGAGCCACCAGGGCTCCTATTTCACACTATGTAATATAGCACTGTGATTACATTTTACATGGCGGTGCTGCACTCTGTGTAATCTATAGATTTATAGTTTGTTGGGGCACTAGAGCTCTCTAGCAGAGAATTATAAGCTTACTTCCCTAAACAACAAATCCCAGGCTTCCACAGGATGTTGCCATGGCAGTTAAAGTGGAATCATAGTGCTGTAATTAGGTTGTGTGAAAGGCCCTAAATCTAGAACCAACCATTGTTGTCTGTTTTATTATTTTTAGTGTCAGTTTATGCATTTGATTATGTTATAAATTTATGGCTAAGTTGGTCCTTGAAACAAAATATAAATTGGTTTTTCATTCTGAAGGATTTCTATGTTGATGAAATAATTAAATGTGAGGATATAGATAGATGGCAAGTTTTATTTAAAAAAGAAATGATCAATTAATCCATTTTGGATCAAGCTTTTTGAACATACATAATCAGTTGCGCAGGTGGCATTCTATGTGTGGCTTTTTCTAAAGAGCAGGATGTTTTAGAATACTAGCATTTGAAGGTGTAGGAGGATAAGGAGTGGAGGTGGTTGCAGGCTGCAGAAATTATAACTATGGCAACAGTGTCCCCCTATCTTTTTATCCTATTTAATAGGGTTTGTATGTCTTCAAAATGAGTATTAAACATCTGCAGCAAATGAATCTAAGCCCTTAATGAATAGTTTAACATACAACACTATATTTTGGTGTTTATATTGCTTATAAAAAGGGTTGCTGCCACAAACATTTATAAACATTACACAGGATCACAAAGGTGTGTCTTTAAATATGGTACAAAATATGGCAGCCAGGCTAGTTTCTGGGACATCTAGGAGGGACCACATTACTCCGGTTCTGAGGTCCCTCCACTGGCTGCCTATCAGTTTCCGGGCCCAGTACAAGGTGTTGGTTATCACCTTTAAAGCCCTAAATGGCTTGGGCCCAAGCTATCTCAGGGACCGCCTTCTCCCTTATAATCCTCCCCACGCTCTCCGGTCCTCTGGGAGGAATTTGTTGCAGCCACAAAGACCTAGGCTGATGACCACCTCCCAGAGGGCTTTCTCGGCTGTCACCCCCAGATTGTGGAACGGCCCGCCGGATGAGATCCGCCTATTGACATCATTAGACAGCTTTAAAAAGGCTGTCAAGACGGTTCTCTTCAGGCAGGCTTTTCCAGAATAGCTAACCCCGGCCTCAGGAACCCCCTCTGGAGGTTGCTTCTGGACCTCCAAACTGATGCTGCTTGCTCGAAAGGGTTTTTAATAAATTATATTATATATTGATTTTAATTTGTATTAATTTAATAATGTTTTAAGGGGGGGAGGGATTTTGAGTTGTTTTATACTGTGTACTATTTTATTGTTGTAAGCCGCCCCGATTGCTCGCAGAGGGGCGGGGTATAAATAAATTTTATTATTATTATTTATTATTATTATTAAATGGCCAAAGTTATTTATTTGTCAGATTCCAAACATGCAGGTTCATCATTTGATGGGAACATAGGAACTCCCTCCATTTAATCAGAAGTATTGTATTTTGACATGATTTTCCAAAAGTATATTTTTGGGGTGTATGAGTATAAAAATTAAAAAATTATTAAAGATTCCAGGGAGCAAGCCCTTTGGGAATATCTTCTTAAGAAAAGTTTCTTGTAAAGTAAGCAGAGTTTGCAGAGACAAAAGACAGACCAGACCCAATTTGCATTTGTATGTGTTCTGAATCACCCAGTCATTAAAGGCCACTCAGATTAAAGACAATTGCTTAAAAATACATATCAAAGCATTTACTGAAGGTATAGCAATCTACATGTTTAGAGCAAGGCTAGGTCCTTAACAAAGAGGGTTTCAGGGTAATAGACTCACACAATCCTGGGAGGTCCAGGTTAGGACAGGATAATCAAATCAGAAGTTTCTAAGTATTACAGCAGTAATATCCATATTTCTTTAGAAAAAGGGTGAATGCAGATAAGCGAGAGCTCATCTCTCTTCTTCGTGCATGGAGGTCAGATGCATGGTAGGAAGGGAAGAAAAGGAAGGGAAGAACGTCATGTTGAGGCTTCTCTCCCCAAGAGAGGAAAAGGGATCATAAAACATTTAAATCAGGAGGTCATGTGATGAATGCCTCAGTGGTCACCCCATAGCTCCTAATGTCTAAGATGGCTTGAGAGGAGAAGGGGGGGGTAAGAACTTAAGCATGCAAGGAATTTCCTAAACTTACTAAGTGGAGGGGGGTGCATGAAGAATGCTACATTTCCCACATATATGTTAAGTCCACTGCGATTTGGTCACGGGCAGTAAAAACAAGCAGGCAAAAACCATAAAAGAGATGAGAATGGTGATTCAGAAAAATCGAGTGAGGCTTGTAATAAAATAATGAGTCTATCCTTGTCTTCCAAGAGGGAGTCCAGGATTCTGGTTAGCCATGCTCTTTTCAAGGAGACTATAAATTGTATTGGGCTCAAACAGTCAGATTCGTTTTCTTCTTTCATCATCTTCCCGCACCCCACAAGAAGTCAGTGATGGTAATTAAAGTCATATAAAGTGGTATAAAACTGCTATAACAGTGCAGTGTGGATACATCCTACACTTACTTACCAGAGAATAAAACACATATTGCTGTCAATGGATTTGCATCTAAATAAACAAACACAAGATGAGGCTGAACAGTTGCTGGAAAGACTGCCTGTTAGCTTTCCTGTTGGTTTTTTTTTCCTGGGTTTTTGTTTTGCTTCAAGTCATGATTTGGCTCAGCCTTTGAACATGCTCAGTATTCATTGGCTTCAGCACTCATCATTTTTTGCACTTTCTATCCAGGTTGTGTGTACACGTGCATATTTCTGCATACCTTTGGGTTCACCACAGCATGCTAATATTTCCTGTTTGTTACTCAGTGGCCCTGTTTGGGGATGTAACCTGTTAGCACTCAGCAACCTGAACCTGAAGTTAGAAGTCAGAAGGAATGATGATTGTGAAACAAGAGTCGTTTTAGTTTGCTGAAGTTTTCAGTTCACCCCATATTCCTTTCTGCTTAGCTAACTTTTCATACAGTGCTGCCACATTTTTTCTTTCCTCCCCCTTCCATCCTCCTTTTAATACAATCTTCCTTGCAATAACATATTGGACATGGAACAATGTTTAGCATTAAAGAGTCAAGAATGCCTCAGAGTGGGCAGTAGTATTAGGGTTAGTTAGTTTGAGTGATCAACATTCCCCCACTCCCACCCCCATGTGTCTACCTATCCTGCTCACTCGGTGATATAAACTGATACCCTTAGGGATGTTTCCATCTCTTCTCCTACGCAGAACTCTCTCAGCTCTCCCTAGACATGTAGCTAGTTTAGATTAGCCCCCTGAGTAACTTTTCTATCTTAAATGGAGTTCCGATAATAAAGCCTTTGGTTGTTGTTGTTTTCACGAAAGCCATTGGTGTCTTTGCTCTTTAAATCAGGATCCCTAACTGGCCGCTGCATGTATGCACTCTCTAGCATATGTTGGTTTTCAAACATGTGGAGTGCTGTCGCAGTGCTGGTCTGTTGGGGCTTGTGGGGTGAATCATGAAGCAGATAGAAGTTCCACTCTTGTGTTAGTGATGTAAGTAGTAACTGGTAACATAACCTACCTGTGTCTATGGCTGAGATCAAACCGCATTGCTGATCTCTCTGGCTTTTCTTCGCAATCAAAGATTTAGGAAGGACTCATCCCGCACTTTCTTTAAGCGCACTGATGACTAAAAAGGCCAATCCAAGATAAACAGGTCCGGTTGCAGAAAGCACAGCAGAAGGTCTCCTTGGGTAATGTTTCTGGGTTGTGATTCTTTCTACGTTGTCGTTTCTCTTCAAGACTTGTTTGCCGTGAGTTCTCAAATATGGCTGCAGCATTGTGGATAGTGCGTCTCCATGCCTCCCGATGTGAAGCCAGGGCGGACCATTGTTGGTGATCAATTTGGCCGAGCCTGAGATGTTGTTTCAGAGAGTCCTTGTATTGCTTTTTTGGAGCACCCCTCTTGTGCTGCCCCGTGGTGAGTTCACCGTAGAGTACTATTTTTGGGAGGTGATGGTCCTCCATCCTAGAAATGTGCCCTGCCCAGCGCAGCTGTGTTCTCAATATCATAGCCTCAGTGCTGATAACAAGCATACTAACCATGGACTTTTACACAAAAACAAGCAAGAACAAGTATTATCTCCCCTGAATGGTTGACAGTGGTGTACACTTAGTTTATGGGACATCATCATAGTGCACATTTCAAAATGAGAGTGCCTGATCCTAAGAGCAATATACTGAGATTGGGCATAAATGTCATTTTTTAAAAAATGAATAAACTGTTCCAGTGCAATTGACAAAGCATTTTTTGATAAATGCGTATCAAAGGAATTTATTTGCTAGGCTGACATTTCTGACATAGCCTGTTCTCTGAAAAACAATTGTCATGTTGTTTTTAAAAAAATGAAAAGTTTGTCCTATAAGTGCTAGACACAAATACAATAAATGTTATAGTAGAACCATTTAAGAACTTTGTAACTTCCTTCCAAGGAGAGAAGTATTGTTGTCATTGAAAGGACCGATGGTAATTTTACCATTCCATAACATTTTTGACCTCCATGATCCTTATTTCCTTCATCAAAAATACATTTTTAGCTAGAACCTGTAATTCAGCATTTCCTGATTATTACCGGTGGTGAGGCTGTGCTTTTTTGTGTTTAAGGAGATTTTCACACGCCGAAAATATCGCCGCCAGAAACCGGGACAGAAATATTTCTGTCCCGGAAGCAGCGCCGCGGTTCGCACTCTCACCTCCCTCTCCCGTTGTTCCGTCGTCCTCACTTTGGGTTTTTCCCTCCCTCTTCTGGAATA